>OX336393.1:283530933-285930933 GCA_946902985.2 Meconema thalassinum | reverse complement strand
CTTGTTCATAAGATGTTAAAACTGAGGAGATGGTATGTACAGTAAGACGTTTTGTTATTTCCTGTGTAATATTACAGACATGGCAGAGAGCACACAGTTCTGTTGCTATGACTACGCTGCAGTAATTTGAAACCCTACGTGTTCATTAAGACAATGGGTGATGATTATACAAAGTTAGCAGTCATTGGATATTACACAGGTGTTCCTTCCGGTGTCATGTTGCTGACATGGCAGAGAGCGCACAGTTCTATTGCTACGACGAACGCTGCAGTAATTTGAAACCCAAGGTGTTGATCAAGACAATGGGTGATGATCATGCAAAGTCAGCAGTAATTGGATACCACACATCAACATTGACTAAATCATAAACGTGTTGTCATAACCAGCAGAAACCTCATTTAAAGATTTTAGATTTTACATTTTAAATTTAAGATTTTTTTGATTTTTAGATTTTACTTTTTTCATTTTCTAAAAGAGTAAACAACAAGGTCACATACCTAACCTCAGTTTTTAAAGTCAGTTTTTAGTTGTTTTTTTTTTTTCAATTTGATAATATGGAAAACATGGATTTTTGCATTTTGTTGTTTACACATTTATTAATTTCACAATTTCCCATTTTCAGTTCTTAAAATGTTAGTTTAAAGTTTTTCAATTTCATGATATTGAAACATGGATTTTCCAATTTGTTGTTTTCACATTTGTCAATTTACCAAATTCACATTTACAGTTTTTTTTTAAATTTCAGTTTAATGTTTTTTGTTCTATTTGTTAATATGGAAACATGGATTTTATTACAATTTGTGTTTTTTACATGTCATGCAATTTTTCTTATGCTAGTCTTATAGGTTACTGTACAACATGATCACTACCCCACTGGATTTTTTTTTCATTTTGTTGTTTACACATATGCCAATTTTCCAATTCCCCATTTTCAGTTTTTTTTAATATTAGTTTTAAGTTTTTCAATTTCATAACATGGAAACATGGATTTTGCATTTTGTTGTTTACACATTTATTAATTTCACAATTTCCTATTTACAGTTCTTAAAATGTCAGTTTAAAGTTTTTCAATTTCATGATATAGAAACATGGATTTTCCAATTTGTTGTTTTCACATTTATTAATTTACCAATTTCCCATTTACAGTTTTTAAAATTTCAGTTTAATGTTGTTTTTTTTCTAATTGTTAATATGGAAACATGGATTTTTCCAATTTGTGTTTTACATGTTCATTTTGCATTAGGAGTGGAGAGAGGTGGGTAGTAATTAAAAATGTGCAAGCAGTGTCCATTGTTGACAGGTCATTGTTGACGAGTAATTTTCATACAACAGAAAAGTGAGTTCATGATTCGCGTGCATTACCTAAAATGTAATACCATGCAAGTGTTTAACATTTTACAACTAACCTGTTAGTATGATTTGCACACTACAAAGGTTATATCTGTTCTGGTAATAGAATTATTTAGCGTTGGCTTTTATATTTAATATTGTTACGGCTGTGAGTTTGTGTCATCACTCGCCGCATGAGTCACAACTGCCGCAGGACTGGGCTGTGTCCTGCCTCCTGTATTGCGCGCGCCTTATGCAACAGGGCTACTAAGACACAGGGATAGTCCAGAATATTCGTGACTGGACCAGCGATGGAAACCTCGAGAAGCCGTGAACCCTGGATGGGTCTAGAAGCATTTATTGAGTCACCGGCCTGCTATATAAGAGCGACCGGTCAAGTAGTGGTTGTTGTTGTGTTTTACGAGCTAGTGCGAGCGATTACCTTGTGCGACAGAAGTGTGGTGACGAAGTGCTGTGCGAGTTACGAAATCCAGTGACATTGTTTCTCCAGCTTGTGGACAGCGAAATAGCCTGCAGCAAGTGATCGTAAGTAATTGTGGTCGGAGAACATAAAGGAGAGAAGCAGGTAGTTTCTGTCAAGGCCACCGTACTCATTAGGACGGATTAACGTCTGTGATCTCTTGACAAGTGGAAGGGCCAAGAGCGCTCAAGGAAGAGACTTGAGGAAACTGGAGTAAGGCTCCTAATTGCTTGTATTTGCTGACTAGTGTAATTTTCTGGCCACAATAAAGTTAATTATTTCTTTAAGCAGTAATTGGTGTTGTGCTTTGTACCCCCAACGTAATCCAGTTAACAAAAGTGCCACTAGGGGGTGGCACGTAACAACTGGTGTCAGAAGCCGGATTACGAACTCAAGCACAACACCTGACGGTCCTGGTTTCAAAACCCGAGCAGGTCATTTTTTTTTAAATTTTCCTGTGAACGCATGCCCTTTACAAGAAAAACAGCTAAAATGGAAGAGCAATTCGCAGCATTGCTAGAGAAGTTAAATGGCATGGAAACCAAGATGGAAGTCGGCCAGAAGAAATTAGCCAAGGACCTGAAGGATGACCTGAAGAAGATGGAAGACGGCCAGAAGAAGATGGAGGACGGCCAGAAGAAGTTATCCGAGGACCTAACTGCCAAACTAGAAGACGGCCAGAAGAAGATGGAAGACGGCCAGAATAAGTTAGCAGAGGACCTAACCGCCAAATTTCTGGATGGCCAGAAAAATCTGGAAGAGTGTCTGCTGACGAAATTAGAGGAGAGCCAAAGGAAATTAGAACAGGGCCTACGTGAGGAATTCGCAGCAGTGGAAAAGAAGTTCGACGCCTTACAAGTGGAAGTTGCCGAGCTGCGCCAACGCCCACTGATGGGGGTGGAGGAGAAATTCAACGCCTTACTAATGGAAGTTGCCGAGCTGCGCCAACGCCCACTGACGGGGGTGGAAGAGAAATTCAACGCTCTACGAGAGGAAGTTGCCGAGCTGCGCCAACGCCCGCCCACCGTTACACCGAGAATATCAGGAACGGGACATAGCAGAGTGACGCCCCCAACCTTCGACGGAAAGGTCCCGTGGAGCACCTACTTACGTCAGTTCGAGGCGTCATGTTCCATAAATAACTGGAACAACAC
The DNA here is from genome assembly GCA_946902985.2 of Meconema thalassinum. NCBI lineage: Eukaryota > Metazoa > Arthropoda > Insecta > Orthoptera > Tettigoniidae > Meconema > Meconema thalassinum. The sequence goes on along the minus strand of OX336393.1, from coordinate 285,927,969 downwards.
AGAAAAGGCTACAGCTCTCATTGTAGCGCTGAGAGGTGACGCCCTTAACGTCCTTCAGGCGATCCCGACTGGATCCCAGGACTACGCTTCACTGATCGCCCATATGGAGTCCCGATATGGAGATAGCCATCTTCAGCAGGCCTACCAGATGCAGCTCCGGACCCGGGTACAGAAGAACGCGGAAACCCTGCAGGAGTTCGAGATGGACATCGCACGCCTCGTAAGGCTCGCCCATCCAACAGCGCCGGCCGACTTCCTGGAACAGACTGCGACGCAGACCTTCACCGACGGGCTTCGGGACTCGGACACTCGACAGGCGCTGCGACTCGCGCGCAATAAGACCCTGGCAGATGCGCTGAGCCACGCACTTGAGTTCGAGACGGCAAAACAGGCATCCAGAATGCACGCGCGGGTGCGTCAAGTGGACGTCGACGAACCAGTAAAAACCAACGAGACCAAGCCCCTGGCCGACGAATTAATGGAGGCGCTAAGCCGTTTCTTCGATAGTCGCGGCACCACCAGCTACGACTCAGCCGGAAGGCAACCGGAGAGGCGGCCCGGAAGAGGACTACCGACCTGCTGGACCTGTGGTAAGAAAGGCCACCTGAGCAAGGACTGCGGTGATCGCCACCGCCGAGGGTATCCGACGGGAAATCAGTCGTCTGAAAACCGCGCGACCCAGGGAAACGAGTATTAGCCAGCCTTGGGGGGCAAAGGTTGGCTTGTGACAGTCGTCAAGCCCCGGCAGTCCAGGTTCGTGTGACGAAGTTACGGAGGGACAATAGCAGCCTGATGGTCGACGGAGTCGTCAACGGAGAGAGCTGGCCCATGCTAATCGACACGGGAGCATCGAGGACCATCGTCTGTCCCACCGTGATCCCGAAGTGGAGAGTGCAACCCACACAAAGGAACCTCCAGCTAATAACCGCGACCGGAGAGACCGCACCGGTACATGGCGAAGCATCACTGGAGTTCGTCATTGGTCGACGGGCGATAAAGCATCCAGTGCTTGTGGCTGACGTATCAAATGAAGTGATCATCGGACTGGGCTTCCTGGACGAGAACAACATCATTTTGGATCTGAGTACCAACACTCTGCACTTCGGAGGTGAGGAACTTGCTTTGCAAGCTGCGCACGAGTCCATCACCGCACGACGAGTAAGGCTGAGAGAAGACGTCATCGTTCCCGCCAGGACGGAGGTCAGCGCTGCCGTAATTGTCGACGGAACTGCCGAGGGACTGGCGGCTGTCATCGAGCCAAAATATGAGGACATCCCGACAAAAGGATTGCTAGTTGCCAAGACTCTCATCAACACGACGTCACGGCCATACCTCCGCCTGTCCAACCTGAACGACTACGACATTACGGTTCACCGGGACACCAACCTAGGAGTCTGCGAGCCCGTTACCTGGATTGCCCGCATCACAGATACGCCGGACGGACACCTGCACACGGACAACCGAAGAAGACGCGCCCTGCCAGAAGAACTACAGAAGCTGTACCAAGGATCCCAGGACCATTTAGACGAAGAGCAATCACGCCAACTCCAGGACCTGCTACGCGAATTCCAGGATGTCTTCTCCGTGGGGAGCAAAGACTTCGGCAGGACAAGCTTGGTCCAGCACAGAATCGACGTTGGGGACAGCGCACCGATTAGGGCCCCATTCCGACGTGTCCCGCTCGCCAAGCAAGCCGAAGTCGACCGGATGGTAGAAGATGATGATGATGATGATAATTGTTGTTTTAAGGGGCCTAACATCTAGGCTATCGGCCCCAATGATGGTAGAAGAGATGAAGGAGCTAGGGGTGATCGAGCCATCACATAGTCCTTGGAGTTCTCCGGTCGTGCTAGTGAAGAAGAAGGACGGTTCCACCAGGTTCTGCGTGGACTACAGGCGGGTGACCGACGTCACGAAGAAGGACAGCTACCCTCTACCCCGGATCGACGACACGCTGGACACCATATCAGGATCAAGATGGTTCTCCACCTTGGATTTGAAGAGTGGCTACTGGCAGGTGGAGGTCCACCCTAAGGACCGCGAGAAAACGGCGTTCTCTGTGGGCAGCGGGCTCTGGCAGTTCACCGTCATGCCATTCGGTCTGTGCAACGCCCCTGCAACCTTCGAAAGGCTAATGGAGTCCATTCTGAGGGGACTACACTGGAAGAACTGCCTGGTCTACCTAGACGACGTCATCGTTCTGGGAAGAAAACTTCTAGGAGCACTACAGCAACCTGAAGGAGATCTTGTTGAAGCTACGGGCTGCCCAGCTGAAGTTGAGCCCCAAGGAGTGTCAGCTCTTCCAGAAGCGGGTCCAGTACCTTGGGCATATCGTCTCCGAGGAAGGGGTGCGCACCGACCCAGAGAAGACCGCAGCTGTGAGGGAGTGGCCAGTTCCGAAGGACAAGTCCCAACTACGAAGCTTCCTGGGACTCTGCACTTATTATCGTCGCTTCGTGAGAGGATTCGCCGACATCACCAAACCTTTACATCGACTGACTGAGAAGGACCAACTCCTCACGTGGACAGCAGAATGCCACAGTGCCTTCGAGCAACTCAAGCAGGCTCTGTGCACCGCCTATATTCTGGCCTACCCCAGACCTGGAACAAGGTTCATCGTCGATACCGATGCCAGCGACTTTGGCATAGGGGGAATCCTGTCGCAAGTAGTGGACGGCGAGGAGAGAGTAGTGGCCTACTTCAGCAAGGCCCTGTCAAAGCCAGAAAGGAACTACTGCGTCACCAGGAAGGAGCTGCTCGCCATCGTGAAGACCATTGAACACTTCCACAAATACCTGTACGGGCAAGAATTTCTCATCAGGACCGACCATGCATCCCTGCGGTGGCTCCTGAACTTCAAGCAGCCCGAGGATCAACTCGCGCGGTGGTTAGAGAGGCTTCAACAGTACAACTTTGAGATTCAGCACAGGAAAGGCCAACTGCATTCTAACGCCGACGCCCTGTCACGAAGACCGTGCCCCGAAGACTGCACCTTCTGTGCCCGAAGGGAGGAGAACACCGGGATACAGTGCCGACGGACTACTGTGGAACTTCAGGGGAACTGGAGCCGCGAATCTTTCAAGCGGGCACAAGCAGATGATGATGACCTGGGACTGATAGCCGAATGGAAGAGGGCCTGTGTCCCCAGACCCGGGTGGAACATTGTGAGTGACTGCAGCCCAAAGTTTAAGTCCTACTGGGCACAGTGGGACTCGCTGATTGTAAGGGATGGCCTCATCTGCCGCGCCTGGGAGAGCACCGACGGGAAGACATCTCGGGAACAAGTCGTCGTTCCAAAGGCTATGACGGAGGAAGTCCTGAAGGAAGTTCATGGAGGATCATCTGGTGGACACCTAGGGATAAAGAAGACCCTGGAGAAGCTGAGAGAGCGGTTCTACTGGATCGGATGCCGAACAGACGTGGAGAACCACTGCGCGAGGTGCCACGATTGCGCAGCCAGCAAGGGCCCAGGACGAAGACGACGGGGTCCACTGAAGACCTACAACGTGGGCGGCCCCATGGAGAGAGTGGCCATCGATGTTGCTGGGCCATTCCCGTTAAGCGAGGCAGGGAACCGCTACATATTAGTCGTCAGCGACTACTTTACCAAATGGCCGGAGGCGTATGCGCTCCCTAACCAAGAAGCCGCGACGATTGCAGAGACCCTGGTGAAGGAATTTGTCAGCCGGTACGGAGTACACCTGGAGCTGCACTCCGACCAAGGGAGGAACTTCGAGTCGCAGGTGTTCCAGAACCTATGCCAGCTGTTCGGAATCCGGAAGACAAGGAGAACGCCGCTACACCCTCAGTCCGACGGGATGGTAGAGCGATTCTATCGCACCATCGAGAACCATCTCCGAATAGTCGTCAGCGAGCACCAGAGGGATTGGGACAAACATCTTCCACTATTTCTCCTGGCCTACCGCGCCGCCGTGCATGAAGCCACCGGGTGCACACCAGCCCGGGCCATGTTTGGGAGGGAGCTCCGTCTACCTGTCGATCTTGCCTTCGACCGACCTGGGAATGATCCGATCCCGGTAAGCCAGTATTGTCAAGAACTGGTCGACCAACTGGAGGACGTACACGCGTTCACGAGGAGGAAACTACGGATCGAGACCGACCGAATGAAGACCCGATACGACCAGCAGACGGATGCCGGCGGATTCCACGAGGACGACCTGGTCTGGCTCTTCAACCCATTACGGAAGAAAGGCCTGTCACCCAAACTGCAGAAGTCCTGGGAGGGCCCGTACCGAGTCGTGAAACGGATCAACGATGTCGTCTACAGGATCCAGCGGAGCCCGAGGGCGAAGATGAAGATCGTGCATCGAGATCGCCTGGCAGCCTACGGAGGGACACAGACGGACCAATGATTGATCGGGACGATCAGCCTCTTTAGGAAGGGGGTGGTGTTACGGCTGTGAGTTTGTGTCATCACTCGTCGCATGAGTCACAACTGCCCCAGGGCTGGGCTGTGTCCTGCCTCCTGTATTGCGCGCGCCTTATGCAACAGGGCTACTAAGACAAAGGGATAGTCCAGAATATTCGTGACTGGACCAGCGATGGAAACCTCGAGAAGCCGTGAACCCTGGATGGGTCTAGAAGCATTTATTGAGTCACCGGCCTGCTATATAAGAGCGACCTGTCAAGCAGTGGTTGTTGTTGTGTTTTACGAGCTAGTGCGAGCGATTATCTTGTGCGACAGAAGTGTGGTGACGAAGTGCTGTGCGAGTTACGAAATCCAGTGACATTGTTTCTCCAGCTTGTGGACAGCGAAATAGCCTGCAGCAAGTGATCGTAAGTAATTGTGGTCGGAGAACATAAAGGAGAGGAGCAGGTAGTTTCTGTCAAGGCCACCGTACTCATTAGGACGGATTAACTTCTGTGATCTGTTGACAAGTGGAAGGGCCAAGAGCGCTCAAGGAAGAGACTTGAGGAAACTGGAGTAAGGCTACTAATTGCTTGTATTTGCTGACTAGTGTAATTTTCTGGCCACAATAAAGTTAATTATTTCTTTAAGCAGTAATTGGTGTTGTGCTTTGTACCCCCACCGTAATCCAGTTAACAAAAGTGCCACTAGGGGGTGGCACGTAACAATATGTACAGTTTAAAGTGATAGAAAAGTGGTAGAAATGTGGTAGCAAAGTGGTAGACAAGTGGTAGACAATTGGTAACAAAGTGGTAGAAAAGTGGTAGCAAAGTGGTAGCAAAGTGGTAGCAAAGTGGTAGAAAAGTGGTAGAAAAGTGGCAGCAAAGTGGTAGAAAAGTGGTAGCAAACTAGAAAAGTGGTAACAAAGTGGTAGAAAAGTGGTAGCAAAGTGGTAGAAAAGTGGTAGCAAACTAGAAAAGTGGTAGAAAAGTGGTAGCAAAGTGGTAGAAAATATTACATGTATTGTTAAGAAATAGTTTAAGCGGTTACATGGATTCATTACACAATAATTTTAGCATGACAAAGCTCATTTTCTATATCCAATAGCTCTTCCTCACACTTAGTATGAACAGTTTACACATTTATCAATTTCACAATTTCCCATTTACAGTTCTGAAAATGTCAGTTTTAAGGTTTTCAATTTCATGATATAGAAACATGGATTTTCCAATTTTTTTTTTTTTTCATTTATCAATTTACCAAATTCCCATTAACAGTTTTTTAAATTTCAGTTTAATGTTTTTTTCTATTTGTCAATATGGAAACATGGATTTTTCCAATTTGTTTTTTACATGTACATTTTGCATTAGGAGTGGAGAGAGGTGGGTTGTAATTAAAAATGTGCAAGCAGTGTCCATTGTTGACAGGTCATTGTTGACGAGTCCTTTTCATACAACAGACAAGTGAGTTCATGTTTATCATGCATTACCTAAAATGTAATACCATGCAAGTGTTTAACATTTTACAAATTAGCTTATGTGTTAGTTTATGTGTGGGGTTTTATGTTGGGCATTTTGTGTTGGCTTATTTGACAAGTTATTTTGTCAATGCATTTAGTGGATTTTTCTCTTGGTCTTGGAAAGTAAATCAGTCCATTTTATCACAACATAATGCTTACTGCCATGTTTGTAAGCAACAACAACACACTAAACTTTCAAAAAAATCTAAAGTACTCTAAGGTACTCTCAACTCGTACTCTTACCTCTATCCCATGCCAAGTCAAGACCATTATTTTTTTTCCAAAAAAAAAAGGTGATTGGGGGAAAGTAGACTATATGTTTAAATTTAAAAAAATCATATAAAGTCATAATTTCACAATTTCCCATTTACAGTTCTTAAAATGTTAGTTTTAAGGTTTTCAATTTCATGATATTGAAACATGGATTTTCCAATTTCTTGTTTTCACATTTGTCAATTTACCAAATTCACATTTACAGTTTTTTTTTAAATTTCAGTTTAATGTTTTTTGTTCTATTTGTTAATATGGAAACATGGATTTTTTTACAATTTGTGTTTTTTACATGTCATGCAATTTTTCTTATGCTAGTCTTATAGGTTACTGTACAACATGATCACTACCCCACTGGATTTTTTTTTTCATTTTGTTGTTTACACATATGCCAATTTTCCAATTCCCCATTTTCAGTTTTTTTTAAAATATTAGTTTTAATTTTCTCAATTTCATAACATGGAAACATGGATTTTGCATTTTGTTGTTTACACATTTATTAATTTCACAATTCCCCATTTACAGTTCTTAAAATGTCAGTTTAAAGTTTTTCAATTTCATGATATAGAAACATGGATTTTCCAATTTGTTGTTTTCACATTTATTAATTTACCAATTTCCAATTTACAGTTTTTAAAATTTCAGTTTAATGTTGTTGTTTTTTTCTAATTGTTAATATGGAAACATGGATTTTTCCAATTTGTGTTTTACATGTTCATTTTGCATTAGGAGTGGAGAGAGGTGGGTAGTAATTAAAAATGTGCAAGCAGTGTCCATTGTTGACAGGTCATTGTTGACGAGTAATTTTCATACAACAGAAAAGTGAGTTCATGATTCGCGTGCATTACCTAAAATGTAATACCATGCAAGTGTTTAACATTTTACAACTAACCTGTTAGTATGATTTGCACACTACAAAGGTTATATCTGTTCTGGTAATAGGATTATTTAGCGTTGGCTTTTATATTTAATATGTACAGTTTAAAGTGATAGAAAAGTGGTAGAAATGTGGTAGCAAAATGGTAGACAAGTGGTAGACAATTGGTAACAAAGTGGTAGAAAAGTGGTAGCAAAGTGGTAGAAAAGTGGTATAAAAGTGGTAGCAAAGTGGTTGAAAAGTGGTAGAAAAGTGGTAGCAAACTAGAAAAGTGGTAACAAAGTGGTAGAAAAGTGGTAGAAAAGTGGTAGCAAACTATAAAAGTGGTAGAGAAGTGGTAGCAAAGTGGTAGAAAATATTACATGTATTGTTAAGAAATAGTTTAAGCGGTTACATGGATTCATTACACAATAATTTTAGCATGACAAAGCTCATTTTCTATATCCAATAGTTCTTCCTCATATTTAGTATGAACAGTTTACACATTTATCAATTTCACAATTTCCCATTTACAGTTCTGAAAATGTCAGTTTTAAGATTTTCAATTTCATGATACAGAAACATGGATTTTCCATTTTTTTTTTCATTTATCAATTTACCAAATTCCCATTAACAGTTTTTTAAATTTCAGTTTAATGTTTTTTTTCTATTTGTCAATATGGAAACATGGATTTTTCCAATTTGTGTTTTACATGTTCATTTTGCATTAGGAGTGGAGAGAGGTGGGTAGTAATTAAAAATGTGCAAGCAGTGTCCATTGTTGACAGGTCATTGTTGACGAGTCCTTTTCATACAACAGACAAGTGAGTTCATGTTTAACATGCATTACCTAAAATGTAATACCATGCAAGTGTTTAACATTTTACAAATTAGCTTATGTGTTAGTTTATGTGTGGGGTTTTATATTGGGCATTTTGTGTTGGCTTATTTGACAAGTTATTTTGTCAATGCATTTAGTGGATTTTTCTCTTGGTCTTGGAAATTAAATCAGTCCATTTTATCACAACATAATGCTTACTGCCATGTTTGTAAGCAACAACAACACACTAAACTTTCAAAAAAATCTAAAGTACTCTAAGGTACTCTCAACTCGTACTCTTACCTCTATCCCATGCCAAGTCAAGACCATTTTTTTTTCCAAAAAAAAAAAAAAAAAAAAGGTGATGGGGGAAAGTAGACTATATGTTTAAACTAAAAAAAATCATATAAAGTCATAATTTCACAATTTCCCATTTACAGTTTTTAAAATGTTAGTTTTAAGGTTTTCAATTTCATGATATTGAAACATGGATTTTCCAATTTGTTTTTTTTTTTTCATTTATCAATTTACCAAATTCCCATTAACAGTTTTTTTTAATTTTCCGTTTAATGTTTTTTTTTCTATTTGTCAATATGGAAACATGGATTTTTCCAATTTGTGTTTTACATGTTCATTTTGCATTAGGAGTGGAGAGAGGTGGGTAGTAATTAAAAATGTGCAAGCAGTGTCCATTGATGACAGGTCATTGTTGACGAGTCCTTTTCATACAACAGCCAAGTGAGTTCATGTTTAACATGCATTACCTAAAATGTAATACCATGCAAGTGTTAAACATTTTACAAATTAGCTTATGTGTTAGTTTATGTGTGGGGTCTTATGTTGGGCATTTGTGTTGGCTTATTTGACAAGTTATTTTGTCAATGCATTTAGTGGATTTTTCTCTTGGTCTTGAAAAGTAAATCAGTCCATTTTATCACAACATAATGCTTACTGCCATGTTTGTAAGCAACAACAACACACTAAACTTTCAAAAGAAATCTAAAGTACTCTAAGGTACTCTCAACTCGTACTCTTACCTCTATCCCATGCCAAGTCAAGAACATTAAAAAAAAAAAAAAAAGGTGATTGGGGGAAAGTAGACTATATGTTTAAACTAAAAAAAATCATATAAAGTCATATGTTAACTCTAACACCTACGTTTATCCAATTCTTAGTTGAAAAATATTATATTTTTTTAAATTTTTCTAAAAAATATTTGGAAAGTAGGCTATATTTTTGAGAACTAATCATTCTATAAAGTCATATATAGACTCAACCAATGACTTTTATATCCTTAATCGTTAGAATAAAATATGGAATTTTTGACATTCTTTCCAAAAATGTTCATTTTTTTAAAATGGTCTATATTTTGGAAACTAGGAATTTTACAAAAAAGTGTGTTTGACATAAATGACAGGTATTTACCCCCTCTACCCACAAACCAAGTCCCAGATCTCTGGGACAAAATCCAAAAATGTTTAATTGTGAAAGTAGGCGATATTTTGAAAACGTATCATTCTAAAAAGTCATATATAGACTCAAACAAATGTTCTTTAAGTTATTTAACGTTAAAACAAAACTTAACATTTTTTTCATTTTTCCGAAAAAAGTCCAATTTTCAAAATTGTCTATATTTTGGAAACTAAGAATTTTACAAAAATGTTTGTTTAACGTAAATGAAAGGTCTTTACCCCTATACCCCAAGAATAAATTTCAGGACCCTAGGACAAAAACTGTGCAGTAGTGTGTTTGTGAGAGTTCTATATCCTCCTCCTCACCCTCCTCACAAGATGGCGGCCGTAGCTTAACTTAACCTAGCCCAACCTAACAAGATGGCGGCCGTAGCTTAACTTAACCTAGCCTAACCTAACACGATGGCGGCCGTAGCTTAACTTAACCTAGCCTAACCTACGAGGTGTGATCAAAAAGTTCCAAAAATGTGGCTGCGACTTAACCAAACCTAGCCTAGCCTAACCTAACCTACAAAGTGTGTTCAAAAAGTTTCAAAATGGCGGCCGTAGCTTTACTTAACCTAACCTAACTTAACCTAAACCTACGAGGTGCGATCAAAAAATTTTCAAGATGGTGGTCATAGCTTAAACGGGTCCCGGAGGACGGGTCCTTGTTGAAGGGTCCCTGTGGCGGGTCCCCTTTGACATAATTTGGATAAAATGCAAGGGCCAGTCCATAGGGATCAGTCCATATTGACAAATAGAAGAAAAAAAAACATTAAACTGAAATTTAAAAAACTGTTAATGGGAATTTGGTAAATTGATAAATGAAAAAAAAAATTCGAAAATCCATGTTTTTATCATGAAATTGAAAACCTTAAAACTGACATTTTCAGAACTGTAAATGGGAAATTGTGAAATTGATAAATGTGTAAACTGTTCATACTAAATATGAGGAAGAACTATTGGATATAGAAAATGAGCTTTGTCATGCTAAAATTATTGTGTAATGAATCCATGTAACCGCTTAAACTATTTCTTAACAATACATGTAATATTTTCTACCACTTTGCTACCACTTTTCTACCACTTTTCTTGTTTGCTACCACTTTTCTACCACTTTTCTACCACTTTTCTACCACTTTGTTACCACTTTTCTAGTTTGCTACCACTTTTCTACCACTTTTCAACCACTTTGCTACCACTTTTAGACCACTTTTCTACCACTTTGCTACCACTTTGCTACCACTTTTCTACCACTTTGTTACCAATTGTCTACCACTTGTCTACCACTTTGCTACCACATTTCTACCACTTTTCTATCACTTTAAACTGTACATATTAAATATAAAAGCCAACGCTAAATAATTCTATTACCAGAACAGATATAACCTTTGTAGTGTGCAAATCATACTAACAGGTTAGTTGTAAAATGTTAAACACTTGCATGGTATTACATTTTAGGTAATGCACGCGAATCATGAACTCACTTTTCTGTTGAATGAAAATTACTCGTCAACAATGACCTGTCAACAATGGACACTGCTTGCACATTTTTAATTACTACCCACCTCTCTCCACTCCTAATGCAAAATGAACATGTAAAACACAAATTGGAAAAATCCATGTTTCCATATTAACAAATAGAAAAAACAACAACATTAAACTGAAATTTTAAAAACTGTAAATGGGAATTTGGTAAATTAATAAATGTGAAAACAACAAATTGGAAAATCCATGTTTCTATATCATGAAATTGAAAAACTTTAAACTGACATTTTAAGAACTGTAAATGGGAAATTGTGAAATTAATAAATGTGTAAACAACAAAATGCAAAATCCATGTTTCCATGTTATGAAATTGAAAAACTTAAAACTAATATTAAAAAAAACTGAAAATGGGGAATTGGAAAATTGGCATATGTGTAAACAACAAAATGAAAAAAAAATCCAGTGGGGTAGTGATCATGTTGTACAGTAACCTATAAGACTAGCATAAGAAAAATTGCATGACATGTAAAAAACACAAATTGTAAAAAAATCCATGTTTCCATATTAACAAATAGAACAAAAAACATTAAACTGAAATTTTAAAAAAAACTGTAAATGTGAATTTGGTAAATTGACAAATGTGAAAACAACAAATTGGAAAATCCATGTTTCAATATCATGAAATTGAAAAACTTTAAACTAACATTTTAAGAACTGAAAATGGGAAATTGTGAAATTAATAAATGTGTAAACAACAAAATGCAAAAATCCATGTTTTCCATATTATCAAATTGAAAAAAAAAATAACAACTAAAAACTGACTTTAAAAACTGAGGTTAGGTATGTGACCTTGTTGTTTACTCTTTTAGAAAAATGTAAAAAGTAAAATCTAAAAATCAAAAAAATCTTAAATTTAAAATGTAAAATCTAAAATCTTTAAATGAGGTTTCTGCTGGTTATGACAACACGTTTATGATTTAGTCAATGTTGATGTGTGGTATCCAATTACTGCTGACTTTGCATGATCATCACCCATTGTCTTGATCAACACCTTGGGTTTCAAATTACTGCAGCGTTCGTCGTAGCAATAGAACTGTGCGCTCTCTGCCATGTCAGCAACATGACACCGGAAGGAACACCTGTGTAATATCCAATGACTGCTAACTTTGTATAATCATCACCCATTGTCTTAATGAACACGTAGGGTTTCAAATTACTGCAGCGTAGTCATAGCAACAGAACTGTGTGCTCTCTGCCATGTCTGTAATATTACACAGGAAATAACAAGACGTCTTACTGTACATACCATCTCCTCAGTTTTAACATCTTAAGAACAAGTATTATTCTCTTTCAACTACAAATGACTCGTTAGAACACATCCATCCACCAAGTTAGATCCCTTGACCTGCTCTCACATGTCAGCAACATGACACCGGAAGGAACACCTATGTAATATCCAATGACTGCTAACTCTGTATAATCATCACCCAATTGTCTTAATGAACACATAGGGTTTCAAATTACTGCAGCGTAGTCATAGCAACAGAACTGTGTGCTCTCTGCCATGTCTGTAATATTACACAGGAAATAACAAGACGTCTTACTGTACATACCATCTCCTCAGTTTTAACATCTTAAGAACAAGTATTATTCTCTTTCAACTACAAATGACTCGTTAGAACACATTCATCCACCAAGTTAGATCCCTTGACCTGCTCTCAAATGGCATGTGCCTCGTGTACTAGGGTGTGTGCATTAGCCCTAACCTAACGTTACGTACGAACTAAACAGAATGTGACTTGTTAGCTCTTATTGTGCACGTGCACAGGTGAACACTTTTGTGTTAGGTCATATTACACATGAACTTGCATTTTCTCACGTAAGTGCATTTCTCTGTTCCACAAGATACAAATTTGATTGCTGGATTGTATCCTGCACTGTTTATGCGATATAGCTTTGCCAGGTAGTTCTCTACATATAGCAATTTTACCACTGTTCTACCTAAGCCTTTTGCTCTTTTGGCTGTCTTACAGTCGAGTGTGTGATAGACAGCATTAACTGTATATCAAACCCAGTTCACCTTTGTATTTGTAATCCAAGTAATAATTTGAAAAGTCACAAATGTAATCAGTTTTAAACCTTATCTCTGTTTTGTTTTGTTTAATATGTTTATGACATGCATATTAACCTGAAATCGAACCCTCTGGTGAAAAGGATAACAGCTTAACCACTGCACCACCTTGCCCTTGTTTCTTAGTTCAACTCGTTCTAGGCCTCAGACCTGGAAATCGAGTTAAGACTACCAATACAAGAGCTAAAAGTGCTTACCACTGCAACACAAAAAATAAATAAATGGATAGCTGGTAACATTAGACAACCGGAAATGATTATATTTCTGTTAGCAATGCATTTCGTCATCAGCCTACTGTCTGAGCACTGACAGCAACACAGTTTAGTTTAGAACAAGCGAGTGTGTGTGTGTATTGATTATTAGCCTCAAGTATTTAAAGCTTGTTGTGTGTAGCGATCATTTTGTATCGGTAACCACTGAGCATTTTTGTGTTTTAGCTATCCTCTTTAACCAATCAAATAAAGATAGTCTACTCTTAATTCTTGATAAATCAGAGTTTGCGTACACCGTTTCTCATTTATTAACCAATACCTGCAACCTATACTCTCTCTATACTGCAGTTTGATCTGAAAACAAGTTTCAATGGTAAAAGACTTGTCAGTCACAATACATGTAGCCTACACTAATTCTTTCTCTACCTAGCTATGTTTCATCACACATGGTAAACATCTCACATGTTCGTACCCAATTATTAGTTTATAAAATCTCAGGTCAATGACCTTGATGTATTGGGTACTTTTGGTAAATGCATTGGCCATGGGAAAGGGTTGACCATTCTAAGTCCTATGACACCTCACATGTTAATATTCAATTATTAGTTTATAAAATCTTAGGTCAATGACCTTGCTGTTTTGAATCTTTTGGGTAAATTCGTTGGTCATGGAAAAGGGTTGACCATCCTGAGTCCCATGACACCTCACTTGACCCTCTCTGATTATTAGTTAGCGAGATATTAACAAAAGTGTAGTTAGACCCTTTTAACAAAAATAATAATAGATTCAAAAACAAAATGTCACCTCAAGTCCAACGACCTCTAATACAAGTCCCATAGCCTTATTGGTTCATGAAATGTTAAAAAGCTAATTACCTATTAGTTTTGGATCTTTTGGTAATTTGAAAATAAATAACTCATTTATAAATCTGTATTCAAAAAGCCCGCCCTCTTACAAAAACCCCAAGTGCACATGTGTAAAAACAAAACAAAAACATAAATGTTAATTCATAGTAGCGATCGGCTCTTTGCTTGCGTATCATGTGGAACAACGTTTAATTTCATTATAGCATTAGGGGTCATGAACCAGTCAAAAGGAACCGGTCTAAAGGGATTAGTCAAAAAGGACCCGTCAACAAGGACCCGTCCACAAGGGCTCGTCCACAAGGACCCGTCAACAAGGACCCGTCAACAATGACCCGTCAACAATGACCCGTTCACAGGGACCCGTCCACAGGGACTCGTCCACAAGGACCCGTCCACAGGGGCTTGCGTGTGCGTGCGGGGGAACATACGATTACATCAGCAAATCATCTCATCTAGTTTCAAATTTAGCCACTACGGCGCGTGCAACACACAGGAAGTGCGTGGGAACATACGATTACGTCAGCGAAACATGAACTCACTTGTCCGTTGTATGAGTATCAGTTTAGTAGTGGCATCATGCAGCAAAAGACGTTTTCTTACACACAATCCATCATTATGGTAAGCTCCTTTTTCTTATCATTATTGAAATCTCCTTATTAGAATAAAATGTTATAGTGGTTCTGATCACTTATAGCTAAACTGTAATAGATATGATTTTTTTTGTTTCTTTATAGGCTACTACAATAAATATTCTCAATGCTATGGGGGGGGGGGCAGAACTGTTGATTAGAGAGAAAAAAGCTCACGGAATTACCAATGCATACTCTTTTCCGTATCATTAACATTCAAAAAGTGGACACAATGTATGGTGTATTATGTGTTAGTGAAAATTTTCAGACATTCCTTCCTACACGTTTTAATGATATGTCAGAAAGTGTGCTCGAGGATTTAAATCGTGGTGGACATTCTCTATATCTAATTTATGAGGGTATAAAAACAATAAATGTATTGTACATTCTGACTTTGAAGTTAAGTTAGGTTAGGTTAGGTTAGGTAAGGTAAAGTGGGATCTGGTTAGGTTAGGTAAGGTTAGGTTAGGTTAGGTTAGGTTAGGTTAGGTAAGGTATGGTGGGATCTGGTTAGGTTAGGTAAGGTTAGGTTAGGTTAGGTTAGGTGAAGTTGGGTTAGGCAGAATGGCAGCGCTATGAATCAAAAGCCAGCTCCTGTAAGTTTTGCCTTACAAGGTTGAGTGTACCCCATTCCAACCCTCAGCCTAGAATTTAAAATCTTGACAGAGCCAGGACTCGAACCCGAGCCTCCACAGTAACAGCCAATAATGCTAACCACTACACCATAAAGTGGGGCAATATAAGACTGGTCTTGATTGTACATGATCAATCAATAATTACCTAATAATAATAGTAATAATAATAATAAATAATAATAATAATAATAAATATTCCACTTAGCAGCTACATAGCAGACCTCTCCTGGGTTATTTTACATACCAACATCGTATGACATGCGTGCCTTAATTTTTGCCGCCTTTCAAAAATCACTTACCACGACCAAGAGCGAACCTGCAAGCTTGGGGTTGGTAGTCCGACACGATAACCACTCACCCACCGTGGCAAGCTAACAAGCAATAATTACCTAATAAAATTATTAATTATATTAATAATAATAATAATAATAATAATAATAAATATTCCATTTAACAACTACACGGTCGACCTCTCCCTGTGACGTCATGCACTGTCTCACGGCTTGGCAGCCATCTTGCCCATCAGCCCCTGTGCCAGCTCTGAATGACCCCTCCATAAGAATAACATAGGGCTGATTGCGCGCGGCGGCCATCTTGCCCATTAGCCCCTGTGCTAGAACCGGCCTTTATATCCTACTCAGGTTTGATAAAGGTTCCGTTAAAGGCTGGTTTTACTGTATTTTTATTTTTTATTATATTATTTAGGGGAAGAAATGCACTTACGCACATAGTGTCGGGCTCCTGAGTGGCAGACTACCGACTAAAACTCCCCCCGTCACTTCTGAACACTAGTCTGGAACCGTTTATCACATTACTTCAGGCTACAGCCATTTTATATTTGCCCGTAGGGCACACTTCCGTAGTGAATTATCTTCAGTCCCGATCCAGATCTGTCTTCTTTGTTCGGAGGAGATCTTCAACAAACCTTGTTACCAGCTTCCAATTTTCTTCATTTTGTATCATCACTGCAACAATATTGTCCGGAGATATCTCCAGCTCAATGTGCTCTTGAAGAGACTGCCTATTTTGGACCCACCGTCCACAAGAGAAGACGGTGTGATTAGCATTATCTAGTTCATTAATAAAATAGATGCAATCTGATGATTCCACCTTCCCCTTCTTCTTAAGATTAGAACAGAAGTAATACTACTAATAATAATAATAGTTCATTAATGTGCTATATGTACACTCTGGTGTACAAGTAACTGAACTTTACTTTCATAAATTGCAAGCTGACAAAACAAGTCACATGACCTTGCAGTTGTCAGTATAGCTTTCGTTTAAAAAACAAATCTGTCTAATTAACCAACACACAGTCTTAGACCTCGCAGATGACATTGCACTCATAGTTACAGAAGACACTCTGCTGCAACAGATCACCACAGTCCTCGATCGTGAAGACTACAACATGATCCGTCTACGCATCAGTACGAATAAATAAAATTATTAATAACGGGTCCGGAAGCACGTAAACCAATATCAACATTGGAACCACTCGGCTGGAGACTGTCCACCTATTTAAGTGACAATTGGTGACTCACGGGGTGGAAATGCGGCTGGTCCTAATCCCCTGCGCTTGTGTGTGTGCGGTCTGCGGGTGTGTGAGTGGACCTTGTACCTGGCTTCCAGCCGCATTCCCAGTGTGAGTGGTGAGATGCCGGAGCTCTGGGCTCTGGAGGAGACACCCCTCACGTAGCTGCGCCGAACTCAAGACGATTGCATGCACATTTTAAGTAAGATGCCGACATCACGATGGACAAGGAGTGATTGTGTTCACTGCTCCCCCACCTTCCTTCCTTATGTAGGGTTGAATGATGACATCCGTCTTTAATATCAATAAGGTACTAACTGAAACTTGAGATGAAGGAGCCAAGAACCAAATTTTAAAAGTCATATTGTTCAACTTTCAAAATCTGGCAGCTGGCTTTGATTTGCCCCGCTAGACATGGGTAACTCTCAACTGAGTCCGCACTCACCACGGGAGACGCGGATCAATGATGTTTAACTGGGGGTATGCGATCTTCCCCAACCTGTGATTGTGGTGCATTTAAACAGACTATGAACCATATTGTCACTGAATGTACAGTAGGGCATTCACTGGATCAACACAGGACTTTGTAATAGCCTCTACTGAAGCCATAAGATGGCTAGAAAATGTTGACATTAATCTTTGAACACCCTTTCCCTTGCAAGATTGTTACAGTTGTAATGTGTTACCTATTGAATGTATGTATATTGTTTATATCAATAATGTAGAATTTTGGGCTTATGCCGTGTTTTATTTAATCAATCTCGACCCGTTTCGAAAGAAACCATGTGAAAGTCTAAATGATAATATATTGTTTATGTTGATTGTTTTGTGTTGTACCATACGCTAATAATAATAATACCGAACAAGACTCTCAAAAATGAGTAAGGTAATCACAAACGAAGCCCCCAAAAAATCTTTCTTTCAATTCTTGGGGGAGGTAATGAATTAACTTTGATTTAGATGTACTGTAGTATGTTCAGAAGGGCCTATGTTTATGATTATTCCTCACCTCTATGTGGTAAGACCTTCAAAAATTAAAGAAAAGTTCAGTTCAAAGATAAAATTATTTAATCACGCAACAAATCACATAAAAATACTTTGAGTCTTGATATTATCGAAGTTATAATGTGAAATATCTCTTCTATTTTAAAGGGGAGGGCAGGGCAAGGTGTATTTGATAGACAAATTATTTTCCACGGTTATAATGTCCACATTTCTTATTAAGCCGTTACCCCAAGAAGCGATGTTTTGTTTGTACGCTCACAAATACACTCAGATTAACCGAGGCACATTTGGAGCATTAATTTATACTGGGATATGAAGGGCAATGACACATCTTCGTGTGATATAAATTGTTAATGATATTTCAGTGTGGATAAGAATAATGCTTTGGTTTTTGTTTTGAACCTGTTAATTAATTAGACTATTATGGGAACCGTAGTAGGCCTAGGTTGGCAACCCCACTGGACTATATTGGGGCAGAAGAGCTTTCTATTAATTTTCAAGTACGGTAATTCACCCGTGCGATATGTTACAGAAAAGTTCTTTTTAGTATTGAAATTATCAAAAAATATTTCTTCTTTAGTTTTTCTATTTCGTTTCTGTGTATTTAGTACAGCATTTTATCGTTTTGCAACCAACGAATTTGAGAGAAACGGCAACTTAAAAATACTTTTACATCAATATATAGCCTGGCAACATCGGATGAACAAGCTAAGATGTAATAAAACAAACAAGAATTAAATAAACTGTTTAGTGCCTAATAATTGGAACAACAACACCTATAGGCCTACTAGGGTTAAAAGGATTGAAGAGGGGAATTCATTTATACTCTTGTTACGGCTGTGAGTTTGTTTCGACGCCTCGCCGCATGAGTCACAGCTGCCCCCGGGCTGTGCTCTGCCTCAGTGTATTACGTGCGCCTTACGCAACAGGGCTACTAGGACAAAAGGGATGGTCCAGAATATTCGTGACCCAGCCAGTGATGGAAATCTCGAGAAGCCGTGAATCCTGTACGGGTCTAGAAGCATTTATTGAGTCACCAGCCGGCTATATAAGAGCGACCTGGCAAGCGGGGTGGACAGTGGTTTTCGAGCTAGTGCGAGTTTTTACCTGAGCGACAGTTGTTAGTGACGTGACTTGCGAAACCCTAGTGTAGCTGATTCTCTTGACAGCGAGGGAGTGTGAAGCCTACAGAGGAACTGTGTCTTGAGCGAGTGTGTTTTCCAGTGCAACAGAGGTTAGTGTGGTGAATTGCGAAAGCACCAGGGGCTGTTTCCCTAGCCAGCGGACAGCGAAGCAGAGTGTAGTGGTGAGTGACCGGCTATCGTAAACAACTGTAGCTTGCGTATTCAAGGAAGTGTTGCAGGTAGTTCTGTCGAGGCCACCGGACGCATTAGGAGGGATTAACTTCTGTGGCTTATTGACAAGTGAAAGGCAAGTGTTCCCTACAAGAGGAAACTAGAGTGAGATACTAATTGCTTGTATTTGCTATTTGTGTGGTGTATCTTTCTGGCCCGCAATAAAGCTAATACGTTTCTTTAAGGGAACAATTTGTGTTGTGCTTTCTACCCACCGTAATCCAGTTAACGGAAGTGCCACTAGGGGGTGGCACGTAACACTATTTATTACGTGGCTTCTAAAACAGTTCACCCACAGATTATTATTAATATTCTTCTTCTTCTTCTTCTTCTTTCGTTACGGCCAACTAAGGGCCACGTCATGTTAACTGTTTCTTCTGCATTTCTAAGGTTGGCACAGTACTCTTTCATTCGCAATCTATGTTGCACCTTTTTCTCTGTCGTTCACGCCTTCCCGGTTGTTAGTTTCGGCCCAAGTTGAAAACTCCGATGTTTTTCTTTTTAATTATTATTAATTATCATATATATTATTTCAGTAGTATAGATCCCTCCTGCGGCGCTCACAAGTGACCGATCGTGACAAATGAGCATTCAAATGAAAGAGAATAGACATTAGCAGTGACTTATTGCACTATAATTTCATAAATATCTATAATTTCTTTAAAAAATGACTTTAAAAAATTGTACGAAGTGTGCGATTTGCAAACACCGTTGATGTATGAAAATACGCTCCATGATACTCGTATAATTGCTGTTCACGGGCCGCTGTGTCGCCTGTTTCATGTCATATTAACATTCTGAGGTCTTTCCCTTATCCTGAAATGTAAATAGTGTTCTATAATCATTTGGTTGAAATAAAAACATAACCTTTCTCCTTAAGTGTCTCATTATAAACCTATTGGGGAAAGTGTGATTTATGAACATGTGAGATTTATCGCACGGGTCCGCTAGTTATTGTTATTTTGGAACTCGTGGCTAGGTGGTTGGTGCATTTAATTTCGGCCTGTGTCCGATTCCAAGCCGCGTCGTAGATTAGTCTATTATTATTATTATAATAAATAAATAATAATCAACATGTCTCACAGATAATCTGAACTGAATTTGCCCACAGATTCGTGAGACATCACAAAGTGTATATTATTAGTATTAATAAAATTCGAATTATTATTATTATTATTATTCTCAGCTGTCTCCCACAAGTCCAACCCCTCCTCCACGTGGTGGGAGACGGGCAACGGCATGAAGTAGGGGATTGCCTGTAGGGGTGAAGTACAGTGGGGACTTTGTGTGCCCCGGGACCGCTGCGGTAGCTGTGAAGGCTCTATGGGAACCCTGAAAAGTGACGGCTGACGGGGCTCTGGTGAAGCTACGATAGGCCTAGCAAGCCAGTAGTGGATATCATATTTGCTTTCAAAACAGGAACAGGCCTCGGAAAGGACGGATGCAAACGACGACGACCCGGATATGCTAATGGACTACGAGTTGGGACATTAAACATACAGACACTGACAGGAAAGGTGGAGGAGATTGTAGATGTGATGGAGAGAAGAAAACTGGATATACTGGGCTTGGCAGAAACAAGATGGAAAGGAGAAGGTCGCAGAGAACTGAGGAAAGGGTACCGGTTGTACTGGAGTGGGAACAGTGAAGGAAGGAGCAGCGGATTAGGAGTAGTTGTGAGAGATGGAATGAAGGAAGAGATAAAGGGAATAAGTGACAGGATCATGAAGATCAGAGTAACTGTAAAGGGAAGAAGCCTGGAGATAGCCCAGGTATATGCCCCTCAGGTTGGATGTACAGCTCAAGAGAAGGAAGACTTTGAGGAGGAGCTACAACAGCAGTTGAATGGTCAGAGCATCATTGTCATGGGAGATTTGAATGCACATGTAGGAAGTGAAAGGCAAGGATATGAAAATGTATTGGGAGCAGAAGGATGGGGTAGCAGGAATGAAGAAGGGAGAAAGTTGCTGGATTTTTGCAAGATAAACGGTTTAGTGGTAGGCAACTCCTGGTTCCAGAAGAAAGAAAGCCACAAGGTAACGTGGTACAGCAGTGATTTAACAAAGAAATCTTTGGTAGATTACATGCTGTACGACTGGGAAATGAAGATAAGTGTCAGGGATATAAAGGTAATACCATCAGAGGCCTTAGATAGCGACCACAGAATACTTGTAATGAACCTGGAAGTTGTTAAGGATAGCAAGAGGACAGAGTACCAGGAAAGGAGAATCAAAGTATGGAAACTCAAGGAAAAGGAAGTCAAGGAAGAATTCCAGAAGATAATAAGGGAAAGGATGCCAACAGACAATCCTAAAACAGGGGAAGAGGAATGGAAGCAATTCAAGAACACAATGGTGGAAGCTGCAGTGGCAGTATGTGGAAGAACTAGCAACAGAAAGCGGTGTAAAGAGACACCATGGTGGAATGAGAGAGTAAAAGAAGCTGTGGGAAGGAAGAACAAGGCTTTCAGAGTGTGGTTCCAGGAAAGAACTGATCTGGCAAGGGAAGATTATAAGATAAAGAAGAAAGAAGCAAACAAGATTGTCGCAGAGGAGAGGAAGAAGTGGATGGTAAAATGGACATAGATGATGGAGGAAGACAGCAGAGGAAATAAGAAAGTACTTTATGGGATGGTCAAAAGTAAGAGAAGAGGTCTGCGAGAGGATGTGGTAATGATGGACAAAAACGGAAATGAGGTACACAACAAAGAAACACTCAAGACAGTGTAGAAAGAGTACTTTGAGGATTTGCTGAATCCACATGGTCATGGGGAGGAAGACAATGTATTGGAAGATGGAGAAGACAACACAGGAATGGAAAAGGACCTGAATTGGAGAGAACTGGAGATGGCTATAGACAAGATGAAAGGAGGAAGGGCACCGGGTGTGGATGAAGTGAGTGTTGAAATGGTGAAGGCAGCAGGGGAGGTTGGGAAACAGTGGCTGTACCATGTGATGAGGGTGATATGGAAGGAGAAAAAGACCCCAGAAGATTGGAAGAAAGGATTAATTGTCCCAATATTTAAGAAAGGAAGCAGAAAGGAGTGCAGAAATTACAGGGGAGTCACACTCATACCTCACTGTGCCAAGATATATGAAAATATATTAGAAAGTAGAATACGAGCCAAAGTGGAGAGAAAATTGAGAGAGGAGCAGTATGGTTTCAGACCTGGGAGATCAACAGTGGACCTCATATTTTCAGTGAGACAGCTCCAGGAACACCACTACGAATTTGGAGAGGATCTGTTGATGGCCTTCCTGGACATCGAAAAGGCCTATGATAGTGTGTGTAGGGAGAAGGTTTGGAAAGCAATGGAAAACATGGGAGTGGAAAAAGGGACTGTAGGCAGAGTGAAGGAGATGTATTGTGGAAGTGTGAGTTGTGTGAAAGTTGGAGGGGAAAGAGCAGACTGGTTCAGACAAATGAGTGGCCTGAAACAGCGTAGTGCGCTGTCACCCCTTCTCTTTATTGTGGTTATGGACGAGGTAATGACACGGATAGCAGGAAAGATAGGAGAAGATAAGATGAAAGCAATGGTGTTTGCAGATGATCTCATGGTCTGGGGAAACAGGGAGGAGGAAATTCAGGAGCAACTGAAGGCTTGGGAAGAAACAGTGGGAGAGTACGGATGGAAGTTCAACATCAGCAAATGTGAGATCCTGTTAACGACCAGGAAAAAGGACAGACCAATGAGTGGGATAACACTTGGAGGTGGACAGCTGAAGAAGGTGGAAAGTCTCAAGTACTTGGGAAGTATAGTGGAGGAAAATGGGAGAAATGACAAAGAGATTACGGAACATGGCAGACAGGCAGAAGCATTAGGAGCTTAGTGTGGAATAAAGATGTCCCACAAAAAAGCAAGGAAGTGTTATACAGAAGCTACTATATCCCGATACTGACCTATGCTTCAGAAACGTGGACAATGAAGAAAAGAGACATAAGCAAAATACAGGCAGGTGAAATGAAGTTCCTGCGAAGTAGGATCGGAGTAACAAGAAGAGACAGGGTGAGGAATGAAAAGGTCAGGGAAATGGTGAAAGGGGAGCCCTTGCAAGGTAGGATTGAGACATCAAGACTGAGGTGGTATGGACACTTAAAGAGAATGGATGAGAAGAAGATTCCCAAGAGGTTACATGAGATGCAGATGCAGAAGAAACGACCAAGGGGAAGACCAAGAGATAGGTGGCTGAAAGGAGTGGAGGAATGTGTCAAGAAGAGAGGCGAGGACTGGACCAGAGTGACAGCGGAGAGGTGGTGAGAAGAAAGGACTAAGTGGCGAGGCTTATGTTCCAAACAGATCCAGCCTGGGGCTGGAAACTGTACAAGATGATGATGATTATTCTCAGCTACCTTGTGTGTGTTGAATGAAGCCAATGAACTTCAGTCGGAGAGGTTACCCCCCTCATACCGCTCAGACGCGTTCTCGAGACAGTTACCATGGCAACCTGCTCCTACTAAAACAAAGGAGAGGGGCGCTATTTCTCCAGGTCTCTCGTTTATTCTTCTCCTTTCTTTCTCTTTCCTCTTAAAAAGGACGACGAGAATAAAACCAGTACAGGTAAAACAAAACAGTACCTCTGGCACAAAACTCATTAAGTATTCTATTAGGGAGTAATTTGCGTCACTTTGTCTATCAGAAAGCTTTTAAGTATATTGAAAAGCAGCACTATCGCACCTTACTTGTAAAAAGTCTGACATTGCGTGAGAGGTGGTTCATCACGTACAAAGTGATAGAAAGAACTTCGCCTTGCACTATTATTATTATTATTATTATCGACTGCAGGAGCTACGCGTACTAAGATACAAGGCCATGGGGCTAGGCTGTTCTGGATTAGGTTGACGAGTTCGAACCACAGCGTCGGTCGTCCTTTAGAGGGTTTTCCGTGGTTTCCCATTTTCAACTTCAGATAAATGTCGGAACGGTACTCTATAACAGGCCTCAGCCGCCTCCTTCCAGCTCCTTGCCTAGTTTCATACATAAAAGCACATTAATTTAATTTCTCACTATCTTTTGTTCTGGCGTCAGGCAGGCCTGCTAACTATATAAAAAAGTAGAAATTCATCGCTTCTCATCCCCGACCACGGACATACGGAAATAAAAAGAGGTAGTCATATATTCTTCCTCTTGCTGTCGTTTTGGCCATCTACGGACTACGCTATTTCAACTGTCCTTTTCCATGTTTTTGCGCCTGGGCCTTAACGTTCGCCCAGTATTCCCACATTCGTTTCCTATGCTGTTCCTTCCTTGTTTCAGTCCATATTTTGCCAGTTTTTAGTTTTGGCTTTTCTTGATTGTTGGTTGGTTCTTAAGTTTAGGGGCTGCGACAACGCGGTCATGTAGCCCCGTGTACTTTGGGTGAGTGTAGAATCTATCTGATAACCGGTGTTAATTGTGATGACTGTATTAGTGTGTGTTATCTGTTTTTTTTTTTATTTAAGTACAGACTGCAACTTAGAATTTTTCAAATAGTTCCTACTTTTGCCACCAAGCGCCACCGTCAACGACTACTAGGCCAAGTTCAGAACTTAGCTAGTAGACGCCACCGCAGTCGGCTCTTGGCAACGAACGTAGAAACCTAAGAGCGTTGTTTTTACCTTCTTAACCTATCCAATTTAGCTTCACACTGGTGTAATTAGTGGAAGGGTCTTTAACATGCCATAAATCTATGACATGGGACCGCCGGCTTTACTTGCCCTCCAAAGGAAGGCATACTGAGGGATTTTTAACGCTCTTAAAAAATCCGACGGCTTCGGCCGGGTTTGAACCCGCTATCTTGGGCATAGAAGTTCAGCATGCTACCGACTACGCCACCGAAGCCGCTTCTATGCATCTTTAATTGTAGGATACTTGAAAACCATAATTTCTTGGAATTTCGACTTTAGTGGATTATCCCCACTTCACGCAGGTCTTTTTCTACCTATACATATATAATTATTATTATTATCTGCAACGAAGCCTCCGTGGCTTAGGCGGCAGCACGCCGGCCTCTCACCGCTGGGTCCGTGGTTCAAATCCCGGTCACTCCATGTGAGATCTGTGCTGGACAGAACGGAGGCAGACAGGTTTTTCTCCGGGTACTCCGGTTTTCCCTGTCAAAATTTCATTCCAGCAACACTCTCCACTACCATTTCATTTCATCAGTCATTCATTTAATCATTGCCCCAGAGGAGTGCGTCAGGCCTCGGCAGCCGGCACAGTCCGTATCCTCGCCGCTAGATGGGGGCTTCATTCATTCCATTCCTGACCCGGTCGGAGACTGGAAGCAGGCTGTGGATTTTCATTTCATCTGCAACGAATGAGAGATGGGGGTAAACGATAGTTTTATAATTTTGAGTAGCAATTGAAAGACCTACACCACAAATGCACGTAGACAATTGCATGTTTCTAACCGATGTAATAATAGTGCTCCACAATTTAGCGTATATCGCTCGGGTGGGGGTTCCTGAATGGTCGATTCCAAAGGTCGTTATAAAGGATAATTACTGCACATACTGTATTATGCACGAATGCCATGTCAGGATTCTGGAACATCCTATAATGCCCAAACAATAAATCGGATAACAACAATTTATTCCAAGAAGGAGGATCCCAAAGGTAGTTTAGAGCCTATTTGGGAGTATTGAGCAGCTCCACTATGGCGTCTGTCATACGTAGCGAATATCATTGTGTAGTTATTCCATTAATATCCCACAGTATATGCATTAGCCGTTTAAGGCACGCTTTTTATACCTTCTAATCACGTTTGCCATCTCCAACTGTGGTTATCTGGCTGAAAGCCCTGAAAATGTGCATTGCACATGTGGGCAATGTTTTAGGTGTACACAGGAGATTGTTCAATAACCTATGTGATAGACTAGGAGTATTCCGATGTGTCCCATGAACACGTATCTCCTGTTGGAACAATAGTCTTATCAATGAATTGCAAGTGAAGTTTAATTAAAGTAACCTATATCATTTTCCGTGCGAGCTGTATTTTCGGAAGGCTTCAGTTTTTTGATTAAAAGGAGTTGTTTGTGAAATTTCGCTGTTGGACTGTATGCATACTATGATTCTGAATAGCCTATCTCGTCCGCAGTGTTAAGCAATTTTCCAAACCCTACTTGTTTACCCCGAAATATACATACAATCAGAAATTCCTTATGCATGTCTTTTACAATTTTATCAAAGAGAACTCATGTCTACTTTAATGTACGAAACTGAAGTGTGCGTGTGGTTTTTTTTTTTTTCATTCACTTCTTTTCACCTCTTAGGAATAACATTTTTAAAGCCCCTCTCTTATTCCTTACTTATGATCTGAACGGAACCACCATGAAATAGTATTTTAATTGTGTACAGAGGTCGAAGGAGCTTTACAAATTGAATTTTAAGTATATTTTGTGAACCTCATTTAGTGCTGGGACTAAACGTTTACCCATTATTTTGAATTTTAGTTTGTGGGACATGGGGAAGTTAAGTTAAAAAACTAAATAGATAAGTGGGTGTCGCTTTAAAATGGTTGACTATAAGGTAGATAGCTTTGAAGCCATTTTCCATTGTTGCCTTATTAACAATAGCTTTTAGTCGGTCAACACAAACTGACTGAAAGCTACAATATTAATTGTTAATGGTTGACTATATCAATATCGAAATTAGGCTTACGTTCTATAGTCCAGTAAAAATATACATCCGACCTTGCAAAAGGTCATGTAGTTCTAATTTTTCAATATGTTGTTTGGACCTCTGCCAATAGTAAAAAAAACAAATTTTCAACTTCGACAGTCCTGCTAGCTGTGTAATAGCCAAAAATCAGCCAGATATTTGCACTTTTTTCCGTTTTCACACAATATCGTCTAAACTATGCGTCAGAGAGGAAACATTGTGAATACATGTTTACAATGATATTAAATTTTCTACAATTTGAGCCTTGCGTGAGCTCTGTAAGTTTAGTAGTTCCCGAGATACAGTTATTTAAAGGTTGGATGTTTCTTTTTCTTTTTCAAAAAAGTACAACTTGTTGGTTTTGGTCTTCTAATTGGACAAATATTGTCAAAAATACTCATCCTAAGAGAAATGTTACTGATAATGAACTTGAAGGTTAGTTGTTTACCTTTAATTTGAGCTTTAGCAGGTACCTGTAGGCCCAGTGCTTCGCTCAAATGTGGCATGTAACTGAAAATCTTGAAAAATTGAATTTGAGAAAAATGAAAGAAGAGAGTTCACATAGGTACTATTTAGTTTTATTACAAAATTATTTTACAATTATGAAGCAACAGGTCTTGTCGTAATTTCACTTGTTGTGGTGGCCCGGGTCTTGAAAAGTCTTCCTCTGACGATAGTGCAGGTTTATTGGAGGAATTTTTAAACTGAACAGCAGGCGAAGGCTCGTTTTTCAGTTCTAGCAATGTAGGGGTGGGGATGTTCTCCTCATCGTCAGAATCCTCTAGTTGAAGCGATTGCACGTTTTGACATATTTTACCACCACAAAATCGACAAAGGACTGAGCATTTCAGCCCAGATTTGCAGCAACTGCAACCACCGCTGCAACATGTTCTGCAATTGCAGGAAACCATGCACAGTAGGAGCTAAGGTGCAGGATCCATAGTTGTAGTGATAGGGGTAAACCCTTGATCATCAAGCTTCCATCCCCAATCTGTAGGAATTTTGTTGACCCCCAACCACTTTTGAACTGGGTGGTAAGTTCTATAAGCATGGTGGCGTGCTGCGTCCTCTGTTGGGGGCAGGGAAGCAAGATTGATTTTGATATTGGCTGCAGATGTAACAAACAGTTGGTAGTGAAGGCTATTCAGGGAGTCTGTTAGGAAATCACCCCCATACAAATACACAAAGCACTTCTCCCCAGCTTTTGCTATGGTTTCGTTACTGGAGTCAAACAGCAGGAAAAGTTCTGCCAGTTCTACTAGTTGGGGATTTTTGTATATATTACCATGCCCATAAGGGGCTGTAGTGGTGTCACACCCGCTAAACGCATGGATAAAAAGCACTGTACCTGGTGAGTGTTGAACAGGTTGATGGGTGAAAAAGGAGCTTGAGTAATGGACACAGCCGGCTTCACCTTTGCTACTCTTCTGAAGTTAGATGTTAGTTGCACCTGAGCCTAAACCATTGAGGAGGACAAGGAGGTCAACATCTTCTCCTACAACGATCAAACGGTCGAATGTAGGACTTTTGGATAGTGCCATGGCAATGATGTCCCGATCAACATCTTCATCGGCTACGTTTACTTGTATGCCATGCTGCTCGAAAGAATCGCAAAGAAGTGGGATGAGGCGCCTCTTGTTGTTCTCATTGGCCAATACTTTTTAGTTATGTTAGTTAGTTATTGTTGTTTTAAGGGGCGGAACTACGAGGTCATCTGCCCATGCCAATACTTCTTCCTGAGGTAGTTGGATGATGGTGGATTCTTCAAAAATGATGTCATTGCAGAAGTGAGTAGCACAGCGTCGGATTCGTTCACCACATTTTGTGTTTTTGTTAGCGGCCTCTTCAGGATAACCGCCAAAAACAACCGAGACATTGCTACCAAAGTGGTTTTAAATGTAGCTGATGTAACCTGAAACAATGGCTGTCACAGACGTTTTGCGCTGCCTGACAACCTTGTGTAAAAGATAGCCCCCATCCAAAACAACATAAGTATTGGAGTCAGCTGGTGTGTGACTGGATAGTGAAGTGAAGGCAGAGAAGTTACTGGACTTGGTCCTCTTTCGCACCCCCTGTTCAATAAACAAAGACATTGAGAATGGGGATAATTCATGTTTAAAATGTTCTTTCAGTTCCTCGTCCCATTTTTTGGTTATGCACACCCTTTGGAAAATAGTTAGTGGATCGACAACTACTCTCTTGTTCCCCACTTTAACAGATGTGGTGATGGATGACAATGTGGCTACTTTGTCCTTACGTTTAAATGTTACTTTATCAAACATAGACCCAATGATTTTCTTAACACCTTCAGTTCCCAGTTGTTGTTGGGCCAAGTGGCAATTTATGTTAGGGCCAACAACTATTCCACTACCGATGTATACCAATTTATTAGTGATGGGAAATGGAGGGTGGAGAACAAACCAGTTTTTTAGATTTTCTGCATCACCATTATCTCGAATGATTCGAGAAGACCTCCTCATATCAACATGATGTTCACCAGTATCATAGGAGAGGTGGCAGAAACGTTCCAGTTCCTCGCATGCGTTTACCATGAACACCATTCCTACGGTCCACCGGACTAGCACATTGCTGGAGATTCCACGCCCCTGTGTCAATCCAATATAGCTTTTTCATACACCGCATCAGGTTTTTCTCAATTGTTAAGTCTGACCACAGGCCAAACCAAACCTTTTCAGATCGGCGGATAGTAAAACCTCCTTCTGTAAACATCTTAAACTTAGCAGTATCCATACGATCTTCTAGAGCCATCATATCTTGCAGGTATAGGAGGGCACTCTTTGCGTAGAAATAGTGACCAGCAGAATGAAGAAATATAGCATACAGGTGAAGGTTCCAATCACCAGCACGCTCTGCCTGAATGAATATTTTTTTGAGAGTACACATGCGAAAATATTGGACCCACAGCTTATCCAATGTTATCCAATGCAGCTTTGAATTTGGCTCTTAGGGTTTGGTAAGTCTCGTTTTTCTTTGCAAACATGATGAGAGACCGCTCACTTTCATGTAGCATCATTTCAGTTGCAGTCTTTTCCTCCTCAGTCATTTCTACCTCATCCATAATAATGCCAGCCAGTACTAGCAGAGTTGAAGCATATCGACCCTATGATCACACAAAAATATTCAAACCAAAATAACACAACAAATGATCGCGAATAACTACAAGCCATTATAAGCAATATTATACGTACTGGTATCTAACACATCATTTCAGTAAATAATTAGTTTAATAAAAATTAACACGAAGTCATTCCCATAATTGTGAAACCATTGCTGCGTACACTTATCATAATATTAACTCCGATGTAATCAGTACAGGCCCTGTACGTGATGTCTGATACGCTCAAAACGTGTTTTAATTGATTTCACCCAATTTCTATTTATCAAGGTTCTCTGTTACGTGCCACTTTTGGGAGAAGCACTAGGCCTACAGGTACCCGTCCAAGCTCAAATTAAAAGTAAACAAATAAACTTCAAGTTTATTATCACTGACATTTCTTATAGGGTGAGAATTGTTGACAATATTTGTCCAATTAGGAGACCAAATCCATAATTTCTTACTTTTTTGAAGAAGAAAAAATCCAATCTTTGAATAACTGTATCTCGGGAACAACTAAGAGCTCGCTTAGGACTCAAAGTGTAAACAATTGAATATCCTGGTAAACATGTATTCACAATATTTCCTCTCAGATGCATAGTTTAGACGATATTGAGCAAAAACGGAAAAACGTGCAAATATCTGGCTGTTTTTTTGGTTATTACAAAGCTAGCACAGGACTTTCGAAGTTGCAAATTTGTTTTTTTACTATTGGCAGAGGTCCTAACAACATATACAAAAATTAGAACTACATGACCTTATGCAAGGTCGGGCCCCTTTTTATGTCTAACTAGCAGGTACCCGCGGCTTCGCTCGCGTCATACTCGTGTCATATTGTTCTTCAATGAAATGCAGGTTTATCCCGTTAACACCCCTTTAGAACCTGAATATCCAAAAATCCCTCCTTAGTAGACGTTTTCGACGCACAACAAACATATCCCCAAAATATAATTCTTCTAACTTTAATAGTTTTGGTTGGTCGATGAGAGTGAATATCCAAAAATCCTTCCTTAGTGGACGTTTTTCTTCCAGAATTTCACCCCTCCCCATGAGCCCCTTAAATTGGATTTTTGAAAAAAAAAACGGTCGAACACCTATTTATTTAATTATTATTTATTTATTATTAAGCTGATTGTTTCCCTCTGAGTTTCAAACTCCTCGCCTATGTCGTTTAAGAGATGCACGCTCCGTTAGGAATCCTTCAACCCCCACTTTTCACCCCTTTCACTCATAATATACACCACATTGAAAAACCATTAGACATGTGTCAGCTTATTTTTAATGATTGGTTTATATGCCAAGTATCACATCCCCAAATGAAACCACTCGTGAGATATTGTTATTCAATGAAATGCACCTTTACCCCGTTAACACCCCTTTAGAACCTGAATATCCAAAATTCTTTCCTTAGTGGACGTTTTCGACATACAACGAACATATCCCCAAAATTTCATGTTTCTAACTTCAATAATTTTGGCTGGACTATGATGAGTGAGTGAGTGAGTCAGTCAGGACATTTTCTTTCATTTATTTTTGAGAA
This sequence comes from Meconema thalassinum, assembly GCA_946902985.2. Classification (NCBI taxonomy): domain Eukaryota; kingdom Metazoa; phylum Arthropoda; class Insecta; order Orthoptera; family Tettigoniidae; genus Meconema; species Meconema thalassinum. The sequence goes on along the minus strand of OX336393.1, from coordinate 285,896,535 downwards.
TTTCACCCCTCCCCATGAACCCCTTAAATGGGATTTATGAATAAAACGATCGAGCACCTATTTACTTATTTTTTTAAGCTGATTTTTTCCCGCTGAATTTCAAACTTCTCGCTAATGTCGTTTAAGAGATACACGCTCCGTTAAGAATCCTTCAACCCCCAATTTTCACCCCATTCACCTCATAATATACACCACATCGATATACCCTTAGACATATGTCTGCTTATTTTTAATGATTAGTTTTTATGCCGAATATCACATCCCAAAAGAAACAACTCATGAGATATCGTTATTCAATTAAATGCACGTTAACCCCCTTAACACCTCTTCAGAACCCGAATAAACAAAAATCCTTCCTTAGTTGACGTTTTCGACATACAGCGAACATATTCCCAAAATGTAATGTATCCAACTTCAATAGTTTTCGCTGAACGATGATGAGTGAGTGAGTGAGTCAGGTCATTTTCTTTCAATTATTTTCACCAGAATTTTACCCCTCCCCATGGGCCCCTTAAATTGGATTATGAAGAAACGCTCGAACACCTCTTAACTTATTTTTAAGCTGTCTTTTTCGCCTGAGTTTGATGAGTCAGTGAGTTAGTCAGTCAGTTAGGAGACTTTCTCTCCGTTTTTTTTTTCTCCAGAATTTCACCCCACCCCATTGGCCCCTTAATTTGAATTTATAAAAAAACGGTCGAACACAGATTTACTTATTTTTTGGCTGATTTTTTTCCGCTGAGTTTCAAACTTCTCGCCTATGTCGTTTAAGAGATACACGCTCCGATCGGAATCCTTCAACCCCCACTTTTCACCCCTTTCACCTTATAATATACACCACAACGAAAAACCCTTAGACACATATCTGCTTATTTTTAATGATTAGTTTATATGCCGAGTATCACATCCACAAATGAAACCACTCGTGAGATATTTTTATTCAATAAAATGCGGGTTTAACCCCCTTAAGACCCCTTTAGAACCTGAATATCCGAAAATCCTCCCTTACTATACGGGTTTGAAATAAAAAGAACATATCCCCAAAATGTTATGTTTCTAACTTCAATAATTTTGCCAGGGCGATGATGAGTGAGTGAGTGAGTCAGGACATTTTCTTTCATTTTCTTTCTTCAGAATTTTACCCCTCCCCAAGAACCCTTTAAATTTGATTTATGAAAAAAACCTGTCGAACACTTATTTACTTATTTTAAGCAGTTTTTTCTCCCTGTGTTTGAAGAGTGAGTGAGTCAGTCAATCAGTTAGGACACTTCCTTTCCTGTCCCCCCCCTCCCCCCACAGAATTTCATCCCTCCCCATGGGCCCCTTAAATTGGATTTATGAAAAAGGAACGGTGGAACACCTATTTACTTATCTTTCAAGCTGATTTTTCCCGCTGAGTTTCAAACTCCTTGCCTATGTCGTTTAAGAGATACACGCTCTTGTTAGGAATCCTTCAACCCCCACTTTTCACCCCTTTCACCTCATAATATACACTTCATCGACAAACCCTCAGACACGTGTCTTCTTATTATTAATGATGAGGTTATATGCCGTGTATCACATTCCCCAATGATACCAGTCGGTAGTTATTGTTATACAATGAAATGCAGGTTTAACCCCCTTACGCCCCTTTTAGAACCTGAATATCCAAAAATCCTCCCTTAGTGGACGGTTTTGACATACAATGATCATATCCCCAAAATACCATGTTTCTAACTTCAATAATTTTGGCTGGGCGATGGTGAGTGAGTCAGGTCTTTTTCTTTCAATTTTCTTCTTTCAGAATTTCACCCCTCCTCATGAACCCCTTAAATTCGGTTTATTTATGAAAATAACTGTCCAACACCTATTTACTAATTTTTAAGCAGTTTTTCGCCGTGAGTTTGATGAGTGAGTCTGTCAGTCAATCAGTTATGACACTTTCTTTCCTGTTTTTTTTTTCCCCCAGAATTTCACCCCGCCCCTTAAATAGGATTCATGAAAAGACGGTCAAACACCTATTTACTAATTTTTTATGCTGATTTTTTTCCGCTGAGTTTCAAACTCCTCGCTAATGTCGTTTAAGAGATACACGCCCTGTTAGGAATCCTTCAACCCCCAGTTTTCACCCCTTTCTCCTCATAATATACACCCCATCGATAAACCCTCAGACACGTGTCTTCTTATTTTTAAGGAATAAGCTTATGTGCCGAGTATCACATCTCCAAATGAAACCAATCGGGAGATAGTGTTATTCAATGAAATGCAGATCAACCCCCTTAACACCCCTTTAAAATCTGAATACCCAAAAATCCTTCCTTAGTGAGCGTTTTCGACTTACCACGAATATATCCCCAAAATTTCATGTTCCTAACTTTAATAGTTTTGGCTGGGCGATGATGAGTCAGTGAGTCATTGAATCAGTCAGTCAGGACACTTATTTTTATATAAGAGATTTGACTGGACTACTAGCTGATCATTAAAAAAAACGATACCCATGTAAAATTCCATCTCGGTCGGTTAAGTGGGAGTTTTCTTTTTTAAGGAATTGCCACGCAAGATTTGAAGTAATGTGCAGCACTTGACAGGGAGTATGTCGTCTTTTAGCAGATGAGACATTCGCAAGTTCACGGAAAAACATAATTTCCTGGAAATCCATTAGACTTACTGTACGAAGAAAATGCATATGACCTTTCTTGTAGTTAAAATTCTTAAATTTTAAGGTTACATGTTGGGCTTCATTTCGGGATAGGACAAAACGATTGTCCATTATTTTGGTTAGTAAAAACTATACCATGCAAGACTTTTTTGGCGTGGAAGGAATTATCGTGGTAAAAACATAAAACAATTCGTCAATTGTTCGTATATTCCTGGTTCCTATTTTGCCCCCGAAGCGCCTCAGAAAACTTCAGTGTTATATATGTTTACGGTAATTGTTGTCCCTGAGTCTCTGACATTGTGTTTCTTGTTTCGTTCACTTATACGGATTAGCTATTACTTTGTGATTACGTAATACTGGGGGAGGGGGGGGGGGGAGGGATCAAAATCGACCAAAACGTTATTACGTAAAATGTGGACGGCCCCTAAACTATTAGTCTCGTTCCCTGGGAAGGTAAGAAAGTTGACTTGGTGCAGTTTAGAATCCACCTTCTCAATGTAATACAGAAGGGAGCGAAGAAGAGAGAGTGCAGAAGTAAACACCCAGAAAGAGAGTGTATGCATATTTCAAAAAGATGTCCTCTAATCCTGCCTTTGGATGGCAAGTACTGTACATTATTTATACAAGAAAAGAAATCTTCAATCTTGTGAATTTACTTAACTTCCCGACGTCCCATTCCAGGAGTGATGTGGAGAATACAAGAGTGTTAGAGTCAACGGTACGTAGACCGGTTTGATGCAGCCCTTCATTCCCCGCATGATGAGATAATCGTCCTTACATACTGTAGCTACAGCATCCTATATACAAAGCAATCTGTTCAACATATTCCAACTTCGATCTCCCGCTATGGTTCTTACCTTCTACCTTTCCTTCCATAACTACATCAGATATTCCTGGGTGTCTTGGTAGATTATGTGCCCTACCAACCTATCTATGCTTTTCTTTAAAACTCGTCAGAAACATCTCTACTCCAGTACTTGTCTAAATGCATTTTTATTTGTTACTCCATCTACCCATCTAATCTTCGCAATTCTCCTGTAACACCACATATCAAATGCTTCTATTGTCCATTGCACCAACAATCCAAGTTTCACTGTCATAGAGTGCCACGTTACAGGTATAGGCTTTAAAAAATGACTTTCTGGTGCCTACAGTAGGTCTATAATATTTTATGTCAACAAATGTATATTCTATACGTAATATTTCCTTGCATCTGCTAACCTGGTGTATGTCATCTTTGCATCGTCCATCATTGTTTATTTTTATTTCCAACTTGCGGAATTATCTTGCTTCATTCTTCATTAAGCATTTCACCAACCATTTCGAAGTCAATATAGGAATATCTGATTTCTTTCGACTAGGGTACATACCATTATTTTTGTCGTACATTTATTGATTTCCATCATAAAATCTTTCTTCAAGACTTCGTTTATTCCATTGAAAACTCATTAAATCCTCTGGAGACAAAGGTCAGCGGCGGCTGGCGGATAATAGATCTGGGTATTGCACTATTTTCGTTAAGGGGTGGGGTTGGCTAAAAGACTACTTGATATCGGAGAAAACGGTATACAATTGCGCTGTAAATCGGACGTAGCTCATTCATCATGAATGTCGCAGTTCAGAGAACATCACATTCACATCGAGATTAAATGTGTTATAAGTTATTTGAAAAACTTCAGGAGAACAAAACAACGTAAGCTCTAAACGAGAACGAGAAAGTACCGCAAGTGTCGCACTCACACGCAAATTACATTGCGAGACAATGGTATCAACAATAGACGGAACATCTTGGATGTCTTCGTCCATCGTTCTAGAACCCTTGTTGCAATCAACGGGCAACGACCAGCCGAGTAAACTGTTGGGATAGGACTTACTCGGACTAGCATATCTGCCATACCTTCCACCATTGAGATCTGGTTGGTGCTCGAGCCTGGCAACGACCACATGGTGAACACTCCTATAATGTTGGCGCGCTTCGCTTTCTCAAAAAGTACCGTACTACAGGATTTCCTGAATTACTATTGCAGAACAAAACTATGAATTCCTATGCATATAAAAGGAAACGTACAGTTTTTATTGCTAAAAATATTATTATGGTATTAATTTTTGTTGTTGAAAAAATCTGGTCATTATGCAACATTGCAATCTAAGCTAAGATAATCTCAGAGTTGTAATACTTTCACCCTAAACCTTTACTTCGACTGTAAATTCCTATTGTTCGATGTACAAACTTAAACTTATGGGCGATGAATTTGCCGCGATTACAAAATATATATATATATATATATATATATATATATATATTCTACATATTTAGATCCTTTATTATTCCCGTTTGTACGGCGTCGGGGATGAGGTTAGATGAAGTTCGTTGTTGTTGATTCATTTAGGAGCTTTGCGACATCGTGGTCATGTAGCCCTCTTGGGTGTGTGTGGAATCTGTTTGATAACCAGTATAAATATGATGTCCGTAGCAGTGGTGTAATTGGGTTAGGATTTGAGTATGAGGCGGCCGTGGCCTTAACTTAGGCACCATCCTGACAATTGCCTGGAAAAGACGTGGAAAACCATGAAAATCCCTTCCAGTATGGCTAAGTTGGAGGTTTTACGCTGGATACCGTTCCTGTAACCAACCTCCTCATAGGAGCTAATGATAAATGAAATGAAGGAAGATGAATGAAAGAGGGACTTTCGAAGAAGCGGCTGTGACGTATTAGAAGTATCGACCCAGCATTTGAAAATGCTGAAGGAAAACCATTTCAAGGATGGCTGACGGTGGGGTTTGAACCCACTCGTCTTTTGGGTAGTCTGGCTCCATGGCCTTGCACGTTAACACGCACAGCTACCCCGGTTGGTAAAGAATGACATCACATAGAAGAAATGAGGGGGGGGGGGGGTAGTCTGATCTATGGAGTAACGTGAAACACAGTGCGATATTGCGTTCTTTACCTCCCTCGTGTAATCCATCACTGACCCTTCGCAAGGGGAACTTGGTCGGGCCTCGTGGGAACATCGTAACAATAAAGGGAGAGAGTAATGGCAGGAAAGGTCAGCACGTAATGGCAGCATTGTGTACAAGTTCCACCAAAACACAAAGTAAACTATCAACGTTCGCTATAACTATGATGGTTTTAATGTTGAGTTCGACCGACTTCCCTGGAGGGAAGATTGAAGGACATTCCCTCCCCATACCACCTCCTGTTCCCCACAACTCTACATACATTTCGTGAAAGTCTATAAATATTGTTTATTTATTGAATATCCATTACAAGGGGAACCCTATTTCACCGAAGTATATTAGGGTCGTAGTTTAAGAAATTACAGGTTACATATTACATAAAGAAATTTACAAAGATAATTTAGAGTAAATGTGATGTGTGAATGTTTGAAACTGATTCTAAAAACAAGATTTTTGAAAAATATGATAAAGTGGTTTTGTTAGTTCATTATTGCAGTAATTCAAATGGTGATTCAGATAATATATTTCTCTTTCGAAGGTAAGACAGTCAAATAGGAGGTGACTTATGCTTCGAGATAATCCACAAATGCAAGAGTAATCGTCTTCTACTTTAATTTTGAAACGTTCGAAGTTAAATTGAAATTGTCCATGACCGGAATGGAATTGTGAAAGCTCAAAACTTGGTGTCAGCATTTTGCATTGAAATCGGTCGAAAACGTTAGTGAAGAATATATTCCTGGTAACTGCACCCTTTGAAGAGGAAGTCCATAGGTGATTCCACCGATCGAAGGTGTATTGTTTTATCCGTCTTCTCACATAACATTCTGGAGATGTATCATACGACACCAGCAAGTTAGGCATGGCAGCAGTTTTTGTAAGCTGGTCTGCTCTTTCATTTCCAACGGTTCCAATATGTCCTCGAGTCCTAGATAAGCAAATGTGCATAGTTTGCTGAGCCAAAGATTTTACGACAACAATTAATTATTGGGTTCGCATTATATTCATAATGTATAGACTTTACCGTAGAAGAGGTGTCAATGGCTGTAAGTAAAATGAAAATCTGCAAAGCAACCGGCCCAGATGACATACCAACTGAAATCTGGAAGTTACTTGGACAACATGGCATTGAAATTCTCACGGCACTTTTCAACCATATCCTTGATGATGGATGTTTGCCTACAATCTGACGAACCAGTAGGACCATATCTATTTGGAAGGGCAAAGGAGATGTTGGCTAGTGTTCCAATCACCGCCTAATTCGCCTGGTCTGCACACAACGAAACTCTTGGAGCGTATTCTTGACAGCCGAATACGCTGCATGATCCAAATCTCTCAGAACCAATGTGGTTTTGTTAAAGGGGTTGTACAACAGATGCAATCCATACCGCACGCTTACTCACAGAAAAACACAGAGAAAAGAACCAGCCTGTGCATCTGGCACTTCTGGATCTCGAAAAAGCTTTCGACAGAGTACCACATGAGCTCATATGGAGATGTTTTTGTCAGTATAATTGAGAAACACCTGTACCTAGGTATATATAAACATTTGAACCGACGGTGGATTGGGGTCTGTGAAACGCGAAGATATGTCGAAATTTTCCATAAGTCACAATATGGTACTCATTGTAATAGGTAGCTTTCTCTTGAAATCTACCTACCGTAAAAGCTAAAATAGCCTATTAACCAATTTGGTTAATGGAATAAGTATCCGTATCGACTTACTAATTATATATTAACAATAATTACAGTATATGCGTCTGTCAATATTTTACTAAGCGAAACTTGGGAAATTTGTATTCTTAATAAAATATCAACAGACGGATATACTGTATGTCTACCCATTATTATTACCGTTTTCAATTGGGTCGGGGATGAGATGCGATGAAAGTCTAGGTGGCGGGTGGTTTTTACGGCCTAATGCCCTCCATGACGCCAACCTCATGAGAGGAGTAAATGAGAGATGAAATGAATGAATATAATAATAATAATATCGTATGGCCTCGGGTGCCGGGTGCAAGCTTTGTAATTTGACACCCAGAGGGTAGCTTGCATGTCGAATTTCGTTGTTTCTTGAATCACTATGAAAGTCAAGTAGGTTAGATATCTAAGCTCCATGAACACTATAGCGCTTTCTAGTAGAGAATTGAGGAACTTTGTGTTGGCGGAAACTCCCGAGATTAATTTTGCCATTGTGAACTCGGCCTACTGAGTTCAAATGGGTTCTTTGACATGCCAACATCGTATGACATGCGTGTCGTATTTTTGCAGCCTTTCAAAAATCACTTACCACGGCCAGGAGCGAACCTGCAATCTTGGGGTTAGTAGACCGACACGCTATCCACTCACCCACCGTGGCAAGCTAAATGAATGAATGAAACTGGGAAAGGATGTGGAAGGAAGCGGTGGTGGCCTGTCAGAAGGTACCGTCTCAGCATTTTCTTGGAGTTGAAAATGAGGGAAACCACGAAAACCATTTCAAGGACGGCCGACGGTGAGGCTCGATCCCACGTCTACCGAGTCCGTTGATAAGTTGGCCTCATGGCCTAGCGATTCGCGTTAGCGAGCGTAGCTACCGCTGTCGGTATCAGACGGATATACTGCAATTGTTAAGATATAATTTGGACGGTAGCCTGTTTCTTTGAATAGATTATTTATTGAGCACTGACTGAAGCGGAAACGCTTTCTACATTATGTAGTTTGAATCAGGAATATTGGTTTATTAAACTTCACAAAACTTTCAACGTTCAGAAAATATATAAATTGTTCCTGTTCTCAAAAATCTTTCTTCAAGAACAGCAGATCACCGATATAAACAAGATGTTCCGTAAAGTACTCGTTGTTGTTGCGTATTTTAGGGGATGCACCATCGTGGTCATATAGCCACGTGTATTTGGGTGTGCGTGGAATTTGTGTATTAACCTGAGTTATTGAAATGACTGTACTAGCGTGTGTACTTGTAAATTAATAATAATATTTAATGCAGCCAAATGGTCATAATGAAGTAAACATATATACACATTTCACACTCTCATACATAAATAAAATTTAGTCTTTGCAGAAAGAATTTAGGGATGTCCTTCTCTCGGTACACACCAGCACATGGTACCTTTCACACTGCTTTCCACATAATCTGCATAGGCATTCTGTGTCAGCCTTATGGAACTTCTCTCTCTTGCACACACGATGGTGGAAGCCATGAACTGCTAGTCTTGTCACTAGATGGCGAAGGTCATATTCTGCTCTCATCCATTCTTTGTTTATCATGGCATCTGTGGCATAAAAATCTTCCCATATGTCCTTTATTTTGCCTTCCAGCTCTTTTTGTAAATCTGAGTATGCTGATGTACAGGGTAAAAGCATGTCGAGTCGAAGTTTTTCAATTGGAAAAGGTTCACTTGTCAGAATATAGACCAGTCGATTTGGAGTATATTTCGACAAGCATAATACTTTTTTAAGAAAATTTCCTTTGACGTTCTCTAGGTCTTTCAGATTCGTTTTGCCAAGGTGATGCCATATAATCTCTAAACCATACGTCAGTATGGGCAATTTTTTTAAGCGGAAGAGAGTCAACGCTGTGGTCAACGATAATCGTCTTAAATTTCTTATGCCACTAATTGACTTCGTTGCTGCTGCTGTTCGCTCTTTGATGTGCATAGTGTATACAAATCCTTTGTTTTGAAAGGTAATTCCTAGGTATTTAAAATTTGTTACATGTCTTAATGTTGTCTGTTTATATCTGATATTGTCGCTCGCTGTCCGTCTCCCTACTTTCCTGAAAGTCATTACCACAGTTTTGTCTTCGTTTAAGTTTAAATCATTTCCTTCTGTCCATTTAGTCAATTTGTCAAAAGCTACCTGTAGGTTTTGTATGCTTGGTGATACTAGGGCCATATCATCAGCGTACACATATATTTTTACATTTTCGGTATCAATAGCGTTTGGAATTTCAGCTGTGGTTATTATGAAGAGTAGGGGGCTGATTGGATCCCCCTGTAGCACTACATTTGTTTGCTCAATTGGGTTAGATCTTGTCACCGTGTCGTCTATTTCAACGATGTTTCTTGCTAGTATGTTCTTTAATAGTCTTGTTTCGTATGTTCTTCCTGTGATATCTTCTACTTTTTCCATTATTTTCTTCCTGCTCATTAGGTCAAATGCCTTTGTGTAGTCAACAAATACCGCATGTAGTTTCCCTCCTGTATATTGCAGTTCAGTTTGAATATCATCCTGTAGACATTTTACTGCCTGAATTGTTGATCGTCCCTTCATGAAGCCAAATTGCTCTTCTGGAATAGCCCTGCTAGTCATATAATATAACCGTCTTGTTAGTAGACTTGTTAGAATCTTGAAAACTGTACATTCAAGGGCTATGCCTCTGTATGAATTAAGATCTCCAGCATCTCCTTTTCCTTTCTACAGTATCTTTAGGGTGGCGTGTCGCCATTTATCTGGGATAGTGCCTTTCCGTAAGCATTCATTGAATAATAATGTCCAGCTTTCTATCAAGAAAGGGGCTGTGGCTTTCAGGTATTCGTTAAATATACCGTCAGGCCCGCATGATTTGTTGTCTCTTGTGCGTTGAATTTCATCTTCTATTTCATGATAGGTAAAGGGTTTTATTGGATCGTCTGCCTCATAGGTTTCATTTCCTGATGATGTTGGTCTTGTATCCTTGGCTTGTAGTACTTCTCTAAAATGTGTTTCCCATCTTTCAATGGGTATGTCTCTAGGGAAATGAGGTTGTTTAGATGTAATAGCCTTGTACCATTTTCCTCTGCCATTTGAATTTGTCTCTTTTCTTCTTCCATCTGGTATTTCTCTTTCGTGTATTTGACTGTTAGTTTGTATTCCTTCCGTTTCCTTCCATATAATTCGAGGTCTTGGGGTGTCTTGGTAATCTTGGCTTTATGTAAGGCTGCTATTGTTTCTCTCCTTGCTATGTAACAATACTCGTTGAACCATTGTTGAGCTCTTCTGGTTCTTGTCTCCTTTGGTACGGCGGCCTGTTTCATATATTGTTCTATTGAATTTAGTGCTTCATCAAATCTTCCGTCTTCTATCATGTTGGTTAGTTTTGAAATTTCTTTTGCATTTAGTCTCTCTATGTCAATTTTCCTTGTTAGTTCGTCCGCCTTTGTCTTCTTGGATTCCCCTTTTTGTTTGTCCTGTAAGTACATTGTTGTAGCGACAGGGATATGCTTCCTTACCGCAATGTTGTGTAAAACGTTCTGAGATACCCGAGTGATGTTCGTGAAGACAATGTCAATTGTGCTTGTGCCATTTGGACCGAAGTATGTTTTCTCTGTTTTGTCGTTGATTAATGATAGTCCTTCACCTTCTAAGTATCCAATTACAATTGATGTCTTCTGTGAAGGTACGTCAATTCGGCATTTTAGATCACCGGCTAAAATAATAGTTTCATTTCTGCCTGTTAGAGTTATTGCTGAGGCTATTTCTCCTATAATTTCGTCTGCTTTATACTCCGATTGGAAGTATGCATTCACGAAGGTACAAAGTCTGGTTTTAACCATAAGTATGTTTTCTGTTTTGTAGAGTATCTCAAATGGTGCAAAATTAGGCTTTATTAGCATTGTTATGCCACCTGATGGTCTACCTCTTTCCCCTTGAGATGCATATGAATGCACTGAGTAGAAAAATTTATGGCTCCATTGTGAAGTTAGAAAAGTTTCTGTCAGGGTGACTACATCATATAGATCAAAAGTATTGTCAGGTATAAGATTTATTGCGTTGCGAAGTCCTTCTATATTCCATAGCATAATCTTCATACTCTCTTCTTTATTCTTTTTTTTACATTCTGTTTCTTTCGATTGCTTTGGATGTTTATTAATTAAGCGGAAACCCTGCGCTCCTCCGAAAAAATTGAAAACGTTTTATAGTTATTCCCGTTGGCCAAAAATCTGACTTATTAACTCTTTCTAGACAATTAAACGGGACTCCCACTTTAAACGATTTTGAGTTGTGCATCGCTCCAATTTCTTCACATATAACGTTTTTTTAAAATTCCCCTCTTTGAAAGGAAATTCTTTATTGAATCTGCCGTTATCTCCTGTTTCACTCTTCCCACGAATAGCCAGGCCCTCTTTTCAGCCGCTTGTAGGTCTTCGTCTCCCGGTCCCGTGCCGGTCGTGGGTGCATGTTGTCTAGCTGGGTGTCTTCTCCTTCCTTGCGTTACCTGTATCCACTGTTCATCGTCTGTATCGTCCTTCTGAATTTTTTCATGTTGTCTTTGGGCTGAGTCACTTGTATCTAGTAAGAGCTCATCTTCTTCTGCTATATGGTTTTGGATTTTGACTCTGTCTTCTCCCGTATTCGGTCGGGCGCTATTTCGCTCGTTGGCGTTCGTTGTAATCCAATCGTTCACGTTGTGTGCTTTCGGTGCATGTTGTTTTGTAGCTCCGGATTCCTCTCTGATCATCTTTCGTATATTGATTGTGACGTCTTCCATCATTGAATGCACGTGAGTTTTGATTTTCTCAGTGATTTTGTCTTCCAGTGCCCTGTGTGGTTCTATGTCCTCGTTGTTAGAGTTCTCTTCACTAGATGTCAGCTTAGATTGGTTGCCGCTGGTGTGTGGTTTGATATTCTCTTGCCTTTTGAATGATACTACTCTTCCTGCATCGTCCATGTTACTGTAATTCTCACCTATGAGGGAACTTGATATCATGCTAATGCCCTCGTTTTTTGATTTTCAGGGTTGCTCCTGTAGTTTGTTTATAATTTTAGCTAACTCCTGTAACTGCCTATTCATGTCATCCCTTATGCGATCAATTTCATATCTAATGGTCTCTCCTGCTTTATAGGATTGAAAATTTTGCTCGCATTGGTAGCATAACCAAAATAATTTGGATTTTTTTTCTTCGTGGCCTTAAGCGCATTGTATTGTCCTTGTTGAATTTCTGCGCATGCTATATGGTGCCATCTTTGACATGCTCCATCACATTCAATTCCACAATCAGATTCTTTAACTTTCTTATCACAGATGGGGCAGATGTCCACATCTTTGAGGTCTACTGTTTGGGACATGATTTGCGTGCCTACGTCTGGCATGTTTGGAATCTAATAGGCCGTGACAAAATGGCGTCTTCTTTCTGTGCCTACGTTTGGGTTATAAGTACACTCTATTTATCCTATGTTGACTGATTTGTGGTGAAAATGTTCTAAGAATTGCCGTTTCGTTTAGGTATATTCTCTTGAACTTTTGATCTTCTTTCTTCTCTTCTATTACAGCTTTTCTACTTGGTTTCACTAACACTGAATTATCCTGCTTTCAAACATTTAACCTTCAATCAAGTCAAAAATTTGTAAATTGAGGATAGGTTTGGGAAGGAGGCGGCCGGGGCCTTAAGTTAGGATCCATCTCAGCATTTGCCTGAAGTAGAAGTGGAGAAAACCACGAAAAAACACTTCCAAGATGGGAATCGAACCCTCCTCTTCTCAGTTTTGCCTCACGAGGTTAAGAGTACCACGTGCCAGCCCTCAGACCAGAATGAAAATTTATTGGCAAAGCCAGGAATCAAACCCGGGTGACAGTCAAGAATGCTAGCCGCTACACTACGAGGTGGTCTTTGACATAAGGGATTGCACTTTATAACTGTAGTTTCTTTCAACCAACCAAATAGCCTATGGTTATGAGGGTAAACGAAAAAGAGTATTATTTAGACGTTAAACAAGCAGTGTTTGCTGCCCTGATTTGAGGCAATAGCTAGGCACAAGGTGCAATAGACTTTGGCCTTTCTCGAGTAGAATAGGTGAGGAACACTACAGTATTAAGTAAGACTAGATCTGGCCGCCCTAGTATTATGATTCCCAAGATTGAGAGGCTCATTCGAAGAAAATATACCGCCGACCCTCTACCACAGCAGTAAATATAAGAAATATTTTAGTAGATAGGTCTAATTAAACATTAAACTTGGCCCAGCTACTATCAAATGCTACCTCAAAATCCAAGGTTTCTTGGGTCGAAGACCAACCATATAGCCCTTCATTATTCACTTAAGATCAGGAAGACCCGAATTGCCTTGGTAATAAATAATGATACCTAGATGAACAAGGAGAGGAGTAAAGTAGGCTACTTTGGAGCGTGAATACAAATTCAATATGTTCAACTTATGGCCATGCAATGTCTTAAGGCTGCTTTTCTAGAATCGGAGTATGTCCACTGGTACGAATTAAAGGCATCAATTTCTACATGGCAGGCTCATTGAACATCATTATGGTACCGTATCTACAACAAACCATATCCCGTGGGTGGTTGTATCAGCATGAAAAAGAACCTAAGTATATCTCAAATCATGTGAAAGAATGCTTCAACATGAAGAAAACCAGAATTGCTGACTGGCCTAGTTAAATTCCTTACTTAACACAATTGAACACTATGGGACAAACTCAAAAGGCGTGTTAAACGTCAAAAGTGCACAAACAAGAAGGTGTATTTCGACGTCGTTGAAAAGTAGCCAGGAAGAAATTAGTATGGAGGCAGAAGGAAGGAAAGATGTAGCTGGTAGGATGTCATTTAAGTCGGCACTGGTTGGTTATGGCGTAATTTTTTGGGATATGGATTAATTATGGTGTGGAAAGTATCGGAGATGAAGGAAAGATGGAGTTAACGAGAAATGAAATAGGGTAAGTGGTTGGAAGGAAGCGGCCATGGCCGGGAGTTGAAAATGAGGGAAACCCTGAAAAAAATCCACTTCAAGGTTGGTCGACGGTGAGGCTCAAATTCATTCATCATTCGAGTCCGGAGATAGCCTGGCCCCAATGACTTGCACCTCAACGCGCGTAATTACCACAGTCGGTTTCATAAGTGTAGGCATATATATTATGCCAATACTATCCAGCCGATACGTCTACCGTAATTAGGTTCCTAATAACGTGTTGAGCGAATGAAGAGCAATATTAAACTATTAGTTAGGCAGCACAAATATATCCCGGCATTAAAATTAACAAGTTAAATAAACACAATGATGGCGGCTTCGGTGGCGTAGTTGGTAGCTTGCTGAGCTTCTATGCCCAAGATAGCGGGTTCAAACCCGGCCGAAGTCGTCGGATTTTTTAAGAGCGTTAAAAATTCCTCAGTATGCCTTCCTTCGGAGGGGAAGTAAAGCCGGCGCGGCGGTCCCATGTCATAGATTTATGGCATGTTAAAGAACCTTCCACTAATTACACCTGTGTGAAGCTAAATTGTAGATTAAGGTTAAAACAACGCTCTTAGGTTCCTTCGTTCGTCACCAGGAGCCGACTGCGGTGGCGTCTAGTAGCCAAGTTCTGAACTAGTAGTCGTTGACGGTGGCGTTTGACGGCAAAAGTAGGAACTATTTGAAAAATTCTAAGTCTGCAGTCCTTATTTGAATTAAAAAACATATAACACACACTAATACAGTCATTACAATTAACACCGGTTATCAGACCGATTCTACACACACCCAAAGTACACGGGGCTACATGACCGCGTTGTTGCAGCCCCTAAACTGAGGAACCAACCAACCAAACACAATGATTTTACCTTCAAGAATGTTTTTTTTTAATATACTGTACGTGAATAATCAAAGATCAGCAAATTGAAGTAATTGCGCAGAATGTTTTTTCCATAAGAAATAACATTTACACATTATTCATTTAATACAGGCTGGAGAACATTTCTATTTTGTGAGCAAGTTATTATAACGCAACTCAAGTGTCTGCCCCCAGGGAGAGAGAGATAGAGAGAGAGAGAAAGGATGCTCGTCTGGTTGCTATGGTTACCGCCAAGGATTGATGATCGTTGCTACTATATGAGGTAATGCAGGTCATTAGCTAAAAGGTGGCTTTGCATTTTCTGCTTGTCACTGAAGGAAATATTTTTTGTTCTTGTTTCCTTTCACACCTCCCCTTCGTCTTCTGGCTTGGCTTTTAAGGCAACAAGATAATAGCAAAGTTATATGGAGGCAAAAACAAGGAGAAATACTTTCATCATTCAAAGACTCAAAATGAAAGTTGCCATGAAGGACAAAGTTTCCAAATGATAAATACACAGCACATTTGACTCGCGTTAACATTTTCCTATCGTTCATTTCGAACATAGCAAGTCGGTCAAGTACTGAGAGCTAGTTTAAGAAAAACAAAGATTAACTATCATTTTAATCAACTCGTATTAAGTCAGGCACGCCAATGCAGATTTTATACCCGGTTCACTTTAACATCTCACATGACAGTTTTATGTGTTTGCTACGCTGCCCTGGTGAGCGCTGCGTCAATGCCTCAACAGCTGTAACAAACAGCTGACTAGTCTATTTGGAGTTTAAGGTTCTACTTCGTAAATTCAAATGTTAATATTCTGAACCGTCACATGGCTTCATTTTTAGTTCAAAGCCGAACCACAGGACATAACATCTCATTTCAAAAATCTCATACCCACTAACCGGAAACCGAATCTGGTCCGCCTCGGTGAGAGGCAAGCAGCCAGACCACAGCGCCATCATGCCCCATCTTTACATATAGATCACCGTGCTGCGGAGTTGAGAGATGTGGAATCATCAAGCAGATGAACATACGAATTGATTTGGGCACAATAATGAGACCTACACAATCCCATTTATAATGCTCTAGTTCTCTCACTTTCCTCGTTAACGAGCGCTCGCATTTGGAACCTAGGTGGGCGGATATGTTTACATTCCATATCTGCGGGGAGCCAAGGCTTTCCCGAGGCACAGTGTTTTTAACCTCAACCGTAGCCACTGAGAGCAAGAAGTAAGACAGGATAGAACTGCGTGCAGCTTGCAACACTGGAGTCATGACCAGGGCCCGGATTTAAAAAAAATGCATATGCGCATATGCATATGCATATTTTGAGGTTGAGTGCATATTCTAGACGTAACAGCATATTCCGGTATATATGTCGGAATTTAAGGACAATTACAAGAACTACTAATATATATCTGTTTAGTGCATCCCTAGCTAGTTGCCTATATTATGTGCATCCCTCACTAATTGGTGTTTTCGACTCTCTGTGTAACGGCACTTTACTTTCACAACTGACAATGGCAACAGATAGCTTAGGTATGGGTAGGTAGGCTGGCTGGACTTCCCGGAATTCCTTTCTCTACCACAGTAGATAATAATCTCAGGGGATTGGGCAATTGGTCCGGACAGAAGTATCTTCAGTTCACTAGTTACGTTCCAGTTTAATGCCCTGCATCTCAAGTGTTAGTTTCTAAAAATGCCTAAGGAAAGGAGCAGGAGAAGAGATTTACTAAATCAGTGGGTGTCGGGTAATAGGGACTATTCAACAGATGGTGTCATCGTGTACTGTCAAGTTTGCTCAAAGGAAGTAAAATGTGGAAAGAAATTTCAGCTTGAACAGCATTCAAAAACAACTGCACATATTAAAGCAAAGGAGGAGAAGAACAGCACACCACAACAACTTCTTCTTACGCAGGTCCGGTATTCTTAATACATTTTCAAATGATCTTTGTAGGGCTTTCGTATGCAGCAACAATCCATGGAATAAATTAAACAATCCAGTTCTGCGATCATTTCTTGAGAAATATTGTGTAAATCAAAAAATACCAGATGAATCAACTCTTAGGAAAAATTACCTACCTCCGCTATATGAATCTACCCTGGAATTGATCTGTTCTGATATCGGAAGGAACTATGTCTGGATATCGGTAGATGAGACAACGGATTCATGTGGCCGTTACATAGCAAATTTCGTGGTTGGTAAATTTCATCCAGAAGAACCCGGTAAGCCGCATCTTCTTGCTTGTTAAGTACTAGAGAAAGCCAACCATAGCACAATAGCAAGATTTGTAAATGATTCTCTGCGACTATTGTGGCCATCTGAAATTGAGGATAATTGTTGTAAAGTGCTTGTACTGCTCACAGATGCAGCTTCGTATATGTTGAAAGCAGCAAAGGCCCTCCAAGTATTTTATCCGAAACTCATACACGTAACCTGTTTAGCGCATGGATTACACCGCATTGCAGAAGAAATACGCACACAGTTTCCAGCTGTTAACAATTTAATTGGATGTGGGAAGAAGCTGTTTCTGAAAGCACCAGCTCGTGTCCAGTTCTACAAAGATTGCCTACCTGAAGTTCCTTTGCCACCTGAACCTGTCCTGACTAGGTGGGGGACATGGTTATCTGCAGTATCATTTTATCAGGAGAATTTTAATGAAGTGAAAGAAGTGGTTACAAAACTTGAAGATGAGCATATTGCGTGTGTCCGTGATGCAAAAGTTGTGTTTGAAACCGCTACTGTTTATCAGGATGTAAATTTCATTCATGCACATTTTTCTAAACTTCCAAAAGCCATTGAGAGCTTAGAATCTTCTGGTACTCCCCTCCATGAATCACTTGATCTCAGCAACAAATGATACGTGTAAATAGGTAAGTGAATAAAATTGCATGTTTTAAGTGCATATTTCATCATTTTCCGTGCATATTTGCATGCATATTTTCAGATTTTTAGTGCATATAAATCCGGGCCCTAATCATGACACACGAGCAAGCAGCCAGGACCGTACTTTGGAGTCTACGTGGAGAGATAGAGGATTGGTCAGCAGCAAACAATGGCTATTGATGGCGCGTGGACAAACCCGCGGATATCCGCAAATTTTTTCGCGATGCGAATGTAGTTAGCATGGCTGTGCGGATAATGTTTGGAGTAAATTTGCGGATAGTTTTTAGAATACAATCCGAACTTGTTGAATATCATTATTAGGACCCAGATGTTTGTGACATATCATATTTCTTCCGTTATGATCTTTGCATGACAAATGTAAGATGATGTAAGCTAATCTCATTCCAATTAACACTCCGAACTAAAAGGGGTTGCAATTCTGGCAGTATAACATTAATTTTAAACACAACACATGACATACATAGCCTAGGGGAACGACTTTCTCCTCAAATACTACCCAGCCAGGGAATTGTTACCGCTATACGTGGAGCGGGACTGTTGTGTATACATTACGTCACTCACCACGGTTTGGCTGCCTAGGGCGGGTGCGGGGCAAGAGGGAGAACGCATGTACATTGTACAGTCATACAATGCGAACACACCCCACGACCCAGTACGAAACATGCACGCACACAACATGCGATAAGGTTTCGCTGGCGACGAGTGCACGTCTATCTCAGGCAGAGCGCATTAGTTCCAATTTCTGCCACCGGTAACAATTCGTAGGCAGGGTAGTATATAAGTGTGTTGATTTAATACTTTATCTAACTAAAAATATTATTGTAATGCCAGTCGATTCGGATAACAAATGTGCGGATGCGGGTCGGATAACGTTTTGTTTATCCGCGCAGGGCTCAACTATAGCTGCCACCAGGGGCTCACATCTTCTGGGATGTCGTTTTGGCAACATGGGATCCTCGCTGGATCCAGCATTGCTTCCACTTACAGTACTTGTGCCTGGCTCCTCTCCTTCATCTTTTCTATCTACCTTATTTAGCCAACTCGTAAATTCTCTTCGAACCCCATTGTTATTACGTCATCCAAGGTTTTTAGAGTCTCATTTTTCCTGCCTTTCATGGCCTTTTTTCTAACCTTTTCCTGAAACCTTACTTTATTGAGGGGGTCGAAAACCTTCAGTTTTTCTTCTTATAGGCTATAGCGTAATTTATTGTCTGTTAGCAGGGCAGATGGCCTCGTTGTTACTTCCCTTAAATTACAATACGGGACTAAATGGACGTATATATTAACACCAGCACATCTTCTAGGTTTTTGTCACGTATGATGTTGTATCCAGATAAGGTGTACCGGTACCAAAAGTCTGCTGGTGAGTCCAATTTGGATCACCGGGGCTAAACCTCGAAATGTAAGCGGCGAAGACCTAGACGATTTTCTGGTGTAATTATTTGGTCATGGAAGCCAATAGTCCATCTTTTTGGACGTAACTTAGTCATGTTAGTGTGCCCAAAACAATTGCAATTCTCTTTAAATGCAGTAGGGATAGGAAAAGTCAATTCCCTCGTATTATTAATAATTCCACGAGCTCACCTTTGTAGCTTTCGTCAGAAAAAGGCTGATGATCACCTATGACTGTGGAGAGATACAGTATTTAAGACAAGCTCTAGATTGTTAGGTTACTATGCTACAACACTCATCCTTCAAAATGTCAGATTCTCCTACCAATACGTAACACCATAATTGAAGCGTATGCGGGAACATGGTCTGTTAAATTTCTTACTTATTGAGAAAAACAGCAATAAAGGTGACTGTTGTCCGTGGGACAGGGCTACGCAGTATGACGTAACATAGGCTTTTGTTCCGTAAACCAATACAATACAGTGCGCGCGCTCATTCTCTCGCACTTAATGGAGGCATAGGCCTACAGAATAGAACAGCGATATTTTTAGTTCAATGTTATTGTTTGAACCTACTTATAATGTATTAATCCGTGAAAATAATTTTCTTTTAAATGTAAAACGCGAATGAGCTCGTTTCTTTGTCGTGGTCGAGGTATTTTATTACCGTACCGGTAAGTTTCAAAATACAACCTTTTGGTTTCAACACAATAATTTGCACAAATAAGCTTAGTAGGCTAATACACAGCTGATAACACCAGAATAGCCTTTTGACTAGAATGTGTTCATTATATCCATACGCTCTTATAGCATTACCATAGCGTATAGAAGAGAAAGTGACGCGACTTGTGGAGTTTGTATGGTCCAGCCGCTAGGTGGCTCTAGCGTCGGCTAGCGCTGAGTGAGGACGGTATCAATACAAGCAGTTGAATGTTACTTTTCAGTAACTGAATGTTATCAGCTTACACTACGTTGTATTAGACAAGATGATCCAAATATAAAATTCTCCGCACTGAGTATATACAACGCTAACGTCCGTTGTGTTAATTATGAAACATCAGATTGCGTCATAGGTTCATATAATAAGGAAATAAAACATTCTGACGGGGGTAAAAATGTAACTGAATGTGTGAAAATCGTAAAGCTACAGACCATTCACTACTGCACAAATAAAGTAAATATAATATAATACAGTATAATGACAAACTCACCCATATAACTTATAGCTCTCAGTTGTCCGAAGCTTTGGACAGCTTACGCGATGATTTTCCAGACTTAGAAGTTGACTGCTCTTTCCTAATTTCTTTCGTACGAAAGAAAAAGCGTACTTCATGAAATGAAAAACGAGTTTTCCAATAAGGTCCAGTTTATGTTCCATACACCATCAAAAAATCACGGCCCTAAAACAATCTCATCAATGCTGTCCTAACGCTCATAAAATATATCAACCCACAAATTTGAAAGGGAAGATAATTCCATTTCAAGGACTACTTCGACCTGTAAAAGAATGTTGAAGACACTGTCAGACGGTTGAGTTAGGTAACTAAGGGCATTTATTGTGCCAAAGTCCTTTATATTAGTGAAAGTTGCAGCTGTTGTGTCTGACGGCCTTTTCACTTTGAAGGGTTGTTGCACACTTCACACAGCTGATCCCTTTCCTTAGTTGCTTGACAATATACCCGGCTAGATAGTGTGGGACTGCACCAGGCTTCAAACTCCATCTCATTCTCGCCATTTCGATTGTCTTTCCTTCTATAATGAAAGTGTCCGTTTTTTATAAGGAAATTATCGGAGCAATGTTTGTCACATAGCCTGCATATGACTTACTTGACAATTTAATGTCTTTCCTCGGAATGGCCTTAGCCCATTTAAATAAATCATCTTCGGCTTTTGGAGGTCTAAAAAAGTGCCTACCTGTTGCAGATGACTTGTCGTATCCAGATCGGCACCCGGGAACAAAACAACACGGCATATTCACTTACACAGTTTTGTTTGACGAATCTTACCAGGTTATAATTCACTCGACAGCACAAACGTAAAGAAATAAGTGTAAAGGCTTACAAATACTAAACACACCAGTGTCATAACGTATGTATTATTTCACTATCGCTTCTTGATCGCATACACTTTTCAACACCAAGAAATAAGGACTAAACACGGCAGCATTTCCATGTTTTCAAACTCGCGAGCGCTTAGAAAGTGTCTCCAGCCAGCCACAACCAACCGCTGCGCAGTCTACCGGCGGGCGCAGCAACTACCCATACTAAAGATACGGCAAACTCGGGAGTCGGCACACTTTCTCTTCTAAACGCTATGGCATTACTATACTCTGATTCAGAGGCGTAAAACTCCTCGCAAACTTGAGGGGTCAAATTTTTAAACTGCGGTTGCCTACCTACCTGGAGAAATTTTCGTTTTAGGCTTTAATGCTTGACATAACACGATAATATAGCCTAACGCTACATTTTATTCATTATTTCCAATTAACCCTTCGGATGCCAAGCTAAGCTTAATGAAATCACAATTTTTTGATAAACATTATGGCCTAACTATAATTTTTAAGATGTTGATATTTGACTGTAGGAGGCAAATATAGTATATGAGATAATAAATCAATAAAACAGTGTTTCATTAAAAAATACGTTAATTTTTGTAATAATTTGAACTGGACATTTTTCAAAGCTTTTCGAACCTTGTCGACGCAACGCAGAGCGCATGCGTAGCGTGTGCTTAAAACACGAGATGCTCGAGGGGAGAGTCATGTTATTTCACTTAGTTTATATATATATATAAAAAACGACGCGCACGCTGTTGTTTCCGGGCATGAGTAATGATATATATTGTGTATCCTAGTACCTTACCTAAGTTTTAAACCAGGTCTCAGAAATAATACACACATCAAAAAAAGTTTTGCATCACCTCGGTTCCAAGAGTTCCGGAACCTTTAAATACAAAGGGAATAGAGATCAACACAAACAACATTTCAGCTCGTTTTATTGCTCATGAGACCCACACATTGCATGTTGTACCATCATACAGCTAGACTTTCAGCATTTGTGGTCCAGATTGCAGTACACACCACTACCTCTAATACCCAGTAGCACGTCCTCTTGCATTGATGCATGCCTGTATTCGTCGTGGCATACTATCCACAAGTTCATCAAGACACTGTTGGTCCAAATTGTCCCACTCCTCAACGACAATTCGGCGTAAATCTCTCAGAGTGGTTGGTGGGTCAAGACGTCCATAAACAGCCCTTTTCAACATATCCCAGGCATGTTCGATAGGGTTCATGTCTGGCGAACATGCTGGCCACTGTAGTCGAGCGATGTCGTTATCTTGAAGGAACGCATTCACAAGATGTGCACGATGAGGTCGAGAATTGTCGTCCATGAAGACAAATGCCTCTCCAATATTCTGCCGATATGGGTGCACTATGGGTCGGAGGATGTCATTCAGGTATCGTAAAGCCGTTTCGGAGCCTTCCATGACCACCAGTGGCGTACGTCGGCCCCACATAATGCCACCCCAAAACATCAGGGAACCACCACCTTGCTGCACTCGCTGGACAGTGTGTCTAAGACGTTCAGCCTGACCAGGGTGCCTCCAAACACGTCTCCGACGATTGTCTGGTTGAAGGCATATGCGACACTCATCGGTGAAGAGAACGTGATGCCAATTCTGTGGGGTCCATTCAGCATGTTGTTGGGCCCATCTGTACCGCGCTGCATGGTGTCGGGGTTGCAAAGCTGGACCTCGCCATGGACGTCGGGAGTGAAGTTGCGCATCATGCAGCCTATTGCGCACAGTTTGAGTTGAAACACGACGTTCTGTGGCTGAACGAAACGCATTATTCAACATGGTGGCATTGCTGTCAGGGTTCCTCCGAGCGGCAATCCGTAAGTAGCGGTCATCCACTACAGTAGTAGCCCTTGGGCGGCCTGAGCGAGGCCTGTCATCGACAGTTCCTGTATCTCTGTACCTCCTCCATGTCCGAACAACATCGCTTTGGTTCACTCTGAGACGCCTGGAAACTTCCCTTGTTGAGAGCCCTTCTTGACACAAAGTAACAATGCGGACGCGATCGAACTGCGGTATTGACCTTCTAGGCATGGTAGAACTACAGACAACATGAGCAGCGTACCTTCGTCCTGGTGGAATGACTGGAACTGATCGGCTGTCGTACCCCCTCCGTCTAATAGGCCCTGCTCATGCATGGTTGTTTACATCTTTGAGCAGTTTTAGTGACATCTATGAACAGTCAAAGGGACTGTATCTTTGATACAATATACAGTCAACGTCTATATGCCGGAGATCTGGGAACCGAGGTGATGCAAAACTTTTTTTGATGTGTGTAGTTCGAAAATGTACCTTTTCGGATCGTCCTGGTAAGTGGACAAAGGTCAAAGAGCATCGGCTCTCAGCGGGAAACGGCAGAGAGAGCAAAAACAGACTGTTTGTTCGGTAGAATAAAGAAATTTCGACTAAGCAAGACAAGACGGGTTTTACCCATTTTCCGCCGAACGTAATATTAAATCGTTTATAGAATACTTTCTGGTTACGGTATTTAACGTTTTTTTTAGGGCAGGCTACTTAAAAAATTTGTCTTGCACCTAAACCTTGAAGGGGGCAATGTCCCCCCTGACCCCCCCTCCGTGTTTTACGCCTCTGCAATGATTTACCAATAATGAACGGTGACGGCTGTTAAAGTTAGCATGTGGGGAATTGCTGTGTTGCCACTGACGCAGATCCTGACTCATAACATTCCAAGAGGCTTGCAGGAAGACACAAATACTGGGAAAGTTAGCCCCCATCCCTGGCGGTCTAATGACCATGACGAGTGAAGGCACAGTAGAACACTGAGTAAAACCATTTGCTCACTGCTGTGTCTGCATACATTGCAACACTGCTTGCTGTTGCCATGGAGACCGTTACCCCTCTCGTCTCCACTCCTCACCTCACCCATCAAGCAGATGACAGCTTTCACCGTTCATCTTTTGTAAAACAGAGTTTCTTTTTATAGCAACCCACCCTGGTTTCGCCCGGGAACAGTTATGAATGCATTACGTGATAAACGCTTTTTTTTTTCTTTTTCGATGTAGGTGAACTACGACCTATATCCGTTTTACGACACGGCATGATGGGATAAAATCACTGGACCATTAATTATATTATCACGGAGATGCATGTGCAACGAATTCTTGTCCGACGTGGCGAGGTGCATGTTACACAAATCCCCCTTCCGTCCAATCTTAACTGTGTATTTAGCAGAACGAAAAGTTCACAGGCTAAATGAAGAAAAACCGAGTTGCACTTCCAGGGAAACTTCAAACAACCATTCTTCTCTGAAGTCTTAACTCAACACGACTCGACAGTTTCCTGCTGACTGTATCTGAGGTAATAGGCTCGTCCACTGTAACTGGGGTGATAGACTCGCCACAACCCGTAAACTGTCGCCTCAGTAATTGAATGGAGATTGTTGGAAGAAATGAAAACGTAAAACACTTATGTATTGAAGATAGAGAGATATGCTCTCCCGGATATTTTTTTTTTTTGAGAACTTTCCATGCTGAACAATTCTTACACTCATAGTAAGTTATATTGATATTTTTACGGTTTGCCCACCGAAAAGCGCACGGAAGCCAGGTTCTTTTTTTCAACTTTTTCACTGAATCGTTACTGCTTGGCTTCCTTAGATCATAAATAATTTTCTACAAAAACCTTCCTTGAGATATCCTTTACAGAAAACCGCATCAAAATCCATCCAGTGGTTCTCGAGATTACCCGTGACATCCAAGAATCGGGGACAGTTTTATACTAACAAGGGGAGGATACGATGTATGGGTCACCGATTCGAACCATCTTTAGTACACGTGTAGGGCATGACTAGGTGTATACCAGGAGCAAGTAGTAAGGTGCGCTTCTCAACCGATTCCGAGAAATTAATTATTAATTATTCGTAATTGCTGTAGCGCGTTCATGTGCGCTGTATGTTAACCTTGAAGTCAAGGAGCGCATGGTTCAGCGGTAAGAGCCCTGCTTCGTAAGCGTGGGATCACTGGTTCGAATCCCTCCGGTGAGCCTTTTTTTTTTTTTTTTTTTAACATAGGCAATTCGTACAACTGTAGGTGTCGTGAATAATGTTCATTTTGCCATCAATAGTAATAACGTGTTCTGTGAGCGGGAAAAGGGATTCTGAAATCATCGTATGGGGTTGAACGTTTGTGACATTACATAATGTACAGTCAGGGCATTGCAAATACATTGGTATTATAAATGGTCAGGTGTACTCTATTATATGTATACGTTTATACACTGAAGGCCCAGTCTGTTCCGTTCATTACACGTCAGTGAACCATCAGACCACTCCGTACCCCGCAAATAGTGTCTCATGCTATGGGTATCGGTTGGGTTACCGTTTTTACTATTCATGACATTCATCAACACACAAATATTTCTATTTTTTTACAGACTCATAATACATAACAATTCCAAGACTTTTTTTCTTCACTGCCTTCTTGATATTTGTACTCTCGCACTGCCTTTATTTTACTCTGTTCTCGCACTGCCTTCTCGATACTCTGTTGCAACAGTTGGAAAGTGTTCGGAACTGG
This sequence comes from Meconema thalassinum, assembly GCA_946902985.2. NCBI lineage: Eukaryota > Metazoa > Arthropoda > Insecta > Orthoptera > Tettigoniidae > Meconema > Meconema thalassinum. The sequence continues at coordinate 285,870,512 of OX336393.1, read as the reverse complement.
CGAGGTCACCTGCACACAAACTAACGATAACGGTGGGCAGGAGGATAAACGGTTCACCCAGGAAACGTTGAATGCCGCATTCGTTCCTTGGCTCTTGAGGTAGCAACATCGTAAGAGAGGGAATAATTGTGCGATGTCGGATATTACACGTTATAGTGATGTGCCGGTGCCTACGAAAGCCGATGGAGGTGGACCGCATTCAAATTCCGCGACGAGGATGTAATCTCCTGTAAGATATATTCCCACTCCCCTTTCCCGCTCACATAACACGTTATTACAATTGACGGCAAAATGAACATTATTCACAACACCTACTTTTGTACGAATTGCCTATGTTAAAAAAAAAAAGACCACCGGTGGGATTCGATCCAGTGATCCCACGCTTACGAAGCAGAGCTCTTACCGCTGCACCATAAGCTTCTTGGCTTTATGTTAACGTACAGCGCACATGAACGCGCTACAGCAATTACGAATAATTAATAAATAATTTCTCGGAATCGGCTGAGAAGCGCACCTTACTACTTGCACCTGGTATACGCCTAGTCCTGCCCTACACGTGTACTAAAGATGGTTCGAATCGGTGACCCATGCATCGTATCCTCCCCTTGTAAGTAGAGATTGCCGTGATTGAGCGGGAAGCGATGTAACATAGACTTTTGTTCCATTATTAGCCTATTTCTGTTTATGAAAAATAAGCTTATGACATCACTTTTTGTCCGTGTGTGTGCCCCCCCCCTAATAAAATCTAAACGGCTGGAGCGATTAAAACTATTTTGACCGACCCCGATCGTGGCCTACAAATTTTATTATGTCTCACCAATCCAACATGGCGGCTGTGCGAAAGATTTCACCGGCATTCTCTATCTCCAAAATTATTACTGATATCACCCTGAAATTTTGTATGGTGATATAGGGCACCACTAAAAGTTCACCTATGTGACTTTCAAAAAGCTTTTCTAGCGATTTAACCATCCGAACGCAGTAGAACTTGGTACAGCAAATGTTTATACACATTGTAATGCACTGACATCTAATTTTGTTCAATTGTTTAGATAACCTCAAGATGGCGGTTGTGCGAAATTTTAAAATTATGTTTTTATTTCTTGTGTCTTAATCATGCGATCGAAGTCAACGTTTGAATAATGAACCTACGCAATAATCCTCATCTAACAGTACAAACTCCATGGACTACATATATTAACATCCAACATGGCGACCTACTGAAGTATTTAGACGGTTCTCAATATCTATTAATCTATGACAGCAATCAAACTGAAATTTTGTATGTTGATAAAGGCTATAAATATGAGTTCACCTATGGGACTTTCAATAATCTGGTGAGCACAAATCCAATATGGCGGCGACGCGAAATTTAAATGGACGTTTCTCGCGATTTAACCAACCGAGCGCAGTGAAACTTGGTACGGTATATGCTCAGGCCTATACAAATTTTAATCCATTGGCATTTAATTTATTTAAATTGTTTTCATAACCACAAGGCGGCCGTGCGAAATTTTAAAATCTTGTTTTTATTTCTTGTGTCCTAATCATGCGATTAAAGTTTGAATAATACACCTTCATGTATAGTACATCACTCTAAAGCCTACGTACTACCCTACCAGCGAATTGTTACTGCTGGCGGAAATCGTAACTAATGCGCTCCGCCCAGCCACACGCCTGCTATAGACGTGCAGTCGTCGCCAGTGAAACCTCTTCGCAAGTTATTTGTGTGCATGATTCATGCTGGTTCGTGCGCTGTGAGGTGCGTTCTCATTGTATGACTGTACATGCATTCCCCTCTTGCCCCGAAACCACTCGCTGCAGCCATAACGAGGCGAGATAACGTAATGTATACACTACAGGCCAGCTCCACGTCTAGCGGTAACAATTCCCTGGTAGGGTAGTATACAAAAATCCAACATGGCGACCATCCAAAATATTTAGACGGTTTTCAATATCTACGAATCTATTGCATCAATCATACTGAAAGTTTGTGTGTTGATACAGGCAATTAACATACGGTAAGTAGGATATATGAAAATTGGCTACCTATACGGTTCCTAACGGAACTACTTGTTTTTAAAGTGTATTTCACTTCACAATTTCTGGAATACTGATGCCATCTGTTTAGATAGTCGCCTCCGTAGCGTAGCGGTCAGCATGGTTAGCTGCTGCCCCGGAGGTCCTGGGTTCGATTCCCGTCTCTGCCACGAAATTTGAAAAGTGGTATGAGGACTGGAACGGGGTCTACTCAGCCTCGGGTGGTCCAAATGAGTAGAGGGGTTTCGATTCCCACCTCAGCCATCCTCTAAGTGGTTTTCCGTGGTTTCCCACTTCGTCTTCGGGCAAATGCCGGGATGGTACCTACTGTAAGGCCACGGCCGCCTCCTTCCCTCTTCCTAGCCTATCCATCCCAATCTTCCTTCCCTTCCCATCCCTCATGAGGCCCCTGTTCGCTTTGCAGGTGAGGCCGCCTGGGCGAAGTGCTGATCACATCTCCCCAGTTGTATCCATAACGACCAGATGTTCCAAGCTCCAGGACACTGCCCATAGAGGCGGTAGTGGTGAGTTCCCTCGCTGAGTCCATGGGAACCACCAACCTAGAGGGTAAATTGACTAAATAATAATAAAAAAAATCTGTTTAGATACAAGTATGCATGAAATCCTTGCAAAAATGTATTCAGAAAACACTGTACATATTTGTTCCGTGAATATCTTAATTTACACAAAATTTAACATAAGACATTTCTTCCCGCATACGCTTCAATTCACAGTAGCATTTAAAATTTAGCTTCTTTAGCATTTTGAAAAAAAAAAAACATAGGGTATAATTTGGGTCAAATCTGACAAATGAGCACCAGTGATATCTTTTGAACGTCAAATTAAAATCACATTTGTACAAGGTTCTTGATCTCCTAAACACTTGGGTTGGTGGGAAACATGCACGACGTCCAAGCACCTCCGTCCTTTTGAGATAAAGATACGCGGAGTAAATTGTGAATTTATTCTAAATTAATTAGGTCAGAGTAACAGAAGAAAATTGTTACAGTCTAAAGCACTACACAGAAAAAGAATAGAAATTAACTGTTCCAAAACCAGAATACAGAGAAAATACACAAAATCAACTCATGTCTTGCTTCAATATCCACCAGTGGGCATGCAAGCTCACTAATCATCAGAGTTAGGATTTTTAGGTGCACACCCTTTTTCTTAGGGTAAATTGAAGCTGTTCGGAAAGATACCACAGTGTGAAATTTTTATTGTAGCTGCGAAAAGAGGCATTTTTCACGCACCTTTTCCCCCTTTTTTCTTTTAAGTTTAATTCCAATTTATTCTATTATCATCATCATCATCTTGTACAGTTTCCAGCCCCAGGCTGGGTCTGTTTGGAACATAAGCCTCGCCACTTAGTCCTTTCTTCCAACCACCTCTCCGCTGTCACTCTGGTCCAGTCCTCGCCTCTCTTCTTGACACATTCCTCCACACCTTTCAGCCATCTATCTCTTGGTCTTCCCCTTGGTCGTTTTGTCTGCATCTGCATCTCATGTATCCTCTTGGGAATCTTCTTCTCATCCATTCTCTTTAAGTGTCCATACCACCTCAGTCTTGATGTCTCAATCCTACCTTGCAAGGGCTCCTCTTTCACCATTTCCCTGACCTTTTCATTCCTCACCCTGTCTCTTCTTGTTACTCCGATCCTACTTCGCAGGAACTTCATTTCACCTGCCTGTATTCTGCTTATGTCTCTTTTCTTCATTGTCCACGTTTCTGAAGCATAGGTCAGTATCGGGATATAGTAGCTTCTGTATAACACTTCCTTGCTTTTTTGTGGGACATCTTTATTCCACACTAAGCTCCTAATGCTTCTCAGAAATGCTTCTGCCTGTCCGCCACGTTCCGTAATCTCTTTGTCATTCCTCCCATTTTCCTCCACTATACTTCCCAAGTACTTGAGACTTTCCACCTTCTTCAGCTGTCCACCTCCAAGTGTTATCCCACTCATTGGTCTGTCCTTTTTCCTGGTTGTTAACAGGATCTCACATTTACTGATGTTGAACTTCCATCCGTACTCTCCCACTGTTTCTTCCCAAGCCTTCAGTTGCTCCTGAATTTTCTCCTCCTTGTTTCCCCAGACCATGAGATCATCTGCAAACAACATTGCTTTCATCTTATCTTCTCCTATCTTTCCTGCTATCCGTGTCATTACCTCGTCCATAACCACAATAAAGAGAAGGGGTGACAGCGCATTACCCTGTTTCAGGCCACTCATTTGTCTGAAACAGTCTGTTCTTTCCCCTCCAACTTTCACACAACTCACACTTCCACAATACATCTCCTTCACTCTGCCTACAGTCCCTTTTTTCACTCCCATGTTTTCCATTGCTTTCCAAATTTATTCTATAAGGTTTCTAATCAATATAAAATATTTAACTTTCAATTAACGTCTCCTCAGCTTGCTGTGTACGTGCGAATAGTAAGCCCACTTCTTTCATTAAACACCGCGCAGGAGTTGAAAGCACACCTCCAACAAAGGAAAATAATATTGTGTTCGACAAAACCTCTTTCTCTCGCTTTACCGCTATAATGTAGCCCGCAGACTTACTTTTAAAAATGTAGAGATGCTTCATGTCTTGAAGTATAACAGCTTCATGTTTTCGTCCTTCTTTTGATGAGTAATTTGATGTACTTGTTTGTAGTTCAATAAACTAGAACTATCGGACCCATGCGAGAACTCTTGCATAATGGGTTGTGTGCAGACTACCTGCCCGGCTCTAGTGCTATGCGGGCTGTACGTGACACCAGTTCTGCCAGGGGCTATCGTGTTGATTATTGGTTTAAAAGCACTTTATAAACAAATAAATATATTTCCGTTAGAGCCTCCGTGGCTTAGGCGGCAGCACGCCGGCCTCTCACCGCTGGGTCCGTGGTTCAAATCCCGGTCAATCCATGTGAGATCTGTGCTGGACAAAACGGAGGCAGACAGGTTTTTCTCCGGGTACTCCGGTTTTCCCTGTCACAATTTCATTCCAGCAACACTCTCCCCTATCATTTCATTTCATCTATCATTCATTTAATCATTGCCCCAGAGGAGTGCGTCAGGCCTCGGCAGCCGGCACAGTTCCTATCCTCGCCGCTAGATGGGGGCTTCATTCATTCCATTCCTGACCCGGTCGGAGACTGGAGGCAGGCTGTGGATTTTCATTTTCATATTTCCGTTAACTTTACAAGAAATGCAAGATTCTTCCTGTACTATTGAGACTATTTGGAAGATTGTGGTACAAACCACACCTTCTAACTCCCTCTGGTATAGGAGCTTGAGTTTAGTGAAATATACACCTTAGCGTATTATACACACATCAAAAAAAGTTTTGCATCACCTCGGTTCCAAGAGTTCCGGAACCGTTAAATACAAAGGGAATAGAGATCAACACAAACAACATTTCAGCTCGTTTTATTGCTCATGAGACCCACACATTGCATGTTGTACCATCATACAGCTAGACTTTCAGCATTTGTGGTCCAGATTGCAGTACACACCACTACCTCTAATACCCAGTAGCACGTCCTCTTGCATTGATGCATGCCTGTATTCGCCGTGGCATACTATCCACAAGTTCATCAAGACACTGTTGGTCCAAATTGTCCCACTCCTCAACGACAATTCGGCGTAAATCTCTCCGAGTGGTTGGTGGGTCAAGACGTCCATAAACAGCCCTTTTCAACATATCCCAGGCATGTTCGATAGGGTTCATGTCTGGCGAACATGCTGGCCACTGTAGTCGAGCGATGTCGTTATCTTGAAGGAACGCATTCACAAGATGTGCACGATGAGGTCGAGAATTGTCGTCCATGAAGACAAATGCCTCTCCAATATTCTGCCGATATGGTTGCACTATGGGTCGGAGGATGTCATTCAGGTATCGTAAAGCCGTTTCGGAGCCTTCCATGACCACCAGTGGCGTACGTCGGCCCCACATAATGCCACCCCAAAACATCAGGGAACCACCACCTTGCTGCACTCGCTGGACAGTGTGTCCAAGACGTTCAGCCTGACCAGGGTGCCTCCAAACACGTCTCCGACGATTGTCTGGTTGAAGGCATATGCAACACTCATCGGTGAAGAGAACGTGATGCCAATTCCGTGGGGTCCATTCAGCATGTTGTTGGGCCCATCTGTACCGCGCTGCATGGTGTCGGGGTTGCAAAGCTGGACCTCGCCATGGACGTCGGGAGTGAAGTTGCGCATCATGCAGCCTATTGCGCACAGTTTGAGTTGAAACACGACGTCCTGTGGCTGAACGAAACGCATTATTCAACATGGTGGCATTGCTGTCAGGGTTCCTCCGAGCGGCAATCCGTAAGTAGCGGTCATCCACTACAGTAGTAGCCCTTGGGCGGCCTGAGCGAGGCCTGTCATCGACAGTTCCTGTATCTCTGTACCTCCTCCATGTCCGAACAACATCGCTTTGGTTCACTCTGAGACGCCTGGAAACTTCCCTTGTTGAGAGCCCTTCTTGACACAAAGTAACAATGCGGACGCGATCGAACTGCGGTATTGACCTTCTAGGCATGGTAGAACTACAGACAACATAAGCAGCGTACCTTCGTCCTGGTGGAATGACTGGAACTGATCGGCTGTCGTACCCCCTCCGTCTAATAGGCCCTGCTCATGCATGGTTGTTTACATCTTTGAGCAGTTTTAGTGACATCTATGAACAGTCAAAGGGACTGTATCTTGGATACAATATACACAGTCAACGTCTATATGCCGGAGATCTGGGAACCGAGGTGATGCAAAACTTTTTTTGATGTGTGTATAATAATATATAGGAAAGAGCAAATTAGTTGAATAAACCAGCACTTTTCTTCCCCTTTTTTAACCTTATTCGAGCACCTTTTCCTTCCTTTTTCATCTGAAATTTGCACCTGAAAATCCTGACCCTGCTAATTATTAACATTGTTGAATGAAATCTTAGCTTTATAGGCAATTTTGGTTTCACCATCTTAGCACTTGTTGACTTGACTTTTACGCAAAGGGAACGTGACGGGCAGGCAACAGAGTGCAGAAGGGATTACTTTCCGCAACCCAGACTACTGGTCAAGCCGTTATCAACATTTCAAGGGTGTACGAACCCCATAAAAAAGAAAACTACTGTTGATTGATGTACGGGCTATGCGACATCGTGATCATGTAGCTGCGTGTACTTCGGTGTGTGGAATTTGTCTGATAACTTATTATTGTACTGGCTGTATTAGTGTGTGTATTTGTGATTGAAGTAAGATTTGGGTAACAAGCGGCCGTGGCCTTAAGTTAGGAACGATTCTGGCATTTGCCTGGAGTAGAAGTGGGAAACCACGAAAAAAAAAAAAAAACTCCAAGATGGCAGTGATGAGAATCAAACCCTCCTCTTCTCAGTTTTGTCCCACAGGCTGTGTACCCCGTTCCAGCCCTTGGATCAGAATTAAATTTTTTGGCCGAGCCACTGATCTCGGATCACCAGGGCTACAGCCAAGAATGCTATCCGCTATACCACAAGGTGGTCTCCAGAAGAAAAGAGAGAGTGAAAGAGCATTATATATGAAAGAAAAAATGTTGGATTTCAATTTTATGCAGCACTCTGGTTTAATTTTCACATTTTGTCACTTTCTCAAATCACATTAACAGGTCACGAACAGTGAAAACACAAGTGTGCAAGTATTGCTTACAAGCCACTATGAGCATTTTGTGCTTTATCGCATTTGCGAACAACCCCCACTACGATTAGGTATTCTACTGGCAAGGGGAGAATATGATGCATGGGTCACCGTTTCGAACCATCGTTAGTACACAAGTCATGTAGGGCACGACCAGGCGTATATCAGGTGCGCTTCTCAGCCGTTTCTGGGAAATTAATTAATTGCAATTACAGTGTGGCGTCTATGGGCGTTGTATGCTAGCAAGAATCCAACGAGTGCGTGGTGCAGTGGTAAGAGCCCTGCCCGGTAAGCGCAGGATCGAATCCAACCAGTGAGCATTTGCAGTGTGTTGAATAATGTTTATTTTGCAGTCAATTGTAATAACGTGTTATGTGAGTGAAAGAAGAGATTCTGAAATCATCGTATGGGAGTCCACGTTTGTGACATTACATAATGTACAGTATCGGCATTGCAAATACATTGGTATTATACACAGTCAGGTGTTTTCTGTTATACTGTATGTACCGGTATACATTTATGAATTGACGGCCCAGTCTCTTCCGTCCATTGCACGTCTGTGGACCATCACACTACCCCGTAAGCAGTGACTCATCCTATGCGTATTGGTTGGAAATTGCCAATGGTTAAAAAAAAAAAAGGAAAAAAAACAACACAAAAGGCTCGCCAGTGGGATTCGATCCAGCGCTTACGAAGCAGGGCTTTTACCGCTACACCACGCACTCGTTGGATTATTGGTAGCGTACAACGCACACAGACGCCGCACTGTAATTGCAAGTAATTAACTTCTTGGAAATGGCTGAGAAGCGCACCTTACTACTTGCACCCGGTATACCCTACACGTGTACTAAAGATGGTTCAAATCGGTGACCCATGCATCGTATCCTCCCCTTGTGAGTGTGAGTATAAGGCAATCCTCCCCATCAATGTGACGTGATTATTAGCAAACAGTTGCCTCCATTATCTGTGGCAACCAGGAAGCTAGAGTTCAGTTACTGTAGTTTCCCACCGTCTTCTGGTGCAGTCACCGTTCGACGAAGGTTGGCGTTTTGGGGATCATCCTTTGATACATGAAATAGAGAGCATGAATGCTGTTGGTAACAATCACGCATGTTACGCAATCAAGACATCCTTCTTCAACCACGTCTACGTGTGGCATCAAGTATTTCCTTTGCAGAACCAATTGCAAAATTCTATACTTCTAGCCACACACGAAGTGTCCAAAGTACTCCCATTTCCGTTTCTTAAGTTCTCAAAACTTCTACCTGCGTATCCACACGGTTCAAAACTTCAGCATTTATAACCCATCTATCCACGAGATATGAAGCATAAGACGATAGGTCCACATTTCAAATGCCTCTACTCGTTTTTGTTAATGTTTTCTTGTTGAAAAGGATGATTAGGTAATCCGACCAGTTACCTCCAAATTTCCAGCGACGTAAGGAGGATGTTCCCATCAGAATTTTGTATTTCAACAGACAGCGCAAGAAACTATGGTGAGTCCAACTCGTGGCGTAGTGACTAGCATTCTTGGCTGTCATCCCTGAAGTCCGCGTTTGATTCCCGACTCTGCCAAGACATTTAATTCTGGATTGAAGCTGGAGAGACGGGGTTCATCCAATGTTTACCTTTGCCATCCAAGAAGTTGTTTTCAGTTGTCCCTCCACTTCTACTCCTGCCCACCAACACTGCCACAGAAGGTTCCTGACAGGAGCTAGAGGATAGGCTGTTGCATCATCATGAAGGATTATGGCTCTGTGCTGGACGCTTCCTCAAACCTGTAGGACTCAGGTGATACATCAGGAATGATGTGCAATATGACCGCTATTCAACATTACTTACAGTAGATCCAACTTCTAATCACCAATGCACACAGGTGCGATATGGCAGTAGCATTCAATACTGTGTGTAACAGGTTTTCAAACTACCATAGTGTATATACCGTGTGTTAATATAAGCAAAATTAAAACAATCCTACATTTTGCAGAGCGTATTCTACCGATATTCCTGAGAAGTATGGCCTAGAAAATGAGGAGAGACAGAGTGAGAAATGAAGATATATGGAAAGAACTGGGAGTACAGAAACTAAATGACAAACTGGAGCAAAACAGATTGAGATGGTTTGGACATGTCAAACGGATGAATGAAGTAAGGCTACCCAAACGAGCACTGGAACGACGGGTGACAGGGAAGAGAGGACGAGGATGACCAAGAATGCGTTGGATGGACTCTCTGAAGAATAGCATTAGAAAACGGAACCTGGATTGGAACACCCTGTCGGAAGAGGAATGGTGGAACGACAGAACAAAGTGGAGAGGAACAATATTTGCCCCCACCCAGTGTCAGCTGGAAAAGGGAAAATCAAGAAGATTCTACTGCTGTGATAGGTTAATAAATGGAGAACAAATCTTAAGATTCAAAGCGAGTACATGCAAGTGCATTAAACTGATTGGAGAAAATTTAATAAGCTTTTGTTTCGACAGAGCTTGTGCACTCACTGGAAGGCACAGTCTCCAGTTCCCCTCCTCCCATCCCTTATGTTCTTCCCCCCATCTCCCAGATTTTAGCAGTATCTAATTGGCACAATGAATAGAAGACATAGTAAGTCACTATGTTCAGGCAGTAAGGGTCTAATATAAGCTAGATCAAACTTGTAACAGTATGGAATATTTAACTAAGCACACAAGCTAGGTACATCACAGTTTTAAAAACTCTCTAGTTGAGGAGTTTAATTTGCCACCATAACTAGTTGTCAGCTACTTTCAATAATTGGCAAGTGCACTTGGCCAACTTCTGGGCTTTAGTATTTATGGCTTTACGTTGGTTCTTAAGTTCAGGGTCTGCGACAACGCGGTCATTTAGCCCGTGTACTTTGGGTGTGTGTAGAATCTGTCTGATAACCGGTGTTAATTGTGATGACTGTATTAGTGTGTGTTATCTGTTTTTTAATTCAAGTAAGGACGGCAGACTTTTGAATTTTTCGAATAGTTCCTACTTTTGCCGCCAAATGCCACTGTCAACGACTACTAGTTCAGAACTTGGCTACCAGACGCCGCCGCAGTCGGCTCTTGGCAACGAACGTAGGAACCCAAGAGCGTTTTTTACATTCTTAACCTATACAATTTAGCTTCACACAGGTGTAATTAGTGGAAGGTTCTTTAACATGTCATAAATCTATGACATGGGACCGTCGGCTTTACTTCCCCTCCGAAGGAAGGCATACTGAGGGATTTTTAACGCTCTTAAAAAATCCTACGACTTCGGCCGGATTTGAACCCGCGATCTTGGGCATAGAAGCTCAGCATGCTACCAACTATGCCACCGAAGCCGCCCTAGCTTTACGTTAGGAAAGATAATAACTAACTCACATTAGATTACATTTCACATTATTGGTTGTCATGGTCTTCTCATCACATGTTGAGAAACTAGCCTGGCTTTACAGTAGCCTGCTAAACTGACTCTGAACCTGCCAATCATTCGCTGTACATGACATTGCCGATCCATCAGTGACACACACAGCTTTATTCTTGTTTCTTCTTTTGTTTTACCTTCAGTTTTCCCACTGTATCACGATCTACAAAACGGAACAAAACAGTATGGCACCCTTCCACTAATGTTATTGAAACCAACACCCATATATATATATATATATATATTCCCACAAGGACATTCGCCCGGTATTCCGGGAGACCATAAAGATCCAGAATAACAAACAGTGTAGGTACATTGTTGGCTCTACAGTACATAATATATATTACGATAGGTACACCATATAAATGGTTATGCAGCATGTGGATTGAATATGACCAAGCAGACCTTCTCAAGATCAAACTCTATGATGCCAAGCTCTTTCAGGATGTTCACAACAAATTTTGTCACTAGTTTATGTGAGACACAAATGATTACATATGGTATTGACAACTACAGGGCAGATAATGAAAAGCTGTCATGTTAAAAAGCATATTAAAACTGCAGTCTGTACAATAGCAACACAAGGACTGCTACTGCACAAGTGAAAGAGTCATAGGGAGCTCAACAGTTTCCCAGGTCTGCAGCTATAAGGTGGAGAAGCGATTCCACTATTGATTTCTACTTGTCGGCCCAAGTATGCATCCTCCCTGGAATCATTCTTTTTGTGCATATTCAGTAGAACCTCGTTAACACGTTCCTCATTAGTACGTTTTATCGCTTTTCACGTCGTAATTTTCAAGTCCCGATTCTTATCTGATGACAATAATGTAAAAGTACCTCATTTATCACGTCGCACATTTTGCCGCGCATCGCTTAGTACGATCGTATTTTCGTCAGCTCTGAAAGCATTCTTTGTCCACCCCTAGTGGAATGTGAGACCGACCGCACTGAGGTAACATTCCTTGCCAACAAGCGGGCGAGTGTTGCGACTTAACAGGTATAGGCGACTCTTAAAAGTAAGACAGTAGCACGCGCCGCGGCACTTCTGATTAACGCGTTTTTTACATTTCCCTTACTGAAACAAATTAATGAGGTTTAATTATTATTTTCCATTAGTACGTTTTCCCACTTTTGACGTTCAAATTTTTCAGTCCCTTGAAAAACGTACTAACGAGGTTTCACTGTAATCATCATCATCTTGTAGTTTCCAGCCCAGGCTGGGTCTGCTTGGAACATAAGCCTCGCCACTTAGTCATTTCTTCCCACCACCTCTCCGTTGTCACTCTGGTCCAGTCCTCGCCTCTCTTCTTGACACATTCCTCCACTCCTTTCAGCCATCTATCTCTTGGTCTTCCCCTTGGTCATCAAATGATGTAATTCATTTGTATTTCAATGGTATCTGGCATGTCACTGCTTTTGCCTTTAATGGAGTATTAGGTGAGGACTGTGAATAGGGGTCCAGACACAAACTTGCTTTCATCTATGGCTAATTTGAACAATACGGTACAGCAATTAGATCCAAAGTCTGAAAATGCCTGAATATCAATCGTAATCAGAGGCTCGTTTTATTGTTGAGAAAGAACTAAAAGGCAAGAGACCAAGGAAGAGATGGATCGACCAGGTTAGAAATGATCTTGCGGGGAGAGGTCTGGATTTGCAGCAGGTCGTGTAAGGGGAGACATTCTTGGAGAGAACTAAATGGAAAGCGCTCATTTACCGTACCCGGGAAAATGGAGCCGGTTCATGATGATGATCAATCTTCATCATAGGAAAACTGAAAATAAAACAAGGGGTATGGAAATGTATTTAATATGTTACTTTTTACATACGTTTTCCATCACAAGCTGCTGGTAGCAAGTGCTGTTTCAGAACGTCATTGTAATGATCAATTGACATTGCAACTTTTGAGTAAGTCAACATAATTTACATTACCAGTCTGAAACCACAATTCATATTATTGTTTTGACCGACTGATAAGGTGCAATATCAAATGTCAATAAAGAAACACTGAAAACTAGCTTCAGAGCTCTGTATATTGTAATGATCAACAGTTGCATTTGGTTCAAGATGTCCTAAAATCAACTAAACAATTCCCCATCCTAGTCGACAGACATATAAATGCACATTGCAGTGCTTACCTGTACAGTATCTTCCCATAATATAGAACTCAAATTGGAATAGAACATAGATATATCAATTCAACATTAAATGATCTATGAAAATAACTCCAGCATGTATAATCACTATACATGTTTCAACAGTCCGAGTTCTGAAGCACGATTAAGTTTCCACTTGTTAAACCACAGAGTTCCTTCTACTGAGCAGGAAGATTGAGAAAAACATTCTGACCAGAGGGAAGGTATGACACTTGCCGTGATCTAGAAAGCTGGTAGGCTATGTCTTCAGCTGCTTCAATACGTCTCAATTCGACTAGACCTTCACCTGCCTCACCGAAGGATTTTGCAAGCAAGATGGCTGCTTGAGCATCACCTTCAGCTGTAATAATAGCAGCCTTCTTTTGTTGCTCTGCCTGCAAGATAAATGCAATTACACTGTATTAACTGTTTTAAAATGTAAAGGAGATTGAAGTAATCATCATTGTCAATAGAAATCCTGTCATGTGGCAACATTGTTCTGCTCCATTCATTTCTTCCTGTACTCCTTGTACAGAGGAACCGTATACGCAAAGCCTACATGACAGAGAGCAGGCGAACAGCTGTAAGAAAAATGGAGAACATTGCCACGTGTAGGATTTTCTACTGGCCACAAGGATTGGCTACTAAGCATAATATTAACTTCCAGACATCTAAATACCAGGAAACCCCCACACCATTAAGAAGGAACTTACAAAAGATACTTAGCAATATTTACCTTTTCTACAACAAATCGAGCCTTCTCTGCATCTTGTTGAGCAACCTGCTTCAATTCTACAGCCTGAGTGAACTCCTTGCCAAAGGTAAGGTGCGTCTAGAAAATGCAGAGTAATAATTTTGTAAGAATAACAAAACAGTAAGCATCTTATATTTAGAACTTATAAGATTTCTGCCTGAAGTATTACTGACAAAGATTGGATGAAAGTTCTGTGCAGACATACAGTATGTCTGGACAGTCATATCATTGTTGGTGTATTGTTGGTTGTCATTTCTAATGAAATTAATAAACATGTATTTATACTCTGTATTTGAGAAGAGACCATGTCGTGGTGCAGTAGCTAGCAATTTTGACCGCCACCCCAGAGGGTGCCAAGAATGTATCAGTCTTGGAATGGTCTACTGTAATATGGGGTCTTACAGCTTCGTGATGCTTAATAGGGAGGAGTGGAAAGAACCGGCCACTAAGCCACATGTAAACTCCAGCTCAGGATGCCTGGTTAGTGATCCCTTTACAGAGCCAGGGACTCTTATTGGGTCACCTACATCTCTTCTAGATCTTTTACCTTGATTCCAAAAGAACAAAAATGCGAAGTTCTTAATCAGCTGACTTGAGTAATACCCAGGGTTACACTTTGGATATTCAATCCACACAATTGGCCTAGAGTAAAATATTTTACATCGATTAATCATGACGCCCAGTATTTTTAATTAAGCAAAACAGGAGGAGTGATTTTTAAGTAAGTACTGTCTCCGTATATTTCTGGTGCAGTGCTGCGGTTGCAATGTAAGGCAAGCACAATGGCTTCCTTCATCTGTTTACATGCCACACGCAACATTGGAGGCATTGCCAAAGTGTGACCATCATGTAGTGAGGATTGTTTAAAGACAGTATATGGTTAGTTTCTTGAATGCACAAAATATTAAACCAATTAACAATCCTTGCCAAATGTGAGTGAAAGGTGTATGCTGAAAGTGCAATGTCAGATGGAATGGTGAGAAAATGGGTACAAATGTCCGATGAATGACATCAACATGTGCATAAAAACCACAGTCCTGATTTGGTGCAAAGTGATTTCCCTATTCTCCTTTATCTGAAGAAGTTCCTTGGGGGCAAATGTTTTGATGACGACAATGATCGCTAAGAGGAAACACAGTCATGGTTTTCTCCATTGGTGCCATCATTCGATAATGAAGGCATACAAAACTGGTGTCCTATTATGACTAGTGCCTTAATATAGGAGGTGGTGATAGGATCTGAAGAAATGGTTGCAAAATAATGTTATTGTCCTTTGAATATAAAAGTATGTACTTATTTCATCCACACATTGCTATTTTGCATGCTGCTCTAAAGGACACACATCTGTGAACATACCCTTGGACCTTGAGATGTCAGTTTCAAATGTCTCTAGAGCAGTTCAACGTGCATCAAGATTCTCGTTCATATCTGTATTAAGACAGCTTGTTGGTGAGAGTTGGACGATACGGCTTCACCTTTAATTCCTTCCAGTAATCGAAAAGAATCTATTGTGGAAAGTCGAGGTGACAGAGCAGCCTGTTTGTGGATGGATTTTACCAGGGTGCACTAAACTGACATCTCAACTTCAGAGCATTCCTCCTGACATACCTTCTTTCTTCCGCTTCTCAGTTGACTTTCACACTTCCTGTCATAAAAGTCTTCCTTTCTTAGGAAATCATTGTCTAGCGGCTTATTAAACCATTTCCCAAAGCGTTCTCGCATGATGCTAATTGTCTCCCGTGTGCGAGGAGAGAGAATTTCATGCTGCATACGGTATATACTGGGCATAAAAATTATAAAGAACTTTGATTGTACGTTGTTAACCGTGCAAAACATTTAAGACTAAATATTTAACAACTCTATCATTAACCTACAGCTTTAGAAGGAACCAATACAATTTTTTACTAAAACACAGGTTGTGTAAACACACTCATAAAGAAACCTCTCTTCAATAGAAAGCAAACTCATGCCTGTCTTTTCATTTCACAGAATGACGACTAACAGTACACCAACAGTAACAACCAACATAGGAGACAGTCTTAAGGCGACACTCCGGAGATAAAAGGCGATGTTTTGTTCATTTTGGTGAATTTTTTTAAATGACTAAAATTGAAAGGATTGGGTTTCTTCTTTCTTGTCACAAAGTTATTCCGTTGAATTCAAACAATTTATCACCTTAATAATGCTCTGTTTGTCAGTCTGCTCACAGCAGAAATCGGCGTGGCATCTGCTGAACTGCTTGTTAGATTATTTATGATGTCATTGTCAGGTTTTCATTCAATCAAATCAATAAAATATCCCTGTTCTTTGCAATTACGCATCCCTGGGATGGGCCGACTCCCCCCCCTCTCCCGCATATATTTCTACAGAATCGAGCTGTAGGATCTACCATGTTTCTGAACGAAGCCTGCAAAGGACTAATATTTCAGTACTTGACTCTACTGTCATTGAGCAACATTGTATTGGTATTCCTGATGTCACTACAATAATGCCGACAACTATAAGTTTTGTTATTCGTGTATGTTTCATCTTTCTTGAGAGTTCTGTGGAGGTAGCCTGTCTGTTTACTTTTGTGCCGTTCGTGCGCAAGTAACCTCCTGTAGTTGTGCATCAAGATACTGGACAAGCTTCCAAAACTACCAATATTCGTACAGAAGCTGCTAAGAAACAAAAGGAAGGAAAATATACGATTCTGGTGACTTATAGGTAATGGATCAGGAAGATAACGTCACTTGAACTGTGCTTTAATTTTCCCGCCAATTGAAATTTTACATTTAAATCCCATTTTTCTCCCATAATATTCTGCCAAATGTAACAAAATTTGTATGGTATATGTATCACAGCTATATTAGGAAACCTGCGTATGGAATTCTTGATTGCATAATTCTTCCTAGTAGTAGGGATTTGAAAATGAAAATCCACAGCCTGCTTCCAGTCCCCGACCGGGTCAGGAATGGAATGAATGAAGCCCCCATCTAGCGGCGAGGATATGAACTGTGCCGGCTGCCGAGGCCTGACGCACTCCTCTGGGGCAATGATTAAATGAATGACAGATGAAATGAAATGATAGTGGAGAGTGTTGCTGGAATGAAATTGTGACAGGGAAAACCGGAGTACCTGGAGAAAAACCTGTCTGCCTCCGTTTTGTCCAGCACAGATCTCACATGGAGTGACCGGGATTTGAACCACGGACCCAGCGGTGAGAGGCCGGCACGCTGCCGCCTAAGCCACGGAGGCTTAGTAGTAGGGATTTAAAAGTCCAAAATTTTTGAACAAAAAAAATACACAAATTTAGTACTATAATATCTCATTATATAAATTATTTACAGAAAAATCGATACGTAGTGTTTTTTAAAGAAGTATTATCTACTTAATTCCAAATTTCCATTAACATGTCATTTGAAATTTATGAAAAAATGAAATTAAAAATTCCAAAAAAATAAAATAAAAAACATTATTTTGGAATAACTATTAATTGTATATGAAACAAATGTTTGTGATATCTCTACTTTCGTTTGGGTGACATTCCCACACAGTTTCGTGAAAATCCATGCATTAGGTAAAAAGATGTGTTCTCAGGAGTGTTGCCTTAATATGAACCCGTATGGTATTGGGATATATAGATTTTTTGATTGCACTGTAAAATAATTAAATAATTTATCTGAATGGAAGGAAGCAATTATTGTTCCAATACATAACAAGTGAGATAAACGTAACTGTGGAAATTACAGAGGAATATCCCTACTTGTCACAGCTTACAAATTACTGTCGCACATAATAAATATTACAACGACTAATTCCATACACCGAAGACATAATATGGGACTATCAGAATGGTTTCCGTAAAAACAGGTCAACAACGTATTTTGTATTAAGACAATCAATGAAAAAGTTTGGGAATATAACAAAAACGTCCATTACCTATTTATTGACTTCCAAAAGGCCTATGACTCAGTCCACAATGAAACGGTGTGGGAAATGGCAGAATACGGAATCCCACAGAAACTCATCAGCCTGGTCAAAATGTGTATGGAGGAGACAGTGAGCAATGTGACACACTGTGGCACCATATCAGACGGTTTTGAAAACAGAACAGGACTAAAACAAGGTGATGCGCTCTCCCCACTTCTCTTCAACATCGATCTGGAAAAGGTAATTCGGGAAACCAAAGAAGCTGCAACTGGAGACCTAGCAGATGACAAACACAATCCTGGCATAAGCAGATGACATTGTATTAATAGGAAATAATGGAGGAGAAAGTGAAGCTCTATTCAGGAAATTAAATGAAGCTGCGGCTAAAATAGGTCTAAAGATTAATGAAGAGAAGACAGAATACATGATCATACAGAGAGAAAACATGACTACAGATCAACGGAATAACCTTCATATAGGCAATTTTACCTTTAAGAACACGCCAACTTCAAGTACCTTGGGGTAAATATAAATGACTGCAACAGAAGACAAGTTGAACACCAAATTAGATTACGGAATGCAAACAAAGTTTACTTTTCCCAGCATAAATTACTTTCCTCCAAACTTTTGACCAGGAAAACAAAACTAAAACTATACAACACGATCATCAGGCCAGTACTGCTATACGGAGCCGAAACATGGAGTGTGACCAAAAGGGAGAAACACCAACTTACAGTCTTCGAAAACAAGGTATATAGAAAAATTTGCGGCCCCATTTTTGACCAAGAAACACAAAGATGGGTTCTCAGATCAAATCACGAGCTGTACAAGTTAGCCAATCAACCCAGGGTAGTGAACATCATGAAGCCGAAACGGCTACAATGGGCGGGGCATGTCATCAAAATGGAAGCTGCCAGAATAGTTCGCCAGGTGTACGAGAAGAAGATCGAAGGCTCGAGATCCCCTAGAAAACCTAGGAGTAGACGGCAAGATGAGGTGACCTCTGACTGCAAACAGATGGATATTACTGGATGGGAGAATACTGCGCTGGATAGGAGGAAATGGAGGCAGATAGTGAGAGCGTCACGGGATCGTCACGTCCCAGAGAAGCCAACGGAGTGAGTGGCTAGTTATACTTCCCTCTCTACCCATAAAAGCAGCAAGAACTGCTGAAAATTTCTAGTTTTGTATGTGTACTGTCCTACATTATAGCTTCATATCTAGGTAAGTTGTTTTATTTCTCCTGGTCAGTTTCTCTATTAGTTACAATTCATGGATAAATATTAAAAAAAAGATCAATTCAAGTTTTATATATATTTTTATGATCTTGCTGAAAAGTTACGAACAAAAAACTGTAAATAGCGTTCCTATAATGTCCAATTGAAATTGGATACTCACAAGGGAAATGTCATCTAGAATAACTCCAAACTGAGAAGCACGATCAGTAAGCTCCTCGCTGACCTTCTGGGAGACAATTTCACGCTGCGTAATCAACTCTCCAGCATCAAACTGTGCCTAAAAATTACAAACAACTTGGATTGTACATTTTTAACACTGAAAAACAGTTAAGACTAGATATTAATCAACTCTATTATAAGCCTACAGCTTTAGAAAGAACAACAATACCATATTTACTAAAATACAGTATTTGATATCTTTCAATAAGACATACGTTGTGGGTAAAGCACTTCATAAGCATAAAAAGCAACAAGAGTGAAACTTTCCGCTTTCTCTCTTATTAATCCGCTGCAAAATAACTCAGATACACGATCTGTATTATCATTTCTATCTTTCACCTTTACGAAGGGGTATATGTCAATATGCCCTGCTTGAAGCTTCCAATGAACTTATTCTTTAGTAGCTCATTTCATAAAACTTGACCACTGCAATATGACTCATTTTATTTTAGTGACTTGGGTAATCTTGAACATCGGACCTATGTACTTAAGTGTGAACAGAATTTGTCTGATAACCTGTGTTTCCATGGTAACTGCAATAGTAGCCTATGTATTAGCCTTTCAGGATACAACTGCTGCTGAACTTGGCTGCTCAGCAATTGTCGTATATTGCGGTACGATGAGGGGGGCACAGCGATGGCGGAGTGCCGTCTGCAGAAGTCAAGCAGCATTGCGTGCACTACTTGTGTTAGAAGTTATATTTTGAATGGAAAGATTGGTTGGTTCCTCAGTTTAGGGGCTGCGACAATGCGGTCATGTAACCCTCTGTACTTTGGGTGTGTGTAGAATCTGCCTGTTAACTGGTGTTAATTGTGATGACTGTATTAGTGTGTACCGTATATACTCGAATACCACCCGCACATTTTTAAACAAATTCGGACGTGAAAAATTGGGGTGCGGGTCTTATTTGAGTCATCCAAATTTGAAAGATTTAAATTGCCCGTCGCGCACGATATCGGGTGTTGCGAGTATCCGCTAGATGGTGCAAGCCTTCTTGCGGCTATAACTTTGTTTTACCATAAGTACGCGGCGTCATACGCACGTTCTGCGAGTGTAAACATGAATGCTACGAAACTTTTGCGGTCATTTACAGTGAGTGAGA
Source organism: Meconema thalassinum (assembly GCA_946902985.2). Lineage (NCBI taxonomy): Eukaryota > Metazoa > Arthropoda > Insecta > Orthoptera > Tettigoniidae > Meconema > Meconema thalassinum. The sequence goes on along the minus strand of OX336393.1, from coordinate 285,850,046 downwards.
AATTGAAAGTTGCGAGGGAAGCTGAAGTTATTGGAAATCGTGCCCGGTAGGAAATATGATATTGACGAGTCATGTATTCGTGATTGAGCGGAATGACGTCTATGCTGCGTGAACCGCCCGTTCAAAGCAGCCTTGAAACAGCTGTATACGGAGCGGATGGCGGCCGATAAGCACACACCGACTCCAACTGGTCGTATTCAGCGCCCGAAAGTTCAGCTTCTGTGTTCATGGATTTTGACGGCATGGAATCGTATCTCTGGAGATCTCATACGAAAGAGCTTTAAGAAATGTAGTATTTTGAATGCTATGGATGGCAGTGATGACGACATTTAGTGGGAAAGTGATGGTGATAAAAGTTCCGAAGTTGGTACTTCTGATGACGATGAATGAAGTGTTTGTGTACTTTTATTCGTATTTTTAATCGTTTGATGTGTGTTATTTTAGGACGACTTAAAAACTGTTGGAAACTATTTCGGATAAATGCTATTCTGTTTATTTAGTTAAGATAGTAAATATTTTTTTTTTTTTAATTTTGTTCTTCAAAATCAGGGTGCGGGTCTTATTCAGGGGCGGGTCGTATTCGAGTAAATACGGTATTATCTGTAATTCAGGAAAGGAATGCAGACGATCACTTTTACTACCAAATGCTACCGTCAACGACACCTAGCAGCAAACGTTGGAAATTAATAGAGCATTAATCAAATCTAACATACAAATTTAGCTTCACACAATTGTAGTTAGTGGAAGGTTCTTTTATATCATGCCATAAATCTATGACATGGGCCCGCCTGCTTTACTTCCCTTCCGGAGGAAGGCATACTGAGGGAATTGAATGGGTGAATTAAGAATGGTGTGTTTCTAATTGTTTCGCAACATGAGCAAATGTCAACATGGAGAGGAGAATGATGACAGACTACTGGAGCTGAGTCATATCCTACCAGCAAAACCATACTTGTCAACAAAGCCTGTCAACATCTTGACACAAGTAAGCTAAGAGTAGTTCCCACCTCGACTGTCCGCACTCACATCATCAAAGGCTACTAACTACTGTATTAGGATCTAGATTGTAGTAGGTGACCCAGAACGTGAAGAAGATGTCATTACAGCAGTTGCCCTTAGGGAGTATGAAATACCCTGGGACTCAGGCTGGCTTCTGTCAAGGCTGGGATTCAAAACTTTGAACTATGGACTTCTAGCTCCCTCTTGTAATCGTGGTGTATAACATGCAAAGCTATGCTGCGTGATACTGCAATATGAAACGCATGGATCACCATGACTAAGGAAGCTGAAAGTAAATCATCCTTGCAAAGTCGGGCCATATCCATACCTAAGGCAACGGTATCATATAGTGGAAAATAACTGTTTTAACACCATGTTTTAAGCAGATATTATGGACAACCATGTGTATCTGACTTGTTTTTATCATTAACTAGCAACCCATCCCGACTTCGTCCGGGAACAGTTATGAATGCATTACGTGATAAGCTCATTCTTTCAATTAACTACGACCTATATCCGTTTTAAGTCTCGGCATGATGGGTTAAGATTCACTGACTGGACTATTAATTATATAATCATGGAGATGCATGTGCAATGAATTCTTGTCCGACATGGCGAGGTGCAAGAAACACAAATACCCTTTCCGTCCAATCTTGACTGTGTATTTTGCAGAACGAAAAGTTCACAGGCGAAATGAAGAAAAGCCAAGTTGCCTGTTTCCCAAGTTTCTGTCCTTCGAACATTTTAAAAAGATAATTTGGGTTCTTTGTCTCATTTTTAAATCACATTATGGCACTGCACTTTGGTCCAGGCTGGTTTTAATTTCCAGTTTCATATCTCTACTTAGTAAAAAACGAAGTCCTGGTTTCTTGGATGTCACGGGTGACCTCGAGAACCACTGGATGGAGTTTGATGCGGTTTTCACCATTCTGTAAAGGATATCTCGGGGAAGGGTTCTGTAGAAATTAATTTATTTATGATCAAAGGAAGCCAAGCAGTAAAGATTTCAGTGAAAAGGTCTAAAAAAAACTGGTGTCCGTGCGCTTTTTAAGCTTATGCTGGGCAACAACATTAAAAATATCAATATACTATGATTGTAAGAATTGCTTGCAACCTAATTAGACTTAAGTTTTATAGGACTAATTCCTGCCACTGTATAGTCTCCAGGTAGAATAAATAAAGACTAGTTATAGGCCTAAACATTCAGATTACAATCAAACACTCCAGTTAGGACTATAGTTATGAATTTTGAGCAACATATCACCAAGTTTAAGTATTCTACATTATTTCTTACATGTACACTATAACTATAACTTACAACAACTGCTTTTAAAACTTCTGTGGTGATTGAGGGCAACACTCTCTCATCATAGTCAACACCCAATATTGTATAGATACGGGGCAGCTGGTCTGGTATGGGTCGGAACAATATACGTAATGTGATATTTACATTTTGCAAGTCTGTAATTAAAGAGAAGTTCATCAGTATATGACAATATAAACAACTACATGAGAAAAAAATTATACTTGTACAAAATATTATCTAGCTACTTTGTGTGAAAACTATCCTCTGTTTAATTCAGGGGCTGGCAAAAGGTGTTTTTGTTAGGTTATATTTATTTAGTGTTCACTGATGTATCCTTATATCTGAATATGTAGCCTATGTGATGAGAATATTACACAATGTTAGCGAGTTAGCACTGTATGTTCTACATCATCCGCCGATTTCTCATAGTGAATATGATAATAATAATGCTATTAGTTTCACGTCGCTTTTAAATACTGCGGCTTTTTAGAAACACGAGGGTGCCAGAATTTTGCCCGGAAAGGGATCTTCAACATTCTAGTAAATCTCCCTCACATTTGCGCAACCTCAAATGCAAACTGCACCAGTATTCGATCCGGCAACCTTGGGAACAGCAGGTGGATATTTTTTTGCTGCACCACACAGCCAGTTGAATTAAATAAGACTGGACATTAAAAGTAACTTTAGTATCCCGAAAATCAGTAACGAAATGGTTCATGAGCTGCAGTTACTTGTTCTTTTGCTGCGGGGGGAGTAATTTAAAGTTCTATTTTCCCATCCCAATTACCCTGGATTAGAGAGATTTTACTGTGTACTTACATTTGTTAATGAATACTTTTCTAATTCAAGTCAACCCCTGGCACTATACAGCCCGTGAAGGGCCCAGGCCGATCAAGCGACCGCTGCCCAGCCATTTGGCCTGCAGATAATGGGGTGACCCGTGATCAGCGCATCGGGTCCCCTCAGCCATTAATCTTGGTTTTCGTGATCGGGGCGCTGCCTCACTGTCAGACAACTACTAAATTGTCCTCGCGAGGCTGAGTGCACCCTGTTCCAACCCTCACGCCAGTTTTAAAATCCCTGACGGAGCCGGGAATTGAACCCGGGGCCTCCAGGAGAGAAGCAGGCGCGCTACACCAACACCACGGGGACGGCTCCTTTCCTCATTAAGTTTTGTAAAATGCAAAGCACTTAATAAAACAAAATCTTCTAGGGTCTAGAAACCAAAATTTTAAACCAAAAACATTTCTGTGCATTTAATTACAATATACCTAAATGCTGGTTGCACGCTACATTTTAATTTTGTTTTACGAATGATTTTCTGCTTGATGTTTCTTTCTTTAAGTAATTGGTGCATGTATGAACAAACTGCATCTATGTTCAATGTCACCATTAAAGTTTGAGTCTGGTTGGTTCTTAAGTTTAGGGGCTGCGACAACGCGGTCATGTAGGCCCGTGTACTTTGAGTGTGGGTAGAATCTGTCTGATAACCGGTGTTAATTTTGATGACTGTATTAGTGTGTGTTATCTGTTTTTTTTTAATTTAAGTACAGACTGCAACTTTGAAATTTTCAAATAGTTCCTACGTTGGCCGCCAAGCGCCACCATCAACGACTACTAGGCCAAGTTCAGAACTTAGCTACTAGACGCCAACATAGTTGGCTCTTGGCAACGAACGTAGAATCCTAAGAGCGTTGTTTACATTCTTAACCTATCCAATTTAGCTTCACACAGGTGTAATTAGTGGAAGGTTCTTTAACATGCCATAAATCTATGACATGGGACCGCCGGCTTTACTTCCCCTCCGAAGGAAGGCATACTGAGGGATTTTTAACGCTCTTAAAAAATCTGACAGCTTCGGCCGGATTTGAGCCCGTTATCTTGGGCATAGAAGCTCAGCATGCAACCGACTACGCAACCGAAGTCGCTTCAATGAGTCTACACATGAAAAATTGAGGACATTGAAATCTCATTTTCAGGAAGTAGGCTTACAACATAATTATTTTTTTTCCAGTGCCACACACATGGAAGTAGACAAGACTTAAACAACATTATCAGCTGGTGTAAGAACATTCTTCAGGCTAGATGTTAGTACTGTAAGAACTTAACTTCCTGATATTTAAGATACTGGCTTTTTTTGATCCCAATGCTGTCCCACTAAAAGAAATAAATCCCTCGCTAAATACTAATAACAGACTAAACTCAAATTCTTAATAAACAAAATTCAGATACATAGCATACTATAAAAATATGGTTATAAGGCATGGTATATTAAGTTATTTTTTAAATTAAGCATATCAGGAACAGCGAAGGAGACGAGAACCCACGATAAAATTTTCTAAACTACTGAAATCAGCTATAAATACCGTAATTTTAGTAATGATTCAAGAGAGATCTAGAAAATAGATCTATAACCCACCCACCGCCCCTTTTTATAACACGAGCTACAGTATATAGTAAAATTCCAGCTGTGTCGGCGATTATCCACACGAATTATGCACAAGTACAGTGATGCTTACGGTACTAATTGTTTTTGTAAAAGTTACTTTTGCCTGGACCAATAATTATTAAGTAGCGCGGCCTGCGTTAACAATATTTGCACCCGTCGTCACGCACAGTGGAAGTAGTCACGCATATGACCGACCTCATGCAGGGTGTATTTTATATCTTACATGTTGGCAACACTACCATGACGTCATGTCTCGTTAATGTATCCACCTAGGTAACAGTTGAAGGAAGTTCTTGCACTTCAGGAACATGGCTGCCGTCATTCAATGGGCAAGAAACAAACAACCATATTTACGTAATTTAGCACATATTTCCAGTGCACTAGTGATAATGGACGACAATTTCAATTGGCATTGTCTGCTAGAAAGGTGTAAAAATCATGTATTATCCATATTAACAAAGTTGTGATTGCCAAAGGCAGGTTCTAGTCTCCTTCACTGTTAAATGGTTTGCTGTTCTCTCACCTAACCAAAAAATCGATAACTAAGCCCAAGACAATCCAACGTGTTACTAGCAAATTAACTTCTACTAATTTGAACACTACAATCAAATACTGTATATGCAGTTAAAACTCATATTCGCAAGATTTGGACTGCATTGTAACCATCCTTTACAAAAATATACACACACAGGGCAAAAATGCAGATTAGTAAAAGGAGACAGTTTCATCTAAAAACAAAATAAAAGGGCATACATGAAAGGAACAAACCTTTACTGCCAGTAATAACTGGTACATTCCTTGGCCGGGAACGGATATCAAATAAAATGGGCCTCTGAATCCAAGGAATGAAGAAATGTGTTCCTTCTCCAACAACTTGATTCTTAACACCAGCAAACCTATCAAATATAACAGCCCGATGGCCTCCATCAACTGAAAATGTAAAAAATAACAATTGTTAATTTAAACAGTACAGATAACGTTATTAGTGGAAGAAGTGTGTTTGACCAACATATTGCATTGAACAGACTTTCTTCAATTTCAGTAGGCCACTGAAAACGGCTTGGCCATGTTGAAAGATCTCTTGAGTAATGCAACATTGGACATGTCAGAACTTGGATGGGTTCATGGTTTTGGAGGAACCATGTGCTGTTGGTGGAGGAAGGGAGGAGGAGCGAAAAGGAACTGGCCAAAATTACCACAAGTAAATGCCAGCCCAGGAACATCTCTTCAAAGGTGCAAACCAGTCTACGGGCTGAAAACCCTTCTTTTGAAAAATTGTTAACATTACAACATATATCTAGGCTATATTATAAAATAGCATTCCTGTCAGTATATTGTGAATTTTAACTAATCTTTGTATTTAACCCAGGCAACATGTACTCCTGACATTTGAGAATGCTGTGCTGAGACAGATTTTTGGGCCAGCGAAGAATAAAGGAGAGTGGAGGAAAAGGAAAAACCTAGAACTTCAGAAATTGTACAAATCTCTGGACATTGATGTAATAGCCTCTGACATAAAAAATAAATTACTACCATATCTTCATGATAGCCAAAAATTTGCCCTGCAACTTGATGACAGTACTGATATCGTAAACAGTGCCCAGCTTCTTGTTTTTGTACGCTACTGTCATGAAAATGAAATGCACGAGGATCTACTATTTTGTCAAGCTCTGGAAGGGCGGACCACAGGCGAAGATATTTTTTCTCTTGTGAATTCCTTTTTTATTGACAACAATCTCTCATGGACAAATTGTGTTGGTATATGTACTGATGGGGCGTCGGCATTTACTGGAACTAAAAAGGGTTTCAGAGCAAGAGTGAGTGTTGTTACTAATTCTGTAAAATTCACACTAATAGAACTAACAGAACACAGGGAGGCATTGGCTTCAAAAGTACTACAACCGGAAGTCAAGGTGCTGAACGATGTAATTAGTGTTATAAATTTTGTGAAAGCAAGAACTTTAAACTGTCGGCTATTTTCCATTCTTTGCGAAGAGATGGGGTCTACACATGATTCGCTTCTATTACATACGGAGGTACGTTGGTTGTCTCGTGGTCGAGTCCTTCGTCGCGTTGTGGAGTTAAAGAATGAACTTCGTATTTTCCGATTGGACAGCAGTCCTACACTCACAACCCTGTTTCTGGATGAGAAATGGCTTCTAATACTGTGCTACTTGGCTGACGTACAGTATTTGAAAAACTTAATGAATTTCACGGTGACTTCAAGGACGAAATAGTAATATTTTCATTCTAAGCGACACTTTTAAGGGAAAACTTGAACTTTGGAAAGCCCAGATGGACAATGGTAACTGTGAGATGTTTCATATCTGAATGAATTCCTGGAAAAAAATGAGTTAGATATTTGTCAAATTAGTGGAATTGTCGTAGAACACCTCCAAAACCTTCGTCAAAAATTCGAGGGTAGATTTCCACAACCTTCAACTGAGAATGACTGGATTCGCAGACCGTTTGAAACTAATATAACAGCCCACCTGTCAACGACAAAACAGGAGTAACTAATAGAACTCTCAAGTCGAAGTCTCTTGGATGCAGATTCGGAATGAACATCCCATTTTATCAAGAAAAGCAGTGGACCTGTTATTACCCTTCACTTCAACTTACTTGTGTGAGTCAACATTTTCCGCAATGGATTCCGTCAAGACGGAGCATCGGTCTCGGCTGCAGCTGGAAGGGGATCTGAGGGTTGCTGTTTCAAACATCCAACGAAAACTGTATTTACTTTCATCTCAAATTCAAGCTCACACATCACACTAACTCCATAAGTGTCTGAGAATTACCGAATTCTGATCCATGTACACTTTTATTCTCCTGTTTTACTTTTTCATGGGTGAAGAGTTTTAACATAACATTTTTCAAATTCGCAGTGAAATGTTGAAAATTGTATATATCACTTTTATTGTCATTTATAAGTCACGAGCTTTCAAATATGAAAAGCATAACTGAACACAGGTGTCACAGCTAAAGAGCTACTTAGGCCCGTTCTTACAATCTCCAGTAAAGTGACAGTAAACTCTAACTGACAGTTGCCTTTACGGTCGGAGTAAAGTCCCGGTAAACATTCGATCCTTCTTACCATGTTCCGGTAGGTTAGCAGAAACGCGCATAATTTTCAACAGTTGGTACATATTTCTGGTTCGATTTGCAGATTTCTTGATACCTCTCAATAGTTGGCATGAGTGGATCTTCGTCAGAGAGTAAATAATAAATATATATTTTATATATCTTGATCTGTGTTCTTGGCGCAATCTGTTTTGGTATGTTACGATTATAAAGAGAAATATTAGATATGGAAGGACAATTATCTCCAAATGAGACAAATAAAGGCCTCAAGGGGAAAAGCTTCGTCAAACGGAATCGTCTAAAAAAGTCTTACCATCTGACTCCTTGATATAATCACTTTGATTCGTATATACTTTTCGTCTCGTTCTTTGAACAGCATCAGCATTTACGAAACCCATGAAATTACGGATAATTCTAGGCATATTGACGATGTATGTAATCAGCTGGCGTTGAGATTATATTAGAAAATCTGGCAGTAAAGCAGTTTACGGGAGGAGAATCCTCCGGTAAAGTTCACTGCCGGTTAAGGCTTATTTTACTGTCAGTTTGTCGCTAACCGGGTGTTGTAAGAATCAAGTCCCAGTAAACTTGCCGTAAAAGTGCCAGTAAAGATTTAACCAGAGATTGTAAGAACAGCCCTTAGTGAAACAAACAAAATTTGCTCAATTCCAGTAACTGCACGTGCAGCAGTTGTTTTTATTTTTATAAGCAAAAGTAATGCATATGCATGATTTTTTTTTTTTACAAAACGTTGTTGTACTTTGATGTGCTCTAAGAATAATGAATTGTGTGTTATTATTATTATTAATGTAACTGGTAGTTAAAATCCTAATTAGGCAGTAGCATACACAGTAGATCTTGTGTGATCTTTTTTTGTGGGAAGTAGCCTATGAGAAGTGCTAAGAAATGAAATGAGAATAGGGAGGGGGGAATGCTAGATATTTCATGTTTCAGAAGAGGGGCTCGACAGAAAAAGTTTGCGAACCCCTAGTCTAACTTAGTAGCTACCAATGTCTTTGTCTAGCCATGGCTTTAGAAGAGTTCAGTGCAACATTTCAATTAAATTGAACAATTAAAAGTAATTTATGAACATTCGTAACTCACGACCAAAGCTTGCACTTCAACACATGTGACTGCATCCACATGTCATGACGCACTGTTTGAAACTTCATACAGCTGAGCAACATGTCAGCAATTCAAGGCACATCAACGTCCAAACGTCATGAACAAAAAAATAATAATCCCTAGACACATACGTATCGCGGTTATGACATGAATCTAAAACTGTACCTCTAATGGACTGGCTGCGTGGCTCAGCGGTAACGTTCTCGCCTGCTGAACCCAAGGTTGCAGGATCGAAACCTGGCGTGGTCAGATGGCATTTGGGGGTGCACAAATGAGAGGGAGCCGTGTCAGTAGATTTGCTGACAAGTTTCACCTTTGGGGAAAAATTCCAGTACCCCAGCATCTTGAAGGACCGCAGTAGTTAAAAGGGGACATAAAACCAACAACATTATTATGTGTAGCACTGAATGAACGTAGAACGAGCGATAAAATTATCTATAGTACATGAATTACCCATAATACCTTATCAAAGGATGAGATATAAATCATGGAATGATGTTTTAATAGATGTTTCCTCCTCTGCCGTCTGTGTCCCACCCAGCCATTCCAACTAGGATCATAACTTATAAAGGCAAAATTACAGCTGTGGTCGCCATTGAGGTTACGAGTATTCGGGTCGCTTCATTAGCACCGCTGGTCTGTCTCTAAATGCTACTATCATCAAAACAGTACTGCCAACCTCGCCCTTACAGTACTATATAAAACAAAGAAGTACCCAGTTCATTCTCTAGTGCGCATCATTCGTGTGCAGCTCTCAGTTAATTTGATAGTGCGACGAATAGAATCATTTCTTCACTATGGATTGTCGAAGTTGCCTGATAATCAATAACTTCAATCGGCGGTTCTAAGATCAACCTACGAAATTGCTGAAGCTATTGCAACAACACATTTTAGTCTCTGCTTCATTCAACTCCATAATGGAATTTGTTAGTTCCGTATTGACAAAGAACTAATATACCAATTTTTGCGGAAGACTACGTCAATCAATACCTATATATTATGAAATATATACGTCGGGTACATGTTTCGGACCAGTTAAAGGTCCTTCTTCAGCCCTGAACTTGAAATAAGTTAATTGCACAATCAATCATGAATCTAACTACATCAACAACATACTTATAAAACATACTGTACATGAAAACATATTTGAATACACTGGAAACAATACATGTTAAAATACATTAAAAAACTCATTAAAACACTGTTAAAAAATGAACTATTGTTTGATGCGTCATTATGTGACGATGTTGTCCACATGAGGATGTTTGTGAACAGTTTTGTTTTTAACTTTAAGTTGCGCTGTGGAAAACGTCGTGTCACGTTAATAGTGGCTGTTGACACTCAGTGCGTTTACACTGTGTGACGTAATCTAATGGGTTTGTCCCATGCGAAAAGTATGATGGAGGCTTCTTCTAATTTGATAGCCTAGAAGAGATTTGTATGTTCTCCTTGCGCTGAGTCTATCAAAAAAGAAAAAAGAAAAATTAGAATAATTATATTCTAAAATTTAAATTTTTTAACAAGGTTTTAATGTGTTTTTTAACGTATTTTAACATGTATTGTTTCCAGTGTATTCTAATATGTTTTCATGTAGGGGCAGATGACCTCGTAGTTCCGCCTCTTAAAACAACAATAACTAAACCATGTTTTCATGTACAGTATGTTTTAAATTTTAGAATATAATTATTCTAATTTGTGTTTTTTTTTCTTTTTTGGATAGACTCAGCGCAAGGAGAACATACGAATCTCTTCTAAGCTATCAAATTAGAAGAAGCCTCCATCATACTTTTCGCATGGGACAAACCCATTAGATTACGTCACATAGTGTCAACAGCCACTATTAACAAGACGCAACGTTTTTCACAGCGCAACTTAAAGTCAAAAAGAAAACGGTTGAACTGTACATTGCGATACAGCGGCGTCTAGGGAGATTTCAGGGAGATTAGTGACGTCACCGTGATCTCACGGCTGACGTATTGCTATCGGTAACGCTATTGGTTGCTTGTAGTGGGTTGTCAGCTGATTACTACGCCAGTTCCGTGGTCAGTTCGCCGCGGAATTTGCTGGAGTATGTTCGCCATTTTTGTATTGTCACTCGTTAGCGTTTTCTAAGCGTAATATTAAAATAAATATTCCCCTGTATAACCTATAGAACAAGATTTTGATATTAGCAGTGTCGTGTGCTCCATTGTGTTGACGATTCGTATTAAAATTGTTTAAATCCTGAAGTTGTTGCATTAAAATAAAATCCATTACTTGAGGTGGAAAATTAGTGCTTCTCCTTCTACATGTGGAATAATACAGCATTTGGGATATATCGGTGAGTTTTTAACGTTGTTCATATATATATTTTGGTTGTTGCATTTAATAGAAAAGTTGTCTAAACGATAATATTACGTCAGGAACGGTGTTGGGGAATACGCCTGTTAAAATAGTAATGGATGGGTAAAATTTAGACAAATTGGCATTTACATGGACACCTGCAAAATAGATATGACAATGTTTTGTATTAGACCTATCGGCCTATAGGTCTTGTTTTTGACGTTTCATATTGTATACATGTCTGTGAGGCATTATTAAACAGAATTTGCAGCCAATATTGGAAAACACCCCCCCCAGCAAAAACAACATTATTGACCACAATGTTTTATAATGACATTGTGTTTGTGTATTTGCAGCCAACTCTGGAAAAAAAAAACGAAACTACACAATAACATTATTGACCACAATGTTTTATAAGAATATTACAATGTGCAGCTAGGGTAATGTATTGATGTCAACCGGCGATTATTACAGACCGCGATCGTTTGCGCATGACTATATTATAAAAACAAATTGGCTGTTTTTGTGATGTTATCAACCACTTGACGAAATGCATCTCTGGCAAGATTATGGGAAAAGCCTTGGTTATAGGGTATTTTGGGTGGTGACAACTCAATAACAGAAATGAGCATTAAAAAAATTCGAAACGTATTGTGTTTCGTCACATGTGATTTATTTATCAGCCTACCTCAATTTGCCACACCGTACATACGAAAATATTTTAATTTAGGGTTACATTTATGACATTTTTAAAATTCAGTTTCGGGATCAGTAATTCGCCTATATAGTTGAATTACAGACGACGTCAAGCGTCGTAATTAATTTAATTTTATATTTATAAGACATTGTATCGAAAGCTGTAATTGACCTATATAGCTCAATTAAAGATTTCGATGCAATGTTTTATTAATATGAAATTATACTAATTACGATGTGTATCGTCATCTGTAATTGATCTACATAGGCCAATTATAGATTTCGATGCGTAAAATTAAAAATATCAACTGAAATTACGATGTGTATTGGAATCTGTAATTGACATATATAGGCCAATTAAAGAATTCGATGCGGAAATTGTAAAGTATAACGTTAAATTGCGAAATTTTATTCAGCATCGGAATCGTTAATTGAGCTATATAGGTAAATTATAGATTTCGATGCAATGTTTTTTATTTACGAAAAGAAAATAATTATCATGTGTTTCAGAATCTGTAATTGATCTACTTAGGCCAATTATATATTTCGATACGGAATTTTATTATATATGACGAGAATTTGCGAAAATTTTTTAAGTATCGGAATCATTAATTGAACTATATAGCTCAATTATAGATTTCGATTCATTGGTCGATTTGACAGTTTTTGTGTTTGGCCACCCAAAAAAAAACTATTATCCAGGCCTTTCCCGGATATATACGACGTGAATTTGCGAATTTTTTTTATGTATCGGAATCTTTAGTTGAACTATATAGCTCAAATATAGATTTCGAAACATTAAAAAAATTGACGGTTTTTGTGTTTCCCCGCCCAAAAAACCCCTATTACCCAGGCCTTTCCCGGATATATATATGAGGTGAATTTGCGAATTTTTTTATGTTTTATGTTTTTATGCATCGGAATCTTTAATTGAACTATATAGCTCAATTATAGATTTCGATACATTAAAAAATTGACGGTTTTTGTGTTTTCCCACCCAAAAAACTCCTATTACGTGAATTTGCGAATTTTTTTATGTATTGGAATCTTTAATTGAACTATATAGCTCAATTATAGATTTCGATACATTAAAAAAATTGAGTTTTTGTGTTTCCCCACCCAAAAAACCCATATTACCCAGGCTTTTCTCGTAAGCTTGCCAGAGGAGTATTTCGTGACGTCGTTGATGACTTCACGGAAGCCGCCATTTTGTTTTAGGGGAATTTCATACGCGGCCGTATCGCAATGTATAGTAGTCCCAAGAAAACTGTTCACAAACATCCTTATGTGGCCAATCGTTCCACTGGACAACATCGTCAAATAATGACGCATCAAACATCAGTTCATTTTTTAACAGTGTTTTAATGTGTTTTTAATGTATTTTAACATGTATTGCTTTCAGTGTATTCAAATATGTTTTCATGTACAGTATGTTTTAAATTTTAAGTTTTAGAATATAATTATTCTAATTTGTGTTTTTTTCTTTTTTGGATAGACTCAGCGCAAGGAGAACATACGAATCTCTTCTAAGCTATCAAATTAGAAGAAGCCTCCGTCATACTTTTCGCATGGGACAAACTCATTAGATTACGTCACATAGTGTCAACAGCCACTATTAACATGAAGCAACGTTTTCCACAGCGCAAATTAAAGTTAAAAACAAAACTGTTCACAAACATCCTCATGTGGCCAATCGTTCCACTGGACAACATCGTCACATAATGACGCATCAAACATCAGTTCATTTTTAACAGTGTTTCAATGCGTTATTCAAAGTATTTTAACATGTATTGCTTCCAGTGTATTCAAATATGTTTTCATGTACAATATGTTGTTGATGTAGTTAGATTCATGATTGTGCAATTAAAAACCGCACTCGTTCCAGGTTCCGTATTGACCATGTTTACAAGATGTATAATACAATTTACACTCGCCAAATCAATACTTTACTTTACTAAAAATACTATAGGTACATGTTTCAGAAACTTGATACGTTTCCTTCTTCAGCCCATATGTTGGTGTGAAACGTCATATGACATCGAAACCAAAAATAAAAATACAGTTCGTACTTTTTCTCTTGTTCTTCATTTGTTGAGCCTGTGTCACAAGTTCAGGGTTGAAGAAGGACCTTTAACTGGTCCAAAACATGTACCTGATGTAGTACCCTGCATGAAATGCCATCGTGAAGAGGAAGTTAGGTGGGTAAAACATATCCTATCTGTAACTCCCAACAAGAGAATACCCGGACGTCAAGGCCGCACCCACACCCGACAATTCCAACCTTTGTTTAGTCCAATCCAATGGTTTGACAATGGTTACAGCCTAACTTGCCCAGATCAATGGTTTCGTGTCAACCTTGCCCCGCTAGCTTGCCGCATCTATACCCGAACATTCTAACCTTCGTTTTGTCCAATCCAATGGTTTTTGACAATGGTTACAGCCTAACGTGCCTAGATCAATGGTTTTGTGTCAACCGTGCCCCATTAGCTGCGCACGGCCAAGGCCACACCTACACCCGACCATTCTAACCTTCGTTTAGTCCAATCTAATGGTTTTGACAATGGTCAAACGTCCAGATCAATGAATGTTTTTTTTTTAATCAACAGTGATTGTGTATCCCACTTTTTATCAACAGTGATTTTGTATCCCACATGTTGGCAACGTGTGCGCTTCGGTGCATACCTGCACCATGTTGACAGTTGAACAAGATGCAAGAGCTGTCAGAACATGGCAGCCGTTTTTAAAAGAGCAACAAATCCACGGAAAACCCGAGGCTAGCAACAGAAATTCTTGCTGTGAGGCGGTTAGATTAGGACCATGTTATGCCCTAGGCTAGGGACAATTCTTGCTGTGCAGCGGTTAGACATAGGGTTGGGTTAAGTGCCCTCAAAGAGCAAATAGCAGCAACATGGGGCAAGACTAGTCACAGAATTCTTGCTGTGAGACAGACACAGGGTTGGGTTAAGTACCCTCCATTATGCCTATTTGATGATTAAATAGTAATATTTATTCGAATGCCCCAAAAAATTCATTGATTTCACCTTAATAATAAGCCTACATGTTTTATTGATATTCTGTGCAAAAAATGAGATTATCGTTGAAGTGTTTGCAGCAACGTCCCCGGGCTATCGTATAGAAACAATTTTGAAATGTTAAATAAAGAATTATTATGCATTTAAAATTAGTCAGTACAAACGTACATCTGAAATACTGTATAGTAATAGCCTAGATCACAAATAAACTTACCATTATAAAGAGCAGAATTCACAACACCACCCACCAGTGCTACTCCCAAGCCAAACTGACCAATTCGATTAAAAAACTGGCCTGCCATTCTGTAACGTTTCTGAAAAGTAACAACATTCTCAATTAAATTCCACTGTAAATTTTACAGCCTCATGTATTTCTTAAGGCCGAGAATAAATGTTCTACATACCACGAATGAATATTCTTAACCGTTAAATAACCAAACAATACAAGTATAAACTGTTAATATATTTAAACCAAGATCTTAAACACAAATTCATGTCTTTAAAGACTGACAGTAGGGCTGGGTGTGAAGATAAATGTTTCATAATTGAGGTTATTTATTGATAAATTGCATCAGAATTTATCACCAGGATAATAGCAAAACAACGTTGTCTCCTTCATACAACAAATTAACTTTGAAATATCAGGCAACACACAGATCGGCAAGTACAGGGCCAAATAAGTTCCTATATATACTGTATCCAAAATAATTACCCGGCACTTTCAGTCTTATAAGGAGGCGTGTTAACAAGAACTTTCGGCCACAGGACACAGTGCCCAGCGGCAGTGCGCATCAAAGAATATAGAATATATGCGCATGCATGAATAATAGACAATCGTACAAGGAAGTTACAATTGCCAAAGAATATAACGTTGCCTATGGAGATGTCGCTCCATTGAAGTTCAGCACTCAGCCGGTATCAATCAATATTTTTCTGTCATTAAGCATAGAGTATGCAATAGACATTGTCACATATATAACGTTCTTCTGCTTTTCCCAATTAATTGGGGTCACCGGAGCCAACCAGGCTCATTTCAGTTTTGTCCGGGGATTTAAGGCCGGCTGCCCTTCCTGACGCCACGTGATTTCTCAAGTGAAAATTCCACCCTGCTATCACCGGGATTCGAACCCCGGCCGTCCGGATGAAAGACGAGCAGCTAAGCCACTGCGCCATCACGCTACCCAGACATTGTCGCATATATGTTGTAAACAAATAATTATATACATATATATATATATATATATATATATATATATATATATATATATATATACTACAGTTTTAATACATAATATTTCCAGAAAACTTAATTAAATACCGTTTACATCCATTTCAAAGAACTCATTAGTTGAATAAAAAAGGATGTGAAAAGGATGTTGTAAAAGCCATAGCTTCAGTTCTGTCCTAGATAAATTATTAGGAAGAACCTGTACACTGTAGGTGGTAGTCTGTTAAGGCTGTGCGATCACCACCGCCGTCAATCGCAAGACAAGAGATGGCAGCACTATCACCGTTTGACAGCCGCTGCATTTGTGTTAGTGATCTGTCTACCCTTCACTTACCACCTACTTCCGCCCCTACCTCTCCTCGTCATTCAATGTCTTCTCTCTCTCACTGATAGCGTTAGACTGTAAGTGGATGTGTTTGTTGACGGAGAGTGATGTTTTAAAAGAAATTACAATTTTAGGCTAGTTAAAACTCATTTTATTACATTTCTAGTTTCTAAACAAACCTCAACAAATAGGATAGGCCTAAGCATAAAATTGGATACAGGAAGCACCTGATCAGATAAAAGCAACAATCTATATCAATTGAAAACTGATATAATGAGCTAACACGGGTTATTTTTTTGGCATAAATAATACATTATGGAAAACGAAGCATGTGGTTGTGTAATTTCTTACCCAAACGCACATCATTAATAATAATACGCAATCACGTTTACATATTTCAACATTTCTTCGGCTATACAGTTTTTCATAAACTAAACTACTAAAAGTGCTATAAGTCTACTTCCACAGATAAATATAAGCTGAACGGCCCCTTTGTTCGAGAAATAACATGGTTTACAAGGCGGGCTTTTTACGGGCCTTTGCTAGGGCAAAAGTGCTCATTAAATCGTTCATTTCTAATTTGTTGGCCGTTTCACATTCAATTGACAGAGTAGCCAAACCGTTCAGACGCTCCTGCGCCATCGTTGATCCCAAATAGTTTTTTAGACTATTTTCATTTATGGAAAAAATAGGCTTATGAGATCACCTTTTGTCCGTGTGTCTGTCTGTGTGTGCGTGTGTGTGATTCGTGTGTGGGTGTGTCCCTAATATAATCTTAACGGCTGGAGCGATTTCAATGAAACTCGGTAAGTTCATAGCACTATTCCGGACGACCCCGACCGTGCCCTTCAAATTTTGTTACGTCTCACCAATCCAACATGGCGGCTGTGCGAAATATTTCATCAGCATTCAATACCTCCGAAACTATTACCGAAAATACCCTGGAATTTTGTACGGTGATAAAGGAAACTACTAGAAGTTCACCCATATGACTTTTGTAAACCTGGTAACTACAAAACCAACATGGCGGCCAAGCGAAATTGCGACTTTTAAATAGACGTTTCTTGCGATTTAACCAACCAAACACAATGAAACTTGGTACAGTATTTGTACATACACATTGTAATGCACTGACATCTAACTTCGTTCAATTGTTTATATAATATCAAGATGGCGGCTGTGCGAAGTATTTCACCGGCATTCTATATCTCTGAAACTATTACCGTTATCACCCTGAAATTTTGTACGGAGATAAAGAGCACTTCTAGAAGTTCATTTATGAGACTTTCAAAAATCGATTAACTACGAAACGAACATGGCGGCCACGCAAATTTGAAAGTTTTAAATATACTTTTCTCGCGATTTAGTGATCCAAATGCAATGAAACTTGGCACAGCAAATGTTTATACACATTGTAATGTACTGGTATTTAATTCAGTTCAAATGTTTACATAACCTCAAGATGGTGGCTGTGCTAATTTTAAAACTAAGTTTTTATTTCTTGTGTCGTAATCATGTGATCGAAGTGAAAGTTTGAATAATGGACCTACGCAATAATTGTCCTTTAATGGTACATGACTATGACCTATACATATAACAATCCAACATGGCGACCATCCGAAATATTTAGACGGTTCTCAATATCTACGAATCTATTACAGCAATCAAACTGATTTTTTAATGTTCATAGGGGCTATGAAGATAAGTTCACCTATAGAACTTTCAATAACCTGGCGATCACAAATCCAACATGGCGGTGAGGTGAAGTAAAAATATTCACATGGACATTTCTCACAATATAAACATCCGAGTGCAGTGAAACTTGGTACAGTAAATCCTTATACAAATGTTTCCATGACCACAAGATGGCAACTGTGTGAAATTTTAAAATCTCGTTTTTACTTCTTGTGTCCTAATCATGCGATTGAAGTTTGAATGCTACACGTACACAATAATATTCATGTAACATTACATAACTCTATGACCTACATATATAAAAATCCAATATGGCGACCTTCCGAAATATTTAGTCGGTTCTCAATATCTACGAATCTATTACAGCAATCAAACTGAAATTTGTATGCTGATAGTGGCAATTAACATAAGTAGGATATAAGAAAATAGGCTTTAGTTCTTCAGGGAAACTACTTGTTTTGATTAGTTTCAAAATGGAAAAACTCCTTTCCCCCGACGCAACCGTTATAGGAATTGTAAGCATTATTCGATATGCCGTCGTTAAATTAGGATAGGACTCCTTTATCGGAGCTAAGTACTCTAGTGCACCGCAAGAACTTTTTAAAGATTACGGAACAGCGTACCTAAATAATTGTTGCTCCAGAAAAAGATCCTCTGCATCCAAATCTTCAAGCTCCCCGTCTTTTAGAAAATTGGAGAGTGTTTGATAATGGTCTTTCAATTGCCTTTCCTCCAAATTGGAAAGCTTGGAAGGATCGAAGAGAAATCCAAAGTATTCCGAAAAAAAATTAACTTCGTTAAATCTATTTTCTACGCAGCTCAGTGCAGTATCTACGACAGCCAAACAGTAATTTACCCGAAATTTATTTTCAGCTTCTTTTTAAAGTTCCTCTTCAGTTTTTTCCACCTGTTGATCATTTTGCTGTTTTATTTCATCAAGGAACCTTTTGCGATTGCCTTGACGGCGAATAGAAAATTTATTTGCATAGCCCAAATTTTCCATTATTTCTCTAGCGATGGACATTTCACTGTCAAAGCCAGTGTTGCGATAATTTTGAAAAAATTACTCTAGGCCCTGAAGTTCGGTTAAAGCCGTATCTAACGAAGTCTTCTCAGATTGGAGAGTTTTACTTGTTGAGTTCACAGAAAATTAAATATCGTACCAGATAACGAGGCTTAAAAAAATTCATACGAACTTGTATGAAGCAACAGAGATTGGGCCTCTGACCGGGTAACAGGATCTTTGGTAGTTTCTGCCAATTTTTCTAGAGCTTCGTTTACTTTGCCTAACTGGTACCTGATGGGCTTGGCACTGCCAATTCAACATTCCCATCTCGTGCTAGATAAAGATTTTGGTGTGAGGAGGCCAGGGCATAGTTCGCACAAAATATCCCACCTTTCCGTGGAAGCTACAAAAAAAAAGTGTACAGGCGCTGAACTATACCAAAAAATGCCATAGCGTTCTTATTGCATTAACCATGTCACCCAGAAGTAAGTTAAGATTGTGTGCAACACATGCCATGAACATTGCTCGTTTATTAATATTTTTTACTCGCATCTGCACTCCCTTATACTTGGCCTTCATATTAGCACCCTAGTCATACCCTTGTCTCCAACAGCCCATGATATCAAGATCATTATCCTCCAATACTCCTTCTAAAACCTCAGCTAACCCCTTTCCCGTAGTGTCGTGTACCTCCAAAAACTCGATGAACGATTCGACGATCCTTGGAGTTTCTGCTATCATATCAACATAGCGGAGGACAAATTTTAATTTGGGCTGGACTGAATCAAACACACTATCTTTATTTATTATTATTATTACATCATTTTTGCCCTTATGGACAGTGTATGAACTTAAATATCTAATGATGTCACAATTTTCACTTCTTTCCCATCTTCTCTTCCCAAAATCTCTTCATCCTTTGACTGCGTTCCTGTTTCCTTTGTTCCGCCCACAATGTTCCTATCTTCTTCCTTTCACTTACTAAAAATTTGGCGTTCTTAATTTTGTTTCTGAATGTATCTCTGTTTTTTATCATTTGCTTGTTGATCCCTAATTGCTTTAAGTCGTCTTCTATTTCATGATACCAATTTGTTTTCCTTTTTGAACTGTTTACTGCATCAAAGATTTTCTTTGTAAGTCGTTTATTGTTCATTCTCTGTATGTGCCCGTAGAAAGTCAGTCTGCGTTTTCTTTCTTTCTTTCTTTCTTTCTTTCTTTACTTATTTATTTTCATTTATGAAAAAAAAATGGCATGAAGCGCGGGGCCATTCTGAGCGCGGGGCCTGGCGCGACCGCACCTCTCGCGACGGCCCTGCGTATTACCAATTTGTGGACTAGGCATTCTCCTTCCGTCCAGCCCAATAAAAAAGATTATATTATGATACAGTATGATATGATTGACGGAGAGAGCTGGCCGTGCGGTTAGGGTTGTGCAGCTAAGAGCTTTCATTCCGAAAAGAGTGGGTCCGAACCCCCACCCCTTCGATAGCCCTGGAGATGGTTTTCCCTGGTTTCTCATTTTCACACCAGGCAAATGGGCGCTGTAAGCCGCTTCCATCCCACTCCTAGTCTTTCCTATCCCATCGTCGCCATAAGTCCTACAGTATCTGTGTCGATGGGACGTAAGGCAAATTGTATATATATATTGAACCCATGGGAGAGGTTCAGTATCGAACTCATATCCTTGTATTTCTGAGAAAAGAAAGAATTAATGCAGGCTTTAGAAGGGAGTTCTGAAGTTAGTTGAGAAACTGATACTTCATAAGATTGCGTGAGGCAAAGTCAAGTTGTGCAACCAGAGATTACCAGACCACAGCTGCCCAGTGAGGTCATCTGAACAGTCACCAGAGAGCTGGTTACGCACGCGGTAAAATTAGATCTGGAAACTTCCAATGATGAGAAAGACGGAGTTTCGGAAATAGCCCTGAGTCGACAATAAAATGGCAGCGTCGCATGAAGAGAGGGGCCTGGAAATAAGAGAAATAATTGAAATAGAGCCATTTGCAGGCATTAAAGTGAAGAAAGGACTCCATCAGTGATAATTATCCAGGGAATGAGATATTTTAGTGTGGATAAAGTTCATAGAAATTATACAGGAAAGAAGTGCAAATTCATCATTACGTAGTCGGTGAGTCCCCGAACCAGAAGCTGATGGTGGGAGACAACAAGAATCACTACCCACGCATCTGAGGAGAACATTTAAATTAATATTAAAGATTTGTACGATCGATTCCTGGAAACTTAGATACTGTTGAGACGTTTAAAACCTCAGCTTTTCAGAGATATTTTTTTAAACATCGTACGACGATTGTTTTGGAAATTGGTAGTGGAGAAGAAGAGACATTTATTTATTTTTGCCAGAATCAGATATAAGGGCCATGAGCCCAAGCAAGATCATGCAGTAACTCATCAGACCACGTATTGGTCGTGCTGCTTGACAGCACCGGCAGTGTTGTTCAGTCAGTAGGACTCGAACCTGTATCACGACGCGGAAGTACTCTAAATTGAAGTACTGTCCAGCTTTCTTCAGTGTCGCCGCGCTCTAAATCGTTGAAGTTCTTTTCAAAAGAAAAGTATAGTTAGAACTTCGAAAGTATAATAGTCTTCGGTGGTAGGCCAAGCTATAAACATTGAGTGAAAACATACTGTTACGGCTGTGAGTTTGTGTCATCGCTCGCCGCATGAGTCACAACTGCCCCAGGGCTGGGCTGTGGCCTGCCTCCTGTATTGCGAGGGCCTTATGCAACAGGGCTACTAGGACAAAGGGATAGTCCAGAATATTCGTGACTGGACCAGCGATGGAAACCTCGAGAAGCCGTGAACCCTGGATGGATCTAGAAGCATTTATTGAGTCACCGGCCTGCTATATAAGTGCGACCTGTCAAGCAGTGGTTGTTGTTGTGTTTTACGAGCTAGTGTGAGCGATTATCCTGAGCGACAGATGTGTGGTGACTTGCGAAACCCCTAGTGGAGCGGGGAAGTGAGACTCCTACAGAGGAACTGTGTCTTGAGCGAGTGTGTTTATTTCCAGTGCGACAGAAGTGATTGTGCTACATTGTGAAACAGTGTGTAGTACGGTGACAGGCTGGGTGCAGCTATATCCAGCTAGTATACGGGACAGGACTCATTAGCGAAAAGGATTAACTGTGGTCTGTTGACAAGTGAAAGGGGAATTGTTCTCGTCGTAAGGAAACTGGAGTAAGGTAATAATTGCTTGTATTTACTGAAGAGTGCTGTATCCTTCTGACCGCAATAAAGTTAATTATTTCTTTAAGCATTAATTGGTGTTGTGCTTCCTACCCACCGTAATCCAGTTAACAAAGGTGCCACTAGAGGGTGACACGCAACAACTGGTGTCAGAAGCCGGATTACGAACTCAAGCACAACACCTGACGGTCCTGGTTTCAAAACCCGAGCAAGTCATTTTCTCTAATTTTCCTGTGAGTGCATGCCCTTTACAAGACAAACAACTAAAATGGAGGAGAAATTGGCAGCATTGCTAGAAAAGTTAAATGGCATGGAAACCAAGATGGAGGACGGTCAGAAGAATTTAACCAAGGACCTAACTGCCAAACTAGAAGACGGCCAGAAGAAGTTAGCCGAGGACCTAACTGCCAAACTAGAAGACGGCCAGAAGAAGTTAGCCGAGGACCTAACTGCCAAACTAGAAGACGGCCAGAAGAAGATGGAAGACGGTCAAAATAAGCTAGCGGAGGACCTGAAGAGGATAGAGGACGGCCAGAAGAAGATGGAAGACGGTCAGAATAAGTTGACACAGGACCTGAAGAAATTAGAACTGGGTCTGCGTGAGAAAGTCACGGCAGTGGAAAAGAAGTTCGACGCCTCACAAGTGGAAGTTGCCGAGAAGCGCCAACGCCCGCTGATGGGGGTGGAGGAGAAATTCAACGCCTTGCAAGTGGAAGTTGCCGAGCTGTGCCAACGATCGCTGATGGGGGTGGAGGAGAAAATCAACGCCTTACAAGTGGAAGTTGCCGAGCTGTGCCAACGCCCGCTGATGGGGGTGGAGGAGAAATTCAACGCCTTACGAAAGGAAGTTGACGAGCTGCGCCAACGCCCACTGAAGGGGGTGGAAGAGAAATTCAACGCTCTACGAGAGGAAGTTGCCGAGCTGCGCCAACGCCCGCCCACCGTTACACCGGGAATATCAGGAACGGGACATAGCAGAGTGACGCCCCCAACCTTCGACGGAAAGGTCCCGTGGAGCACCTACTTACGTCAGTTCGAGGCGGCCTGTTCCATAAATAACTGGAACAACACAGAAAAGGCTACAGCTCTCATCGTAGCACTGAGAGGTGACGCCCTTAACGTCCTTCAGGCCATCCCGACTGGATCCCAGGACTACGCTTCCCTGATCGCCCATATGGAGTCCCGATATGGAGATAGCCATCTTCGACAGGCCTATCAGATGCAGCTCCGGACCCGGGTACAGAAGAACGCGGAAACCCTGCAGGAGTTCGAGATGGACATCGCACGCCTCGTAAGGCTCGCCTACAAAACAGCGCCGGCCGACTTTCTGGAGCAGATAGCGACGCAGACTTTCATCGACGGGCTACGGGACTCGGACACTCAACAGGCGCTGCGTCTCGCGCGCAATAAGACCCTGGCAGATGCGCTTGAGTTCGAGACGGCAAAACAGGCATCTAGAATGCACGCGTGGGTGCGTCAAGTGGACGTCGACGAACCAGCAAAAACCAACAAGACCAAGCCCCTGGCCGATGAACTGATGGAGGCGCTAGGCCGGTTCTTCAAGAGTCGCAGTACGACCAACAAAAACGTAGCCGAAGAACATACGGAGAGGCGGCCCGGAAGAGGACTACCGACCTGCTGGACCTGCCGTAAGAGAGGCCACCTGAGCAAGGACTGCGGTGATCGCCGCCGCCAAGGGTTTCCGTCGGGACAGTCAGTCGTAGGGAAACCGCGCGGCCCAGGAAAGCAAGTATCAGCCAGCCTTGGGGGGCAAAGGTTGGCTTGTGACATTCGTCAAGCCCCGGCATTCCAAGTTCGTGTGACGCAGTTACGGAGGGATAATAGCAGCCTGATGGTCGACGGAGTCGTCAACGGAGAGAGCTGGCCCATGCTAATCGACACGGGAGCATCGACGACACGCTGGATACCATATCAGGGTCAAGGTGGTTCTCCACCTTGGATTTTAAGAGTGGTTACTGGCAGGTGGAGGTCCACCCTAAGGACCGCGAGAAAACGGCGTTCTCTGTGGGCAGCGGGCTCTGGCAGTTCACCGTCATGCCATTCGGTCTGTGCAACGCCCCTGCGACCTTCGAAAGGCTAATGGAGTCCATTCTGAGGGGACTACACTGGAAGACCTGCCTGGTATACCTAGACGACGTCATCGTTCTGGGGAGGAGCTTCGAGGAGCACTACAGCAACCTGAAGGAGATCTTGTTGAAGCTACGGGCTGCCCAGCTGAAGTTGAGCCCCAAGAAGTGTCAGCTCTTCCAGAAGCGGGTCCAGTACCTTGGGCATATCGTCTCCGAGGAAGGGGTGCGCACCAACCCAGAGAATACCGCAGCTGTGAGGGAGTGGCCAGTTCCGAAGGACAAGTCCCAACTACGAAGCTTCCTGAGACTCTGCACTTATTACCGTCGCTTCGTGAGAGGATTCGCCGACATCGCCAATCCTTTACATCGACTGACTGAGAAGGACCAACTCTTCACGTGGACAGCAGAATGCCACAGTGCCTTCGAACAACTCAAGCAGGCTCTGTGCACCGTACCTATTCTGGCCTACCCCAGACCTGGAACAAGGTTCTTCGTCGATACCGATGCCAGCGACTTTGGCATAGGGGGAATCCTGTCGCAAGTAGTGGACGGCGAGGAGAGAGTAGTGGCCTACTTCAGCAAGGCCTTGTCAAAGCCAGAAAGGAACTACTGCGTCACCAGGAAGGAGCTGCTCGCCATCGTGAAGACCATTGAACACTTCCACAAGTACCTGCACGGGCAAGAATTTCTCATCATGACCGACCTTGCATCCCTGCGGTGGCTCCTGAACTTCAAGCAGCCCGAGGGTCAACTCGCGCGGTGGTTAGAGAGGCTTCAACAGTACAACTTTGAGATTCAGCACAGGAAAGGCCAACTGCATTCTAACGCCGACGCCCTGTCACGAAGACCGTGCCCCGAAGACTGCACCTTCTGTGCCCGAAGGGGGGAGAACACCGGGATACTGTGCCGACGGACTACTGTGGAACTTCAAGGGAACTGGAGCCGCGAATCTTTCACGCGGGCACAAGCAGAAGATGATGACCTGGGACTGATAGCCGAATGGAAGAGGGCCTGTGTGCCCAGACCCGGGTGGAACATTGTGAGTGACTGCAGCCCGAAGTTTAAGTGCTACTGGGCACAGTGGGACTCGCTGATTGTAAGGGATGGCCTCATCTGCCGTAACTGGGAGAGCACCGACGGGAAGACATTTCGGGAACAAGTCGTCGTTCCAAAGGCTATGACGGAGGAAGTCCTGAAGGAAGTTCATGGAGGATCATCTGGTGGACACCCAGGGATAAAGAAGACCCTGGAGAAGCTGAGAGAGCGGTTCTACTGGATCGGATGCCGAACAGACGTGGAGAACTACTGCGCGAGGTGCCACGATTGCGCAGCCAGCAAGGGCCCAGGACGAAGACGACGGGGTCCACTGAAGACCTACAACGTGGGCGGCCCCATGGAGAGAGTGGCCATCGATGTTGCTGGGCCATTCCCGTTAAGCGAGGAAGGGAACCGCTACATATTAGTCGTCAGCGACTACTTTACCAAATGGCCGGAGGCGTATGCGCTCCCTAACCAAGAAGCCGCGACGATTGCAGAGACCCTGGTGAAGGAATTCGTCAGCCGGTACGGAGTACCCCTGGAGTTGCACTCCGACCAAGGGAGGAACTTCGAGTCGCAGGTGTTCCAGAACCTATGCCAGCTGCTGGGAATCCGGAAGAGAAGAACAACGCCGCTACACCCTCAGTCCGACGGGATGGTAGAGCGATTCAATCGCACCATCGAGAACCATCTCCGAATAGTTGTCAGCGAGCACCAGAGGGATTGGGACAAGCATCTTCCACTATTTCTCCTGGCCTACCGCGCCGCCGTGCATGATGCCACCGGGTGCACACCAGCCTGGGCCATGTTTGGGAGGGAGCTCCGTCTACCTGTCGATCTTGCCTTCGGCCGACCTGGGAATGATCCGATCCCGGTAAGCCAGTATTGTCAAGAACTGGTCGACCAACTGGAGGACGTACACGCGTTCGCGAGGAGGAAACTGCGGATCGAGACCGACCAAATGAAGACCCAATACGACCAGCAGACGGATGCCGGCGGATTCCACGAGGACGACCTGGTCTGGCTCTTCAACCCATTACGGAAGAAAGGCCTGTCACCCAAACTGCAGAAGTCCTGGGAGGGCCCGTACCGAGTCGTGAAATGGATCAACGATGTCGTCTACAGTATCCAGCGGAGCCCGAGGGCGAAGATGAAGATCGTGCACCGAGATCGCCTGGCAGCCTACGGAGAGACACAGACGGACCAATGATTGATCGGGACGATCAGCCTTTTTAGGAAGGGGGTGGTGTTACGGCTGTGAGTTTGTGTCATCGCTCGCCGCATGAGTCACAACTGCCCTAGGGCTGGGCTGTGGCCTGCCTCCTGTATTGCGTGCGCCTTATGCAACAGGGCTACTAGGACAATGGGATAGTCCAGAATATTCGTGACTGGACCAGCGATGGAAACCTCGAGAAGCCGTGAACCCTGGATGGATCTAGAAGCATTTATTGAGTCACCGGCCTGCTATATAAGTGCGACCTGTCAAGCAGTGGTTGTTGTTGTGTTTTACGAGCTAGTGTGAGCGATTATCCTGAGCGACGGATGTGTGGTGACTTGCGAAACCCCTAGTGGAGCGGGGAAGTGAGACTCCTACAGAGGAACTGTGTCTTGAGCGAGTGTGTTTATTTCCAGTGCGACAGAAGTGATTGTGCTACATTGTGAAACAGTGTGTAGTACGGTGACAGGCTGGGTGCAGCTATTTCCAGCTAGCGTACGGGACAGGACTCATTAGCGAAGAGGATTAACTGTGGTCTGTTGACAAGTGAAAGGGGAAGTGTTCTCGCCGTAAGGAAACTGGAGTAAGGTAATAATTGCTTGTATTTACTGAAGAGTGTAGTATCCTTCTGGCCGCAATAAAGTTAATTATTTCTTTAAGCAGTAATTGGTGTTGTGCTTCCTACCCACCGTAATCCAGTTAACAAGGGTGCCACTGGGGGGTGGCACGCAACAATACGTTAGCCGGCGAGGGTAGTTGAAGCCCAGACACTAGCATTCGAAGTGAGAACATAGTATCTCGAAAGTATACGAGACATCAGCGAAGAGTAGATACTCTAAAAAAAAAAGGTTTTCCCAGTGCGTTAGTATAACCACGGTGGTGACAAAATATAGCTAATACCTAATTTTCCAGATTGAGGAGATTAGGGTAACACAGTGGCGATAGAATTAGGAATCTACAAAGAGATATCCGTAGCCACGTGGAGTTTCAAAGAAGTACTCCACAGAGAAAAGACAAGAGCCGTCCGCATTCAGTTCCGACGCATAGTATCAAATAAACAATTGTAAAATACGCAGTATAGCGACTTCAGGGGTAACCGTAAAACATACCGTTTTCCAAGGTAGACAATTGCGAACCGGAAAAGACTATAATATCGTGCAGTATTGTAAATGCCGATAAATTAAACACCAGAATTAGGAGGGAACTCTTTATCCAAGGAGGTTTCATTTCGTACGAGACTGTCAATATCAGAATAGGTGGTAGAAGGCAGCGTCGAAAATTGCACCCCTGGGATTTGGTGAAGAAAGAATTCACGTGTGTTTGTTGCCACAAAAGTGAAATTCTGTGTGTGTAAATATAATATTAATTGGAAGTTATAATTCTTTAAGTGTAGTGAAAATGTGTGTAAACCCTCATATTAATCTAAAAATGTGTGATCCAGAGGAAAATTTAATAAGTGTAAGTGTGTGTATCATCATGAAGTAAGAAATTTAATGTGGGCCGAATGTCGTTCCACTGGAATTCGGACGATGGGGCCGGATAAGCCATGTAAGTAACACCCAAATTTATTATGTGTTTTGGATTCGGGAGTCTCATGTAACAATGGTAACCACGGAGAACGTATTCTCCAGTATTAAAAATCGGGGATGTAAAACTGTGTGAAAATGATAAGTGCGGAATCTAAAGTAAAAATTGCTAAAATGTATTGTGTAATCAAATGGAATCGTATTCAGTGGAATACTAGTGAATATAAAAAGAATAATGTTATTTAAAAGGCAAACAGGATAATATAAAAAGGAAAATGTAATATAAAACATATGGAAATAATATTCAAATAGGAGCCGTTGTGTGCTAAAAATAATGAGAATAATGTACTGAATAAATTAATTATTGAAATAATAATTCAAGTATGAGCCGTTGTGTGCTTAAGTGATGATAATAATAATTATGGAACCAGTTGTGTTCTTGGGAATGAAAAGTCGAGACTTAGTAAAAGGCAAATCTGTTAATTATGGACGAAGATATAAATGAATTACGTTGAAATAAATATTAAACTTTGGAAGGCATCACGAATGTATTGATTGTCGCCTTTGAGCGCTAAATAATAAAGGGTCACGCTAAAAAATTGCGGTGAAGATAATGCCAGGAGTTATAATTGCGGGGATCAGCTGGGTGAAGTAATTGATTTTGTATGTGTTTGCTGTGACAAACTTTTTTTTAAAGGGTGCTATATTATTGTCAAGCATGGAATTGTGTGCGAATACCTTTTCCCAAAGTCGCTTTTATTATTGTAAGAGGAGTGGTTAGATACCCTCGCTCTATGGAATTAGCCCTAAGCCCTCGAGAATGGAAGTGTCCTAGAGGCTGGCCAGAGAATCGAACCAGATGTCTCTCACGTCGGAAGCCCCTTAATTATGATTGGTTTTGAATTCTTACTTCCCACTGTTAAAACTCCGAAATTATAATCATACCTGAGCTACAGTAATAGGTCAATGGAATTTCCGAATATTGTTGTTATATTAATGTGATGTGTAGCCTTCCCAATTTCAGTTTCACGCTTGTATGAAAGCGGTGTTTAAAGTCCCGTCTAAGAAAGGAGGGAGCATTGACTCTCCTCCCCCTGTCATAAATTTAAGCCGGTAGTGTCTCGACGTTTTCTTAATGGAGGTCACGGTTGGGGTAGGCCCTGGACAGAGACAGACCTTGTCTGCAATCTAATGTATTAAACCTTTTAACGGACCGGTAATCTGTACCGTGTTTTATATTGATTTTTTATCCTTGCCGTTGTATTATAGATCCGCACTTCATGAATAATTAAATTGTCAATTGAGGCAATAATGATAGTCCCTTTGCATTGTTGCATGATACATGTTATTGTTCCCAAGTGATTGTTGGAGATATCGAGTAGCTGGGAGTCTATTTCGAATTGAGTAAATCAGTAGTCTTTAACGCTTGTGGTACATGAGATTCCCGAAAACAAATACAGTTTTGGTAGTGTTGGAGAGAGGGATGATATATTGAGAATGTCATGTGGTACCCAAATGAATGGTAATTGTTGATACCATTGAATTGTATTTAATTCAAATTTCTTTTTAATATATTCAAATTTGGAATATTTAATATGTTTCTTAAACATAAAATTATATGTAATAATATTATCCTGGACTTTTAGAGCTCGTTTCGAGAAAGTTATAATGTTGCTAAATGGAAGTGAAACTAGTTTTGATAATTTTGTTGAGGGTTCAATGGAACCTAAATTATTGATTGTTTTCTGATTAATGTGTATTGTTCCTTGTTCATTAGAAGAAGTGTGATGTTGATTCAGTTGTTTTGTGTATTGTAGCGCCAAATTTTGAGAATTAAATAGTTTTATTAGAAGGATTTTGAATTTCATTTCTGTGAAATGTTATCCTAAGCTTGATCCTATAATGTGTGAATCACTCAGTGGGAGGACTTTCTATGCCCCCAAAGATATAAGACTGAGCAGCTGGATAGTGATTTGCATATTTCTTTTACTAGAGGGCACATGGGGGGACTGTAGAAATAATGTGTCTGGATCAATGCTTAAGGAGCACTTAAAGTCGGTCACAAGATTAAAATTAAATACTGACAGGCAAGCTATAATAACATAAAATTAATTGACCGCATTCGGACCATGAAAACTCGTACCGGCAAGCCCTAGGAACCCCCCTCATTAATAAATGGCGCCAAACGTGGGAAAATCGGCAGTATAAACCACTCCGGAATGGTTTTTACGAAATCTTGTATTTTTGGCTGATGTCTCGCGGAGGGTGGCCAAGTGTAAATATACCCCTTGTGGAGCACACACAATATAAATAAATGGCGCCCGTGAACTTTTGGGCTGAGTTTTTCATTGAAAAACCCGAGTTTTACTTGGAAAAATCAAAATTTTCATTTTTGAAGATTATGTTTTTTCCCCAAAATTTTGAATTTTTGAAAAATCACTTCCATGACGATTTTAAGTGTAAATGAGTTAATGGACCAGACGGGTACGGCTCAGGTGAGCACCCGTACTGAAATAAAAATTTGAGAAGGGACCACAAATGAGTTCGAGATTATAATCTCTCATGCATGAACCAGTGGTAGGACAGAGTGGCCCACTATATTCTCTGAAGATATTAAAATGTCATTTAGTGAGGAGATGCAGAGGCTCTTGGACGCCATTAAGGCGGACAGTAAAGATAGATTAAAGTCTATAGACACTAAATTGGACCTCCAACTGGAGGAAACTAAGAAAGATTTAGATGGTATTGGTAATAAATTAGATACTATCAAAGCCGACAGTATAAACATGAACAGTGAACTGAAGGTTGAGATAGAACGGAAATTAGACACCATGAAAACAGAAAACAGTGAAAATATTGAAAAACAGTTTGTAGCTGTAAAAGATGAATTAAAGGCCGACAGTAAAAAGAATAGCGAGGAACTGAAGGCTGATATAGAAGGAAAAATGGAGTCACGGTTTCAGAATTTTGATACTGAGTTTGGGAATAAGTTAAATGATTTTAAAGGAGAAATCACAGATAAAATCAAAGAGAAAAACGGGGTACTTAATGCAGGATTGCAAGTCCAAATAAATACCTTGAAAGAAAGTACTGAAAAATCCCAAACTGAATGTCGAGAAAATTTTGAAAGCTTAAAGGATGAATTTGGTTCTATGGAAATTAAATTAAAAGAAATGCAGAAAAATGTAAAGAGAATGTAGTTGAATGTAAAAGGGAACTTGTAAGCCAAATCGATGGGGTGCAGAAAGAGTTAAAAGATCAGATAGAATCTAACAAGAAGCTTTGCCAAGCATCCCGGGATGAGATAAAAAGTAGTCTCGATGAGTTAGGAAACAGATTTGTAGGGGTTGAGGGAAAAGTAGGAGATCTCGAGAGGGAATTCGGGATAGTTAAAGATGACATTAAATATATGAAAGGCCAACATGGAAAGGACGTAGCCAGAATAACACTTAAATTTGATAATTTTACCGGGCAGGTAGATGATAGCTTGAGGGAGCACGAGAAAAAATAACCCAGAAGTTAGGCCAATATGTAACGAATCTTAAGGCGGAAAGTAAGCAGCGAAAAACAGATAAGGATGAACAAAATCTGAAAATAGAGAAAATTAATGAAGGCATTTCCGGGGTTCAAAAATCGTAGGTGCATTAAAAGCCCAGGTAGGAAAAACCCACAGCGATGTAGATAAAGTTATGACTGACTTAACAATCATTTATGATAGCCAATGTAAAGCCCAAGTAGAGATAAATGAAATCAAGGAAAGAATCCACAAAGGTCAGGCAGAAATGGAGAAAAAGATAAGTGAGATTCGGGAAGACCTAGATACCAGAGGTGATGTCAAGCCAGAAATTATAGAAAAACAGGTCCTGATCATCATGGAAGAGGTTGAGGAACAATTAGCTGAAATAAGGGATAGCGTTAGGGAAGAGAAAATTCTAATCAAACAAGAAGTTGAAAGCAGTAAGAAGAAACAGGAAAGATTTTAGAATGAATTTGGTTCACGGTTGGAAATGACTGAACACAAGAACAGTCAAGTGGAGGTTCAGCTCATGTCTCAAGAAGAAAGTGCCAGAAGAGAAAGAAAATTAGATTTCGAAAGTCAGGATGAATTCCAGAAGACAGGATGGGTAGATCCCAATAACCGAGGCACTAATCAAGATGGGAACTTAGGAGGGGAGATCCCTTATAAGAACCCAGGATATCCCATGGCGATGTCAACTCCTTATATGAATCAAACAAATGGACATATAATTAACATTATCAAGTCAAATGAGGATCGACCGGTGAAGTTTACGTGTAATAATATGTCTATTACACCTAAATATTGGCTAAAAGAAGTAGCGGAATACCTCAATGAGATGAAGGTTCCTCAGGATCGGAGACTGAGAGCTATTGAGAAGCTGTTGGCAGGTGATTGTTCCACCTGGTTCAGGAGTTTTAGATATACATTTGACACGGTGGAAGGTTTTAGAGAAGCTTTTCTAAAACGATATTGGGCAGCAGATGTGCAGGAAAATTTGAGGCTAGATCTGTACTCTATGAAATATAGTACTAATGCACACACTAAATATTCAGAATTTTTCACCGCTCAGTTGTGCAAATTCCGTGAACTTGATATCGCCCCAGCTGAAAACGACCTGTGTGCCGCCATTGCAAGACAACTTCCATATGAGATACAAAGGTTGTTAATCTCATCCAAAGCCAGAAATGCTGTGGAAGTTGAGAGCGTACTGCGTCAGCTGGATATGACGACTTCACACGTTACTCCCAGGCATCAGAGGCATACTGAGCAAGTATACATGGGCAGTAGTCAAGAGGACAGAGAGAAACCCTCGGCAAGAGATCAGTCAACCAGTACAGATACTCAAGGACTGGGTCGAGAATATGGACATCAAGAGCCTAGGGGAATACAACCTTACCACAGAGGAGGATATCGAGGAAGAAATCCTAGAAATACGGGTTATAGGCAACAAGAAAACCGACCGTATAATAATAATCAGAGGCAGGACAACAGAAAGAAATGGGAAAACTATCCTAGAAGGAATGTGAGGCCTGAGGATAGAAGCGACGAATATCGTGCGGAAATTGAAGAAAGATATCAGGAAAGTCTTAGTTATATGAATGAACGAACAGATGAACCTGAGATGCAAAGAGTTCGTTGGAGTGAGGCAATTAAGAACCGAAAATCACCCGACCAACTGGATGGAGCTCAAAGCTTGGAGTTACAAGCTCAGTTAAAGAATGAGGGAAAAGGGATCCCTCAGAATTAAAAAACTCCAAAATTAAATCATCAAAAGTGGAAACATACCAGGAGCTGGGATGAGGTTGAGATTGTACATTGGATAGCTAGACCAGATGAGCTAATAATTAAAGAGGAGGTTGAAGGAATACCACCTATTAGAAGAGAATTACCTATCATAATGTTAAGTATAGAGGGATTACTGGTCAGAGCATTAATAGATACTGGATCAACTATAAGTTCGATAACGCAAAGCTTACTAAATGAATTGGAAACAAGAGGTCGTGTATTAAAAATTCCCACATCAAGTGTAAAGATTAAGGGAATTATTCCTGAAAAATCTTTGACATGCAAATTTCAGGTGTACATTGACTTGATCATGGCTAACACTGAACTTTCACAATGCTTTTTGCTGGTAAGTCAATTACCATTTAATATTATATTGAGTATTGATTTTATCCGTGAGAACAAGGTCATAATAGACCTAGCGCAAAATTGCATTAGCATTCAAAAGGAGGATGTCCCCCTGGAACTATCCAGCCCATGACGGGCTAAGGCCGACCAAGCGACCGCTGCCCAGCCATTTGGCCTGCAGATATTGGGGTGACGCGTGATCAGTGCGTCGGGTCCCCTCGGCCGTTAATCTTGGTATTCGTGATCGGGGCGCTGTCTCACTGTCAGACAGCTACTCAATTGTCCTCACGAGGCTGAGTGCACCCCGTTCCAACCCTCACGTCAGTTTTAAAATCCCTGACGGAGCCTGGGATCGAACCCGGGGCCTCCGGGTGAGAGGCAGGCGCGCTACCCCAACACCACGGGGCCGGCAAAGGAGGATGTGGATGAGCAAAATATTATTTTACATGATCAGGATGCAAAAATAGAAGAACAGGTATGGCATGTGGGAGAAGTAACCGAGGAAGGTGGTAGGGACATAGAAGAGGTATTTGAAGTCCTGAACATAGAACTTGAAGATAGTATGGAAACCGAGTTCGAGACCAACCTGTTAGGAAAAATAGAGGAAGCCAAAGTTACCCTCGAAGACAAGGAAAAATTAAAGGAATTGCTAATAAATTATAGGGACGTATTCGATTCCAAGCCAGGAAAGATCCAAAATTTTAAATACGCATTTCAAGTAAAGGATTGGGCACCGTTTAGACAAAAACGATACCCGGTTGCAGAAAAATATTACACACAAACTAAGAAAACACTGCAGGAAATGAGTGATGCAGGTGTAATAGAATAGATGGCGACACCATATGTTAGTCCATTAGTAAATGTGAGTAAACCGGATGGCTCAGTAAGGGTGTGTTTGGATGCCAGGAACTTGAACGCCAAGATTATACCAGAAAATGATTCGGCACCACCCATAAAAGAAATACTGAGGAAATTTAAAGGCAAGAAGAGTTTCACAAATATTGACATGACTTCTTCATATCATCATCTCGAACTTGAAGAGAAAACCAGTCTTTTAACTGGATTTCAGTTCGATCAGCAAACATATTGCTTTAAGAGATGTCCACTTGGCTTGAAGACAGCGGGATCAGCACTAATAAGAGCACTTGATCGCAACCTGTCAGAGGAAGTAAAGGATTGCTCTATCCGTTATGTAGATGACATATTGCTTACCTCGGAAAACGTAGAGGAACACTTGAAAAATTTAAAGAAATTATTTGAAGATTTGAGAAGGGCTAACTTCAAGATTAACTTGAAGAAATCGAACTTCTGTCAAAGACAAGTTACGTTTTTGGGGCATGTGATTGACAAAGATGGTGTCAAACCAAATCCATGCAAATTAGAATCTATAAGAAATTTTCCCAGGCCATTGAGAGTGAAAAACTTTCGCCAGTATTTGGGATTGATTGGATTTTTCTCAGGACATTGTCCATCATACACCAAAACTGTTGTACCAGTGCAGGACCTTCTGAAGAAGGGTGGCAAGTGGAAATGGACGGAGGAAACAGAGAAAGCATTTATAGAGGCCAAGGAAATGCTCCTTAAATACGTGAAGCTAGGATATCCTGATTTTAATCTGAGATTTGTAACACAGACTGATGCATCCCAGATTGGAATAGGAGCAATGCTGTATCAGGAAGACCCGGATAACCCTGATAGGAAAAATTATCTAGCTTTCACTAGTCGAAGACTGAAACCACACGAGAAAAACTATACAATCAGCGAGATCGAGCTGTTAGCGATATTGCATGCGTTGCAATATTGGCCGAAGATTTTGTATGGGTTTCCAGTCACGTTAAGAACAGATCATAAAGCCTTAACATTTATGATGAGGACGGATTTATCCAGTCAAAGGTTGATGCGTTGGGCTTTATATATACAGAAGTTCGATGTAAAAATAGAGTATTGCCCAGGAAAAGAAAATGTAATTCCAGATTATTTAAGTAGACAGCCAGAGTCCACAGAAGGGGAAGTAATGGCTATTGATTTAGAAGACAGAGATCAGCGTACCTTGGATGAATTAAGAAGCATTGGTCAACGACAACGTGTAGATCCTTGGATGAACATGCTCATATCTTTCTTGGAAGGGAGTTTGATAAGGGGAACGCCTGCGTATACTGAAGCTAATAAGATAGCTCAAGATTATAGTTTCTTTAACGGATTATTATATAAGTTTGCGGACTCTGACCATACTCGATTAAGCATCGTTGTTCCTGCTATTTTGCAGAGGAAAATGGTATGGTTAGCCGATACATCTTTTGGTCACATGGGAGTCGACAAAACAGTCTCGATGCTGAAGGAAGCATTTGTATGGCCGAGACTGAGGGAAACTGTAAAGGATACGTTAAAGACATGTGACATATGCCAAAGAATTAAGCCAAATGCGTTTTTGATGAGACAAAAGCCAATACCACTGTTGCCCGAGAGACCAGGTCAAATTATTTCTATTGACAACTTTGGATCTTTGCCAAAGGCCAGGAGGGGAAACAGACAAATAATGGTGGCTATGGATGTCTTCACAAAAATGGATGTTCTTGCTCCCATACAGAAGACTAGTACCAAACAGGTCATAAAACTGAGAATTTGTTATCGGATCACGGTAGTTGTTTTACAAGTACAGAATTAGACAGGAATTAGAGAGGCTCGGAATACGCCAGATCCTGTCAAGCACTCGCCATCCTGAGGCAAATCCTGTAGAAAATGTTATGAGGGAATCGGCCAAATATTGTAGGATATACTGTGCCGAGGAAAATTGGAAATGGATAGACATCCTCGACATCATAGAATTTTGCATTAATGATACTGTGCCCGTTTCGACCGAAGTCCGCACGACCACATATGCATTTTACCAAGAATCAGTTAGCACGAGAGTAAAAATATCCCGGGGAGCCAGATGGGTCAACGCTAATCGCAAAAAAAGACATCAAAATAAAAAAAAATGCTTTACTGATTTTTCGCTCAATGCAACAATAAGGATAGAAGGAGATTCAACCGGGCATAACACAACATGTAAAAATTATCTCATTTTATTCTAAATTTTAAAATTGACTGCAAAATGATGCTCAAGGTAACATCATTCCAGTGCGACGGCACACACTACTATTTACACAATGTACAGAAATTTTCCAACACATTGAACAATTGTCTTTGAAGACACAAGTATGATTATCAGTCCTGTAGACTGTGTTCCAAAATTATATCAATTATTTACGATGAAATCCAGTTCAAATTAAATTGTCTTTACTGGAAATATTGTAGTACACTGGTTGAATTTCTAACATGATATTAACACTCGTAGAAATTCTCACTGTTTATAATTGTTTATAGAATTTTTTAACTTCCACTTAATTTTCCAGTTTCAAAAATATTGTCAAAAATATTATCTTTGACCCAACACTAATTATGTACACATATTAATAACAACATCTGAAAAGTATTTGACCCTTGAGCATAGCATCGAAGAACTGTGCGAAACACAACAAAATTTATTATTCTTCCAAAATTAAA
Organism: Meconema thalassinum; assembly: GCA_946902985.2. Classification (NCBI taxonomy): domain Eukaryota; kingdom Metazoa; phylum Arthropoda; class Insecta; order Orthoptera; family Tettigoniidae; genus Meconema; species Meconema thalassinum. The sequence continues at coordinate 285,812,509 of OX336393.1, read as the reverse complement.
CATTTCGAGAAGTAACTCGATTATGAACTTCAAATTCCAAAGAAATATGATTTCTGAATCATCAGCTTGATCAAAAAAATTTGTTGAACCATTCAATTATTCGATTTTCCACTTGGAATTATTATTTAAAAAAATATTTATATTTGTTGCTATTTTAGTAACTTTCACAACTTGCAATTCTTGAACAGAATGCGGAAATAAGAATTGTAGCTTTATAATAAATTCATTTAGTTCATGACAATAGGATTGAAAACATCCTTTAAGTAATTCGTGGATACAGAATTATTTTTTAATTGGCAGTGGCCCATTCAATTATTTGTGTAAGAACACAATATCCCAACAACAACGGCAAAGGTCTTCCTCTGAAGAAGAATAAAATTTTATCATGACAAAACCGGGTTCTAGCAAATCTAAAGTATTAATGGAATACGTAAACAAGTTTGAAATAATTACTGATGGTTTGGTCATTCATTCGACGAAATGTGTGGTTTCAATACTCCTCCTATAAACCTGAGCCATCGAACCTGCTATTTGATTGATGCTCAAAAAAAACCTCCTCATTCCTGCGACTTAAACATGCGCACCTGGGAATGGCATTTCAACTACTCCACGCACATACATTTTCTTCCCAAAATTTATACAATAAATCAAGCCTCTGCTTGTTATCAAAACTGGAAGATCTATAAACTTACAAGTTTATTTTATTTTACCATTCAGTTCAAACCGTGAAGTTACCACACTTGTGATATTCTCTATTTCACTTTCGAATGTGTGCCTACGTCATGATTTTATATAAACACAACAAAAATCCTAATTGATACAAATATCATTGGCTTCCTGTTTCATGCCTTTCCGTGTTATCTGAAAAATATACTTTGCTCAATGCAAATATAAACTGTTCAACCAGAACTATAATGTTGGTGGAATACGGGCTTGCGCTATCCACTAGCTTTCGGAAAATCACCTGTTCCAAACTAGGAATGATTAAACTAATCCTTAAGCTCTCTCTCAACGAATGTGATTATTAGAAAATGTAAGATCCAATAATTATTTAGAAAAATTATGAAAATTATTATTATTATTATTATTATTATCGGATTATTATTGTTATTATTTCCTTAAATATGTTTAATTATTATTTCCTTATGTGAAAAAACCACATGTTCGGCTCTTCGAATATGGACAAAATATCCATTTCTCAACAAAATAAATATTAACTTCTACAGTTATATCGGCTGATTACCGTGATTCTCAAACAAAATGAACATTCAAATAAATGCTCGGTATGCTCGGTCATCGATCCTAAACTGTTCTGAGTGCTGAAAATACGCAGAATAACCCTAATGTGTCTTGCGTAAATCAATGCAAGATTTAAATACGAAGAAAAATAAATGTGTTGGTCATCTGCAGAAAATGAGTTTGTTCCAATTAGCTAGGCATAATATAAAAGTCAAATGTGGCTTACATTTCTCGTTGGTCTTGAAGCGTAGTGAACCTGGTCTGTACCAGATTTATCCTGATACATGCCCTATTGGACATGCACGTCTAATCCTTGTATCGGCCGCCATTATATACCCACAATCTGTCTAGCACGACGTAGTGGAAATATTTCTTGAAGTTTGAAGTAACTGCTGATCCATTTTTATATTGACTTCAATTAAATCCATAGCAGTTCGCTTAAATGGGGTCAGATCCAAATGATATCTTCTCAAAAGCGTCAGTTGTAACATAACTCACGGTAATCTTTTCAGTACAGGAAAACACTGATAGTCTAAAACAATCAACGGCTGTTCTGAAGATCGTTCCCTGGGCATGGCTTCACACCATCTATCATGCGCGAAGCAACATATAGTTTCCCTTTGTCGGCTAATAAACAACACCGTGATAGACTGGCCTTCAATATACTGAATGATCTGAGTGGTTATTTAGTTACAATTTGTGAAACTGACAAGTTGGATTAAAATATCCAAGTATTGAATTATTGTTACTGGACTGTGACAGAATAATATCTAGACAAAGTCTAGCATATGTCCATATAGAAACAAAGTGTTTCACCAATGTCCGTAGAAAATAACAATCACCTTAGTGATTCCCTCTACCGGAAACTTACTACGTCCCCCACGTATCGTAGCACTTTTGTGACTATCACAATTCAAAGATATCTTCTGCGTAGATTCGGCAACCATGTGCCTTGGCTCGACGTAGCAGCAGTACCTTGTCCTACAAGAGCTTGGTTTGAAGTGAGCTGCTTATGCTTGGGCCGAGCGGCTTTTAAACAAAACGGTCGGCTCCACGCTGGATCACGCTGAAATCTGTAAATCCTCATATCTCCGGTGTCTCTGGTCTGATTCACTTGAGACTAAGTGCATCCTATTTCATTTGCCCGTGCCAGTAATCTGATCCAAGTATCAAGTCTCTACTCTATGGCTAAGTATTTAATCACCAAATAGTCTCGACATCTGCTACTATTTGCCACGTCACTTAACATCTTCTTGGCTGCATAAAGTTTCCATTTCAATCTAGAAGGAAAGGAGCGCGATATTCAAATATCTCAACTTTCAAAAGCGGCTGTAGCCTTTCCCTTGATACCTAGCTGTCTGAATCTTGGAATACCCATTCCTAGAATTGGGCACATCCACGCCACACCTAGCAAAAATAAATAAAAATTGAAAAATGTTTATTTTCCTATCTACTCAATAAATCATCTGGTTCTTGAATAATAAATCTTCAAATTCGCTGCATTATAAATTCCCACGATGTTACCAGTTCGTGTATTGGCAATTTTATAGCCTCCATTGTTGTTTACTTCCACAACACGATAGGGTCCATCGTAAAGGCTTGCAAACTTCGAGTACACTCGATTTTGCACGTCGGAGGGTGTATTTTTTTTTTACTAAAACAAGAGTTCCTAGGCGCAAGGGTCTGCGAAAACGCTTTCCTCTCACTCTGCGCTCTCTTTTCTCAGCTTGGCTCCTCAACTTGTCTAAAACTAGAGTCTTTCTCCTCTGAAGACTAGGTTCAATCTGGGGTGGAATAGAGATGATTCGATCCCATAATCTTGTAGGTTTAATTCCATAATGAAGCAACATGGGAATCTGTCCAGTACTCTCATGAATCGTAGAGTTGATGGATTCGGATGCTAAAGAGAGAACATCCATCCATTTCCAATGCTCATTTGGACAATAGGGGCGGCAAAATTTAGATATTTCAGCCATCACGCGTTCTGCTGGATTGCTTTCAGGATGTCTGATAGAACAAAGCAATTGTCTAATCCCAAGATTATTCATGACGGCCCTGAATTCTAAAGATGTAAATTGGGGTCCGTGATCTGATAAAAGGAATTTCGGTTTGCCTGCTTCCGGAATTACGCTGTCTCTAATTCTCTTCGCACAATATTTTGCGTTTGCCTTCTGAATTGGGTGTAACATAGTGTATTTGCTGAAAACATCTATGGTCACCAGAATATATCGGTTACCTCTTTTAGACTTTGGGAGAGGACCATAAAGATCAGTCGCAAAGATTTCACAAGGCTTAGAAGGAATAATAGGCCTTGGTAATTCTCTCAATAATTTAGAATTATATTTACTCCTTTGGCATAAGTCGCACTCCCGAATAGTGTTCCTGACAGTTTGTCGCATTCGCTCCCACTAAAATTTCTCTTGTATCAAGTTGACTGTCTTATCTACTCCAGCATGACCTGCAATTAGATGCGCCATCCAAATAATGGGTGTTTGCATTCGTGGAAGTACCACTACCCTCAGCTTCGTATGGTCGGGATCTGCAAACCTGTAGACTAGACCATCTAACATCAAGTAATCTCTTGAAATTCTTTCAGTTTCCACAAAATCATCGTCATTGTGATCCATATCTCCCTGTAGAAAACGAAAAATGTTTCTAAGACGTCGGTCTCTCCTCTGGGATAAATGTAACAATCTTAACCTTCTTAAGGTATCCTCATCCTCATGCGTCAGGTTAACTTGAAAATCCTCGGATGTAGACTCCACTGCTCTACTCAATAAATCGGCCCCAATGTTCAACTTTCCAGGAGTGTGTTCGATAACTAGGTTGAATTGTTGAATAAAAAGTGACCATCTAATTATTCTATCACTGGCAAAGTTTGTTCTTAAGATAAACTCCAATGCATGGTGATCAGTCCTCACAATAACTGAATGTCCAATTAAAATTTTCTTCCAAGACTCCAACGCGAAGATTACAGCAAGGGCTTCTAACTCTGTGGTGTAATAGTTCCTTTCTGATGGACGAAGTTTCCTGCTTATGAAAGCCAGGTAATATCTCCTGTGATCGTCATCTTCTTGAAGAAGAATAGCTCCAATCCCTACGGTGGATGCATCGGATTCTATGATGAAATTCTTGGTGATGTCAGGATACCCTAATTTCACACTGTTTACCAATAACCTCTTGGCATCTTGAAATGATTGTTCGCAATCTTCATTCCATTTCCATTTGTTTCCCTTTTTAATAATTCCTGCAAGGGAGCAACTGTCTTGGTGAAGCTTGGACAATGCCCTGCAAAAAATTGGCATGTTCCGAGAAAACTGCGGACATTCTTCACCCTAGTAGGTCTAGGGTAATTCGCAATCGCTTGTATCTTTGTCTCATTGGGACGGTATCCTTCACCATCTAAAATATGGCCCAAAAATTTTATTTCCTTCTGAAAGAACTGACATTTTCGAAGGTTTACTTTAAAGTTCGCTTTTCTTAAATCTGCGAATAACATCTGAAGATGTAACAAATGTTCCTCCTTAGTCTCAGATGCGATTAGGATATCGTCTATGTAACGAATCGCTATCTCTTTTACTTCAGAACTCAAGTTTTGTTCCAGTGCTCTGATCAAAACAGATCCAGATGTTTTGATCCCAAGACGGCGGAATACATATGTCTGTTGGTCAAACATAAACCCTGTAAACTTTTTGGAATCTTCACTAAGCCTAATGTGGTGGTAGGACGAAGTGAGATCAATGTTAGAGAACCAGATCTTGCCCTGGAATTTCCTTAACAGTTCCCTAATGATTGGTGGTCTGTCATACTCTGGCAGTAATCTTGAATTCAAATTTCGCGCGTCTAAACACAGTCTCAGACTTCCATCCGGCTTAGACACTACTGCTAATGGATTGACATAAGAGGTTGTGTACTTTTCAATCACATTGTTATCTTCCATCTCTTTGATAAGCACTTTTACCATTTCTCGATGCTTTTCCGCTACCGGATACAATTTAGCATGGAAAGGTGCATCATCAGTTACGCGAATTCGATATTCAAAATCTTTAATTTCACCAGGTGTAATATCAAAAATATCATGGTACTCTTCCAAAATTTTCCCTAGCTCTGGGGACCCCTTCTCAGTGTAGACTTCTTTTCCTTCAGCTTCCCGAAAAATCAGAGACCATTGAGCGTCTCCCTCGATGTCTTCCTCTTCCTTTCCCTCGAAGTTTATCTCTTCGGTATACTGGAATCTGACCGTCTCTGTCTTCATGTCTATCACGGCTCGATATTTCTGGATGAAATCCGCTCCCAAGATCATGTCAAAAGCCATGTCCTTCATTACTACAAACACATGTCGGAAATCATGTCCTCCAATAGTAACACATAAGTATAATTGTGTTTTACACAGCGATATTTTGTTGGGTATTATTCCTTGGATTTTGATTCCTGATACTGGAATCTCTTCTAAATTCTCTTTGGGCTTCCACAGAATATAAAGCTTCTCGCTCACAAGACAAAGCATAGCCCCAGTATCAATTAAAGTATCGACAGGCATGCCGAATACTTCGCATGATATGATTGGCAGTTTAATTCCTGTACCCATTTCTTTCCGTTCGTCATTATGTTGAATTAAGTCATCATCCTCTGTTTGCCATTTAATAATCCTGGAAGTGAAAATGTTTAAAATTCTATTTCCTACTGTGAATTCGAAGTTTTTTTTTCATTCCCCCGGGATTGCTGTGTTCCCGATGGACCTGGTTCATTGGACTTCTGTTCCAAGAACTGCGAGTTTTCTTGGTGTCTTTCTTCCAAGATCTTCCTCGTCTCCTTATTGAACTCTTCATTGGACTGACGAGTGTTCTCATTCCCTCTGTTATTGTAGTTATTGTTTCTACCATAGTACCTTCTTTCCTGGTATCTTCCTTGATTATTCCTCGTCTCTCTCCATCGATTGTCATATCGATATCCACCCTTTAGTCTCGCATAAGGCTTGTAACTGTATCTATTAGTGTTCTGATTCCATCCTCTTTTATCAGGCTCTTCCCTTGGCGTTTTCTCTTCTCGCCCCTCTCGAATCTCTCGAGGTGTTTGGGAATAACTGTCGGCCATAACAGTGTACACAGAGTTGACATTCTTTCCTCCCTTCTGATGGAAGAATTGAGCGTTCGTGTGATCAAGTTTCTGCAATACCTCGTCAAATTGCTCCATATTATAAATGTTAGCAGCGATCGAGAAGTGCGGGCCCTTCCAAAAATTTCCCTATCACTTGGATTTGTCTTTCCTTAGGGATTTTGGAATCTTTAAGGTAATCACCTGCATCTCTCAAGAATTCTACGGGTGTCACAGAATCTCGCCCTGAAAATTTAGAAGGCTTATCCTCTACATTCTAGAATACAGTTATGGGGTTGGATTGAAATACTGTCCTGGCCTCATCCTGTCTTTGACTATCATTTCCTCTAGCTGCTCCTAGGTTTACCTGTATCTGTTCTTCTCCTCTTATACTTGGCATTTTCAACAGATGGTCAGCCTGTTTCTCGTCCTTAACTTGGGTTTTCATATCTTTGGAATATCTTTGGAAATTACTTGAATATGGGATGACAAAGATTCTCTAATCTCCTTGACTCCATCTTGGTTCTCCAGCTTGAGTGTGTTTTTAATCTCATCGATAACTGCGGTTTTAATTTCAGTTTGTAATTCATTAATCACACCTTCTCTTATTTCTCCCACTACGAGTTCTTTGAATTGGTCTGTCAAACGTTGAACAACTAGAGTTGCCATCTCATTGCTCTCTTTCTTCACTCTGACTTCTAGGTTGACCATGTCTTCACCAACTTTCCTAAGACCACTTTCTATCCTATCAGCTAAGCTTTGGGATCTTAGATCGGCATCGTGAAATTTATCGTCCATTAAACTTGCGTTAGTAGCTAATGAAGTTTCGAGCTCATGTGTTTTTTCGCATAATTTAGTCATTTTACCCTCAAGTGACATTTTCAAGATTTCGGAATTCTCTTTAAATGTATTTTCCATAGAATTAAATTTACTATTTAAACTATCTTTTAAGTTATCTTTTAACCTGCTTTCTAACATATCGGAATTTTCTTTAAGTTTCTTTTCCAAAGCCTCTGTATTTTCTTTCATGATGGCTGCTACGCGCAGTCCAGCTTCTTTGGAACTCTCTTCCAAACTCCTCATCATCCTCATCATCTCTTCCATAATTTTCAGTATTAGTCAAAACTTAGGGGTATACATGTTGGCAGACACAAGATTATAACTGGAACAAGAAATATGAATAGCTAATTGGAACACTCTAATAAAATGAGATTTGTCCTAATGTCGACGCGATGGAAAAAAAACTTCTCTACTTTTACGAATTAAATTTACCACAATATCACAAGAAACATATGCAAGTCCTCAAATATCCTCCACCTGGATTCTACTAATGCGTATGTCCAGTCATCGAACGTTTACTACTGAATTTACTTGACGCCCTAATGGTTAAGCCATTATCAAAATAACCAAACCCATTCTAATTATTAACCCAGTTAATTTTTAATTTTCCCCACTAATTGGGTTTCCTACTAATTTATTCATCCAAACCAGACATCTCTCAACTCCCAAAATATCTATAAAAAATTATCACAATTTAAATCGGCATGCGATTGACCGTGTCTAACTCGGGCCCCCACGTTCGAAGCCATTTTCTCTCTCTATCTTATTTTATGTGCCCGTTTAGACCGAAGTCCGCACGACCACATATGCATTTTACCAAGAATCAGTTAGCACGAGAGTAAAAATATCCCGGGGCGCCAGATGGGTTAAAGCTAATCGCAAAAAAAAAACGACATCAAAATAAAAATAAAATGCTTTACTGATTTTTGGCTCAATGCAACAATAAGGATAGAAGGAGATTCAACTGGGCATAACACAACATGTAAAAATTATCTCATTTTATTCTAAATTTTAAAATTGACTGCAAAATGATGCTCAAGGTAACATCATTCCAGTGCGACGGCACACACTACTATTTACACAATGTACAGAAATTTTCCAACACATTGAACAATTGTCTTTGGAGACACAAGTCTGATTATCAGTCCTGTAGACTGTGTTCCAAAATTATATCAATTATTTACGATGAAATCCAGTTCAAATTAAATTGTCTTTACTGGAAATATTGTAGTACACTGGTTGAATTTCTAACATGATATTAACACTCGTAGAAATTCTCACTGTTTATAATTGTTTATAGAATTTTTTAACTTCCACTTAATTTTCCAGTTTCAAAAATATTGTCAAAAATATTATCTTTGACCCAACACTAATTATGTACACATATTAATAACAACATCTGAAAAGTATTTGACCTTTGAGCATAGGATCGAAGAACTGTGCGAAGCACAACAAAATTTATTATTCTTCCAAAATTAAACATTTCGAGAAGTGACTCGATTATGAACTTCAAATTCCAAAGAAATATGATTTCTGAATCATCAGCTTGATCAAAAAAAATTGTTGAACCATTCAATTATTCGATTTTCCACTTGGAATTATTATTTAAAAAAATATTTATATTTGTTGCTATTTTAGTAACTTTCACAACTTGCAATTCTTGAACAGAATGCGGAAATAAGAATTGTAGCTTTATAATAAATTCATTTAGTTCATGACAATAGGATTGAAAACATCCTTTAAGTAATTCGTGGATACAGAATTATTTTTTAATTGGCAGTGGCCCATTCAATTATTTGTGTAAGAACACAATATCCCAACAACAACGGCAAAGGTCTTCCTCTGAAGAAGAATAAAATTTTATCATGACAAAACCGGGTTCTAGCAAATCCAAAGTATTAATGGAATACGTAAACAAGTTTGAAATAATTACTGATGGTTTGGTCATTCATTCGACGAAATGTGTGGTTTCAATACTCCTCCTATAAACCTGAGCCATCGAACCTGCTATTTGATTGATGCTAAAAAAAAACCTCCTCATTCCTGCGACTTAAACATGCGCACCTGGGAATGGCATTTCAACTACTCCACACACATATATTTTCTTCCCAAAATTTATACAATAAATCAAGCCTCTGCTTGTTATCAAAACTGGAAGATCTATAAACTTACAAGTTTATTTTTTTTACCATTCAGTTCAAACCGTGAAGTTACCACACTTGTGATATTCTCTATTTCACTTTCGAATTTGTGCCTACGTCATGATTTTATATAAACACAAAAAAAATCCTAATTGATACAAATATCATTGGCTTCCTGTTTCATGCCTTTCCGTGTTATCTGAAAAATATACTTTGCTCAATGCAAATATTAACTGTTCAACCAGAACTATAATGTTGGTGGAATACGGACTTGCGCTATCCACTAGCTTTCGGAAAATCACCTGTTCCAAACTAGGAATGATTAAACTAATCCTTAAGCTCTCTCTCAACGAATGTGATTATTAGAAAATGTAAGATCCAATAATTATTTAGAAAAATTATGAAAATTATTATTATTATTATTATTATCGGATTATTATTGTTATTATTTCCTTAAATATGTTTAATTATTATTTCCTTATGTGAAAAAACCACATGTTCGGCTCTTCGAATATGGACAAAATATCCATTTCTCAACAAAATAAATATTAACTTCTACAGTTATATCGGCTGATTACCGTGATTCTCAAACAAAATGAACATTCAAATAAATGCTCGGTATGCTCGGTCATCGATCCTAAACTGTTCTGAGTGCTGAAAATACTCAGAATAACCCTAATGTGTCTTGCGTAAATCAATGCAAGACTTAAATACGAAGAAAAATAAATGTGTTGGTCATCTGCAGAAAATGAGTTTGTTCCAATTAGCTAGGCATAATATAAAAGTCAAATGTGGCTTACATTTTTCGTTGGTCTTGAAGCGTAGTAAACCTGATCTGTACCAGATTTATCCAGATACATGCCCTATTGGGCACGCACGTCTAATCCTTGTATCGGCCGCCATTATATACCCACAACCTGTCTAGCACGACGTAGTGGAAATATTTCTTGAAGTTTGAAGTAACTGCTGATCCATTTTTATATTGACTTCAATTAAATCCATAGCAGTTCGCTTAAATGGGGTCAGATCCAAATGATCTCTTCTCAAAAGCGTCAGTTGTAACATAACTCACGGTAATCTTTTCAGTACAGGAAAACACTGATAGTCTAAAACAATCAACGGCTGTTCTGAAGATCGTTCCCTGGGCATGGCTTCACACCATCTATCATGCGCGAAACAACATATAGTTTCCCTTTGTCGGCTAATAAACAACACCGTGATAGACTGGCCTTCAATATACTGAAAGATATGAGTGGTTATTTAGTTACAATTTGTGAAACTGACAAGTTGGATTAAAATATCCAAGTATTGAATTATTGTTACTGGACTGTGACAGAATAATATCTAGACAAAGTCTAGCATATGTCCATATAGAAACAAAGTGTTTCACCAATGTCCGTAGAAAATAACAATCACCTTAGTGATTCCCTCTACCGGAAACTTACTACGTTCCCCACGTATCGTAGCACTTTTGTGACTATCACAATTCAAAGATATCTTCTGCGTAGATTCGGCAACCATGTGCCTTGGCTCGACATAGCAGCAGCACCTTGTCCTACAAAAGCTTGGTTTGAAGTGAGCTGCTTATGCTTGGGCCGAGCGGCTATTATACAAAACGGTCGGCTCCACGCTGGATCACGCTGAAATCTGTAAATCCTCATATCTCCGGTGTCTCTGGTCTGATTCACTTGAGACTAAGTGCATCCTCTTTCATTTGCCCGTGCCAGTAATCTGTTCCATGTATCAAGCCTCTACTCCATGGCTAAGTATTTAAGCACCAAATAGTCTCGACCTCTGCTACTATTTGCCACGTCACTTAACATCTTCTTGGCTGCATAAAGTTTCCATTTCAATCTAGAAGGAAAGGAGCGCGATATTCAAATATCTCAACTTTCAAAAGCGGCTGTAGCCTTTCCCTTGATACCTAGGTGTCTGAATCTTGGAATATCCATTCCTAGAATTGGGCACAATACGATACAGTAATCTACGGGAGAGATACCAATAACGTTACATCGGAATGGGCAACCAGAGAGACCATGGAGTCTGGTCGTTCCTAGACCAACAGACGCTCAGCCTGGAAGAGATGTACGGATTAGAAGAGCTTTTGAGCATCTAAAAGCTCAAGCCGATAGAAGGCAAAGGAGAAACAGGCACAAAAGGTATCATCGACCACTACTAGCAGGAGAAATGGTGTTAGTAAAAAGGCCAGCCATTCTGATCCAGGGAACCGCGTGTATAAGAAATTTCAGAAAATGTACCACGGCCCGTATAAAATAATAAGGGATTTAAGAAATAATGCATATAGAATTCGGGACTGCGAAACGAATCACGAAGTGACTATGAATTCAGCTAATCTGAAATTATATTACCCTCCCGAAGACTTCGATGGAGCAAATTAGCAAGCCCTGGTTATGAGAATAGAAAGTGTCAATGAAAAATTCACTTTTGATACAAATAGGAGTGAGTTAGAAAAAGAAAATATAGATCAATCATTCAACTGTTTATGTGAACTGGAAAGAACATATGTTGAATAGAAAGATATAATTGAGCAAGTTGAGGAGGAAAATTGCAAGCTAAGAAATGAAAATAAGGAAATAAGGATACGGGTTGGGATAGACTACACCCGTAAGGAATAAGGCATTGCGAGGACAAATAGTCCAGAAAATGGAGAAAGGAAGGACGGGTAGGGACAGAGCGAGCCCCGCCTACAATATTACCGGATATGACTTTGATTAGAAAACCCAAATCATCGCGTGATTCTAAAAGGAATGAAACCAGAATGTATTGAGAGATAGTGTGATGACTTCGATTCATACAGAAGAAAATTGTCAATGGAAATATTTAAATAAATTTCCTCAAATACTTCGAAAATTTATTTATCTAAGGAGGGGAGATTTGAACCCATGGGAGAGGTTCAGTATCGAACTCATATCCTTGTATTTCGGAGAAAATAAAGAATTAATGCAGGCTTTAGAAGGGAGTTCTGAAGTTAGTTGGGAAGCTGATACTACATAAGATTGCGTGAGGCAAAGTCAAGTTGTGCAACCAGAGATTACGAGACCACAGCCGCCTGGTGAGGTCATCTGAACAGTCACCAGACAGCTGGTTACGCACGCGGCAAAATTAGATCTGGAAACTTCCATTGATGAGAGAGACGGAGTTACGGAAATAGCCCTCAGTCGACAATAAAATGGCAGCGTCGCATGAAGGGAGGGGCCCGGAAATAAGATTTAAAAAATTGAAATTGAGCCATTTGCAGGCATTAAAGTGAAGAAATGACTCCATCAGTGATAATTATCCAGGGAATGAGATATTTTAGAGTGGATAAGTTCATAGAAATTATACAGGAAAGAAGTGCAAATTCATCATTACGAACCAGAAGCTGATGTTGGGAGACAACAAGAATCACTACCCACGCATCTGAGGAGAACATTTAAACAAGAGTTTAGTGCTTTTCAGTCGATCAACATGAATGTACCCAAAAGAGATGGGTTATGCCCTAATCCTGAAATAAATTACATGGGATTAATAAAACACTAGGATGACCAGTTTCGATCGTCAAGCGATCATCATCAGATCCATTACACTTAGGCTATAAAATCTATGTTTGAAATACAGGTGAAAATATTTACGATATGTACAATTATTTAGTTGCAGTATTGGTACTGCAACTGTCAGTGTATGCTAAATGCAGTATATATGTTAGGTGAAATGCTAAATGGTGATAGCTATCCGGAGTTTGTACTTTAGAGAGATTATATGGTTGTAAACTATGTTTAAACTATAAAATTTTGGGCTAACTACTTATCTGATTATCTTCCGTACTAGAGCTACTCGCAGTTTTCGTGCTCACTGGAACTCACTGTGCGATCGACTGCGGTGGTTATCTTAACGACTGGTTTTTCCTGCCTTCTCCCCCCCCCCCTACCCCTACGGGGAGTGATAGCGATGTGTTTATGTGAGGTGTTGCCAACCTAGATAAGATGTATGTTATTAAATGAGGTGGGTCTACAACTATTAAAGACCGTGGATTAGCCCTCGCCACGCGTGAAGCATTACCCATTCGAACTAAGCGTTGACGGTCTTATGAGGACGTCCCGGCACCTTTAATACTGCCGCGAAAATGGGCCTTGGTTTATTGCAGAAGGAAAGTACATCGTACACCTCATCCAGATAACATTTACCTATTAAAAAACCCCTAATTTCCCCCTTTTTATCTAGCTTGGCTGTGTCGCTAAATTGTGTCTTGTTTCCGACAGGGTGTGTTTTTTAGTAGCGTGAAGAGGGGTGAGCTCTCCATGAACGTGTGTTCATTTAGATTGTTGGGATTGTTTCGTTTGGCTAGGTGTATCTCGATTGCTTCCTTTATGTCAAGAGTTCTGCCTTTCGATTCGTGATGGATTATTTTAAGGTCCGTCTCTATGTTGGTAAAGCTGTGCCCCGCGTCACACATATGTTCGCACACGGCTGGATGTGTTCCCTATCTTACCACATTCCTGTTCATTATAACGGGTGTCTACTCGTCTTCCACTCTGTCCGATGTAATTAGCTTGACAACCGGTGTCTTGGCACGTTATAGAAAATACCCCTGACCTTGAATACGGGTCACGTTTATTTAGATTACTATTTTGGAGGTGCCTAGCGGTTGTGTTTTTCGTCGTGAAAGCTATCTTTATGCCTTGCTTTTTGAATAGGTTAGTGATTTTATTTGTATTCGAATTCACATAGTTGAAACGCGCAAAATTTTTCTCATTACTGTCCGGTTTGGGAATCGTTTTATCGTTATTTTCATGCTTGGCTATAATTTGGTTTATTTTGCTTGGCGGGAAGTTGTTTTCCTTTGCTATTTGCTTAATAGTTCTTATTTCCTTATTATAGTTGTCTTTTGACATGGGTATGTTTAAAGCCCTGTGCACCATTGAATTGAAACCCGCTAGTTTGTGCGTACTGGGGTGATTAGACTGATTGTCGATTGCATGCGAGGTTTGTGTTGCTTTCCTAAATATGGAATATGAAAGGTCGTTGTCTTTACGTTCAATAGTTATATCGAGATAATTTATTTTTCGGTCTATTTCGGATTCCTTAGTGAATTTGATAGAGTGGATTAGGCTATTAATGGATTGGAGAATTGTTTCTTCGCTTGTTAGTTCAGTATCGTAGATGCAAATTACATCATCTACGTATCTTTTCCATATTACTATTCCCTTTGTTGAAGTCTTATCTAAGAACGCATTTTCTAGTGCATTGATGAAGATGTCAGCGATTAACCCACTTATTGGCGATCCCATTGCTAGGCCTTCTCTCTGTGTGTATATTTTATTGTCGAATTGAAACACGTTTTGGGTGAGAACAACCCTCAGTAATCTCACAATCTCATCAGTTTCTTTTACCGAATTCTTGGATTTTAAGTTGTTTTCGATAGTGTTGATTGCTTCAATAATCGGAATATTGGTGTACATGTTAGTTACATCGAAGGATACTAGCCTGAAGCTAGGTTTCATCTGTAGGGTGTTCAATACTGTTACCAGTTCTGTTGTGTTCTTTACAGAGTTGTTTTTGTCGTTGGAAAGACGGCATTTTAAGATTTTTAGTAACTCTTTGCTGATTTTGTAATTAGGGGCATTCCTACAATTGACTATTGGTCTCATTGGGCATTCCTTTTTGTGTATTTTTGGTTGTACCCTCAATGACGGTATTTTCGGGTTCATGTTTATTAGTTTTGATTTTTCGGCTTTGGTCAGTATGTATTCTGTTTCTTTTAGCGCACTTTTAATTTGTTTTTGGAATTTGCTGGTGGGGTCTTTTGTTAATTCCTTGATTTCCTTTTTGTTTAGGAATTCGACTGTTTTTTTAATGTATTCTGTTTTGTTCAAAATTACTGTAATGTTTCCCTTATCTGCTTTTGTGATGATTAAGTCATGTTCTTTTATTTTTTGTTACAATGACTTTATTTCTTTGAGTTGTTTGTTGTTTTGAATGTTATTGCTATCGCCCTCTCGTTTGAGGATTTTTTTTTGGCTTCGTTGGCGGCGAGATTTTTGGTTAATTCCCTGTCTTCTGCTGGGAGCTTGTGATTGGCTATCTCAATATCTGTGATTAACTGTTTTATATTATGGTTCGTGTGTGCGTCTGTGCAGTTGTATTTCAAACCTTTGTCTAACACATTCATTTCACCTTGAGAAAAGGTTACGTTCGTTCTGTTGTTTACTCTGCTGTGGAAATTGAATTCATTGTTATTCGTGTGTTGTTCGTTAGATTGATGGTTCTGTGTTTCTCCTAGTTTTCTTAATTTATTTTCTAGCGTTTCATGCTTCCTCGTTGCTCTGATTTTGATGGTGTCATGTAGGTGCTCGGTGAAGCTGTCCCATTGGGCTGCGTGCCAGAAATTACTTAGTTGCAATTGAATGTCGTATAATTGTTGGTTAATTTTTTGCTTTCTTATGTATGCAAATCTTAATTCATTTTTTATCCACAGGGCTTTGGCTTGTTTAGTTGAAATGATCGAGGCTGGTGTGTTCGGTACGGTTTTAATTGGTACGTATTTAGGGGCGAGGTTTATTTCTATACATTTTATGTTGAACCAAATTGACTTGTCTAAATTCATGAGTTTAAGCCTGAGTGATTTGAATTTCTTGGCTTCACGATTTGCCTGACTAGCCGTGAACATTGTAGTGTTTGAAGCCATATTTTCAGTGTTGCCTTAATAAACAAGAGTTTAGTGCTTTTCAGTCGGTCAACACGAATGTACCCAAAAGAGATGGGTTATGCCCTAATCCTGAAATAAATTACATGAGATTAATAAAACACTAGGATGACCAGTTTCGATCGTCAAGCGATCATCATCAGATCCATTACACTTAGGCTATAAAATCTATGTTTGAAATACAGGTGAAAATATTTACCATATGTACAATTATTTAGGTGCAGTATTGGTACTGCAACGGTCAGTGTATGCTAAATGCAGTATATATGTTAGGTGAAATGCTAAATGGTGATAGCTATCCGGAGTTTGTACTTTAGAGAGATTATATGGTTGTAAACTATGTTTAAACTATAAAATTTTGGGCTAACTACTTATCTGATTGTCTTCCGTACTACAGCTACTCGCAGTTTTCGTGCTCACTGGAACTCACTGTGCGATCGACTGCAGGTGGTTATCTTAACGACTGATTTTTCCTGCCTTCTCCCCACCTACCCCTACGTGCTGTGGGGAGTGATAGCGATGTGTTTATGTGAGCTGTTGCCAACCTAGATAAGATGTATGTTATTGAATGAGGTGGGTCTGTAACTATTAAAGACCGTGGATTAGCCCTCGCCACGCGTGGAGCATTACCCATTCGAACTAAGCGTTGACGGTCTTATGAGGACGTCCCGGCACCTTTAATACTGCCGCGAATATGGGCCTTGGTTTATTGCAGAAGAAAAGTACATCGTACACCTGATCCAGTTAACATTTACCTATTAAAAACCCTAATTTCCCCCCCTTTTTTATCTAGCTTGGCTGTGTCGCTAAATTGTGTCTTGTTTCCGACAGGGTGTGTTTTTTAGTAGCGTGAAGAGGGGTGAGCTCTCCATGAACGTGTGTTCATTTAGATTGTTGGGATTGTTTCGTTTGGCTAGGTGTATCTCGATTGCTTCCTTTATGTCAAGTGCTCTGCCTTTCGATTCGTGATGGATTATTTTAAGGTCCGACTCTATGTTGGTAAAGCTGTGCCCCGCGTCACACATATGTTCGCACACGGCTGAATGTGTTCCGTATCTTATCGCATTCCTATGTTCATTATAACGGGTGTCTACTCGTGTTCCTCTCTGTCCGATGTAATTAGCTTGACAACCGGTGTCTTGGCACGTTATAGAATATACCCCTGACCTTGAATACGGGTCACGTTTATTTAGATTACTATTTTGGAGGAGCCTAGTGGTTGTGTTTTTCGTCGTGAAAGCTATCTTTATGCCTTGCTTTTTGAATAGGTTAGTGATTTTATATGTATTCGCATTCACATAGTTGAAACGCGCAAAATTTTTCTCATTACTGTCCGGTTTGGGTATCGTTTTATCTTTATTTTTATGCTTGGCTATAATTTGGTTTATTTCACTTGGCGGGAAGTTTTTTTCCTTTGCTATTTGCTTAATAGTTCTTATTTCCTTATTATAGTTGTCTTTTGACATGGGTATGTTTAAAGCCCTGTGCACCATTGAATTGAAACCCGCTAGTTTGTGCGTACTGGGGTGATTAGACTGATTGTCGATTGCATGCGAGGTTTGTGTTGCTTTCCTAAATATGGAATATGAAAGGTCGTTGTCTTTACGTTCAATAGTTATATCGAGATAATTTATTTTTCGGTCTATTTCGGATTCCTTAGTGAATTTGATAGAGTGGTGTAGGCTATTAATGGATTGGAGAATTGTTTCTTCGCTAGTTAGTTCAGTATCGTAGATGCAAATTACATCATCTACGTATCTTTTCCATATTACTATTCCCTTTGTTGAAGTCTTATCTAAGAACGCATTTTCTAGTACATTGATGAAGATATCAGCGATTAACCCACTTATTGGCGATCCCATTGCTAGGCCTTCTCGCTGTGTTTATATTTTATTGTCGAATTGAAACACGTTTTGGGTGAGAACGACCCTCAGTAATCTCACAATCTCATCAGTTTCTTTTACCGAATTGTTGGATTTTAAGTTGTTTTCGATAGTGTTGATTGCTTCAATAATCGGAATATTGGTGTACATGTTAGTTACATCGAAGGATACTAGCCTGAAGCTAGGTTTCATTTGTAGGGTGTTCAATACTGTTACCAGTTCTGTTGTGTTCTTTACAGAGTTGTTTTTGTCGTTGGAAAGACGGCATTTTAAGATTTTTAGTAACTCTTTGCTGATTTTGTAATTAGGGGCATTCCTACAATTGACTATTGGTCTCATTGGGCATTCCTTTTTGTGTATTTTTGGTTGTACCCTCAATGACGGTATTTTCGGGTTCATGTTTATTAGTTTTGTTTTCGGCTTTGGTCAGTATGTATTCTGTTTCTTTTAGCGCACTTTTAATTTAATTTTGGAATTTGCTGGTGGGGTCTTTTGTTAATTTCTTGATTTCCTTGTTGTTTAGGAATTCGACTGTTTTTTAATGTATTCTGTTTTGTTCAAAATTACTGTAGTGTTTCCCTTATCTGCTTTTGTGATGATTAAGTCATGTTCTTTTATTTTTAGTTTCAATGACTTTATTTCTTTTGAGTTGTTTGTTGTTTTGAATGTTATTGCTATCGCCCTCTCGTTTGAGGATTTTTTGGCTTCGTTGGCGGCGAGATTTTTGGTTAATTCTCTGTCTTCTGCTGGGAGCTTGTGACTGGCTATCTCAATATCTGTGATTAACTGTTTTATATTGTGGTTCGTGTGTGCGTCTGTGCCGTTGTATTTCAAACCTTTGTCTAACACATTCATTTCACCTTTAGAAGAGGTTACGTTCGTTCTGTTGTTTACTCTGCTGTGGAAATTGAATTCATTGTTATTCGTGTGTTGTTCGTTAGATTGATGGTTCTGTGTTTCTCCTAGTTTTCTTAATTTATTTTCTAGCGTTTCATGCTTCCTCGTTGCTCTGATTTTGATGGTGTCATGTAGGTGCTCGGTGAAGCTGTCCCATTGGGCTGCGTGCCAGAAATTACTTAGTTGCAATTGAACGTCGTATAATTGTTGGTTAATTTTTTGCTTTCTTATGTATGCAAATCTTAATTCGTTTTTTATCCACAGCGCTTTGGCTTGTTTTGTTGAAATGATCGAGGCTGGTGTGTTCGGTACGGTTTTAATTGGTACGTATTTAGGGGTGGGTTTAGTTCTATACATTTTTTGTTGAACCAAATTGACTTGTCTAAATTCATGAGTTTAAGCCTGAGTGATTTGAATTTCTTGGCTTCACGATTTGCCTGACTAGCCGTCAACATTGTAGTGATTGAAGCCATATTTTCAGTGTTGCCTTAATATACAAGAGTTTAGTGCTTTTCAGTCGGTCAACACGAATGTACCCAAAAGAGATGGGTTATGCCCTAATCCTGAAATAAATTACATGAGATTAATAAAACACTAGGATGACCAGTTTCGATCGTCAAGCGATCATCATCAGATCCATTACACTTAGGCTATAAAATCTATGTTTGAAATACAGGTGAAAATATTTACAATATGTACAATTATTTAGTTGCAGTATTGGTACTGCAACTGTCAGTGTATGCTAAATGCAGTATATATGTTAGGTGAAATGCTAAATGGTGATAGCTATCCGGAGTTTGTACTTTGGAGAGATTATATGGTTGTAAACTATGTTTAAACTATAAAATTTTGGGCTAACTACTTATCTGATTGTCTTCCGTACTACAGCTACTCGCAGTTTTCGTGCTCACTGGAACTCACTGTGCGATCGACTGCAGGTGGTTATCTTAACGACTGATTTTTCCTGCCTTCTACCCCCCTACCCCTACGTGCTGTGGGGAGTGATAGCGATGTGTTTATGTGAGGTGTTGCCAACCTAGATAAGATGTATGTTATTGAATGAGGTGGGTATGCAACTATTAAAGACCGTGGATTAGCCCTCGCCACGCTTGGAGCATTACCCATTCGAACTAAGCGTTGACGGTCTTATGAGGACGTCCCGGCACCTTTAATACTGCCGCGAATATGGGCCTTGGATTATTGCAGAAGAAAAGTACATCGTACACCTGATCCAGATAACATTTACCTATTAAAAAACCCTAATTTCCCCCCTTTTTTTATCCAGCTTGGCTGTGTCGCTAAATTGTGTCTTGTTTCCGACAGGGTGTGTTTTTTTAGTAGCGTGAAGAGGGGTGAGCTCTCCATGAACGTGTGTTCATTTAGATTGTTGGGATTGTTTCGTTTGGCTAGGTGTATCTCGATTGCTTCCTTTATGTCAAGAGCTCTGCCTTTCGATTCGTGATGGATTATTTTAAGGTCCGACTCTATGTTGGTAAAGCTGTGCCCCGCGTCACACATATGTTCGCACACGGCTGAATGTGTTCCGTATCTTATCGCATTCCTATGTTCATTATAACGGGTGTCTACTCGTCTTCCACTCTGCCCGATGTAATTAGCTTGACAACCGGTGTCTTGGCACGTTATAGAATATACCCCTGACCTTGAATACGGGTCACGTTTATTTAGATTACTATTTTGGAGGTGCCTAGCGGTTGTGTTTTTCGTCGTGAAAGCTATCTTTATGCCTTGCTTTTTGAATAGGCTAGTGATTTTATATGTATTCGCATTCACATAGTTGAAACGCGCAAATTTTTTCTCATTACTGTCCGGTTTGGGAATCGTTTAATCTTTATTTTTATGCTTGGCTATAATTTGGTTTATTTTGCTTGGCGGGAAGTTGTTTTCCTTTGCTATTTGCTTAATATTTCTTATTTCCTTATTATAGTTGTCTTTTGACATGGGTATGTTTAAAGCCCTGTGCACCATTGAATTGAAACCCGCTAGTTTGTGCGTAATGGGGTGATTAGACTGATTGTCGATTGCATGCGAGGTTTGTGTTGCTTTCCTAAATATGGAATATGAAAGGTCGTTGTCTTTACGTTCAATAGTTACTTCGAGATAATTTATTTTTCGGTCTATTTCGGATTCCTTAGTGAATTTGATAGAGTGGTGTAGGCTATTAATGGATTGGAGAGTTGTTTCTTCGTTTGTTAGTTTAGTATCGTAGATGCAAATTACATCATCTACGTATCTTTTCCATATTACTATTCCCTTTGTTGAAGTGCTATCTAAGAACGCATTTTCTAGTGCATTGTTGAAGATGTCAGCGATTAACCCACTTAGTGGCGATCCCATTGCTAGGCCTTCTCTCTGTGTGTATATTTTACTGTCGAATTGAAACACGTTTTGGGTGAGAACGACCCTCAGTAATCTCACAATCTCATCAGTTTCTTTTACCGAATTCTTGGATTTTAAGTTGTTTTCGATAGTGTTGATTGCTTCAATAATCGGAATATTGGTGTGCATGTTAGTTACATCGAAGGATACTAGCCTGAAGCTAGGTTTCATTTGTAGGGTGTTCAATACTGTTACCAGTTCTGTTGTGTTCTTTACAGAGTTGTTTCTGTCGTTGGAAAGACGGCATTTTAAGAATTTTAGTAACTCTTTGCTGATTTTGTAATTAGGGGCATTCCTACAATTGACTATTGGTCTCATTGGGCATTCCTTTTTGTGTATTTTTGGTTGTCCCCTCAATGACGGTATTTTCGGGTTCATGTTTATTAGTTTTGATTTTTCGGCTTTGGTCAGTATGTATTCTGTTTCTTTTAGCGCACTTTTAATTTGTTTTTGGAATTTGCTGGTGGGGTCTTTTGTTAATTCCTTGATTTCCTTGTTTTTTAGGAATTCGACTGTTTTTTAATGTATTCTGTTTTGTTCAAAATTACTGTAGTGTTTCCCTTATCTGCTTTTGTGATGATTAAGTCATGTTCTTTTATTTTTAGTTTCAATGACTTTATTTCTTTGAGTTGTTTGTTGTTTTGAATGTTATTGCTATCGCCCTCTCGTTTGAGGATTTTTTTGGCTTCGTTGGCGTCGAGATTTTTGGTTAATTCCCTGTCTTCTGCTGGGAGCTTGTGACTGGCTATCTCAATATCTGTGGTTAACTGTTTTATATTGTGGTTCGTGTGTGCGTCTGTGCAGTTGTATTTCAAACCTTTGTCTAACACATTCATTTCACCTTGAGGAAAGGTTACGTTCGTTCTGTTGTTTACTCTGCTGTGGAAATTGAATTCATTGTTATTCGTGCGTTGTTTGTTAGATTGATGGTTCTGTGTTTCTCCTAGTTTTCTTAATTTATTTTCTAGCGTTTCATGCTTCCTCGTTGCTCTGATTTTGATGGTGTCATGTAGGTGCTCGGTGATGCTGTCCCATTGAGCTGCGTGCCAGAAATTACTTAGTTGCAATTGAATGTCGTATAATTGTTGGTTAATTTTTTGCTTTCTTATGCATGCAAATCTTAATTGGTTTTTTATCCACAGCGCTTTGGCTTGTTTAGTTGAAATGATCGAGGCTGGTGTGTTCGGTACGGTTTTAATTGGTACGTATTTAGGGGTGAGGTTTAGTTCTATACATTTTTTGTTGAACCAAATTGACTTGTCTAAATTCATGAGTTTAAGCCTGAATGATTTGAATTTCTTGGCTTCACGATTTGCCTGACTAGCCGTGAACATTGTAGTGTTTGAAGCCATATTTTCAGTGTTGCCTTAATAAACAAGAGTTTAGTGCTTTTCAGTCGGTCAACACGAATGTACCCAAAAGAGATGGGTTATGCCCTAATCCTGAAATAAATTACATGAGATTAATAAAACACTAGGATGACCAGTTTCGATCGTCAAGCGATCATCATCAGATCCATTACACTTAGGCTATAAAATCTATGTTTGAAATACAGGTGAAAATATTTACAATATGTACAATTATTTAGTTGGAGTATTGGTAGTGCAACTGTCAGTGTATGCTAAATGCAGTATATATGTTAGGTGAAATGCTAAATGGTGATAGCTATCCGGAGTTTGTACTTTAGAGAGATTATATGGTCGTAAACTATGTTTAAACTATAAAATTTTGAGCTAACTACTTATCTGATTGTCTTCCGTACTATAGCTACTCGCAGTTTTCGTGCTCACTGGAACTCACTGTGCGATCGACTGCGGTGGTTATCTTAACGACTGGTTTTTCCTGCCTTCTCCCCCCCCCCTACCCCTACGTGCTGTGGGGAGTGATAGCGATGTGTTTATGTGAGGTGTTGCCAACCTAGATAAGATGTAAGTTATTGAATGAGGTGGGTCTGCAACTATTAAAGACCGTGGATTAGCCCTCGCCACGCGTGGAGCATTACCCATTCGAACTAAGCGTTGACGGTCTTATGAGGACGTCCCGGCACCTTTAATACTGCCGCGAATATGGGCCTTGGTTTATTGCAGAAGAAAAGTACATCGTACACCTGATCCAGATAACATTTACCTATTAAAAACCCCTAATTTCCCCCCTTTTTATCTAGCTTGGCTGTGTCGCTAAATTGTGTCTTGTTTCCGACAGGGTGTGTTTTTTTAGTAGCGTGAAGAGGGGTGAGGTCTCCATGAACGTGTGTTCATTTAGATTGTTGGGATTGTTTCGTTGGCTAGGTGTATCTCGATTGCTTCTTTTATGTCAAGAGCTCTGCCTTTCGATTCGTGATGGATTATTTTAAGGTCCGACTCTATGTTGGTAAAGCTGTGCCCGCGTCACACATATGTTCGCACACGGCTGAATGTGTTCCGTATCTTATCGCATTCCTATGTTCATTATAACGGGTGCCTACTCGTCTTCCACTCTGTCCGATGTAATTAGCTTGACAACCGGTGTCTTGGCACGTTATAGAATATACCCCTGACCTTGAATACGGGTCACGTTTATTTAGATTAATATTTTGGAGGTGCCTAGCGGTTGTGTTTTTCGTCGTGAAAGCTATCTTTATGCCTTGCTTTTTGAATAGGTTAGTGATTTTATATGTATTCGCATTCACATAGTTGAAACGCGCAAATTTTTTCTCATTACTGTCCGGTTTGGGAATCGTTTTATCTTTATTTTTATGCTTGGCTATAATTTGGTTTATTTTGCTTGGCGGGAAGTTGTTTTCCTTTGCTATTTGCTTAATAGTTCTTATTTCCTTAATATAGTTGTCTTTTGACATGGGTATTAATTCAAGTAAGGACTGCAACTTTGAATTTTTCAAATAGATCCTACTTTTGCCGCCAAACGCCACCCTCAACGACTACTAGGCCTAGTTGAGAACTAGACTACTAGACGCCACCGCAGTCGGCTGTTAACAACGAACATAGAAATCTAAGAGCGTTGTTTACATTCCTAACCTATACAATTTAGCTTTACACAGGTGTAATTAGTGGAAGGTTCTTTAACATGCCATAAATCTATGACATGGGACCGACGGCTTTACTTCCCCTCCGAAGGAAGGCATACTGAGGGATTTTTAACGCTCTTAAAAAATCCGACGACTTCGGCCGGGTTTGAACCCGCTATATTGGGCACAGAAGCTCAGCATGCTACCGACTACGCCACCGAAGCCGCTACTCTTTAACTCTAACACGTTATAAAATGGATGACTCGGGCAACTTAACCCCGGAAAACGAAAAACAGAATGGTTATTTAAAATTTATTACCGGTATGTTAATTAATAATTATTGTAATGTTTTGTATACTGTTCACTGCCTGTGTTTACATCGAAGTGTGTCATCAGAAAATTTCATAATAATTTTGACATTAAATTAAACAAAGTTGTTCATTCTAAGTCCTTTTACCCCCTGGGGCTACTGCCCCGCTTGCCCCTCCCTCTCGTCGGGCCTGATGCCAGTTAGGTGTATTCTGCGAAGGAACTACACCAAAGCGTGATTTCTTCTTCAGAGGCAAACCCAATAATTTATTGTTGAGGTTTCGTTCGCAGTCCTATGGTAAGAAAATGTGCAGAACAACGTCGAGCAGTTCTAGCATTGAGGCTATCCTTTCGTCTGCATCTTAAAATCCACATCTTTCGAATTTCCTTATCGTTAGAAAAAGAGTGATAAATCACTTCAGAATTTCTGCGGCAATTTTTTTTTTGTACTCAGATACGGCACAGTTACTGTGGCTACCCATTTTGAAAAGCGCATTATTTCAAATCGAAATGGATCATACAACTACATTACAAAGCACGTGTTTTACTTCAGGCGACACTGGCTTGTCCGCGAAATGACGTCAGCGTAAAGGGAGCCGCCTGGCGACTGAAGCGGGAACTACGATATCGGCCTACCTGATAGTATTCTAGTTACCTTGCTGTGCACCATTGAATTGAAACCCGCTAGTTTGTGCGTACTGGGGTGATTAGACTGATTGTCGATTGCATGCGAGGTTTGTGTTGCTTTCCTAAATATGGAATATGAAAGGTCGTTGTCTTTACGTTCAATAGTTATATCGAGATAATTTATTTTTCGGTCTATTTCGGATTCCTTAGTGAATTTGATAGAGTGGTGTAGGCTATTATTGGATTGGAGAATTGTTTCTTCGCTTGTTAGTTCAGTATCGTAGATGCAAATTACATCATCTACGTATCTTTTCCGTATTACTATTCCCTTTGTTGAAGTCTTATCTAAGAACGCATTTTCTAGTGCATTGATGAAGATGTCAGCGATTAACCCACTTAGTGGCGATCCCATTGCTAGTCCTTCTCTCAGTGTGTATATTTTATTGTCGAATTGAAACACGTTTTGGGAGAGAACGACCTTCAGTAATCTCACAATCTCATCAGTTTCTTTTACCGAATTGTTGGATTTTAAGTTGTTTTCGATAGTGTTGATTGCTTCAATAATCGGAATATTGGTGTACATGTTAGTTACATCGAAGGATACTAGCCTGAAGCTAGGTTTCATTTGTAGGGTGTTCAATACTGTTACCAGTTCTGTTGTGTTCTTTACAGAGTTGTTTTTGTCGTTGGAAAGACGGCATTTTAAGATTTTTAGTAACTCTTTGCTGATTTTGTAATTAGGGGCATTCTTACAATTGACTATTGGTCTCATTGGGCATTCCTTTTTGTGTATTTTTGGTTGTCCCCTCAATGACGGTATTTTCGGGTTCATGTTTATTAGTTTTGATTTTTCGGCTTTGGTCAGTATGTATTCTGTTTCTTTTAGCGCACTTTTAATTTGTTTTTGGAATTTGCTGGTGGGGTCTTTTGTTAATTCCTTAATTTCCTTGTTGTTTAGGAATTCGACTGTTTTTTCAATGTATTCTGTTTTGTTCAAAATGACTGTAGTGTTTCCCTTATCTGCTTTTGTGATGATTAAGTCATGTTCTTTTATTTTTAGTTTCAATGACTTTATTTCTTTGAGTTGTTTGTTGTTTTGAATGTTATTGCTATCGCCCTCTCGTTTGAGGATTTTTTTGGCTTCGTTGGCGGCGAGATTTTTGGTTAATTCCCTGTCTTCTGCAGGGAGCTTGTGACTGGCTATCTCAATATCTGTGATTAACTGTTTTATATTGTGGTTCGTGTGTGCGTCTGTGCAGTTGTGTTTCAAACCTTTGTCTAACACATTCATTTCACCTTGAGAAAAGGTTACGTTCGTTCTCTTGTTTACTCTGCTGTGGAAATTGAATTCATTGTTATTCGTGTGTTGTTCGTTAGATTGATAGTTCTGTGTTTCTCCTAGTTTTCTTAATTTATTTTCTAGCGTTTCATGCTTCCTCGTTGCTCTGATTTTGATGGTGTCATGTAGGTGCTCGGTGAAGCTGTCCCATTGGGCTGCGTGCCAGAAATTACTTAGTTGCAATTGAATGTCGTATAATTGTTGGTTAATTTTTTGCTTTCTTATGTATGCAAATCTTAATTCGTGTTTTATCCACAGCGCTTTGGCTTGTTTAGTTGAAATGATCGAGGCTGGTGTGTTCGGTACGGTTTTAATTGGTACGTATTAAGGGGTGAGGTTTAGTTCTATACATTTTTTGTTGAACCAAATTGACTTGTCTAAATTCATGAGTTAAAGTCTGAGTGATTTGAATTTCTTGGCTTCACGATTTGCCTGACTAGCCGTGAACATTGTATTGTTTGAAGCCATATTTTCAGTGTTGCCTTAATAAACAAGAGTTTAGTGCTTTTCAGTCGGTCATCACGAATGTACCCAAAAGAGATGGGTTATGCCCTAATCCTGAAATAAATTACATGAGATTTATAAAACACTAGGATGACCAGTTTCGATCGTCAAGCGATCATCATCAGATCCATTACACTTAGGCTATAAAATCTATGTTTGAAATACAGGTGAAAATATTTACAATATGTACAATTACACACATCAAAAAAAGTTTTGCATCACCTCGGTTCCCAGATCTCCGGCATATAGATGTTGACTGTGTATATTGTATCCAAGATACAGTCCCTTTGACTGTTCATAGATGTCACTAAAACTGCTCAAAGATGTAAACAACCATGCATGAGCAGGGCCTATTAGACGGAGGGGGTACGACAGCCGATCAGTTCCAGTCATTCCACCAGGACGAAGGTACGCTGCTCATGTTGTCTGTAGTTCTACCATGCCTAGAAGGTCAATACCGCAGTTCGATCGCGTCCGCATTGTTACTTTGTGTCAAGAAGGGCTCTCAACAAGGGAAGTTTCCAGGCGTCTCAGAGTGAACCAAAGCGATGTTGTTCGGACATGGAGGAGGTACAGAGATACAGGAACTGTCGATGACAGGCCTCGCTCAGGCCGCCCAAGGGCTACTACTGTAGTGGATGACCGCTACTTACGGATTGCCACTCGGAGGAAC
Source organism: Meconema thalassinum (assembly GCA_946902985.2). Lineage (NCBI taxonomy): Eukaryota > Metazoa > Arthropoda > Insecta > Orthoptera > Tettigoniidae > Meconema > Meconema thalassinum. Next base: position 285,784,859 of record OX336393.1, on the reverse strand, counting down.
CCTGACAGCAATGCCACCATGTTGAATAATGCGTTTCGTTCAGCCACAGGACGTCGTGTTTCAACTCAAACTGTGCGCAATAGGCTGCATGATGCGCAACTTCACTCCCGGCGTCCATGGCGAGGTCCAGCTTTGCAACCCCGACACCATGCAGCGCGGTACAGATGGGCCCGACAACATGCTGAATGGACCCCACGGAATTGGCATCACGTTCTCTTCACCGATGAGTGTCGCATATGCCTTCAACCAGACAATCGTCGGAGACGTGTTTGGAGGCACCCTGGTCAGGCTGAACGTCTTAGACACACTGTCCAGCGAGTGCAGCAAGGTGGTGGTTCCCTGATGTTTTGGGGTGGCATTATGTGGGGCCGACGTACGCCACTGGTGGTCATGGACGGCTCCGAAACGGCTTTACGATACCTGAATGACATCCTCCGACCCATAGTGCAACCATATCGGCAGAATATTGGAGAGGCATTTGTCTTCATGGACGACAATTCTCGACCTCATCGTGCACATCTTGTGAATGCGTTCCTTCAAGATAACGACATCGCTCGACTACAGTGGCCAGCATGTTCGCCAGACATGAACCCTATCGAACATGCCTGGGATATGTTGAAAAGGGCTGTTTATGGACGTCTTGACCCACCAACCACTCTGAGAGATTTACGCCGAATTGTCGTTGAGGAGTGGGACAATTTGGACCAACAGTGTCTTGATGAACTTGTGGATAGTATGCCACGACGAATACAGTCATGCATCAATGCAAGAGGACGTGCTACTGGGTATTAGAGGTAGTGGTGTGTACTGCAATCTGGACCACAAATGCTGAAAGTCTAGCTGTATGATGGTACAACATGCAATGTGTGGGTCTCATGAGAAATAAAACGAGCTGAAATGTTGTTTGTGTTGATCTCTATTCCCTTTGTATTTAAAGGTTCCGGAACTCTTGGAACCGAGGTGATGCAAAACTTTTTTTGATGTGTGTAATTAGTTTCAGTATTGGTACTGCAACTGTCAGTGTATGCTCAATGCAGTATATATGTTAGGTGAAATGCTAAATGGTGATAAACATGAACCCGAAAATACCGTCATTGAGGGGACAACCAAAAATACACCAAAAGGAATGCCCAATGAGACCAATAGTCAATTGTAGAAATGCCACTAATTACAAAATCAGCAAAGAGTTACTAAAAATCTTTAAATGCCGTCTTTCCAACGACAAAAACAACTCTGTAAAGAACACAACAGAACTGGTAACAGTATTGAACACCCTACAAATGAAACCTAGCTTCAGGCTAGTATCCTTCGATGTAACTAACATGTACACCAATATTCCGATTATTGAAGCAATCAACACTATCGAAAACAACTTAAAATCCAACAATTCGGTAAAAGAAACTGATGAGATTGTGAGATTACTGAGGGTCGTTCTCACCCAAAACGTGTTTCAATTCGACAATAAAATATACACACAGAAAGAAGGCCTAGCAATGGGATCGCCAATAAGTGGGTTAATCGCTGACATCTTCATCAATGCACTAGAAAATTCGTTCTTAGATAAGACTTCAACAAAGGGAATAGTAATATGGAAAAGATACGTAGATGATGTAATTTGCATCTACGATACTGAACTAACAAGCGAAAAAAACAATTGTCCAATCCATTAATAGCGTACACCACTCTATCAAATTCACTAAGGAATCCGAAATAGACCGAAAAATAAATTATCTCGATATAACTATTGAACGTAAAGACAACGACCTTTCATATTCCATATTTAGGAAAGCAACACAAACCTCGCATGCAATCGACAATCAGTCTAATCACCCCAGTACGCACAAACTAGCGGGTTTCAATTCAATGGTGCATAGGGGTTTAAACATACCCATGTCAAAAGACAACTATAATAAGGAAATAAGAACTATTAAGCAAATAGCAAAGGAAAACAACTTCCCGCCAAGCAAAATAAACCAAATTATAGCCAAGCATAAAAATAAAGATAAAACTATTCCCAAACCGGACAGTAATGAGAAAAAAATTGCGCGTTTCAACTATGTGAATGCGAATACATATAAAATCACTAACCTATTCAAAAAGCAAGGCATAAAGATAGCTTTCACGACGAAAAACACAACCGCTAGGCACCTCCAAAATAGTAATCTAAATAAACGTGACCCGTATTCAAGGTCAGGGGTATATTCTATAACGTGCCAAGACACCGGTTGTCAAGCTAATTACATCGGACAGAGTGGAAGACGAGTAGACACCCGTTATAATGAACATAGGAATGCGATAAAATACGGAACACATTCAGCTGTGTTCGAACATATGTGTGACGCGGGGCACAGTTTTACCAACATAGAGTCAGACCTTAAAATAATCCATCACGAATCGAAAGTCAGAGCTCTTGACATAAAAGAAGCAATCGAGATACACCTAGCCAAACGAAACAATCCCAACAATCTAAATGAACACACGTTCATGGAGAGCTCACCCCTCTTCACGCTACTAAAAAACACACCCTGTCGGAAACAAGACACAATTTAGCGACACAGCCAAGCTAGATAAAAAAAAGGGGGAAATTAGGGGTTTTTTAATAGGTAAATGTTATCTGGATCAGGTGTACGATGTACTTTTCATCTGCAATAAACCAAGGCCCATATTCGCGGCAGTATTAAAGGTGCCGGGACGTCCTCATAAGACCGTCAACGCTTAGTTCGAATGGGTAATGCTCCACGCGTGGCGAGGGCTAATCCACGGTCTTTAATAGTTGTAGACCCACCTCATTCAATAACATACATCTTATCTAGGTTGGCAACACCTCACATAAACACATCGCTATCACTCCCCACAGCACGTAGGGGTAGGGGGGGGGAGAAGGCAGGAAAAACCAGTCGTTAAGATAGCCACCGCAGTCGATCGCACAGTGAGTTCCAGTGAGCACGAAAACTGCGAGTAGCTGTAGTACGGAAGACAATCAGATAAGTAGTTAGCCCAAAATTTTATAGTTTAAACATAGTTTACAACCATATAATCTCTCTAAAGTACAAACTCCGGATAGCTATCACCATTTAGCATTTCACCTAACATATATACTGCATTTAGCATACACTGACAGTTGCAGTACCAATACTGCAACTAAATAATTGTACATATTGTAAATATTTTCACCTGTATTTCAAACATAGATTTTATGGCCTAAGTGTAATGGATCTGATGATGATCGCTTGACGATCGAAACTGGTCATCCTAGTGTTTTATTAATCTCATGTAATTTATTTCAGGATTAGGGCATAACCCATCTCTTTTGGGTACATTCGTGTTGACCGACTGAAAAGCACTAAACTCTTGTTTATGAAGGCAACACTGAAAATATGGCTTCAAACACTACAATGTTCACGGCTAGTCAGGCAAATCGTGAAGCCAAGAAATTCAAATCAGTCAGACTTAAACTCATGAATTTAGACAAGTCAATTTGGTTCAACAAAAAATGTATAGAACTAAACCTCACCCCTAAATACGTACCAATTAAAACCGTACCGAACACACCAGCCTCGATCATTTCAACTAAACAAGCCAAAGCGCTGTGGATAAAAAAACGAATTAAGATTTGCATACATAAGAAAGCAAAAAATTAACCAATAATTATACGACATTCAATTGCAACTAATTAATTTCTGGCACGCAGCCCAATGGGACAGCTTCACCGAGCACCTACATGACACCATCAAAATCAGAGCAACGAGGAAGCATGAAACGCTAGAAAATAAATTAAGAAAACTAGGAGAAACACAGAACCATCAATCTAACGAACTCACACGAATAACAATGAATTCAATTTCCACAGCAGAGTAAACAACAGAACGAACGTAACCTTTTCTCAAGGTGAAATGAATGTGTTGGACAAAGGTTTGAAATACAACTGCACAGACGCACACACGAACCACAATATAAAACAGTTAATCACAGATATTGAGATAGCCAGTCACAAGCTCCCAGCAGAAGACAGGGAATTAACCAAAAATCTCGCCGCCAACGAAGCCAAAAAAATCCTCAAACGAGAGGGCGATAGCAATAACATTCAAAACAACAAACAACTCAAAGAAATAAAGTCATTGAAACAAAAATAAAAGAACATGACTTAATCATCACAAAAGCAGATAAGGGAAACACTACAGTAATTTTGAACAAAACAGAATACATTGAAAAAACAGTCTAATTCCTAAACAACAACGAAATCAAGGAATTAACAAAAGACCCCACCAACAAATTCCAAAAACAAATAAAAAGTGCGCTAAAAGAAACAGAATACTGAACCCATATGCTATAGGGTCCAAGGTGTGCGAATCCATGCATTTGAGAAAGAAATCAAAGAAACGTACAGTTTCTAATGTACTTTAAAGGATGATCAAGCTAGGAGGCCAGCATAAGGTTGTGCAACTAACGAGGACCAAGTGTTCGAGAGGATGATATCACCCCTCTTGACATTCTGAAGGGAGCGAGTCACGAGTATTAATAACCGAGTGGAAATTTCCCAGGATTAAACAAGGAAGCCTGAATCGGAAATCAAGCTGACGTTGCTGTAAAATGACAACACCGCTTATGCGCCAGAAGAGGAATAATTAAATTTAACCCGTTTACAAGTATAAATATGAGTAAACAAGTACAGTACAGTGAATCATTTTGAATGAGAGATTTTTCAGTAAAGAGAAACCATTTAATAATTGCGCAGAAAAAACTGCTAACGTAAGACGACGTCATTGGGGAAGTACCAAGGCCTCTGTGGAGGGGATAGAGCAAAAGAAATGCAACACCCACACATCTGAGGACGAGAAATTAATTAATATCTCCGAATTGCACGATCGATTCTTAGGTGCAATGAGATTATGTGACATTGAGAAGACGAGCTTTCGGATGGTATAATTTTTATATTTGTGGCACCATTATTTTAGAAGTTGGCCACAGAAAAGGCTAGAGTCTTATTTTTTTGTAGTAAAAATAGTATAAAGCTTCGGGCTCTACCAAGCCAATCATGCAGTTTCAAACGGCCTGAGGGCACGTCACTGTGCTCCATCACACACCGAATGCAGTCTCGAACAGCCCGTGAGGGGCGTAATCACGCATCACGCAGTACAAGTCCGTCCAGGGGGACGTAACGCTGGATCATCAGCACATCAGTATTCAGACAGCCGTGAGGGGCGTAACTCTGCGTCACATCGAAAACAGCTACCAGTACTCCTTGAGGGGAGAAACGCCGTGTTACACCGCAGAAGTAATATTCGATAGCCACAGGCGTCGCAGTATTAACGACTTGCTTGCCTCCATAAGGAGTGGTCAAGAAGAAATTTTAAGTATCGCCGTATTGAAATATTAGGAAAATCCTACTTACAGGATTTAGGCCCGACGGTATACAAGTTATAGTGAAAGTTCGTAAGATATAGGCAGAGCAGGCCGCGAACGTCGGACTGAAAGGCGATAGGTCGTTAAATAGACGGACGAATATATCATAACGTACGGAAGTACCGTACCAGAAAGATAAACTGTTATCTAAAATTAAAGAACCCTAAAAGGGAAGAACAGAATAAGGTTCGGAACGTACATCAGAAACGTAGGAGTGCTAGAACCTATCAAATAGAGAAGATAGGAGACTATAAACATTATCTCCAGAAAGCAGGCGAACTATTCTAAAAGTACTAGACTCGAGAAGTGCTAGCTGCTATAGACTAAATCTATAGGTCTTAGAGGAGACCTCGATCCGAATAGACTTTCGTTAGGATCGATAGACAGATCTACAAAGAAGCCGTGCAAGCTAGATAAATAGCCGGTCATCCAGGATAGGAGTAGGAGAATTTGGACTCCAGGGAACAGTAGATGTTTCGAGACTTTCGCATTCTGCAGGATAGGAAGCCGACATCGAATAAATTTTACCCTTGGAAACGGGAATTTAAGAAGATCACGTGTGATAGGCTCAGAAATCCGGCCTAGTGATCGAGAATTGTGAAGTGTAAAATAATAAAGATTGTGTGTTAATAATATTTTTAGTGTCTATTATGTGTTCAAAAGGGACACATCAGTGTATAATAATGTCGTCAATGTTAAGTGTTTTAAATATATGTCAAAAAGTGTTTTTACATAAGATGAATTCCTTTAATATGGAGTAAAAAGTTCAAAGTGGGCCCAAAAATGAAGCACCGCACAAGAATAAAGATCATGGGACGATCTTAAAACATGTGAGTACTAAATTCATTCTATTTTGGTGTCAGAAATTGGTTGTGTACAAATCCACCGGAGTTTTTGAGTAAAAGGGATGTGTTTTAATAAATAAATACTGAATAAGCAAGAACGCGGTCTGAACAATAATAGAAAATTTGAGAAATTATAAATGATTATGTAAAGAATAAATCCCGGAGAGGAAATAAGTGAATAAAAATGTTAATGTATTTAACGAATGTCATAAGAGCAAGCGAAATATCACTAATTATTATGAAAGATATTTAAATAAAGTAAAGTTGAGACATGAAAGAAATAGCTTTTGAGCTTGTGTAAAGAATAAAGATAATAATAATAATTAAATGTGGAAATATTAAATAAAGATCAAATAAATTGATATGAATATAAGAGCGTTAAAGCCTTAATGTATGGGTAAGATATGATGTTCAATGGAATATTTTAAAAAGGGAGTGATTTATCGGCAACGGAAAAGATTAATATGAGAATTAAAATAATATGAATTGTTACTAATGAGATTTATCAGTTCTTGGGAAGACATTTTGGCTTAAAATAATGCATAGCGCAAATGAGCGCAAATAATATTAAAGTGTCACGCTAGGAACGCGTAGTGGTTAAAATACTTGGTAAATTACTTATGGAGGGTAGTTGATTGCAGTGAATTGATAATTGTATAAGTCCTCTGTTTGTGACATAGTATCACGAGGCATTGTGTATGTATAAAAAAGGGAGCTAATATATGGTATTATTGAGCGTATGTCATATGGGCCACGGCCGACTTTAAATCGCATTTTGTATAAGTCCTCTGTAAGGGAATGGTTCCCGAGGCACGTGAAGAGATTCGAACGCAGAATCGTCTTATGATAAAAGCCCCTTAATTCTTCGTCGTCGTATGTGTATTAATCTTCCCAATCAATGAGGACCCTCTCATAATTAATAAATGCCAAGGTTACGAAAATGGTCTTTGAACCAAAGAATAGTTGTTTGAATGAGTACGGTACAGTAAAGCCCGGTCTCTCCCCAGAACTGAATATAATGTAAAGGTTTGTTTTGAAAGCCTTGAAATAAGATACTAACGTGGGTTAGACAAGGAGTCGCCGTCACCCCTCGTGCCATAAATCGCGCCTGAGTAGAAGGGTCTAGCTCTCTTAAAGCGAGAGGGACCAGAGACAGTCTCGTAAGATGTTGTGAAGAGAAATGAATACACCAGGAGTGTTTAAAGTTGTTAACGACCCGGGCGTTGAACCGAGGTCCTTGTAGATTGATATTTTCGTTTGCCTGTTCAGATCGTAGTTTCTTATATGATAATGGTCTATTGAGACATAAGAGATAAATAACAATCCTTATTGTAATGATGTATGGACGTAGGATTCCACGAGTTGATTGAAGGCGGCTAGGTTTCGGGAGTAACTATAGTTTTTTTGACAGTGTCAAGTATCTTCACGCTCTGGAGTGCACAATTGATTTCCTGATTACCTTAATATATTTGTGAAATAAAGAGAGATGATAACAACTGAATGTGTGGACATGCCCAAAATATTGAGTTAGATAATTAACATAGATTTTAAATATAATTATATATTTGTTTTTGAGAAATAAGAAAATATAAAGGATAGTGTTTGAGGTGTACCAGAATGACACCATAATTATATAAAGCATGGAGCCAAAAGAGCTCGGAGTTATATAAAACTTACTGTTAATGCTTTATGGAAGTGAGACTAAGTAAGAATTGTTGGTTTATGTGGAAACCATATGTTTTAAATACAATATTTGTTTTATTATATTTGTGATTCCTTGTTCATTTGGAACAAGTAGATGATTATGGGTCAGTAATTAAATTGTTAAAGTGTTTGTAGCGCCATTAATTTTATTAATTAAATATGTGTTAAAATAGGAGTTGATTTTGTTGTTATTTTTGCAAGTGTATCCTCTAATTGATCCAAAATATGTGAGTCACAGAGTGGGGGAACTTACCGCTGCCCCGAAATTCCGAATTGAGCTACGCTGGTATACTGTGATTGGCATATTTCTTGCTAAAAGGGCACAATACATACTGACCAAAGCCGAATAATCAAAACTAATAAACATGAATCCGAAAATACCGTCATTGAGGGGACAACCAAAAATACACAAAAAGGATTGCCCAATGAGACCAATAGTCAATTGTAGGAATGCCCCTAATTACAAAATCAGAAAAGAGTTACTCAAAATCTTAAAATGCCGTCTTTCCAACGACAAAAACAACTCTGTAAAGAACACAACAGAACTGGTAACAGTATTGAACACCCTACAAATGAAACCTAGCTTCAGGCTAGTATCCTTCGATGTAACTAACATGTACACCAATATTCCGATTATTGAAGCAATCAACACTATCGAAAACAACTTAAAATCCAACAATTCGGTAAAAGAAACTGATGAGATTGTGAAATTACTGAGGGTCGTTCTCACCCAAAACGTGTTTCAATTCGACAATAAAATATACACACAGAGAGAAGGCCTAGCAATGGGATCGCCACTAAGTGGGTTAATCGCTGACATCTTCATCAATGCACTAGAAAATGCGTTCTTAGATAAGACTTCAACAAAGGGAATAGTAATATGGAAAAGATACGTAGATGATGTAATTTGCATCTACGATACTGAACTAACAAGCGAAGAAACAATTCTCCAATCCATTAATAGCCTACACCACTCTATCAAATTCACTAAGGAATCCGAAATAGACCGAAAAATAAATTATCTCGATATAACTATTGAACGTAAAGACAACGACCTTTCATATTCCATATTTAGGAAAGCAACACAAACCTCGCATGCAATCGACAATCAGTCTAATCACCCCAGTACGCACAAACTAGCGGGTTTCAATTCAATGGTGCACAGGGCTTTAAACATACCCATGTCAAAAGACAACTATAATAAGGAAATAAGAACTATTAAGCAAATAGCAAAGGAAAACAACTTCCCGCCAAGCAAAATAAACCAAATTATAGCCAAGCATAAAAATAAAGATAAAACGATTCCCAAACCGGACAGTAATGAGAAAATTTTGCGCGTTTCAACTATGTGAATGCGAATACAAATAAAATCACTAACCTATCCAAAAAGCAAGGCATAAAGATAGCCTTCACGACGAAAAACACAACCGCTAGGCACCTCCAAAATAGTAATCTAAATAAACGTGACCCGTATTCAAGGTCAGGGGTATATTCTATAACGTGCCAAGACACCGGTTGTCAAGCTAATTACATCGGACAGAGTGGAAGACGAGTAGACACCCGTTATAATGAACATAGGAATGCGATAAGATACGGAACACATTCAGCCGTGTGCGAACATATGTGTGACGCGGGGCACAGCTTTACCAACATAGAGTCGGACCTTAAAATAATCCATCACGAATCGAAAGGCAGAGCTCTTGACATAAAGGAAGCAATCGAGATACACCTAGCCAAACGAAACAATCCCAACAATCTAAATGAACACACGTTCATGGAGAGCTCACCCCTCTTCACGCTACTAAAAAACACACCCTGTCGGAAACAAGACACAATTTAGCGACACAGCCAAGCTAGATAAAAAGGGGGGGGGGAAATTAGGGGTTTTTTAATAGGTAAATGTTATCTGGATCAGGTGTACGATGTACTTTTCTTCTGCAATAAACCAAGGCATATATTCGCGGCAGTATTAAAGGTGCCGGGACGTCCTCATAAGACCGTCAACGCTTAGTTCGAATGGGTAATGCTCCACGCGTTGCGAGGGCTAATCCACGGTCTTTAATAGTTGTAGACCCACCTCATTCAATAACATACATCTTATCTAGGTTGGCAACACCTCACATAAACACATCGCTATCACTCCCCACAGCACGTAGGGGTAGGGGGGGGGGAGAAGGCATGAAAAACCAGTTAGATAACCACCGCAGTCGATCGCACAGTGAGTTCCAGTGAGCACGAAAACTGCGAGTAGCTGTAGTACGGAAGACAATCAGATAAGTAGTTAGCCCAAAATTTTATAGTTTAAACATAGTTTACAACCATATAATCTCTCTAAAGTACAAACTCCGGATAGCTATCACCATTTAGCATTTCACCTAACATATATACTGCATTTAGCATACACTGACAGTTGCCGTACCAATACTGCAACTAAATAATTGTACATATTGTAAATATTTTCACCTGTATTTCAAACATAGATTTTATAGCCTAAGTGTAATGGATCTGATGATGATCGCTTGACGATCGAAACTGGTCATCCTAGTGTTTTATTAATCTCATGCAATTTATTTCAGGATTAGGGCATAACCCATCTCTTTTGGGTACATTCGTGTTGACCGACTGAAAAGCACTAAACTCTTGTTTATTAAGGCAACACTGAAAATATGGCTTCAAACACTTCAAAGAACATTTAAATTAATATTAAAGATTTGTACGATCGATTCCTGGAAACTTAGATACTGTTGAGACGTTTAAAACCTCAGCTTTTCAGAGATTTTTTTTTAAACATCGTACGACGATTGTTTTGGAAATTGGTAGTGGAGAAGAAGAGAAATTTATTTATTTTTGCCAGAATCAGATATAAGGGCCATGAGCCCAAGCAAGATCATGCAGCAACTCTTCAGACCACGTATTGGTCGTGCTGCTTGTCAGCACTGGCTGTCTTGTTCAGTCAGTAGGACTTGAACCTGTATCACGACGCGGAAGTACTCTAAATCGAAGTACTGTCCAGCTTTCTTCAGTGTCGCCGCGCTCTAAATCGTTGAAGTTCTTTTCAAAAGAAAAGTATAGTTAGAACTTCGAAAGTATAATAGTCTACGGTGGTAGGCCAAGCTATAAACATTGAGTGAAAACATACGTTAGCCGGCGAGGGTAGTTGAAGCCCAGACACTAGTATTCGAAGTGAGAACATAGTATCTCGAAAGTATACGAGACATCAGCAAAGAGTAGATACTCTAAAAAAAAAAAGGTTTTCCCAGTGCGTTAGTATAACCACGGTGGTGTCAAAATATAGCTAATACCTAATTTTCCTGATTGAGGCGATTAGGGTAACACAGTGGCGATAGAAGTAGGAATCTACAAAGAGATATCCGTAGCCACGTGGAATTTCAAAGAAGTACTCATCAGAGAAAAGACAATAGCCGTCCGCATTCAGTTCCGACGCATAGTATCAAATGAACAATTCTAAAATGCCCAGTATAGCGACTTCAGGGGTAACCGTAAAACATACCGTTTTCCAAGGTAGACAATTGCGAACCGGAAAATACTATATTATCGTGCAGTATTGTAAATGCCGATAAATTAAACACCAGAATTAGGAGGGAACTCTTTATCCAAGGAGGTTTCATTTCATACGAGACTGTCAATATCAGAATAGGAGGTAGAAGGCAGCGTCGAAAATTGCACCCCTGGGATTTGGTGAAGAAAGAATTCACGTGTGTTTGTTGCCACAAAAGTGAAATTCTGTGTGTGTAAATATAATATTAAGCGGAAGTTATAATTCTTTTTAGTGTAGTGAAAATGTATGTAATCCCTCATATTAATCTAAAAATGTGTAATCCAGAGGGCAATTTAATAAGTGTAAGTGCGCTCAAAATCGTTGAAGTTCTTTTCAAAAGAAAAGTATAGTTGGAACTTCGAAAGTATAATAGTCTACGGTGGTAGGCCAAGCTATAAACATTGAGTGAAAACATACGTTAGCCGGCAAGGGTAGTTGAAGCCCAGACACTAGTATTCGAAGTGAGAACATAGTATCTCGAAAGTATACGAGACATCAGCAAAGAGTAGATACTCTAAAAAAATGGTTTTCCCAGTGCGTTAGTATAACCACGGTGGTGTCAAAATATAGCTAATACCTAATTTTCCTGATTGAGGCGATTAGGGTAACACAGTGGCGATAGAAGTAGGAATCTACAAAGAGATATCCGTAGCCACGTGGAGTTTCAAAGAAGTACTCATCAGAGAAAAGACAATAGCCGTCCGCATTCAGTTCCGACGCATAGTATCAAATGAACAATTGTAAAATGCGCAGTATAGCGACTTCAGGGGTAACCGTAAAACATACCGTTTTCCAAGGTAGACAATTGCGAACCGGAAAAGACTATATTATCGTGCAGTATTGTAAATGCCGATAAATTAAACACCAGAATTAGGAGGGAACTCTTTATCCAAGGAGGTTTCATTTCGTACGAGACTGTCAATATCAGAATAGGAGGTAGAAGGCAGCGTCGAAAATTGCACCCCTGGGATTTGGTGAAGAAAGAATTCACGTGTGTTTGTTGCCACAAAAGTGAAATTCTGTGTGTGTAAATATAATATTAAGTGGAAGTTATAATTCTTTTAGTGTAGTGAAAATGTATGTAATCCCTCATATTAATCTAAAAATGTGTAATCCAGAGGGCAATTTAATAAGTGTAAGTGTGTGTATCATCATGAAGTAAGAAATTTAATGTGGGCCGAATGTCGTTCCACTGGAATTCGGACGATGGGGCCGGATAAGCCATGTAAGTAACACGCAGATTTATTATGTGTTTTGGATTCGGGAGCCTCATTTAACAATGGTAACCACGGAGAAAGTATTCTCCAGTATTAAAAATCGGGGATGTAAAACTGTGTGAAAATGATAAGTGCGGAATCTAAAGTAAAAATTGCTAAAATGTATTGTGTAATCAAATGGAATCGTATTCAGTGGAATACTAGTGAATATAAAAAGAATAATGTTATTTAAAAGGCAAACAGGATAATATAGAAAGGAAAATGTAATATAAAAGATATGGAAATAATATTCAAATAGGCGCCGTTGTGTGCTAAAAATAATGTGAATAATCTAGTGAAGAAATTAATTATTGAAACAATAATTCAAATATGAGCCGTTGTGTGCTAAAGTAATGATAATAATAATTATGGAACCAGTTGTGTTCTTGGGAATGAAAAGTCGAGACTTAGTAAAAGGCAAATCTGTTAATTATGGACGAAGATATAAATGAATTACGTTGAAATAAATATTAAACTTTGGAAGGCATCACGAATGTATTGATTGTCGCCTTTGAGCGCTAAATAATAAAGGGTCACGCTAAAAAATTGCGGTGAAGATAATGCCAGGAGTTATAATTGTGGGGATCAGCCGGGTGAAGTAATTGATTTTGTATGTGTTTGCTGTGACAAACTTTTTTTTTAAAGGGTGCTATATTATTGTCAAGCATGGAATTGTGTGCGAATACCTTTTCCCAAAATCGCTTTTATTATTGTAAGAGGAGTGGTTAGATACCCTCGCTCTATGGAATTAGCCCTAAGCCCTCGAGAATGGAAGTGTCCTAGAGGCTCGCCAGAGAATCGAACCAGATGTCTCTCACGTCGAAATCCCCTTAATTTTGATTGGTTTTGAATTCTTACTTCCCAGTGTTAAAACTCCGAAATTATAATCATTGTCTCTTAGAAATGTAGAGACCAATAGTGTCGTCTTTTGTCACATAGCGCCGTAGGAAAAGAATCAGAACACTTTGGAAAACTTCGGCTGTCCCGAGCCCCTGAGGTAGCAATAGTATCATTTATGGCCACATAGTGCTCAACGATAAGTTTCGGATTAAGTTATGGTAAATTTGAACGCACCAACGCTTATTGCAGCCGATAACCTCAATGAATTGCACCAGTACCATTGCACTTATACAGATGCATAATACGCTCATGATGATAACTGTTTTAAGGGACAAGTCTTTTTGCACTAATTACTCCCCGTGACTGCAATTTATAAGCAGCGCAAGATTCACCTATTTTTGCAATTCTGCACCAGAACACTGGTAGGGGCGACGTGATGTAGCCTGAATTGCCAGTCAACAATAGACTTATTAAAATACTCTTACATTTACACTACTATGGATATGCATGATTCTAGGGCCTTAATACATGGTATTCAAGTTAAGTTTGTTTGTTATTCTAAATGTAGGGAATGGAGAGCGTTGTCCAAAATATCAAGTGGACAGTGTTACCAGCAGAGTCTCAATGTGTATGTATAATTTGGTGCAATTAAGAGGAACTGTGTAGATTTGTGATAAAGGGCCTAAATGCAGGAAATGGAGTGGTCTGTCCGAAATTTAAAGTGGACAGTGTCACCCGCAGGGTTCCAAAGGGTAAGTGTACAAAATGTGATTCAGATCGGTGAAACGGTGTAGATTTATGCCAATGGACCTAATACACGGAATGGAGTGGTCTGTCCGAAATTTCAAGCAGACGATGTTACTCGTCGGGTTCCAAATTGTGGACTAAGTATGTGAAATTTGGTTCAGATCGGTGAAACGGTGTGGATTTGTGCCAAATGACCTAAATGCAGGGAATGGAGTGGTTTGTCCCAAATTTCATGCTGACAGTGTTACTCGCAGGGTTCCAAAGGGTAAGTATACAAATTTGGTCCAGATCGGTGAAACGGTGTAGATTTGTGCCAAAGGGCCTAAATGCAGGGAATGGAGTGGTCTGTCCGAAATTTCACGCAGACAGTGTTCCTCGTAGGGTTCCAAAGGGTAAGTATACAAATTTTGGTTCAACATGGTGAAACGGTGTGGATTTGTGCCTAAGGGCATAAATGCAGGGAATGCAGTGGTCTGTCCGGAATTTCATGTAAACAGTGTTACTCGCAGTGTTCCAAAGGGTAAGTATACACATTTTGGTTCAGATCGGTGAAACGGTGTAGATTTGTGTCAAACAGCCTAAATGCAGGGATTTAATTGATCTGTCCGAAATTTAAAGTGGACAGTGTTCCAAAGGGTGTGTACACAAATGTTGGTTCAGATCGGTGAAACGGTGTAGATTTGTGCCAAAGGGCCTAAATGCAGGGAATGGATGGTCTGTCCGAAATTTCATGTAGACTATGTTACTCGCAGGGTTCCAAAGGGTAAGTATTCACATTTTGGTTCAGATCGGTGAAAAGGTGTAGATTTGTGCCAAAGGGCCTAAATGCAGGGAATGGACCGGTCTGTCATAAATTTAATGCAGACATTGTTACTCGCAGGGTTCCAAAGGGTATGTATACAAATTTTGTTTCTGATCGGTGAAACGGTGTGGATTTGAGCCAAAGGGCCTAAATGCAGGGAACGGAGTGGTCTATCCGCAATTTATAATAGCCTAAACAATTCCTCTTGAATCTGGCTATCATATAATAAAATAATTTTTCGAATCCGACTGGTAGTTCCAGAGATTAGCGCGTTTAAACACACAAACAAACACACAAACTCTTCAGCTTTATTATATTAGTTTTATATACATATAATTTTTATATATTTTGAAGATTACAACTCACATGAAGTTCTATTGATCATAAACATGTTTTATTCTGCTAATATAACTTACAGAATTATATAAAGTAACTTATACATAATTTTTAACATTCTGTAAAAGGAGTAATGGGTGAGATAATAACACTTCTATGATTTCCTCTAGAGTGTGGTCGTGTAGCCTGGCAGGATGAGTCCAGGGAGGGAGCGGGGGGGGGGGGCGGAAGCTGCGATAGCAAAGGTGTTGAAGGAGAGTGGAAGGTAGGTGCCCGAGCGCGCTCTTGCCCAAGACCTTGTCTTGTCGCTGTGTGTGTGCGCGCGTGTGTGTATGACTGATTCAGCCAGCGTTTTTTTTAGAGTATGAAAGGTACATGCACCACGGGTATATCGCTGAACCAATTTTCTTTATCAAACTTTTCTACTGCTCAGAATAAGATCCACTTCAAATTGATATAACTTTGAAGTTAATATAACAATTTTTTCTCAATAAAAATGGTATTAAAATCTGAAG
The DNA here is from genome assembly GCA_946902985.2 of Meconema thalassinum. Taxonomy (NCBI): domain Eukaryota; kingdom Metazoa; phylum Arthropoda; class Insecta; order Orthoptera; family Tettigoniidae; genus Meconema; species Meconema thalassinum. The sequence goes on along the minus strand of OX336393.1, from coordinate 285,768,852 downwards.
AGGTTAATACAAAATTTGAATTTCGAAATAATAATTGTTCCTGTTGCACGTACTACTACAGGGTTTGTTGTAGAGAAATTTAGGTGTCTTCCGATTGTTAGTTTCGTCGTGGGGATCGTACCTTTAACGCTCAAAATAGCCACTTTGAAGCCATGTCCTCAGCAAACGAGCCGTCGTTATTTTCTGCAAAACGCATATAATGTCTCACAAAGACCTACATTAGAGATTAAAAATAAAAATAAAATTTTAATTTTTGACCGCACAACCTTAAAGAGCTTCAACAGATAAATTTGAATGACCTGCCTTCGTTTTCTACAACCTACAATAGGGTACGTCCACCTGGTGTCGTGATTATGGAACTCATTTCGGTATTTAACATCTGTGATTTTAACTTTACTTACCAATGTACAAATGTACAAATTAATTATTGTCATAATAGAATTATAAAATAAACACTGCTAGTCAGTCTGAAAGACTAGACTTTATATCATTTTAAATGCTACAAATGCTACAAATGCTGCGTGAACTCAAAGTCCGTTAGCGAATAAAAGTTAAAAAAAATAATTTTTAAACAAAAAATCAAGTGCAAACCAAGGTCAAAGGAGGTAGCTGGCTGGATGACGTCACGCTCACCGGAGCTCGCGGTGAATGGAGGAAGCTCAAGCAGTACTATGACATCACACACCTCAGTGCATTCTCGGTACATTTCGTCCCGTCACCGTAAAGTAAAGCCAGACCCCAGCGAAGTTGACATAATCATTTAAAATGATAACAAGGATTTACAATGTGTACCTGGTGGAGACTTAGATATAAGACGTAGAGCTTTCTTTTGGATTACAAGAACCTCTGTAATTCTACTGCAATTTCCCCACAGTAAAATTCCATATTGCACGATACTTTGAAAAATGCAAGGTCCGATATGCATTTAACAGGAACTTTCTTGGAACATTCTGAATGAGGGCTCTTATTAATAATAATTGTAATAAAATCAATATGTGCATCCCAAGACAGTTTAGCATCCAAATAAATTCCTAACTGCTTGACAGGGTCATTTTCTTCATTAATTTGATGAGTATTTAAACTAAATATCAATGTTTCAGTTTTGTTGGAATTAGGTAATAGCTTGTTTTCTGTAAACCATTCCATTGCTGAATATAGGATATCCTTTGTTTGCTGTCTAACTTTGTGTACGGTTATGAAAGTTGTATCATGCGAATATAAGACTGAAATTGCTGTAGAGTTCACATCATAAACTACAGGGCGCCAGGAAATGTTCTCAGCAGTGACTGCCGGCTTCTGCCAGAGCTAGCATCAGCAGTTTAGTTGGCAGCACGGTGTCCGTGACAAGGTTTATCCCACACGTGTGGACTGTAGGCTGTCAAAATCGTCAGTGGGTATTGCAATAAGCGAGCGTGTGTGTCATCAGCACTTCTAGCATCGGTTATGAATGGCTGTGGTGAGTACAAAGTTTACTGTTTGTTTGTTCTGATACAAGCGACAGTCGTGCTGCCAACGTAACTACTGATGCTAGCTCTCGCAGACGCATGCAGGTACTGCGGAGAACATTTCCTGGCGCCCTGTAGATCATTTATTACCACCAAGACCAGAAATGGTCCCAGAACTGAGCCCTGTGGGTCACCATGTTTAATATAACGATTAGATGATCTTACATCTTTCATAATTAACTATAAAAACAGTATCTCTAAATTTTCACACTCTGTAGAATATGAATCCTGCGACTTCCAATATAATATTAAATGGTAATCAAATAGAAAATACCTCAGAAACAAAGTTTTTAGGACTATGGATACAACATAACTTGAAATGAAATAAACATATACAATATCTGAATACTAAACTGAACTCGATGTGTTTTGCGTCACGTATTTTGAAAACTTGCACAAGCTTGCACACACTAAGAAATACATATTTTGCTTATTATGGGGTCTTATTTGGGGGTATGTCACCAGATGTACTACGCACGTTTAGGATACAAAAGAGGGCGGTTAGAATTATAGCAAATGTAAACACTAGAGAATCATGTACACCTCTGTTTAAAGATTTAAACCTCCTCCCACTGACCTGCATTTATATCTTTCAAAGTATTATGTTTTTTACAAAGAATTTATTGAATAAAAACGTTTTTCTTAAAACTAACAATGATGTCCATAGGCAAGCACAAGACACAATCAAAACATTCATATTTCACACACACAAGCATATATCAAACAGGAACTTTTCACACAGGAGTTAAATTATACAATAAACTACCCCAGGATATAAAATTGGTCCCAACAATAAAAACCTTTGAAAGAATTGTTTTTTATTCTGTAGTTGAATATCTTAGCGTATAGGAGCGATGAAATCTATAATTATATTTTACTTTTCTATTCTAATTGTAATACCTAGGTGTAAGTTGTTGTATTTATAGAGTTAAGTTCGCATAATGTGATAATAGAGTAAGGTGTAAATAGTTGTCCAATAAGATTGTATCTCTTAAGATCTATTATTGTAATATGTTATAAATAGTCATTGTATTATTGTAATATATACCTGTAAGTTCTCTTATTTTATAGATGTAATTTCTGACGTGTCCTATACCGGTATCAAAAATGTATTGTATACTGTACCCAATCAGAGATGGTACAAGGTCGAACACACGACTGTTTAGAAGAAAGGAAGTAATCCGTATTGAATTAAGAAAGGATTTTTACAGAGAGTTAGCTCTGGGACAAGGAATGAGAAAGAATAGATGTTACATTAAAGACCTACAGAACGTAATAAATACCCATTAACTTTAATCTAAACACAGGGAGCCATTAGAATGTGCTTCAGAAGAAGAAATTTTGTTGAGGCAATAAGCCCTTAACATACCACGAGCACAGCGAGTTTAGAAGGATTTTCGGCGAGATAAGTGTCCGAACCGGAGGGAACTTTTTCTCTCAATTTACGATAATTAACCTTAGGAGCGAGGTCCTATAAACTCCAATTCAGCATTTAGATGTACACATGTAAGGGGGAAGTACTCGTCTAAGATTCAGAAAACAGCGGAGAACAATTTGGCCAGCCATAAATGTGAATTAATAAAGACAGATTCAGAAGTTTCCAGGGAAACGTGATTTTTCAGAGTGTTAAAAATTTATATTTGCATACCGTATGTAAAAATGTGCTGACGAAGGTGACGTCATTTTAAGTACGCGGAGAGATCCGTAGACAGAATCAGTGAACTAACCAGGACCCTGAACGAGGATAAAAACGTTTTTTATTAATTAAAAATAACTGTACGACGGAATCAAACTCCGCAAATGCTAATACGGACATTCAAAACATGCTTAACCCGTAGGTAATTTTTGTAAGACATTCTGATCACGGCATCGTAAGTTGAACTTACAAAGTAATTAGGGAACTGATTCTTCGTTCGATACAGATAAATAGGGCTTCGAGCCGAGCAGAAGTAAGTAAACGCACAGGTTCAGAGGAGGGACCACGTTCCTCGGCAATCATCTGTGAAATCCTAGAGAGGAGTCACACTACTCGTTACGTTATACAAGTCATCTACAAGACCTTCGAGGAGGCTACGTTTCACGTTAAGTCATCTGTGAGTCCAGTACGGACGTCACGTTAGAGTCATCTTGGGGCTCTAGTGAGAGACACATTGGTTCGAGACCACGACATAGTCATTTTGGGACTTTAGGCGGAGCAATGCTACGCCAAGTTAAAGATAATTATCGAACATTGATCCCAGAGGGGAATACTATTACCAGTTGTTGCGTTAACTCAGATAGAGAGTTTCACCAAATTAGAACGCCGAAGAACATTAGTTCGAGACTATAGCAGAGATACTCAAATGAGTATTCAGCATATACAATTAGAATTAGAAAGTTTAAAGACCTCGGTTGGGGGCCATGTTAGCAAGGAAAATACAATTTCGCGATAAAGGGCGACCAAAAGAACAGAAGGATAGAGCCACGGCGGAAACAGATAAACAATTAACGCTTAATCAGTAAAGAAGTGATAGAAGCTTCATGTAATAAACAATTTGAATACAGACTAAAAACCGTGAGTTTGGGGAGTAGAAGATACACCGGAGACGTAGGATACACGTTCGATGCCAGGAGAAGGTTGTAGAGGAGAGAGACACTCAAACAAGGGACGTCAATAGGAAAGATCTCCAGCGGTCGAGGGAACTGTGATTGTGATTGTGTAAATAGATAAATGCGTTACATCCCAAGTGTAATATGGGACATTTTTATATGTGCTTTTATATAAAAAGTGTTAATGTCAAGAATAATGTGTAATCAGAAAATAAGTGTTGTTAAGAAATTGAAGAGTGTATGCAAGTGTGTTAATATGCGCCGTTAAACGCATGTAAGATGGGCCAAACCATCCATAAGTGGGGTCATGCACCAGAACAACAAAAGGGGTAAGTGATGAAAATTTCATTACACTATGTTATATCGCGCACTAACTAATTAAATAAATGGTATTTGTAATCATGAACAAAGATTTTGTTGATTGTGAAGGCCGAAAATGTATTATTTTAAAGTAAGATAAGTGTAACCCGTAATAATGAGTGAGACATAGCTAACGAGATCTTTGAGAGGGAAATCGAATATACAGCCGTACCAATGGCAGATAAATATGCCATGTAAATTAATCAAACCAACGGTGAATAAGATCACCAGAATTAAAGTATTAATAATAAATGATGAGTTTTTATACTCCAGAATTAATTAGATAATGAGTTGTTATACTTCATATTAAATGAATAATGGGTTTTGTATACCTTAATAATTGAAAGCATTAAATGAACAATGGGTTTTTTTATACCTCAATAATTGAAAGATTAAATGAATAACGGGTTTTGTATACCTTAATAATTGAGGGGATCGGATAAATGGTGGTTTTTAGACACCTTCATAAAAGTAATTGTGGAAATAATGGTCTGTTATGCCATGTTGAAGGGAAAGTAAAAATACTGATAAGAAGACCTAGTTAAAGAAACCGTAAATAAAGGCAAATGATGAAAATAAAGTAAATACCTTTACTCTGACAAGGGTAAATGTATTGAAGTATTGATGAGTAATGAATATCCAAGCATATGATTGTGCCATAAAAGGGCTAAAGTAAGTGGTAAACTCAAGCTAGGCGTTAATGTGCGGGATTAGTTCATACGCATTATTCGGGAGATAAATCAACGGAGTCGGATCATCGAAATAAACAGGGTTGCGACCGAAGTGGATGCATTGGATTCCCACTGAAATAGCTGTGTGTTATATTGATTGTTATGTTGCATTGTAAGTCTGGGTGAATGCATTGTTATGAAGAAGGCCGGGCCAAGGTGAAATAATCCTTTCTCGAGTCATTCATGCATTTAATGGTCGGACGAACATGGCGTTTCGGACCGTAACATTTCTTCGTGTTAATTCTCACGCTAGCATTGCCTATTATGCCAAAAGCGGGCGTGGTATGCTGAGAGCAGGTGCTCTAATACCGACCTACTAAACATCTCCGAATTACATGTATAGATGAACTAAAGCACGAAGTAATTGCAGATGGAATAATGTTATAATGAAACTTAGATAATCATTTAGAACAGGTAAAGCGCGCGGTGTAGTATTGAATGAGTGAAAAGCCTTAATAGCTGTACGGGACTTTGTTGTGATAATACATATTGTTATGACGGGCCGGCTCAGAGGGAGACACGACCTTGCACCACAGACCGTGTTCCTCAAGGGGGAGATACAAGAGTCTTTTTTGAGTGAAACGCAGACACGGAAGCGGGTGGGTCTGACTAGTAGTTAACGGTACAAAGATAAAATTATTTAACGACCGGAGCTACAGTGCTCAAACTTATATATTTGAATTGCTGGAGATGAGGCAATTAATTCCAGCTAAAAATTTAATGATTTCTATCAAATTTGACGGAAATGGTCAAACTAATTATGTTGATGATATAATCGATTCCCTACCTCACAAGACAGTCTCAAACGGGTAAATGAAATGTATTGAATTTCAACTCAGGTGGGAATAAGCCCACTGAGAAATGGTAAAGATTAGTGCGTGACATAGCATAACATAACGTAACGTCATGAGAAAAGTAAAGGTGATGTAAAGATTGGGATTCTATTCCAGACATGTGATGTGTATGTATTGTATTGCAAGGAATCGAGATCTAAGGCTTGATGGAAGTGAAAGTTACTAAGCTTAAATAAGCTGAAATGTAAATGTTAATAAATGAAAATAATTGAATTTAAAGCCCAATGGGGAATATAATAAATGTCTCACAAGCCTTAGATAGATAATTTGAACGTGAAATAGGCACGCTTTATGATTAAATGAATAATAATTCCCAGCTGAAGAAGGGAATTAAGCAAGATGATTTTTGGAATGATTTTGGACACTTTGTCAAGATGTTTTGATGTTTATTGAAGGATTTTGTATTTTATTGAGTGATTAATTGGATTTATTCCCATTATATTTTTGTTCATGTATGATTATATTTACTGGGTGCTTCCCTTAAGTAAAATAAATTATTAATTAAATAATAATAATAATAAATAAGCCTTAGATAGATAATTTGAACGTGTGATGGCACGCTTTATGATTAAATGATTAATAAATCCCAGCTGAATAAGGGAATTAAGCAAGATGATTTTTGGAATGATTTTGGACACTCTGTCAAGATGTTTTGGTGTTTATTGAAGGATTTTGTATTTTATTGAGTGATTAATTGGATTTATTCCCAATATATTTTTGTTCATCTATGATTATATTTACTGGGTGCTTCCCTGAAGTAAAATAAATATTTTAAAGTTAATATGTGATTATATGTGTAGTCTTATTGACATAAAGTGCCTCAATATCCGAATGTACGGTCATACGGTGGGATGGACGTAACACCCCCGAATGCCGTGAGCTAGGCTGGGATGTGACCATACGTTCTCCGTAATCAATTACGGGTACAATACATGTAATTGATCAAATGGATAAATAAAAAATCTAATCTAATCTAATCATTTATCGCCGCCAATTTTTCTACATTAAGGTTTTAGGATTGTAGTAGGTCTTGCGCCAAATCTCTTTCGTTCCTGATCGTGCCATGAAAGATCAGGAGCGGGGTCATGATTGTTTTTGCAGAAGCATGGGAAATCTCAAGCCAATGCATTTGTCACATTTAATTGCCTGATTTTTATGAAACTTTACAGTTCATAAGCAAGTTCCTGCGGCTGCGTGGCAGTTCCAGGAAGGCATGGGTTATGAACTTCATACTGTACCCAACAGGGTTGGTACAAGGTTCGAACTAAAATACATTTCAGATGGAAAGGAACCATTTATGAGAAGAATACAAGAGTTTTGAAGGATTTTTAAGATACCAAAAGGGTTAATAGCTAAGAGCGCATAGGAATGACGCATACAGCTGATAAAGAAGCATGGAGCAATATAGCAGCTGCGAGGTGAGATCACCGCCGACGATGCAGAATAAGCATGGCACATAGTTAAAAATAGACTCAATGGAAAATGCTGCTGTAAGAGAGAAGCAAGATCTCAGGGAGAAAGTGCAAATTCATCAAAAAATTGACAACACCGCGTGAAGGACGGAGCCTTGGAAATAAATTAATTAATTAAAATCTGCTAGAAATAACCAAAAAATTTAAGAAAACTCTCCGTAGAAGTTATTTATTGTGGAAATGGCGAATTTTAGTATAATAAAAGTTATTAACAACTGCACGGTATAAGAAGGCAAAGTCAGCAGATTACGGAAGGGGATTCACCTGGTCATAAAGGGAGAGTAGGGGAATAAAATAATATACTCCCACACAGAAAGAGGAGCAAATTTAATTTAAATTAATACATTCCCACGATCGAATTTGGAAGAACTTTACATAATTGGAACGTTTAGGACTCAAGCTTCAAGATGAATCTTTTTTCAAAAAAGATGCCACGATTGGTTTGAAAGATAATTTTGAAAATGAAGCCAAAATAGTTTTTTTGTTGTTGCTTGGAATCAAATAAATAGAGTGAGATTTCCAAGGGAGGTATGCAGTTTTAAGGCAGACCGTGAGGGGTCATGCTGCATCAGTTCATCGTTAAAGCTGTTTACATCAATTTACGAAAAAGTACTTAATAGTATGGACCTCAGGGGAGGTAATACTGTACAACAAGCATCGAGTGGTGTTGTGCTGGGGCGTTATATCCAGTCCGCCGTGATAGTTAAGGCACGTTGCGATGAGTCGCATAAATAGATTCAGTATACGGTGTCCGTAAGCGACGGAACATTCTGATCATCGAACATTCAGTCTTCAGTTCAAATAAATCCGCTATTTTCATCGAAGTATAATTCAGTGTATCGAGAGTGTTCGGAAGGCGTAGTATCGTCTTAAATAGTTAATCAGTGGAACCCACTAAATATCAGACTTTGAGAAGTCGTGCTCGATCATGTCAGAAGCGAGTAATCAAAAGGCAAAGTATATTTCGTCAGCACACAGACTATCGCCAGGTCAGACCCAGAGGGGCGCTGCGCATTGTTAGCCGACCAATAAGGAACAGTCGCGAGTTCGAGACTCCGAAGAATCAGTACGATAAAGGTTGGAAAGTTACCGAAAGTAAAGAACAATATTCGAGGACCGCAAAGACAGTTGAACAACTCCTAGCTTAGAGAAGTGCGAGTTAAAGTCATAGGACAAGTTAGGGATACACTTGAAGTCAAGCTGTAATCCGTCCATCAGAAACGTCGTCAGAACAATTATCGCCTAAATAGAACAATAAGTAAAGCCAAATATAGACTTATTAAGAGGCAGTGTTCGAGAGACTATCAGCGAAGTTCCGGTGTAGGAAAAGACTAGTACGAGCTCTTAACACGTCCAATGCAGATTCTAGAGAACAGCCGCGGAGACGGGAGCCGTCAATAGAAAATACTGAGATATGGTGTAGGAAGAAAGTGAAGTGAAGTGAAGTGTGTAATTTCAAAGAAGAATGGTATTATTAGTGTTGTTAGGTTAAGTATCTTTCAGAGTAAAAATGTGTTCTAATATAAATCGGTGTAGAATTTGTGAATATAGTAGGAAGTGTGTGAAAGATAGTACAATGGAAGAGTACTGAATATGTGTGATGGGTGACCCCATTCAGTGATAATCATCAGCAGAGAGGGTGAGTAATAATTATTCCATTATAAGTGTTGTTACACTATGTACTGTCCCAGTGTTAGTCGAGTCTTACTAGGGAGTTTTAGCCTCGATTCGCTAGATACAGTTGAAATGCACAAATTGTTAAATAAATATGTTTGGGATAAAGGTAAAGTTCAAGCACGAGGACAACCTCGTTGGGAATGCAGGCGTAACTGCAATAATTCAATGTAAATAAATAATAATAATAATATCGTAGGCCTCAGGTGCCTGGTGCAAGCTTTGTTAATTGACACCCAGAGGGTAGCATGCATGTCGAATTTCGTCGTTCCTTTGAACGCTATGAAAGTCAAGGAGGTTAGATATCTAAACTCCTTGACACTACAGCGCTTTCAAGTAGAGAATGGAGGAACTTTGTGTTGGCGGAAAATCCCGAGATTAATTTTGCCATTGAACACCGCCTACTGAATTCAAATGGGTTCTTTAACATGCCAATAACGTATGACATGAGTGTCGTGATTTTTGTCGCCTTTCAAAAATCACTTACCATGGTCAGGAGCGAACCTGAAATCTTGGGGTTGGTAGTCCGACACTATAACCACTTACCCACCGTGGCAAGCTATATAAATAAATTAAAACCCGAGAATATGAAATGATTAATTAAATAAACAATGGAAAGAAGAAAGAATCGAGATTTGAATATAAATGGCTTGAATTTTCGCCATACAAATAATTTGCTCAAGTTAAATAAAGCACCATAATAAGTTATTAATAGATAAAGAACAGGATTATATCAATGGCTTAAATCTCGCCAGATAAATAACGTATAAATGAATGAGCGCTATAACAAAATCTTTAAAGGGATAATAATAAAAGTATGAAGTCATCAAATGTTTTATACTAAAATAAATGATTAAGAAATGAATATTGCGTTCTGTAAATGATGTAATGTTGAAGCATTTTTGAAAGGAATAAATATTGAGCTCAGTTTATAAATATAAAGAATTAAATAAATAATAACGCGTGGAAATCTTGTGAGATAATAATGATTTTTGAGGACCCTTAGATAATGGTGAAAACGAAACACCTAAGTATAATAAATAGTAGTAGATTGTAGGCGAGCATGCCGATATTATGAATGAAAAGTATTAGGAAGACCCGGAAGTCTTGCCGCAAATATTTGAAGAATTAAAAGGAATTATGGAAATCCAAGTTAATTGTAGTGCCGAAAGGGCCAAGTAATTGTTGTAATTCAGCGTGAAGTTATCGGGGAACGTTGATCCAGGATATGCCTTGTGTCGGAAGATGTAAGTAAATGAAATAAGTAAATTGAAGATCGTCGTCGGAATGAAAGTAAGTATTTGTTGTTGTGGATGGTAATTCCCACTGAAGTATTGTTGGTAAGAAAGCGTCGAATTGTTGTGGATGGTAATTCCCACTGAAGTATTGTTGTTAAGAAAATGTTGTATTGTTGTGAATGGTAATTCCCACTGAAGTATTGTTGTGTTATGGTGTTGTTGATATGAGGCACCGACATTGTTGAAATAAGGCATCGTGAAATAAAGTCGTCGAAAGTAGCACCGTAAATAAGGTTGCTGTAATAATGGATCATACATCTTTTCCGAACTAGTGAAAAAATATTCTGGAATCACGAGATATAAATAATTAAGGGAAAGAGGAAAGTAAATCGCTGTAAAGAAATGGTATTTTAAAGCTTGGATTGTCATTATGTTTTGAAACCAGTAAACCGTAGAGTGGAGAGAACGGGTCGCTAGACGCCATAAATCTCAAGTATCTTGTCGAGGGAAATGGGGTGATAGCCAGACCTGACTTCGCCTTTTGTAAATGGAGAGGCCGCAAATGGGCGTTCATTGAATAGGGTTCTAAACAAGCAGGAGCGTTAAACGAATAGGACAGAAAAGTTTATTGAAAGGTGCTAATGTAAAACCAATTAGAGAATTGAAATGATGGGATCAATAAAGTCTCCCGAATTTAAGTTTGAGGAAATCAAATAATATTTGACAGAGTAAATGAAATATTATTTTTGTTGATAATCGACTCTTTCTTTGTGAATAAATGATACTGACGGATTAAGAAATAATGTGTTTTATATGGTGTGAAATCCCATGAAGTAATAAATAAACAGTGCATAGTGTAACATAAAAACACCTCACCACAGTGCATGAATAGATGATAAGGGAGTGAGAACCGAATCCATGTTGTGACATTGCTTGTAAATAAATATATTATGTTTTGAGGGACCTAAGACTTTATGGAAGATTGTGAATTAATTGAATAACAAAATGAGTAATAAGGAATAGTGAAAGTAAAGATAACCCTAAAGGGTACTGTAGTAATTTGAATATCCATAAGCCTTAAGGCAGAATTCAACTGAAATTATAGAAAGGCTCGAAGCCAAAGTGAACAAACTCAAAAACTATGAAGTTTAATATCTGAATTAGCTAAGCAAGAGAGTTCAAGTGATTTTTATTGATTTTTATTTTTTTTTATTTTTACTCGAAGAGGACAATTCCGAGTGCTTATATTTCCAGTGAATTTGATAATGATTTTTTATTGATTATTGCATTTTCTTTAGAAAATAAATTGTTTATAACTGTGATGTTGAGTTTTTTCCTAAATCTTGATAACCTTATTGTGTCTGGATGTGAGATCAGTTGTGGGTGGAACGTAACGCGCCCCGACGCCGAAGAGTTACAAGCCAGGGTACTGATTAAGTATCCTCCGCTAAGCGGGTTCAATACCTTGCTCTAGAAACGTCACAGCGATGTTTTAGGGTACCGCAGTCTTCCGAAATACTGAAAACTTATGAGGCTGAGGGCGGGATTTAATTGCTATTTTTTGTTTTGGTTAAAGTTAATCAATTTCGATTATTGTGACATCGTGGTCATTTAGTCCCATGTACTTGGGTATATGTTGGATTTGTCTGACAATCTGTGTCATTGTGATGTTTGTTGTAGTGTGTGTATTTGTAATCGTCGGGGCTAGGATTGGGAAGGAGATGGGCGTGGCATTAAGTTAGGAACCATACCGGCATGTGCCTGGAGTAGATGTGATAAACCTCGGAATACCGTGAAAAGTGTCGACTGGGGCCGATTAAGAACACAGTATTCGTCAGATCCGAGCGTCGAGAGCGTGTGTGTGTGGATCCATTCTCTGAATTCGAGAAAGAATAAGTATAACTGTCTAGTGACGACTGGGGTAGAATTGAATACAAGTCTACAGTTTGTTTAACACTGTATAGGTGAGTGTCTGTAGAACAGAATTGTTACAGCCAGCGTGCTGGAACCAACGTAGGCTAGATAATTAAAGCCATGTATAGTATTATAAACATTATACATTTTGCCAGTATGAGAGAAGCATAAACCCTAGCGTCGAAGCGCGTAATAGGCAGCGCTTAATCATTTGAATAAACGTAGCATCAGCTTAGATAGCTGAGGTACTAGTTGTGCCTAAGATGTGTACGTATGTATGTATGTATGTATGTATGTATGTCTACACCTTATTATTCCCGTTTTCAACGGGGTCGGGGCTTATATGCGATGAAATTGTATGTGGCGGATGGTGTTTACGGTCATGATGCCAACCTCATGAGAGGAGTTAGTGAGAGATTAAATGAATGAAACTTGGCAAGGATGTGGAAGGAAGTGGCCGTGGCCTGTCACAAGGTACCGTCCCATCGTTTGCCTGGATTTGAAAATGGAAAACCATTTCAAGGACGGCCAACGGTGGGGCTCGAACTCACGTCTACCTAGTCCGAAAAGAGCTTGCCCCGTGGCCTAGCGTGGCTGCCTTTTAGCGAGCGTAGGTACCGTTGTCGGTTAGCTGTGCCTAAATAATAAAAATTGTCATAGTGTGACAGTAATAACGCAGGTTAGGAGAGTAGTACCCGACTGAACGTTGTGCCTTTGTAGGAAACATTGTCTTTAGCATAAACAGTGCAGCAGATATTCACGTGCCATCAGCGAAGTAGAACTGAGTAAAACAGAAACTTACAGGTGTTGATATCCCTATTGTCCTTTATTGAGGCTAGAATTAAGGCTTTGCCAAGTTATCACAGCGAGTAGTAAAATATTGTGCAATAGATATTGATATGGTGGAGAGAGTATTGTCTACCAATTGAATCTGTGTTAAGCTTTGTGTGACTTCTTGTCTTTTTTCATTATGTTTACAATCCTCTGAGATCGTATTTATTAATTTTCTAGTGGGAGTATTATTTTTGGTCCAATCCCAATTAAAGGTATTTCAATGTAGTATATGTTTGTTGTTTGTATTGCAGTCGTTTAATAAACTATTTGCTGAAGATTCCCATGTGTACTGCTTGTAGTCAGCTCCTATTATCTCAGAAAAGAAATGCCTAGGATAGTTTAATGTTAAGCTAATGGACTGAACACGGCCCCCTATAGAAAGAGTCCTATACTAGAAGGCCCATTGCAGAAGGAAGGGTACTGTAAGTATCAGGGGCGTACATAAGGGGGGAGCTTTGGGGGCTCCAGTCCCCTCCAGAAAAAAACAATAAAAATTAAGAAAGTGTTGCTTCGCTAAAAGCACAAAATAATTGTATATTTGGTTGTACTCGAATCTTAAAAAATAAAATAATAATGTTATTTGTTTACGTCCCTTTAAATACCCTGGCTTTTAGAGACGCCGGGGAGCCAGAATTTTGCCCCGAAGGGGATCTTTAACGTGCCAGTAAATCTACTGACACGGCTCCCTCACATTTACGCATCCTCTAATGCCAGCTGACTGCGTCAGGATACGAACCTGCAACCTTGGGCCCATCAAGCGAGAACGTTACTGCTGAGCCACGCAGCCAGCCCGTGCCATAATCTTAACTTATTGGCTAAGTTATAAACAATATTATGATTGAAATTAGACTACCTGGTGATGTAGTGGCTAGCATTCTTGGCTGCCATCCCGGAGGTCCGAATTCGATTCCCGGCTCTGGCAAGAAATTTTAATTCTGGTCTTAGGCTGGAACGGGGTACACTCAGCCTTGTGAGGCAAAACTGAGAATTCCACAGTACAGTACTTTTGAGAAATAAGCTATCAATTTGTAAAAATAAAAAAATGGTGTACCTTTCTGCTTAATAAATTGACAAATATTTAGATATTTGCCATAGGCCATAATAGAAAATTCATTAAGTATAGGATTTAATTTGTGTGTTGTATTTTACAACTTGTTTTGTATTGTGAGGTTTGAAGCCATTTTTCAGTGTTGCCTAAGCAAACAAAAGTTTGGTCCTTTTTAGTCGGTCAACACGAGTGTACCCAAAAAGAGCTGGGTTGTGCCCTAATCCTGAAATAAATTACATGAGATTAATAAATACACTAGGATGACCAGTTTCGATCGTCAAGCGATCATCATCAGAACCATTACACTTAGGCTGTAACATCTATGTTTGAGAATACAGGTGAAAAATGTTTACAATATGTACAATTATTTAGTTGCAGTATTGGTAATTCAACTGTCGGTGTATGCTAATACATTGAAGTATATCTAATATTAGGTGAAATGCTAAAATGGTGTTAAAAATCCGGAGTTTGTCTGTTTGGGGTGATTTATGGTTATACAAAATCAACTATGGTTATACTGTAATAATACAGCCTGATACTTATACGGTTTGTCTTCCTTACTGGAACTTCGAGCAGTTTTGTGTTCACTCTGGCAATCAACCAACAACTATACGATATTCAATTGCAACTAAGTAACTTCTGACACGCATCCCAATGGGACAGTTTTACCGAGCACCTACATGACACCATCAAAATCAGAGCAACGAGGAAGCACGAAACGTTAGAATATAAACTAAGTAAACTAGGAGAAACACAGAACAATCAATCTAATGAGCAACACACGAATAACAATGAATTCAATTTCCACAGCAGCGTTAACAACAGAACGAACGTAACATTTTCTCAAGATGAAATGAATATGTTAGACTAAGGTTTGAAATACAACTGCACAGACGCACACACGAACCATAATATAAAACAGTTAATCACAGATATCGAGATAGCCAGTCACAAGCTCCCAGCAGAAGACAGGGAATTAACCAAAAATTGTGCCACCAACGAAGCCAAAAAAATCCTCAAACGAGAGGGCGAAAGCAATAACATTCAAAACAACAAACAACTAAAAGAAATAAAGTCTCAAACAGAAAATAAAAGAACATGACTTAATCATCACAAAAGCAAATAAGGGAAATACCAGAGTAATTTTGAACAAAACAGAATACATTGAAAAAACAGTCGAATTCCTAAACAACAGCGAAATCAAGGAATTAGCAAAAGACCCCACCAACAAATTCCAAAAACAAATAAAAAGCGCATTAAAAGAAAAAGAATACATATTGACCAAAGCTGAAAAATCAAAACTAATAAACATGAACCCGAAAATACCGTCATTGAGGGGACAACCTAAAATACACAAAAAGGAGTGCCCAATGAGACCAATAGTCAATTGTAGGAATGCTCCTACTTACAAAATCAGCAAAGAGTTACTAAAAATCTTAAAATGCCGTCTTTCCAACGACAAAAACAACTCTGTAAAGAACACAACGGAATTGGTAACACCCTACAAATGAAGCTTAGCTTGAGGCTTGTATCTTTCGATGTAACTAACATGTACACCAACATTCCTATTATTGATGCAATCAACACTATCGAAAACAACTTAAAATCCACCAATTCGGCGAAAGAAACTGAAGTGATTGTGAGATTACTGAGGGTCGTTCTCAGCCAAAACGTGTTTCAATTCGACAATAAAATGTACACACAAACAGAAGGTCTAGCGATGGGGTCACCACTAAGCGGACTAATCGCTGACATCTTCATTAATGCACTAGAAAATGAGTTCCTAGAAAAGACATCAACAAAGGGAATAGTAATATGGAAAAGATACGTAGATGATTTAATCTGCATCTACGATACTGAACTAACAAGCGAAGAAACAATTCTCCAATCCATTAAGAGCCTACATCACTTAATCAAATTCACTAAGGAATCCGAAACAGACCGAAAAATAAATTTTCTCGACATAACTATTGAACGTAAAGATAACGAACTGGCATATTCCATATTCCGGAAAGCAACACAAACCTCGCATACAATCAATAATCAGTCTAATCACCCCAGTACGCACAAATTAGCAGGGTTCAACTCAATGGTGCACAGGGCTTTAAACATACCCATGTCAAAAGACAACTATAATAAGGAAATAACAACCATTATGCAAATAGCAAAGGAAAACAATTTCCCACCAAGAAAAATAGACATTTATAGCCAAACATAAAAATAAAGATAAAACGATTCCCAAACCGGACAGTAATGAGAAAAAATGTGCGCGCTTCAACTATGTGAATACGAACACATATAAAATCACTAATCTTTTCAAAAAGCAAGGCATAAAAATAGCATTCACAACGAACAATACGACCGGGAGGTACCTGCAAAATAGTAATCTAAATAAACAAGACCCGTATTCAAAGTCAGGGGTATACTCTATTACATGCCAAGACACTGGTTGTTACATTGGACAGAGTGGAAGACCAGTAGACACACGTTATAATGAACATAGGAATGCGATAAGATACGGAACACATTCAGCCGTATGCGAACATATGTGTGACACGGGGCACAGCTTTACTAAAATCGAGACTGACCTAAAAATAATTCATCACGAATCGAAAGGCAGAGCTCTCGACATAAAGGAAGCAATCGAGATTCACCTAGCCAAACGAAACAATCCTAACAATCTAAATGAACACACTTTTATGGAGAATTCACCCCTTTTCACTCTACTAAAAACACACCCTGTCGGAAACAAGACACACTTTAGCGATACAGCCAAGCTAGATAAAAGGGGGGGGGGGGATAGCGGTGGTTATAGGTAAATGTTATCTGGATCAGGTGTACTATGTACTTTTTTCTGCAATAAACCTAGTCCGGTATGTGCGGCAGTATTAAAGGTGCCGGGACGTCTTCAATAGACCGTGTACCGCTTAGTTGAATGGCTTTTTCGTCCACGCGTGGCGAAGACAGTTCCACGGTCTTTAATAGTTGTAGATCTTCCTGTATTCAATAACATACATTCTCATCTAGACTTGGCAACGTCACACAAATAAACATTGCACTGACCTCAGAAACCACATAGGAACAAAAGGGGGGAGAAAGGGAAAAACCAGTTTCGCCCAGTTAACACCCGGGTTAGTCGACCAAAACTGGTGCCAGAGTGAGCACAAAACTGCTCGAAGTTCCAGTAAGGAAGACTCACCGGATAAGTAACAGGCTGTATTATTAGAGTATAACCATAGTTGATTTTGTATAACCATATAATCACCCCAAACAGACAAACTCTGGATTTTTATCACCATTTTAGCATTTCACCTAACATTAGATATACTACAATTAGCATACACCGACAGTTGCATTACCAATACTGCAACTTAATAATTGTACATATTGTAAGTATTTTTACCTATATTCTCAAACATAGATGTTATAGCCTAAGTGTAATGGATCTGATGATGATCGCTTGACGATCGAAACTGGTCATCCTAATGTATTTATTAATCTCATGTAGTTTATTTCAGGATTAGGGCACAACCCAGCTCTTTTTGGGTACATTCGTGTTGAACGACTGAAAAGCACCAAACTTTTGTTGTTTTGTATTGCCAATATAAACTTAGAATTTTACAATTAAGTCTTATCTAAAATAATTACACAAAGCTATATGCTCTAAGATATTGTTTGATATTTCAGGGAATTTTGCGGCGGAAATCCCATGAGAATACTCGCAATTTTCCAGGATAGTCAGCCCCCCGCCCCCCGAAAAAATTGTATATACGCTCCTGGTATGTATCTATGCACTATGTGCGCTTTTGGCCGCTTATAACTCAAGAATTGCTGGCCCAATTGAGTTGATATTTTCAGGGTTTGTAGTTTTGCTTGTTATATCTAGAGACGGTTACACCGCCCCCAGTTGAAACTGAAGGACTGAGTACAGCCCCCCTTATATCCCTGAGGTTAGATTTTAGGCTACCTTTAAGACCCAGGGCGAGGCGACTTAAGGACAGATGTCCTTGGACTGGAGGGCTGGATTGTTAACCTAGAGGCTGGTTTTAGGAACAGTGAACAAGGTGAAATCATGGCCACGTTGTAAAACAAAAGAAAACAAAAACTATATTCAAAATTCGGGAATACATAAGGGCAAGGGATGCACAATAAAAAATAAACACTAGGCCTAATAAACCCCTTGGAGGGAAATGACTCGCATGGCCGGAACTGGGCCACAGCAGGCCCAATAAACAGTTACGTCGAATAAAAGAATTCACCAAACAAGAGCGAAAATAAAATAAATAAATAAATAAATAAATAAATGACCAAGGACAGGCTAGTAAGCGGGCGGGAATAGTGCATATGAAGCATCTGAAGCTACTTATATCACGACCACGCGATTCAACCACAAGGGGAAAATTTAATGTAAATCAAATCCAATATATTCTGAGTACCAACAGCTCGAAATAAATATGAATATTGCTCAAAGGCAATTCAACAGATGTTAACACATTCTAGGCCTAAAACTTGGCCGTACGCACATACGCGCTAGCAATGGAATGACCAGTAGCAACAACGTAAAGGTTGTGGGCTCTAAGATTTAAATATTTCCCACAGTCCAAAAATACAGAATGTAATTAATAATTTAATTGTGTCCTTCGAAGTCATATATGAAATTTAAACTTATAGCAAATAATTAGGTTGGTGTCCCTCCCTAGCTGTAACATAGTGACGCGGTAGACTACATGTTCAAGAACAAGTTACGATTTCAGGCGGCGAAATTGCTCCAAACCTGAATAGCAATTAGAGAGGTCAATCCTCCGAATAATTAAATAAGCAACAACAGAATAATTTCTATAAGCATGTGGGCACCCACGGTGTGTAACTCAAAAAGTTCAATGGACACACTTCATAGCCCGCAATGAAGCAAACAAGGTTAAATCAAATGAAAACTCATACGAGAGTAGAAAATAAAATATCAAAGGTCAAATCAGCTAGTAAATGTTCCAAAATTAACAGTACCTTAAAATTCTGCAGCCAAGCTGCCACAATAAAGTCGGCACAAGCCGAGCCTTGCGCCACGCGATCTCGCTTAGTTACATTTTGCCAGCCCCAATGTGAACTGTACCAGTCAAGAACTCACACCGGAATGATAGCGTCACGTAGGCGCTCCAGACGCGTGGGCTCTTTGGTGTAACGGAGTACACACGTACAACCAATAAGATCGCGCCAAGCGGCCTCGTGTCTTGCATTTTTAAATTGTTCCAGAACATTCTGGTCGGTTCGAGATAAATCCGCGCCGGAAGAATGGCATAGAGGGGAGCGTGAATTTCAAATAGTTCAGTTCGTTTATTATTTCAAGTCCAGAAGAAGGGGCGCCCGAGGAAGGGGCCTCCGGGGCAGGGGGAGCGGGGCGAAACATTTGTGAGGGTCAACCGACCGTCACAGTTATCGTCCGTATTAGATAGTTTTTAGAGTAGATATTCATAGATAGCCCGAACAAGAACACATTTTGTCAACTTTTTTTTCTAATGTCTCAAAAACGCCCTAACTAATCTCCAAATTAAGCATATCCTTTTATTTATCGAGTATTCAATTTTTCGTCGAATAAGACCAGCCGCTGCTCTGTGCGATAAGAATTACACCGTACAACGTTCTACTAATGTCGGAACAAAATGGGTCTTAACGCGTGTATTTCCTCAACCGACTCGAAAACAGTTTATTTGATTTAAAAAATACCTGACTGGGAACCCCCTCCCATGAAAGTAATGTATGATGGGGTTTTCCATGCAGATATTTGTATTATGTACAAGCTGTACCCGGCATGCGTTGCAATGCCAATCAAAGAAAGTGCTGGCATTGTAATTTTCTAAGACACGAGTATGTTTATAAAACGAGCGAAGAGAGTTTTATAATTTCCATTATAGGTGAGTTGCATACGACTGTTTATGTTCGAAGATAATTATAACTACCGTACTTTATGTTTGAACATAAATATTCATAAATATCTGTCGAGATTTCGCCAGTTTTATGTACTAAACAGAGCGCATGGGACGCAGAGAATACCTTATATTTGACCATGGTCTCCTCGAATACCCCACTATGACATGAGCCACGCAGTGAAATTTAAAATAGAAGGCCGTGGATGTCAGCGCAGGTGCGATGCTATCCTTACCTAATTGGTCACACAACTGTTTCTTGAGCTCTGATTGGTGGGAGAAACTGTTTGATAATGAAAAATAGTATTATAATGACCCTCATTATGATACAGTTTTCTGACATATAATATTTACATTTCGACATCATTGCATTTCGGCAGCGATGATCGCTGGCCATTTCGTGAACAAAAGAATAACGATAAAGCTCTCATCTCTTTGGGAAACAGTATCATGTGTTCCATTCAGACAGTATTTTGTAATTTCTCAAAATAAATTGATGATTTTTAAAATAAATTATATTGCTTGTCACAGAATAGTGGTTGTAAGTGTGCTTATTTGTTCACCTGTATTTTAATACATGTTATTGGGGCAGACACATGGTAACACAGGTTATCATGTAACACACGGTATGATGATTTCATAGCCCTTATTCATAGATGTCATCAATCATCAATCCAAAGGTTGGTTCTATTCAAAGTTAAAAACCTCATAAGTTTAATATTTTCATTAATTGGCTCTGGGGGTATTGATCCCCATGATCAATACGCCACTTGCCTTGAGTACTCCTTAAATTTTATTTGGTCACTAAGGGTTGGTTGGTTCCTTAGTTTAGGGGCTGCGACAATTCGGTCATTAAGCAGGTGTCTATGAATCAGTGCATTAAAACATCCTTCTGTACGCCTAGTTTTGTACATGCTATTATTTATTTATTGGGTACAGAATGTAGCTCAAAAAGGGGGGGGGGGGGTCTACCCTTTACAAACATCGCTCACCACTATTAGTTTAGAGTCTCTTTCGCTCCATGTATATATACTTAATTCGATCATCATCTTTTCTTTCTCCTCTAAAAGAAGCAATATTGACGCTGATGTAATTCTGCTCAAGATCATTCTGGCAACGTTATATTATTTCAGACTATAATCAGCTGATTATTTACCCCCAACAAACCTGTGTAAGCAAAGAGTAGGCTACTGAGCCCCCTCTTGGTGTTTAAGAATTTGATCGGGATAATCTAGGTTACTCGATACAGGTGAAGATCCTCTGCGTGGTGAGGGAGACTAGTAGCTCCTTTCTTGAAATACTGTGTGGAGCCATGTATGGTAACCGGGCATTACACAAGAAGGAGGAAGCTAAATCACCACCCACCCCTGTGGGAGGGGAGCGTAATAATACCCCCACGGTTGCTAGCCCAAGTCAAGGCTTGGAAGTGGAGGCCTCAACCACACCTGGTAAAGAGCCATCCATGGTCCCTCCGCATGGGTGAAACAGTGGTTTAGGTGAAGTGGGTGCTGGTGATTGAGGTGAAGGCTCACTGCAATGAGCTGGAACCAAGACATCACTTTGCCCTACGTAGCCATGACTGTGAACTCAGTCATGGTAATGCCAAGTGGTTACCACGTGAGTAGGTCTACTGAAGGCGGTACAAACCTGGCTTTTTGATTCGGGCCAGGGGCGGATTGCTGGATGGATGACTAAGGGGCGTGGTTACTGCTACGGAGAGCCTGAGTTGCGGGAGGACAATGTCTGGCTTTATGCCTCAACACGGATGGTGAGAACGTCGCTTAGGATCCTAGAAGGGGCAAAAACCCTACTATAATATGAGGTATAGACAAACAGAACGAACCAACTTCAAACCCCACATTAAAGGAAGCCATGGAAGCTCCAGCAGAGCAGATCCATGTGCAGACCTGAGATGAAAAAATGGAGACAGAAGTCCCAGAAGGACAGTCTCTAAATCCAAAGAAGACATGGAAAATGCCACAGAAGCTACAGAAGAGCAGAATGCAGGACCAAGTAACACAGGAGATTCCAACGAGAAAGACCTGAAAATATCTGCATCAAAGTTCAACAGGATCCATATAGAAAATAAACCTCGCACGAATGCATACTACAAAGAAAGAAAGAAAGAAAGAAAGAAAGAAAGAAAGAAAGAAAGAAAGAAAGAAAGAAAGCGAGGAAAGAAGCCATGATAGTGGCTGGAACTTGTGTGGAGAAGAAGCCTAAGAACAGAGATCGGCAAAATGCTATGCCACCGACAAGGCCCAAAAGGCCAAGGTCGGAGTACAGCACGCCACCAAGTTCGGCTGTAAAACTACTCTCCAAGAAACAGAAGGAGGAAACAGTCATGTCTTTTTCGGAACGACTGACCTCATCCAAGGTCGCAATAGTACCTAAGACCTTTCCAGATGGGAAGCTCAAAGAGGAGGATTATGACGGGTCAACCGTCTTGATAGCGCAGATGAAGCCGCTGTCAGATGGGTGTCTGCCAGGCTTCCTCGAGTCACCAAGGCTGGAAAATGGAGCAATGGTACTGATCTGTGCCAATCCAGAAACTAAACGTT
Organism: Meconema thalassinum; assembly: GCA_946902985.2. Lineage (NCBI taxonomy): Eukaryota > Metazoa > Arthropoda > Insecta > Orthoptera > Tettigoniidae > Meconema > Meconema thalassinum. Next base: position 285,746,151 of record OX336393.1, on the reverse strand, counting down.
GGCTGGAACAGACAGTATCCATCTGTAACCCTTGGAAAGGGGAGAATTAAGAGGTGGCGGACGCTAAGAAGGTGTTGAACACTATAAAGTTCATCACCAAGTTCCCACCTCCTTTTGACAAAATGAAAGTGGAAGACGTTCTTGACAGAAATCACCAGCATGACACCAAAATTCTGACGAAAGATTGGAGAGTGCTGAATGCATCAACAACAGATGAATCAGGAAGGACAGTCGTTATGGCCATTGGTGAACGAGACTTTAAAGAGCTCAAGAAGAGAAGCCTGAAGGCTCAACTCGGATATGGGTAAATTAGGTTTCAGGTCATCAAGGGAAAAACGAAACCCAATGTTAGCAAGGATGGTTCTGAAGGTACTTCAGGCCAACCTTCAACATAAACAAGTAGTTGTGGCCAATTTCGCCAGAAAGTTCAAGTCCGAGGTTATTGACGTGGCACTTATTTAGGAACCATGGGTAGTCAAGGGCAGAGTACCAGGACTGGCGGAATCTGGAGGTAAGCTAATGTACGATACAATATCGGAAATACCCAGAACGTGTCTTCTTATGAGTAGGAAACCACAATGTCTTCTATTGCAGGAGCACTGTTCTCGGGATTTGACTGTGGCCAAGGTAAAACTTGGAAATTGGGAAGGACCTAGAGAAATAATCATAGACTCTGCGTACTTTCCATATGACTCAACTAATCTGACTCCAACAGAAGAAGTTGAGAACCTAATTTGCAACGCAAAGAGTAAAGGAGAACACCCTAGTCCTGGGAGCGGTTGCAAATTCACACCACACGACATGGGGCAGTACGAACTGCAATGCAAGAGGTGAGTCTTTACTAGAGATTATTATAAGAACTAAGATCATGATACTAAACCTAGGAAATAAGCCTACATTCATAAATAAGAATCGTAGGGAGGTAATAGAAACTACGCATATTGCAAATGTCATTAAAGGTTGGAAGGTGCTGGAGGAACCATCATTGGCAGACCACCAGTATATCCAATTAGCAATAGATGCGAGACAAAGTAGAATCGAAATGTACAGAGACCCCAAAAGAACTAAACTGGGATGGATACAGAGAAATTCTGGGGCAGGCTGTGCAGAAGATCCGGACTGATGTGAGGGGACAGAGTGAATTGGATGAGGCAGTGGAAGTTTTTGAGGATGCCATTATAGATTCATGCCATGACAATTGTCCTCTCAGAGAAAAGAAGAACAACAAAAACGTCAGGTGGTAGAACAACAACCTAGCCAAAATGAAAAAAGAGGTTAGGGCTTTGTACAAAATATCATCTAGATATGGTATCTGGAATATACAGTATATCATAGGAAACTCACTGAGTATAACATAGAGACACGGAGAGCAAAGAGAAAATCTTGGAGACTGTTCTGTGAGAAAGTGCAAACACACGCTGAAGCAGCAAGGCTTCAGAAGGTTCTCAAAGCAACACACAGAGGGGGGGACACGCTAAAGATGCTGATGGCGTGTGTTGAAATTTAATTATGTTTACAACTGACTATAACCTCTACTGTAAATCTAAGTTGGCAACAATGTGATCAAAAATGTAATTTACTTTTATAAGTTGGCAATTGTTTTAAACCAGAAGAAGATGTACAGCTAATGGCGGAATGTATGTGTAAGATATTGTCTGTGAAATCTGAAGCCATCAGCCATCAAAATTGTATCTATATTGAATGTAGGGAAGTTTTTGATAACTCTTAAACATGTGTTATGCTGTAGAGTAAAAAGGCGCCTTTTGATGATACTTGCTGTTTAATTTTTGATAAATAAAAGGACGTCATACATATTGACAATGACTTGATCATTCATCCCTGCTCGGAGCATAAGAATTACAACAGGTTATCGGCCCGGATACCGCTCATACGTCAGACACGCCGAGCATTACGGGATACAGTTTGGACGTCGAGAAAAAGTCAGCCGAGTCAGTCGTCGTCGTCCAAGTCAGAAGTCGTCAGGCCAGTCCAGTCAGCCGAGAAAGTCCACGTCAGTCATCGCAGACAAAGTCAGCCCCGTCGAAGAGCACGTCAACCACATCGTCAGCCCAAGAAACGTCAGCTAAGTCAATCTAACCTCAAAATGTCAGTCAAGTAGCCTATACATGAGTCAGAGTAAATTGATAAAACTATTTGAAAATAGATAGTAAAATCTTGTGAAATCAAACGTTTGTAAATTTGTCATATTTTTGAAACTTAATTTTGCTTTTTAAGTCAAGTCATGGATACAGTAAAGGTTCATTTAGAAACTTTGACAGAAGATTTGCATGGAAATGTCAATTATGATTCATGGCGTTTCAAAATTAATTTAGCTATGAGAAAAAAAGAATGTTTTGATATTACAACTGGTTTGACTGTCAAACCATCAGGTACAAACTCCGTTCTTGTACGTAATTGGACAAAGAAAGATGTAGATGCTCAAACGCTTATAGGTTTAAATGTCAGTAGTAATATAGCGAAAAAGCTAGTCAAATGCCAAACTGCAAAACAAATGTTAGATAAGCTAGAAAATGTTTATGGTAAAAAGTCTGATATTACTGTTGAGGGTTAGCAAAGGAAATTTTTTGGTTATGTTTTTGACAGCCAAAAATCAGCTGTTGAGAATTGCTTGGAGATTCAACAGATAGCCGAAGACCTGTCATCAGATGACGACAGGGTGAAAGACGGATCATGACACGAATGCTGAGTATGCTACCACCTAAGCTGCACCATTTCAGAACAGTCTGGGACAATGTGACAGGAGCCGACAAAACTATTGAAACACTCATCGAAATATTGAGGCTGGAAGAGGATCGACTCAATGAAGGTAAAAAAGGAAAGTGGAGCAACTGCAGTCAACGCACTCATCGCAAAGGAGAAGAAAACTGGAAATCAGTCTACTCACAACTATAACAACAGACAAGGCCAGTCAGCTGCTTTAAGTGTGGACAGAAAGGACATGTGAAGAAACACTGCAGAAACAAACCCTGTGCCAAATATCTTGCCTATTGTAAAGAAAACTACCCTTGCCATATGTGTGGACAGAAAGGTCACTTCGCAAGAGACTGTACTAAGAAGGATGACAACAAAAATGGAAATGAAAGGTCAGAACGGAGTGAACAGAAGAGCACAAATCGCCCATACCGCGTACTAGCGTCAATGGGACTGTCAACTGCAGAGCTGAACAGTCTAAATTCGAAATGTAACACACGAAATCACTGGTACCAGGACTGTGGAGCTACACAACATATGACATCACACAGGAACTGGTTCGTCAAATTGATTGAATTGGAAACTCCATCTCCTATTGTCATCGGAGATGCGACTATACTAGGGGGTGTTGGCATCGGCAACGTTCAACTTGAGGCGTTCAACGGAACAGAATGGTACAAGGTCATCCTGGAAGATGTGCTTTATGTGCCTAACCTCAACTACAATTTGATATCTGTCAGTCAGATACTCGAAAGAGGTTATGTCCAAACTGCAAACAAAGATAAGTCAATATTTGAAACATCTGATCATCGTGAAATTGTGGCCATGGCAGTCAGAGAAGGTGACCTGTACAGAATGATGCTACGCCAGGAGAAGTCGGAAGCCTGTATGGTAGCCACCTCGATCGTAACCTGGCACGAGAGGCTCGCACACCAAAACCTGAAGTATGTGAAGGATGCTTTGGACAGGAATGGCATTCCATATGTTGATGATTGGAACGAGAGAGTCTGCGAAGGATGCACCTACGGTAAACAACATCGGGTATCTCACCCACTGAACGAGAAGGTTGCTACCCAACCATTGGATTTGGTCCATGTAGATATGGGAGAGATGGCGAAACCATCGCTAGGAGGAGCAAAATATTTCTTGCTTTCAAGGATGATTTTTCACATTAGCGAACAGTATACTTCTTGAAGACGAATGACGAAGCCGCAGCCAAACTGGATGTTTTCATGAAGCTGGTGGAAAACCAATTCGGAAGAAAGGTGAATATTCTAAGATCAGATAATGGAACCGAGATCAAGAATGCCAACACACGTAAGCTGCTGGAGAAGCTAGGTGTCTTTCACACTTTTTCAACAGCTTACACCCCAGAACAGAACGAAAGAGTGGAACGTGAAATGAGAACAATTGTAGAGTCAGCCAGGACAGCAATTCATGCACGAAACCTGAAGGACAATTTGTGGGCAGAAGCAGTGAACTATTCTGTGTTCACGATCAACCAGACTGGCACAAGTTCAGTGAAAGGAAAGAGTCCAGCCAACTCCAGCCAACCTACGGTTTGGACGACAGGTCAACATGAACAAACTGAAAACCTTCGGATGCGACTGCTACGTTTTGACTCCCAACCACAAGAGAAGCAAGCTTGACAAGAAGTCTAGGAAAGGTATATTTGTTGGATACGACATTGACTCTCCATCCTACAGAGTCTATCTGCCTGAAGAACGTGATGTTGTAAGTTCAGACAACGTCGTGTTTAATGAAGGAGAAAAAGATGAGCGAAACCTGACAGATGTTGAAATGGCCATGAACGAGAACGAGTTGATTGAAGAAGATGAGTATGAAGACAGCATAGACCTGAGACAAGACAGAAACGAAGAAAGAGAAGAAGCCAGAGAAGAAGAAGAACAACCAAGAAGACCAGGACTACACAATCGTCAAAATATTCAGCTACCTGCCAAACTAACAGACTATGTCATGGGCTACCCCCGGGGAGGAAAGAGTGCCAACTTAGCCATGATAGTAGAAATCCAGGATATCTCTATTTCCAAAGCGTTGAAAGATGCCAAGTGGCTGAAAGCCATGACAGAAGAATTTGAATCCTTACAGAAGATGGAAACTTGGAAATTAGTGAAATGTCCGGAAGCAGTTCGACCACTGACCTGCCGCTGGGTGTTACGGGAGAAGCCTGATGGGAGAATGAAAGCACGACTGGTAGCACGTGGCTTTGAGCAGGAAGAAGGAGTTGACTATTCAGAAACTTTTAGTCCAGTAGCAAACCATGCTTCAATTAGACTGATTCTGAGTCATACCGCTACTGAGAAGATGAAACTTGTTCCCTTTGATGTGAAGACAGCCTTCTTGCACGGAGACTTGGAGGAGAACTTGTACATGTATCAACCTGAAGGATTTGAAGATGGTACTGGCAGAGTCTGCAAACTAATGAAAAGCATATATGGACTAAAGCAAGCACCAAGAAAGTGGAATGAGAAAATGTCAGATTTTCTTGAGAAGAAACTTGGACTAGTGAACACAGACGATGACCCCTGCATTTACTTTAACGAGAAGAGAACTTTGTTGATGGCTCTTTTCGACGACGACGGGCTCATCGCTGGATATAATAAAAAATAAATCTCTGAAGTCTTGGATGTCATAAATCGGGAATTTGAAATCACTTACCAACGATCAGTTCAGAAGCAATTCACGTACCTAGGCATGGAAGTCAAAATAGAGAATGGAGGAATTTTTGTGAACCAGAACACCAGAAAGATCATCAATCGTTTTCGGTTCGACACTTGCAATCCAAGTTCAACACCCATGGAGAAAGGAATGGTGGCAAACGAAGAAGATCGAATCAACGACAGACCAGTGCCACCTACAACTCCATATCGAGAAGCAGTGGGAAGTCTACTCTACCTGGCTACAATATCCCGACCGGATATCTGCTACGCAGTGAACTAGTTGAGCCGCTTCAACGGCAAAGCCATGCAGAGCGACTGGAAAATGGTGAAGAAGGTATTTCAGTATTTGAAGGGAACTCCAGACTATGGAATTTTCTTCAATGGAGACGACAAACTTGTGGCATATACAGATTCAGACTACGGTGGGGACACCGTAACAGGGCGCTCAACAAGTTGTGTTCTACTGTTGAGAGGAGGACCAATCATTTGGTACACACAGAAGCAGCGACTCGTTGCTACGTCAACAGCAGAAGCAGAATACCGAGCAGCTGTCTCATCGATAGATGACATCAGCTGGATCAAGAGAATTGGATTGGAACTAGAAATTTTGAAGTCAGACAAACCAGTCACGCTGTTTGTTGACAACCAGTCAGCAATCCACATGCTGCACAATGCACACGAGGGGAAGACTACAAAAGGAAAGAAACATATAGAGATTCCACGCAAATTCATCCAGGAACACGTGGGCAAAACTGTTGCTCTCAAACACGTCGAGAGCTCCAAGCAACTTGCTGATATCCTGACCAAACCCCTCAATAGAAAATTGTTTGAATCGCTTCGTTGTAAAATAATTAAGGAGGAGTGTTGAAATTTAATTATGTTTACAACTGACTACTGTAAATCTAAGTTGGCAACAATGTGATCAAAAATGTATTTTACTTTTATAAGTTGGCAATTGTTTTAAACCAGAAGAAGAAGTACAGCTAATGGCGGAATGTATGTGTAAGATATTGTTTGTGAAATCTGAAGCCATCATCCATCAAAATTGTATCTATATTGAATGTAGGGAAGTTTTTGATAACTCATAAGCATGTGTTATGCTGTAGAGTAAAAAGGCGCCTTTTGATGATACTTGCTGTTCGATTTTTGATAAATAAAAGGACGTCATACATATTGACAATGACTTGATCATTCATCCCTGCTCGGAGCATAAGAATTACAACAGCGTGTCATTTTCCTGAGGCTGAGGAGATGACAGAGGAAGAAGAGATCCGAACAGAGGCCAAAGCTCGAAGAGCAGATTGGAACTGTGCCAAAAGACTAATAAAACCCAATCAAGTAAGGTGGGCAATCGACACGTTTCAACCCACAAAGGCTCCGGGGACAGATGAGATACTTCCGATACTCCTTCAGGAAGGATGGGAGATACTCGTTGAGGCCTTGGCGAACCTAATCAGAGCCAGTTTAGCTCTAAGGCACGTGCCGAAATCATGGTCTGAGGCTAAAGCGGTATTTATACCGAAGCCTGTTAGGGCGAATTATGCCCAAGCCAAAGCCTACATACCATTATGCTTAAATTCCATCATGCTAAAATCAATGGAGAAAATTATGGATAAATACATCAGAAGAACTGTGCAACTGAACTCAATGATATATGAAAATCAGTTTGCATATATACCAGGCAGATCCATTGAAGCAGCACTTCATCAATTGGTTTGCAAAATAGAGGAAAGCCTAGAATATAAGGAAATAGCACTGGCGGCATTTGTAGACATAGAAGGGACCTTCAGTAATACAACCTATGACTCTATGATTAAAGTAGTAGAAGAGACCAAGGTCAGCAAACCCGTCGTAAAATGGATTAAATCTTGGTAGACGGAAGAAGGATAAAAGCAACTCTGTTTGATGAGACGCTAACGGTTAGGGCCACTCGAGGCTGTGCTCATGGAGGAGTGCTATCTCCTCTGCTGTGGAACCTTGTAGTGGACAAAATCATAGCCAGGCTCAACGAACAGGGTATGTATCCACAAGGATATGCAGACGACCTAGTGATTGTAGTACGAGGTAAGGTGAGAGTGTCATACAGGACCTCATGCAGAGATCACTTACAGTAACCTTGTAGAGAACTGGTGTCGGGAAGAACAACTTTCCGTTAACGCGAATAAGATAACTCTGGTCCCTTTTACACGAAAGAAAAAATTAGAGGGAAAGAGAACACTGAAGCTCTTTGGGCAAGAAATCTATCTGGAAGAACAGGTACTACATCTTGGAGTAGTGCTAGATAAAAAGCTAACCTAGAATCCGCATATAGAAAGTGTTAGAAATATGTAACCCAACAGGTGATTTATGGTTTAAATGTAAGCGCCAGGAAGGGCAACGCCATTGGTGGCGATTCTAGATACGAGAATGTTCTCGTTGATTCTTTTATCTGCTTTTTTATATATACGCCTGTATGTAACCTAGTCGTTCAGTTCGTATTAAACATGTGTACCGTACTGCATACACGCCTAGTCGTCATTCCCCTGCCATATACTTCTACAGGTTATGGGCCCAGATATTTGACAAGTGTATAGTTTTCTGACCATTGCGATTCTATGTGAATGAACAAAACTGTGATCGCGTGCAATAACTTCAAGAAACTGAAGGGGAGAGAAAACTATATTGACTGGCGTTTCCAGATGAAGAATTATTTTATGCACGATGATCTTTGGAAGTGCATATCTGCTTATGCAGAAGATGATAAAACGGGCGCAGAGGTTAAGGTACGGTGCGACGAACGTGTTTCGTGCAAGATTAACCTTATGGTGGAAAAGTGTGTTTTTCCGTACATCATGGAAGCGAAAACGGCGAAAGCAGTATGGAATTCGCTCGAGATGGCATATGAAGATAAAGGCGTCAACAGGCACACAATAATTCTTCGCCAACTGTGTTCCACCAAGCTTGAACGATTCAAGACTATGCAAGAATATGTCACCACTGTTTTAGGCCTCTCCCAGTGGCTAGTAGCAGTTAAAAAAACACTTGATGATGAATTTCTAGGTGCCTTGCTCTTGCAGGGACTACCTGATGACTATGAACCTATGATTATGGCATTAGAAAATTCAGGCGCAAAGTTGACTAGTGACTTTGTGAAATGTAAACTGTTACAGGAAGACAAACGCAGCTCCAGCAAAGAAACAGCACTCTACACTAACAGGAGTGGATTCAAGAATACTAAACACAAGAAACCGTTTTGTTGGAACTGCCGCAAAACTGGCCACTGGAAACAAGATTGCAAACACCAAAATAAGACAGCAGCACATCAAGCAGATGCCAAGCCACTAGAGAAGAAAGAAGAAAAGAAGAAGGGTAGGGCTCTGCTCACAGCACTTGGAGTTGATACCCACTCAGCAGACAGCTGGTACATGGACTCCACAGCCTCCACACACATGACTGGTAGAGTAGATTGGATGTCAAAATTTGATGATAAAAGGAAGGTTGGATATGAAGTCACCGTAGCAAATGATTGTAAACTGTATAGTGGCGGCATAGGTCATGTTCCAGTACAAGCAAATGTTTTTACGAAGGTGAGCGATGTTATAAATGTACCTAACCTCACAGCAAACTTGCTCTCTGTGAACAGTAGTGTTAAAAAGGGTCATGTAATTGTTTTTGATGAAGGAGGTTGTAAATTGTTTCAAGACAATGACTGTCAACTTACAGGTGATGTGCAATTATTGATTGAAGAGTCAAATGGACTTAATATCTTAAATAACTCAGGTTCAGTAAGTGCAAATGAATCAGCAGTGTCTTGTTTAAGTGATGCTAAAAATGTTTGTTCAAAAAGTTCTAATTATAGAGAATTGTGGCACAAAAGGTTAGGCCATCTCAATCACGTGGGGATGGACTTGTTCAAAAATGGTTTGGCTACTGGTATTGATTTTTTGGGTGAAAAGCAACTCTGTGTTCCATGTATAGAAGGGAAACAAGCTCGACAGCCCTTCAAGAACACCAAGCATCAGAACCGACTGGACCTGTTGCACAGTGACCTGTGTGGACCGATGCCTGAGGAATCCTGGGGAGGAGCCAGATATTTTCTCAACTTCATCGATGACCATACAAGGAAGGATTTGGTTTTTTTCTAAAAAAGAAAAGTGAGGTAAGAGAAATCTTTGAACAATTTGCTAATTATGTTGAAATTGAGTGCGAAAGGAAAATCAAGGTCATACGCTCTGGCAATGGTGGGGAGTACTGTAATAAAGCTAGGGATGAGTTTTTCAAACAGCGTGGTATCAAGCATCAGCTAACAGTAAGGTACACACCAGAGCAAATGGAACTGCATAACGCATGAACAGGTCTCTGAATGAGAGAGCACTCACCATGATACAAGGTGCATCTTGTGACAAACGGATGTGGGCAGAAGCTGTCAATACAGCTGCATATATTATCAACAGGTCTCCTGCACGGAGAACACCAAATTCAACACCAGAACAAATGTGGACTGGAGAGAAAGTAGACCTGACGCACTTAAAAGTATTCGGCTCTAATGCCTACGTTCATGTTCCAGATCAGCTGAGAAGAAAACTTGATCCCAAGACTGAGAGAATGGTATGTGTTGGGTACCGCCTCCTGCACCCAGTAACCCATGAATTAATCACAGCGAGAGATGTGATTTTTGATTAGATGTCTTTCTCTGCTCTAACAGATCCTCCAGTGATACCAAGGAAAACAATAATACCCCTAACCACTGGTCAGTAAACCACTATTGACTGCATGTGATAGGGATGTTCCAGATCCAGCTCCACAGCATAATGAAGAAGTGAAAGTTGAGCCTGATCATCAAGATAATCCATCACAGCACAATGAGGAAGCGCGTCGCTACGAACCATGTACAGTAAGGGAAGCCTTGTCATCATCTTACTCTAAGGAATGGCATAAAGCCATGAAGTGCGAAATGGATTCCATGATGGTTAATAAGGCGTAGGTTTTAGTTCCTAAGCCAGAAGGTAAAAACATTGTACAGAATAAGTGGGTGTTTGAAGCTAAGCATACTACAAATGGTGATGTAAAATATAAAGCAAGGTTGGTTGCAAAGGGTTTACACAGCAATTTGGCATTGACTTTGTTGAGACATTCTCACCAGTTGTGCAGCACACTCAGAATGTTGTTTGCTTTAGCGGTTGAATTAAATTTACAGATTGATCATCTAGACATTGAGACTTCTTTTCTCAATGGAGAGTTACAGGAGGAAATATTTATGTGTCAGCCAGAGAGCTTCCAGGTGAAGGGAAAGGAAGACCAGGTTTGTTTGCTCAAAAGGGCCTTTTATGGACTAAAGCAGACTGCACATATGTGGCACAGAAAGGCTCATACAGTTCTGTCTACTTTGGGCTACAAACAGTCATAATAAGGCATGTGTTTATTGAGAGAGTACCGGTAATACTGTAATTCTTGTTGCTCTGTACGTTGATGATTTCTTTGTGTTCCACAATAATCCACAGGAAGTTAGTAAACTAAAAGATAACTTAATACAAAATTTCATGATGGAAGATCTTGGACCTGCTGCTCGGGTTCTTGGAATGCAAATAGAAAGGGCCACAGATAACAATATACTCAAAATTTCTGAGACGCAGTTCATAAAGAATCTGCTCAATAAGTTTGAGATGACTGATGGTAAACCCATCGGTACTCCTATGGATGTAAATATGAAATTGTCTAAAGACAAAAATGTGGACGATAAACCTTATCAGCAGCTGATAGGTTCTCTTATGTACTTGAGTGTATGTACTAGACCAGATATTGCCTATGCATTGTCATATTTAAGTAAGTTTAATTATTGCCACAGTGAGGAGCATTGGCTTGCAGCCAAAAGGGTACTTCTGTATCTTAAAAGTACGATGAATCAAGGGCTCATTTTAAAGAGCACTGGTTTAGATTTGGTAGGGTTTGCAGATGCCAGTGTTTCCACAGATAGTGATAGTAAGTCCAATACTGGTTATCTTTTCAAGCTTCCTAATGCTGCCATATCATGGGAAGCTCGCAAGCAGAGCTCAGTTGCTACCCCATCAACAGAGGCTGAGTATGTAGCTTTGTCAGAGGCTGCGAAGGAAGCAGTTTATCTTAAGAGTCTGATGTTTGATTTCATTGGTACTAATCAAGGACCAATAAAGATTGAATGTGTTAAAGGTGAATGTGATTTGCAGTGTGTGTTGATGGCTTGTAATAAGGAAATTGATTTGTATAATGACAGTCAAAGTGCAAAGAAAATTGCAAAAAATCCTGTTTTTCATAGGCGCACTAAACACATCAACACCTAACATAATTTCATTAGGGAAAAGGTTCAAGAGAGAATCATTTCTTTGCACTATTTGTCCACACAAGAAATGATTGCAGATATTCTCACCAAAACTTTACCTAAAACAAAACATGTGTATTGTACCCAAGGAATGGGATTGAATTGTTAATTAGTACATTGTGTTCAAAAATGTTTTCAGAAATTGAATTATGTTTATGTAGGGTACTCTATGATTGAAGTCTGGTTGACAAATGTCTATTACATTCTAGATCAGCTATTGGTTTAAGTGGGTGTGTTGGAAATATGTAACCCAACAGATGATCTATGGTTTAAATTAAGCGCCAGGAAGTGCAACGCCATTGGTGGCGGTTCTAGTTACGAGAATGTTCTCGTTGATTCTTTTGTCTGCTTTTGTATATATACGCCTGTACGTAACCTAGTCGTTCAGTTCGTATTAAACATGTATACTGCATACATGCCTAGTTGTCATCCCCCTGCCATATACTTCTACAGAGAGGAACATAACATGGGCCAAGAACTTACTCTATGCGTGTAAGAGAGCCGTTGGGACAACATGGTGCCTAAATCCGTAGGTGGTAATGTGGATATACACAATGATCATTAGACCGCTGATAACCTGTGCTTCAATCATCTGGTGGTAGAAAGCAAAACAAGGAAATGTCAGCAGCAGATTAAATAGTATTCAGAGAATGTCATGTGTAGCTACAACTGGAGCTATGAAAACTGCGCCGACAGAAGCCTTGAATACATTAATGGATCTCCCATCTCTATGCAACTTCATAGAGGGACAGGCTAGAATGGGTTCATATAGATTGGAACACACAGAATGCTGGAAAGCACAAAGGCCCAATCTAGAACACTGTAAAATTAACAGAGTTATAAAAGGGGAAGTACTATACACGCCTTCTGATTATATGATACCAAAGTACAACTTTGAGAAATCATTTGAGACCCAAATAATAAAAAAAAAGGAAGACTGGGAAGACAGATAGACAAGATATAGTGTGGTGGACTGATGGCTCAAAAACTGTAAGTGGTACAGGAGGGGAGATCAACGGGGGAAGACCTGAGAGATCAATTCAAATGAGCCTGGGCAGACACACTACTGTCTTTCAAGCGGAGATGTTGGCTATCACCACGTGTCTTGAAGAAAACCTGAAAATAAAATAGAAAGATAAGAACTTTTTCTTTCTTATGGATAGCCAAGCAGCCATTAAGGCACTAGAGGTTGTCCGGATAACATCCTAAATAGTATGGTACTGCCACTCAGTTCTCCTGAAGCTCTCAGAGTACAACACAGTTAAATTAATATGGGTACCAGGGCATGCAGGTGTAGAAGGCAATGAAAGGGCAGATGAACTGGCCAGAAAAGGAGCAGAGATACATTTTGTAGGCCCAGAACCTGTATGTGGGATCTCTTACAGACAAGCCCGACATGTAATAGGTAAATGGGTACAAAAGAAGCAAATGGAAAACTGGAAAAAGACTCCAGGTTGCAGACTTGCAAAGGAACTGATGAAATGAAAATCCACAGCCTGCTTCCAGTCTCCGACCGGGTCAGGAATGGAATGAATGAAGCCCCCATCTAGTGGCGAGGATATGAACTGTGCCGGCTGCCGAGGCCTGACGCACTCCTCTGGGGCAATGATTAAATGAATGACAGATGAAATGAAATGATAGTGGAGAGTGTTGCTGGAATGAAATTTTGACAGGGAAAACCGGAGTACCCGGAGAAAAACCTGTCTGCCTCCGTTTTGTCCAGCACAGATCTCACATGGAGTGACCGGGATTTGAACCACAGACCCAGCGGTGAGAGGCCGGCGTGCTGCCGCCTTAGCCACGGAGGCTTCTAAGGAACTGATAAAAGGACCAAACAAGAAGCACCTTAAAGAACTGCTACAACTTAGGAAAGGAAATATAAGATGGGTAGTGGGACTATTGACAGGACACTGCCATCATAAAAAACACCTACATAGAATTGGAGTAATAAGAGACAATATATGTAGGAAATGCAATGAAGTAGAAGAATCAGCTGAATACCGCACGTACGGTACCGGTACTTTTTGAATGTGAGGCGCTGGGAAGAATCAGGATCTCCACACTGGGGCTACCGGATGAAGAAAGAGAGAAAATCTTGGAAGATTGATCTGCAGCTTTGTGAAGGGAGCAGGGATATCCAGGTGGGAATGAAGGAAACACATGGTAGCAAAAGATCTTGGAGGTCGACGCTAAACAGGAACTTGGAAACAAGAGGCTCCATGAATAAAAGAAGAAGAGAAGAGGCTACTGATCTGTTGAGAAGTGAAAGTGATCCTGTTGTAGGAGGTAGTGGACGAAGGACGATGTTCGCCGGCGAGGGAAACCGCTTTTCTGACTTTGTGCGCCGAGCGATCATCGCCAGCGATGTGCGCCAGCGATCATCGCTGTAGCCAAACCATACCTTTAGCTAAACAGATGGAATACCAGTCTATAGGCAGTGGTAGTGTGGTACATGCACTCTTTGGTGATTCCCATTTTAAGCCATATGAGCACATGTGTTACAAAGTGAGGTTAGGTAGCGTGGATGGGAAATATGCTGCAACTTTGATGCTTTGGATCAGGACGTTATTTGTTTAAATGTGTCCACTGCTCGAGAAGGTCCATGGTTGAGCGAACTGGAAGACGAAGGAATAAAGCTTACTAGTGATAATGGGGATCCTATCGATGAGTTACTTGGAGCAGATGTTTGTGGTAAGCTGCTGACTGGTAAGAAGAAGAATCTTAATTGTGGTATTGTGGCTATCGAAACACACTTGGGATGGACAATCATGGGAAAGAACCAAAAAGAAAGCTCAGAGAACATTAACCGTTCAATGATGGTCTTGTCAATGTTGTCCTTTGAGAAGTCGTTAGCTACCTTGTGGGACTTAGATGTATTAGGAATTGAGGATCCAGTAATGAGACCCAGCAAGGCTGAGATGAAACGCCTAGCCAAATACCATTATGAGAAAACGGTTTGTGTAAATGCAGATGGAAGGTGTGAGGTTCAGTTGCCCTGGTTAGAAGATCACCCACTCCTTCCTGGGAATTTCAACCTGGCAACGCGCAGATTGGACTCGACAGTGAAGAAGATGGTGGGTAGTAATTCTTTTGAGCGTTATGATGCTGTGTTGACTAAATGGTTAAGGGATGATGCTATAGAGAAAATACCAAGAGAAGAGTGGGGCAATGGACATTATCTTCCTCACAGGCCTGTTTTTTAAAGAAAATAGTACAACCCCCATTCGGCCAGCCTTCGAAGCTTCAGCAAGAGAGCATGGGTGCCCATCTCTAAACCAATGCATTGACAAAGGCATTAACTTGATCGAGTTAATTCCACCACTTCACTTCCGACTTCATGAGATAGGAGTGATAGCATATATAAAAAAGGCTTTCTTGCCGATCAGTCTTGCTAGAGAGGACAGAGACTTTCTAAGATTTTTGTGGTTTGACAAGTCGGGTAACTTGAGAATATTTCGACACACCAGAGTAGTGTTCAGTGTGACTTGCAGTCCTTTTCTATTGTGTGCTGTTATAGAATACCATCTAAAGAACTGTTCGATGCCCAGAAAAAAAGGAAGTTCCCCCCATTCCTCAACTACTATTACTACACTACTGAAGTCTTTTTATGTGGATAATTGTGTAGCAAGTGTTCGTGATGAAAAGGAGCTAGATTGCTTCATAACGGAAGCCACTGATGTATTTACTAAGGGCAAGTTTGGTTTAAGAGGGTGGGAGTTTACCAATCCTGAACTTCCAATGAAAGGCATTACGCCTACTGCCGTTTTAGGTCTTCTTTGGGACAAGAAAGAAGTAGTCTTGTTTGTGAACACTGATTTCTGGGAAAATGAAGACATGAACAGGATCACTAAAAGATCAGTATTATCTTTAGCACAGAGGTTATTTGATCCCATTGGTTTTTTATGTCCAGTGACACATTTCCCCAAGATTCTCCTCAAAAAGTCTTGGATAACAAAAGGAGGTTGGGATGAAGAGCTGGAAGAGGATCTCAAATACTCTTTCATGGCTTGGATGGCAGACTTGCCACTTCTGAAATATATTAAGATTCCAAGATGGATAACAATGGTAGACAGTGATAATGCCCTGAGTTATATCCATTGTTTATGATGCCAGTCAAGAAGCCTATGCTGCTACAGTGTTTATTAGATTAGAGAACAGTTCTGGGGTAAGAATTCAACTCATTGAGCAAAATCTCGCTTGGCACCAATAAAAGACACCAGTTTGCCTAGGCTTGAATTGCTTGCAGCAGTTATGGTGCTCGACTGAGCACTTCCATACTACAAGATATGGAGTTTAAAGGTCTTCAGCTGTTCTTTCTGGGGCGACTCGTCAACCGTGATAGCATGGATCAAGCGAGAGGAGCAATGGAAAACCTTTGTGAATAATCGAGTACATGAAATTAGGAAAGTTGCCCCAAAAGAAGCATGGAGACATATACCTGGAAAATAAAATCCAGCTGATCTTCCTAGCAGATGGTCTATTAGGAAGTTTGTAACCTCAAAATGGTGGGAAGGACCTGCATGGTTACAACTTTCACGAGATATGTGGCCAGTACAGGAGAACCAGATGGATGAAGAAGAAGTAATTGTGGAAAAGAAAGGGGATATTAGGCCTATATCTTTGCTGTGCGAGAATGGTGATGGTGAGTGGTACTACTCCTACTTTTCAAGGTTTAACAGGATCGTGAGAACAATTGGGTGGATTCATCGATTTGCCTTAAATTGTCATCTGAAACGAGGAGTTGAACTTATGAAGGTTGAACTTGTTGCAAGAGAAATGGAAGAGGCGGAACTAAGGGTCATGGAACTTGTCCAGATGGAGTCGTTCATTGGAGTTCAAGATAAGCAACTTGCAATACTCGCTCCTTTCGAAGACCATGATGGAGTAATCTGCTTAACTACGAAGGTGACAGAAAGGAAAGATTTGATGGATTTTAGATTGCCTGTAGTGCTTCTCTCTAAACATGCAGTGGTATGCCGATTGATTTACTGTATGCCACACATGTGAAAAACTGTCATGTTGGTGTTCAAGGACTATTAAGTATCTTACGAGAGAAGTATTGGATTTTACAAGGAAGGAGGTCTGTGCGCGCTGTTATTTCAAAATGTGTCATCATAATAAGCAAACATATTTGCCATAATAGCAAATTGTGTAAATCCGTACCGTATTGATTGAATAATTAATTTAGTATTGATTTGGTGAATATATAACATAGGTGTTTTTTTTTTATGTGTCATCTGCAAGAGACATGGTGGGAGGAAGATGGTTGTTAGCTCCCCACATTTACCAGAGACACGTGTAAGAGATGCTGCAGTGTTTGAGATAATTGGTGTTAATTTAATGGGACCACTATATACTCGGGAAAATAAGGTTTGGGTTTGTCTCTTCACGTGTGCAGTCTACCGAGCGATTCATTTCGAGATAGTCTCTTCGTTATCTTCTGGACACTTTTTGCAAGCCTTTCAACGATTTGTGGCTCGTCGTGAAAGACCAGGCATTGTGTATTCAGATAACGGAACCAACTTTACAGGAGCCTCCAAGATGTTTAGAGCTATGGACTGGCAGAAAATGGCAGAATACAGCTGTGTGGAACGGATTGACTGGCGGTTCAATTCACCAACTGCTGCATGGTGGGGTGGATGGTGGAAGCAGCTTCTGAAGAGAACGCTTGGGAGAACTAGATTAACTGTGGAGGAGTAGTCAACAGTACTGTGCGACTGCGAAACGATATTGAATTCCAGACCCTTGACCTACGTCTCAGAGGACAATTCTGATTCTGTTCTCATCGCTCCCTCTATGTTTATCCAAGGTGTAAAGGAGATTGGGGTACCTGATTGTGATACTGCTTATGCCACTGATTTAGGAGGACTACGGTATCAACAATAATTAATCGAAAGCTTGAGGCAATGGTTAAGAACTGAGTATCTTGGTCAACTCAAACTTACTTCCAAGAATCAGAAGCACAACCTGATGACTGGGAAAATTGGTCTAATAGGATCAGGCAGCAGCCAGAAATTTGATTATCATATTGCTATTGTACAGGAACGTATCCAGGGAAGGATGGAGTGGAAAGGGTAGCACGGCTGAAGTCATCATCTGGAACTCTGATTCGGCCAGTCCAAAGGCTCTGTCCTTAAGAGAGTACATCTGAAGTTTTGTGTAGTGGTAACCAGTCGACCCTACCTGTAGAAGACCAGTCACCGTTGAAACCAGTAGCTGAGGAGATACCTGTAGGTGTAGAATGTTCCATGTTGAAGACAAGATGTGGAAGAAAGTAAAAGTGCCATCAAGGTTTTTGGAGTGAACTGTAAAAAAATTGTATACTTTCGTTGTTTTTTATTTTTATTTTTTGAAGATTCAAGAATATTTTTTGTGTTTAAAATTGTTGTTCCTTCCACTGACATAAACTGTAAAACTATAATGATAAAATGTGTGATGAGACAAATGTCTCAAGGTGGGAGTGTGTTAAGGATTGTTATATCTTTCAAGTGAAGGACTTGGGTCACTACTCTTTGTTTTTCTTTTTTGTGTTCGTTTATGCCAAGCGGGCTCTGTATCTTATTCTGTAGTCTGTTTGAAGGACATGGCTGAACATGTTTTTTTGGTTTTAGGAAATAAAATAAGTATTATAAAAGAACCTACACGCCGGTTAGGCTTTCGAGAGTTATAATTTCTTAACAGCGTCAGTTAGGTTTACTTCGTCACGACAATAATGGAATTCATGATCAATTTATATAGTTGGTTGGTTCCTCAGTTTATGGGCGATCGTGTAGCCCCGTGTACTTTGGGTGTGTGTAGAATCTGCCTGATAACCGCTGTTAATTGTGATGACTTTATTAGCGTGTGTTATCTGTTGACATCTGGTAGTGAAAGTTGGAACAACTTGAAATTGAAAGGAAATTGTAGCTCACCCTATGGGTGTCCACTTGAAGCAGCTATAGAATCTGGCGAGCTGAACAGGTCCTCGGACACTCCCGGCACTAAGAGCCATACGATAAATAATAAATCTGTTTTCAATTCAAGTACGGACTGCAGACATTGATTTTTAGCCTATTTTCAATTTTGAAAAAAAAAAAAAAAAATAGGCTTATGAGATCACCTTTTGTCCGTGTGTGTGTGCGTGTGTGTGTCCCCCCATAATAAAATCTAAACGGCTGGAGAGATTTCAATGAAACTCGGCAAGTTCATAGCTCTAATCCGGGCGACCACGATCGTGCCCTTCAAATTTTGTTACGTCTCGCCAATCCAACATGGCGGCTGTGCGAAATATTTCACCAGCATTCAATATCTCCGAAACTGTTACCGATATCACCCTGGAATTTTGCATGGTGATAAAGGAAACTACTAGAAATTCACTTATGTAACCTTTGAAAACCTGGTGACTACAAAACCAACATGGCGGCCAAGCGAATTTGCGACGTTTAAATGGACGTTTCTCGCGATTTAACCAACCAAATGCAATGAAACTTAGCACAGTATATGTTTATATACATTGTAATGCACCGACATCTAACTTCCTTCAATTGTATACATAACCTCAAAATGGCGGCTGTGCGAAATATTTCACAGGCATTCAATATCTCCGAAACTATTTATGATATCATCCTGAAATTTTGTACGGTGATAAAGAGCACTGCTACAAGTTTATCTATGTAACTTTCAAAAACCTGTAAACTACGAAACGAACATGGTGGCCAAGCGAAGTTGACACATTCTAATACATTTTTCTCGTGATTTAATCATATGAGCGCATTGAAATGTGGTACAGTAAATGATTATACATATTGTCATTCACTGGCATCTAAATTAGTTCAATTGTTTACATAAACTGAAGATGGCGGCTGTGCGAAATTTTAAAATTAAGTTTTTTTTCTTGTGTCGTAATCATGCGATCGAAGTGAAAGTTTGATTAATGAAGCTACGCAATAATTTGCCTTTAATGGTACATAACTCTATGGCCTATACATATAACAATCCAAAATGGCGAGCATCCGACATATTTGGACGGTTCTCAATATCTAAGAATCATTTCCAGCAATCAAACTGATTTTTTAAAATTTTCATAGAGGCTATGGACATAAGTTCACCTATATGACTTTCAGTAACTTGGTGAGCACAAATCCAACATGGTGGCGACGCGAAGTATAACAATTTAAATGGACGTTTCTCGCAATTTAACGATCTGAGTGCAGTGTATCTTTGCACGTTAATGCTTATACAAATGTTAATCCACTGGTATCTAATTTATTTCAATTGTTTTCATAAACACAAGATGGCAGCTGTGCGAAATTTTAAAATCTCTTTTTTACTTATTGTGTCCTAATCATGCGATTGAAGTCTGAAGACCACACGTACACAATAATATTCATGTAATAGTGCATAAATAAAAATCCAACCTGGCTACCATCTGCAATATTTAGTCGGTTCTCAGTATCTACGAATCTACATAGCAATCAAACTGAAATTTTGTATGTTGATAGAGGCAATTAATATGAGTAGGATATATGAAAATAGGCTGTATAGTTCTTCACGGAACTACTTGTTTCAAGTACGGTAATTGCTACTTTTGCCGCCAAACGCCACCGTCAACGACTCCTAGTTCAGAACTTGGTCACCAGATGCCACCGCAGTCGGTTCCTGGCGACGAACGTCGGAAGCTAAGAGCGTTTGTCAAATTTTTAACCTATAATTTAGTTTCACACAGGTGTAATTAGTGGAAGGTTCTTTAACATGCCATAAATATATGACATGGGACCGCCGCACAGAGGGCCAGAATCTTGAAAACGTGGCCAAAATATAAAGAGTTGTTCAATTTGTACGAAAGTTAGTATGTAAAGGTTATCGAAGTTACTGATTAAGAATATATCAAAAAGTCAAAATGGCGGATCCAAGATGGCCGGCAAATATTGATAAATGTCATTTTATTCATAGAAAAGTATTTTGGGGGAATTATCGAGGTTGCTGATGAAGATTGAGTTCGAAAATTAAAAAACAAAAACAAATGGTGGATCCAAGATAGCGGTCAAAAATTGATAAAAGTCCTTTTATTTATAAAAAAAAGTCAATATTTAGGGGTTGTTGTAGTCAATGGTTAAAAATATAAGTTCAAAAAATGAATAGCTCGAAAAAAGAACCAAATAGAGGATAGAAGATATTGTAAAATATTACAAAAAATAATTTTAATTCAATTACAATTTATTTAGTAAATTGTTTGTAACTCTAATTAGAAGTTGTCGTTTTTTCCTCTTTTTGATCTTTCATCATCTTCTTTATCTTCTTCTGCTTCTTCAACTGAATCGTCATCTTCATCATCATCTTCAAAGACTGTTTCCTCATCATCTGCATCGGAATCTTCATAATCTTCCGCCACAGGAACTAAGAGGTTAACGGCTTCTGGCGACAAACTGTTTTGTTTCTTTCGTGGTGATTTGCGTAGACAAGAAATATAGGGGTCTGTGGTTGCCAACGATCTACCGAATACGTCTTCCACGGTCTTAACTCTGGAAAACCTTCGAGAAAAACTCAGGAAATATTGCTTTATCAACTTATTGGCTGATTCTTGAGTTGACCGATAGGTAAAATAGCCGAAGAAATAATTTCTGGTCCGTGGATCAACAATCTATGTACTGTTGTTGGCATGTTGTACCAGGGGTATTAGTAAGATAAAAAAGTCCGGTTCTGGCACAGGGGCTAGTGCGCAAGATGGCGGCCGCGTGCAACCCATCTACTGTATGTTATTCTTATGGAGGGGTCAGTCATTGCTGACACAGGGGCAAATGCGCAAGATGGCCGCTACACCCTGAGACCGTGGCTGACGTCACAGCAAGAGTTCGGCCGTGTAACGTTGCTAAATCAAATATTTATTATTTATTTATTATTATTTTTATTAATTTATTATTTATATAACTTTTAATATTTTAATATTTTATTTTTATTTTAATATTTTATTTTATTTATTATTTATTTATTATTTATTTATTATTAGTTTTTATTAATTTATTATTTATATAATTTTTAATATATTTTAATTTCTTTATTTTAATATTTTTATTATTATTTTTATTTGTTGTGTCAAAGCACTAAACTGCAAGGTAAAACCCACCAATTCTCTTACCCACAAACACCTAATTTCAAAATTTAAACTACTGCATGCCACATGTTTTATTTTATATTTTTTACATTTTACATTTTCCAAAAACAGTTAACTACAAGGTCACATACCTAACCTAACCTAACCTAACCTATCCTAACCTAACCTAACTTGAAAGTGGAAGCAAATATGGGAGCAAAAAGTGGTAGCAAAAAGTGAGAGAAAAAGTGGGGGCAAAAATTTAGAGCAAAGAGTGGGAGCAAAAAGTGGGAGCAAATGTGCGAACACAAATATTACACTTAGTTATAACCTAACCGAACCAAACCAAACCTAACCTAACCCTCACAAACCTCATTTAAATATTTAAATTAATACATGTAAGATTTTCTATTTTAAAATTTTTGGTATTTTACATTTTAAATTTTATATTTTCCAAACAATGTAAACTACAAGGTCACATACATAACCTAACCTAACCTAACATAACTTTACCTAACTTTACCTAATCTCACCTAATTTAACCTAACCTAACCTAACCCACAGAAACCTCATTTAAAGATTTTAGATTATACATTTTAACACTTAACATTTTAACATTTTACATTTTAGATTTTTCATTTTACATTTTTTTTTAGATTTTAGATTTAACTTTTAACATTTTACATTTTAACTTTTAAGATTTTACATTTTTACATTTTATATTTTACATTTTAATTTTTATATTTTCCAAAAACAGTAAACTACAAAGTCACATACCTAACCTCTGTTCATCTAACCTCACTTAACATAACCTTAGTTCACTTAACCAAACATGTCCTCACCAAACTTTATCTAACCTAACTTAAGCTAAGCCAAAGGCTAATACACATACACAGAGTTTTGTTGTTCACACATTTGTCAATTCCTCAATTTCCACTTAGCATTACTTTTTATTTTTAAATTTCAGTTTAAAGTTTTTGAATTTTGTCAATATGGAAACATGGATATTTCAATTTGTTGTTTACACATTTGTCAATTTTCCAATTTCCCATTTCCAGTTTTAAAAATGATAGTTTTAAGTTTTCGAATTTCATGATATGGAAAAATGGATTTTCCTATCTTGCTGTTTACACATTTGTCAATTTACCAATTTCCCATTTACAGTTTTTAAAAATGATAGTTTTAAGTTTTCGAATTTCATGATATGCAAACATGGATTTTCCAATTTTGATGTTTAAATGTTTTTGATTTTTGTCCATGTACAAAGTTCATTTTGCATTAGGAGTGGGGAGATGTGGGTAGTAATTAAAAATGTACAGCAGTGTCCATACAATATTTTATATTTTAAATACACGTACATTATTTACACATAATACCTTTTTTAAATATATTTTTGTTATAAATTGTAGTTTTTTTAAATTCTTTTATCTTTGAGTATGTATACCGTTTTCTTGTTTTCTGTTTTTGAAGTGCTATTGTCTTGATTTTTTAAATTGTTTGGATTATGTATTTGCTACTAGCAGGTAAAGCATTTTCATATTCATAACTTAACGCTTTAAGCATGGTCAATAATTGAGTAATGACCATAGGCATGTGTACCTATATCATTCGAATCAATTACCCTTTATCATCACCAGGACACAATGCAATTTTGTTTAGTCTTATAGGTGATATGTCATGTTGTTTAAAAGCAATAATGTTCATTGGTATTCTTTTTACCTCGTTTTTCATAATACAATCCTTATGATCTTGAAAGCTTACACAATTTTTGACAACACCTCTGCTAATAACTTTAATCTTTTTGATTTATTTACCATGTGTGTCTAAAGCGTACATTTTAGCTCTAAGTCCAACAAATGCTTTTATAATTTATCCACCAGCCTCGTCTTTAAATTCCCCAACGTTTTCTTGTTTGATGTAGAGTAACATATGTGATTAGTAGGATAATCAGATGTGTCCAGGTGTTCTAGGAAATCCAACTTGTCTTGATATACATCTTGGGTGTTAACTAAATAAATGAACGAGTCGGTATCCATATACATGAGTTGAAGATTTTCCATGCCATAATAGGGTAGCAGGACATCATAGTGATGGGAATACAAGAGAGTTTTTGAAATATCCAGTATACACATTCCAATATATATAGGCTTATTGAATACAATGTTACGTTTAGCCATTTGGAAAGCAGCTAAGGTAGGACCATAAATTGTTCTGTCAAAAATGTCGGCTTTGCTATTAGCTTTTCCGCCTTTTTGCTGTCAGTCACAAGACGTATGTCTATTCTTTTAAGAACATTTTCCATTGTTTTTCCAAAAATGGCATTGTTAAATAATTTGTACAGATTTTTCTCAAAATCATTTTTGGCTTGTTTTCGAAGGTTGATATTAAAATCAATGCATGCCAGGTCTTTGTTTAAACATTAACACACGATGAATTTTTAGCAATTTTAGTCCATGATCTAAAGCCTGTTTAAGTGTCAAGTAGTGAACAACGTATCGCTTTCGATTTCCAAGATGAGGAATTAGTTTTTTCAGAGACGAATCCTTAGGTTGTGTACACTCTGGTAGGAGAGGTAAATCGTTGTGTGGATCATGAAGGTCAGATGAGTAATCAACATCAACGTCTATAATTATCCCTCAGGATCGTCTTTCTTTAGTTTATCTAGATCAACAGTATCTGAAGAAACCCACTGAAATCCACCATTAGGAAGAGAGTGACACATAGCCCACCCATATTGGTTGTTGGCATTATCATAGGTAATATACAGCGATGGTTTCACAGAATCATAGGTTTCCGTGTATTTATTGTTAGCTTCAGCATACCGATGAGACACCTGGCATATGCCTCCACGTATTCCAGACTCGATTAAAAGAATCTGATCGTAATTCTGTAGCAATTCTAGTTCAATTCCAATGTACAGGAGCATTGCCTCGAAACTTAAACCAGGCGAAGTAAAAAAGTGTGCAGCATCCACTCTGTGTGTTGTTTCTGGTGTTTTGTTTCTAAACGTTTCAAAGCTGTCTGCAAGACGGAGTACATGTGAAGTTAAGTAGAGTTCACTATATTGCCCTAGAGTTTTATTGTTGAACTGATTCCACACATTTTTGGCATGTTCATAGTCTTCTTTGCTAACATCTTCTTGACTTAATTTGTTAAAGAATGCCTCTTTTGGAGGTAATCACGTTTCACTTAACTTTTCCATGAATCACTGTAGTCATAACAAAATACCCCTTTACGAGTCGTGAGCGTTGCATTTTCTTTTCCAAAGTACTTGCCTATTTCAGGGTATAATGTTAAGTTGGAAACTACGTTTTCCAAACTACTCGGCATTAACCGAAACGTGTCCACAAATCGAAGCTTAACATTTCATACATATTTGGTGAAGGAATGTACTTTTCTTTGGAGTTAGCGATAACGTCCACTCTCTCAGTAGTACATCCCAATTGCTTTACAATTAAATTTGCGTCATAGCCACTCATATTGTGTAAAATACAGGAACGGGATTACATGTTTTACACCTCAAATTACAGTTATTGTGAGCACTACCACGGTATTCCCCTGTACAATGGCAAGGGTCTCGAACTTTCCAGTCCTCTTTAGTAAATGGTTTATGACACAAATAACAGGTTTCAGAATTTTGGAACTCTACTTCTTGATCCTGAGTTTAAGCCTTTGGAACATTTAAGCTGTAAAGGCGATCAATTTCATCAGCTATTGAGATCAAACAGTCCATAAACTTTTCTGCAGCGTCAGGACCACGATAAATAATAGGTTGTCTCGCAAGATTTGTCTTTATGTGTTCCACACCAGGTGATGGTTTAATGTATCTACCAAAGCTCATAGGAACATGACTCTGGTATGGCACTGTATAACTTGCCTCGGGATTGGATAGACATGTTTGATAGGGTCAGAGTATACTTTCGAATCTGCATAGATAACGTAAGGTATTCTTAGTATTTTTTCCACATTTAAGAATTTAACAATTGGGTTTTTAATAGGCATTTCAACCCTAGCAATGTCATGCTGGACACACTAAGCTCTATGTTCTTTCAATTTTTCCATTCCTTGTTGATCATATCGATTATCGAAGAGAGTAAAACACCGTTTACACATATATATCTTATGTTCACGGTGTGTAATCTGATGTCCTACTAGTTTACCAAAATCTTTGATAAAGACGTAGTGGTTCTGACCGGACGAAGAACATAGCAGAAGGAGGTCATGATGGTCTTGTAGCTCTTGATCCACAACCTTTAGAGGGAACAATTTGTTGTCTTGTTCCAATCCAAATACATTAATGGATATATCGTTGGCTTTTTCAAATTTGGGAATGTCAGCTAGCGATGTAGGAAACGGTATTACAGAAAACTCATATTTGTTGTCCAGGTCCTTGTATTTACTAATGCGTTGAGCATTCTTTTTAGCCAGTTTTGCTAAAATGGCATACATAAAACACTTTTCATCTTTCAAGTTTTCAGGATTAATGCAGGCTTTTCTTGATTTTATAGCTGCTGGTAATGGAATATATGTGCTACCACGCAAGGGATTGTACTTATTTATTATCAATCGTACTCCTTCCACTGCTAACAAAGCCGAATTACTGCCTTTTAGCTCAGATTCGTCCATTTCTGTAGTTAACTTTGTAAATTGTGTTTCCAAGAAACTACTTAGGTCTGTTTCCAAAAATAGGGCTTGATTTCGTGTTTTAAAAGCCCGATCTGTAATTTCGTTGGTGGACGTATGAATAAATCGTGAAAGACTGTCAAAACAACCATTGTACACCCTTGTACTACACAGTAAGTAGCTGTTGGTCTTGCCTATGGTATTTTAGAGAACCCTTAGCAAGAATACAATCAGTTTACTACTACTTGTTACAGTGTTCACATCGTGAAAGAACGTCTCACTGTCCAGTCTACAGCCTTGTCATACGCTGTGAAGAGCTGTTGATCTAACTAGGGTATATTAGAGGACCCTTAGCAAGAATATTACCCCTCACTGTGTTCACATCGTGAAAGACCGTTGAAACAACCATTGTTTACTTCTTTATTTATTAATAGGTACATTTACAGTTAGGCAAAACCTGGTGGAAACAAGATATTTACATGTTGCTTGTAACTCAATTTCTCTCCATAATGTCTCTGGGTTCCCTGAACGCAACATTTAATTTATTCTTGAAAACTTTTAAACTGTTATGAAAAGGTTCTAAGACTTCTTCAGGTAACTCATTCCATGTTTGAATACCCCTGTTTATAAAAGAATACTTAGCTAAGTTTATTCTTTGAATGATTGTACAGCCTTGTACTACGCAGTAAGCAGCTGTTTGCAGAAATCAACATCCACAATGGAAGAAACCATTCCTACTTATATGTGTAAAGTGTGTGGAAGGACTTTTCTTCGAGACTATGATAGAAATCGTCATGAAGTTTCTTGTGGGCAATTTCATGAGTGTAAAACGTGTGGCAGTAAATTCAACAATGCCTACAACGGACGTCGCCATGAAGAATGTTGTAATGTTGTGTCGGCAGCTAAAAGATAAAAAGCGGAGCCGACAAAACATTACCTACTTTCAATGGTTCCAGACAAAAATGGACTAATTGAATATGAGACATCTTTTGAAGGTCGACTTAAATCCTATTTCATACGTTGTGATACGTGTAAGGATTTAAATTCATACCTTAAAGAGTCCAAACAGCAAATAATACAAGCTATGCAGAAAGAACTAGCAAAGCACAAGTCAATAAAAGTTAATCTTTTGGCTGAATGTAGATTTATTCATACGTCCACCAACGAAATTACAGATCGGGCTTTTAAAACACGAAATCAGGCCCTATTTTTGGAAACAGACCTAAGCAGTTTCTTGGAAACACAATTTACAAAGTTAACTACAGAAATGGATGAATCTGAGCTAAAAGGCAGTAATTCGGCTTTGTTAGCAGTGGAAGGAGTACGATTGATAATAAACAAGTACAATCCCTTGCGTGGTAGCACATATATTCCATTACCAGCAGCTATAAAAGCAAGAAAAGCCTGCATTAATCCTGAAAACTTGAAAGATGAAAAGTGTTTTATGTATGCCGTTTTAGCAAAACTGGCTAAAAAGAATGCTCAACGCATTAGTAAATACAAGGACCCGGACAACAAGTATGAGTTTTCTGTAATATCGTTTCCTACATCGCTAGCTGACATTCCCAAATTTGAAAAAGCCAACGATATATCCATTAATGTATTTGGATTGGAACAATACAACAAATTGTTCCTTCTAAAGGTTGTGGATCAAGAGCTACAAGACCATCGTGACCTACTTCTGATAAGTTCTTCATCCGGTCAGAACCACTAGGTTTTTAACAAAGATTTTGATAAACTAGTAGGATATCAGATTACACACCGTGAACATAAGATATATACGTGTAAACGGTGTTTTACTCACTTCGATAATCGATATGATCAACAAGGAATGGAAAAATTGAAAGAACATAGAGCTTTGTATGTCCAGCATGATATTGATAGGGTGGAAATGCCTATTAAAACCCCAATTGTTAAATTCTTAAATGTGGAAAAAATACTAAGAATACCTTACGTTATCTATGCAGATTCGAAAGTATACTCTGACCCTATCAAACGTGTCTAACCAATCCCGAGGCAAGTTATACAGTGCCATACCAGAGTCATGTTCCTATGAGCTTTGGTAGATACATTAAACCATCACCTGGTGTGGAACACATAAAGACAAATCTTGCGAAACAACCTATTATTTATCGTGGTCCTGACGCTGCAGAAAAGTTTATGGACTGTTTGATCTCAATAGCTGATGAAATTGATAGCCTTTACAGCTTAAATGTTCCAAAGGCTTAAACTCAGGAACAAGAAGTAGAGTTCCAATGTTCTGAAACCTGTTATTTGTGTCATAAACCATTTACCAAAGAGGACTGGAAAGTTCGAGACCATTGCCATATTACAGGGGAATACCGTGGTAGTGCTCACAATAAGTGTAATTTGAGGTGTAAAACACGTAATCCCGTTCCTGTATTTTTACACAATATGACTGGCTATTGGGTAGGTTTTTGCTAAGAATTAACCTTACCCACAGGGGAAGATGAAGAGGGAAGTAAAGGGAAGTGGGTTTCGGACTAAGGAATAAGTGTGGATAATAGGACGAGAGTCCAACACCAACCAAGAACGATGTTTATAGATGAGTATCACCGCAAAGCCCGTGAAACACCTAAAGTGGGTATGGACCTGGCCGTATCTAACGGGAAACGCGGCTGGAACTTGAGCTATACGCAAGTAAGCAGCTATAGCGTATTCCCTGTCAAGCATAAATATGCCTACTATGGAGAAGGGTGGTGGTCTGGCAAGACAAAGAGTGACAGATTTACTGTTTGTACTTTCAAAGGAGTTAGGTCCAACAAAATGTTTTGAAAGGCAAACAAAGGGTGGGCTCGTGGTGATATTTCTTAACTCCGGGTGGGTAATTCCCCTCAACAAATGACCGAGTACCACTAGGAAGGGTAGCGATGAAACAGTTATGCTTTTGAAAATAATTCTGGTAAGAGCAACAATAATTGCATTTAAGAATGGCAAAGCTTTTACCCAGCAAAGAGCCGGCTAAAAGATTTGACAATGAGAAAAACTTAAATTTGGAAAACCAACCATAAGTTGTAGAGAAAAACTCAACAAGCAGGAAGCTGGCGGAGCGAGCTATGCTTGCCTTACTGGCCAGTTAGAATTAGCTATCCAGGCTAAGAGAGGCTTTAACAAGTTTGTGACTAAGAGTTCTTGCTCAAATGCAGCAAATAGCGGAACCGTTATTAATTTGATTTGTGAGTTTTTTTAAGGAGGGCGTAAGCCGGTAAGACAGGGTCCTACCTCAGCGTGAATCTAGCGAAAAGAATAACGAGAAAAAATAATAGGTTTATTAACAATGAATTAAACTTTGAAGAATTAACAATGAATTAATAGCAGTTAGATCATGCTTGGTGATTTCTAAAAGGTTACATGTGAAGGTCTGAGACCTAAAGATAACAAGTTTATAATTGGCAAACAATTTTAAATTGATTACAAGTTTAAGACTTGTGGTAAGCACCAAAAATCTGAATAAGATTTTAAAAGTGGTGCTTAAAATGGACAATTTTGACGTTTGTAACAACAATTATAAAGTAATTCTAGCGTAGCCGAATTAATCAATGTGGGTATTTTAAGCTGTCATATTTAGAAATCTTAAAAGTATGAAAAAATAACAATTTGAAATTATAACTAAAAGAGAGAGAAAATAAGTAGAAGTTTCTAGAACTTCATATATTTAAATAGGGATCACGAAAAAAATATGGCAAGTTTCCCTTTCGTGAAACCTAGAGATAACTCACTTGTGAGTAGAAAGAATTGAATTCCCTCATTAGAAGGGAGAAACAATATATTTTAGGGCGTGTACTACAGGTAGACACGAAGTTACAGAAATTAATTAGTTGTAAATGGAGCAAATATGGGAGGGCACTTATTGAGAGTGACATCTCATAGAAAAAAGACCAAAATTTACAATTTTGTTACTCAAGTTTGTTAGTAAAGGGTTTGGGAAAGATGAAATGGGATTGTGGAAGAGTGTTCATGGCCGTATTTATTGTACTTGGACGAGCGCGACGCGGATGTTAAGTTGAACGGGCACAGATTTCACTATAGTCTGTTGATATAGTTGAAAAGTTCACTGTAGTAGCACATGTAAATCACTAGTTGAGTTTTAGCTTGAGAGAATTATGAGTTGTAGTTTCTATAGGTGGTAGTTAAATGCGGCAGAAAATTTCCCACGTAGGAAGACAATTTATGTGGATTAGAAGTTTATACCACATAAGTTTCTCAGTGAAGGAAAAGTACTCCCATATTAAAGTGGAAAATACTTGACAGTTTAACTGGTAGATAGATTTCTTGTTATGGAAAGTTCCAGAACAATGATGACTGTTGAAATGGGTAGTAAGTCCCTCGGCGGAAAACTAGATATTATAGACAGTGGGTATTTTAGGAATATCCCTCAATGTGAGATAGCATCTCTGAAAATCTGTACAAGGAGTACTATTTCAATTTGAAAGTTAGAGTAGATAGCTAGAGTTTGATCAAGAAGATCTCTAGAAGGCAGTTATTGTATCACAGATAGCAATTTCACTGTCTATAAAATCAAAATAAAAGCATCTAGCTTTTTAAAAGCGATGAGAATGTGTATAATACGTGAAGTCGGTACTTATCTTTGCTTCATGAAGAAAATGATGTTGCTGTTGACGGTTGATTTTAAAACTCGAACATGGCGTCGGATTTAAAAGTATGCTTCTCGAGTAGAGGAGGCGTGCCTTAATTGGGCTCCAACTGACTGGTTCGACTTCAGACGCACAAGTGAGGCCAGCTCAACGAAGCGCGGAGGGACCAGGGAAGGAAAAAGAGGGGGGTAGGAGACAAAGGAATATACATAAGAATAGCCAACATTATAAAAATTAAGTATCTTGATGAAATGGTCTTCCAAGAGTTGATAGCAGGCGTCACTAGCGAAGCCTGGTGGATGGAGATGTAGACGAAGTCCTCTTGATCACAGAGATGATAGCTGGCGATAGCAACGAGATCTGGTGGCTAGATTGGTAAGAAAATCCTCTTGTACATGGAAAAATTGAGGAACTTCAGTGATTCGCTGCTAGATGACGCTAGGTGGGTCATGGAAGATATATATCTAGAACAGACTCACAGGTAATATAAGCAAAGTACACCAACAAAGAGAAACCAGGAGATCATTGTTGGTGTTTGCGAAAAAAGGAAGGAATGAAATAAAGCAAAGAGCAGCAAAAGCTCACTCTGTCTTACCGTGTATTCCAAAGAATACACCAAGCTGGGAGGAGAAACACCAACAGAGAACAAGAAACATGATATTAAGGATTTAAAGGTAGAGGAGCAATTAAAGACAGTGGTCTTATAATATGCCCATTAGTGGTCAAGGTCTTGGCTACCCTAACTCCCCCATCCCTTCCCGGGTAACACTCGGCCACTCTACCGGAGATCCAGACCAAGGGAGGGGAAGCATCCCTAACCAGGACCAAGTCCCCCACTTTAATGTCGGGATTAGAAAGAAACCACTTCTGTCTCCGTTGCAAGGAAGTTAAGTATTCCCAATTCCACCTCTTCCAGAATGAATTACGGAGGGCTTCAAGTTTACGCCAAACAATAGGTAAATTAGTATCTCTGTAAGAGTTGGGAAGGGGAGGTGGGACAGAAAGAGAAGTGCCTATAAGGAAGTGACCAGGTGTAAGTGGAAGCAGGTCATCAGGGTATTGGAAAGCGGAGTCAAACGACGAGCATTAACAACACCTTCAATCAGAATAGACAGCGAATTATATTCTTCATAAGTCAGAATGCGACTACTTAAAACCTTTCTTAGATGACGTTTAGTAAGCATTACGCAGAATTCCCACCTACCACCGTGATGAGGGGCGTAGGGAATTATAAAATGCCATTTGAAACCCTTTGAGTAGGAAAAATTAGAAATCTGTTCCATGGCAGGAGAAGATGTAAGAGCTTTCTTCCACAAGGAAGCTGCGCCTTGAAAAGTGGATGCGTTATCAGATTACCTCTCAGAAGGAACACCATGCCTAGCAGTGAAGCGAGAGACGGTTGACAAAAATTAAGAAGTGGAGGCATTCATTACTATTTCAAAATGGATCGCGCCAGTAACCATGCAAACAAAGAGAGAAACATAGAGCTTACCAAACAATTTGCGTTTAGCTTGAGGGGAATTGCATTGATATTGGAACGGACCCATATAGTCCACACTGGTTAAAGCAAAAGGACGTATAGGAGAAGAGCGGAAAGAGGGCAGATCGCTCATTAATTGAGTATTGACTTAAGGTTTCGCTTTGAATCAAGGAATGCATTTGTAAATTAGAGGTAACTTCATGAATTCCATTTATGATCCAGTACTTTTCCCTTAAGAAGCAAAGCAGTGTGCGTGTAACAACATGCAGATTACGATAATGAAAGTCACGTATAATTAAAGAAGTTACGTGATGTTTAGAAGGCAAAATAACAGGATGCTTTTTGTCCTCAGAAAGCATCTCAGAAAGCCTCATCTCCAAGAGTATACTGGTTCTATCTACTGGCCAAAATACCAACCACTGCCAAGCATAGAGATGCGGTCAATTTTTATCCAGATAATTATTACAAAATCCCGCGAATGCTGAGAGAGAACTGGAACTTTTAAACGCCAGGCTGACCTTACAGCATGAACTAAGAGCCTTAGCAATTAAACTAATTGAGATATCATCTTGAAATAAGTTGATTTTGATAAAGCAATATAGTGGACTATAAATGAGCCAATAGAGAAAAATTGGATATATTTTTGGTTAACGCCCCATTGAACGGGTGCAATTATAAAGTCAAATGCGATCTTTTACCGCATAGCTTCTACGATTGAATATCTCGGCAAGTGCAAGTTGCGTAGAATAATTCGGTTTCGGTTTCTACAAGCATAAGAGAGTAGTTCAGTGGATATTCATGAAACAATTAATGTTTCTGATGCACGATAACACCCGTCCGCTCAGTACTGTTGTAACCCAACAGCTTCTTCAATAATTTCGATGGAAAGTTTCTTAACACCCGGCTTATAGCCTTAACTTTGTGAAGGAGAAATTAAAAGAAGAATTCGTATGGCTAAGAAAGCAGTGTCTAATCTAAGAAGAATATGGAAAGATCATCTTATTACCAAGGAAACAAAGAAACGACTGGTTCACGCTTTGGTATTTCCTATCGTCACGTATGGCTCAGAGTCATGGACCATAAATGCTGCATGCCGTAGAAGAATCGAAGCCTTCGAGATGACGTGTTATCGAAGAATGCTACGAATATCGTGGGTAGCAAAAAGAACAAATGAATCTATTCTGAAGGACTTAAGGATTGCTCCTAAAGCACACTTGTTGTTGCTTTGGTCTTCAGTCTTTTGACTGGTTTAATGCAGCTCTCCATGCCTCCCTGTCATGAGCTAATCGTTTCATCTCTGCATAGCTACCACACCCTACATCTGAGGCAATCTGTTTATCATATTCTAACCTTCGTCTACCCCTACAGTTCTTGCCCTCGACTCTTCCTTCCATAATTAAGCTTGCTATTCCTGGGTGTCTTAGTTTGTGTCCTACAAACCTATCTCTTCTCTTCACTAGCAGTCGCCAGAAACATCTCTCCTCTTCCACTAGTCTTAATACCTCTTCGTTTGTACCCCCATGTAGTTATAACATGAGCTAGTCGTGTGCGTCAAATTGTGAGCAACGACTCCAATAATAAAGAACCAATCGTTAAATGATTCCTGCATAGTTATTGGTGTACAGATTTTAAACTTAAGTGAGGATTGGGAAGGAGGCAGTCATAACCTTAAGTTAAGAATCATCCATGCATTTACCTTAAATAAAAGTGGTAAAACCATGAAACAATATGAGTGAGGTCGAAATGAGTTTATTACGTCTCAGTTTTCTTCACAAGGTTGGTAGTTACTCCCTGCTCAAGCTAATTTAAGCTACATCTAAGACAATCTGTTTAGAATATGGGAATTAGCAGAGGATTAGGTTTCGGGCACACAGTGGAATGTAAATAGAGCGACAAGGAAGAGACCAAACATTGATAACTAGAGTTAATACATTTATTTCATTTTTTGAATTAATAACAAATATTTTCATTAGAATGATAGTTAAAAGAAGGCAATTCAAAGTGTATTGTTTCTCCAGGAAACTCAGAATAAACGTTGACTAGAAAATATGAATTACAATACGAATGCATAAAAAGCCTATTAACAGGCGATTAAAAAGTCTTTTCAAGAAAAGATCCAAAAAAAAGCAAGAAGCAAAAAAAGGCTTGGCCTTGAAAAAATGTATTAAACAAGCTTAATTAAAGTTGGCGTTACCAATGGTTGGATACTTGATACCGAGAATCCTCCCATAAAATCGTCCTGGAGGAGGCTCGCTCAGACAGTAGCAGGAAGTAGTATTGTTTTGCCCGGACAGAGAAGAATCGAAGCATTGGTTCAGCGCGATCCAAAGTTTCAAGTGCAGTGCTGGAACACGGCCATGGTTTAGCTGGCCTGCTGGGAGCGGGTCGTAAAATAAAATAAAAAAAAGGCTTCCCCCAGGAAATCTCGGCATGGCTTCCGAAAAAAAATGATTTTAGTTCCTTCGACGAAATGTAACCAGCAGTAACAGATCTCTTGGTAGTGACTTGGCTGGTGGGTTACGAGCAGTTACAATTTCACATTGCAGAGTTGATGAGATGAAGGTCGTTGACTCAGAACTTGCCCAGCACGACAAAGCCCAAACAATGAGGAATGCCACTTAGAGTGGTTCCAGCTACACGATGTTTACCAACAGTGCTGACCCAATAAGGGCCTTGTTGTGGTCAGGCAGGCAGCCGTGATCGGATGTAGACAGACGTAGACAGGCACAGTAGAACGGTGATGAAGGCGATATATAGTGGAAATGACATCATAGTGCGCCGAACATTCCAGATGGGAGGAGGGGTGTCAACGGCAAATCAGCGCATATCTCCATACACATTGCGAGGGTTACGGCTGATGCGAGCACAGTATTTGTGAGAAACTGTGACAGTGCGGTGCGTCTAGATAAACACACTTCAGAAAAAGGTGAGTAGACAAGAAATAATAAAGAACAACAATTCAATTAAAACATAAGTTAACTAAACAATAAATAAACAGAACACCCCGTTCATACTGCAATTATAGCGAAGTAAAATAATGGGGCAGAAAGATTGAACAAATGTTTCAAACCGTACGGGAAACAAAACCTACAAAACCATTCGCAAAAGCGAACATGCTGGGAGGGGCGAGAGAAAAAATTGCATTAAGAAAGCGCAAGAACTAGGCTTCGCGTGGTAAAGGAGCAAGCATGGTGATAGGCCTGAGAAAATGACCAACAGAAGTTTTTAGTTTTACCACGCGGACTATACTATCTCTGCCAGGAAAGCACTCAACAACCCTACCCAAATTCCACACAAGAGGGGGACTGGGATCTTTCATAAGCACCAAGTCCCCTACCTGAAGGTTAGAGCAGGACATTCACCGTTTGTTTCGCTGCTAAAGCAAACCGCAGTATTCCAACCTCCAGCGACGCCAAAAATTATTGCGCAAGCTTTCAATTTTGCGCCAAGAAATGGCTAAAGAAGATTCAGAATTTTAATATAACAAGGGGGGGGGGAGGGGTAGGCAGTCAATGGACCACCAATAAGAAAATGACCCGGCGTTAACGGCTGAAGATCTGAAGGATCATTAGATAGGGGAGATAAAGGATGAGAATTAATTATGCCCTCAATAAAAATAATTAAGGAATTAAATTCTTCATGAGAAAGGGGGTTGCGGCCACAAACTCGTCTAAGGTGCTTCTTGGTGAGTTTAACACAAGACTCCCAACGTCCACCTTGATGAGGTGCATAAGGGGGATAAAATGCCACTTGAAATTCCTCTGGTGAGCATAATCAGTAATCTTTTCTAACGCTGAATTATGAGTAAGAGCTCTCTTAATTTGCTCAGAGGCTCCTACAAATTTTTTAGCATTATCCGAGAACACTTCTGAAGGAAGACCTCGGCGGGCAGAAAATCTGGCAAAAGCTGCCAAAAAGTAAGCTGTAGAGGCATTGGTAACCAGTTCTACGTGAACTGCACCGGTAAAGATTCATACAAAAAGAGAAATATATAGTTTTCCAGAAATGCATTTTTTAGCCTCAGGGGAATGTTTCTTATATACAAAGGGACCGGAATAATCCACCCCCGTAAAGGTAAAAGGTCTGACAGGCGCAGATCGAAACGTGGGAAGATCACCAATGAGCTGAGCGGAAATCTTAGGGTTGGATTTAAAACATGGAATACACTTCCGGATAACAGAGGTGACTTCATGCACTCCGTTTATGGGCCAATACCTTTCACGAATGACAGAAAGTAATGTGCGAGTGCCAGCATGAAGATGCTGGTAATGATACTGGCGAATAATTAAGGAGGTGACATGATGTTTTGAGGGAAGAATAATTGGATGTTTCTTATCCTCAGAAAGATCAGACAAAGATAAACGTCCTCCTACTCTCAGCAAGCCATCAACATCCAAAAAAGGGGCGAGAGAGGAAAGCCTACTCGACTTCTTAAGGGATTGACCTTGAGACAAGGTCTGACATTCTGCAGAGAATACTTCCCGTTGAGTAAGCCATAAAACTTTTATAGTGGCTAAGCCTAATTCAGAGAGGGTTAAATATGGTTCAGGAACAAGGGGTTGATCTACAACAAAATATTTCCATCGAAGGAGATAAGCAATCACCCTTACCAATTTATGGAAAGAGGAATATCGCTGCAAAAGAAGGGGAGAATCGGAAACGAGAAGAGAGTATCCAGTGATCTTCCCAGCATCCGGCAAATCTGATAATTCTGGAAGAGGAAAATTTGGCCAAGTGGAAGGCTCTTGCAGAAACCAGGAGGGGCCGTGCCAGTATAATTTCAGGTTAGAAAGGGCCAGAAACATGATGCCATTGTTCAAAACTAGATAACTGTTGAATTTTGGACACTCTATTACCTACAAACACCTGCCAATGAGATGGAGGTTTGGCAATCCATGCTAAGGTGATGGCTGAGTCACTCTAAAAGTAAGTTTTGACAAATCGAACTTTTAAAGATTGACGGATTTTGACCGATAATTCAACAGCCAGAAGGGCAGCCAAAGTTCCAGGCGTGGCAACGTCAAAGTTTTAAGGGGGGCCACTTTAGACTTGGCGCATATTAAATTGGAAAAGAAATGTGATTGAACAAAGTTACGGCAAACGATATATGCACAACATCCATAAGCTTTCTATGAACTAACAGCAAAAACATGAAGTTCATATCCTCCGCAGGAGGGAAAGGGAATTATCACTCGCGGGATAATAACATTGGAAAGATCTTCCAAACTATGTCTATAAGAAATCCAATTATTTTGCAATTCTGAAGGGACTGGTTCATCCCAACCAGTTTTCAAGGACCAAAGATCCTGCATGAAAAGCTTTGCCATGACGATGACTGGTGTCAAGAATTGAAGAGGATCAAATATCTTCGCAATCTCAGACAAAATTTGCCGCTTAGTTTGCGGTTGAATGTCACTGAGATTAAGTTTGAAAAAGAAAAAATCCTTTTGAGGACTCCAATAGATGCCTAAAGTTTTGATAGAATGACTTTCTTGAAGAAGTTCTACTGAGTCATTATAAACTGACGTTAACGGAAATTTAGAAAGGAATTCCTCCGAATTAGAGTTCCATTTGCGCAGGGAAAATCCGCCTCCCAAAAGCAAAGCTGTCAAATCTTTAGAGACTTGAAGCGCTTCGGATACTGACTCAAAAGAATGAAGAAATTCATCAACGTAAAATGATGATTTTAACACTTCAGAAGCTTTAGGAGAATACAGCGGACCATCCTGGTCAGCAAGTAATTTCAACGTACGTATGGCTAAAAAAAAAGCTGAAGGCTTTAGTCCATATGTTAGTGTTTTAATGGAAAAAACCTTGACAGGCTTAGTAGGCTCATCGCGCAAAAGAATTCTCTGAAGATCGCGCTGTTGTTATTCAATCAAAATGTGTCTATACATTTGTTTGATATCGGATATCACTGCGATAGGGAACAAGCGAAAATTTATTAAGACAGAAGAAATGTCCGATTGAATTGAGGGGCAGATAATAAAGTGTCATTCAGAGAAGTTCCGTTGGCATCAAAGGCAGAGCCATTAAAGATCACTCTTATATTTTCCTTTAAAATTTCATTCTTCCAAACAGGATGGTGATTAAGATAAATGACTTCAGATGGGGTATATGAAGCATCATCTCTCCTGGTAACAACCTTCATATGATCGAGCGCCTCATATTCTTCCATAAATGCAGAATATGGAGTTTGACAACAGGGTCACGTTTAAATTTGCTTTCAACAGCATAGAGTGCTCTAAGAGCTCTAGGGTGTGTTTCAAGTAGAAGAGGAGGATTATCCACACGGGGCATGGTTACAGCAAATCTACCCTCTGAAGTGCGTATAGTTGTTTCGCAAAACAGTTTTTCACACATTTCATTTTCAACTGAGGAAGGTGAAACTGATTCTATAGTTTCAATTTTCCAAAATCTTTATAAGTTTTGATCAAGACTTGTATTAACAAAATAACATTGTGAGAAATTTTGAAATGACTTACGAGGGACATGACCTGTTACTAACCAGCCTAGTTTGGTACGATGAGCGAACACTCCTGGTGATATTTTGACCTTGGAGCTAAGGATACATTGCCAAAATACATGGGCACTGAGAAGTATGTCTACTGGAGCGCTTGTATTAAATGTCGGATCTGCCAACTGAATGTCTTGAGGAAATTGCCAATTTCTGATTTCAAAAGAAATGCTAGAGGTATTACTGCCAATAGTATCAATGGCAAGACAATTCAACTGTAATGTTGTATTACAATTAACAGCATCTTTAAGATGAATTTTAACAAAATGCAAAGATTTAACATTGCTATTGTTGATACCGGTAACCTGAATTAATGTAGGTTGCTTAGAAAGACCAAGGTTTTTAATAAGGCGTTCACTTATAAAGCCGTGAGTGGCAGCATTGTCTAGTAAGGCACGTGCTTCAAGCCATCTACCCGAAGAATCTTGAACTTTCAATAACACGGTTGACAGCAGCTCCTTGGAACTGCGAATCGAGCTAGAGCTCTGGGTATAAGATTGCGCATTGCCTCCTGGGGATGTATCTTTGGAACTTCCTGGGGAAGGAGCCTGACGTGGCTTTTCAAACCTGTGAAGCAAGGTATGATGTTGAGCCTTGCAATGGGAACAGTTATTTTTGGATAAACAATCAGACAACATATGCCTAGCTGACAGACAGTTAAAGCAATATCTGCTTTGGGCTATTAATTTGCGTCTTTCGTCGGTAGAGCTTTAAAGGCAATGCAGGAATATAACCTGTGAGGTGCTTTGCAGAGAATACAATCTGTTGCGTTAGGTTGAACAGTAAAGAGAGCAGATTTGTTTACTTTGGTACTGACTGGTTTGACAACATTAGACTTGTTATCTGTACCACCTGACGTATAACAGGCTACGGCCGAGAGAACTTGACATCTGTTGTTTATGAATCCAGGCAAAGAATCATAGGTATATGACGAAGTATTTTCTATATCAATCTCCCATGCTTTTAAGCTTGCGGGATTAAACTTGGACGTAATTAAATGAATTAAGAATTAATCCCAGTGCTCGACTGACTGGTTCAGTCTTGCCAACGCTCTAATGTGTAGTTGAGCAGTATCCCCTAATGCTCGTAATGTTAACAGATTGTCAGCACGTAAGGAAGGTAGGTTAAATAAAGCCTGTATGTGCCTTTGAATGCATAATCTTTCATTGCCATAACGACCTTTAAGTAAATCTATGGCTATATTATAATTTTCTGCTGTTAAGGGTAGTTCTTTAATAAGTTGAAGGGGAGGGCCTTCTAACACAGATTTTAAATAATGGAATTTTTGAATTTCTGGAATTGCCGTGTTTTCATGCACTAGTGAACAGAATAATTCAAAAAATGATTGCCACCTGTCTTCTTTCCCAATGAAGCGTGGAATTTCAATTTTAGGTAATAATGGTTTTATATTGTTCCCATTATTAATTCTCCCTTGAGTTTCTTCTGCCCTTAACTCCATGGTTAACGCGCGAGCTAGAGCTACGGCCTGACCGTGTGTTTCAAATTAATTATTTTTAACATCTTCTCTATCTGATTGCTGCTCTGGACTTTTAATTTCAATTTCAAGCTGTACGAGATCATACTTCTTGTAAGCTTGCTCGTAAACTTTCAAGCGCTGAGAAATGATGTCAAGATTTTGTTCGTCCTTAGGTAAAGAAGCTAGATATTTTTGGAAACGAGTAAGTTGGCCCTTATAAGCCACCCGTGAATTTAACAACTTGTCGTCAATTGTTACTGGCATCGCTGGAAGTATAAGATAACTCACCACACTCTTTGAAACGCCAGGCAGAGGGCCACGCTCCAGGAATGAAGCTGCTTATTGTATGATAGCACTGTTCACGTTCCCCGGCAGAGCTCCCGCGGTTGGCCACGGTAAACTGAAATATTTAGTAAATATTAGATTACACAGTTTTTTTTAATTATAAATATGTGGTCTCAGGGTAAAGGTAACGGATTGGATCCCGGGTTTCGGCACCATGGAAAGGGGTGGCTGGAGTAGCACCCCAACTGGGAATTAGCAGAGGATTAGGTTTCGGGCACACAGTGGGATGTAAATAGAGCGACAAGGAAGAGACCAACATTGATAACTAGAGTTAATACATTTATTTGATTTTTTGAATTAATAACAAATATTTTCATTAGAATGATAGTTAGAAGAAGGCAATTCAAAATGTATTGTTTCTCCAGGAAACTCAGAATAAACGTTGACTAGAAAATATGAATTACAATACGAATGCATAAAAAAGTCTAATAACAGGCGATTAAAAAGTCTTTTCAAGAAAAGATCCAAAAAAGCAAGAAGCAAAAAAAAAAGCTTGGCCTTGAAAAAATGTATTAAACAAGCTTAATTAAAGTTGGCGTTACCAATGGTTGGCTACTTGATACAGAGTATCTTCCCATAAAATCGTCCTGGAGGAGACTCGCTCAGACAGTAGCAGGAAGTAGTATTGTTTTGCCCGGACAGAGCAGAATCGAAGCGTTGGTTCAGCACGATCCAAAGTTTCAAGTGCAGTGCTGGAACACGGCCATGGGTTAGCTGGCCCGCAGGGAGCGGGTCGTAAAATAAAAAAATAAATAAAAAAAAGGCTTCCTCGAGGAAGTCTCGGCATGGCTTCCGAAAAAAATAGATTGTAGTTCCTTCGACGAAATGTAACCAGCAGTGTTCACTTTTCAGTGAAATTTACAAAGTTCACTTTTTTTCTTTATTATAACATAACCTCTCACCTGTCATGCCATTCCATTTTTCTTCAATCTGTTCTTGCTAGCACGTGTTCCATGACACTGTAATGATTTCCGGAACTAATGTTGGTCACGAGGTTCATTTTCAGTTGGCCCCTTGCTCTGATTGGCCTCAGCAGTTTTCGAGAATTTTCCATGCTCTCGGATTGGCCGACGCCACCTGTCCGCATCACGCATTCC
Source organism: Meconema thalassinum (assembly GCA_946902985.2). Lineage (NCBI taxonomy): Eukaryota > Metazoa > Arthropoda > Insecta > Orthoptera > Tettigoniidae > Meconema > Meconema thalassinum. The sequence goes on along the minus strand of OX336393.1, from coordinate 285,704,200 downwards.
GCTTGATCTTCGGTATAAAACCTGAACGCTGCCTACATCAATCGCATTTTCTTCGCCATTTCATCGCCATTCACTTGTCTCGGCTGTCTTCTCCAACTACGAGAAACTTCGAGAAACTACGTGCAGAAATTGGGCCATGCCAGTCAAGGAATGACTCGGCACCTGTCGCTTTCTTCAAACATGACAACTTACTCCAAGAACTTCTAAAGATAAGGGTCATGAAGATCGTCTCTGCACAAACTATACAAAATTACTTCTCTACTGAAGTACTGGCACATTGCCTTAAATCGCTAGTACAACTCAATTCATCATCGCTAGCGAATTCTTCTCAATCGACAACGTGTTGATATTTGGCCTACTGCAATCATCGATTTTGACAGCATCTACTCAAGGTGGAATTTATCTCCAATGCTAAACAATCTACAACATTTCGAAAGTGATCCACAAGTGTTCCCGGAAATCTCTCAAAGAACTGCCTAACCAAGTTTGGTGCCGAAACCCGGGAACTTTAAATAACCTTTATAATTGTTTATCGTATGAAACAGGTTGCCAAGCAATTCGATAAGCTCTTGCAGCTTTCCACTTCTGTTATTAATGCTAGTTGTATTTTTCAGCTATCGCTATGAAAGCTGTGTTGGGGTGAGCGGAGATGTCCCTTGTTACCACCTCTACCAGTACAAATACTTCTACTACCACTTCAGACGCTCGGCAGTCTAGCAGATCGGTGAGTGAAAGTACTCAAAGTTCCGCCATGACTCTTCCTAAGGAGCTTGTAGCCAAAAGAACCGCCTGTAAAAACAAACTTACTCGTTTTCAGCAATTTTTGGCTTCCAAATCTTTTGATGATCACAATTATGACGTTCTAGTTCAACGTTTTAATGTTTATCAGCAACATTTTCAAGAGTATGATGTGTTGCAAACCGAAATTGAAACAATCGAACCTGATCAAGAACAGGATCGCAGTTCTGTTGAAGAACTGTATTACAATATGTATGGCGAAGCTAAGGATTTAATTAAGCAATTAGCAACCCATCAAAACACCGAAGTTAGCAAACCATTTCTTCCTAAAATCCAACTTCCTACCTTTTCAGGGGATGAAAAACAGTGGGATTCCTTTTTTGAACTTTTTTCTTCTCTAATACATGATAATAGATCATTCCCTGAGATTCAAAAATTTTATTATTTAAAGTCTGTTCTTCAGGGTCCTCCTTTAAAGTTAATTGAAGCTTTACCTCTCACAACCGAAAATTACTCGGTAGCTATTGACCTCATCCAACAGCGATATGGCAATGCCAAACTTAGGATTCAACGCCATATGAACTCCTTGTTTAATTTACCAGCTTCACGCCCTGATAATTTATCATCCCTTAGAAGTCTGGGAGACACCGTTGAACTTCATGTAAGAGCACTAGAACATCTAAAACAACCTGTTGAACATTGGGATCTTTTTCTTATACATCTCACTACCTCCAAATTTGACCTTAATACTCGTAAAGCATGGGAATCCGATTTAGTGGACAAACCTGAACCCACATTTAAAGTTTTGATCTCATTCATAAAGAAACGTTGTCAAATTCTTTCTGCTTTAATCAATAAAGCTGAAGGTTCCACCGATGTCAGTAAAAGTAAACCCACCAAGCATTTCTCAGAAAAGTCTTCACATTCTCATATTTTCTCTATACAAGGTAATAACACCTCGTGTATTCTTTGCAAAAATCCTCACCCTTTATATTTCTGCAATACCTTCAAAGGCCTTTCAGTTGACGATCGTAGAAAAGCTGTGTCGCAAAACAAATGTTGTTTTAACTGCCTCTCTTCAAGGCATATCTTAGCGAACTGCCCTTCGAAAGGAGTTTGCATGCATTGCAAGCTAAGACATCATTCTACCTTACACCGCTTCGAAAAGCCACGGTCTATTCCTGGAACAGTTTCAAATCCTAGTACCCAACCTGCGCTGAGCCTCACTAGTGATGCCTCTCCACCTAGCTCTTCTGTTTCTACTGTAAATACCGTTGCCCAATCCTACAATCAAACAACCCCCTCATGGCGTAGTGCTCAAGTTTTGTTATCTACGATCCAGGTCCAAGTTAAAGATTCTTCCGGCAATTGGCACTTAGTACGAGCCTTGCTCGACAATGCGGCAACTCATGACTTCATAACCTCATCATTAGTTGAAAGGTTAGGTCTCAAACCACTCTCCACCAATATTGAAATATCTGGTATCAACAACAGCAAGTCTACTTCCTTAAATTATGTCAAGCTGCAGGTGAAAGATTCAGTCCAATATGGCACTAACTTTCATCTAAACTGTCTGTCCATTCCGAGTATTGGCAGTCCTACTCCAAGTCGCTCTTTTTCCATTGACGAATGGAAATTTCCCTCTGATCTAAAACTGGCTGACCCTCAATTCTATAAAAGCTCTCACGTTGACATTCTTTTTGGCGCTAACACATTTTGGCAAAATCTTCTTCCGTCAAGGGTTAATATTTCATCTGGTACCTACGCCCACCATACAAAATTTGGCTGGCTTATCACAGGTTATATTCCTCTTCAAACTGTTCAAGGTTCCTCTCAATGCCATTTCACTAATGCAGATCTTCATCAGCGTCTGGAAAAATTTTGGCAAATCGAGTCCATTGAATCTGCTCCTTCTCTTTCATCAGAAGATGAATTTTGTGAACAACATTTTTTTGAAACCACTGTTCGTAACCCAGATGGCAGATTCATTGTCACAATGCCACGCATTTCTTCTCCTCCTCCTTTATGTGATTCCTATCCGAAAGCTCTTAAAGCTTTATTTGCAGTTGAGAATCAACTCAAGCAAGATCCTTCCACTCGCAGACAATACCTTGAATTCATGGAGGATTATGAAGCTTCAAACCATATGGAGACTGTTCAAGATTTCGACCCTTCTTTAGATTCAGTGTATTTAAATCACCATCCCGTTTGGAAGAATCCCTCCACCAAAGAAAAGATAAGAGTTGTTTTTAATGGTTCTGCCCCTGATGCCAATGGCATTTCCTTAAATGACACTCTCCTATCTGGACCTGCCATTCAGTCTGATCTCCCGTCTATTCTTTTAAATTTCCGTCTATTTCCAATTGGAATCATAGCCGACATACAACAAATGTATAGACAAATTCTGATTAATTCCGAACAACAAAATCTTCAACGAATTCTCTGGCGTGATGCTCCTACCAAAACCATTAAGATCTTTAAATTAAAAACCGTAACGTATGGGCTCAAACCATCGGCTTTTCTTGCCATTCGTACTTTGAAACATCTTGCCGACCAAGATGGTCACTTGTTTACTTCTGAAACTCCTATTTTGTTGAAAAATTCCTTCTACGTTGATGACTTTCTTTTTTCTTTCAAGAATGTATCTGAGGCTATCGAACTCTCTCAAAGTTTAAAAACTTTACTTAGCAGAGGAGGATTCTTACTTCATCGTTGGAACTCAAATTCTGAGGAACTTCTATCCAATCTCTTGCCGCATTGTCCTGTTGATACTCCAGTAGAGCTTTGTAAATTGGAGGATGCTACTAAAGTTTTGGGAATACACTGGTATCCTAAAGCTGACTCATTCTTTTACGAAGTAAATTTGTCTTCCTCACCTCCACAAACCAAAAGACAAGTGCTATCAGAAATAGCTAAGATATATGACCCGCTTCAGTTCATTGCACCCGTAATTGTTCTAGCTAAAATCTTTATGCAAGAGCTATGGTCATTGAACTCTGATTGGGATGATCCCATTCCTCCTTCGCTTTTACAAAAGTGGCTTACCTTTCGGCACAGTCTTTGTGATCTCTCATTAATAGACATTCCTAGAGTGCTAGTTCCGTTCTCTTGCTCTCTTGTCCTGGATTTGCACCTTTTTGCTGACAGTTCGACCAAAGCATACGGATTTGTGCTTACATTGTAAGCCGCTCCCCCTTTTTCTCCAATTTGATATGTGCTAAATCTAAGGTTGCGCCTTTGAAACCCGTTTCATTACCTCGTCTTGAACTCTGTGCCGCACTACTTGCCGCCGAATTAGCTAACAAACTCAAACAAACACTCAACTGTAAGTTCTCGCACACATATTTTTGGACAGATTCCTCTATTGCTTTGGCATGGATTTCTAAACCTCCTTCTAATTGGCAAACTTTTGTAGCTAACAGAGTTGAGAAAATTCAAACTGTTTCTAAACCAGGACAATGGAACCATGTTTCTAGCAAAGACAACCCCGCCGACCTCATTTCTCGTGGTTGTTCACCTAAGTCACTATCTCAATCCTGTTTGTACTGGCACGGCCCTTCATGGCTTTCTGAAATAATTCAAAACCGGCCTTCCAACTCTAATTTCCCGTTAGAGGATATTCCTGAAATCAGCAAAAAAGCTTCTGCCTTTGTAACTGCCAACACTCCTTCCTTGTTGGAACGTTACTCTTCTTTTCAAAAACTAGTGCGCATCACTGCTTATGTGCTCAGATTGAAATTTTTAGTACTAGATCAACCTCTATTCCCTCAGCCTTTTCTTTCGGCTGTTGAACTGCAAATTGCCACCATCAGAGTTCTTTGGCTCACCCAGAGAGAGGCATTCTCAGTCGAAATAAACATATTGGCTAAAGGTAAAACTCTCAAGAAACAAAGCAGGCTTTTTGCCTTATGCCCTTTTCTAGATGACGATGGTTTGTTAAGAGTGGGCGGCAGACTTTCTCTCTCTGACTTCTCCGATGAAAAAAAGCACCCTATTATCCTTCCGTCTAAACATCATGTCACTCGGATAATCATTCGTCAGTTTCATTATCAAAACTTACATGTTGGTTCTAGAACCCTTCTATGCTTGATACGGGAAAAATACTGGCCTATTAATACACGAAGTCACTTCTGTTATACATAAATGTATTACTTGTTTCAAAGCTAAGCCTAAACCTAATCAGCAACTCATGGCTGACCTTCCCCCATTTCGTTCAGCTCCCTGCAGGCCTTTTTCCTTCACCGGCATTGATTACGCCGGTCCGTTTGTGTATCAACAAAATCACCCCAGTGCTAAAAGGAAAATCCTTGGAAAACTATACGTTTCTCTATTTGTCTGTATGGCACTGGCTCTATTCATCTTGAGCTCGTAACTAGTGCCTCCACCTCATACTTTCTTTCCGCTTTCTCTAGATTCATTTCACGAAGAGGCATTCCTTCAGAAGTCTTCTCTGATAATGCCAAAACCTTTGTTGGAGCTTCGCAGCAATGGTATAAAGCCCTTTGTTCCCCTCGTGCGAAAGAACAAATCTCCAATTACTCGCACTTAAACCAATTCAAATGGCATTTCATCCCTCCTTATGCTCCCCATCATGGCGGACGATGGGAATCTTGTGTGAAACTCACAAAAAATCATTTAAAGAAAACTCTTGGCTCTAGTATTGTAACTTACGAAGAATTCAATTCTTTAATTATACTCATTGAGGGAATTGTCAACTCACGACCTCTTTCTCCTCTTTCCAACGATCCTTGTTTTCCTTCCTTTGACTCCAGGTCATTTTCTGGTGGGCAGTTCCTTAGCTGCGTCTCCTCCGTTGCTTGATCGTAAACTTGATCTGTCTTTGCCTATCTTGTGGAGAAAGATAGAATCCCTTAAGGCTCAATTTTGGAAGAGATGGAGACTTGAGTATTTTCACTCGCTCGAAAGGAGGAACAAGTGGCAGCTCTCTCAGCCTAACCTTCAGGAGGGTGATTTGGTTCTTCTCAAAGACCTAAGTCCTCCTCTTGTATGGAAAACTGGTCGTGTTATAAAATGCTATTATGGCAGAGATGCTAGAGTTCGAGTGGTCGAACTTAAAACTTCATCAGGACACTGTGTTCGTCCTATTTCTGTCATTTGCCCTCTGCCACTCTAGCTCTTCTCTCTCATGTTATTTTTGTTTTGTTTTTGTTCTCTGTTGCCCCTCTGGCAGTATGTTCACTTTTCAGTGAAATTTACAAAGTTCACTTTTTTTCTTTATTATAACATAACCTCTCACCTGTCATGTCATTCCATTTTTCTTCAATCTGTTCTTGCTAGCACGTGTTCCATGACACTGTAATGATTTCCGGAACTAATGTTGGTCACGAGGTTCATTTTCAGTTGGCCCCTTGCTCTGATTGGCCTCAGCAGTTTTCGAGAATTTTCCATGCTCTCGGATTGGCCGACGCCAACTGTCCGCATCACGCATTCCGCTTGATCGCCGGTATAAAACCTGAACGCTGCCTACATCAATCGAATTTTCTTCGCCATTTCATCGCCATTCACTTGTCTCGGCTGTCTTCTCCAACTACGAGAAACTTCGAGAAACTACGTGCAGAAATTGGGCCATGCCAGTCAAGGAATGACTCGGCACCTGTCGCTTTCTTCAAACATGACAACTTACTCCAAGAACTTCTAAAGATAAGGGTCATGAAGATCGTCTCTGCACATACTATACAAAATTACTTCTCTACTGAAGTACTGGCACATTGCCTTAAATCGCTAGTACAACTCAATTCATCATCGCTAGCGAAATCTTCTCAATCGACAACGTGTTGATATTTGGCCTACTGCAATCATCGATTTTGACAGCATCTACTCAAGGTGGAATTTATCTCCAATGCTAAACAATCTACAACATTTCGAAAGTGATCCACAAGTGTTCCCGGAAATCTCTCAAAGAACTGCCCTAACCAAGCAGTAACAGATCTCTTGGTAGTGACCTGGCTGGCGGGTTACGAGCAGTTACAATTTCACATTGCAGAGTTGATGAGATGAAGGTCGTTGACTCAGAACTTGCCCAGCGCGACAAAGTCCAAACAATGAGGCATGCTGCTTAGAGTGGTTCCAGCTACACGATGTTTACCAACAGTGCTGACCCAATAAGGGCCTTGTTGTGGTCAGGCAGGCAGCCGTGATCGGATGTAGACAGACGCAGACAGGCACAGTAGAACGGTGATGAAGGCAATATATAGTGGAAATGACGTCATAGTGCGCCGAACATTCCAGATGGGAGGAGGGGTGTCAACAGCCAATCAGCGCATATCCCCATACACATTGCGAGGGTTACGGCTGATGCGAGCACAGTATATATGAGAAAGTGTGACAGTGCGGTGCGTCTAGATAAACACACTTCAAACCGTACGGGAAACAAAACCTACAAAACCATTCGCAAAAGCGAACAGCATATTCGAACCTTGAACTACACTGCTGTTCTTAGCCTCAACATTTCTTGCCATAATTATGTTTCCTATTTCCATAACAAATTAAAATCCTAGGAGTGAAAGCTAAATCCCTTAAGGTCAAAGTCTACCATGCTAACCAATTAGCCACAGGGTCACATTTTTGGGCTTATCCGATATTGTGACTATTTATTAAAACCCATGTACATAATGTTTCTGGAATATGCGTGATTACCTATGTCAATGTAGCGGCTTCGGTGGTGTAGTTAATAGCTGTGCTCAAGATAACGGGTTCAAACCCTGACAAGGTCATCGGATTTTTAAAAGCGCTAATTCCTTTAGTATGCATTCTTTTGAAAGGGGGGGATTAAAGCCTGTGGTCCCATGTCATACATTTATTCCACGTAAAAGAACCTAGCACTGCAATTGGTTTTGTGTAGTAAAATTTATAGGATATATTGGTTAATTAGTAGCGCTCTATTAAGTTCCAACGTTCGCCACTTATAGTTTGTGACAGTAGCATTTGGTAACCAAAGTTGGACCTAACTGAAATTGAACTTGTTTGGGCGATAAATCAAAAATGCCCAGCTATGGCCATTGGCTGCAATTCATAATATATCCTCTTTGCTTCGTCCATCACTATTTACTTTGCTTTCTAGGTTGTGAAAAGTCTCCTACTTCCATTAGCTTTTCACCTGCCAATTCGAAGTACATATGCATTTCATTTGAGGGGTTTAGACATCGTGGTGTATAGGATTTGTGTGCTAGCATGTGTTATTGTGATGACTGCAGTAGTGTGTGTATTTATAATTGGATGAGGATTGGAAAGGATGCAGGCGTACACTTAAATTAGGAATCATCCTGGTATTCACCTGAAGTAAAAGTGGGAAACCAAGGAAAACCTCTTCTCAGTTTTTTCTTACAAAGCCTAATGTAGACCAAAATTAAATTTCTTGGCAGAGCCGGAAATCAAACTCAGGCCTCCAAGGTGACGACCTAGAATGCTAGCCACTACACAACGAGGTGGACTCTTATGATAGTCTACTTTCTACAGTCTCATGTTACGATGTTGTTGTTATGAAGGTCTTAGACATCGTGGTCTTTTATACCCTTGCACTTGGGTGTATGCAAAATGTTTGCGATAATCTTTGTTATTGTGGTGTCTGTAGGAGTGTGTGTATTAGTTATTCATGTAAGGATTGGGAAGGAGGCGGCCCTGGCCTTAATTTAGGATCCATTCCGACCTTTGCCTGGAGTAGAAATGGGAAACCACAAAATCCAATTTTTTAAGACAACCAAGGTTAAATTCTGTATTCAAAATGCATATAAATGTTTCTCCAACAGTCAAGAGCCAAGTCTTCAGCCTCTGTGATTACACGCAATGTAGGCTATCAAATTTCTGCGAACTTGCATCTTTCAAGCTCCCACAGTACGCTGGAGAGAACAGTCGCCTTTCAACTCACATAGTGTTCGCTTGCAAGTGAATTGTTTAAACTTGCAACAAAATTCAATCAAAACTTGTAACAAAATGCAATCATCAATCACGCGTTATTGCATGTATGTGTGTTGAGACATCATAGTCATCAGCCCCGTGTAGTTGAGAGTGTATCATTCACGTTAGTGGTTTGAGACAACATGGTCATCAGCCCCGTGTCGTTGGGAGTGTATAATTCACGTTAGTGGGTTGATACACCATGGTCATTAGCCCATTGTAGTTGAGAGTGTATCTTTCACGTTAGTGTGTTGAAACACCATGGTCATCAGACCCGTGTAGTGAGAGTGTATCATTCACGATAAGTGGTTGAGACACCGTGATCATCAGTCCCTTGTAGTTGAATAGGAAATAAATAGTGACATATAGTTCATGAGTAGCGTGTGGTTAGAAATTTTAAAACATCTTAACAAGATTATCAACAAAACAAATGCATTACTGAGGTAAGTAATACCAAATTCTATATTGATGTTTTCATCTTCAGACTTTTGACTGATTGATGAGCTAATCATTTCATCCCTATATAGCTAGAATACCCTACTTCCAAGGCAATCTGTTTAACATATTCTAAACTTGGTCTACCCCTACAGTTCTTGCCCTTGACCCCTTCCTTCCATAACTAAGCTTGCTATTCCTGGGTGTCTTAGTATGTGTCCTGCCTACCTACCTCTTGTCTTCATTAACAGTCGCACGAAACATCTCTCCTCTCCTACTAGTCTTATTACCTCTTTGTTTGTAACCCTATGAACTTGAGTGTATGTAAAAGTTGTCTGATAGCCTGTGTCACTGTGATGTCTGTACTACAGTATGTATTTGTAATAGAGTTAGGTTTTGGGTAGCAAGCTGCTGTAGTCTTACGTTAGGTACCATCCCGGCATTTGCTTAAGATTGTAAGAGTGGGAAACCACAGAAAAACACTCTTAGAATGAGTGAAGTATGAATTGAACTCGTCTCTTCTCAGTTTTGCCTCACAAAGCTGAGTGTACCCCGTTCCAGTTCTGAGACCAGAATTACATTTCTTGGCAGAGGAGTGAATCAAATTCAGGCTTAAGCGGTGACAGCCAAGAATGCTAGCCACTATACTACAAGGTAGACATGTAGTTGTTGATGTTGTTTCATTTGGGAGGGCTTTGACATCGTGATCATTTAGTTCCCATGTACTTGGATCAGTGTGGAATATGTCTGTTAACCTGTGTCATTGTGCTGGTTGTATTAGTGTGTGTATTTGTAATTTAGATGAGGATTGGAAAGGAAGTGGTCGTTGCCTTAACTTAAGATATATCCATGCATTTGCCTGGAGTAGAAGTGGGAAACCACAGAAAACTACATCCAGAATGGTTGAGGTAGGAATCAAACCCTGCTCCCCTCAGATTTTTGCCTCACAAGAATGAGTCTACCCCGTTCCAGCCCTCAGACCAGAATTAAATTTCTTGGCAGAGCCAGGACTCAAACCCGGGGTTCCGCGGTGACAGCCAAAAATGCTAACCACTACACCAAGACCAGCCTTCAATAATGACAATGTAAGATACAGAGAGTTGCGATACAGTAGCTGATATCTTCCATGTGAGTGTTATGTCTTATCAAACAAGATTCATATTCTGCTGACAACAGGTTTCCACTCACTCCGCAAGACCTAAGCACTGAGCAGTGTTGTTCGTTATAGGCTTGGCTAAGAAATAATACAATTAACTAGTGTGTTTTAAGTGTATAGTACATATGGGGCACCTTGATCACCAGTCCCGTGTGGTTGAACGTTGGGATATATTGTTCAAAGTGAATGGAAAACTTTGCAACTTTATGGTCATCAGGCACGTATAGTTGGGTTTATAAGTGTCTTAAGTGTCAGTCCCTTGTAGTTGAAAAGGAAATAAATACGGTAGTGACAAATCATTCATAAGTAGCGTGTGCTTAGAAATTTGAAAACATCTTAACAAGATTATCAACAAAACGAATGCACTGCTGAGGTAAGTAATACCGAATTCTATATTGTAGTTTTGAATCTTCAGTCTTTTGAATGATTAGTAGTTCTTCATGGCTATCTGTCCTGAGCTAATCGTTTCATCTCTACATAGCTACCAAACCCTACATCCGAGACAATCTGTTTAACATACTCTAACCTTGGTCTACCCCTACAGTTCTTGTCCTCGACCGTTCCTTCCATAACTAAGCTTGCTATTCCTGGGTGTCTTAGTATGTGCCCTACCAACCTATCTCTTCTCTTCATTAACAGTCACCAGAAACATCTCTTCTCTCCCACTATTCTTAATACCTCTTCGTTTTTAATCCTATGAACTTGAGTGTATGTAAAAGCTGTCTGATAACCTGAGTCTCTGTAATGTCTGTACTACTGTATGTATTTGTAATAGAGTTAGGTTTTGGGTAGCAAGCAGCTGTAGCCTTATGTTAGGTACCATCCCGGCATTTGCTTAAGAGTGTAAGAGTGGAAAACCACAGAAAAACACTCTTAGAATGAGTGAGGTAGGAATTGAACCCGTCTCTTCACAGTTTTGCCTCACAAGGCTGAGTGTACCCCGTTCTTTTAGGAGTTTTGTAGAACTGTGAACTTGGGTGTATGTAGAAGCTGTCTGATAACCTGTGTCACTAAGATGTCTGTACTACTGTATGTATTTGTAATAGAAGTAGGTATTGGGTAGGAAGCAGCTGCAGCCTTAAGTTAGATACCATTCCGGCATTTGCTTAAGAGTGTAAGAGTGGAAAACCACAGAAAAACACTCTTAGAATGAGTGAGGTAGGAATTGAACCCGTCTCTTCTCAGTTTGGTCTCACAAGGCTGAGTGTACCCCGTTCTTTTAGGAGTTTTGTGATTTCGTAGTCATGTATCCCTGTGAACTTGGGTGTATGTAGAAGCTGTCTGATAACCTGTGTCACTGTGATGTCTGTACTACTGTATGTATTTGTAATAGAAGTAGGTATTGGGTAGGAAGCAGCTGTAGCCTTAAGTTAGGTACCATCCCGGCATTTGCTTAAGAGTGTAAGAGTGGAAAACCACAGAAAAACACTCTTAGAATGAGTGAGGTAGGAATTGAACCCGTCTCTTCTCAGTTTTGCCTCACAAGGCTGAGTGTACCCCGTTCTTTTAGGAGTTTTGTGATTTCACTGTCATGTATACCCGCGTACTTGGTTGAGTGTGGAATTTGTCTAATAACCTGTGTAACTGCAATGGCTGTATTAGTGTGAGTAGTGTGTTTTGGCCGGTTCTAATGCCACCTCCACCTCCCCACCTCACAAGATGGCGGCGGCGCGATATCTCTCAAACGCATGGTCGGATTTTGACGAATGAGGTGTCATTGAACTCGGGCTGATACCCCCTTTCCAATGGACAACATATTTCCACCCGAAAATAAAACCTACCCCTACTAGGGGGTGAAATTGTAATTTTTTTAGAGAATCTCTCTTTCCAATTACAACATGTGAGAGTTGGAATGCCGATATGGATTTAAACGTTGTTCCACATAAAGTGCATGTGTTCGGTGCATTGCCACTATGAATTAACATGCTTTTTTTGTTTTTACGCATGCCCACTCAGGGCTTTTGTAAGAGGGTGGGGGAGTGGATCCCTGTGGATGGGTTATTGTTGACAGGTCATTGTTGGCAGGTCATTGATGACAGGTCCTTGTGGACGAGTCCTTGTGGACGAGTCCTTGTCCCTTTGGACTGATCCCTTTGGACGGGTCCCTTGGGCCTGGTTCCTACGGACTAGCCCATGAATTTATTTAAATTATGTCAAAGGGCCTAACTACATTTGTGTGTGTTGAATTGTCGTTGTTCACTAATCCCCCACTACTATAATGGGATAACGATATGAAAGGAAAGTGATGAAATACATGTGAACATACAAGGTATCTAACTTGGTGGATGGATGTGTTCTAACGAGTCATTTGTAGTTGAAAGAGAATAATACATGTTCTTAAGATGTTAAAATTGAGGAGATGGCACGTGCAGTAAGACGTCTTGTTACTTCCTGTGTCATATTACAGACATGACAGAGAGCGCGCAGATCTGTTGCTATGACTAACACTGCAGTAATTTGAAACCGCAAGTGTTCATTAAGACAATGGATGATGATCATGCAAAGGTAGCAGTTATTGGATATTACACAGGTGTTCCTTCCGGTGTCATGTTGCTGACATACCAGAGAGCGCACACTGCTGTTGCTATGACTGACGCTGCAGTAATTTGAAACCCCATATGTTGATTAAGACAATGGGTGATGATCATGCAAAGTCAGCAGTCATTGGATACCACACAGGTGTTCCTAGTGTACTTTGGACTCTCAACTGTATTGGGGAAAGGAATTGCAATGATCTGCAAAAAACTGCTGACACGAGTGATGAGAGTTTATATAAGAGGGGTGTCATATATCTCCCTACTGTCAGTCTTTATTGCTCGCTTTGAGTGAACAGTGCTCTATTACTGCTCAAGAGTTGTAAAAAAAGCCGTTTTGGTAGAAAATCATTAAATTATTTTGCAAGGTAAGTACTTATTATTAATGGATTGTAGTCTTTTATTACTAATTGATGTTGAAGTTATTGATTGGAATGTATTTATTGATTGATTGATTGATTGATTGATTTGTTTACAGATAATTGGGTACCTGTAGGTTACCAGATTCCTACAATCTGTTCATTCAGTGACAGCAGTTGATAAATTATAAAAAGGTAAGTGCCCCCTCTAATAACTTTTAAACAGTTAGAGTGATATTTTCCAATGTTCACCCCTACATGTTAGTGAAAATGGTATATTTGGCAGTCAAAAGATGGAACTACTTGACCATGGTGTGTAAAGCTAATTTTGTAGGTTAGATTTTGATTACCGCTCTATTAAGTCTGAATGTTCATTGCTAGGTGTCAGTGACAGAGGGAATATTTAAAGACTTAACCTCAGTTCACTTAACATAACCTAACTTTGCCTAACTTAACCTTATCATGTGACATGTTTTACAATTTTAAACGTGTCTTAAGACTGGCTATGACGTTACACTTAGCTCACTTAACTGGCGATCGCTGGTTTTTATCACGTGACATGTTCTACAAGTTTAGACTTGTTTTAAGACTGGCTATGACGTCACACTTAGCTCACTTAACTGACGATCGCTGATTTCTATCACTCTATCAGGTTCCAATGTTCACCGCTAGGTGTCAGTGACAGTGGTATATAGTAACCCCCAGTTAGAACTACATGAAGTTAGACTTGCTAGGAGTTCATAGATGATCGATTTAAATACCCTGCTATAACCATTGACTGGAATGTAATTAAACTATTTATATTGTACTTTTGTTTATCATTTATTAACATTTATGATTTCTTTCTTTTATAGGTAATTTCGAAAGGGGTCATCATGTTCAAGTCTGGTGACTGTAAGAAACAGTTCTCAAGACCTGACAGCCTTCAACGACACGCAAATGTTAAACATGACATTAAAATGTTTGTGTGCAGTCATTGTGCTACCACATTTAACAGACAAGATAATCTTGCACGTCATGTAAATTTAATGCACGTTAGTTCAGCACCGTCTTCATGTTCAGTTTGTGATCTTGGTTTTTCTGCTGTAAAGCGATATCAATCCCACATGGTTGAAGTGCATGGGGAACAACAGGAATTAAAAACTGTAAAACCATTAACTAGCACGGAACCTTTAAACGAATGTGATGCTCAAAAGCGTAAACGTTCTCAAGATTGTGAAAATAGTCATGCAACAAAAAGAAAGAAGAATGGTGAACCTTCGATAACACATTGTAATGTATGTAATATTGATATACCTTCTTCAATCATTCATGGGCATTTACGCAGTATTCAACATAAAAATAACGCTTGCCATGAAAGAAATTCTGGAAATATTCAACAAATTGGTAGTGCATTTAAAATTCGAATTGCTAGTTACAGACTTTATAGTGAAGAAAAAACTCAAAGTATTGAATCATTTTTAAAAAATATTCAACCTACTGTGTTTGGCTTAGTAGAAAATATTTTAGTAGAGCATAAAACAATTAAAATGAATTTTGAACTTTTTGGACTCTATGTAAAAACTGGGAGTGAAGGTGAAATTATGGATATCAAATCCTTTAATACAAAAAACGTAATTGTTAGCGAATCAACTAATATTAGTGATATGTACCGAGACATTTCAAGTGCTATCATCGTGAAGAGTGAAGAGTTCCAGGAAAGGGAGTCAGGCTGGGCGTTGGTTGAAGTACTTTATTTAGAAACCAACATGAATAAATATAACCCCCTTCGAGCATCATCATATATTGATTTGCCAGGATGGATTAAACGAAAGAAAGCTGTTGTGAACGTTTTGAATAATGATGACGCATGTTTTGCGTGGGCTGTAACCTCAGCTCTCCATCCAGCCGTGAGGGACACGATGAGAACATCATCTTATCCTCACTATTCTTCAATGTTAGATTTAAAAGAAATAGAATTTCCTATGGTGATAAAAGACATTCAACGTTTTGAAGAGCTGAACAATGTAAGTATTAATGTTTATGGAATTGAAAATAAGAGAATAGTAGGTCCTCTATATTATACTCAGGAAAAAAGGATGCTCATGTAAATTTACTATACATAACCGAAGGTGAAAATGCTCACTATTGCTGGATAAAACACTTCAGTAGACTTGTTGGTAGTCAGCTATCAAAAAGAGAACATAAGAAGTGGTTGTGTGATGGTTGTTTACTATATTTCAGAAAAGAGGACCAACTAATTCAACACCAGAAATGGGGATGTAATCATGTGTGTACGGTATTACCGACTCCTAAAAATAACATTCTAAAATTTAAGGGTTATGAGAAACAGCTTCGAGTACCATTTGTTATATATGCTGACTTCGAGGCTTTGCTAAAACCATTTAATACATGTTCATCGAATCCAGCCCAACCTTTCACCAACACTACTCACATTCATGAACCTTTTAGCTTTGCATATTATATTAAATGTAGTTACGATGACTCTTTAAATAAGTTTGAGCTGTATAGAGGACCTGATGCACCTAAAGTTTTTATGGAAAGGCTTGAGAAAGATGCCATCCGTATATCTTCTATTTTAAATACGATAATTCCAATGGAGCCACTAACTTCATCAGAGCAAATGAATTTTGAAACTGAAACTAATTGTTTTATATGTGGTGAATGTTTATATACAGACAGGGTTCGCGATCATGACCATTTAACAGGAAAATATCGTGGTGCTGCTCACCAAGAATGTAATTTAAATTATAGAGTAAGTAAATTCATTCCGGTCATTCTACACAACGGTAGCAAATACGATAACCACTTTATCGTTAAAGAATTTGGAGCTTCAGATGTGAAAATTGATGTGATTGCAAATAATAAGGAACAATACATATCGTTCACAAAATACATCAAAACTGACAATAAGAAAATGATAAAACTGCGATTTTTAGATTCATTCCGCTTTATGCCGAGTAGTCTTGATAAGCTTGCTAGTAATTTAAAATCAGATCAGTTTCATGAAATTCAATGTGTCTTTCCTAAAGAAGATGATTTTAATTTGATTCGTCAAAAGGGTATATTCCCTTATGAATATATTAACTGTGTGGAACGTCTTGAGGAGTGTTCTTTACCACCGAAAGATGCATTTTACAGTTCCTTAAACACAAGTCATATCAGTGATCAGGAATATTTACATGCACAACGTGTATGGGCACAGTTTGACATTCAAACTTTAGGAGAATTTTCAGACATATATTTGAAGACAGATGTGTTGTTATTAGCAGATGTTTTTGAAAATTTTCGGAATATTTGTATGAAAACTTATGACCTTGATCATTGTCAGTATTTCACAGCTCCTGGGTTAAGTTTCAGTTCAATGTTGAAAAAACGAAAGTAAATTTAGAATTAATGACTGATATAGACATGATTAATTTTATAAAATCATCAATTCGAGGTGGATTAAGCCAATGTAGTGGACGGTACTCTAAAGCGAATAATAAATACATGCCTAGCTACAACCCTTGTGAAGAGTCAAAGTATATTGTCTACCTTGATGCAAATAACCAATATGGTTGGGCTATGAGTCAATATCTACCACTGAAAGATTTTCGCTGGCTGACACAACCTGAAATTGATGTCTTACATGTTGACACTCTTAATGATAACGATGATAAAGGATATATTTTAGAGGTAAATCTTGAGTACCCTAAAGAGTTACATGATGATCATAATGATTTACCATTTTGTCCTGAGAATATGAAATCTCCATACATCACATCACGAACAAAAATGTTAATTGCGAATGTGAATGATAAATGTAAATATGTAATACATTATCAAAACTTGAAACAGTGTCTACAGCATGGATTGAAATTAACTAAAATTCATCGCGTATTGCAATTTCATCAGTCAGCATGGCTCAAACCGTATATTGATCTGAACAATAATTTAAGAACACTGTCAACAAACGCGTTTGAAAAAGATTTTTATAAACTTATGAATAATAGTGTTTTTGGAAAGATTATGGAGAATGTTGATAAACGAGTTGATGTAAAGCTGATAACAAAGTGGGAGAATGATGGTAAAAGGTATGGTGCGAGCAACTTAATAAGCAAGCCTAACTTTCATAGCTGTTCAATTATTCATGAGGATTTAGTTGTAATACAAATGAATCGTCTTAAAGTAACTTACAACAAACCCATATATGTGGGTTACACCATTCTGGAATTGTCAAAAACACTTATGTATGAATTTCACTATGATTATGTAAAGAAAAACTATCTTGATAATGCTAAATTACTCTACACAGACACAGATTCTTTTATTTATGAGTTTAAAACTGATGATTTTTATGAGGATATCAAAACTGAGCTAAATAGGTTTGATACAAGTGACTATCCCGAGGATAATATTTACCATTTACCTCTAGTAAACAAAAAGGTTCTTGGGAAATTTAAGGATGAATATGCTGGTGTTATTATAGACACCTTTGTAGGCACAAAATCTAAATCATACAGCTATATGACAATTGATGATGTAGTAGTAAAAAAATTAAAAGGAGTGAAAAAGAATGTTGTTAGTAAAGAGTTAGATATAAGTGATTATAAAAACTGTATAGTTAGTAACCCACCTGTATTATATAAGAAAATGAGTGTATTTAGAAGTAAAAATCATCAGCTACATACCAATTTGCTGAACAAAGTTGCTTTAAGTAATGAAGACAACAAACGATTCATTATACCCAACACATTTGATACTTTTGCTTGGGGAAACAGTCGCATTGACGACTATTACTTTACTCAAGTCTAATGATCACTAAGTTGTAATATTTGTAGTGTGTTTTATATTGTAATATTTTTTTGTAAAAAACTGTAAGTAGAATGTATAATGTTAGGCTACTTAAGTTTAGTAAGAATAAGATAAGTAATACATTTTAGTGTAAAATGTTTGCTTTTGTATATTACGAAAAAGATTTTTTTTAAATGTACAGAATGTGTGAACTAAACAAGGGAAATGTAAAAAATGTAAAGTGGAAATTGTAAATATCCATGTGAGAAAAAGTGAAATAGTTATAACCATTTTAAAATTAAAAGACATTGTGATCTGGTAAACCTTGTTTTTATTTCACAACAACAAAAAATGTACAGAATGTGTAAACTAAACAAGGAGAATGTAAAAAAATGAAAAGTGGAAATTGTAAATATTCTTGTGTGAAAAAATGAAAATAAAGAAATGGCTACCACCATTTTAAAATTAAAAGACATTGTGATCTTGTAAACCTTGTTTTTATTTCACAACATATATGGCTTTACAAAATAGAATACAAAGAAATACCATTTCCTCAATCCTTTTCAATGTTCATGTCCACTCATCATTAACTTCCCTTCTTTAGCAGTAATCACAATGAGGGCTGCCAACCTCTCCCCCACTGAGCCATTATAGGATGTCAAACGTTGCTTAGCTTTTCAACGATACTTTATCCATCACACGTATTAAAGCATAATGACTATGACGATAAGAAAGGTCGTGTTCTTTACATGCTTAATCCAAAGAAATAATAGGTATTTACTTAACACAGGGTCTTGAGTCCATGAGTTTGGTACATGTTGCAAGATTTCTTTCACGGCATTGACTGTCACAAAATAAATGAAAACTTGGAGAGCACCAATAATTCATCTTTGGTAAGACTATCCAGGATCTTGAGTCCATGATTTTGGTATAAGTTGCCAGATTTCTTTCACGGCATTGACTGTCACATAATAAATGAACAACTTGGAGAGCGCCAATAATTCTTCTTTGGTAAAACTATCTGCATATCGATGACAGATAACCTTATAGTTCCACCCTTAAAACAACAACACTACCTCTTGCATAATCTGCGATGTTGATGGCTCTTGAGACGTGAAAGATGGATTAAACATAACTTTTACATCAACAGGAGTTAGACTTTGCTCAGTAAACAATGCACTGTCATGAGCCACAGTATTTTTTTTTCTTGGACTTGCTTTTTTATTTTCTTTATAAGTGTTTGAAACGGTGTATTAAAAGAGAATGTAAACATCCAAAGGGTAAATAGAGTAACAAATAAAGAGAAATGAAAATGATACTTCCATATCAATTGTCAAGCATGAACTAATCTCTAGCAAAGTCCACTCAATACTATAAATAATAGTTTAAAGTGGGTGCAAAAGTGGGTGCTAAAGTGGGTGCAAATGTGGGTGCATAAGTGGGTGCAAAAGTGGGTGCATAAGTGAATGCAATAGTGGGTGCAAAGGTAGGTACAAAAGTGGGTGAAAAAAATGCCCCCTCCCCCTTTTTGAATCTCGCTAACGCCCCTAATCTATTTTTTGAAATTTTGGCAAAGGGTCTAAGTGCACTTTAGTTAATATCTCGCGAACCAGTCTCTATTGACGGGTCCTTGTTGACTAGTCCCTGTGGGCATAATTTGGATAAAATGCATGGGCCAGTCTATAGGG
The DNA here is from genome assembly GCA_946902985.2 of Meconema thalassinum. NCBI lineage: Eukaryota > Metazoa > Arthropoda > Insecta > Orthoptera > Tettigoniidae > Meconema > Meconema thalassinum. Next base: position 285,684,600 of record OX336393.1, on the reverse strand, counting down.
ATCAGTCCAAAGGACAGTTTTAAAAAATGTAAGTTTTACGTTTTTGAATGTTGTCAATATGGAAGCATTGATTTTCCAATTTGTTGTTTACACATTTGTCAATTTTACAATTTTCCATTTACAGTTTTTTCAAATGTCAGTTTAAAGTTTTTGAATTTCATAATATGGAAACATTGATTTTCCAATTTGTTGTTTACACATTTGTCAATTACGCAATCTTCCATTTACTTTTTTTTTAAATTCAGTTTAAAGTTTTTCAATCTTTGTCAATATGGAAACATGGATTTTACAATTTTGTGTTTTATTTATTTTTCATTTTTTAGTCCTTGTACAAAGTTCATATTAGCATTAGGAGTGGGAGGTGGGTAGTAATTAAAAATGTATAAGCAGTGTCCATGCAATATTTTATTTTATTAATTCAAATACATTTACAATATTTACACCTATTACATTTGTTATAATTTGTACAGCTGGTTTTATTTTTGTTTTCTCTATTTTTATTTATTTTTATGAATACCATTTTTCCCCATTGTATGTTATAATTTAAAAAAACAAAAGCTTGTTGTAGATCTTTTTCCATGGTGAACAATAGGTATGAAAACGTCATTATCAACATCATCATTATCAGCATTATCATAAGCAGCATCATTATCATAATCATTATCACTATCGTTATAATAACCATGATCATTCTCAACATCACTAGAACTGTCCAATTCCTCTTGTTCCTCTTTCACAGGGTCCTCGTGTAGAGTCTGTGTTGCTTTTGATAGTGTTAAGGGTTTTTTGAACGTTGAACTATCTTGAGCTGCAATATTGTTTTCTCGAACTTGCTTTTTAGTATTTTCACGATTGTTTGTAAACAGTAACCGTGGTTTGTTTGGAGCACTACATTGATGATCACTGACACTTAAAACCTTTTCATTTTTACTTTTTAGGTCACCACCCGGAGATCCGAACGGGGGACTAGTTTACCTCCGGATTTGAATTTTACATCACGTGTAATTATGCATAGAGAGGTGCATATCCTCGGGAAGAGCATTACGGCTGTAGTTTCCCGTTGCTTTCAGCCGTGTAGCAGAACGCCGTGTAGCCATTAGTTGGCTTATATTATCAATATCTCAACCGTCTATAAGACAAGTAAAGAATTGATTTATTCTGAAAGGCTTCTACTCCCTTTCAGAATAAGTAATAGAGCAATTCTACCAACAAAAATACTAACCTTCTACTAACAATTAAATACTGACATTCTACTAACGAAAAAATACTAAAGTTCCACCAACAACAAAATACTACCACTAAAACAGTCTGTCGCCAGGCTCACTCACATACACCCTCACACATCACATTCTAATGAAACACTGAACTATATCTAATAAACAATGCAACTGCCACCGCACACACTCACACACTACAGTCTAATGGAACAATGCAATATTATCTAATAACAAACTAACTACATACTTAGTTTGTAAATATGAAGTATATATGCAGTATATATGGCATGTATTCCTTTCCTGATGGTGTGCGACGATTTTGGCACGCTCATTGTGCATCCATATGCCGTGGGAACGTATACATCGATCTGCTCCAGCTTATGATTCTTTTAGGTCCGTACACGTTTAGGGGCGAAATGGCTTAAGTAGTTAAGTCCATTCAAGTATCTCAAACTTACTAAGACCCTCTTGCAGAGCGTTGAGCCAGTACTTCTTTGATCACCCTCGTGGTATGTGGCCTTCCGAAATAAAGTTTAATACCCTTCTCGCAACTGAAGAACAGTTTCTTCGTAGTACGTATCCATATCGTCGCAAACAATCTCTCGCAATTTCTCAGGTATTGGGGTCACGCCAAATCTTCTTCTTCCTAGCGATTTCCCGCTGGTGCTGGGTCCGCTGTACTGATCTTGGCTCGCCATTTTGTGGTCACGCCAAATGCCGTCCGAATATCCTCATTTTTGAAAGGTCCAGCCTGGTGAGTCCCATTTGCCAGCGAAACATCTTCATTTTTGACATGCAGCTGTCATTCGTGTCTCTTTGTGGCTGGCAATCACACTGACCTGCAATAATAAAGTGATTAATAATACAGAGGAAATAGCAAACACTTTTAATGACTATTTTCTGTAAATTTTACAAAAATTATTAAATAAATCACAGGTAAATACACTAAATTCTAATAATAAAATAAATATAGGCTATGCAGTGATTCTTTATTTATAAATCATGTCACAAGTGAAGAGGTAAGAATAGTTATAAAAGAGCTAAAATAAATTCTGTGCTGGCTTTGATGGCATTCCTGATGCAATTTTAAAGATATGTGCAGAAAATATAATAAATCCATCTATGCACTTAAAGAACAGTTCATTTCTCTCAGGAACTTACCCGGATATTTTGAAGTTATCAAAAGTAATTCCTGTGCACAAAAACGGTTCAGAAGATGAATTAGATAACTATCGTCCTATTACCTTACCAACTGGTATTGAAAAAATGTGGAAAAAATCATGTATAAGAGACTGATAAGTTATCTAGAAAAAGATACTAACAAACTGACAACATGGATTCAGAAAGGAAAAATCTACACAGACAGAGATTTATGGATGTATTAATAGTATACTGAAATTAATTGACAATAAGGAACATGTAACTGGCCTATTCTTGGATTTATCGAAAGCATTTGATGTTGTTGACCATAAAATCCTCCTTACAAAACTAAATCAATATGGTATTAGAAGTCTAATAAATGGATAGAGTCTTACTTAACAAGGCGTAAACAAATAGTAAGCTTGAGACACAAGGATGATGGAACCAGATTACTTAATGAAACATTGTCCAATGAGAGTATTATTAAATTTGGAGTACCCCAGGGATCGGTTTAGGGACCACTACTCTTTCTTCTATATATCAATGATATAACACAGAACTTTGATTCTCATAAGGAAATTTTGTTTACGAACGATAAAACACTCGTAATAAAAGGTGAAACTAAACAGGTCTTACAGTAGTCTGCTGACTCTTGTTACAGAAGAGTTAACTAAATGGTCACAAGATAATCGCCTCATGATAAACTATCAAAAAACAGTATCTCTAAATTTCCACACTGTACAGAATAAGAATCCTGCGACGCCCAATATAACAGTAAATGGTCATCAAATAGAAAATAAATCAGAAAAAAAAAGTTTTTAGGAATAGGGATACAACATGACTTGAAATGGAATAAACATATACAATATCTGAATACTAAACTGAACTCGATGTGCTTTGCGTTACATATTTTGAAAACTTGCACAAGCATGCACACATTAAGAAATACCTATTTTGCTTATTTCCCTTCATACTTAAGATTTTTTGGGTATTTCACCAGATGTACTAAGCATGTTTAGGATACAAAAGATGGTGATTGGAATTATGGCAAATGTTAACACTAGAGAATCATGTAGACCTCTGTTTAAAGATTTAAACATTCTCCCACTGCCTTCATACATATCTTTGAAAGTACTATATTTTTTTCAAAGATTTTATTGAATAAAGACGCTTTTCCTAAAACTAACAATGATGTTCATAGGCATAACACAAGACACAATCAAGACATTCATATTTCACACACACACACACGTATATCAAAAAGGAACTTTTCACACAGGAGTTAAATTATACAATAAACTACCCCAGGATATAAAATTTCCCCAAAAATAAAAACCTTTGAAAGAATGTTGAAATCATATCTACAGTGCCAATGTTTTTACTCTGTAGTTGAATATCTGAGCGTATAGGAGCGATGAAATCTTTAATTATATTTTACTTTTCTATTTTAATTGTAATACCTAGCTGTAAGTGGTTGTATTTATAGAATTAAGTTTTCATATTATGATAATAGAATAAGGTGTAGGCCGTAAATAGTTGTCCAATAAGATTGTATCTCTTAAGATCTGTTATTATAATAAGTTATGAATAGTGCTTGAGAAACAGATTTAGCAGAGAGGAGCTACTGGTTGAATATTATGTGCGGGAGATGTTATATTTAGTGATTAGGAATGTAACTGAAGCCAAATAAACCTTTCACTGCTCAAGTGTATGACATGATTGCATCACATCTGCGTGCTTTAGAATCATTAGGTGTTACGTCAGATAAGTATGCCGCCATGCTATTTCCTCTTGTGGAATCGTGCATACCTGGAGAGATGTTGAGGGTATGGCTAAGAAACTGTAACACGGACAGTGATAAGAAAAATGGGAACAGAACATACGAAGATATGTTACATAACCTATTATTGTTTCTGAGAAGTGAAGTGGAAGGCGAGGAGAGGATTTTCCTAGCAAAATCAGGCTTCAGGCTATGTGAGGAAAGTGTCAGAGCAGAATGGATTGTCGATCAAGTTTTCCCTACAGTGACAAATCTCCTATCAGGTGAGAAGAAAACAAACTACATTAATTGTTTGTTCTGTGATAAACCGCATGACAGCAAAGAATGCTTCGTGGCTCAGAAACTATCTCGTGAACAGGGGCAAGATGCCCTAAAAAGGAAGAATGGTTGCTTCGTCTGTCTCAAACCGGGGCATAGGGCAAGAGATTGTAAGCAGAGAATTAGTTGTATTGTCTGTTTCAAGAGACACTGTACTATCATGTGTCCAGAGATACCATCCATGCAAAAAATGCAAGATACAGAAGAAACCATACCAAACCAGAATGCATCTCTGTCAAATCAATGCTATTCAGAAGTAATTCTGCAGACTCTGTTAGTGAATCTGGAGAATAATGGAAGGATGCGGACGGTAAGAGCTGTTATCGGCACAGGCTCACAACGTTCGTACATACTGAAGAGAACAGCACAAGAGATGTAGTATCCCTCCACTAAATCTGAATCTGTGATACATGCTTTGTTTGGAGGGAGCGCGACGAAGAAGATGGATCATCAGTGTTATAAAATTTGTTTGAAGAGCATAACAGACGATTATTCTTGCTCCATTGAAGTGTTGGATCAGCCAATGATATGCGGATCTATCACACGTCCTAAATCAAATTCTTGTATTGAGGAGCTTAAAAGGAAGGGAATATTTCTCACAGATGTTGGACGTGGACAGCCGGCAATTTAAATCCTGATTGGGGCTGATGTGGCAGCAAAGGTATACACTGGAGAGATGCATGAACTAGAGTGCGGACTAACAGCTGTGTGAACAAGGCTAGGGTGGGTTGTCATGGGAAAGATGAAAGAATCGTCAGATCAAACCACTGATGCATCAATGTTGACCACCCTCCTGACCCATAATAATCATCTGTCAGAGTTGTGGAGACTGGATGTTCTTGGAATTACAGATCCCTGTGTGAAAAAAGCGAATGAAGAAATGGAAGTTGCAGTGATTGACCATTTTAAGAAGACAGTAAAGAGGAACCCTGAAGGGATATATGAAGTCTGTTTACCTTGGTCAGAATACCGTGACACGCTTCAGAATAATCGAGTGATAGCTGAGAAGAGACTGCTAGCTTCAACTGCAAAATTGAAACAGGAAAATAATTCAATGCCTACAACGAAGTACTTCAAACATGGTTGAATGATGGAATAATTGTAGAAGTCAGGGGAGAAGAAGACAGGGACGCTAAACACTACTTGCCACATCGAGGAGTTTTTAAGGTTAATTCTACGACAAGTGTTAGACCTGTCTTCGATGCCTCATGTAAATCTAAAGGTACGCGTTCTTTAAATGATTGCTTGGAAAAGGGGCCAAATCTGTTGGGAAAGATTCCAGAAATTCTATTGAAGTTCCGTCAAGGGCGATTTGGTGTCACTTCTGAAATCAAACAGGCCTTTCTGCAGATCTCAATCGTCAAGCAAGACAGAGACTTCTTGAGGTTCCTTTGTTGGAGAGACGTAAGACAAAATACAATCACTACCTTGAGACATTGCAGAGTAGTCTTTGGGGTGAACTGCAGTCCATTTCTTTTGAGTGCAGTTATCAACCATCACTTGGACCTATGTGAGGCACGACGGGAGAGTACTGTGAGCAGGTTGAAGAGTTCCTTTTACGTTGACAACTGTATTACGTCGATGGACTCTGAGGAAGAGTTACAGAATTTTATAGAAGAATCTACTGAGATCATGGCCGAAGCAATATTCGAACTGCGAGGGTGGGAAAATACTGTCTTAACCCCTGTGGAAAACGTTTCTGAGTTATCATATGTGTTGGGTACATGTGGAACAAAGGAGAGGATACATTATGTTGTGATGTAAAAGCAATAATCAAACATGAAGGTCCTGTAACCAGAAGGAGTATCTTGGCCACCGCACAAAGAGTGTTCGATCCGCTGGGCTTCTGTTCTCCTGTTACTCTGCTTCCTAAGTTACTTTTACAAGAAAGTTGGAACAGTAAACTTAGTTGGGATTCAGAAGTTCCCAAAGACATAAGCAAGAGGTTCATTAGATGGGTCGAAGAACTGACGGATTTAATAAATGTAAAAGTCCCCAGATGGATCTCATTTATGAATGCCAAAACATATTCTCTACATACTTTCAGTGATGCGTCAGAATTGTCATACGCTTCTGTTGTATATCTGAGAAGTACAGATGGGGAGAGAGTGTCTATACAGTTGGTTCAATCCTAATCAAGAGTGGCACCACTAAAAGGGATCACTATCCCAAGATTGGAACTCTTAGCCTGCTGTATAGGAGCTCGTCTAACGGCGAATGTGAAGAAAGGTCTAGAACTAACAGATGTTAAGGAATATTATTGGACTGATGCAATCTACTGCTCTGATGTGGATAACTGGAGAAGGACCGTGGGGGACTTTCGTCCAAAACAGGGTGAACGAAATACGCACCAACACTAAGGCTGAATATTTGAGACATATTCCAGGTCACCAGAACCCAGCTGACCTCCCTTCCAGTGGTTGTAACGTTAGTACACTTGTGGAATCGCGATGGTAGGGGGGAACAGGCTGGCTTAGGCTGGAAGAAGACAAATGGCCAAAGTCGGAAGTAGGCATAAACGACGAGGAAGTGTTTCGAGAAAAGAAAGCTATAGTTACACTTACAGTTGGATTACAAGATGAGATGTGGTACATGAGATACTTTTCTTCTTACACAAAGATACTCAGAATGTTAACGTGGATTCTTCGTTTCGTCAACAATGCTCGGAAAGGAAACCGAGTATATAAGGAAAATGAGTTATTGGTTGACGAGCTGAACACCGCAGAAGAGACCTTAGTAAAAATCATACAAAGTGTGGCATTCACCTCGGAAAATAAATTTAATGAGAAAACATTTTCACTTTTCAAGGACGCTGAGGGTGTTCTACGTGTAAAAACAAAATTGACAAACCGACCGGATGAAGAATACTTTCAGTATCCTATGTTGCTTCCGAGTGATCACAAAGTGGTTGAACTGATGATTCGAGATCAACACATGAAGCTGAACCATGCTGGAGTTCATATTCTTCTGACGACGTTACGGGAGAAATTCTGGATCTTGAGAGCAAGAAAGACGATCAGTAAGGCAATCTCTAAATGTGTCAGATGTAGGCGTCACAATGCGAAGAAGGTACAGACAATCCCTGGAACATTACCTGAGGACAGATTTCGGGATGCTGGTGTGTTCGAAGTTACTGGAGTCGGTTTGACGGGCCCTCTGATGCTAAGAGATGGAAGAAAGAGCTGGGTAATACTGTTCACTTGTGCTGTGTATAGAGCTGTCCATCTAGAACTAGTAACATCGTTATCTACAGAAGAATTTCTATTAAGTTTGAGAAGATTCATTGCTTTGAGGGGACGTCCCAGAATAATTTATAGTGACAACGGGACAAATTTTGTAGGTGCCAACAACTTGTTCCAAACTATTGATTGGAAAGAGGTTAGCATTGATGCATCCATTAGGAGAATACAGTGGAAATTCAACCCACCCACAGCCGCCTGGTGGGGTGGTTGGTGGGAGCGACTGATTCAGATGTTGAAAAAACTTTTGAGGAGAGTATTGGGGCAAGCTTCACTCAGTTATGAAGAATTGTTAAGTGTGTTGTGTGACTGTGAGGCGACGGTCAATTCAAGGCCCTTAACATATGTGTCTGAAGATAATGAAGACTTAAACGCTCTGACACCTGCCATGTTTCGACAGAGTGTAACGGAGGTGGGTATTCCTGATTTAGATCATCGGGACCAGTCCAACCTAAGCAAGAGGTACCAGTACCGACAGCGGCTCAGGGAAGAATTAAGGAAAAGATTTAGGGTGGAATACCTTGGTCAATTGGTCCAACAACGTCCAGGGAGGGGACAGCAAAATCTAAAAGTTGGGGATTTAGTTCTACTAGAAGACGAGGATAAGAAGAGAACATTCTGGCCTATGGGGCGTGTTGAGTAATTATATCCGGGGAAAGACGGTCATCTTAGAGTTGTCAAGGTGAAGACAGCCGGCGGGGAGATCATTCAGCCAGTACAGCGGATCTTTCCTCTTGAAGCAGTCGTGCCTTTAGTAACCACTGGAGACGAAGGAGGGACGACCGCAGAGACAGAGACGCAATTTACTCTGCAAAAGGCGAAGACTACAAGAAGTGGCAGAGAGATAAGGCTTCCCTTAAGATTTTCAAATATGGCAATTGATAGGTTTTGATTATATGTTTCAAATCAAAAGGTGGGAGGATGTTAGAAATGTGGACAGACAATGGCACCTCTTGAGACTTTGGAAAACCAGATTGGGTTTGTCAGTTCTTTGGAATAAGTTTTTTTTGCTTTGATTTGATTATTATTGTAGAAGGCATAGAGTTGAATTCGAGTGGAATTGTGAGTGTATTATGCTAATAAATATGACGAGAAAGCAATAGGTATTACAGGAAAGTGATAAATCGGGTAGATTTTCGACGTTCCAACACGCTGTAAATGTCACACCAGTTGTCTGAAAGTTATTCCTAGATATTTCAATGTGTTAACAATCTTTAGAGGTGTATTTTTCGTTAGTAGAATTTTGGTATTTAGTTGTTAATAGAAGGTTAATATTTTTGTTAGTAGAATTGCTCTATTACATTATTCTGAAAGGGAGTAGCAGCCTTTTAGAATAAATCAATTCTTTACTTATCTTATAAATGGTTAAGATATTGATAACATTAGCCAACTAATGGCTACACTGCGTTCTGCTGCACGGCCGAAAGCAACGGGATACTACACCGTAATCTATTCCCGAGGATATGCACCTCTATGCCTCATCCCTAGTGAAATTCCAATCCAGATTTAAACTAGTCTCCCGTTCGGATCTCCGGGTGAGGACTACTCGAGAGGGGGTTAACATCACAGAAGTTGTAACAGTCCGAATACTTCCCCTTAATTTATATGTTTTATAAGCAGCAAAATTAATTTATTATTATTATTATTATTATTATTATTATTATTATTATTATTATGTATATTTTAATTATCATATCGATTCTAGATTTATTCCATAATTTCTTTATATATATATAAGGGGTTTAATTATTGTTTGGCGGAAGTTATAAAATGGAGATTTTAGTTAGATTCGTTATAGGTTATATTTTATACAAGACTTGATTGGGAAATATTTCGTTCAACGTGTCGTCAGTTTCGCCACGGGTAGTCCGCCAAAAATAGACTTGACTTTCGAGATATATGTACAAACATTCCGGGGACGCGAGGCTTCAAGACAAAGCAAGTTGGTCAGTTAGCGCTGACGTCACGAATTCTCGGAAGAACACCGCATCAGGACGCTGATTTAAAATTACTTCAGAAGCAACCCCACGTGGTTAACCCAACTAATGAAGAGGAATGATCAGAACTTAGGGATCTGGAGTGGGGAGCTACGTCATCAGGATACCTAATTGATTGGTCGAGAAATACTGCAGAGTGGGGAAGTTCATCTTCCATAAAAACCAATGGTCATCTACTCTCAGGCCCCCAATCTTCTCAGATTTTCTGAATCTTCACGTCTATCAGACATCTTCGCTGCGAGATCGCAACTTATCAGTTCAAGAAGTTTTAAAATTAATACTACTGACGTGAATATGATCGTGTCCTTGATCATATTCACAAAAGTGAATTTTGGAGCAAAGCCATTCACATATGTCAGTCGGGAGACGGGACAAATTGGTTCCCTGCCCGTATCAAGATAAGGATCTATACAATATTGAGGCAGAACCAAACAACATCCGCCAGCAAGATCAGAGGGAAAACCAGACTACCACTATGAAGAAGACGGCCGTGAGTTCCTTTACTAAATCCAATCAAGTCTCTGTAATTCTGTTTATGGCAAATTAGAATCCAGCTTTTGTTTAAATTTAATTCATATTCCATTTTGTAACTCTCGCCAATTTAATATAACTTCCAGATTTTTTTAAAATGCATTTGTTTCTCTTTTTACGTCTTTTGCTGCTTTAAATTTTGATCAATTAAATTTTGTTCTTAAGTAATGGTAGGACTTTCATTTCCAGTAGCTAGCTTTAGACATAATGCATACCTTCTCCCAGTAGCGATAAGACAATTGGTTAATGGCTCAGCTATACCACGGCTTGAGAGAAAGACGTTTCGAGTGCTCTATCACTATTTTAATTAAATACTTTGGCACATCTAAAGTAAATGTTAGGTGTCCTGGCGCCCACACGAGCTGATTATAATCATTGCTAATGAACAGGTAAGAGGTAAGTATGCTATTGGTGGTGTGAGTAAAGCGGTGCTTGTTCTTGTTGCGATTCTTCTACTGTACTCCAGGAGAACGCAATATTGGAGCCCCGCCAGGAACGTAACCTTTGGTCACTTAGAAGGACCGGGAACGTTACATTTGTGCGCTCAACGTGGAGCGAAAACGTTACATTTGGACGCCCAACTGTGGAGTTTCTTATATATGTATATTTACCTGCAAGGTTAGTAACAAAACGTTACATATGGCGCCACAAGCGTAGGCCCGAAAACCAATTGTTTTTCGTGAAGGGAAAAGGATATATTTCAGTGCAAGTATTTTTGGGGGTGATAATAAGTTTTTTGTGTGTGACGGTATGGCGGATAAAGATAAGATGAAGCTGCGAAGTGGTATAGAGGTGACGGGAGATGGTGAAGAGAATGGTAGTAGCGTGAATCTGGAGATGGAGATAGACGAAGCTAGGAATTTAGCGGAGGTAAATTCTAATGCGACTAGTGTAGAGGGTAGTTCATCGGAGATGTCAGCACAGGATAGCATTTTGAGTATATTAGTTCAAATGAGACTGGAAAATAATAATAAATTTGAGCAACTAAATAAAGAATTAAAACATGAAATGGAAAGTAATAATCAAAAATTAAATAAAGAATTAAAACATGAAATGGAAAGTAATAATCAAAAATTAAATAAAGAATTAAAACATGAAATGGAAAGTAATAATCAAAAATTAAAGAAAGAATTAAAACAGGAGATGGAAAATAATAGTCAGAAGTTAAATAAAGAATTAAAACAGGAGATGGCGAAAATAGATCAGGGTCTAAAGCATAATAATCAAAAATTAGATGATGTGATTAAGGCTAATGAAAGGTTGAGTGAGAAATATGAGAAACTCAAGGAGAGTGTAGATCAAACAAAAGATGAAATTAGAAGTGAATTTAAAACTCAAATGGAGGAGAACTTTGTTAAAGTCATTTCAGAGGTGGATAGTAAACTAGATAAGGTACAGGAGAAGCTAGAAAATAGTCTCACTACTCAGGGAGAGAGCATGAAAATACTGGTTCAAGTTGAAAATAAACAGATTAAAGATCAATTAGGAAGTGATATCGCTAAAGTACAGTCTGAGCTGGGAGATAAAGTAGAACAATGTAGTAGGAATAATGTGGAGAGTATTCACGAAGTACAGGAAAAGCAGAGTGTTTTAAGGAGAGAATTAGATCAAAGAGAAAAGGTGTTGAAGGAAAGAGTAGAAAAGGCTGAACAACAGGCAGGTAGACAGATAGCAGATCTAGAGTTAAAATTAAAGTCACGGATGAGGCAGGAAGGAAATGTTAGTAGAGTAGGATGTTCGAGTGGTAGTCACATTAGGGAGGCAGACTTACCTAAATTTAGCAATAAGCAAGGTTGCCCGATGGAATTTATGGAAGTAGTGGAAAGTAGATACAAAGATAGGTTAGATGACCAAGTAATTGAATGGAGTAATGTAGTAGATATTTTAGATCAGGCTTTTGTTGGAGAGACCCGAGGATGGTTCGCAGTCTATAAGAATGGATTTGAAGATTTTAGAGATTTTAAAAATAAATTCTGTATCAAGTACTGGAATGAGGAAATTCAAGGTCAGAAACGAGAAGGTATGGTGTTTGGTAAATACAATCCTAAGAACAACAGTTCTATGACGGAGTATTTCCTGAATCAGGTGCTCACGTGTAAGTATTTAGACGGGATGGCTCAGGAAAGCGACATGGTAAGGTTGTTACTGAGACATTTTCCATATCGGGTGAAAGAGGCCGCCTGTATTCAGAAGATAGGTACAGTAACAGAAATGGAGAAATTGTTAAGTAGTTTCGATGTGTTAGGAAGCAATGGTGAACAGCCGCCAAGTCAGTATGCCAATAGAGGTGTGCAAGAACAGAGAGGACAAAATTATAATCAGAACAATAGGGGAAATAATCAGAGCTATTCTAATAATCAGAATTATCATAATAATCAGAATTATAATCAGAACAATAGAGGCAATAATAATAATAATTATTCCGGTAATAATAATCAAAATAACTATCAAGGCAGAGGTAATTACCAGAACAGAGAGAACCAGAGAGGTAACGTAGGTAATCAGAACCAAGGGAGCAATAACCGAGGCTCTTACCAGAACAGAGAGAACCAGAGGGTTAGCGGAGGTCAGAATCAGGCCAGTCCTAGGGAGGACATACAGGTTATCCAGGCAAGTAATCAAGTGCCCAGTCAGCAGTCGGTAAATGAACCTAATGGTGCCGGAGCTTTAAACTAGATCGAGACTGTAATGCGAGGTCAGATTTCCAGTCGATGATATTCCCAGCCAATACTCTATTTAGTGGTTATGACCTAAATGTAAGAGATGATCTCTTGTGCGATTATGATGAAAAGGTGACAAAACCTAGTGATATTGAAAATTTAAATTCCGTCATTAGCATAAATGTGTTGAGGGCGCGTATAGATACGCTTATAGATACAGGGTGTGTCAAGAGTTGCATTAGCTTGTCATTTTATAATAGGATGAGAGACGAAGGTGTAATATTTCAAGAAATCCCTATCAAATCAACTTTTGTAATAACAGCTGTAGGTAAAAAGTCTCATGTCATTTCTAAGCAGGTTCTGGTGGAAATTTGTATTAATAATGTAATAGGTATGCAGGTATGTTTGGTGATCCCAAACCTTGTGTTTTCCTTGATATTGGGTACTGATTGGTTGTCTGCTAATCAGGTTCAGGTGTGTTACGATGAGAGGTGTATTAGAATGAAATGGGGGAAGAAAGCTGTGATTATTGCATTTAATGAGCCAGGTAAGAGTGATTATTCTCAAAGAGTGTGCGTTATTAAAGTGATTTTGTCAGGTGACAATAAGGTGGGAAGTAGTGACGATGGTTTTAATTTTATTGGCAGTTTGCTGACTAATGACAATCTAGAGGATGCATTATGTCAGGCTGTGGAAGAAAGTTCTTTAGGCATTGATCAGAGGGATCAATTATTGGATGTAGGAATAGTAGAGTTTTTGAGAATCGGATTGGCGAGGCCAATTGCTACACACACTCATTAAATGTAATTGATCGCAAAGTCTTTGTAGGTAATAGATACCCTATCCCATTTAAATACCAAGAGGCAGTACAACAGCAGATTGACGACATGTTAAGAGATAAGATCATTGAACCATCTATAAGCCCTTATGCTAACTCCCTAATTACCGTACCTAAACCAGATGGCCAGGTAAGATTGTGTCTAGACGCAAGAATTTTGAACATGCATATTTCACAAGATCAGTTGAGGTCACAGTCCATTGAAGAATTAGTTCAGTGTTTTGAAGGAAAGAAGTGGTTTACTTCAGTAGATTTAAGTTCGAGTTTTTGGCAGATTCCATTATGTAAAGAAGACAGACCTTTAACAGCTTTTTGCCACCGATACAATTTGTATCAATTCTGCAGAACCCCTTACGGTTTGAAAAGTAGCTCAGCAGCTCTAATTCGAGGTTTAAATATTGCACTAGGCGATGATACTAGTAGTTTTGTCACTATTTATATCGATGACTTAGTCATCAGTTCCAGGTCTCTTGAGGAACATCTAGGTCATTTAGAGTGTGTTTTTAGTAAGTTAGATCAGGCAGGCTTTACCCTTAAATTAACTAAATCTAAATTCTGTAGGCAGGAGATCACTTTTCTTGGCCATAAAATTTCTACGGAAGGTGTGACACCGGAAGAAGGGAGAGTGGGGAAGATCTTGGATGCGATCGAACCCAGGAACGCTAAGGAGTTAAGAAGTTATCTTGGCGCCTGTAATTTTTTCCGCAGGTTCGTATTGATGTATGCGTGCTTGGTGGAACCATTCAGGGAGTTGTTGAGGAATGGAAGTAAGTGGGTTTGGACTCGATCGCATGCCGAGGCATTTCAAGCACTCAAATTGGGATTTGAGAACGCCATTATTTTAAGGTATCCAATTCGAGACAGGGAGTATGTGTTGTTGACCGATGCGTCACATATAGGAATTTCGGGAGTTCTGTGCCAAAAGGATGATGATGACAATCTCAGAATTGTGTCATTGGCGTCACGAGGGCTTTCTGCAGCAGAAAAGCGATATACCATTACAGAATTGGAACTCCTTGGTATTGTATATAGTTTGTGTAAATTTCGTATGTACGTATTAGGAAGCAAGTTTACGATTTATACTGATCACCATGCTTTGGCATTTATCAACACTTGCAAGTTAAGCTCTAATAGGATAAGTAGATGGATCTTGGCTTTGCAAGAGTATGAATTTGTAATACATCACATTCGAGGGAAAGACAATATCTTGGCTGATATGCTGTCCAGGGACAGAAATTTGTGTTCAGATAGTTCTACGATCACGGCTGACCAGGGAATCTTGATCTGCGCATGTCTCGATCCTAGTAATAAAATATCGCTAGAGTCCCTAAGGAAGCTTAAGGAGAAGCAGAGAGAGGATGAAGTTTTGTGTGAGCCCCTTCTTATGTTAGAACAGGGTGACTCAGAGAGTGTGACAGTGGGGAGATTTGAGTACAAATTACAGGATGGATTTGTAACACGTAAGTGCACGGGGGACATGTGGTCAATATGTGTTCCTAAAGGTATGAGAGAAGAGTTGGTGTGGTTTACGCATAAGGAGTTAGGTCATTTTGGTCCGAGTAAAGTTTTATATGAACTTCAGCATTACTTTGTGTGGGAGAAAATGGGAAAGGAGGTTAGAAAAATCCTTGCTAGGTGTGAACTCTGTCAGAAGTCAAAAGTTCCAGTAAGATATTTAAGTGGACCTATGCAGCCAGTCATCACAAGTAACCCCGGTGAGTTATTATGTGCGGACTTATTTGGGCCGGTCGTTAAAGGTCAGTACGGATACGAATACATATTCGTATTAGTTGACGCATTTAGTAAATTCGTCAAACTATATGCTCTCAGGAAGGCTACCGGTAAAGCATGTATCCGACTGATTTTAGAGAAGTATGTCCCTGAGTTTGGCCTCCCACTCAGAATTTTGACAGATAGCGGGCCGCAATTTACCTCAAAACATTGGAAAACCAAAATTGAGGAAGTCGGTATCACACACATTCACTCATCTGTTCGCTATCCGCAAGGGAATTTAGTTGAACGTTCGATGCGTGAATTATCTCGTCTTTTTCGTGCTTTGGTTCATGATAGACATTCGGCCTGGGTTGCTCAGCTTCCGAAAGTTGAACTCTGGTTGAATTCTGTTCAGAGCGAAAGTACGAAATTTTCGCCTTGGGAAATTCATTATGGCAGGAAACCACATAATGAACTAGCAAATGTACTGGGAATAAGTGAGGGAAATCAAACAGGGAAGGATATTATTATCCAGTTGGCTGGTAGGAATTTGAGAAAATCAGCAGAATATAGACAAAGCCAACAAAAGAAGAAAAAGCTTGATGAATTCGATGTGGGCGATAAAGTCCTATTACTTGTTCCGAGGCAATCAAGCAAAACGGACAAAGTAATGAAGAAATTCTTCCTTATCTTTACGGGCCCTTTCTTGATCACTAAGAGGATTGGACCTTGTGCATATGTTTTAGCGGATGGAGACAAAACATTGTATGGTACGTATAATGTACACTCTTTAAGAAAATACGTGGAATGAGTCAGGTAAGGACTCGTGTGTAACGGAACAACATGTGTCAATGCCCTGGTATACAATTAGTAGTTTTAAAGAGATAGGTAACTAAGTTTACAAGAGGCATATCCGACTGTTGACACATATACTGGAACGAGTGAGTTATCTGAATCAGATAAGCGAAGGGTGACCTAGTACCTTATATTTTGGAATTAATGGGGTAACTTGCACTCAAATATTATGCCTACGTATAAAACTATGCTTTCTTGTTTTATGTGATATAGGTAAAATTTTGTAAATTCATTACAGAGTACTTGCGAGGAATCAAGTATGCAGGATTATCACATGCGTGTGATGTGTCGTGTGATGAATTAGTGAAGGCAATATTTATTATAATTATTCTGGAGACAAGAAAAATAACGATTTGAATTAAAACGATACAAGTCTCTCAGAATATCTGCCTAACAAACGAGTGTTAGTATGAATGAAATCATCAGGAAGAAAGAAATGAACATTGACGCTTTAAAGCAACAACAAAGTATTCATTGTTGTAAATATTGAAGGGTATATATGTGTATTTTTAGTGTTGAAGGGTATAATTTTGTATGATGCTGTTAATTGTTAGGTTAAATGTGTATATAATTTGTTCGCCCAAATCTAAGATTGGACAAAAAATTCTAAGGGCGATGAAACAGTCCGAATACTTCCCCTTAATTTATATGTTTTATAAGCAGCAAAATTAATTTATTATTATTATTATTATTATTATTATTATTATTATGTATATTTTAATTATCATATCGATTCTAGATTTATTCCATAATTTCTTTATATATATATAAGGGGTTTAATTATTGTTTGGCGGAAGTTATAAAATGGAGATTTTAGTTAGATTCGTTATAGGTTATATTTTATACAAGACTTGATTGGGAAATATTTCGTTCAACGTGTCGTCAGTTTCGCCACGGGTAGTCCGCCAAAAATAGACTTGACTTTCGAGATATATGTACAAACATTCCGGGGACGCGAGGCTTCAAGACAAAGCAAGTTGGTCAGTTAGCGCTGACGTCACGAATTCTCGGAAGAACACCGCATCAGGACGCTGATTTAAAATTACTTCAGAAGCAACCCCACGTGGTTAACCCAACTAATGAAGAGGAATGATCAGAACTTAGGGATCTGGAGTGGGGAGCTACGTCATCAGGATACCTAATTGATTGGTCGAGAAATACTGCAGAGTGGGGAAGTTCATCTTCCATAAAAACCAATGGTCATCTACTCTCAGGCCCCCAATCTTCTCAGATTTTCTGAATCTTCACGTCTATCAGACATCTTCGCTGCGAGATCGCAACTTATCAGTTCAAGAAGTTTTAAAATTAATACTACTGACGTGAATATGATCGTGTCCTTGATCATATTCACAAAAGTGAATTTTGGAGCAAAGCCATTCACATATGTCAGTCGGGAGACGGGACAAATTGGTTCCCTGCCCGTATCAAGATAAGGATCTATACAATATTGAGGCAGAACCAAACAACATCCGCCAGCAAGATCAGAGGGAAAACCAGACTACCACTATGAAGAAGACGGCCGTGAGTTCCTTTACTAAATCCAATCAAGTCTCTGTAATTCTGTTTATGGCAAATTAGAATCCAGCTTTTGTTTAAATTTAATTCATATTCCATTTTGTAACTCTCGCCAATTTAATATAACTTCCAGATTTTTTTAAAATTCATTTGTTTCTCTTTTTACGTCTTTTGCTGCTTTAAATTTTGATCAATTAAATTTTGTTCTTAAGTAATGGTAGGACTTTCATTTCCAGTAGCTAGCTTTAGACATAATGCATACCTTCTCCCAGTAGCGATAAGACAATTGGTTAATGGCTCAGCTATACCACGGCTTGAGAGAAAGACGTTTCGAGTGCTCTATCACTATTTTAATTAAATACTTTGGCACATCTAAAGTAAATGTTAGGTGTCCTGGCGCCCACACGAGCTGATTATAATCATTGCTAATGAACAGGTAAGAGGTAAGTATGCTATTGGTGGTGTGAGTAAAGCGGTGCTTGTTCTTGTTGCGATTCTTCTACTGTACTCCAGGAGAACGCAATATTGGAGCCCCGCCAGGAACGTAACCTTTGGTCACTTAGAAGGACCGGGAACGTTACAAAGTGACAAAGAGGAAATCTGACATTCTACGGATCGAGGCGTGGAATTTTAGAAATCTGCTAGGCAGAGGAAGATTAGAAAACTTAGAAACGGAAATGGATAGGCTGAGGATGGATTTGGTTGGGATTTGTCAAATGCGCTTGTAAGAAGAACAGAACTTTTGGTCAGGAGACTACAGGATCATAAGCACTAAATCAAACAACAGCTATGCGGGGGTAGGTCTCATATTAAGTAGGAATCTGGGACAGCGGGTGGAATATTATGAGCAATATAGTGAACAGATTATTGTAGCAAAAATCAACACAAAACCCAAGTGCACCAGAGTAGTACAAGTCTATATGCCCACCAGTCAAGCTGATGATGAAGATGTTGAAAAGGTCTATGAAGAAATAGATGACATTCTGCGGTATGTCAAGGTTGATGAAAATGTTATAGTAATGGGAGATTGGAATGCTGTGGTAGGAAAAGGAAGATAAGGGAAGATGCTAGGAGATTTCGGATTAGATGAAAGGAATGATCGAGGAAGCAGGCTGATGAAATTCTGCACCGAGCATAAGTTGTCATAGCTAACACCTTATTCAATAACCACAATAGAAGAATATGCACATGGAGGAGATACAGGGCGTTACCAAATCGACTTCATTATGGTTAAGCAGAGATTTCGAAACTAGATTTTGGATTATAAAACATAACACGGTGCTAACATAAACTCTGACCACAATCTGGTTGTTATGAAATGCAGATTTAAGTTCAAGAAACTGAAGAAAAGTCAAAAGCCAAAGAGGTGGGCAATAGACAGACTGAAAGAGAAGGATGTAAACGAAAGATTCAAGAAGAGTATAAAGAAAGGAATAATGAAAAACTCTAAACATACTTCAATTGCAGACGAATGGGCACTTTTGAAGAATGAAATAACAAAATCCGCAGAAGAAAACATTGATAGGAAAGAAAGAATAGGTAGAAAACCGTGGATCACTCAGAATATACTAGAATTAATAGATGATAGGTTAAAACAGAAGAAAGTAAGAGATGAAAAGCGGAAAGCAGAATACAGACGTCTGAGAAATGAGGTTAACAAGTAGTGCAAGGAAGCGAAAGAAGAATTGTTGAAAGAAAAATGTACAGGTATAGCAAATTGTCTGAAATTACCGTAGGAGAAGTAGACACAGCGTATCGAAGATTAAGAATACTTTTGTGGAAAAGAAGACTAAGTGATGTAATATTAAGGACACAGATGGAAAGCCTCTAACAGATAGGGAAGAATAGGTTGATATATGGAAAGCTTACATAGAGTGTTTGTATAAAGGAAAGGAGATTGAGAATCATGTAATGGAAAGGGAAGAGGAAATTGATGAGTATGCGAAACGAGATTTAATATTGAGATCAGAATTTGACAGAGCATTGGAAGACTTAAGCAGGAACAATGCACCAGGCATAGATGATATACCGATTGAGTTGCTACGCTGCATAGATGATGATGGTGTGATTAGGTTATTTCACTTGGTAAGTAGGATTTATGAGTTTGGTGAGGTACGGTATCCTCTGATTTCAAGAATAATGCTATCATCTCTATACCGAAGAAAGTAGGAGGTGACATATGTCAAGATTACCGTACAATCAGCTTGATTAGGCTACTCATGCTTCTAAGATCCTGTCTAGAATAATTTACAAGAGAATGGGAAGCCAGATAGAAACGGAGTTGGGTGAAGACCAGTTTGGTTCGAGGAGAAATGTAGGAACAAGGGAAGCTGTACTGAGTCTTAGGCTGATTTTGGAAGGTAGAATAAGGAAAGATAAGAGAACGTTCTTGGCAATTGTAGACTTAGAAAAGGTTTTTGATAACGTTGATTGGTCTGTTTGACATTTTGAAAACGATTGGAATAAAGTACAGCGATTGGAGGGTTATCTAAAATCTATACAGAAACCAGACAGCAGTGATTCGAGCTGAAGTACATGAGAGAGAAGCTGGTATTCAGAAAGGTGTAAGGCAAGGGTGCAACTTATCACCCATACTTTTCAATCTTTACATTGAACAAGCAATGAAGGAAATTGGAGAAAAATTTAAAGTGGGATTGAAGATTCAAGAAGAAATAATTTCAACTCTGATGGCATCGTCATTTTGGCCGAAACGCCTGAGGATTTGAATGAGTTTTTGAATGGTATGGACTCCATCTTGAGGAAAGAATTCATGATGAAAATTAATAAATGTAAAACAAAAATATTGGAATGCAGCCGAAACAAATCAGAAACCTCTATGGACATCAAATTGGCAGCTGAAAAGCTGAATGAAGTAGGAGACTTTTGTTACTTAGGAAGCAAAATAATCAGTGATGGACGAAGCAAAGAGGATATAAAAAGTACGTTGGCTCAGGCAAGGAAAGCATTTCTACAAAAAAGGAATCTGTTGACATCGAATATAGATGTAGGTACTACGAAGTAATTTTTGGTAGCCTTTGTCTGGAGCGTGGCACTCTATGGAAGTGAATCTTGGACTATTGGTGCAGCAGAAAAGAGGAGAATTGAAGCGTTTAAAATGTGGTGTTACAGGAGAATGATGAAGATCAGACGGTTAGATAGGGTTACAAACGAAGAGGTATTAAGACGAGTGGAGGAGGAGAGATGTTTCTGGGACTGCTAACGAAGAGAAGGGATAGGTTGGTAGGACACGTACTAAGACACCCAGGAATAAAAAGCTTAGTTATGGAAGGAAAGGTCGAGGACAAGAACTTTAGGGGTAGACCAAGGTTAGAATATGTTAAACAGATTGCCTCGGTTGTAGGGTGTGTTAGCTATGTTTAAATGAAACGATTAGCTCACGACAGGGAGGTATGGACAGCTGCATCCAACCAGTCAAAAGACTGAAGACTCAAACAACATCAGAGGTGATCCTTCGTAGCTGAACGTATCTGCTGCCGCTAGTTTCTCTCTCCTTATGAAAACCATTACTACTGTCTTGTTTTCATTGACTAGGCTGTTTGCAGATTCTTTCGGTGTGGGGACACAATTACCTTATCGTCTGCATAGAGGTATATTCTGGCGTAGTTCGTAACAATCGCTTCTGTTACATCGCGTGTCATTACAATAAAAATGAGAAGGCTGATAGGGTGCCCTTGGTGGACCCATGCTGTCAGTAGAATTACCTTTGATTTTGCCAGATCGTCACATATTCTCACATAATTTTCTGATAATAAATTCTTTGATCGGTTTTGTATAACAGTTTTTCTCGGTTATCTCTTCCAGTTTTTCTAGGATTCAACTCCTACTCGAAGAGTCAAAGATCTTGGGTATGTCGACAAACACTGCATAATATACAGTAACTCTTCTTTTGGTGAATTGAGTGCTTCTCGTTTGAACCAACTTCGATCCGGGCGGCTTCGGTGGCGTAGTTGGTAGCATGCTGAGCTTCCATGCCCAGGATAGCGGGTTCAAACCCGCCTGAAGTCGTCGGATTTTTTTTAAGAACGTTAAAAATCCCTCAGTATGCCTTCCTTCGGAGGGGTAATAAAGTCGGTGGTCCCATGTCATAGATTTATGGCATGAAAAATAACCTTCCACTAACTACACATGTGTGAAGCCAAAACTTGTAGGTAAGAATTGACAACGCTCTATTAGTTCCACCGTTCGCCGCCAGGTGCTGACTGCGATGCCATCTAGTATTCAAGCCCGTAAGGTAAGTGTCGTGGACGGTAGCATTTGGTAGCAAAAGTAGGAACTAATTGAAATTATTGTCTGCAGTCCTTACTTGAATTAAAACAGATAACACACACTAATACAGCCATCACAATTAATACCAGTCATCAGACAGATTCTACACACACCCAAAGTACACGGGGCTTACATGACCGCGTTGTCGCAGCCCCTAAACTAAGAAACCAACCAACAAATTTCGACCGTATATTCTTTGTAATATCCTGTTGCAAAATTGGCAGAGAGGCCAACACCACCTAGAGAGAAAGCCATGCAATACAGGTAAATACACTAAATTCTAATAATAAAATAAATATCTGTAGTGATTCTTTATTTATAAATCATGTCACAAGTGAAGAGGTAAGAATAGTTATAAAAGTGCTAAAAAATAAATTTTGTGCTGGCATTGATAGCATCCAAGATGCAATTTTAAAGAAATGTGCAGAAAATATAATAAATCCACGTACACACTTAATAAACAGTTCAATTCTCTCAGGAACTTACCCGGATATTTTGAAGTTATCAAAAGTAATTCCAGTGCACAAAAACGGTTCAAAAGATGAGTTAGATAACTATCGTTCTATTACCTTACCAACTGGTATCGCAAAAATTGTGGAAAAAATCAAGTATAGGAGACTGATAAGTTTTATAGAAAAAAGAATATTATCAAACTCACAACATGGATTCAGAACGGAAAAATCTACACAGACAGCAATTTATGAATGTATTAATAGTATACTGAAATTAATTGACAATAAGGCACATGTAACTGGCCTATTCTTGGATTTATCGAAAGCCTTTGATGTTGTTCACCATAAAATCCTCCTTACAAAACTAAATCAATATGGTATTAGAGGTCTAGCTAATAAATGGATAGAGTCTTACTTAACAAGGCGTTAACAAATAATAAGCTTGAGACACAAGGATGATGGAACCAAATTACTTAATGAAACATTGTCCAATGAGGGAATTATTAAATTTGGATTACCCCAGGGATCGGTTTTGGGACCACTACTCTTCCTTCTATATATCAATGATATAACACAGAACGTTCATTCACATAAGGAAATTTTGTTTGCGGACGATACAACACTCGTAATAAAAGTTGAAACTAAACAGGTCATACAGCAGTCTGCTGACTCCGTTACAGGAGAGTTAACCAAATGGTCACAAGATAATCGCCTCATAATCAACTATAAAAAAAACCAGTATGTCTAAATTTCCACACTATACAGAATAGGAATCCTGCGAAGCCCAATATAACATTAAATGGTCATCAAATAGAAAATAAATCAGCAAGTAAGTATTATGTTTTGTAAAAAGAATTTATTGAATAAGGATGTTTTTCTTCAAACAAACAATGATGTCCACAGGCATAACACAAGACAAAATCAAAACATTCATATTTCACACACACACACACAAGCATATATCAAAAAGGAACTTATCACACAGGAGTTAAATTATACAATAAACTACCCCAGTATATAAAACTTGCCCCAAAAATAAAAACCTTTGATGGAATGTTGAAAGCTTATCTGCAGTGCCATTGTTTTTACTCTGTAGTTGAATATCTTAGTGTATAGAAACGATGAAATCTATAATTATATTTTACTTTTCTATTTTAATTGTAATACCTAGCAGTAAGTTGTTGTATTTATAGAATTAAGTTTTCATATTATGATAATAGAATAATAATAATAAAATATCAAGAAGATTGGACACTGGAAAATTACAGCAAAAAGAAATGATCACCTTAACAGAACAACTAATTCTAGAAGGACAATTAAACGAAGCAACTCAAATCGCTACTGATCTAATTAGGGAGGCGATCATGCCAGCAAAGGAGAGAAAATCACAGCCATGGTTCGACAGTGAATGCTACGACAAAAGAAAGGAAACCTTGATGTTGTTACACGAGGCAAGGTCAAAGGACACGAAAAGTGAGCTACAAGAATACGCCAAACACAGGAAAGACTACAAAAAACTCTTGATATGGAAAAAATCCAACTATATGGAAACGGAGGCACAAAAATTAGCGGAGGACGCGAAATCAGACCCCTTCCTGCCCCTCAGAAGGAAAATCGCAACCAGACCGAAAGAAATTCCAATGGACAGGTGGGAGACACACTTCAAAAAACTACTGAACCAGGAGAACAAAACATGCGCCTTCAAAGTGGGCGCGATGTCCTCAAAAGAGCAAGAAAAACAAGACATCCAGGAACAAACGGAGCAAACCATGCAAATAACTACAGCAGAAATAACACAGGCGATACATCAAACGAAAAACAAAAAGGCATCAGGCCCAGATCAAATACACATGGAACACCTAAAACAATCACAAGAGACCTCGGTACCAATTTGGACAAAATTATTCAATGAATGCCTAAAGTCTGGAACGATCCCGGACTGTTGGAGAATATCATCCATCAGGACTCTATACAAAGGGAAAGGAGAAACGAACGACCCTAACTCATACAGGGGAATCGCACTGGAAAATAATATCTTTAAGATATATACAAAAATCCTAGCGTCAAAACTGGAAACATTAGCAAATATTCCTGAATGCCAGTTTGGTTTCATACGAGGTAGAAACACAACACAAGCAGTCAGATACCTCCTGGAAGAAATAGAAGAAGCTTTGAGACATCCGAACGGAAAATACTACGCTGTCTTTATTGACTATACGAAGGCGTTCGACCTCCTAAACAGGGAAATACTGATGACAAAGTTGAAAGGCATGATTGGGACAACACATCCTCTTGTCAGAGCAATTGAAAACATTTTAAAAGTCAATTTTGTACAGATTGAGGATACAGTCGACGTATCAGACACGTTCGAACAAACAAATGGAGTCCTGCAGGGAGATCCAATGAGCCCCTTGTTGTTCAACATCGCCACAGCAGACATTACAGACATCCTTCAGCGCACATCGAATACGAAACTTATCGCATACGCGGATGACATGGTGTTGGGATCACCAAATAGAAATGACCTGCAACGAGCCCTAATAGAGCTGGAGAAATGGGTACTGGAAAACCGCCTCACCATTAATTTGGAGAAGACAGTCCAAATGACATACCGGAAAGGAGGAAAAATTGCAGGTAGTGACTTCCTTACTCTTAATGGAGAACATCTGAAAATTGTCAATCAATTTAGGTATCTTGGAATTACCTTGCAAACTACTACTAAGTCGTTTAGATGCCATATTCAGGAGAGAACTGCAGCTGCCACAAGAGCAATCTCAGCCATAAAGAACCTTCCAGCTCTGTCCCTAGTTACAGCAATGAGACTTTTTAACGCCGCCATATCCCCTATAGTAACGTACGGATTAGAACTGATCTGGGAAAGTCTAAAACTTAGTGACTTTGAAAAAATAGAACGAGTCAAAGCCCGCTTCCTCAAAAATGCACTGAGAGTGGGAAAAGCAGCACCAACAAGAATGGTCTATAGACTAACAAAGGAGACCTACTACGCAGAAGACCTAAGGACCCAACTGCTTCTACCAGCTACAGAACATTACTCTAAACATCTGGAGAGGAGGAAAGCCAAAAGCGAAGATATAGAGCCGGACTTCTACGCTACAAGCGCCATGGTGGACAGGAACTGGATGAGGGAAAACCAGGAACTGAGACATGTCGTGACGAGACACGCCATCCACGGTTTTCATCACAGAGTGTGTGCAACAAAATCGTACCATAACCCAAGCGAAAGCTGTGTATGTGAGCTGTGTAACAAGAAATGTGACAGGTACCACCTATCAAAGTGCTCCAAAAGAACATTATCATTGACTGAGTACAGTAAGATGTAAATTCTCTTCTTTTGGCCTTTCGGCTGCAATAAATTCTTAATAATAGAATAAGGTGTAGGCCGTAAATAGTTGTCCAATAAGATTGTATCTCTTAAGATCTGTTATTATAATAAGTTATAAATAGTTATAGTATTAGTATTACTGTATATACCTATTAGTACTTTTATTTTATAGATGTAAATTCTGACGTGTCCAATATCAAAAATGTTTTGTATACATGTATTTGATGAAATGGAATTAATAAAACTATCTATCTATCTATCTATCTATCTATCTATCTATCTACGATTTATGACGTCGCGTCGTAGCCTTCCGGCCGCTACCCAGCGCTGCTGCTATGAACAAGCTGTGAGGAAACGAGACTGAGTGTTTATGTATCAAATTACGTTCTACAGAGGCGAATAAATAAATAACGCAACCATAAATGAAACATGGTCAGAAGTTGATGCGATCGATATATTACACTAGGCTAATAAATCGACGTTTTCGATCATAATCGATAAGTATGCATTTTGAAAGTTGCGCAGGCGCAGATTCAAGGGGGGGGGGGGCGCGTGACCCCTCCCAAAGGGAGACCAAATTTTTTTGGAAACTAGAAAAACGCAAACTCAATAACCAGACAAATAAAACTTCACGAATTTTAACTGAAAAACATGTGGTTTTTTTTTCATTTTATTCAATATTGAAAATATCATTATTGCAATTATGTTCTGTTACAACTGTACATATTTACAAGTTCATACCTGTTATATAAAAACGATTATTTATATAACAAAATCGACTCGTCTGTTTTGTTTAGCAAACCTTGTGATTACCGAATCGATGTTTATAGTGATGTCACGATGAATGTGCAGCAATGCACGGATAGGAATTTGGGGATTTTTCCGTACCAAAATTTTTGCTGACGTACAAACTGCAAGCATGGTTGGCAATTCAAGGTGTGACTTTCTCCCTTTGTCGGTACCAATTCGACTTGCCGAAACTGTAACGTACCTTGATACTTTTCTCGAAGCTCGATGTAAAAGTCGCAAAACACGCCGTTGCAATTTGTACGAATATTTTTGGTGCGCTAAACGCATCAAATTTCTATCCATGTAGCTTGCAAAAAATTGGTCTGGTTTTGTACGTTTGGTTATTTTGTGATTGCGTTTTTAGTGATACAATTTTTCTTAACAATTTCGATTCTCTGACACCCCCCCTCCAAGCCAAACTCTAGATCCGCGCCTGACGTTGCGAGTGTGAACTTGACCGAAAACACTGTTGTCTCAATAAATGCGATATATAGAAGAATTCAATAGAAAACTTGAAAAATATTCACCCCATTTAGACGTGAAATGTCGACTACACAACAACAAGAAAAGACACATACACAAATAACCTATTAATCTGTAACTTAACAGTTAAAACAGAAATTAATATCTACAGTGTAGTCAATCATATCTGTCCAAAGGTCCAGGTTTGATTCCCACCTCTGTCGATAAAATAATTCTAGTTAGTTATTGTTCTATTAAGGGGCGGAACTACGAGGTCATTTGCCCCTAAATATATAATTCTGATTTGAGTTTGAATCGAAATTCACTCAGCCTCATGAGTTAAAACTGAACTGAGAAGAAGTGGGTTCGATTTCTCCTCTTCCTAACAGAAGACCATGGTCACCTCCTTCCCAAGGGCAGATTACCTCGTATTTCCGCGCATTAAAACTACAATACCTAACCTCCTTCCCAATTCTAGCATCACAATACACACACATACAAATTCTACCCATATCCAAGTACACATGGCTGATGACAGAGTTGTCCTAACCCACTCACAAAACAACAACAACAACAACATCAACAACAACAACAACAACAACAAAAACAACAACAACAGCAACGACGACAACAACAACAACAACAACAACAACAACAACAACAACAACAACAACAACAACAACTAGCCACAGAAAGTTTTCATCCGTGATAAGAAACATGCCAGTAATGGAATGCCTATGACAGATAGGGTTACCTACTGAAATGGAACAGAGCGGCAGTCATCAGACATGAGAACATTTACCAAGGAGGAAACTTGTTGTTGTTGATGATTCATGTAGGGGCATGATGATGTGGTAATAATTTAGAAACAAACACATGATATAGAGTAATCCTACAGTAGTTTTCATATTGCAATATTTACAATATCAGGCATGGCATACCCGACAATACATAAAACATGCTAATTCCCAGTGATCTTAGCATTTTGTTTTGAACAGAATACAGTGAGTCATGTGCAAAAACATGTTCTCATATTTTCTATGTTACACAAACTGTGCTATTTTGTAAAAAAAAACTAAAAGATGGCCATATTTATCCTTCACTAGTTAAATAAATATAGCCTTTTCAAAAGATCCTGTCCACTTTTCAATACAAAATTGTTGTATACCCTATTATATTAGTAGCACCGAATGAAAGTGGAACAAGCGATAACATTCTCTATAGTACATGAATTAGCCAAAACACCTTATCACACGATGATAAATAAATCAGGGAATGATGTTTTAATAGATGTTTCCTCCTCCACTGTCCACCCAGCCATCCCAAATAGGATCACGACTTATATAGGCCAAATTCCAGCTGTGGCCACCATGGTCCACATCAATCATCAACAAACCGGTATTGCCAAACTGCCCTTGCGGTACTATGCCGCACCAACACCCTTCGATTTGTCCAATTCAATGGTTTTTGACGCGTCCAGATCAATGGTTTTGTGCCAACCGTGCCCCGCTGGCTGCGCTCGGCCATCGCCGCACCTACACCCGACCATTCTAACCTTCGTTTTGTCCAATCCAATGGTTTTTGACAATGGTTACAGCCCAACGCGTCCAGATCAATGGTTTTGTGTCAACCGTGCCCCGCTGGCTGCGCGAGGCCAAGGACGCACCTACACCCGACCATTCTAACCTACGTTTTGTCTAATCCAACATTTTTTGAAAATGATTACAGCCTAACGCATCCAGATCAATGAGTTTTTACAATGGTTACAGCCTAACGCGTCCCGATGATTTTTTTTGATCAACAGTGATTTTGTATCCCACTTCTTTTTATCAACAGTGATTTGTATCTCACATGTTGGGAACAATGGGTGCGCCCCAGTGCGTGCCGCTAGAGTGAGCCTTGATGACAGTTGAACGAGATGCAAGGGCTGTCGAAACATGCAGCCGTTTTTAAAATAGCAATAAATAAAAACACATATTTACGAAATTTAGCACATATATGAGGTTCAGTAGTGACAATTCAAATCAACGGTAGCGCTGAATGAAGATAGAATGCGCGATAACATTCTCTACAATACATGAATTAGCTAAAATACCTTATGAAACGATGAGAAATAAATCAGGGAGTGATGTTTTAATAGATATTTCCTCCTACGCTGCCAACCTCGCCCTTATGGTACTATGAAAACAAAGAAGCGCCCAGTTCAGTCTCTAGTGCGCATCATTCGTGCGCACCACTCAGTTCATTACATCGTGCGCCGAATTGAATCGTTTATTCACCATGGATTGTGGAAATTGTCTCATAACGATCTGTAATTTCAATCGGTTGTTCTATGATCAACTGTAATAAATATTTGTTTTTTCTTCCCGCACAACTGTGGTTTTGAAAATGTTTACACCCTAACGCACCCAGATCAATGGTTTTGTGTCAACCGTGCCCCGCTAGCTACGCGTGGCCAAGGCTGCACCTACACCCGACCATTCTAACCTTCGTTTTGTCTAACCCAAGAGTTTTTGAAAATGGTTACAGCCAAACGCATCCAGATCAATGGTTTTTGACAATGGTTACAGCATAACACGTCCCGATTAATGTTTTTATTTTATCAACAGTGTGTGCCGCTAGAGTACGCCTTGTTGACAGTTCAACGAGATGCAAGTACTGTCAGAACATAGCAACCGTTTATAAAAAAAAAAATCCTCTCGGCACGCCGGAAGGCGGAGGTAGATTTCACCGGGCAGACTAGAGGATAGGCTAAAATAGGCGAAATATGCAGGTTTTCGTAGGTGGATCAGACCTCATTTATTGCGAGAATGTATTTTACAATTGGAGGTTAATTAACCTTTTTTTCGTCTTTCTATGCATATTTTTAACATTTTATTGTCTTATGGGGATGGTAACTTTCTTGTCATATTTGGGGTTCATTTTTATACTTTTGATCACAATGTCCTTATGCAAGGTTTGGAACTGATGTGTAACTATCTAACAGTCTGTTACTTCTTCACGCAAAATTTTATCTCCCGCAGAGATGTTGGTTGGTTCCTCAGTTTAGGGGCTGCGACAACGTGGTCATGTAACCCCGTGTACATTGGGTGTGTGTAGAATCTTTCTGATAAATGGTGTTAATTGTGATGACTGTATTAGTCTCTAATTCAGGTAAGGTCTGCAGAAGGTCAATTTTAAGTAGTAGTACCTAATTTTGTACCAAATACTACCGTCAACGACACCTACTGTGAACTTGGCTGCTAGATTCCACCGCAACCAGCAACTTGAAATGAACGTTGGAACTTCCCCTCCGAAGGAAAGCATGCTGAGGGATTTTTAGCGCTCTTAGAAAATCCGACGACTTTGGCCGGTTTTGAACCAGCGACCCTGGGCATAGAAGTTCAGCATGCTACCAGTTAGCCGCTTCCCACATAGTCAGATGGAACAAGAAGTTCCGTGCCGAACTAAAGAGCCTACTTTTCTTAAAATTAAGATTCATGCCAATGATTAATCTACAGTATATGAACCTATCTAGAATAGTGACGAAATTAAGTTGGTAATATCGGAATGTCTTAATTCGTTCGAAATACTGTATACTAGGCATAATGTAGCCTAATACAGCAGTACAGTTGGCAGCCCTGGTGACTGAATATATTCTTAATTCCATCTCTTAAGGTACAGAATACAAAATGTGGTTGAAGTCCAAAGGACGTTACATGGAGTTATACATTGGATCTATCAGCACAAGTAAAAGCACGTTGGCAACAATGTCATGCGTATGCTGGTCAGAAATAATCGGAAATATTATAATATCTTTTTGTGCCAATTTTGGATGAAATCCATTTTTTTAGTATAGAAGTTATATGTATTTTAAAATTGGAGCTATCATCAGGCATAGAATCATGTTGGCATCACTGACTTATATTAATTACTCCAAATTAATCTAGAATGTCAGGTGCTATACGTATGCAAAGTATAGACCTGTTGGCTTGCATACTTTCTGATATATTGATATTAGGGTAAAAAATATAGACACCATTTTTAACAGTTGGCAGCCCTAATTGCTCATAAGAATACGTATAGTCATATCTGTTATATTACACATAGCACATACGAAATTTGGTTGAAATCCAACTGACAGTATAGAAGTTACATGTATTTAAAAATTGGTCCTATCAGCAGGCTTAGAATCATGTTGGTAGCACTGACGTACATAAGTTACTCCAAGTTAATGTAAAATGTCAGGTACTATACGCGTGCATAGTTTAAAGCTGTCGGCTTGCATACTTTCTGATATATTGGTATTTGGATAAAAAGTAGAGAGAGCAATTATTAACAGTTGGCAGCCCTCGAGTCTCTTAAGAATACGCTCAGTCATACCTACTTATGTGCAAATATTACATACATAATTTGGTTGAAATCCAATTGATAGTGTAGAAGTTATGTGCATTTAAATATTGGACCTATCAGAAGGCTTAAAATTATTTTGGCAACACTGTCATGTATGGCCTCCTGGAAATTAAACTGAAATAGTATTATCTACATGTGTGCCAATTTTGGAATTGCTCCCATGTATGCCTTCCATGATATCCAACATGGAGCTCAAATTTCTAATGCCTTTTTTTTAACAGTTGGTAGCACTGACATCTTTTTCAAATATGGGCTTGAGATATTCCGGTATACAGCTTTACTCATACTAAATTTGGTTTCGATTGCTGCAGCCGTTTAGGGAGTTGATAGGGGGGGAACACTCACACACACCGCCAGCCAGCCAGAAGGACAGACAGACAGACACATTTTCCCGGATCGATCTCATAAGTCTACTTTTTCCTCATTTTTGCAAAGTGTGAAAAGTAGGCTAAAAATGAATGTGATCTCGTCAATGGCGTTGTCTTGGCAACCTCTGATAGATCATCCCTCATCAATTTAGAAGCGTTGTCATGGTAACCTCTTATGGCACTTTGCATTTTCTTTAATTCCGAAATGGTTTTTCTCATCCCTTGGCGTAATGGTGGGTCATATCAAAATTTCTTTCCGACAAAAGTTTTAGGTAATTATTAGGGGAATATTTTCTATTTTGTACGGTTTTGATATTGTGCCTATTAAGAGAGATATGATTAATGTTTCCCGAAAAACCCACTTTTTTTCACCCCTTTGGTCAATGGTTGGTGCTATCAAAAAACTTATTGGACATAAATTTTTGGCACTTATCCGACACATATTATGAACTTTGAAGGGATTCGATATTTCATGTATTAAGAGAGTTATAGCGATATTTCACTTTTTCGAAAAAAAGACCCCCATTTTCACCCCCTTTGTCCGATTTTGCCCATTAACGAACTCGACCGAGATTTTATAGGGATACATATTATGTAAAAAATTCAAAGTGATTAGTGCAAAATTACGGCAGTTATCGTGTCCACAAGAAACTGATATATATATATATATATATATATATATATATATATATATATATATATATATAGATAGATAGATAGATAGATAGATAGATAGATAGATACATATATACATAAATTATATATAAACTTTTGAACTGACGGTGGTTTTGGGGTCTGGGGGATGTGAAACGCGAAGATATGTTGAAATTTTCCGGAAGTCGAAACATGGGACCCATTGCAATAGTTAGCTTTCTAATGAAATCTACCTAAAAGAGCAATAAATAAAAACACATATTTATGTACTTTGGCACATAACTTATATGAGGTGCAGTATTGACCAGGATTCCTAATTTCAATGCTGATGCAAGTGTATGAGCCGCGTTCTACTTTCATTTAGAATTAATATTATATTATTTACAGGGTGGATACATTTTTCGGCATTGCACCTTCAACAGTCCTTATGCGAACACTTTCTGAAAATACTCTCTAGCATGTATACTACATTAGATTAAAACTTTTAAAATAGGCATACATTAACGTTCATCCAATGAAACTAAACCAGATCCAAAACAACTGTGAGCATGGGCTCGCCCGGTAGAGTGCGTCCAGCTGAGCGCTGTTGCCACAGTGAGGCTGGCGGAAATGACACAGCTCTACACTCGCAGTATACGCACGACCTTTTCCGTGAACACAAGGCGCTCCGAATGTAAGAACATGTACGAGCTGGGGGCAGGCCCCGGCCAAAGGTGATAGACGCTCTGGGCAAATGGTATACTGGCGCCCTTTTTCTCATTTATGTGTTACTAGCAGAAGTACCCGTTCTTCGAACGGTGTTCGGTGTTCACACCAGACATTATCAATTGAGCTACTGTTTGAATGGTTAGCGGTTTGGCATCCCTTCATAAGTTTATCAGAACGAAGTTAGTTTTCTGGGAATATCACACACACTGTTAATTTAAGGGCCTTAAAATGCGGTTTTCGGTGACCATTTATAGACTCCCGAATTTTGTGTCTCACATTGAGAAGCGCAACATATGCTTTGGTCGTCCTTCTAGGATAATTTTTATATTTCGCCTATTTTAGCATGTATTTTGAGAAGTATTTCCCTATATCCACCCTTCTACTGTATGAAAAGTACGGTGAAGAGTTTTATAAATGATTGGTGTATTGACCCTCATGGATAACATACCAAATTTTACGATGCACCAAGCATCCGAACACGAGTTATAGGCGTACATCAAGATACACAGAAAGACAGACAGACAATTCTATTGTCTACAACATATCACCCAGATATCCAAATATAGGTATATCTACCATACAGTATCAAACAAAATCATCCTTACGATGAACGTATATGTCGAAAAAAAAAAGATTAGTTAAAATGTACTCTCAAACTAAATTTACCTAACGTGTACTTCCTTACGTGAAATAGAATTGAAAGCCTTGTAGACGAAACGCAATACACGTCACATAAAAACTGACCCTCTACATTGTGTTAGGCCCCCATACACAGGAAGACCTCTTTCATAAATTATAAAGGCTTGTGGTGCATGAAAATTCAGGTTCTTTAGCCCCAATGGCCCGAATTCCTAAAAGCCGCAAAATATGCTGATTCAAATCAGGAATTTTTGAAAATAATGTTGCTGTTTGGAGATATAATAGATCTTCTGTACTATATGTCACACGTATAAATTGCATGAAAAATTCTTGACCCCTTAATTGCTTTGATGAATTATACAGTCTCCGTTGGTTCCATGATAACCTTATAGCCATTTGCAAACTTTCACAGAAATGTAATACATGAAGTGACATTGCTTCTTACAGAAATAGAAGGAAAGTTAGATGCCACCCCTTGAGATAATGTTGTCATGGTTACCGATTTGCATTCCTTGATTAGTTAGTTAAATTAAATTAGTTTTCTGGGAATATTTTAGAAACTGTTGGTTTTAGAGCCTTATAATGTAGTTTTCGAGGACCCTTTAGGGCCCCCGAGTTTTGTTTCTGGCACCGAGGGGTTTTGTTTCGTCGCTGTACGCAATAATATAATACTACTAATAATAATATAATATCGGTATAGGAATATAATAGACCTGCCGTACAACACCCGCAGGTGTAAATCGCATGAAAAATTAAAGAGTACCCCTTGACCCCGTTACGTATTTATGAATTTTACAGCTTAATTTGGTTCCGTAATAACCTTCTAGCCATTTGTAAACTTTCACACTAATGTAATTAATGGAATTGCATTGCGTCTTACAGCAATAGATAGACCTCTGAGAATCTGTTGCCATGGTTACCGGCTTGCATTCGTTCATTAGCGGCTTCGGTGGCGTAGTTGGTAGCATGCTGAACTGCTATGCCCAAGATAGCGGGTTCAAACCCGGCCGAAGTCGTCGGATTTTTTAAGAGCGTTAAAAATTCTTCAGTATGCCTTCCTTCGGAGGGGAAGTAAAGCCGGCGGTCCCATGTCATAGATTTATGGCATGTAAAAGATCCTTTCACAGACTAAACTTGTGTAAAGCTAAATTTGTTAGGTTAGATTTCGTCAGAACGCTCTATCAAAGTTCCAACGTTCACCACTAGGTATCATTGATATCTGGTGGCGAAAGTTGGAACTACTTGAAATTGAACGGAACTGGTAGCTCGCCCTTTAGGGTGTCCGCTGGAAGCAGCTACAGACTCAGGCGAGCCGAACATGTCCTCGGACACTCCCGGCACTAAAAGCCATACGATAAATAAATAAAAAAATAGTTTATTAAATGAAATTAGTTTTCTGGGAATATCTCAAAAACGGTTGGTTTTAGGGCCTTAAAATGAGGTTTTCGGGGACCCTATAGGGCCCCCAGTTTGTCTCTCACATTATGGGGCTGAATATGAGCTTTGTCTCGTCCTTCTACGCCTATTTCAGCATGTATTTTAAGGGGGTAGGCCTCCTTTTATGAGAGTTACGGAGAAGAGTTACGTCAATGATTAGTGTCGTGCCTCTGATGGATATCTGTACCAAATTTTACGTTGATACACCCAGCCGTTCTCGAGTTAAAAGGGTACAAAGTTGTCCACAGACAAACAAACAGACAGACAAAAAAATATTTTCTCGCGCATCCATCATAAAACAGTCTGAAACGCGTAAATAACTCAAATTTCCGTAGAAATTCAGAAAAAACAGACAAACGTTCATTTTTATATAGAAAGAGATATACTGCACCGCTCGGTGCTGACCGAGTTTTATTACACAAATTTAGGTTTTACTCGTTCACCGTTGGAGATACACGAAAAGTGATAAGGACCTTTCGGATAGGAAATTAAATTTTAAAGCTCTTATGTGCCATCAAAAGTTTGCTATTTCTTAGCGTTCTCTTTTTATTAGAAATAGAAATATGAAATTTTGAAACCAAAGGGTGTAGTGAGGTCACTAATATGGTCGCCATTTTTAAATAGTGCAAAATATCGAAATCAAAAGTATCCTAAATGTAAACCTGGTAAATCAGCTACATCCAAGCCAAATTTCATTTAAATCGGACCAGTGGTTCTTGCGTTATTGAGTAACACACAGACATACAGACACACACAATCTCATTTTTATATGTTAGTATGATAATAATAGCATACCGTAATAGTTTTTTTTTTACAAACAACTACGTTACTAATATTGTATTACAGGAAATAATAAGAAAAGTAAGTCGTTCATATAATTTTGTAGCCATTTATTGATACATTAATCACACTAATATCCAAGATTACAAATTCAAGAGTTACATTTTAAAAGTACAATATACAGAAACATTTCAAATCAAAGTTTTTTTTTCTGGCTTTTAACTTTGCAAATTTATTTATCATGTCGGAAAAGTCTGTGTTAAGGGTTACGCCTTTTTCACAACACAATAAAATAGACAATGTAGTTTGCTGTCTGAAAGAGTTGATCTTTTCACTTTCTTTAGCCGAGTCAAAACAGAAAATCCTCTTTCTGCGGAGCAGTTGGTGACTGGTAATGTCAGAAATATTCTAGTTGCTACCTCAAGATTAGGGAAAGTAGTTTTCAAATAATTTCTATGACTTATTCATATATGTCAAGAATGCTAGTAAATTCTTCCTGTTCCACATACATTTTGAAGTGCTGACATTAGTTTTCAAATTCATTTCTGATGTCATTAGAGTAGAACTCATAGAGTTTATTCGCAGCCTGACCCCTTTCTGCGATCCCTTTTGTACAAGAATAGAAAGTATTTCAAATTTGTCAGATAATCTTTCATAGCTGTTTTTTGCCTTGACAGGTTACTTATCAAAGAGTCATGATTTTAATGTAAACTTGGGATTTGAAAAGCGACCTTTAATCAAGAATAGCTTCATCGCCTAGACTCTCATCCGCAAAAGTTTTTCTGATTGTTATTCTTTTGTAGTTGGTGTTGGGTGATTCAACTTGTAACAACTTCATGGCTGCTTGTTCATACTTGTCAAGCTCATTTCTTTTTTCATTTAAATAGCTCTCCAAAGTTTGAAGCTGCTTTGTACCTACTACGAGATTAAGGGTTTCACCTTTTAGATTGTTGCTAACTTTATCAAATCTTTCCAAAATAGCGAGGAAGGCTATTTCAAATTTGTCAAAACTTCTTTTCTAGTCCCGAAGCTTCAACTTTGACTACAGGCCTCTGAGTAGGGTCTAGAGATATTTCCTTCAGTGATTTATGTATCGCCTTGTAGCCTTTGACCAGGGCCTTTACGGCATCGGCTCTCACTGACCATCTTGTTTGAGATAGGGATTTCAACATTGGAATTTTACTGTTTTCTAAACATGTTTTAAAAATAACCCATCTATGGGTTGAATTGAAAAAAAAAAAAAGGTGTAAAGGTTATGGACGAATCCAAAAAGCACAATAGCTTCAGTGCAGTACTCTGCAGCAGAAGAACCAACAAGGTTGAGAGAATGCGCTGCACAAGGAACAAACTCTGCAAAAGGGCAGTGTTGTTTAATTCTAGCTTGCAGGCTTGAGTAAGCTCCAGATATATTTGCCGCGTTATCATAGCTTTGTCCTCTTTCCTGAATTCTGATCCACTTAATTTTTTTCATTTTAAAATAACTAAAGTAGACACATTTTCACAAATAACAGTTGACACGCAATACAAGCAATACACACAAACAACATTAGATGTTAGGAAGTTGACAAGATCACGCGGCGCATGCGCCAGTTGTAAATCCATGAATATTGCCAACAGCGTCAACCGTGCATCACTGCCTACATTGTTGCCAACACTAGTATTCTTTACAAATAATACTGATTATATTAGGGGCAGATGACCTCGTTATTCCGCCCCTTAAAACACAATAACTAACTGATTATATTATAATATGGGTAGAATAATGATTAAACATAAATACTACGAATGCATGTGATATTTAATATTACTTTTATTTTATATTCCCGTAAATTATAGTTATTTTATCCTACTTTTTAAAGATTTCCATGTCATACTAATTTATAATGTTGGGATTGTTGGATCAACCTTTTTCTGCATTCAGCGTCACCTAAATTTCGGTGCCCCCTACAATTTGGTGCCCTGGGCAAATGCCCAGTATGCCCGTTTATAGACCGGGGCCTGGCTGGGGGCCTAATCCTACGAATATCTATGCTCACAACGGAGTGCGCACATATTTATAATTGTGATATGAGGCAGATATATGAAATTACCCAAACGTTATTCGTACACTCCTGGTGTAGCGACCAGCATTCTTGGCTGAGGCCCGGGAGGTACGGGTTCGATTCCCGGCTCTGCCAAGCAATTTAATTATAGTCTGAGGGCTAGAACGGGGTACACTCTGCCTCTTGAGGCAAAACTGGGAAGATGTGGGTTAGATTCTTACCTCAGCCATCCTGGAAATGGTTTCTCATTTATACTCCAGGCAAATACCGGGATGGTTCCTAACATAAAGCCACGGTCACCCCCTTCCAAATCCTCACAAGCATACAAATACACACACTCTAATACAGACACCACAACAACCCAGATTTTCAGACAAGTACACGGGGCTAAAGTACGAAGATGTCCTAGCCCCTCAAATTAAACAACAACAACAACAACGTTATTATTTCACATGACGTAATCTACACCTCAAGTCATTCTGATTAACATTGCTTGTGGACTCTTTATAACGTAATAGAAATACAGAAAACAATTTATTGGGATCAGTTTTTGTCTATTGGAGACCACCTTGTGGTGTACTGGCTAGCACAATTGCTGTCCATTCTTGGCTGTCACCGCGGAAGCCCGGGTTTGATTCCCAATAAATGTAATTCTGGTCTGAGGGCTGGAACAGGGTACACTCAGCCTCGTGATGCAAAACTGGGAAGATGTGGGTTGGATTCCTACCTCAGCCATCCTGGAAATGGTTTTTCTGTGGATTCGCACCTCTACTCCAGGCAAATGCCGGGATGATACTGTACCCGTATCCACGTGGTCTTACCTGTTGGAATCCGATGGAAGAGCTGGATCGTAGAATCTGAAAATACCTGGCTGAAATAACCCCCAAAACTCTACTAACTAGGATCAACCAGGGATAAGGACACCTTATTATAAAAGAATGTGATAAGAAGATGCCAGTGGTCGACGAAATGAAAACGAAAATCAGCTCAAAATAACTAACAAGACTCTTAAAAATTAAATTAATCTCGGGCATAAGGCTAAGCATTCAATAACAACAACAAAATAACCCACTGGTCATCGTA
Organism: Meconema thalassinum; assembly: GCA_946902985.2. Lineage (NCBI taxonomy): Eukaryota > Metazoa > Arthropoda > Insecta > Orthoptera > Tettigoniidae > Meconema > Meconema thalassinum. The sequence goes on along the minus strand of OX336393.1, from coordinate 285,645,361 downwards.
GCACATCCTGGTTTTAATATAAATCATCAAGTCATCCGAAGAAAATTTAAAATGGACCAACAGTTTATTGTCAATAAAACTGCTGCATTGTGGAAATTCTCTCCACTCAACAAAAATAGAAGATTGCTTCTATTGAAGCGCATGATAGTCAGGTGTGACATTAGCCTGAAATTTGGCTAACACATGCTGTTCAAGAATTACAGCATTTTAAGCGAAGTTCAAAATAAACATCATTAGATTCTACAAGATCGTACAAATAAATTTAACAAATATAAAAACCCTATTAAATTCGTATTAATCTATATACATTTATACACTTAATTCGTTTTTCGAATTTCTCCTACATTATTCATAAATCCAATGACAAGTGTTCTATTGAGATATGTTAAAGTCTTATTTGGGCATATCCGACGAACAATGAAGTTAATCGAACGTTATATCGCTTCAGAATTATATAACAATTCATTTTAAATTATTCATGAAATATTTAAATTAACATCCATTAAATTTTCACTTATTATTATTATTACAATGCTATACAGATATTAGTACACGTCTTTCAAATCGGAACTTTTCACAAAAACAAATGTTACTATTAACAATTCATTTTTAGATTAATTGTTACAATGCATAACTTGGTTTAAATGTTGGATTTAAATGTTTACTAACCTTCTAGTAACTGAAATCGTCACTGTAATTCACGTTCAAAAATACACATTAATTTACTCAGTAATAGCTTATCAGCTTATTTAATACTGGAAATCTGATATTGACCATCCATCGATGTCTAATATCTACTTCATTATAACTCAATTCTCTCAAACATTAATTGCTTTACACGTATATTAGCTCTCAATAGCTAGACATAATTACCAAACATTTTTAAGATCCAAAAAGCTTTTATACAACAATCGTCAAATACCCTGTTTCATAATATACAAAAGTTAGAGTGTCATGGACAATTTTTATCAGAACTGTGTTAAATATGTTGTATCCACATGTTCAAATAATAGTATTAGTGATTTTCCAAAATTGTCATTTCGTTTTACGACGAATATATTTTATACATTGATTTCCTTTCTTTCAATAATATTTCATTGTACTCTCATTTATCACAAATATTTCTTTCAAAAATTAATAGATTGATCACTATCAAAAAGAACAATTCAGTTTTCGCCTAAACTAAATTCGAAATGGAAATCCTCCTCTAAAGAAACACGTAAGAAACTACGCCATGAAAAATAGCCTGTCTTAAGAAGGTACAAATAATCCATTAGAATCAAACACTTAACCAAGTTGGAGTCTTCCAGAAGAATAAAGAAAGTAGAAAAACCGAACGAACTCGAAAAAGTGTCTATATTCAAAAAGAAATTCGAAATTGTGGATCGCAGAAGCCTAATTCAAAAACGTAATTTTTCACACTAGAAATCACTATATTTACGAGTCTATATCGAACTCGATGAAAGATAGACTAACACGTCTATCAAACAATGTTGCATGAAATGCCAAAAATATTCAGATTCGTTGCTTAAATAGTCACACGTATTTGTTCTGAATAATGTTCAACTATACGTGAAATATCGGTCATCTTCTTGCTAACGACTATTCTTATATAATTTTATCGTAGTCTTGGCCCTGTTCTTCTTATATCGTGTCTTCAAACAAATTATAATGCTCAATTTATCGCCAAAGTAAATTTAGAAAAAGAAAAGTAATGTTTTAAAAATAACATCACATTTAATATTAACTACAAGGAAAAATACATGCTTGGACAGAAATGATAAAAGTATCAACTCTAGCCCTATAATGCACTTTTTATCTACTGAATAAAAATTGGTGAAAGAAGAACATTCTAATGGATGACTAATTTATACTTTCTACTTATATTAAATGTTTCCAGCTACCTTGTTCGAAGCCATCTCGATGAAAATGGAAAAGAATTTTTGAAGCACACATTCCTGGAAGGGACTGAACCCTTGTCCTTAGCGTTGCGTAGCTCTCGTACCGCCTGGAACTGCGAAGAATCGAACCCCGTTCCCGGCCGGCTCGAGAAAACAGCTGTTAGCGTGCAAAGTTCATCGCTCCGACACGTCTCAAGTTTGCTCGATAGCTTAATTGAAAATGCCATTGAAAGTTCATATTGTAGAAGTACGAAAGTAGCGTCAATATCTCAAGAGTGTCTTCAGCCTCTTCTTATAGAGCATTCTGCTATTGAAATTCATAGTTGATCTTATTAATCATTCCAAATGGTCAACACTGCTAAGCGGCTGCATTCCCGATATACATTTAGTATCTCTTCATCATAATTGTAGTATATCGAAGTGTGTTTCCACACAACATAATATCAACGTTCATTTCTGCAGTATACATTGACCGTACTATAATGTTCAAATGTCTTATAATGGCAGTAGAATATCACCAGTCTATATGAAGACTGTGTTCACTTACATTGCACTCAAATCTAACACAATGGGCTATTCGTTTCTCCCCGTGCGTTGCTAACACTCACATCTTGCTATGGCAAGTCAAGACCTATCGTTATGAACAGTGGCGCCCACGCCGTATGTCAGGTCAGGCGAATGCCCGACCTGATTTGGGGTGGGTCTATAAAACAGGGAGGGGTCCCAAAAAATGGAAGACGAAAAAAAGGGAGAAGGAAAAAAGCGGAGGGAAAAGAGAAAAAAAGAGAAGAGGAAAAGAACGAGGAAGAGAAACGCAATAAAACTACTTACTATGTGGGGTCGTGAGGTGTACCTAAGTTGTACACGTCCGAACAATTAGCGAAACCACGAAAGCTGTAAGCAAGTTCCTAAACGGAAAGGGAGGAATATTAGAAAATTAGAGAAGAAAACTACTTTGCTTTGAACAGTGGCGTGTACCTTATGCTTAGGCCAGTGCCTTAAAATGGGGTGTGTTCTCTATGAGAATTAAACAGCGGTGCTAGAAATAACTCATCTTTATACCGGTATAGACAAAGAAGCTTGCCTGTTGAAAAAAGAATCGAGTTCTCTACTGACTTTTGACGACAAAGATCCTCCTAGGCTGGCAAAAATAAAGCGTTTCACTCCCGAAATGCTCGATAAAGTTCTAAAATTAGGTGCTTGTCAACCAACAGAAAAAGAAATGTACGGCGGAGAGTTTCTTAAGGATTCAAAAGGGCGCGAGTTCCATTCAGCATGGTATTCCAGAAAATGCAAGACGGGTCCTATGTTAACAGAGACTGGTTGTCTTATTCGGTCACTGAAAATAAGATGTACTGTTCAGATTGTATGCTTTTTGGGAAGAATCCTCAAAAGGCTTGGGCATGTAGTGGTTTTAACACGTGGAAATCAGGCACTCGGACCATCATCGCACACAAAATATCGAGTACTCATGTAGATGCAGCTATTGCGCGAAGGTTTCGCGAGTCTTCTGTACCAGTACATAAGTGCGGACATTGCTAGACATGGGTTAATAGTGAAACAGTAGATCGACATTAAATTATTTTTAGGCAGACGTTGTTTGGCTTTTCGCGGCCATCGAGAGCCATGGCTAAACAGACTGCGGGGTAATTTTAAATATCTTTGCACTTTTCTCGGGGAATATTCGCCACCGATGGCAGCTTACTTATCAAGTTTGCAGGCTCGAGGCAAAAAGAGTTCTTTTCGTTTATATCATGGCGGCGACAAAACTAATTGATTGACGCAATTTGTACGTTCATCACCAGAAACGTTTCCAAAGAAATAGTGGATGCAAAAATGTTTAGCATGGGTTGCGATGGTACGTTTGACAAGTCCAGAAAAGAACAAGTGTATTTTATTGTAAGGTATGCTGATGATAAAACAGGTCGCATTCATGAAAGGTGTGATGAGGGTGATAATTGTTGTTTTAAGGGGCCTAACATCTAGGTTATCGGCCCCTAATGGTTTGGGTGATCGTGAATATGAAAATGAAATGCAAACTATAACTAACTTATAGACTAGAAGAAGAAATGGAAAACAAAAGGAGATTAAGGCAAATAAAGGACAGGAGGAAAATAAATGCCCTCAACCCTCGAAGAATACAGCTTGAGGGACTTGGAAGTAAGGAGAGCTATGGAAGGCAGATAGGAAAGTGAAAGAGGATAGGGTCCTCCCCACAGGTAAGGGAGAAAAGGCGTAAACCGGACCCAGCTCAGGACTCCCTCGGGGTCGCCAACTCCCGAACTCACCAGCCGTGAGCCCCTGAGGATGTAGCATTATCTAGGGTGCACCAAAAGTGGTGGAGTTACATACACCCTGCCTCCTTGAGGGCCTTGAGCAGTAGGCAGAAGATAGCAGGAAAAGAAAAAGAAGGCTGACCCCTCACAGAAGGAGGGTAGCAGAAAAGATGAGACAAGGGCCAATTAAGGCGGGAAAGGAAGAGACCTCCTAGACCTCGGATACCCTAATACCGTCAGTGGAAGTAATGCCGACTCAGCTTGGGTCCCGTGGTCGCCAACCCACGTCCCACTAGATGTGAGCCCCTGGGGGAATTTATGAAAGGCTTATAGAATCGCCATCTACAACAGGTAAAGCCTTAATGGATACTTTCAAAAACTTGAGCACTCAGCGTGGACTTAACTGATGATCTCGCATGACGGCGCCGCAAACATACGTGCTGAGAACAAAGGTCTACAAGGTTTGATTCGAGAAGTTAATCGTATGGCTGTATATATCTGCTGCTGCTGGGCACATAGGCTAAATCTGGTTGTTATTAAGGCTGTAGGATTTTCGTTGGATGCCGTAGACCTTTTTGGAAATTTAGAAAAATTGTTTGCTTTTATAAGTAGCTCCAAGCTACGCGTTGAAGTGTACAGTAAAATGCAAACTAAACACTATGTGCGCAAAAATCTCTTTTGAGATTGAAAAGGGTTACTACCACTAGGTGGATGTCCCATTCGAGAGCTTTAGAGACTGCTTTTGACTCATGATGCCGTGATTGAAACTCTCGAAGAAATAAGGCGTATTGAAAGACCAGGAAATTATGAAGCTGACTGATCACTTATTTCACCAGAGAAAAATTTGTCTACACAGCAATAGCTTTTGTAAATCCGTTCACAAAAATGTTACAAAGCCATATTTGGATCTTTTACCAGCTATGACCGTGCTTGAATCAAATTTAGCAAGGCTTTCAAAACTGCGAAATGTTCTTAATTGTATCAAATCGGAAGCTGAGGATTTCATGCCTTTGCACCAAACTAGTCGTCTGAGAAAGAAGAAGAAGAAAATGCCAGGAGAGTTAGCAAACGATGAGCCTATTGCTGACCCTTTAGAAATCTTTAGGGTTCACACATTCCTTGAATCTGTGGATGTTGTAGTGAGTTAAATGAAAGAACGTTTCATGGGTGAGACCAATAATGACAAAATTGTTCTTGAACTCCTGAAAGACATGGCTTTGTTGTCTAAAGCCCGCTTAACTCAAGTTCGAGAAAATAGTGAAAGTTTGCCTATGGATGCCTTTGCTTGTTTCAAATCAGTTTGTGGCAAATTCTTTGATGATGAAGAGGCGAGGAATGAATACATAACATTTTCCCGTTGATTTGAGGGTATTCTAAAATCAATCCCTCGACCCGAGAGACTTCACGAAGAGCCTGTGTCATCCGAACCCGTGCTATCGGAATCAGATTTGGACGGAGATAGCGAGGATGAAGATCTAGGCGGTTTAGGGGATGAACTGAGACCGATAGTTGCTTTTGATGATGCAACAGACGGCGACATCATAACGGTACCGGAGATAGATCTTCATGAAGATGTAGACGATTCTGTATGTAACAGAGAGGAAGAGGAGGGAGTGGAAAACAAAGCACAAGCGAATGGGGAAGATGAAAATAGCAAGGAAAAAGAAGAACCGCGTAATGTTGGCAGCCTTCTTGAGATTTTCAGAGCATTTTGCTTAGCTAAACTTGAAAGTGTCTTCCCAAATTTGAATTTTATCTTGAACATTGCTGTCACTCTCCCAGTAGCGAGCGTTTCGAATGAAGTCTCCTTTTCCAATCTTAAACGCGTAAAAACAGACTTGCGCACCACCATATCTGGTGATCGTCTGGAGGCAAGTGAATTTGATATTGATTTTGAAAAAGTCATTTACATATTCGTATCCAAGAGCTCCCTGCTTGCAAAAAGCCTTTTGTTATAGCTGATTGTGTAGCTTGATTTTTGCCTCAACTTGATTTCGAAGCTCATTTATGAATGTGTTTTATTGATTGTATTTGTAGTATTGTAGCTTGATTTTTTTGTATTCGAAGCGTATTCATCAAGGTTTTGAATTGCAGCTTGAGCTTGATTTTTGCCTGGAATAAAACACCTCGATTTCAAAACTCATGGTTTAATTTTTATGTCGAAATCCTACTCAATGTTTACTTCTCAAACGTGTTACGGTATGTTTTCATGTCGATCGCACAACTGTCTATAGTGCGTCTCTACCTCAAAAGAGACAGTATGGAATTAAATGTAGTATTTGCCTCTCACTCGCACTCCTATGTTCTGCATTTAGCTTTCTTCCTCTTCTACGCCGGCGATGTTGCCATTTCCCAATAATTGAAAGTGATAAATCTAAGAAAATGTTTGCGTGGTCTTATAGAGAATTTTCCGCTCTTTATGATGATGATGATGATGATGATGATGATGATGTTGATAATTGTCGTTTCAAGGGGCCTAACATCTAGGTTATCGGCCCCTAATGGTTTGGGTGATCGTGAAGATGATAATGAAATGTAAACTATAACTAAATCTAACTACTAACTTATATACTAGAAGAAGAAATGGACAACAAAAGGAGATTAAGACAAATAAAGGAAAGAAGGAAAAGAAATGCCCTCAGCCCTTGAAGAATGCGGATTGAGGGACTTGGAAGGAAGGAGAGCCATGAAAGGCAGACAGGAAAGTGAAAGAGGAGAGGGTCCGCCCCACAGGTAATGGCCAAAAGGGGGAAAACCGGACCCAGCTCAGGAATCCCTCGGGGTCGCTCACTTCCCCAACTCACCAGCCATGAGCCCCTGAGGGTGTAGCAATATCTAGGGTGCACCAGAAGTGGTGGGGCTACATACACCCTGCCTCCTTGAGAGCCTTGGCTCTTTAGGATGATGTAAAAATAAAAGCCATAAATAATTAACACATGGCCCAATTTTCACAATTACGAAATTTTAGCGCGAATCTATATTTTTGCAGGTATAAAACTTATCACGCCATAGATAATGAACTAATGATCGCAACATATCAAGAATTTATTTTTAGATTGCCTGATGTTGCTAGAAGATACCCTATTTCTCAGGGCAGTAATTATTTTCACAATAAAATATTATGTTTCTTTTTTCTTAGATGTTACTTGAAAAATCTGGAATGGTGTCACACAAAAGTTTCGTAGCGAGAAACATTTTTGCTGTTGACTTTACGTTGGTGACTAAGCGAGAAGAAATGTTCATTAATGTCTGAAATAGTTTTTAAAACAAACCAGAGCTCGATATCTGATAGCATTCATAAGTCATAGCACCTTGCGTGTTCCTCCCGCCCAGCGCTGACGCACTGAAAGTTTGTTTACTAATGTGGCCCGTAGGGTATCTCCCCGACTGCGTTTGAAGGAGGGTAGATGATGGTGTGAAGTTAAACTGTGAAATGAAGTGGAGCTTGTGTTCTTTATAAATTTTCCGCCTCGTTGCGTAGTGGCTAGCGTTCTTGGCTGTCACTGTGCTGTCACCGTGGAGGCCCGGGTTTGAATCCCGGCTCTGCCATGAAATTTAATTCTGGTCTGAGGGCTGGAACGGGGTGTACTCAACTTCATGATACAAAACTGAGAAGAGGAGGATTCTATTCCTACGTCAGCCATCCTCGAAGTGGTTTCCGTAGTTTGCCTTTGTTCGTCCCGAGAATGAACAAGGGTTCGTTAATGGTGCAGAGTTAACGTTTCTGTGCCAAAAGAACACGGAAGGCACCCACGACGAAATGACAGGTGAAGTGTATGCAAAGTGGTTCGCCGAGCAATTGTTGCCCAATGTTCCCGAAGGATCTAGCCTAGTAACAGACAATGTAGGCTATCACAGCAGAGAAATATGTTCGTTGCTTGCCAGTGAACTTAATTCCATCGAAATGGTATGGGCGCAAGTAAAGAACTAGCCTATATAAAATTGAACAACGTCTCATTCAAGAAACAAGAAATGAATAATTTAATTTCGGCTGCATACCACCACTTGACCACACAAAATTGGGTAAATTACGTGGACCACAATATATTATTATTATTTTATTATAATTATTATTAAATGTCATTTATTTATTTACACTGTTTACGCCCACATTGGAGCACCAAAAATCAAACCTTATATACAGAGTCTTCAAATACTACAGTAAGTTCAGTTCTTAATTCTTGATAATTTTTTTCTTTCCCAATACTTCTTCATTCTGGAAGATCTTGCAGCCCGTTCTTCGGCAGATATAACATATTGCTTACGCTGTGAAATTTTGAATGTTAGTCGAGTGTATTTGTTATTCAGAAGACGTTTCTCCTCTCTATGTTCAATTTGATGCTTAGTAATTTTCAATTCATCTAAATCCATTTGTATTTCTTTAAACCACGTGTTTTTTGTTTTACTATTCCAAAAGAAGTCAAAAAGTTGTTTCAAGAGTCTAGTATTTGGCAAGCGGGATATGTGTCCAAAAAACGCAATCCTTCGTTTTCGCATCGTGTCAATGATAGATTCATTTTCCTTGTAAAGTATTGAATTGGGCAAAAGTCTCCACTGGCCCTCAACCTGGTGTTTTTTATTGAGTATTGTCCGAAGAATCCGTCTATCAACCTTCTGTAGTTTGTCAGTTGTTGATCGGGTGTTTAGTTTAAATAAAGTTTCACTTGCATATGTTGCTTCTGGCTTAACGACGGAGAAATAATGTCGAAGTTTAGCATTAATCGAAAGAGACTGTTTCTTATTTGTTGGCCAGGTAATCTGTTGTGCTCGTCGCAATTTTAGTGTCCTACTATCTATTGATGCTCTCTCATTGGCATTCCAAGTGATGATCTCACCAAGATATTTAAATTGTTTCACAATCCTTATTTTCTGGGCATTATGCAGTATAATATGTGGTGTGTCAACTTGAAAAGATGGCATAATTTCTGTTTTCTCAAAGGAAATTTTCAACCCAACCTTTGCTGCTAATCGTTCCAATTCCTCTACCTGAAATTTAGCTTCTTCGATACTAGTTGCTAATAATGCTAGATCATCTGCAAAGGCGAGACAATTTAGTCGAGCATTTTTTCCAATCTTAACATTCGGTGGACAAACCTTATTCCATTGACGAATAACTTTTTCCAGCACACAATTAAACAACAATGGAGATAATCCATCTCCCTGCCGAAGACCAGTATGGATTTCAAATGAGTCAGAGGTTTCACTTCTAAACCTAACTCTAGATTTAGTATTCTTAAGAGTGACCGCAATAAGGTTAAAAAGTTTTCGATGTAAACCAAATTCAGTAAGGACATTCAATAGAGATTCGCGATGGATACTATCATAAGCTTTTTGAAAATCAACGAATGTGATCACTAAATCTTTGCTCCTAATCCTGTGATGTTTTATAATCCATTTGAGACTGATAATTTGATCTGGACAGCTTCGTCCTGGACGGAAACCACCCTGATATTCACCAAGTTCATTATCAAGTTGTTCGTGAATTCTGGAATATAAAATCTTTGAAAAAATCTTATACGTGACATCCAGCAACGGTATCCCTCGATAATTGCTAGGATCTGATCTATCGCCCTTTTTGTGTATGGGGTGTATAATTGTAATATTCCACTCTTCAGGAAATTTTTCTGTATTCCAAATGTCAATAAGATGTTTATGTAGGTTATGAATAGTCTGTACATTAGCATTCTTCCAAAGTTCTGCTACTACTTTATTCTCTCCTGCCGCCTTAAAATTCTTAAGTGATTCAATCGCTGTACGCACTTTATCGTAAACCGGCGGTATGATCTTTTCCAGGGGTGTTTTATTTCTAGGATAGGGATCGAATTCAAAAGAATCTTCAGGTTCATCACTATTAAGTAATTTTATGAAGTAATCGGCCAAAATTATTGCATTGTCATAATCATTATGGGCCACCTATCCGTTCGTATCCTTCATCAAAAGAGTAGGGGGAGTAAATTTTGATTGGTATTGTTTAAATGTCCTATAATAGTCTCTTGTTTTATGGCGATTGAAAGCTTCATCAATAGATTTTAATGTTTCCTTATGATACTCTCTTTTAACCCTCCTGATTTCTTTGGCCGTTAACCTTCTAGCATTGATTAATTCTTCCCTAGAACTTTCAGTTTTTTGTTGTTGGTCCTTCAATTAAGCTGAATGCCGGCGTAGAATTGCTATATCACAATCCTCATTCCACCATGCATGTTTCTTTCGTTTTTTAATGGGAGCAACGTCTTCCGCTACGGCTTTTAATTTGTTAACAGTGGTCTCCAAGTTGTCACTTAAAAGCGTGATGGATTGCTCAAAATATACTGGATTATTGATAACTGAACTAGGATCATACAATCTTTTGCTATTGAATTTTTGAGGTTTATTTTTCCTTTTAGGAGTCAATTTGATTTTAATCTTGGAAATGTAATGATCCGAATCAACATCAACACCACGAAGGACTTTTACATTATAAATTTATTTGTGAAATTTCCGATCCATGGCCACATGATCTATCTGAAACTCTCCTAACTTAACATTAGGACATTTCCATGTCATTAATTTATGTGGTCTCCTCTTGAACCTTGTTGTCTCCATAATTAGACCATGGTTAATACAAAATTCAATTAACCGTTCACCATTCTTGTTTGTCAAGTTATGTGCTGGCCATCGCCCCACCACTAGGCGAAATTTCCTCTCACGTCCAATCTTTGCATTGAAATCTCCAAGTAAAATTTTAATATTAGCATCAGGTATATTCGTTACCAATTGGTCAAGTTCATCCCAAAATTGATCCGTCCCCTCAGTATCAGTTCTATTTTTGTCATTTGTTGGTGCATGAACATTTATCAATGTGTATATCTTGTTTTCCACTTTAACTGTTAACAATGCAACTCGTGGGGAATTTGAGGAAAAATTCGTAATGGAATCTAGTATTCTATGGTGTACCAAGAAACCTACTCCAAATTGAGGGACAACCTATGTTATAATATTATCATATTCATGAATAATTGAAAATTATAAATTATTGTGGGAAACGGTTTCCAGATCATGACACTCACAAGCATCGAATATAGTACTGAATTATTTATTTAAACAAAGAAACTTATTAGAATACAATATATAGAATTAAGGGAATGTGTTTCGCGGCTCATCGGAACTCGGAATATTGCTTGTCTTCTTTTTATTCTCAGACAATGGCGCTGAGCTTACTCCTGCGGCCCCTAGATCCCATACTCGGCCGTCTTGATCCTCATCCGGCTCCCACATTCGGCCGTCCTGATCCACATCCGACCCGGATGAAGATGATCAGCCCGGCCAGGGCTTCATGAACTCCGCACAGGACGATGTGATTATTGGTCCAGCATGGTCTCCTTCTCTGCTCACGTCATATGTGTCGTTGAGTTTAACTCGAGTCACTCGATAAGGTCCTAGACTTTTGGTTTTTAGTATCAGATGTGGACCGATCTGAGTGCGTTTGATGGCAACCAGGTCGTCGACCTGATACTTCTTAGGCTCCTTACGTCGTCGGTTGAATTCAGCACGATTTTCAGATTGTACTTTTTCTATCTGCTTTTTTGCATCTTCTCTCATCTGATCACGTTTTTCGTTGAACGAATCGATCAGCTCGTCTTCGACGAGTTGCACTATACGTAGATCATTTTGGTTGTGCATTCTGACTCCTGTCAGCAGCTCGAAATGTGACATTCCGATGCTCCTCTGGAACGTAGAGTTGATAGCTCGTTGGACGGATGGTACAACCTTGTACCATTTTGTCGGATCGTCAATGGTAAGTTTAGCGATGATCTTGGTCACAGTTGAGTTGACTATCTCGATTTGACCATTGGCTGTTGGCAGTCCAGCTGTGATCAAGACGTGCTTGATACCCTGCGATTTACAGTAGTCCTGGAACTCATTGGAGGTGAACGATGGCCCCCTGTCGGTGATCACTTGAACTGGGTTTCCAAAGTTCGTCCTCTGAAACTCCATCTTTTCAATCGTCTCGGCCGATTTGGTAGTTTTCACAAGATACAGCCAGGTGAACTTCGTGAAGGCGTCTATCACACAGAAGATGTGTTCATATCCCTTGTGTGTAGACTTAAGTGGTCCAATGTGATCCATGTGGTAGGTGTGGAAGGGCACACTCTCCTTGAACAGCGGATGTAACCAACCTTCTTTCTTGCGTGCGTTCCTGTTAACCACCAGACACTTCACACAGTTGGCTATGACTCGTTTCACCTTGTTGGCCAAGTCTGGAATATAATATTCCTGCTTCACGTCTTCTTCAGTCCTTTTAACAGCGTAGTGTCCCATCTCATGTGCAGCTCTGATGATTTCATTGTGCATTGCCCGCGGGACCACCAACGTCTCTCGCCCGTCAACAAATTTAAACAGCAGTCCATCTCTGACGATCCAGTTTTCGTAAGGCCCTTTCTCCAGTGTCGCTTTTATCGCTGTCTTTTCTCTGGGCGATTTTGATCCTCACTGCAAGGCCATCAGGGAATCCAAACATCACTGCTAGACATCGGCTCAGGGCGACGACATGTTTCATCCTGGTTGCAGTTCGGTGTTCGATGGTATTGTTACACTCCTCCAAGGCCATAGCCCATCTAGCTACTCGTGGGACCAGGTCCCTTTTGTGCATTGTCTTTTGGAATGCCATACAGTCAGTCACGATCTTGAACGGAATTCCAAGCAAGTACACCCTATACTTTTTAATGCATTCACCACAGCTAAGATCTCGAGCTCGTAACTGCTGTATTTTTTTCCTGTATCGTCGTCTTTTTACTCATGTATGAGACTGGATGTAGTTTGTTGTCCTCTGGGTACTTTTGCAACAACACAACGCCATACCCACTCTTGCTGGCGTCAGTGTGCAGCTCCGTCCCGTATTTCGGGTTGTATATCTTCAAAACAGGTTCTGAAGCGAGAAGACGTTTGAGCTCAACAAATGCACATCGTTGTTCCTCGCCAAACTTCAACTCCGGCTTACCTCTCAACAGATCGCTCAGTGGTTTGGCTACAATCGAGAAATTTGAGAGAAATTTTCTAAAATAGCCAGCCTATCCGAGAAAGCTCTGCAGCGCAGCGATCGTCTTTGGCACCGGGAAGTTTTGTACAGCAAGGACCTTCTCAGTGGCGGGTTGAATCTGTCCACGTTGAATAGTGTATCCAAGGAACTGTACCCTCCTCTTCTGAAACTGGCACTTCTCGAAGTTGATTTCCAGCCCGTACTCTGCAGCTAATTCCAACACTCGTCTCAATCGTAGGAGTGATTCGTCGTCATCCTTCGCTGGGATGATTAAGTCATCCATATAGGCAAACACTATGTTCTCTCGGATTAACTCCCAGAGCACAGCTTTAATAAAGCGTTAGAAGATTGCAGGTGAGTTGGTAAATCCAAATGGGACTTTTTTGTACTGGTACTGTCCAGAACGCGTTACGAATGACAAATATGTCGACTTCTTTCTTCGACTTCCACGTGAAAGAATCCGTTCCTGAGATCCAAGGTGCAGAACACCGTAGCATCCTGTAACTTGTCCAGAAGATCCTCTATAACTGGCATGGGAAATAGATCCCTAACCACGATTGAGTTCACTGGACGAAAATCAGTACAAAGTCACTTTTTTCCATTTTTCTTTTTGACTACCACCACTTGGCATGCATATTCTGATTGACTCGGTTCTATGATATCTTCCTCCAGCCACGCTTCGACTTGCTCATCGACAAACTCGTTCTCAAGCGGTGCCATTCGTCTGGGCCTGCTAAATATCGGTTTTTCTTCTTTCAATGTGATCTTCATCTTGACATCAGTAGATTTCGTCTTCTTTGGTACATATCTCGCTACCAAATCCTGGATCTGTTCCCATTTCTCCTCATCAACGCAGTTCTCGATATCAAATTCCTGTTCTTCAGCTACCCTGTTCAAGATCATTGGGACCTCTGGTTTCTTGATGGTAACTCCTTGCTTGCTCAGGATGACCTCCCCCTGATCCAATAGATCGTTACCAATCACCATGTCCCACTCCATAGTATCATCAGAAACAACATAGACGTTGGTTTGGAACTCCAGCTCGTCTACCTCAACGACTGTTGTGAACTAACCTTGAGGAGCAACAAAACCATTACCGAATCCTTTCAAAACAAGATCCGTGCTCTTCAATCCTGGGGAGCCCATGGTCTTATGGATGATTTGTCGCAGTAGGTTATAAGGCCTGCCACAGTCGATAAGTGCCTGAAGTTTCTGCTGACCCAAACTAACCTCTTTAAACTTGAGGCAGCTTTTCTTTTCATCAATAAGATTGATACCTTGATTATTCCTCTTATCGTTCTTCCTCTCTTTTTTGCACTCGGATGAAATGTGGCCAAACTCGTTGCAGTTGAAACATCTCTTGCCTTTATCCTTGTGCTCACATTCCTTTGAACTATGACCAGATCCACCGCAATTATAACATCTATCTCCACTACTCGCCTCTTTCTTCTTTGTACTACCCCAGCACTTTCCATACTTCCCGTTGGTACTCTTGGCACTTCCTTGTAAATTACTGTTATTATACTTTGTGCTTTTCTTTGGCAAAGACTTCACCGCCATCTCATAACTTCTCATTTTCTCCTTGAAATCCTTGAAATTTTTTGCTCCTTAGAGAAACGTCTTCGATCCCATCAATCACGTACTGACACAGAGAAACTTGCTCAACATTACCTCTACTGGCAATTTCCTTCATCACAAGAATGTACTCCTGTAGAGATTCGTCGCGCTTTTTTCGGCGCTGGGTTAACAACTTATGGATTTTTGCACTGCTTGCCGCCACGTCAAACTCCTCATTCAAGGCTTTCTTCAGTGCAGTCCAGGACGTCAGTCCTTTCTCACCTTGAATAAAAAGCTTAGCTAAACCATCGAGTGATTTCTTAGCGAAAATAAACTTTTGAAGCTCACTCCATCCCATCAAGATTGACGTCTCCTCAAAATCTGCGATCCATTTCTTCACTGGGTAACCATCCTTACCTTTAAATGTTTTCATAGCACCCTCTACGTCGCGGAACGACAATGAAAACTTATGTTGTTCTCTATACCTTCTGTGCTGGTCTTCCTCTTCACTCTCTTCGTCTTCATCGTCTATATTAGTTGCGAGTTCGTCCAATTTTCTCAAGTAATAACAAATGGTGTTAATCATTACCTCCTTTGTCCCGATCTCGGTGTTAAGAATCTCAGAAACAGCCGATAAATTTCTTCTTAGCTTCCTCTTCAGTGGAATTTTCGTCAAAATCGAATCCAGGAAACTCTCGCACTCGCTTTCGATTCTTCCTGTCGTCTGGTGTACGATCGAAAAAAAGGTTATGTAAAACTTTGATTGCTTTGACCGGAGCATCACTTATGTTATTATTTATTTTCTCTATTGCACCGAGTGTAGTAATCTTATTTGTTTACTCACGTCTGTCAAGTAGTTTTCCGTCAATATCGCTTCCTCAAAACCTCGCTATCAAACCTGTTTAACCTCATTCACCAAACCGGTGATATTTGTAGGTGATATCGTTGAATACCGCTTCCCGTCGTTTCTCTCTGACGAGTCGCTATCCTCTTTCCACATCCACAATCCTCTGTCGTCGTTTAGATTCCGACCCTCGTCGTCCTCACGGCACCACTAATTGTCACTGAAACTGAAGAACAAATTTTGCTAGCCTATGAATCCTCATCGTAGATTCGCACGTCGTGGGCTCACAAAACTGCACATCGTCTCGTCGTCAGCGTCGTAGGCAACAGCAACAAATATGATTAGCCGTCCACTTCGTCGAAAATAGCGTCCAATTTTGCGTCGTACTTCGTGTCGTGGATTGCGTCGTAACTCGTTGTTTCAGTTCATCCCAAACGAGCCCCCATTTGTGGGAAACGGTTTCCAGATCATGACACTCACAAGCATCGAATATAGTACTGAATTATTTATTTAAACAAAGAAACTTATTAGAATACAATATATAGAAATAAGGGAATGTGTTTCGCGGCTCATCGGAACTCGGAATATTGCTTGTCTTCTTTTTATTCTCAGACAATGGCGCTGAGCTTACTCCTGCGCCCCCTAGATCCCATACTCGGCCGTCTTGATCCTCATCCGGTTCCCACATTTTTATAATGTGTGCATTAAAATCGCGCTCTGAACTTCGGTGTATCATATCTAAATATTGTACCGTCGTTCGCTTCAAGGCATGAGGTACAGTTATATACAACAAACAAATATTTTGGAAAAATCCCGAGTTTTGCCAAAAAAAAACACGCCTGTATACGAGTTATGTTACATCATGTGCCCGGCCTTGCAGAACTTGGTATATCAGCGCGCTCCATTTCATGCGTACTGTCTTTTAAGGTAGAGACGCTCTATGGAAGAAACGTATAATACGCAAGTCACGATTAATTTTGCGCAGGAGTTGAGGATTAAAATAATATTTTCTCCCTTTTTTGCGTTGAAAATTCTCAAACTTGTTTGGTGGCGATTTACATGATTAAAAAAACTTTAAAAAACTTAAAAAAACAACGTTTTTCTGAAGTTGATTTAAACAATTACACTTAAAAATGTTTTTTTTAATAGAATCATAAAAACTATAGTGCGGGGGAGGGGTCCAAACAGGGGTGGGTCCTTCATGATGGGGGTGGGTCCCAGTGCGACAGAGGCTTGCCTGACCTGTTTCAAGAGACGTGGGCGCCACTGGTTATGAACCGAACTGTTCTCACTCCGCACAAGTTTAAATTTCACTTGATATGACTACATTCAGTCATGCCATCGGACGCGTTTCTAGGCCGATACTGAAGTAGTGTACTCAAAGAACAAATGATGTGTTATCTCTCCCGAGTGAGATTTTCAAACTGACTGCCTGTCTGCCCGATATAGGCTACTCCTGGGTGCAAACATTATGACAATCGAAGTCGACACAATATGATTGCGATAATCACCTGATATTCTGAAATGTGCATTTGTAATGTCAAAATCATACTCAAATCATTTCTACATGAAATACAATGCATTTGCCAGCTGTGGCTCCCCTCTGTAATATCTGTAGATTTTTATAACAGCGTGTATTGGAGTCATGTTTGTACGGCATCCATCTTGCAAGCATTAACTGTACCTGGGACAGAACATGAGGTCAAGATTGTCGTGCGGGTTGCTAGTGCATCTCCTAAGCGTGCATCACGAAGTCATAGCTGCTGCTTGCAGTTGAAATAACGCCACAAAATATCAGCTGTGTTCTTTCTAACGTGACCAGGTTCCTAGTCAATGCAAAATACTGGCTCAGTACCTAACGTGCCACGGCCGCTTCCTAGCCAAATCCTTCTTGAATTACAAATACACACACTTGTACAGACATCAACGTGACACAGGTTATCAGACAAATTCCACACACACCCAAATACACGGATATACATGACCACGATGTCGCAAAGCCCCTAAAACGATCATCATCATCAAAAACAACAACAACAACCCGTGAGGTCCGGATTCGATTTACGGCTCAATCAAAATATTTACTTTTGGTCTCACGGTTAGAACTGGGTACGCTATGCCTCGTGAGGTAAAACTGAAGAGGTGAGTTTTATTCGACTCAATTACAACAACAACAAAACGTAATTGCTGACACCACAATAACATAGGTTATCAGATTTTGTGTTTTCACGTTCTTCTGTATTCGAAAACTTCTTTTAAAGGTCATATACCCTGAAAATTATATTTCTTGCCTGGCTGTGTAAAACTGTTTGGCTGCCACTCAGCTTGCTAAGTGACATTGTTATAAGTTCAAATCTTCAGCTCACAGCACTTCTAAAGCTCCACTACTGAATTGATACAGCAATGCCGTCACTCTTCGTTATCTTCCCTAACGAACCTAAATATTTCAACACCTAAATCACTCTCTCTCTAATTATCCCTTCAGTTCAAGGGCAGATGTTATCTGCCGAATGGCTGGTCGTAGCGTAACGAAGTTTGGACAGTCGGCTTCAAAATTTTTAGGTCTGTAACATAGGGTCATTAAAATAATTGAAGAATTAATTATTCTTATGCGCGGAGAAAAAAATAACGATTTCGTACGGCGCAGCGAGCCCTGCAGGCTTCATTCGAGACTTCATTCAGTCCATTGTTAAAAATCTGTACAAATAAATTTTTTGTTCCAGTGCAACATTCTTCAGATCGTGTTCCATTTTATCTGTGAAATTGAAACAAAAACCCTGTTAGAAATTGTATGTTAAAATTGCATGAAATATCCCATTTAAAGCGTACACTTACCCTCTCCATTCTCACCTTCGCTTTACAACCAACATTCTCCAAAACACTCTGCTGGTTGCAGAACTATTTACCACTTCCTGAACAAGACGTTTAATGTGACTGTACACAGAGGTTATTAGTTGCGTTTTAAACCGACATTTCCACTTTAGAACAACTTCTTGCAATCAGTTCAACGTTTGGTGTGCTGACATCTGTTATGAATGACTGTGGTGAGTACAAAGTTTACTGTTTATTTGTTATGATGCAAGCGGCAGCCGTGCTACCAACGTAACTGCTGTAGCTAGCTCTCGCAGACGCATGTAGGTGCTGCGGAGAACATTCCCGGACTCACTGTATTTGATTCATTTATCTCAAGGCTTAAGTTGATACTGTCAAATTCACATTCTTTCTGAGATTCATTGTTTTCAGAGTTCAGTGACCCTTTTATAAAAGCTGTCATAAACGATTTCGAACTCTCAAGTGCTTTGGCACCTTGCTGTTTCAGTTGTATATTTTGAGCCCCACTTGTCTTGTGTCGTTTCATAATGGAAACTGAAATACAATGAAACAAATTACATTTTACTATTATCAATTATGATTCTTGGTGTTGATCAATAATGATTCTATGGTAAAATTGTTTGTTTTAGAGAATTTCACCTAATATTTTATGCTAGTGCTAATTGCACTTACCTGTTTTCTAGTTGTGCATAAACAGGAATTACTCGTACTTTTCAACTAAACGTGTAAAACACTGTAGCCTATATTCACAACATTCATTGATACACAACGACTGCGAAATGAACGCAACTCAACTCCACAAATGAATAAAGTAAACTAAGGTTAAGGAATACACTTCATGACTAGCAAATTAGCAATCGTCAATTCTGTTGTGACTTGATGCCCCCACCCCGCACCGGCTGGCACCGTCATCCACACCGTCATCTCCATCACCGCTCTGATTCCGCCTGAGGCTCTCTGTTCGCCCGTACACCGTAAACTTTTCCTGTGTGCTCGGCGCCCACGATATTTCGTATTGTCTATAAGTTTAAAACGAAACGTTTATTTCATTTATAAATAATATTACTGCAGTATTTAACAAAGTAATAAAGAAAATTTGACCAATAAAACCGTATATTTTTCCTGAAAAAAGAAAAATTCTTAAACGAAAAAAGAAATGTTTTTCGTTTAAATTTTGGCGCTCTCCGCCTTAACGGCGCCCTGGGAGGCTGCCCCGTTCGCTCCCCCTTTGGTACGCTACTCGCTAACACTATATGCCTCAATAATTTCAAGAAGTTGTAACCTATTGTAAATGCTAATTCATTGTTCATCGTATACTTCAGTGGCGGCCGGTGAACAACGACCAGATTAATTCAAGAAAAACAATTAATATCGTAATAATATTTTTAGTAATAAAAGCTGTACGTTTCCTTTTATATGTATAAGAATTCATAATTCTGTTCTTTAATAATTCAGGAAATCTTATAGTAAGTTACTGTGAACTGTCTGAGAAAGCAAAGCGCGCCAACCGTCTACGAGCCAGGCCCGAGCACCGACCAGATCTCAATAGTGATATCAAGCAGTCTTTTACCCCCCCCCCCTTAATGAAAAAGGACAACACCCATACCAATTATCCGCCAGCCGCCACTGCTATACTTACAGACTAGTAATTTGCCATGTACAGAAGTGGATAAAGTAACACAATATTAATTGAACTACAGGGTCATTATCTTGGTGCGCCCCAAAAATCGCGACAAATTATGGAGTCATTTGGCTGGTTAGGTGCGGAGCGTGTGGACCTCGCAATACCCCTCTCCGCTGACTCATATCGTTAGTTCACACGTGTTTTGTCATTCATATGGATGTGTATCTGCAAAGCTTAGACGTTAGTGTTGCACGTTTAGTGAGTATTGTGATTACTGTGATTGTTGGTCATGACTAGACACCAATTCACGTTGCACGAACGTGTGAATATCCATAATTCGTATATGAAAAGCAGAAAGTCTTGTTCTGAAACAAGATGAAAATTTTGAATCAAGTTTCCAGGAAGACCTGTGCCTAATGCCAGTACAATTAGGTGGCTCGCTAAACGATTCAAGAAAACAGGCTCCGTAAATAATAAGCATTTTAACAGACAACGCTGTGTTCTTACAGAACGGGGACACCAAGAGCCCGCTGATGAGCCAGGTTGGTGTCCTAGGCGAAACACCATACAAGACACGGCACAAACCTAGAAGAATTGCTGAGTTTTAATTCACTGATCCGTGAAAGCCAATATATCATCTTTTTAGATGAGATTGTTGTCCATTCTTTCATCAGAAGATGTCAGGTGTGTGTTACAAGATAGGGAGGACATTTTCGGCATCGACTATGAGCACTGTAAATACATATTATTGAACATGGTTGGTAAAAGTGTTCAAGTGTGCGCCAACCACCGACTAAACAGTGTGCGCACAGTTGACTACATCTGCTTGGGGATAGCATAGTCCTCGGTTATTGGCATTTATTAGGCTGGCGTGATCACTCTGGCCTGCCTCATCGCAAAGAAAGACTTTGCAATAATTGCAATCATATCGCTTTAAAAAAAACATACGAGCAATAATCACTGATATAGTGTAAGAGAGGCCAATACCCATCTTGTACGACTTCTACATCACTTTCATCAGCAACACAAGCATCAAAAGCACTTATGTCACATTTCTTGTCTTCTTCAAAATACTCGCTCACTGCAGCATTGAGGTACAGGATGCTCTGAAGGCGCAATTTATTCTCCACCTCAAACACTTGCCTCAGGGAAATATTGTAGGCCTACTGGCTCCCTGCCAGTTGGCGATATTTTCCAAATCGAGCTTCTAGGTTATCTGTCTGTATTTTGCCAGGTAGGAAGAAGCTATGGCCTTTCTCAGAGATACAAAATTGTGCCATTTCAATCATGCACTTCGTAGAAAGGGTAATTGCAGCATGAGTTCCCTTGCTCAGCTTTCCAGGTGAGTCAATTGTTTTCCACCTATTGCACCCTTCAATAAAGCATGGTTTTGTCGAGAGTCGTCTACGGGGTCGTGTTCAGTCCTGACTGCGTTGCACAGCAAAGTTCGCTTAAAACAACATGCTCTAATGAATAGAAAGGTTCATGACAGAGGCTATACTAGAAATAAAATGAATAACAAGTAGAATAAAATAAATTTAATGACTGAAAATATGTGCATAATAATAATAATAATAATAATAAAACAAATCCTCCCTGACTTATACCCCCATAATAAATAATAATAATAATACTGAGCGGTAGGAACTCGCTCGTCACAACAAGACAATGTGAAAGCAGCTTCACATAAATGATAAAATCATAACGTAAGCAATTGAGCGGTAAGAACTCACTCGTCACAACATATGGATACTAGTCCATTTTTCTGGTCAAGAAGTTATATAATGTGTGGTGTACTGTTCGTTAATAAGAAACTGAGTACTGATGCGGATCCGTTTACAACTGAAACAGACATGTTGCTTACGGAGTGCATCTTTTAAATCACACTACGGCTATGGAACCCATCATTAATTAATACACTACAACTACTACTGACACATGCAAGATCTAATAATCTAAACAAAATGAAGAATCTCCCCGAGATTCTTACTGGTGCAGGAGCACACGGAATAAAAAAGAGCATGCCAGAAATAGGCCAAAAACCGCTCTCATCAACTTGGGGACATAGCTCCGCGCACCCTAACTTGACACGGGTCAAGAACGCATCAAAATAAACACACCAAAACTATTGAACCAACAACAACAAACGGCTGAAAAAAAACAATGTTTACATTTATATGAAACGCCAGACAAACACGAATTTCGGTGGCTACCTTACAGTATGGACAGCTCCCAATTAATCAAGCGATACTCATTATAACCGATCAGGTTTTGTGAATTTAAAACAACATCATAAATGCAGTATAAGAAAGCAGAACTGTTACTAATGACAAGAGACGTTATCTGATTGAGCTCCCCACAACTTGTATGAGTCACGCTGTCCTTCAAATACCTCTCTCTGTCTGGCAAGCTAAGTGCAGTTCCCTCAGGAAACATCAACATATCTCAGGCATCCCAAGGATGGCGAGAAACAAATATATACCACGAGTTCAGTCCCGCGAGGTCATGAACTGGGTTGACATGGAGCAAGTCAGAATAATCACCATGATATATTCTCGCTAGCACATCATAAAATCACATACGCACCCATAGCTTGGACAAAATCTCATACACACTCACTCTCTGGGTCGGCTCAAACAGATCAACAATACTACTGCGTCCATTGACACATTAACACAAACACACAACAGAAACTCGGGTGCAAAGTGCCATCCCGTTCAAATCTGCTGGAAAGCAACTATCGAAAACAATCCTGATCCGTCATAAGATTCTACTCACAAATAATCTTTTACCCTCCAAATTCTATTTTTTTAATCTCAAAATTAATTCAGTTCCATTTTTGTTGTAAGGCAAATCTCCGAATAATAATGCTTGACCGCGATTTACGCAAGTGAGATCGGGCATCGGCTGCGCGTCTCGCCCCGTACAGTTAAACCAAATACAATCACAAAAATATAAAAATTACGCAACGCTCGGCTAGTCCCATATTTAATGTGTCAGTAAAACAAAAACTAATAAATCTACATTACCAAGCAAGCAAACAAATATTTACAAAAATATCCCATAACACCGTAGCTGACTTAATGAATAAATAAAATTTATTTGGTACTCAATCCTTTAAAACAGCGCCAGGAATTACGTCTGCAGCCATCTCCTTTAAGATGTTTATCTGGTCATTGACATCTTCAGGCAAATGTCCTGCTGGTTCCCAGATCCATCCTCGTTCTTGGACGTCATCACGTGCTGAATAAAATAAAGTTTTGTCAGATACACACACGATATAATTCCTACTATATTCACCTATCAAGTATTATATTCCTTGACAGTCTATTTGGTGAATTACTTCGATGAACTGGTCCTATCTGGTAGTACTGGGACTACAAATAAATCACAGAAGTTATACTATAATAAATAAGTAATGAGTTCCGTCCTCAGACGAACAAAAATTAGTGGTCGACGTTACGCCCTCAGACGTACAAAATAAGTGGTGCTCTTCCGTCCTCAGACGTACAAAATAGTAATGATCCTCGAAGCATCTTGGATCCTCATAAATGACACTGACTAGGGTAGGTGTGGAAGGGGATCTATTAAAAAATATTCCATAATAACTATCAGACTAGCATGCGACCGGTATTATTGAGTTCGTAGCAGTGTGGAGGTTACGATTATGCTGTAGCCGGCTTGAATTGATCGTGGAATTAATCTGTAGATAACTCCCGCGTTAATCTACTCGTGCGCGTTCCCAAGCCGAGTTCCCGCTAAGACAAGGCGTCTTGATACTATTGGCCTAGACTCTTGTATGTCTTTGCGCGTTTTTACAAACATTTCTGCCGTAGGGAGTGGTTCACATGATGATAGACCAATTACCTTGTAGCATTTGATTTCTTCCTTGGCGCCAATCTTCATAGCAACAAGCCATAGTGTGCGTCCCCAAGCCAACATTCGCGCTAAAAGTTGCACCTGTTCTATGTCTCAAGAATATATACGCATCCTCCTAAAATACCACAGGAGCTTAAACCATTGTGTCCTCTCGGCCACTGATTTCTCAATATATCCCAACACCGTCTGGCTCTCATATCTGTTGTCTGTAGAAATGTATCAAAAGATGATGAATAAATATTAGAATCCTTTATATAGCCTGTGGATAAAAGGTTCACAACCCCCCTGCATGGAAAAATCGAACATAACAAATAGTCGATTTTTTTTACAAATACAAAACATCTGTAATCCATTTCTGTCAATCCTAGAAAAATCTCCCTCTCATCAGTCTAGTCTAGCCGCCACTGTCGTTGGAGTCACAACACTTGCTCGTGTTTACAACCCGTTTCTTCATTCATTCAGTCATTCCGCAAACCAGCCTGCTTGACTGATCGCCTAAGGCTCATATCTCTCCTTTCCAGTGCCCTTATCTCACTCGCTCGCTCTCCCGCTGTGTTGTCATCGTCAGAGCTCATTAGTGTCTGACCACAGCAGATTGTTCTCTACTTCCTCGTTCTACTGACGTACTCACTGACCCACGTGTAGTTGGATGTGCAAAAAGGACGTCCATATATTCAATTTGCAGCATTATTTCGGCGTTCCCAAGGTTCGCTAGTATGATACAACTTTAAATTCGCCGCGTTGTAGACAGACATTGTACCTGTACTCAATTCTTTTACTCTGTATGCGTTGTTACCAAGATTCCGTACAATATAGAAGGGTCCTCTCCATTTCTCCGTGCTGCCATCTTCTTCTTCTCCTCCGTTCTGCTACCATCCTCTTCTTCTCCTCCACGCTGTCGTCTTCTTCTAGTATTGACTCGTTTTCCGTATCGCACCGGTGTTTCTCTTCCCTACCGGGCTACGTTCTCTCGTACTCCGTACTGGCAAGCTTCGTTCGTCTTCCTGGCTGGCTGGTATATTTTCTTCCTCTCCAATTTCTTCTTTAAAGGTGTCAGGATTCGACCTCCTATTTATGGCACGTTCCCAATGTCCTTGTTCGTTCCCTCCATTAGCGTGTAGTTCTTCCAGGTATCGCTGCGATTCGGCGTGCCTGTCATTCCAATCATTTCTATAATTCCGATAGTCCCCCTGGTTCTGATATCTTCTTTCACGCCACTGTCGATTATCATCATTGTTATTTTCATAACGTCTGTAGGGTCCCTCATTTCTCCTATTATTTTTCCATTGTTGGTATCCTCGCTGCTGATACCTATTGTTGCCCTGTGTATGTCTATCATTATTATTTTCATGACGCTGGTGTGACCTATTTTCGTCACCCTCCTGACCTCGTCTTGGTGTTGTTGACACACTTGTATTTGTGGCCTGCGACCTGGTGTGTATTTGAGCGAGTTTAACCACCTCCGTTGTGTTTACAAGTTCCAGCTGTCGTCCCCCTCTCTGTTGCACGTGAGATGTTGTCTCGTCAATCTGACGTAAGATTTGTTCGGCTCGAACCGCTGTGTCCACGTTTGCTGCTACTAAAACCTGCTGAACATTTACTGGCAACTGCCATGCAATCGTCATAACCAGATCCGACTCTTCTAAGGGGTGATCCAGATCCCGAAATTTTAACAATTGTAGCGGAAAGAAATCTGAATATTTTGTCTGCTGAGTCGACTGATATTTTCTCGAATAAAGTTCCATTCTGAGACTTTGTTGTAGAGAAGCCGACCAGTACTTTTTAAGGAACGCAGTCTTGAAATCATCGATCCCTCCGAAAGTATACTTGAAGCTCAAGAACCACGTAAGTACATTTCCCGAAAGAAATCGTTCCATCAGTCTTAAACGACGCGCGGGCGGGATATTATTATCATTAAAATAGTGATCCATCTCTTTAAGATACGCCTTCGGTGTGACACCAGAATTTTCTGTGAATTTATTAGGTTTAAATTCATTTGATCGAATTACTTGTACGATTTGAGGGTGCTGATAGCCATGTTGAGGGGTAGAGGTCCCTCCAACGTTGTTGTGAAATCCCTCTGTGTTAGTAGTTAATGGGCTGCCTGTCAGTCCGTGGCCACTTTCCGCGCTAACTGCCCCCTGGCTCGTTGTGTCAACTCCCTTATCTTTAGTGTGCTCTGTCTGAAATAACGTGTTCTGTCCTAATGAGCGCAACTCTGCTTTAATGATTCTAACCGACTGTTCTTTCATTTTATTCTTGATTTCTTTCTCAAGTACTTTAATGCGCGTATGATTTTCACCTACGGTCTTTATAATAGTTAGCCGTTCTTCTTTAGAGTCGCAGCTCATTTTGCGCCAATCCTTTCTGATGCTATCTTTTATCGCTCCTAATTTTTCTTCCATCTGCTGTTTCGTGTCCTGCTGATTCGATTCTATCTTCTCAAGCCTGTCTTCTAGACGTAGATTATTCTCATTTATCGTACTCTTTAAATTATCCTGGTCCGATTCTAGGTTTTGCCATCGCTCTGCTGATTGTATTTCTAATTTATCCATGTCTTTTATTAGACCCGTAATGCTTTCGTTTACTGCCGACAATTGTCCCTGGAAAAATGTAGAATCCTCCTCCATTTTATCAAATCGCTTTTCAAGACCATCCTGTGCCGTTTTAACCTCACTGTTATTTACCGTGCATGCTAATTCTATCTGAGCTAGTTTTGCTAATACAATCTCGTCCAAATCATTTAATTTACGGTTGAACGTATCCTCTAATTTTTGTATCTGCCCTAGCTGTTTGTCATTATTCTTACTTATATCAAGCGCGAATTGAACCATCTGCTGTGTAGTGTATTCTTTCATCTCTGCGGACAATGTGGCTAACTGACTCGTATTTCTATTTTCTTGCGCTTCTAATTGTTTGTTTATATTTTCATTTACTTGCGCTTGTAATTAGTTACCCTGTTCAATTAATTGTGCCTTTTGTTCAGATAATTGTGATTTTATAGTGTCATTCATTTGAGCCTGGAATGACTCACTCTGTTCAGATAATTTTGCATTCTGTTCAGATAATTGTGCATTCTGTTCAGCTAATTGTGATTTTATAGTGTCATTCATTTGAGCCTGGAATGACTCATTCTGTTCCGCTAATTGTGCATTCTGTTCAGATAATTTACTGTCTAATCTTTCACTTTGTTCTCTTAATAGTTTCTGGGTTCGTGCCGTGGCACTTTCAATAATCGCTTGGATCTCTGCGACCGTCGCCATTTTCACACACAAAAATATATCACTGAGAAGACAGGAGGATGGCATGCAAACGTCTCCCTGACACACACATATATAATTCTTGACATTCATTTACTTCAATTGACCACATTCAGTTCATTTAAACTTATTCACTTTACTCCCGCAAATCAATCATCACTGAATGGTTCTAATTTTACTTAATAAATTTTTAACCCTGCACATATTCAGTCATAAATTACTATCCAGATCTGATGTTAACACTGACCAATTAACAAAGTATTAATTGTCATTTAAGGCTACCAGCCTCCTAACATATTCATGAGTTTGATTTTCTAAACAAATCTAATTTTATATTTAATCAATGGGCGCCCGATTTCACGTACATTATTTTACTAATTACATCAATAAACAAAACGTGAATCGTATTTTAACTTGCAAACTCGTGATTCTACTGTATATTCCATTTTCTTGGCGGTACTTCTCTTCGCCGTATTTACGTCAACAAAATATCACTTCCGGTGATCTCAAACAGTCAAAAACAGCAAAACACCACATGTAGGGTAACAGCTTGTTTATGTCCGCTAGAAAAGCCCAAAACAACGAAACGCTCCACGGTATGACACCAGCTTATCTATGCTGTCTATCCACCGTGTTCTAGTAGTGAACTAGCAACGAACTAGCCCCACTTGGCGCGCCAGCTTGTCTATGCACCCTTCAATAAAGCATGGTTTTGTCGAGAGTCGTCTACGGGGTCGTGTTCAGTCCTGACTGCGTTACACAGCAAAGTTCGCTTAAAACAACATGCTCTAATGAATAGAAAGGTTCATGACAGAGGCTATACTAGAAATAAAATGAATAACAAGTAGAATAAAATAAATTTAATGACTGAAAATATGTGCATAATAATAATAATAATAATAATAAAACAAATCCTCCCTGACTTATACCCCCATAATAAATAATAATAATAATACAGAGCGGTAGGAACTCGCTCGTCACAACAAGACAATGTGAAAGCAGCTTCACATAAATGATAAAATCATAACGTAAGCAATTGAGCGGTAAGAACTCACTCGTCACAACATATGGATACTAGTCCATTTTTCTGGTCAAGAAGTTATATAATGTGTGGTGTACTGTTCGTTAATAAGAAACTGAGTACTGATGCGGATCCGTTTACAACTGAAACAGACATGTTGCTTACGGAGTGCATCTTTTAAATCACACTACGGCTATGGGACCCATCATTAATTAATACACTACAACTACTACTGACACATGCAAGATCTAATAATCTAAACAAAATGAAGAATCTCCCCGAGATTCTTACTGGTGCAGGAGCACACGGAATAAAAAAGAGCATGCCAGAAATAGGCCAAAAACCGCTCTCATCAACTTGGGGACATAGCTCCGCGCACCCTAACTTGACACGGGTCAAGAACGCATCAAAATAGACACACCAAAACTATTGAACCAACAACAACACACGGCTGAAAAAAAACAATGTTTACATTTATATGAAACGCCAGACAAACACGAATTTCGGTGGCTACCTTACAGTATGGACAGCTCCCAATTAATCAAGCGATACTCATTATAACCGATCAGGTTTTGTGAATTTAAAACAACATCATAAATGCAGTATAAGAAAGCAGAACTGTTACTAATGACAAGAGACGTTATCTGATTGAGCTCCCCACAACTTGTATGAGTCACGCTGTCCTTCAAATACCTCTCTCTGTCTGGCAAGCTAAGTGCAGTTCCCTCAGGAAACATCAACATATCTCAGGCATCCCAAGGATGGCGAGAAACAAATATATACCACTAGTTCAGCCCCGCGAGGTCATGAACTGGGTTGACATGGAGCAAGTCAGAATAATCACCATGATATATTCTCGCTAGCACATCATAAAATCACATACGCACCCATAGCTTGGACAAAATCTCATACACACTCACTCTCTGGGTCGGCTCAAACAGATCAACAATACTACTGCGTCCATTGACACATTAACACAAACACACAACAGAAACTCGGGTGCAAAGTGCCATCCCGTTCAAATCTGCTGGAAAGCAACTATCGAAAACAATCCTGATCCGTCATAAGATTCTACTCACAAATAATCTTTTACCCTCCAAATTCTATTTTTTTAATCTCAAAATTAAATCAGTTCCATTTTTGTTGTAAGGCAAATCTCCGAATAATAATGCTTGACCGCGATTTACGCAAGCGAGATCGGGCATCGGCTGCGCGTCTCGCCCCGTACAGTTAAACCAAATACAATCACAAAAATATAAAAATTACGCAACGCTCGGCTAGTCCCATATTTAATGTGTCAGTAAAACAAAAACTAAAAAATCTACATTACCAAGCAAGCAAACAAATATTTACAAAAATATCCCATAACACCGTAGCTGACTTAATGAATAAATAAAATTTATTTGGTACTCAATCCTTTAAAACAGCGCCAGGAATTACGTCTGCAGCCATCTCCTTTAAGATGTTTATCTGGTCATTGACATCTTCAGGCAAATGTCCTGCTGGTTCCCAGATCCATCCTCGTTCTTGGACGTCATCACGTGCTGAATAAAATAAAGTTTTGTCAGATACACACACGATATAATTCCTACTATATTCACCTATCAAGTACTATATTCCTTGACAGTCTATTTGGTGAATTACTTCGATGAACTGGTCCTATCTGGTAGTACTGGGACTACAAATAAATCACAGAAGTTATACTATAATAAATAAGTAATGAGTTCCGTCCTCAGACGAACAAAAATTAGTGGTCGACGTTACGCCCTCAGACGTACAAAATAAGTGGTGCTCTTCCGTCCTCAGACGTACAAAATAGTAATGATCCTCGAAGCATCTTGGATCCTTATAAATGACACTGACTAGGGTAGGTGTGGAAGGGGATCTATTAAAAAATATTCCATAATAACTATCAGACTAGCATGCGGCCGGTATCATTGAGTTCGTAGCAGTGTGGAGGTTACGATTATGCTGTAGCCGGCTTGAATCGATCGTGGAATTAATCTGTAGATAACTCCCGCGTTAATCTACTCGTGCGCGTCCCCAAGCCGAGTTCCCGCTAAGACAAGGCGTCTTGATACTATTGGCCTAGACTCTCGTATGTCTTTGCGCGTTTTTACAAACATTTCTGCCGTAGGGAGTGGTTCACATGATGATAGACCAATTACCTTGTAGCATTTGATTTCTTCCTTGGCGCCAATCTTCATAGCAACAAGCCATAGTGTGCGTCCCCAAGCCAACATTCGCGCTAA
Organism: Meconema thalassinum; assembly: GCA_946902985.2. Classification (NCBI taxonomy): domain Eukaryota; kingdom Metazoa; phylum Arthropoda; class Insecta; order Orthoptera; family Tettigoniidae; genus Meconema; species Meconema thalassinum. The sequence continues at coordinate 285,614,899 of OX336393.1, read as the reverse complement.
AAGTTGCACCTGTTCTATGTCTCAAGAATATATACGCATCCTCCTAAAATACCACAGGAGCTTAAACCATTGTGTCCTCTCGGCCACTGATTTCTCAATATATCCCAACACCGTCTGGCTCTCATATCTGTTGTCTGTAGAAATGTATCAAAAGATGATGAATAAATATTAGAATCCTTTATATAGCCTGTGGATAAAGGGTTCACAATATAGCCATGCCACTATTTCCTGGAGGCACTCGATATGAGAGAGTTGGTCGTTATTGGTTCCTGAAGATAGTTCCTAAGGCGTTTAACTTACGATATAATCATTTTATCACCTTGCATTACATTAATTACTCTATTTATTCTAAATTTATTCAATCACCAACCTGATTCACTCACACCCAATACGAAATGTAATGAATGAGATTACTGCAATAGAAAAAAAAGATTAATCAGGACCTGCTACAGGTTATCGGTCTCTAACCTCATGCAAGTTCTTGCAATTTAAACCCCAATAGAAATGTGAACAGTGGCGGCTGGTGGTTTAAAAGCTGGTGGTTCAAAAAATATCATATGGTCACTGATATAAGACTATTCTAAAAATCACTAAGATACCCAAAATATAGAAAATATTGAAAAGCAGACATTAGAACATATGTTTGCTTATACTATTCCTACTCTTCTACGTGAATGTTATGCTACATAACTTGTTTCATATGCTATGACACACACATTTTGATTCTTTAATTTCTTTCGCAGTTTCCTCGTAGCAAACTTCAAGCATGCACTGTAGAATTTCATTTTGAATTGTTTTCGAGGTGCCATTGAAAACAGTCACTTTTCCAGATGTGTTTCATAGCAATATCTAATTCTGCACAAAAATTGATTAGTCCACGAAAAACTCCCGATTTGCTAGATCTCTCAGACTAGTGAAGTCCTCGCAATGCCAAACAAATGCATTACAAAATCTAATGCTGTTAATTAAATGTCATTTGGGCTACCATTTGATTGTGAGTTTCTATTACTATTCGGTATCCTGTGTCCATCTGCTGTGCTATATTAAAATTGGCAAACATGAAGAAGTTCAAGGTTTTATTTGTATGTAATTTCGATGTCGCATGCTTTTCAGCTCGGTCATGAAGATGCTGCAGATCACTTGCACCTTTCTTTGTCCATGAACCTTCACCCCCAAATAGAATATATGGTAAGCAAAACAAGGCGTTTCACTTCACAGCCACACATTGTCATATCTATCCTACACGTCAGGATGAAGACCACCTCGTGGTGTAGCTACTAGCATTCTTGGATGCAGCCCTGGAGGTCCGGGTTTGATTCCCAGCTTTGCCAAGAAACGTTAATTCTGATGGGAGGGCTGGAATGGTGTACAGTCAGCCTCGCGAGGCAAAATTGAGAAGACGAGGGTTGGATTCCCACCTCAGCCATACTTTTTCGTGGCTTCCAACTTCTACTCCATGCAAAATGATGAGATGTTTCCAAACTTAAGGCCACGGCCGCCTCCTTCCGAATTCTATTCTCAATTCACAAATACACACACTACTAGAGTCATCACAATAACACAGGTTATCACACAAATTACACACACTCAAGTACATGGGACTACAAGACCACAGCGTCGCAAAAAAGAGAATAAATAAATAAATAAAAAGAAAGCAAGGAAAACGGTCACCCTAAGAGTGAGTGGACTGAATTCATCATGTGAATGATTAACGCAAAGCTGTACCTAATCGTCGCACACCATCAGGAAACGAATACATGCCATATATACTGCATATATACTTCATATTTACAAACTAAGTATGTAGTTAGTTTGTTATTAGATAATATTGCATTGTTCCATTAGACTGTAGTGTGTGAGTGTGTGCGGTGGCAGTTGCATTGTTTATTAGATATAGTTCAGTGTTTCATTAGAATGTGATGCGTGAGGGTGTATGTGAGTGAGCCTGGCGACAGACTGTTTTAGTGGTAGTATTTTGTTGTTGGTGGAACTTTAGTATTTTTTCGTTAGTAGAATGTCAGTATTTAATTGTTAGTAGAAGGTTAGTATTTTTGTTGGTAGAATTGCTCTATTACTTATTCTGAAAGGGAGTAGAAGCCTTTCAGAATAAATCAATTCTTTACTTGTCTTATAGACTCATCTTTGCGCACCCTCAAATGCCAACTAACTGCACCAGAATTAAATCCTGCGACCTTAAGCACAGCAGGTGAGAACGTTACCGCTGCACCACGCAGCCAGTCAATGCCGAACTAAATACGCTTTAAAGTATGCGGATATCATAAACACAATAAAATGACAACTGTGAAATGCACTACAAACTTAAGTGATGAACACCTCACAATCAGCCCTCCACAATGCAGATACCAGACTTAACAATAACAGTAATAATGAGCCTATATTATGGAACTGGCGAAGAAGAAATATTCCGGACACACAGCTCCTTTGTGTTTCACCAGGTAAGGCAATCCACGATTACCAATTTCTCACAACAGAAGAGATCACAAGCCAAATCTATAGAAACTATTGACGCGACGAACCGGTAGGTATATATCCCTATATATATAAAATTGTACTTCTGTCCTTCTGTCTGTCTGTCCGTTCCTCCATCAATTGAAAACGGATCAACAGATTTCGTTCAAAATTTGCAAATGGCTATAAGAATATCCCGGAATCACTTTAGGATGTAAATCTCAACAAAACATCCAATGCGCTTAAGGGGACCAGTGGGTGCCCCATTATATTTACCTTCGATTTAATCGTGTGATATGTCGTACGAAAGGTCTTTTATAGCTCTATACATAAAGATTAATCTCATTACTTCCAGTAACGAAGAAGCATTTATTTTCCACGAATTTTCTCTTTTGTGGTCAGAATCAATACCATATTTTAGGGTCTTTTCTTTTATACGGATGGTGGCACTGTTCGTACGAAAGTCTCGACACTGACGTCTATCTGTTTAACAGTCTGTTATTCCTTCATGTAAATATTATCTCTTACAGAGACTGAATGAAAGCAGAATGAGACCTCGTGAAATGGCGTTGGCATGACAACGTTTATCAATTTCGCAGAGCGGGTATAGTTTTCTTGCAATATCTCGAAAACCGTCCGGTGGTCCCCACTGAATATTGCTCCTTGCATTGCTATACGCGAATATGAACTGTTTTATTTACATAGGTGGATTATGGGGTCGAAAACGGTCGTGATTTTGAGTATAATTTTATAGTCTCTGCGTCGCTTATTGTATGTGAGTATTTGGATCCTTACGACGGTTTCTTAAGGTATTATTGTTTCTATTTTGTACGGCATGCTTTCTTACTGTTTATAGATTTATTTTTTGTTTGTTGAATTGTTCTGTTTGCAAATTATTAACTGCCTTTTGTCCTGTTCTACCATTATGTGCAACCTAAATTCACTGACTACTATGACGTATTCTACCGACTCTCCCATTAGTTTATTAAGTTTGCCTTATAAATCTCCCTGGTCAATTGCGCTAACATATTTCAATAAAATTGGTAATTCTTCTTTCACGACCAAGGAAACCCCGAACAAGACACAGCGTTAACCTATAAATGTACCTGAATTTTAATTGCTTGGCCATGATTGACAATATACAATCTTTTTGGATGCCTTTATAGGGAGGTGAGAGGTGTTGAGCGTTTACCTCTCGTAGTTAAGTACCGCAGGTGCACTACATAAGGATTTAGGCAGAGCACCATTCGTTAGGCTTTTGGGGTTCCCAAATTGATAACAAGAGCTCGCTGGTTACCCATCTCGGTGTTGCTAGGCGAAACCACTCACAAGACACGGCATCATCTTAGAAATATTGATGTGTTTAAGAATCATGGCATGATACATAGTTTGTACAATATTACTTACAGCGGAGATGACGGTTGGTTGGTTGGTTGGTTCCTTAGTTTAGGGGCTGCGACAACGCGGTCATGTAGCCCCGTGTACTTTGGGTGTGTGTAGAATCTGTCTGATAACCGGTGTTAATTGTGATGACTGTATTAGTGTGTGTATCTGTTTTTTTAAATTCAAGTAGGGACTGCAACTTTGAATTTTCAAATAGTTCCTACTTTTACCGCCAAACGCCACCGTCAACGACTACTAGGCCTAGTTCAGAACTAGCTACTAGACGCCACCGCAGTCGGCTCTTGGCAACGAACGTAGCAACATAAGAGCGTTGTTTACATTCTTAACCTATCCAATTTAGTTTCACACAGGTGTAATTAGTGGAAAGATCTTTAACATGCCATAAATCTATGACATGGGACCGCCGGCTTTACTTCCCCTCCGAAGGAAGGCATACTGAGGGATCTTTAACGCTCTTAAAATATCCGACGGCTTCGGCCGGGTTTGAACCCGCTATCTTGGGCATAGAAGCTCAGCATGCTACCAACTACGCCACCGAAGCCGCCAGCGGAGATGACAATTGCTACAAAGTTTGATATATTTTTAGCATACTATAATTCATTTCCAAATGTACAGTTGTATGAGGATGTTAAACGATGGGTGTTCAATATTTAAGAAAGATCATTTAAATTTTACTACATAGAAGCCTCCGTGGCTTAGGCGGCAGCACGCCGGCCTCTCACCGCTGGGTCTGTGGTTCATGACTATAAGCGTACTTTTTTCATTCTTTTGTTTTGTGTTAGGGTCTTTCAATATTCTACGTGTGTTGATTTCCGTGTATGAGGGAGTCAGTATTGATTTCACCTGAGGAAAGAGAGTTTTGGTAAATATAGGTCAGATACAATTTCTTACTTATCATATTATTTTTTTCGTCAAATTTTCATCTCATAGAACCTGCGTCATTTTGGTGTATGGTTTTCACTTCCAGATTTGATCATCTGGGTAATATGATGTATTGAATAGGTTTAGTTCGTCTCTTGGCCACAAGATTTCTCTGCACTCGAATGAGTAGTTCTTATTTAAGTGTAAGTGGACATACAGATTCTTGGATGATATTTGGTATGTATTTCTTATTTTCGGTATTCAATGTTTCCATAATCAAATGCATACATATATTATCATGAAGCTGGGATTCTAAGCGTTTATTTGCGGACTTCCATTATCCACTTCAAATGTTGCTGTTCGACAAAACACGCAAGGCTAATACAATAAGAAAAGAAATTCATTGGCCCTTAAAATGTGTTAGTTAGAACATAACGAATTCTATTCGTTATGGTTAGAATAATAATGCATACAATGACTGAAGTAGGCTCCTTAAATATTCAGTTATATTATCGAAACATCAGGCTTAATCTATAAGCTACAAGCTGTATAAAGCCGACGTACCCTCCTATTTAATAACTTCAGCAAAATGTTTGATCAGATGGAAATCACGCTAGAGGACTTTGAGTGTCAATAATATTGCTCATTATAACAACGACCTTCCTGCGGGTTGCACACAGTACGACAATGCGAGCAAAGGTACGATCTCTTAATATCCAATTGTGATCCCGAGCAACGCCGGGCATAACAGCTAGTATATGGTATTAAAAAAAACACAACAACAACATAACCTTGTCAAACGATGGACGGAACATCAGTGGGGGGGCTGTGGTGGTTCTAACTCATAGCCTACTTTCCTGGAAGTTGTGCCCAAAAAACCAAGATGGCGGCGAAGCTGTGTCCAAAAAATAAAGATGGCGGCCAAGATGGCGGTGAAGATGTGCCCAAAACAAATATGGAGGCCAATATGGCGGCGAAGCTGTGTCCAAAAACAAAAATGGCGGCCAAGACCGTGGCTGTGCCCAAAAAACAAAGATGGTGGCCAAGATCGTGGCTGTGCCCAAAAACATAGATGGCGCCAAGATCCTGAATGTGCCCAAAAACAAAAATGCGGCCATGACGTCACAACAAGATGGCTGCCACGAGTGACGTTCAACGAGGGGTGTTCAAAAAGTTCCAAAATATTAACTCATAGCCTACTTTAGTGGTGACGTCACAACGAGGGGTGATCAAAAATTTTCTAAAATGTTAACCCATACGAACCTGGCAAAGTCAATATCTCATGAATGCATGGTCGGATTTTGACAAATGAGATGACGTTGAAATTGGGCTGACACCCCCTTTTCACAAAATTCCAAAAATGTTGACCCATAGCCTACTTTCCTGGTGACGTTACATACTAACCTGGCAATGCCGATATCTCCCGAATACATGGTCGGATTTTGACAAATGAGGTGTCGTTGAAATCGGGCTGACACCCGCTTTCCAAAATTTCCCAAAATGTTGACCCATAGCCTACTTTCCTGGTAACGTCATATACTGCACCCGTTCATCCGAGGTATGTGATGACCCATCTGCCGTTACATCGCATGCCTGGCATCCCAGGTCAGAGTGGAGTTAAATGAACATGAAATAAAATAAGGAATGCGTCGGAAATTCAGTTGAAATATCACAAAGCAGAGGGTAACACGAGATAAAGTATCTCTAGGGTCGTTACGGGCTTAAATTTAGTCATAATAGCAAATAGAAATGGACGCCATCAACTGAACCCCTAACAAACCACATCCTTTCTGGTTAAGCCTTAATCGAGACAAAGGAAAGGATTGGGAAAACAACATCATCATCAGATTACAACTAAGATAAAAACAACATTTATTTGAACTTGAACAGTCAGACAGAAATAAACATAAACCTGCCTAAGAGTATGGTCGAATGTTAAAGTTATGATGTTATAGTCCTCACAAATCGAACCATCTCTGCACTATATAAGATAAATTTTCTTATCCACATAAAAATCAAAAAGAGCTAGAGTTCGCTTGAGTTCTCAGGGCCACCGTAGCACTATGTCTTGTCGTCACTGACACTTCGTGATCCCCGGGACCTAACTTTCGTTAATGTAACATCAAGAATGTGGATGTAATGAAATATTAATCTAACACACAAAATATTATAATAACACTAATATTCAATTATTCAACCACTTATGGCTTAAATGGCATTAATCAATATGTTGGAAAACCCAACAACCACTCCTAAAAATTAACAATTATTTTATACACCATATTTACATCATCGCTAACCACTACTCGGTTGTGAATCAAAAAAAAATCTTCACTAATCATCTGTCATCATCATCATCATTATCATGCCAAAATAATTAAATGTTTCTCACATCAGCTATCATTTCGTTATTTGTTACATTCAAATCAGAATTATTAATTCATCACCATCAGATCATTTAATTAATTATTATATTCATCAATTCATTAAATCATTTGTAAATCACCCACTCTCTCTCATTTCATTATCTCATTTAAATTAAATTATCTCAAACCATCCATTTAAATTATTTAATTCATCAATTTAAGTTGCAATTCATCAGTTTATTTAAATCATATAGCTTATTTAAATTAATTTAAATTAATTTAAATTTATTTTTATCAGCTCCTTTAATTAGTTATGACAATTTAATTTATCTATTTATCAGCTGTTTAATCACCTATTAGTTTATTTAAATTTTATTGGGTCAGATCATTAATATGTTTAAACTTCAGATTATAATTCCATAAATTATTATTATTATTAGAAAATCTTGGATTATCAAAAAAAATCCTAAAAATGTTTAATATTGGTTATAGAACGTTGTCTTAAAATATTACCAGTTCCAAGCTATTCCTCATACTCAATTATCATGCCAAAATAATACGTTGCCTCTACAAAATCACGTTGGATCTCACTATCCAAAACTTCACTATTTAATTTCACTTTGTCAAATATCACATTTGAACACCATTATTATTTCACATAACACCACAATTAGTCAGCACACATCATGAATTTCAAAAATACGCTAGGCTGGGTTCGTCGACCTCATGTCTGCCTCAAAACTTTCATCGGCAATATTATAAACCTTCTTCTGGCAACCTCACAAACTCCTATCAAAAATACCTCAAATCAAAAATACCAAAAATATAACTGGCTTCAGATGGTTGACGAATATAACCTACAAGAACTGTAATTAATATTGTCATGACCAGACAACTTCTTAAACAATAGAGTCTTATCTAACGTCAGAAGAAAAAGAAATAATCAGGAATATTATTGATAATAACTTGAAGAAAGGTGGATAACTCCTTCAGTTAATGTAATGACTTTATAACAGAAGATTGGGGCCGAGGTTAGATCTGTGACGTCAGACAGCGGAAGGGAGGAGAAGTCACGTGCTAGGTCAAGGTGGAGTGGCCGCTTGCAGTGACAAGGAAGTAGTACAGTCGAGTTGATTGAGTTGTGCGGTTACATTCTAAGCCAACACAAAAGCTAATATATAAGCCATTACAAAAGCCAATACAAAAGCCAATGCATAAGCCAACACAAAAGCCAATATACACACATCAAAAAAAGTTTTGCATCACCTCGGTTCCCAGATCTCCGGCATATAGACGTTGACTGTGTATATTGTATCCAAGATACAGTCCCTTTGACTGTTCATAGATGTCACTAAAACTGCTCAAAGATGTAAACAACCATGCATGAGCAGGGCCTATTAGACGGAGGGGGTACGACAGCCGATCAGTTCCAGTCATTCCACCAGGACGAAGGTACGCTGCTCATGTTGTCTGTAGTTCTACCATGCCTAGAAGGTCAATACCGCAGTTCGATCGCGTCCGCATTGTTACTTTGTGTCAAGAAGGGCTCTCAACAAGGGAAGTTTCCAGGCGTCTCAGAGTGAACCAAAGCGATGTTGTTCGGACATGGAGGAGGTACAGAGATACAGGAACTGTCGATGACAGGCCTCGCTCAGGCCGCCCAAGGGCTACTACTGTAGTGGATGACCGCTACTTACGGATTGCCGCTCGGAGGAACCCTGACAGCAATGCCACCATGTTGAATAATGCGTTTCGTTCAGCCACAGGACGTCGTGTTTCAACTCAAACTGTGCGCAATAGGCTGCATGATGCGCAACTTCACTCCCGACGTCCATGGCGAGGTCCAGCTTTGCAACCCCGACACCATGCAGCGCGGTACAGATGGGCCCAACAACATGCTGAATGGACCCCACGGAATTGGCATCACGTTCTCTTCACCGATGAGTGTCGCATATGCCTTCAACCAGACAATCGTCGGAGACGTGTTTGGAGGCACCCTGGTCAGGCTGAACGTCTTAGACACACTGTCCAGCGAGTGCAGCAAGGTGGTGGTTCCCTGATGTTTTGGGGTGGCATTATGTGGGGCCGACGTACGCCACTGGTGGTCATGGAAGGCTCCGAAACGGCTTTACGATACCTGAATGACATCCTCCGACCCATAGTGCACCCATATCGGCAGAATATTGGAGAGGCATTTGTCTTCATGGACGACAATTCTCGACCTCATCGTGCACATCTTGTGAATGCGTTCCTTCAAGATAACGACATCGCTCGACTACAGTGGCCAGCATGTTCGCCAGACATGAACCCTATCGAACATGCCTGGGATATGTTGAAAAGGGCTGTTTATGGACGTCTTGACCCACCAACCACTCTGAGAGATTTACGCCGAATTGTCGTTGAGGAGTGGGACAATTTGGACCAACAGTGTCTTGATGAACTTGTGGATAGTATGCCACGGCGAATACAGGCATGCATCAATGCAAGAGGACGTGCTACTGGGTATTAGAGGTAGTGGTGTGTACTGCAATCTGGACCACAAATGCTGAAAGTCTAGCTGTATGATGGTACAACATGCAATGTGTGAGTCTCATGAGCAATAAAACGAGCTGAAATGTTGTTTGTGTTGATCTCTATTCCCTTTGTATTTAACGGTTCCGGAACTCTTGGAACCGAGGTGATGCAAAACTTTTTTTGATGTGTGTATAAGCCAACGCAAAAGCCAATACATAAGCCAATACAAAAGCCAACACAAAAGCCAATACAAAAAGCCAATACATAAGCCAATACAAAGCCAACACATGGGGTTAGATTAGGTTATGATATCTTACATTTGGTTAGGTGAGCTATGGGTGATGTCATAGCCAGTCTTAAAGCAAGTCTAAACGTATAAGCCAACACAAAAGCCAATATATAAGCCAGCACAAAAGTCAATAAATAAGCCAATACAAGAGCCAACACAAAAGCCAATACAAAGCCAATACATAAGCCAACACATGGGGTTAGGTTAGGTTAGGTTATGATATGTTACATTAGGTTAACGTTATAGCCTGTCTTAAAGCAAGTCTAAACGTATAAGCCAACACAAAAGCCTATATATATAAGCCATTACAAAAGCTAATACAAAAATTCAATACAAAAGCCAATACAAAAGCCAACACATGGGGTTAGGTTAGGTTAGGTTATGATATGTTACATTAGGTTAGGTGAGCTATGGGTGATGTCATAGCCAGTCTTAAAGCAAGTCTAAACTTTTAGAACATGTCACGTGACAAGGTTAAGTTATGTTATGTTAGGTGAGTTGAGCTATGGCATCATAGATGGATGGGGTAGTAGACTGGCAAATTAGGAAAATGTTTTGGTTCAACTTTTCCACCCAGTTTTGCATTAAAGTTGTATTTAATTTACATAGTGCTAACCAATGTCCACGGTATACCAGCCATGGAAATATTCATCAAGTCATTGAATATAAACCCTTGAAAAAATACTTACCTTGATACTCCTTTTGTGATCTCAGCACTCAGCTTGATGATTGTTTGAGGGGTGGGAGAGACATGCAGGTGGGAAATAATGCTATAGCTTATCATAACAGTGATGCATTATTAAGACGTGTTGTTAATTATTAGTGGAATGAAAGGTCAATGACTTTTATCTATCTATAAACTTTAGGATTAAAACGACAATCAAAATGTATATCATCACTGCTATGATTTCAAAAATAGAAAACAAGCATTTATGTTGTTGTATTTTTTGTTTATTCAAAACGACCATACATCGATGATTGTTTTTACCTTCATAAATCAAATATACAGGTTGACTACTTGTATTGATATCTTGAAAAACATCATCAGGCACGTCATCAAAACGTGAAGGAAGAAATGTTTCAAACTCTTCACAAATGCAAAGAGCGCGGATTCCAAATTTAGTGTTTATTTATTTGTATTCTATGAATGCGAAAAGGTGTATGAATAGGCAAGTCGCTCATCTTCTTGAGTTCAAGACCACAGGCTTGACCGATTGCATTCAAACCTTCCATGATAGTCTATAACAAAAAAACATAACTATGACACTCTAGTCTCATCATTGTTACAACAACAATCACCCATGGTTTTAAGTTATTTAGCAAACCCCACCCCCTTGGTTTACAGTAGTGAACATGGACATTGGATAAAGTGTTAATCAAATCATATATGGTCAAGTCGTTTTAACATTGATTCGCAAAATAGTATTGTCAGCGACATCTATTAGTGAACATTGACATTTGATAGAGTTCTAATCAAAATCACAAATGATCTAGTCGTTTTAACACTGATTCACAAAATAGTATTGTCAGCGACATCTAGTAGTGAACATTGGCATTTGATAGAACGTTAATCAAAATCACAAATGGTTAAGTTACCCAGGAGAGTGTGACAGGCTTTAGCCGCTGACACTGTTTCATATATGGTCAAGTCGTTTAACACGGATTCGCAAAATAATATTGTCAACGGCATCTAGTAGTGAACATTGACACTTGATAGACTGTTAATCAAATCATAAATGGTCAAATTGTTTTAACACTGATTCTCAAAATAGTATTGTTAGCGACATCTAGTAGAGAACATTGACACTTGATAGAGTGTTAATCAAATCATAAATGGTCTAGTCATTTTAACACGGATTTGCAAAATAGTATTGTCAGCGACATTTAGTAGTGATCATGGGCACTTGATAGAGCGTTTAATCAAATCACAAATGGTCAAGTCGTTTTAACATGGATTCACAAAATAGTATTGTCAGTGGCATCTAGTCATGAACATGGATACTAGATAGAGTGTTAATCAAATCACAAATGGTTAAGTTGTTTTAACACGGATTTGCAAACTTGCATTGTCAATGGCATCTAGTTGTCAGCATTGGCACTGGATAGAGCGTTTAATCAAATCACAAATGGTCAAGTTGTTTTAACATGAATTCGCAAAATAGTATTGTCAATGGTATTTAGTCGTCAACACGGACATTGAATAAAGCGTTAATCAAATTACAAAATGGTCAAGTTGTTTCAACACGGATTCACAAAATAGTATTGCCAGTGGCATCTAGTCATGAACATGGATACTAGATAGAGTGTTAATCAAATCACAAATGGTTAAGTTGTTTAACACGGATTTGCAAACTTGCATTGTCGGTGGCATCTAGTTGTCGGCATTGACACTGGATAGAGCGTTTAATCAAATCACAAATGGTCAAGTCGTTTTAAGATGAATTCGCAAAATAGGCCTAGTATTGTCAATGGTATTTAGTCGTCAACACGGACATTGAATAAAGCATTAATCAAATTACAAAATGGTCATGTTGTTTCAACACGAATTCACAAAATAGTATTGCCAGTGGCATATAGTCATGAACATGGGTACTAAATAGAGTGTTAATCAAATCACAAATGGTTAAGTTGTTTTAACACGGATTTGCAAACTTGCATTGTCAATGGCATCTAGTTGTCAGCATTGGCACTGGATAGAGCATTTAATCAAATCACAAATGGTCAAGTTGTTTTAACATGAATTCGCAAAATAGTATTGTCAATGGTATTTAGTCGTCAACACGGACATTGAATAAAGCGTTAATCAAATTACAAAATGGTCAAGTTGTTTCAACACGGATTCACAAAATAGTATTGCCAGTGGCATCTAGTCATGAACATGGATACTAGATAGAGTGTTAATCAAATCACAAATGGTTAAGTTGTTTAACACAGATTTGCAAACTTGCATTGTCGGTGGCAACTAGTTGTCGGAATTGACACTGGATAGAGCGTTTAATCAAATCACAAATGGTCAATTCGTTTTAACATGAATTCTTAAAATAGTATTGTCAATGGTATTTAGTAGTACTGCCATCGTAATATCCAGGCCGCAAGGTTCCTGTAGTGACGTCACGCTTAGGGCCGGTACAGTCGCCGCAGCAAGTCAGACGGCTCCTTTCACACGCAGTCACTCCAAAGCGAATATAAATTCATATTTATAGGAAAATTTTAATACTATTTGGAGTTCACTGGCAGCTAGATAAGTTACCACTAAATAGGCCTAATTATCGCTCCGCTAGTTCGAATCCTGCCGTTGTAGCGGGCATTTTACGAGTGAACAAAATGGTACATCGTCTGTGAACTTACTAGGACGTTGACGCACAAAGACAGGGCAAAATTGCAGCATTTTGACGTCCTGTAAATGTTATATCAATAAAAAGAGACATTGAAACAGTTACTCAAGATGTACCACAACGTCGATAAATCGCATATGGCTAAACTCGGGATTGAAGGAAGGAAATATTCGAATATTTCAATACACAAAACAATTTGCAGGAACAGTTTGTTAATAAAATAAATCTATGCACCCACAGAAACAATACAAAGACAGGTACACTTTTCTGTGCCTACTGCCAGAAAAACCCTCGAACTGAGCTTAAGTTATAACATTCGAGAAAACTACAGAATCTCTCTTGCAAGGATAAGATACCAAATTATGTTCATCGCTAATTCTGTATTTTATTTTCCTTTCTTTTGGATAACCAGCCCCCGACCCCTTACTGCCTTCTTGAACACTCTGCCCCCACAAATCATTATATACGGTAGCAACAGTAATATTCATTTCTAGACCTTGTTTATCAGAAATAAATCAACAGAGAAGGTAACTTCCTTTCTGGATCTCACGCACAAAAACTGCCAGTATCCTTACTCACCAGTAAAACAGAATAACATTACAAAAATACTAGCTATTCACTTCTGGACTTGCATGAGAAAAAGGCTAAGTAAGAAATCTGCCATTCTTGACAGTCAGTAAAACAAAGTTATGAAAATTATTCCTCCTCTCTAAACAATACTATTTAATTTGTGTATATTTATGCACTAACCAAAGTAATTGGGGCCAAAAGCCACTGTTACTTTAATGAGGATCTTCTTCAAATAAGTATCTCTTGTACAATATAACCGTTATCCCCCTTGGCCTGTCAGAAAATTGGTTAAATTTCAAAAGGTCAATGTCACTTTACTGAGGATTCCACAAAAAAACTAATGCTATCACTGTTGTCCAACTCATTTCTTCTCACAAAAATGAATGACGTTCACAAATCAGGATATTATTCGAATAAACATAATTAAGTATAAAAACACTATGTCCCCCTTGGCCTCCTGTCAGAAAAATAAGGTTCAAGAACCACTTCTTCGCATAAATTTGTGTGTACCAATTCACTGCGGTACTACTTGACTACCAGAAAATATATGATATAAGGCCCAAAAATCAAGGCTACTTAACAGAGTATCTTCTCTGAATAAAACCACTACTTCAGTAAGAAAACAAAACAAATCTCACCCTATTCCAGATAAAAGAAATGAAAAACCGTTACAGAACATTTTTGTTATACACTACTAGAAAAGAAATGAAAACCTACTGTCTCCATAGCACTTTCTCGAATGAATATCTTTTGTACAAAATAACAGATATACCTTGCTGACCCTTCTTCCAATAAGCATAATTATGTATAAAAACACTATGTCCCCATTGGCCTCCTGTCAGAAAAATAAGGTTCAAGAACCACTTCTTCGCATAAAATTGTATGTACCAATTCACTGCGGTACAACTTGACCACCAGAAAAATGTTAATCGTTAATTTCAGTAGTTAAAAACAGTTTTACTTAAAATTTATACAAAGGAATACCTCTCCAAAAGTTTTACCGAATATCCTAATCTAAGTGTCATAATTTCATGTAGTATTGAGGTACTGTTGTGATACCAGCACTAGAGTTTAACCTCTTATGGAGTAAGTTACAGAACAGAAAAATTAATAACTAATGTAGCCTAACTATCTATTATAGGCCTACATGTCTACATAAATTCTAGGCTAATCAACAGATCACATTCTAAACTATCTACTCGTGGCTCATGCTGCACAACGTAACCTATCTTTAACTATAATCAATGCACAGACCATTCTTGTGTTCCCTGTAATGCGCAAATCTTTTCTAGGAATTTTAAGTTTCCATTGCTTTCTTAAATTTTCGTCGGCGGGAAAGAAAAAACAAGGCAGAAAACCTAATCATCTCCATCATACTAGTTGCTTTTGAAACCGGTAACACAACAACTTTTCGGCATGCCAGGGACCTGGGCAGGAATAATTGTTACAATGAACAAATAGAATATTGTATTACCACCCAAAAAGCCTGCATTAGTCGAAAATAAGCGAAAGGTTCTAACTGAACCACAACATGCACATGCCTGCAACTCAAACATTTTATAGATAGGCCTATAGGCTAATAACCAACCTACAGAATGAACATTTGCTCAGGAAACGAACGGAATAATCCTCATTCTGGATGACGTAAGTAGTAGCGTTCTTACGTATTGATTTTCACTCGGACACTAATTAAAATGCATAAACAGCACACAACAAACGACACACATTTAAGCAAATGGCCGTTACATCTCCGACTCTGTCGATCAGCTGATCACGTGGTAATGGCCGCTGCCTGACGGCCTGGACATTACGATGGCAGTGTTAGTAGTCAACACGGACATTGAATAAAGCGTTAATCAAATTATAAATGGTCAAGTTGTTTCAACACGGATTTGCAAACTTGCATTGTCGATGGCATCTAGTTGTCAGCATTGACACTGGATAGAGTGTTAAACAAATCGCAAACGGTTAAGTTGTTTTAACACGGATTTGCAAACTTGCATTGTCAGTGGCATCTAGTTGTCAGCATTGACACTGGATAGAGCGTTTAATCAAATCAAAAATGGTCAAGTCGTTTTAACATGAATTCGCAAAATAGTATTGTCAATGGTATTTAGTAGTCAACACGGACATTGAATAAAGCGTGAATCAAATTACAAAATGGTCAAGTTGTTTCAACACAAATTTACAAAATAGTATTGTCAGTGGCATCTAGTCATGAACATGGATACTAGATAGAGTGTTGATCAAATCACAAATGGTTAAGTTGTTTTAACACGGATTTGCAAACTTGCATTGTTAATGGCAACTAGTTGCCAACATTAACACTGGATAGAGTATTTATCAAATCTCACCTACACGTTTAGTTATTAAAAGAGGTACTCACCTTTAATAATAACTGCTGTTGCCAACTGTGTTATGTGTAACCAATTATCTGCAAATAAATAAAGCAATCAATCAATCAATCAATCCATTCATCCATTTGAATCCATGACTTACACGTTGATTTATGTTTAAACTGTTTAAAAAGTTTAATATATTAAATACATACCTCACAAATAATTTTCTTTTTTTTTCTCCAAGTAGCGATACAGCTTTCTTAAGTTGCTTATAATAAATGATAAGACTGCAACACGGATTTGCAAACTTGCATTGTCAATGGCATCTAGTTGCCAACATTAACACTGGATAGAGTATTTATCAAATCTCACCTACACGTTTAGTTATTAAAAGAGGTACTCACCTTTAATAATAACTGCTGTTGCCAACTGTGTTATGTATAACCAATTATCTGCAAATAAATAAAGCAATCAATCAATCAATCAATCCATTCATCCATTTCAATCCATGACTTACACGTTGATTTATATTCAAACTGTTTAAAATGTTTAATCTATTAAATACATACCTCACAAATAGTTTTCTTTTTTCTCCAAGTAGCGATACAGCTTTCTTAAGTTGCTTATAATAAATGATAAGACTGCAGCATTAATCGCCGGTAATGAAACTAATGAGTGTCGATGATAGCTATGACCTTGCATTTATAGTGTTCAATATTGCAAGCTTGCAAAAAACAATTTACATCACATGGCACGTCAAACGGAAATGACATGAATAATAAGTTTTCCGTTTTCACTTATCTGCAATATCAGCTTTTTTTCAAACACAATAGCTTGTATTGCAATACCACATCCTGTTTCTAGATCTCAGCTATTAGTTAACTGTTGCTAAGCGATGAAATAAAGAAACTGTATTACCTAATATTGTCATTTAGACTTTCACGGCCCGTGTTATTATTCATAATGTTGAAATTTTGGGCTTATGCCGTGTTTTATTATATTGAAATTCGACGCGTTTACAAAATCTAGAGGCTCACATCTAGTGGGATGTAGGATTGGCAATCACAAGGTCCTAGCTATGTCTAGGATTGCTTTCACATGCTTGTATCAAAACTCCTCTCTATTTTCTATCCTGTTAACCTGGGATTGAAAGAGTGAAATGATTTGGCGAGGAAATGTAAAGGAGGCGGCCGTGGCCTTACAGTAGGTATTGTTACGGCTGTGAGTTTGTGTCATCGCTCGCCGCATGAGTCACAACTGCCCCAGGGCTCGGCTGTGCCTTGCCTCGTGTATTGCGTGCGCCTTATGCAACAGGGCTACTAGGACAAAGGGATGGTCCAGAATGTTCGTGACCCCGCCAGCGAAGGAAATGTCGAGAAGCCGTGTGTCCTGGACGATTCTAGAATTCATTGAGTCACCAGCCTGCTATATAAGCGGCTTCAACAGTGAGGGGACCGAGCTTTCTGAGGGTGTGTGTTTCTGAGTTAGTGCGTGTTTTCCTGAGCGACAGAAGTGTGGTGACGAAGTGCCGTGCGAGTTACGAAATCCAGTGACATTGTTTCTCCCAGCTTGTGAACAGCCTGCAGCAAGTGATCGTAAGTAACTGTAGTCGGTGTACAATAAGGGAGAGGAGCAGCTAGTTTCTGTCAAGGCCACCGGACTCATTAAGACGGTTTAACTTCTGTGGTTTGTTGACAAGTGAAAGGGGCAAGAGCGCTCAAGGAAGAGACTTGAGGAAACTGGAGTAAGGTTCTAATTGTCTGTAATTGCTGATGAGTGGTGTATGTTCTGGCCGCAATAAAGTTAATTATTTCATTTAAAGGAACAACCTGTGTTGTGCTTCAACCCACCGTAATCCAGTTAACAAAAGTGCCACTAGGGGGGTGGCACGTAACAACTGGTGTCAGAAGCCAGATAACGAACTCAAGCACAACACCTGACGGTCCTGGTTTCAAAACCTGAGCAGGTCATTTTTTTAATTTTCCTGTGAGCGCATGCCCCTTACAAGACAAAGATCTAAAATGGAAGTGCAATTCGCAGCATTGCTAGAAAAGTTAAGTGGCATGGAAACCAAGATGGAAGACGGCCAGAAGAATTTAACCAAGGACCTAACTGCCAAACTAGAAGACGGCCAGAAGAAGTTAGCCGAGGACCTAACTGCTAAATTAGAAGATGGCCAGAAGAATTTAACCAAGAAGATAGAGGACGGCCAGAAGAAGATGGAAGACGGGCAGAATAAGTTAGCACAGGACTTGAAGAAATTAGAACTGGGTCTGCGTGAGGAAGTCACGGCAGTGGAAAAGAAGTTCGACGCCTTAAAAGAAGAAGTTGCCGAGCTACGCCGACGCCCGCTGACGGGGGTGGAAGAGAGATTCAACGCTCTACAAAAGGAATTTGCTGAGCTGCGCCGACACCCGCCGACATGGATGGAAGATAGATTCAAAGCCCTACAAGAGGAAGTCGCCGAGCTGCACCGACGCCCCCCGACCGGGGTGGATGAGAGAGTCAAAGCCCTACAAGAGGAAGTTGCCGAACTGCGCCAACGCCCACTCACGGGGGTGGAAGAGAAATTCAACGCTCTTCAAGAGGAAGTTGCCGAGCTGCGCCGACGCCCGCCCACAGGTACACCGGGGACATCAGGAACGGGACAGAGCAAAGTGACGCCCCCAACCTTCGACGGAAAGGTCCCGTGGTGCACCTATTTACGTCAGTTCGAGGCAGCCTGTTCCATAAACAACTGGAACAGCACGGAAAAGGCTACAGCTCTCATTGTAGCGCTGAGAGGGGACGCCCTTAACGTCCTTCAGGCCATCCCGACTGGATCCCAGGACTACGCTTCACTGATCGCCCATATGGAGTCCCGCTATGGGGATAGCCATCTTCAACAGGCCTACCAGATGCAGCTCCGAACCCGGGTACAAAAGAACGCGGAAACCCTGCAGGAGTTCGAGATGGACATCGCACGCCTCGTGAGGCTCGCCTAACCAACAGCGCCTGCCGACTTTCTGGAACAGATTGCGACGCAGACCTTCACCGACGGACTACGGGACTCGGACACTCAACAGGCACTGCGACTCGCGCGCAATAAGACCCTGGCAGATGCGCTGAGCCACGCACTTGAGTTCGAGACGGCGAAACAGGTATCTAGAATGCGCGCGCGGGTGCGTCAAGTGGACGTCGACGAACCAGTAAAAACCAACGAGACCAAGCCCCTGGCCGACGAATTGATAGAGGCGCTAAGCCGTTTCTTCGATAGTCGCGGCACTACCAGCAACGACGCAGCCGGAAGACAACCGGAGAGGCGGCCCGGAAGAGGACTACCGACCTGCTGGACCTGCCGTAAGAGAGGCCACCTGAGCAAGGACTGCGGTGATCGCCGCCGCCAAGGGTTTCCGTCGGGACAGTCAGTCGTAGGGAAACCGCGCGGCCCAGGAAAGCAAGTATCAGCCAGTCTTGGGGGGCAAAGGTTGGCTTGTGACAGTCGTCAAGCCCCGGCAGTCCAAGTTCGTGTGACGAAGTTACTGAGGGACAATAGCAGCCTGATGGTCGACGGAGTCATCAACGGAGTGAGCTGGCCCATGCTAATCGACACGGGAGCATCGAGGACCATCGTCAGCCCCACCGTGATCCCGAAGTTGAGAGTGCAACCCACACAAAGGAACCTCCAGCTAATAACCGCGACCGGAGAGACCGCACCGGTACATGGCGAAGCATCACTGGAGTTCGTCATTGGTCGACGGGCGATAAAGCATCCAGTGCTTGTGGCTGACGTATCAAATGAAGTGATCATCAGACTGGACTTCCTGGACCAGAACAACATCATCTTGGATCTGAGTACCAACACTCTGCACTTCGGAGGTGAGGAACTTGCTTTGCAACCAGCACACGAGGCCGTCACCGCACGACGAGTAAGGCTGAGAGAAGACGTCATCGTTCCCGCCAGGACGGAGGTCAGCGCCGCCGTAATTGTCGACGGAACAGCTGAGGGAGTGGCGGCTGTCATCGAGCCAAAATATGAGAACATCCAGGCAAAAGGATTGCTAGTTGCCAAGACTCTCATCAACACAACGTCTCGGCCGTACGTCCGCCTGTCCAACCTGAACGACTACGATATTACGGTTCGCCGGGACACCAACCTAGGAATCTGCGAGCCCGTTACCTGGATTGCCCGCATCACAGACACGACGGACGGACACCTGCAGACGGACAACCGAAGAAGACGCGCCCTGCCAGAAGAACTACAGTAGCTGTACCAAGGATCCCAGGACCATTTAGACGAGGAACAATCACGCCAACTTCGGGACCTGCTACACGAATTCCAGGATGTCTTCTCCGTGGGGAGCAAAGACTTCGGCAGAACAAGCTTAGTCCCGCATAGAATCGACGTTGTGGATAGCGCACCGATTAGGGCCCCATTCCGACGTGTCCCGCTCGCCAAGCAAGCCGAAGTTGACCGGATGGTAGAAGAGATGAAGGATCAAGGGGTGATCGAGCCATCACATAGTCCTTGGAGTTCTCCGGTCGTGCTAGTGAAGAAGAAGGACGGTTCCACCAGGTTCTGCGTGGATTACAGGCGGGTGAATGACGTCACGAAGAAGGACAGCTACCCTCTACCCCGGATCGACGACACCCTGGACACCATATCAGGGTCAAGATGGTTCTCCACCTTGGATTTGAAGAGTGGCTACTGGCAGGTGGAGGTCCACCCTAAGGACCGCGAGAAAACTGCGTTCTCGGTGGGCAGCGGGCTCTGGCAGTTCACCGTCATGCCATTCGGTCTGTGCAACGCCCCTGCGACCTTCGAAAGGCTAATGGAGTCCATTCTGAGGGGACTACACTGGAAGACCTGCCTGGTCTACCTAGACGACGTCATCGTTCTGGGGAGAAGCTTCGAGGAGCATTACAGCAACCTGAGGGAGATCTTGTTGAAGCTACGGGCTGCCCAGCTGAAGTTGAGCCCCAAGAAGTGTCAGCTCTTCCAGAAGCGGGTCCAGTACCTTGGGCATATCGTCTCCGAGGAAGGGATGCGCACCGACCCAGAGAAGACCGCAGCTGTGAGGGAGTGGCCAGTTCCGAAGGACAAGTCCCAACTACGAAGCTTCCTGGGACTCTGCACTTATTACCGTCGCTTCGTGAGAGGATTCGCCGACATCGCCAAACCTTTACATCGACTGACTGAGAAGGACCAACTCTTCACGTGGACAGCAGAATGCCACAGTGCCTTCGAACAACTCAAGCAGGCTCTGTGCACCGCGCCTATTCTGGCCTACCCCAGACCTGGAACAAGGTTCATCGTCGATACCGATGCCAGCGACTTTGGCATAGGGGGAATCCTGTCGCAAGTAGTGGACGGCGAGGAGAGAGTAGTGGCCTACTTCAGCAAGGCCTTGTCAAAGCCAGAAAGGAACTACTGTGTCACCAGGAAGGAGCTGCTCGCCATCGTGAAGACCATTGAACACTTCCACAAGTACCTGTACGGGCAAGAATTTATCATCAGGACAAGTGGCGGCCGGTGGTAAGTAAAGCTGGGTGTTGCACCAAAATTTCTGATGTCGCAATTTTATATGGGAAGTTTACACATGTAACAAAAATTAATTAACGTTAGATAAACTACAGTTCTATAAAAACTGGAATACATAGGTTTTCCAAAATAACTGTACGTTCGACAAATAGACAAATTTTAATGCCTCTTTTGGGCTTCTTCCTATAGGATTTCATTAAAAAAAATCAGATTTATGTATTTAAGCCCTATGCCTGAGTTCATGGGAAGAATTTTAAACACAGCAGGTTGTCTAAGGTTGGGTCTCAATCTCCGGGATAATAAACATTCTCAACATAAAAACATGGCAACCGAAAAGTTTGTAGGTTAACGAAAAATGTTATTACTAACAAAGACGGACACATATTCTGCATAAGGATAGGATTTTTATCATTTTAAATGATCTTGTCGACTTCGTAGTTACGCTGGGGTCTGGCGTTACGTTACGGTGACGGGACGAAATGTACCGAGCATGCACTGAGGTGTGTGACGTCATAATACTGCTTGAGCTTCCTCCTTTCCCCGCGCGCTCCGGTGAGGGTGACGTCATCCAGCCAGCTACCTCCTTTGACCTTGGTTTGCACTTGCTAACGGACTTTGAGTTCACGCAGCATTTGTAGCATTTAAAATGATATAAAGTCTAGTCTTTCAGACTGACCATCAGTCTTTTTTTTACTATAGCTTGAACCCCATCAGAGGAACCAGCCATGAAGTGCGCTCTGTCATACGTCGGCGCATTCATTTTTGCGGAGTTTCGTTCAATTTCTGCTTCTTTAATTCATCCAGTAAACACGCAGCTAATGTGTGTGCATCATGTTTTGTTTGCCTCTTACTACGTATCGGTGCACAACAGCCATCTGAAATATGTTTGAAATATCACTAGTTTCATCTGCTATAATGGCAAAAATTTCCGATTCCTTTATTTGCTTTGATTCGTCTTCTTGGCAAACCTCCATCATAATCTGTAAAAATTAATTTTGAATTGTTTTGGACGTTCCTTTGAAAACAGTTGCCCTTACCAAATGACCTTTAACACAGCATCCAACTCAGCGGTAAAATTAATTAGTTCTCTCAAAACACATGGATTTGTTGATGTTACACTTTCATCATGATCACGCAAGGCCAGTCCGAAAGAACCACAGAAACGAATACAGTTTATTACAATATTTAACACATATCTATTGTGCCTAACATCTTCGATATATTCCGCAATTTACCTTCTGTAGGCACTGTCCAATTGTGCATCTTCGTTAACAGTTCCAAAAAGTGTCAATTTCAAACAGCTGAAGATTGGTTGGTTGGTTCCTCAGTTTAGGAGCTGCGACAAGGCAGTCATGTAGCCCCCTGTACTTTGGGTGTGTGGAGAAACTGTCTGATAACCGGTGTTAATTGTGATGGCTGTATTAGTGAGTGTTATCTGTTTTTAATGCAAGTGAGGACTACAGACATTGAATTTCAAGCAGTTCCTACTTTTGCCGCCAAAGGCCACCGTAAACGACTACTAGTTCAGAACTTGGTTACTACACGCCACCGCAGTCGGCTCCTGGCTACGAACGTTGGAACCTAAGAGCGTTGTTCAAATTTTTAACCTATAATTTAGCTTCACACAGGTGTAATAAGTGGAAGGTTCTTTAACGTGCCATAAATCTATGACATGGGACCGCCGGCTTTACTTCCCCTCCGAAGGAATGCATACTGAGGGATTTTTAACGCTCATAAAAAATCCGATGACTTCGGCCGGGTTTGAACCCGCGATCTTGGGCATAGAGGCTCAGCATGCTACCAACTACGGCACCGAAGTCGCTCAGCTGAAGATTCATGTTTCTTTATTTTAGGGATTATTTTCCATAACTCCTATTTTGGTCCACGCGAATTCTCCACCAACAAACATGTAAAACAGAATAAAGCATTTTTAATATCGCATTCACATAACCAATTATTATTGCCTTAAATATCTCCTTTAAACGCCCTCGTATACTTATATTTTGGACAATACTTTTCCGGTAATGGTGCACCGAGTGTTTTTACTGTAAGTTTATCGTCATCAGGGAGCTGGAAAAACTGTCTGACTAGCAAATTACTTACTCTATTCATTTTCACTCACACTCCACAATACAATTAATGTTTCAAACTAAACATTCCGTTACAATAAAATACTACGGTAACTTACAAGATGCACAGATGATAAATCTGGGTGCTACATCGGAAAGTGGCGCGAAAAGCAAACTAACAAAACACTGAATGTTGCTAGCCAAGAAATTTCGTAGTGAATGCATAGGTCTACTCACAATCAACCAAACAATTATAATAATAATAATAATAATAATAATAATAATAATAATAATAATAATAATAATAATAATAATGCACAGTTAAGTATCTGCCTGGAACCAAAATACTCAAATCAACTAAATACAGAACTAATCGCAACCCAAACAAATACCGCAAGAACAAGAGTGGTAAAAGCAAACATAAACCGCTAAAGTACACCAACAATACGTCGCAAAATAGTTCAGCCACTTATCTACTGTACTTATAGCACGGTGGCGTTCTTAGGCTCGCTTCACAGAACAATAGACAAAAATATTAAATGAAGTTATGATGAGAAAACATCTAAAAATAATTGGGTGTGAACCAACTAATGTCTCCCTATGAAATTCCGATATTTGTACCGTTGTGGGTGGTATAGCATTCTCTTGTGGTGTGGGAAAGAAACTACCCTTCAGGGGCAGATGACCTCGTAGTTCCGCCCCTTAAAACAACAATAACTAACTAACTAAATAACTAACTAACTAAACTACCCTTCGCGGGGTAAGAGAAATCGAGGGTGTTGTCATTTCCAAAGAGTGGTGCAGTCTAACGGGGCCATTTGGAACTGAGTGTTGCCAGGGGGCTGGCAGCTCGTCTGCAACTCCCTGCTACCCATGCTGGTCGGCATGTTTGCACAAGCTTGGCCTCGTCCAGCCTCGTCCTGTACGCCGCGCTGTCTGCTTGGGAGTTGCCACAAGAGAGCTAACCCCCTGGAGTTTGATTTGAAGGCGGCAGCTTTTATAGGTACAGTGTGAAGCATTTGGATAAATACTATCAAAATATAGATGAATTTAACACATTTTTGAGTGCATTAGATCTATAAAACTAAAACATTAAAGGAAAAGAAACTACGAATTAGGTGTAAAATTATTGGGAGTTGTGCAACGCTGCAACAATGTCACCAGCCGCCACTGATCAGGACCGACCATGCATCCCTGCGGTGGCTCCTGAACTTCAAGCAGCCCGAGGGTCAACTCGCGCGGTGGTTAGAGAGGCTTCAACAGTACAACTTTGAGATTCAGCACAGGAAAGGTCAACTGCATTCTAACGCCGACGCCCTGTCACGAAGACCGTGCCCCGAAGACTGCACCTTCTGTGCCCGAAGGGAGGAGAACACCGGGATACAGTGCCGAAGGACTACCGTGGAACTTCAAGGGAGCTGGAGCCGCGAATCTTTCATGCGGGCACAAGCAGAAGATGATGACCTGGGACTGATAGCCGAATGGAAGAGGGCCTGTGTCCCCAGACCCGGGTGGAACATTGTGAGGGACTGCAGCCCAAAGTTTAAGTCCTACTGGGCGCAGTGGGACTCGCTGGTTGTGAGGGATGGCCTCATATGCCGTACCTGGGAGAGCAGCGACGGGAAGACATCTCGGGAACAAGTCGTCGTTCCAAAGGCTATGACGGAGGAAGTCCTGAAGGAAGTCCATGGAGGATCATCTGGTGGACACCTAGGGATGAAGAAGACCCTGGAGAAGCTGAGAGAGCGGTTTTATTGGATCGGATGCCGAACTGACGTAGAGAACCACTGCGCGAGGTGCCACGATTGCGCAGCCAGCAAGGGCCCAGGACGAAGACGACGGGGTCCACTGAAGACCTACAACGTGGGCGGCCCCATGGAGAGAGTGGCCATCGATGTTGCCGGGCCATTCCCCTTAAGCGAGGCAGGGAACCGCTACATATTGGTCGTCAGCGACTACTTCACCAAATGGCCGGAGGCGTATGCGCTCCCTAACCAAGAAGCCGCGACGATCGCAGAGACCCTGGTGAAGGAATTCGTCAGCCGGTACGGAGTACCCCTGGAGCTGCACTCCGACCAAGGGAGGAACTTCGAGCCCCAGGTGTTCCAGAACCTATGCCAGCTGCTGGGAATCCGGAAGACAAGGACGACGCCACTACACCCTCAGTCCGACGGGATGGTAGAGCGATTCAATCGCACCATCGAGAACCATCTCCGAACAGTCGTCAGCGAGCACCAGAGGGATTGGGACAGACATCTTCCTCTATTTCTCCTGGCCTACCGCGCCGCCGTGCATGAAGCCACCGGGTGCACACCAGCCCGGGCCATGTTTGGGAGGGCACTCCGTCTACCAGTCGACCTTGCCTTCGGCCGACCTGGGAATGCTCCGGTCCCGGTAGGCCAGTATTTTCAAGAACTGGTCGACCAATTGGAGGACGTGCACGCGTTCGCGAGGAGGAAACTGCGGATCGAGACCGACCGAATGAGGACCCGATACGACCAACAGACGGATGCCGGCGGATTCCACGAGGACGACCTGGTCTGGCTCTTCAACCCGTTACGGAAGAAAGGCCTGTCACCCAAACTGCAGAAGTCCTGGGAGGGTCCGTACCAAGTCGTGAAACGGATCAACGATGTCGTCTACAGGATCCAGTGGAGCCCGAGGGCGAAGATGAAGATCGTGCATCGAGATCGCCTGGCAGCCTACGGAGGGACACAGACGGACCAATGATTGATCGGGAC
This sequence comes from Meconema thalassinum, assembly GCA_946902985.2. Classification (NCBI taxonomy): domain Eukaryota; kingdom Metazoa; phylum Arthropoda; class Insecta; order Orthoptera; family Tettigoniidae; genus Meconema; species Meconema thalassinum. Next base: position 285,588,421 of record OX336393.1, on the reverse strand, counting down.
GATCAACCTTTTAGGAAGGGGGTGGTGTTACGGCTGTGAGTTTGTGTCATCGCTCGCCGCATGAGTCACAACTGCCCCAGGGCTGGGCTGAGCCTTGCCTCGTGTATTGCGTGCGCCTTATGCAACAGGGCTACTAGGACAAAGGGATGGTCCAGAATGTTCGTGACCCCGCCAGCGAAGGAAATGTCGAGAAGCCGTGTGTCCTGGACCATTCTTGAATTCATTGAGTCACCAGCCTGCTATATAAGCGGCTTCAACAGTGAGGGGACCGAGCTTTCTGAGGGTGTGTGTTTCTGAGCTAGTGCGTGTTTTCCTGAGCGACAGAAGTGTGGTGACGAAGTGCCGTGCGAGTTACGAAATCCAGTGACATTGTTTCTCCCAGCTTGTGAACAGCCTGCAGCAAGTGATCGTAAGTAACTGTAGTCGGTGTACAATAAGGGAGAGGAGCAGCTAGTTTCTGTCAAGGCCACCGGACTCATTAAGACGGTTTAACTTCTGTGATTTGTTGACAAGTGAAAGGGGCAAGAGCGCTCAAAGAAGAGACTTGAGGAGACTGGAGTAAGGTTCTAATTGTCTGTAATTGCTGATGAGTGGTGTATGTTCTGGCCGCAATAAAGTTAATTATTTCATTTAAAGGAACAACCTGTGTTGTGCTTCAACCCACCGTAATCCAGTTAACAAAAGTGCCACTAGGGGGGGGGGGTGGCACGTAACAGTATCATCTCAGCATTTTATTCAAAGACAAAGTGGAAAACCACTGAAAACCATTTCAAAAATGGTGGAATTCATTCATGTGGCTCAGAGACTTGGTGTATGCCACTCGCATTTTAAAGCCTCTTTGGCTTAGGCAAAAGCATGCTAGCCTCTCACTACTGAGTCCATAGTTCAAATCCCCCATAAGCAGCATAAACATCGCGGTCGACCATCGATACATATGCAAAGCAAACAGAGGGTTAATAAAGGGATGGAAATAGTGTGAGGGTGTGGCACGGAAGTGGGAAGGAGACTGCCGTGGCCTTATGGTAGGTATCATCACAGCATTTGTCCAAATACAAAGTGAGAAATCACAGAAAACCACTTCAGGAATGGCTAAAGTGTGAATCGAATCCTCTCTACTCATTTAGGTCTGGCGTAAAGCTGAGTAGACCTCGTTCCAGTTCTCATACCACTTTTTAAATTTCTTGACAGAGCTGGGAATCAAACCCCGAATCTCTGAAAGCGACAGCTAGTCATGCTAACCGCTACGCTACAAATGCGATTCAGGAGTGAATTCCCTTCTCTTAAAATGGGGTTTCGTGATTTTCCATTTTCACCACCAGGCAAATATCAAGACAGTTCCTTTTTCAATAGATCCACAGTCGATTTCCTTAATATTCAATAATTCATACAGTGGTACATGCAGTGTACTTGCATATTATCTGACAGACAGTGCGTTTAGAGAATGAGTAATTTAACACTGACATTATACAAGCGTTGCAGTTTTCATTGTCTCAAGGTTATACTCAATGCATGCAAGCAAGCAGTCGGGTTTCAAGTTTCTCGTCTGGAGTTCACATCTAGTGTAACGGGGGTTAGCGACCATAGGGCCCCAGCTTAGTTCCGCATTGCTTTCACTTACTTGTGCCGGGCTCCTCTCTCTTTTCTTTCCTGTCGACCTCACTTGGTTAACTCTTTTTGTCTTTTAATCTATAGCTACTTAGGTTTTCCCTGTCACTATTTCATTTTAGCAACACTCTCTCAATCATTTTATTTCATCTGTCATTCATTTAATCATTATCCTAGGGGAGTTGACAGGCTTTAGCAGCCTGCACCGTTTCATATCCTCACTGTTTAATGGAGACTTTACTCATTCCATTCCCGGACCCGATCAATCAAGCAATACTTTGCACGATCATTACATTTCATCGCTCATTCATTTCATCTGTCATTCATTTAATCATTATCCAAGGGGAGTGTGACAGGCTTTAGTAGTCGGCTCTGTTTCATATCTTTATTGTTTAATGAAGACTTAACTCATTTCATTCCATGACCGATCAATCATGCAATACTTTGCACGATCATTTCATTTCATCAGTCATTCATTTAATCATTGATTCAGGAAAGTGCGGCAGGCTTTACAACAGAGCATGGGTTTCAATCACACCTCAGTTGTCCTGAAAAAGGGGTTTCATGGTTTCCCATTTTTACCACCAGGCAAATATCAAGACGGTTCATTCATGCATTCTATTCCATGACTCGGTCTATCACAATCAATTCACAATATTGATAATCATAACCGCCACATAAGCCTCTGCAATTTTATCACTTGGTTAACTCTTGTTCTCTTCCAATCTGTAGCCACTCCAGTTTTTCCCTGTCATTATTTCATTCTAGCAACACTCTCCACAATCATTTTATTTCATCTGTCATTCATTTAATCATTATCCTAGGGGAGTGTGACAGGCTTAAGCAGTCGACACTGTTTCATATCCTTACTGTTTAATGAAGACTTTACTCATTCCATTCCATGACCGATCAATCAAGCAATACTTTGCACGATCATTTAATTTCATCAGTCATTCATTTAATCATTGTCTCAGGAAAGTGCGACAGGCTTTACAACAGAGGATGGGTTTGAATCACACATCGGCTGTCCTGAAAACGGTTTTCATGGTTTCCCATTTTTACCACCAGGCAAATATCAAGACGGTTCATTCATTCATTCTATTCCATGACTCGGTCTTTCACAATCAATTCACAATATTGATAATCATAACCGCCACATATGCCTCTGCGATTTTATCACTTGGTTAACTCTTGTTCTCTTCCAATCTCTAGCCATTCCAGTTTTTCCCTGTCATTATTTCATTCTAGCAACACTCTCCACAATACCATTTTATTTCATCTGTCATTCATTTGATCATTATCCTAGGGGAGTGTGACAGGCTTTAGCAGTCGGCACTGTTTCATATCTTTACTGTTTAATGAAGACTTTACTCATTCCATTCCATGACCGATCAATCAAGCAATACTTTGCACGATCATTTCATTTCATCAGTCATTCATTTAATCATGGTCTCAGGAAAGTGCGACAGGCTTTACAACAGAGCATGGGTTTGAATCACACCTCGGCTGTCCTGAAAAACGGTTTTCATGGTTTCCCATTTTTACCACCAGGCAAATATCAAGACGGTTCATTCATTCATTCTATTCCATGACTCGGTCTATCACAATCAATCCACAATATTGATAATCATAACCACCACATAAGCCTCTGCGATTTTATCACTTGGTTAACTCTTGTTCTCTTCCAATCTCTAGCCACTCCAGTTTTCCCCTGTCATTATTTCATTCTAGCAACACTCTCCACAATCATTTTATTTCATCTGTCATTCATTTAATCATTATCCTAGGGGAGTGCGACAGGCTTTAGCAGTCGGCACTGTATCATATCATTACCTTTTTGCACCCACATAGTATGTGACGTCACCAGGAAATTAGGCTATGGGTCAACATTTTTGGAATTTTGGAAAAAGGGGGGTGTCAGCCCGATTTCATCGACACCTCAATTGTCAAAATCCGACCATGCATTCGGGAGATATCGGCTTTACCATGTTAGTATGTGACGTCACCAGGAAAGTAGGCTATGGGTCATCATTTTTGGAATTTTGGAAAAAGGGGGTGTCAGCCCGATTTCAACGACACCTCATTTGTCAAAATCCGACCATGCATTCGTGAGATATCGACTTTGCGAAGTTGGTATGTGACGTCACCAGGAAAGTAGGCTATGGGTCAACATTTTGGAATTTAGGAAAAAGGAGGTGTCAGCCCGATTTCAACGAAACCTCATTCGCCAAAATCCGACCATGCATTCGTGAGATAACGGCTTTGCCAGGTTAGTATGTGACGTCACCAGGAAAGTAGGCTATGGGTTAACATGTTGGAATTTTGGAAAAAGGGGGTGTCAACCCGATTTCAACGACACCTCATTCATCAAAATCCGACCATGCGTTCGGTTTGGAATTTTTGATTACACCTCGTTGCAAAGTCACCAGGAAAGTAGGCTACGGATTAACATTTTGGAACGTTTCGATCGCACCTCGTAGGTGAGGCCATGGCCGCCATTTTGGTCAACCGCCAATTTGTTTATACGCCATTTTGGTTAGCGGCCATTTTGGTTAGTGGAAAGTAGGCTATGGGTCAACATTTTTGATCACCCTTCGTTGTGACGTCACCAGGAAAGGAGGCTCTGAATTCACTTTTTGATCACACCTCGTAGGTGATGTCACCAGGAAAGTAGGGTATGGGTTAACTTTTAGAAAATTTTTGATCACCCCTCGTTTTGACGTCACCAGGAAAGTAGGCTATGAGTTAACATTTTGGAACTTTTTAACACCCCTCGTTGAACGTCACTAGTGGCAGCCATCTTGTTGTGACGTCATGACCGCATCTTTGTTTTTGGGCACAGCCAGGATTTTGGCCGCCATCTATGTTTTTTGGGCACAACCACGATCTTGGCCGCCATCTTTGTTTTGGGCACAGCTTCGCCGCCATCTTGTCCACCATCTCTGTTTTTTGGACACAGCTTCGCCGCCATCTTGATTTTTTGGGCGCAGCTTTCAGGAAAGTAGGCTATGAGTTAGAACCACCACATCCCCCCTACTAACATCTGTTGTAATAGGGACTCGTTTTAGTTTGATTAAACTGTACGTTTCAAATACATTATACTGTATCTGATATCAAATAAGGATAGCTGTAGAAGATTTATATTATTGTTCAATCGTAGTAATAAAATGCTTGCGGTGAATGGCTCGTATCCATTTTGTCTTTACCTTCATCATTAGGAAAAGAGAAAACGTTTACTTTCGGTCCATTGGCATAATTGCCTTTACAATTTGGCACACTGTACTTGTTAGGCATAACTTTACACGGGACTGATAACCATTAAGTATAACAGGGTAGGAATTCTGAGAAAATCAGTACCTGAAACTGTTAACACGAAACACAACACGCGGAAACCACACCATAACCTGCAAAACTTGAATGGCCGGGCTTCCGTGACGTCATTTAACGTCAAATACGTATTGAAAGGACTTCTCTCCAGGTGGTGTTGGAGAGACTGTGTTTTACATCTTCTCGTCTGAAGCTCGTTGAAAACTTTAGAAAGACTTTAAAGCGCGAAACGTTTTAGACGAGTTTTCAACGCATAGAATTACAGGACTTCGTTAATATCTTAAGTTTCAGACCTAATAATCTTACTTCATTAGTTTGTACTTTTTCCAATTGTAATAACTGGGTTGTTATGAGCAGAATTGACTAAAATTAGCTTATGATCGTGTGATATCCTCGACATGTCCTTCGGTTGCAACATGTGGTAGAGGTTTTCCCGACGATATTCTTTGACCTGCGTAAGGCAATGACAATTTCATTGGAATGGTTTTAAGTGTTGACTGAATTGTGGATTTATGATATTTTTCTTTTGGATAACTTATTTCAGTTGTGATTGATGTGGTAGAGATCTCATTTGGAATAGTAAGTAATAGTAAGTTTGCAGGCATACCTCTCTTTTAATGGATTAGTGTGATTTATAACCAAAAAGTCGCATTGGCTCTCGGCTACCCGGTCGTGTCAGGTGTGCGAGGTTGTGTGTTTAGTGTATATTTATTTACTTAAAACTGTGGTTGGTTGTGGTGTATAATTTTCAAGTCCTAACGAGTATAATATTTTAGGTTGACGTAAGTAAATCGTGAAACAAGACTATATTCGACATTTTTCTGCATGGACTGGGTTATTTTCGATGCCCATTATCCAGTGTTGTATTGCCTTAGAATTAAGCAGAGGATTAGCTTTTAAATTTACGTGCCTAGTTCTTAACACTTCAAACAATTTCTTTATAACAGGAGTCAAATTTGAAGGCAGAACTTAAATCAATTCTGACAGGTGTCATCCGGACTTCGTATGCAGTTGAGAATCCACATGGAGGTGTGTGAGCTTTCCAGTGATACCAAATATCAAAAATACCTAACTAGCTTTTCAAAGTTACCAGAAATGGTAAAATTCCGTATTTTAACACACTGATTTAAGTCGCTATGGCTTTGGCTTGATAACTAGTAACTGTTCCAAATGACAGATAAGATATGAACACAAAAATACTATGTTGTCTGTAGTCTGCAACTGGCATTGCTGTTTTGTTAATTGCCTCATCTGGTTAGTCAAGGACTCCGGGATGCATTCCCAGTGAGTAGGGGTGGTTTGTGGATTCGGTGGCGCTACAGAACAGGAGAACAAGTGTTTAAAAAATTGTAAGTAATGAAATTGGCCAAAATAACTGTAGTAATGGTATCTGGAGACGATATAGTAATAGATGTTCACTCGTCCACTGCCGTAGACCCACCATCTCGCCCTAATAGAAGCAAGACTTATATAGCTGAAATTGCTAATCTGCCGTCCATCTTTGTGAATGTTTGTGAAGGAGTCCATAATGCCAACCCCACGCATTCGGTACCATTGGTTTTGACTAGACCAATATTTTTGTCCAGACCAAGGATTGATAGCGCGGCCTGCAGGGCCGCGTTAGCTAATAGATAACACCCCTGGTTTTTGTCACGCACTGTGGGGGAAGTCACGCATCAATAATCTTTGTCCAGGCCAATGGTTTTGCCTTTTATTTCAGTTTTCACGTTGGCAACGTGTCACGTGGGTAAGACGTAGTGTACGGTGTGATTTTAAAATGGCTGACCTTGTTGAAATGAACAGGACTCCTAATGCTTTATTTACATTAAAAGTAATTATGCCTATTTTTTTTTTGAGACTTGAATGTATTCTTCATTGTGGACTCGCCCTCCCCTTATTTAGATCACAACTTGTATAGTAAAATTCATTTCCGGTGCAGCAGTGGCAATTGAGAATGTGAAATGACTCCCAACCTCCGAGAAAGGTTTGTCAGTCATAAATACTATATTTTCAGTAATATACCGTGTTGAAAGTTACCAAGGCTTGGTCTCCTGTTCTGTAGTTTTAATGTGGATTCTCCTTCTCTCTCATCAAAAAGGCTGGTTCGTCACCCCATGTGGGCAGACTTTGGAGCCAGTTGCGGCTCTCGTGTAGTATACGTTGCCCGTTTCGAAAGTGCATTATTTTACTTAGTAGCGCTCTGAAAATGGTTTGTAGTTACTCTGCCACGTTATTAAAGCCATTTGCCATTAACAAACACTATTACATTATTTAAATGACTCATGGTGGTTCCGTATTTTTCATCATCATCATCATCTCCCCTTATCCAGCTCCTGCCGGGTCGGGGTATTTATGGCACTTCTCCACTTTCCTCTTTCCTTCCACCATTCTTCTTCCACGATCTTGTCCCAGTCCAGATTTCTTTTTCTTACGCTGTTCTTCACTGAATCAATCCACCTTGTTCTAGGTCCTCCTCTTGCTCTCTTACCCTTGCACTTTGCCTCCAGCATCTGTCTTGGTATTCTATTTTCCTCCATCCTCTTTACATGTCCAAACCACCTTAGTTTATTCTTCTCAATTCTCTAATTTAGTTTTCCCATCCCAACTTCCTTCCTAACATCTTCATTCCTCACTCTGTCTTTCCTTGTCTTTCCTATCATACTTCTTAGGAATTTCATTTCACTGGCTTGGATTCTACTCTCTTGCCTGCTTGTCAGGGTCCAAGTCTCAGCTGCATAAGTTAATATGGGAACATAGTACACATTATACATTACCTCCTTGCTTTTCCTTGGTACTTCCTTATCCCAAACAAGTTTTCTTACACTTTGATAGAATGCATTGCTTTGCTGTACCCTCCTGCCAATCTCCATGTCCAACCTACCAGTTTGCATCAATTCACTTCTTAGGTATTTGAACGTGTCCACATTTTCCAAACTCTGACTTCCAATTTTCACAGTGCCCTTTCCTTGTCTTTCCCCTCTTGTCTTCACCATGGTCTTGCTTTTCTCTATACTGATTTTCAGGCCGTACTTCTGAATATTTTCGTTCAGTGCATCTAGTTGTTTTTGCACTTCTTCGGTGTTCCTTCCCCAGACCACAATATCATCTGCAAATAACAGTAACTTCATTTCTTTATGTCTATATGCATCCTTTGTTTCCTTTACAATTTCATCCATCACCATTATGAACAAGAGAGGTGACAGCAGTCTCCCCTGTCTTAGTCCAGTCTTGTTCCTAAACCAATCTGTCTTTCCAACTGGGGTCAGTACCCTGCTAACACAGTTGTTGTACATTGCTTGCACCATTTCCAACATTTCTCTTCCCAGTCTCTTCTTAACCATGGTTTCCCATACCTTCTCTCTGGGGACACTATCATATGCCTTTTCTAGATCTATGATAAATTTCTAATAAATGTAACGTTGTCCTAACCACATACACCGTATGCTTTAAACTAACCTACAGTATGATCACTTTCCATCAAGTCAAGGGTTTCTTAAAGCCGCTTTATTTTGAAGGGCTATATTTGGATATAAGCATACAGGCTCTTCATTGGTTATAGAAAAATGGTGAAGTATTGGTGTTACATATCTACCATTACAAGGAACTACTATTTGTCATGAGCAGCTGATCACCGTCACCATCTGTTTCTCTTCATTTTATTATATTCTTATACCCTAAATTTTATGGTGCACCATATTAGGTTTTAAACACGTATATTATTTCTGTGCTACGCTTTGTTTTTGTTTCTTCAACAGCTGATGAAGGGGATAGAATATAATTAATCCCCGAAACATGTACTCTAAAAAAGTTCAATAATTAATTTTATCTGTATAGTATTGATTCAGGCAGATGTTCATTTCTTGTTAATAACTATATTAACAAACACCATGTAAACACTTCCAAAATAAGGAAAGTCAACATTAACTTTCAAGTAATAAATTTTTCAAAAAGCACGTCGCCATGTTTGATTAGGTAATGCTGCCAACTTACTGATTGTACTACTAGGCAAAACCATTGGCCTGTATAAGGATTATTGATGCGTGACTACCCCCCACTGTGCGTGACAAAAAACAGGGGTGTTTATATTAGCCTAACGCGGCCCCGGCCCAGGGCCGTGCTACCTAACTTTTATTGGCCCAGACGAAAACCATTGGTCTGGATGAAAATATTGGTCTGGAAACAATAACGTTGGCACTCTGAAAAAATACAGTAACACTCTCTAGCGATGAAATATTCAACTTCCGTATATTAGTAACATTGGCCATTTCTATAGAAAATTTTTCGGATTTTAATGGCGCCGGGCAACATACCTGTGGCACAAGATCGCATGATTAAATAACGGTCTCGTAAAACTAAAAGCTTCCTTCTTGACAGTCTTCATCCATTAACAAGAATGTGAGGAAACTCTGAATGAAACATCACTCATTAGATAAGACATTCGTTAACAGTCGAGGAGACAAGAACATACGGAAAAATGTACTAAAGTACAGTACTGATATACCTTCTGTAATGATTCATAATGCATGTGGAAAGGATGTAATTCACTCCTCCGCTGTGTATAACCCACCCAACTTCCCAAATTATATCACGACTTAAAATTCCAGCTGTTTCGGCCATTCATCATCATCCATTTTCCGCTCCGGCAAGCCGGTATAAATTAATGGGCCTCTTCCAGTTTGTCCGGCCCTCCCACACACTGCGCTCCAATTTGTTGTGCCAATCTGCATCCCTCTTGGCCAAGTCTCTCCAGATTTGCTTCTCCCATATGTCGCGAGGCCTTCCCCTCGGTCTGTTAACTAGGATGACCTGGTCAAAGTATAATCTTGGTGTTCTGTCAGGGGCCATTCTCTTTACATGCCCACACCATTTTAAAGAACTCGTGTAGTATCCGTTGCTCGCCGCCATTAAAATCAGATATTTTTTTTATAGAAATGGCCAATGTTACTAATATACAGGAGTTGAATATTTTATCACTAGAGGGTGTTACTGCATATTTTCAGAGTGCCAATATTATTGTTTCCAGACCAATATTTTCATCCAGACCAATGGTTTTCGCCTAGGCCAATAAAGGTTAGGTAAGCGCGGCCCTGTGGGCCGCGTTGGGCTAATATAAACACCCCTGATTTTTGACACGCACAGTGGGGGTAGTCTCGCATCAATAATCTTTATCCAGGCCTATGGTTTTACCTTGTAGTACAATCAGTAATTTTCACCAATAATTTTGTCCAGAGAGTCGCCGGGGAAGTGAAGTTGGCAGCAAACATGGCGACGTGCTTTTTGATAAGTTTATTACTTGAAAGTTAATGTTGAAAATTTCCTTATTTTGAAAGTGTGAATGTGATGTTTGTTGATGGCAGTTGGCTTTAATAACGTGGCACAGTAAGTACAAACCATTTTCAGAGCGCTACTGAGAAAAATATCGCACTTTTGAAAGGGGCAACTGACACTACACGAGAGCCCATTTTAATCTAGATAGTTCTAGTGTGTCGAGGTAACTTCTCTCCAAATCGAGCTGTTGTCTAATTTCCTCATTTCGTATTTTATCTCTCCTGGTCTTCTGGAGACATGATTGGAGGAACTTCATTTCAGTTAGCTTGAAGTCTGCTACTGTCAAGTGCTGTTAAAGTGGCTGTTTCAAGTCCATAAGTCAATTTTGGCATGAGATAGGTTTTGTAAAGTGTGATTTTGGATGTTAGGGGAAAGGATTCATCCCACAGGAAATTGCATACAGTGATAGAAATGCGATGCCGTATGTACTCTCTTCCTGATTTCATGTGTAATGGTGTTATCCGCAGAGACATAGCTCCCCAAATACTTAAAATTATCAATAATACAGAGAGTTCGTTTTATATGTGACGGGGAACCTACCTCGCCCGCATTGCGAGCCTGTCTCTCACCAGGCACTTGCCTGTAATGCGGCGCTTGCGCGGCACTGAGTCATTGAGTATGGGAATTTGTACTTCAATTTGTACTTGAATGTGATCCTTGACAAATTTTTTGACAAACTGACTCACGGAGAGCGATTGTCAACTTACTTTCAACAAGATTCTGCCACAGGTCACACTGCCGAAGCATCCATGACAAAATTGCGTCGCATTTTCGTTACTAGGATTATAATGTCGATTATTCAGGTCCGTATTGACGTAACTATAACTTTGAAAGTATAATAAAATTTCCGCCTTTCAATACTATTTACTGCTAATTACTTACAGGGACCGCCACCCCTTCCCAAGCACGTCACTGACACTCGGCTGTAAGAGTCTTCGCAAGGCACATTTGGTTTGTTTTTGTTCACGCCCGAGCGCACTGCGGTTCAGCGGCGCGTGAAGCGGCCACAAGTTTTCTCCGCCTTGATGTTTGCCAGGAGCAACATGGGGACTAGAGTTGGTCCCACGATGACGCAGTGGGGACAGCGGCCTGCTGCACCGGCCCAATTCAGAAGTTTTGGTGTGCTTAGGCCTTAGTAATCCATTAAGAGGATCTTCTTTGGAGCATCGAGCGGGAATTGTAAATAATGGAATTGGAGAACATTTTCATTATTCTTCATGTGATTTGTATGTGCTTATACAAGGAAAGTTTTCCTTTGAAGTTTTGTTGGACAGGCTGATGAAGGGGGAGTGTTAGCCCTCGAAACATGTCCCTGTAAGTAATTAGCAGTAAATAGTATTGAAAGGCGGAAATGTTGTTATTCTTTCAAAGTTGCTAGGATTATAAGTCTGAATGTGTGTCCCCCGCGAAGCCCAGACTTATCACCATGTGACTTTTATCTGTGGGGACGCTTAAAAATAGAGTGTATGCGAGAAACTCTCCCACTATAAATGAGCTTAAAGACTATATTACACCTGAAATACAGTCAATTGGTGCTGAGGAACTTCAAAAAGTAAATGACAATTTCATAAAGAGGTGCCAGCAATGTTTAGCAGTGATTGGCGAACATTTTTGGCACCAGCTGTGAAATACATAAGTACAAATTCCTACACTCAATGACTTAGTGCTGCACGAGCGCCGCCTAACGGCAAAGTGCCTGGCGGTAGGCAGGCTCGCAACGCGGGCGAGCGGGCAAGTTTAGGTCTCCGTCGCATATAAAACAAACTCTCTGTATTTATATCGTTATCACCATGTCTGAGATGGGTATTTTCGGGCTTCAGTCGGCTGATGCTTAGTCTCTTCGTTTCAAACCACTCGGATGTGTTGGTTTGGACTTGAACACAGCTCCTTGTCTGCTGGTAGAGATGTCTGACACGGATAATATCATCTTCAGGCACATCCTTTCGCTTCAAGCTTTCCCAAATATGTTTCCGTGGTATATGGTCATATGGCCATTATCCGCATGAATTATGCACAAGCACAGTACTGTATTGCCAACCCCAAGCAAACCCCACCCATACGGTACTAATTGCGTAGGCAATATAGGAAGCGTTCTGTGAAGAGTTCAAATGAAAGGAACAGTGGTGCAGGTTCATTCCCAGTGAGTAGTGGTGGTTTGTGGATTCTCCCTCACCAAAAAGTCTGTTTTTTTCACCCCTTGGAGCCAGTCAATACATGCAGCAGTCTAACCAATCCAATAGTTTTTTGACAACGGTTGCAGCCTAACTTGTCCAGATTAATGGTTTTTGACAATTGTTACAGCTTAACGTGTTGTCAACAATGCCCCGTTAGCTTCCCGTGGCCAAGGCCGCACCTCAACCCGACCATTCTAACCTTCGTTGTGACCAATCCAATGGGTTTTGACAATTTGTTTTAGCCTGCGTTAGGCATATATGCACCCCTGGTTTTGTAACGCACATTGGAAATAGGCCACGCTTAATCTTTCTCTAGAACAATGGCTTTAGTTACGCATATGACCAACCTCATGTGGGGGTGTATTTTATATCGTAGACAGCACTACCGTGACGTGAATAAGTTGGCATGTCTCGTCAATGTCTCCGCCCATATAACAGTTGACAAATGCTCAGCGCTTGAGGAACATGGTTGCTCAATGAGCAAGAAACAAACTCACATATTTACGTAATTGAACACATATTTCCTGTGCACTAGTGATAATAGACGGCAATTTCAATTGGTGTTGTCACCTAGAAAGGTATAAAAATCATGTATTATCCTTAATGTAGTTGTGTCAAATGCATGCTCTCGACTTCTCAACTAGTAATAAACTTTCTAAAGTGCTGAAATTAGCCAAAATCACTTTTGTAATGATGAATAATTTATCAGGAAATGGTGTAGTAATAGATGTTTACTCCTCTGTCCATAAACCACCCACCATCTTTTATTTAGATCATGATTTATATAGTAAAATTCCAGTTAAGTCCGCCATTATGCATGTGTATTATCGTCGAATACAGTATCGCCAACCCCACATTTACGGTACTACTGCTGTAAGATGAGGAGTAAACGTTACTTGCCTATTGAGTGCAATCACGACTTACATTGAGAACAAGTGACATTATCAACACAATTCAACACTTTAACATAAAACGACCAATACTCTAAGGAGTATATTGGCTTTCATGGCCAGTGAATTAAAACTGAGCAATTTATCTAGGTTTGTGCTGTGTCTTGTGTGGGGTTTCGCCTAGGACACCAAGCTGGCTCATCAGCGGGCTCTTGGTGTCCCTGCCCGGACCCTCACGGGAGTAGCAAACTGCGCACGTCCTCCCTTTATATACATGGTGGCCACTACTCCTGGAAATCCTGGAAAACTCCTGGATTTTTATTAGGTTTGGAAAACTCCTGGAAATGACGAAAAATTTGAAAACTCCTGGATAATAGTCGCTGTTAATTAATTATAAAAATCTTTCCATGTTAAATCATACTCCCGCTGTGATTTTGGGTGAGCACTCTATCGTTAACGAAAGAAATTTCCTCATGCTACTTGTTTCTGTGTGGCAGAACATGCGATAGTATTTATGTAAAACATATTGAGTATCGACAACTTCACCGCTGTAAAATTGCAAGCGGCCTTTTTTCTTCTTTTTTTTTTTTTAAAGTGGATATTTGAGTTACAAAGGCTTTTATAAAACAACAATTAAATCATTTGTGTGTAGGCTTGCGTATCAATAACGCAATCACCACTAATTTTTGTCAACATCTGTATAAGTAAACCAAACACAACTGATTTATTTTGGTCTTGAAGTAGGCAACCAATTATGCCCTCCGGAACTCGCGCTTATTTTTAAGTCTGGAAAAATGAGAATTACTCCTGGAAAATTCCTGGAGAACTCCTGGAAAATCGTTGACCGATTGGAGTGGCCACCATGCATATAGAGTGCAACTGCACCACTTTACTGCTAGAACTAAAAGCTCAAGCAGCCTTAACCTCGCTATGAAGGCTTCCAAAAAGGTGGTATATTGACTTTCACGGCCAGTGAATTAACACTCAGCAATTTTTCTAGGTTTGTGCCGTGTCTTGTGTGGGGTTTCACCTTGGATAACAAGCTGGCTCATCAGTGGGCTCTTGGTGTCCCCGCCCAGAGCCCCACAGGAGTAGCGAACTGCGCGCTACCTCCCTTTACACCTACAGCCAATATACCATCTTTTTTGGAAGCCTTCATAGGGAGGTTAAGGCTGCTTGAGCTTTTAGTTCTCGCAGTCAAGTGGTGCAATCTATATAAAGGGAGGTAGCATGCAGTTCGCTACTCCTGTGAGGGTCCGGGCAGGAACACCAAGAGCCCGCTGATAAGCCAGCTTGGTGTCCTAGGCGAATCCCCACACAAGACACGGCACAAACCTAGAAAGATTGCTGAGTTTTACTATAAGGAGTCTTGTTGTCAAACAAGACTAAATAAATTTAGCACATGAATCCAGAACTATAAAGATGAATAAATGAAATAATTCAACAACTTCAAATCGAATATAAGACTTCTCTAGTGACAGTGCCCAAAGACTTAAATCAGGACTCGACATAATCCAAGAGTACTTGGAAATGAAGATACTTAATTTATAAATACATGGGTTGTTTTTTTAATAGTGGCAACTATGCTGTAACAATGCCATGAAATGTAGTCAGACAATATAATGTATACCTGAGGTAACTTAGATGCCCACCTTCCCTCAGCACAAATGAACTCGCCCTCCACACGTCGTGCATCCGTGCTGCAACAATAACAAGATCGCAGTTTTGAGCGCACGCTCATGGAATACAGCTACAAAGATTTCGAAGCTAGATCAAAGGAGCTGGAAATGGCTATAGACAAGATGAAAGGAGGAAGGGCACCAGGTGTGGATGAAGTGAGTGTTGAAATGGTGAAGGCAGCAGGGGAGGTTGGGAAACAGTGGCTGTACCATGTGATGAGGGTGATATGGAAGGAGAAAAAGACCCCAGAAGATTGGAAGAAAGGATTAATTGTCCCAATATTTAAGAAAGGAAGCAGAAAGGAGTGCAGAAATTACAGGGGAGTCACACTCATACCTCACTGTGCCAAGATATATGAAAAGATATTAGAAAGTAGAATACAAGCCAAAGTGGAGAGAAAATTGAGAGAGGAGCCGTATGGATTCAGACCTGGGAGATCAACAGTGGATCTCATATTTTCAGTGAGACAGCTCCAGGAACACCACTACGATTTTGGAGAGGATCTGTTGATGGCCTTCCTGGACATCGAAAAGGCCTATGTTAGTGTGTGTAGGGAGAAGGTTTGGAAAGCAATGGAAAACATGGGAGTGGAAAAAGAGACTGTAGGCAGAGTGAAGGAGATGTATTGTGGAAGTGTGAGTTGTGTGAAAGTTGGAGGGGAAAGAACAGACTGGTTCAGACAAATGAGTGGCCTGAAACAGGGTAGTGCGCTGTCACCCCTTCTCTTTATTGTGGTTATGGACGAAGTAATGACACGGATAGCAGGAGAAGATAAGATGAAAGCAATGGTGTTTGCAGATGATCTCATGGTCTGGGGAAACAAGGAGGAGGAAATTCAGGAGCAACTGAAGGCTTGGGAAGAAACAGTGGGAGAGTACGGATGGAAGTTCAACATCAGTAAATGTGAGATCCTGTTAACGACCAGGAAAAAGGACTGACCAATGAGTGGGATAACACTTGGAGGTGGACAGCTGAAGAAGGTGGAAAGTCTCAAGTACTTGGGAAGTCTAGTGGAGGAAAATGGGAGAAATGACAAAGAGATTACGGAACGTGGCAGACAGGCAGAAGCATTTCTGAGAAGCATTAGGAGCTTAGTGTGGAATAAAGATGTCCCACAAAAAAGCAAGGAAGTGTTATACAGAAGCTACTATATCCCGATACTGACCTATGCTTCAGAAACGTGGACAATGAAGAAAAGAGACATAAGCAGAATACAGGCAGGTGAAATGAAGTTCCTGCGAAGTAGGATCGGAGTAACAAGAGACAGGGTGAGGAATGAAAAGGTCAGGGAAATGGTGAAAGAGGAGCCCTTGCAAGGTAGGATTGAGACATCAAGACTGAGGTAGTATGGACACTTAAAGAGAATGGATGAGAAGAAGATTCCCAAGAGGATACATGAGATGCAGATGCAGAAGAAACGACCAAGGGGAAGACCAAGAGATAGAAGGCTGAAAGGAGTGGAGGAAAGTGTCAAGAAGAGAGGCGAGGACTGGACCAGAGTGACAGCGGAGAGGTGGTGGGAAGAAAGAACTAAGTGGCGAGGCTTATGTTCCAAACAGACCCAGCCTGGGGCTGGAAACTGTACAAGATGATGATGATGATGATCAAAGGAGCTGGTTTAAAGTTGAATGCGCTAGAGGTCCCAGTGCAAAGCAGTGTTACGACGGATTGCAAGAGGCTTGCGGTGAAAGTACTGTAGCACGGTGGATCGAGGCCTTCAAAGACGGACAACAAAATGTGGCAGACCTGGCAGCAGCCCTAAGAAGAAAATGGGCACTTCCTGAATAACCCACCCATCATGACAATGCACGACTGCATGAAGCAGGATCTGGGGTTGGGAGTGCTTAACCCCCCCTATTCTCCAGATCTCAGCCCCTGCGACTACGATCTCATCTCTAAAATTAAAGCACCACTTCGAGGGATTCGCTTTTGCACAGTGGATGACTTTCTCCAGGCCACCGACCACTCCATCTGAGACCTTCAGAGATCAGGGGCTCTCAACGGCTTCCAAAGGCTTCCACATAGCTGGGAGCGTGTGTTACGAAACGGTGATCACTTCGGAAGCCTGTAGAACATTGTAAATAGGCCTATACTATGTATCTGAATAAAAATAGTTGCCACTATTAAAGGAACAACCCATGTATTAAATAACACAAGATGATCAGGACTTGTGGTCAGGAGACTATAGGATCATTAGCACTAAATCAAACAATGGCCAAGCAGGGGTTGGTCTCACATTGACTAGGAAACTTGGACAGTGGATAGAATATTATGAGCAATATAGTGAACGGATTATTGTAGCAACAATCGATACAAAACCCAAACGAACCACAGTGGTAAAAGTCTATATGCCCACCAGTCAAGCCGATGATGATGTTGAAAAGGTCTACGAAAAGGAAGGAAGGGAGCTTTTAATTTTACATGACAGTTAATCATGCGATCATGAGCCACGGGACCTCCTTTTTACGTGGAATCCAAACCACAGGACATGGCATTTCACTTAGAAAATCTCACATGTATTGACCGGGAATCGAACCCGGTCCACCTTGGTGAGAGTCCAACAGCTTGACCGCTGCGCCACCACGCCCCCCTTGTCGTAAAAATGCAGACTTAAGTTGAAGAAATTGATAAGTCAAAGGCCAAAACGGTGGGCAATGGACAGACTGAAAGAGAAGGAAGTGAACAAACGATTCAAGATGAGTATAAAGGAAGGACTAAATCCTGAACAAGCTACAATTGCAGACGAATGGGCACTTTTGAAGAATGAAATAAAATCCGCAGAAGAAAACATTGGTAGGAAAGAAACAGTAGGTAGAAGACAGTGTATCACGCGGCACATACTAGAATTAATGGACGAAAGGCGGAAGCACAAGAATTTAAGAGACTAAAGCAGAATACAGACGTCTGAGAAATGAGGTTAACAAGAAATGCAAGGTAGCAAAAGAAGAATGGTTGTGAAATGTGCAGGTATAGAAAATTGTCTGAAATTAGGAAAAGTAGATAGAGCTTATCGAAAGATTAAGAGTACTTTTGGGGAAAGGAAGACTAAGTGCTGTAATATGGAAAACTCAGATGGAAAACCTCTAGCAGATAGGGAAGAAGAGGTTGAGATATGGAAATGTTACATAGAGTGTTTGTATAAGGGAAAGTAGATTGAGAATCATGTAATGGGAAGGGAAGAGGAAATTGATGAGGATGAGAAAGGATATTCGAGTTAATATTGAGATCAGAATTTGAGAGAGCATTGGAAGACTCCAGCAGGAACAAAGCGCCAGGCATAGATGATATACCGAAATGCTACACAGCATAGGTGATGAATGTCGGATCAGGTTATTTTACTTGGTGTTTAGGATTTATGAGACAGGTGAGGTACCCTCTGATTTTTAGAAGAATGTTCTCATAAAGTACAAGGATAGGACGGTGCTCTACAATCTATACTGAAACCAGACAACAGTTAATCGAGCAGAAGGACATGAGAGAGGAGCTGGTATTCAGAAAGGTGTAAGGCAAGGCTGCAACTTATCACCCATACTTTTCAATCTATACATTGAACAAGCAATGAAGGAAATTGGAGAAACATTCAAAGTAGGAGTAAAGATTCAAGGAGAAATAATTTAAACTCTGAGATTTGCTGATGACATCGTCATTTTAGCCGACACACCAGTGGATTTGAATGAGTTTCTAAATGGTATGGATTCTGTCTTGAGGAAATAAATCTTGGTGAAAATCGACTTTGACTTAATTCCTAGGTGGAACATAGTTCCTCGACAAAATTTCTCCAGTGTCTTCTATCCCCTGCCAGTACTTCCACCTCTCTCCATCTCTTGTTGATTCCAGCTATCTCCTCTATTGTTCTCTTCCATGTGATCTTTGGTCTGCCTTGTGTGTGACTACCTTGCAGATTCCAATTTAATGCCTGCCTTGTAGTGCTTTCTTGAGGTCTTCTCAGGGTGTGACCGATCCACCTCCATTTTCTACTCAGCATCTGTTGCTGTACAGAACTCTGGCTTGTGGCCTCCCTAAGGTCTTTATTTGAGATGATCTTAGGCCACCATATTCTCATTATGTACCTCAAGCAACGGTTTATACAAGTCTGTAGCTTTCTGATAATGTCTTTGGTAACTTTCCAGTTCTCACTTCCATACAGTAATACAGATTTGACATTTGCATCGAAGATTCTAAGCTTTGTTTTAATGCAAATGTGGGGGGATCTCCCAATTTGTCGTAAATGTGCAAACGCTCCTTTTGCTTTATTTATATGACTCACCACATCTCTAAGAGCACCCCTATCTAGGCTGACCATACTTCCCAAGTAGCAGAATTCATCTACCCTTTCTATGTTCACTCCCTCTAAGGTCAGGCTAGAATTGTTACAATGGTTAATGCACATTTCCTTTGTCTTTTTGCTATTTATCTATAAGCCTGCTTCATTTGCTTCTACTTTTAGGTCGTTCAGTTTGATTTCCATGTCTCGAAAACTTTCTTCGAGAACATAAAGATCATCTGCAAAATCTAGTTCTTCCAATCGGTTATTGAGTCCCCACTGTATGCCCCCTTTTTCTGTTCATCGCCTCTTTTAACATACAATCCAAAACTATAATAAACAAGATGGATGACAGGAGGCATCCTTGTCTTACTCCAGACTTTACCTCAAGAGGCTCAGACAGCTTCCTTCTGTGTTCTACTTGGCAACTACAGGGTGGGCGGGAAGTAACTAGGTATTGAAATTGACGTATAACTTTTGTTTGCAGAGTTATTTATTTGAAATTAATACAGTACGTACACTGTTATATGGGAATATGATTGCATAACATAAAATTCCATTACATTTTGATGTAGGCACCTGTGGCATCCACCAATCTCGTCAAACGACCTGGAATGGAATACACAGCCTTCTGGTGGAAGTTGTGTGGGACGTTGGTAAGAACATCCCGAATCCGTGCTTCCAATTCGTCCAATGTGCGAGGTTTCATCCGGTACACCTCCTCTTTTGCCCAGCCCCATAGAAAGAAGTCACAGGATGTCAGGTCTGGACTTCTTGAAGGCCATTCATCAGATGAATGTCTCCCCAGCCAACGTCCTGGAAACTTCTCATACTACCAGTTCTGCACAACATTTGCAAAGTGAGGAGGTGTGCATGAAGATAATGTCGGCGGTATTTTCCCATCCAGGTATCGTGGGTCAAACGTTATCCTGAAGCATTTAAAGGTAGTGTTCCCCGTTAATTGTGTCACGCAAGAGATATGGGACGATGACATTTGTAGCCGTTATTCCACAACACACGGTCACTTTTGGACGAGGCTGCATCTTCTCCAGGATCCAGTGCCACCCAGTAATGGGAATTTTGCCGATTAAAGAACGATCGAATTCCACACCTCATAGCGTGAAGCAATCTGTGCTCGTTCTCTTACTCAGGCGATCGGCCATCTTTGTTATTGTTGAGTGTAGGCCTACTGCCTCTCGCGGCAACCGTTGGTACTACGCGGCATGAAAAATCACTATCCTATTTAATGTTCTGTATGTTTCTGATATTTCCAATATTATTCCATCAATATTAAACACTTAACAGCCATTTAATAATACCTACAGTAGTTACTTCCCGCCCACCCTGTATATCCATCATACATGGCCTGTGTCAGGCGCATTATCTTTTGTGGGATTCCAAACTTTTCCATAGCCCTCCACATTTTCTTCCTATTAACAGAGTCAAAGGCCTTTTCGAAGTCAATAAAAAGTATATACAAAGATGTCTGATGCTCTGCAAACTGTTCAATAATTATTCATACTGTGTTAATCTGGTCCACAGTTGATCGGCCTTCTCTGAAACCTGCTTGTTTTTGGCCTAGTCTCCTATCCATGGAGTTTAGTATGCCTCTTGACAAAACCTCCCCCGTACGAGAACAGTGTTATTCCTCTCTGATTATTGCAGTATGAGAGCTCTCCTTTCTTGGGTATCTTGATGAGAATTCCCTTTTTCCATTCCTCAGGAAAGTGTTCTTCATTCAATATTAATGTGAGGAATGGTTCCAGGACTTTTGCTGTTTTAGGGCTTTCGGGATAACATTGCCTATGCCCGGTGCTTTGCCACTTTTCATGTCTCACTGTGCAATCTCCTGTCGTGTAGGTGGTTTTACTGAAATGTTAGGGTCCTCTGAACTGGTTTCCTCTTCTTCCGTCCTTGATTCGTCACTGAGATTGTTGAGTACAGTACTTCAATGAAGTGCTGTCTCCATCTTTCCAACTGCTGTGCCCCAGATGTCAAAGCTATTCCATTAGCATCTTTGACTGGTTTTTCCCCTGAAAAGTTCCTCTGTTAGAGCTTTCTTGGAATGGCATATACTTCTTTACTATTTCCAGCTCTTGCTGCTGCTTCTTCTGCTTGTGTTGCCAGTTGGTCTGTAAATGCTAGTTTATCTCTCCGGACTTTCGTTTTTACTTCCCCGTTGGCTTCCCTGTATTTGATAGTCTCTTCTGCTTACTGGTTCCTTGTTCGACTGGAGTTAATTAGTGCCTTACACTCTCTTCGCTTCTTGATTTATTCCCAAGTCAAAAATATTAAAGGGACAGGAATTCCGCCTGATCAATACACAATTTTTCACAGTCAAAGGGCTATATTACACCCATTTGGTACATGTTTCTAAGCCTTCCATAATGGCCCCTTCATCAGCCATACTCAGAAACATATTGTCAGTATAATCAAGGAAATACATTAAAAAGGTTAAAATTAACATGAGAAACTTGATGAAAAAGAGACATAGAAATCTTGAGGACAGTTATGGTGAAAAAACATTGAATAAAACTTGTCCAGAGAAAAGCTCACAAATATTACAAACAAATGGAAAAACACATTAAAAATAGCATATTAAAATGCAACATAAAGTGCAAGTCATATGACTTGCAATAATCTTAGAGTTCTCATAAAAATATAATAGCAGGATTCCGTGTCCAAATAACCTAGGGAGCCATAATAAGAGTTAAAAGTATGTTAAAAAAAAACTCTTGGTCATATTAGACTTTGTTGACTTCATACGATGGAGGGATCGTTGGTAGAAAGATCAATGCATCGCCATGTGATGAAAGTCAAACCGGCCAAGCTTGATGAAAGCCTCTAGAAAACGGAGACGAATACATGCTGTTGCTGTTGCTGTCTGCCTATCATAGAACTCTTCCTTCTCTTCCTCATCTGCCAACTCCGTCGGAGCATAGCACTGCACATCACAAGATCTAAAAGTGTTCACCATTCTAATTCGCCTTTAGTTAAAATATTATCATTTTATAATTCAATTGATGTTCAAGTAGATATATTCGCTGGCATTCAATAAACAAGTAAAAGCAGTTGTTCCTTGAATACTGGGTACTCTTTTCTCCTTTATTTTTTGTATATCTTTTTTTCTACTTTGTACAGTTTTGTTTTTATTTTATGGTTTATATTTTCACGATCTCCTTTGTAGTATTTATCTTCTGTTCTTCATTTGTGTAATTTGTGTAATCTGTTTTCTCTATTTTTCACTGATACATGCTGTTGTTTAATCAGATAATGTCAAGAAGGAATGTATTTGGGCTGGTGCCTGTGTTCCTTCATATTGCTCAATAAATAAATAAAGTTGCAGTTCTAACTTTGGTTCTTATTCTTACAGTAATTACCCTGTGTTATAACGGGGTCCATTCCATTACTCTGTTTTTTTTTGCTTTCTTTGTAAGACACCCACCCCACTTGAATGCAGTTCATTTGTTTCTCTTCCCGAGTAAGTGAAGGCTCCCCCCTCCTCTGTCCTCACCTCCCTATATCCTGTCCATTTTGTTTCACTTAATCCAGGTATTTCCAGTTTGTACCTTTTCATTTCAGCCATTACTGGTACTTGTCTTAGTTTGTCAGTTTCATACATAGTTTTCACATACCAGAATCCAATTGGCGTCCTGTATTTCATTGCGAAAGTCGTCTCCATAAAATCCGGCCGGCTTAAATTTCTTCTGGTTTCTGTTATAAGTTTGTTTCTGGTGTGTGAGTTATTAGCCACAGCACCCTATTCCAGTGGAAACTCTCTTAGCCTTAAAGATCCCTCTTTACCTCAAGGCAGTGTTTTTTTTCCCCTTATTTAACCCCAAGGCGAAAGGTTGCCTCCTCTGCTCCTTTTCCGCCTCTGCTGTCGATGAGGTCTTTATACAACCCCCCTCCCCGCAGCCTAGGAGACCAGGGTATCCATCTTAGACTGACCATCACCTTTGACCTGTCCGGGATAGCTCGCAGGATCATTTGGGCTCTCAAGCCCCACATCACTTCAAGATGAGGATACCATCGTGAGAGATGGTGAACATTAATAAACGTGAAACAAAAATATTGAAAATAAATCAGAAACCTCTATGGATGTCGAATTGGCAGGTGGAAAGCTAAAGGAAGACTTCTGTTACTTAGGAAGCAAAATAACCAGTGATGGACAAAGCAAAGAGGATATAAAAAGTAGGTTAGCACAGGCAAGGAAAGCATTTCAACAGAAAAGGAATCTGTTAATATTGAATCTAGATTTAGGTATTAGGAAGTCGTTCATGAAGGCCTATGTCTGGAGCGTGGCACTATATGGAAGTGAAACTTGGACTGTTGGAGCAGCAGAAAAGAGGAGAATTGAAGCGTTTGAAATGTTGTGTTAATGGAGAATGATGATCAGATGGGTAGATAGGGTTACGAATGAAGAGGTATTAAGATGAGTGGGAGAGGAGAGATGTTTCTGGCGACTGCTAATGAAGAGAAGATAGGTTGGTAGGACACATACTAAGACACCCAGGAATAGCAAACTTATAGAAGGAAGGGTCAAGGTTAAGAACTGTAGGGGTAGACCAAGGTTAGACTATGTTAAACAAATTGCCTCGGATGTATGTTGTGGTAGCTATGTAGAGATGGAATGATTAGCTCTGGACAGGGAAGCAAGGAGAGCTGCATCAAACTTGTCGGAAGACTGAAGACTCAAACAACAACACCACCTTTATACAATTTGCTTTCTTGATTTGAATACCTGAAATCATCACCATCAACTTTCCACTCCAGTTTCCTGGGTGTGGTTCACGAGCGCGCTCCATTTTGGTCGATTCATGTACCACTGCTCCTTCAAGTCTTCATCCCAGTTGATTCCCTTGGATGTGATATCTTCCTTCACTTGGTCCAGCCATCTCCTCCTAGGTCTTCCAACAGGTCTCTTTCCAGTAATCTCAGTATGTAACCATTGTTTTGCAATTCTTCCTTCTGTCATAAGTTTGACTTGACGAACCATCGCAAACGTGCCCTAGTTATGGTCTCCCTCAGGGACTGATTTATTCCAGCTTGTTCTCTTATCTTCTCATTTCTTTGCTTTTCCTAGTTTTTTTGGAGCATGCTTCTTAGAAACTTCATTTCTGAAGCCTGAAGTCTGCTGTCATCTTTTTTTGGTAGTTGTGCATGTTTCCAACCCATAAGTCAGTATAGGAACAAAGTATGTTCGAAACAGAGTTTGTTTTGATCTTAGTGGCACTTGCTTATTCCAGAGTAGATATCGAACTTGCTGATAGAATTGACTTGATTTCTGAATACGGTTATTTAATTCAAGCTGTATTCTGTTGTCACTTGATATTATAATTAAGCATCCAAGGTACTGATACTGGTTGACTTGTTTCTAATTGTACACCCTCCAGCATTATATTATCTTTACTTCTCTGTCTGGTATGGATATAAATTTCAAAGTAATGTTGAGTTTTGTCTTTTTTTTTTTTTTTTCCATCAAATAAGCTAAACTGACGAAGGGCCGAAAACATGTTAGCAATAAAAAAGATAACACTTTAAGTATTAACAGGTGTAAAACAATTTAATTAGTTAACAAAGTTAATACGTAGAATTAACGCATAATCCAATATGGTTAATGTGTTTGCATCATATGAATTATAAGAAGATGGGCCTTCTCATATGGTAAACAAGTGGAAATGTTGTACGTATACAACAATTGGCAAATTTAATGAATTCGAAACATTTTTCTTTGCCCTGTAAAATCTACCTCCACCTCCCGGCGTGCTGAGAGTTTTTTTAAAACTCTTATGTGTCCAAGTATGCCAGAACAAACTAAATTGGCATAATTTGTTTGTTGCTGCTATTTAAAATCTTCAAACCATAGTTGTTATATATATTTTTTATATACAAATTCTTATATAATTCTTCTTTTTCAGGTATTATGGAAAATGTGGCCATGCCTGTCGTCAAAACAGTAAAACCTCTTCAGTTTCCCCAATCAATGTAAGTTTTATAGTTTATTAAGAAATTCTGTTTTGCATCTAGTGCTGAATATTTTATAAAACTATTGAAACATAAATCCTACATAATAAATAATATTTATTAGCTTGGATTACATGTGTGTGACTGGTTTTAATGGTATTTGATCAAGGTAGGTCTACCACGAACACAGTAACCATTAAAACCCTTCAGGACTAGATTCCGGCAACCCGTCGTCTCTAAAAGCCAGATTAGTTAAAAGGGATGTAAAACCAATAACATTATTACAATACTAGCGGATCCGTGCGAGAACTCATGTGTATGAACCTACTGTTATGTGGGCTTCTTTAAATATGTTTATTTGTTTAAACTCACTTTTTAAAGAAATTGTTTATTTATGAAATCGGAGAGCAATTCATCACTGCTCCTGGTTGTATTTAAATTTAATACAGGGAAAAATTATAATACTCAGTGAAAACGCAGGGAAAATAATTTCAGGTAACCAGCGGTCACCCTGAGCTGGCAAGTGGTTTGCCCTCTTTCTCGTATTTATTGAATAACAGCGATAAAGATAGCATATCTTCGGTGTGTTATTTATTTATGTACCGTATTTCTCTATTTGAATGTCCTCAGCGTTGACTCAGGATAGACATTTGCATTATATTGCGCATAATAGTGCCAAAATAATGTCCGAAGTGTGGCCCTGAGTATTATTCTTATCAGCTGATCTAATGTACATCAACACTAAAAACTTGGCAACACAGCTCAGCTGTTCCAAGATCCCGCCATTTCCTTCTGGTTCTTTCTTTTGAAATACAGAGTATAGTGTATATCACAATAAATTGTTCGATTTTCTTTAAATGTTACTCTCCCCCCCTCCCCGCAAATCATTGCTTGTTTGAAAAAATAATGGTAACACTGAATGAAGAGATAAAATAACTTTTTCTAAAGTACAAAAGTTAGCCAAAATACCTGTAGTAATGGTCGGGATAAAATCTGGAGATGGTAACCCGCCTGCCACCCCAAATTTGGTCATTGCTTATATGCTCTAAATCTTTTTTCCACTATGCAACACAACTTACTTTGTTTGAGGTGCTATGACCTCTTCGGATTTCGGACCTCTAAAGGTCCTTCAGCCCGGTCCAGCAAAATCTTAGTCTAGTTCTTAGTTGTGCTGGGCTCCTCTCCGTCTTCTTTCCTGTCGACCTCCCTTGGTCAACTATTGTTCTTTTCCGATCCCGACAGTTTTAGGGTATCCGAGGCTTAGGGAGTCT
Organism: Meconema thalassinum; assembly: GCA_946902985.2. Lineage (NCBI taxonomy): Eukaryota > Metazoa > Arthropoda > Insecta > Orthoptera > Tettigoniidae > Meconema > Meconema thalassinum. The sequence continues at coordinate 285,561,915 of OX336393.1, read as the reverse complement.
TTCACTTTCCCGCCTTGATTGGCCCTTGTCTCATCTTTCTTGATCCCTCCTTCTTCGAGGGGTCAGACCTCTTGTTTTCTTTTCATTATATTTCCTTTTCTCTTTAAGATTGCCGCACTGTTTTTGTTAATTGGCTCCCCGTGAATCTAAATTCCATTTAGCGATTTTTTTGCATCTACACTCCATTTTGTAGGCGTTATCAATCTCTGTTGCATTTTGCGAGTCTTTTCGATCTAAATTGCATTTTGTGAGTCTTTTCAACCTCAATTGCATTTTGTAAGGATTGACAATCTAAATTGCTTTTTAGTAAGTCTTTCAATATAGGGGATGGGACTTTTGTGAGTATTTTGAATTTCAATTGCATTTTGTATTTTCAACCTAAACCGCTTTTTGCAAGTATTTTCAATCTAAATTGCATTTTGTAGGGTTCGCATTTTGATTCTCAATTGCATTTTGTAGGTATTTTGAATCGAAATTACATTTTGTAAGTATTTTCAATCTAAATTGCATTTTGTAAGTATTGTCCATCCAATTGAGTAGTTTGAATCTACCATACATTTTGTAAGCATTTTTAATTTCAATTGCATTTTGTAAGTATTTTGTATATCAATTGCACTTCGTGATTATTTGGAATCTGAAATGTGCATTTTTCAATCTAAATTTCATTGTGTATTTTCAATTTCAATTACATTTTGTAAGTATTGAAGCTCAATTGCATTTTGTACGTACTTTCAATCTCATTTGCATTTTTTAAGTATTTTGAATTTCACTTGAATTTTGTAAGTATTTAGACTGTAGGCTACATTGCATTTTGTACGTATTTTGATCTCAACCTACATTTTGTGCGTAGCCTATTTTTCAATCTATTCCTTTTGTGAGTATTTTCATTCTAAATTCCTTTTTGTAAGTATTACCGCTCTCCATTTTGTGAGTAGTTTCAATCTGAGTTCCTTTTTGTAAGTATTCTCCTTCTCACTTAATTTTCATTCTGGTTTCCACTTCATTGACATTTTCGCTATCACCCAGACCATTAGAGGATAACCTAGACGTTAGGCCCGTTAAAACAACAACTATCATCATCTTAGTCTAGTATTTTCGCCATTTTGGTGAATGTCATTACAAAACAATAATAACCTATTAAAATACATAAAATTTATGGAGATGAAAATGACACTGAAAAGATGGATGGTAAAAAGTTTAAAAGTTTAAAATTTAAAAAAAAACAGATTAAAACGTTATGATCTTAGATGCGATGTTCCATGTTTGTTATTCCCTATTTGGCCTTACTGCTCCTGGATGTTGTTCTGTGAACAATAAACCAGAATAAGTTTGGTGGATAAGAAACGTGTGAGTCATAAGTGTGTGATGTTCCTACTTGAGCGAGGAGTGGTCCGTACTGCGTGCCTTCGTGTGGGCAACTGGCTGAGATGTCCGCTGTTAGCTCGTATGGTGCAGTGGGAGAGACGTGATTGGAGGGGGGTATGATGTAGCGGCACACATCTTTCAGGCTTTGTCTTTCATTTTTGCAACCGTATTGAACAATACATTGTCATTGTATGCGAGGTCGTCTAGGTATTTTATGGGTTCAATTTTTTAACTGATGTGTATTTTCATTTTCTCTAATATATTCATGAATTTGCCCTTATTTTGTCTATGAGGCTGAAGTTGTGCTTTTAGCATATGCTGCCAATGTGCGTCAAATACCACTTGAGGTACGCCGACCGGCCTCGCACCACCCGGCCGGTTGGTATAAGATTCGATAGCTCGTGTAATGAATTAGGAGTTGCTGTAGGTCCTTGTATGATCCAGATACCTAGCGAGGTGCTTCCGCGGCAAGACTCGTGTCCGGAAAATCGGTTAGATCTACACCGAGGTCCTAAGGTGAACACGGATGCCTCCGTATACCGGAGGCAGTTCCACATCATATTTCACCAATTTCCGGAAACTGGCATTCTCTACACGGATGGTTCGAAGGTGGACAAGAAGTTAGGTTGTGCATACGTTAATTATCTCTTTGCCTGAGGCAGAGCTCGTTGCCATCTATGACGCTCTGCAGTTTGCGCTGCAGAATGCACGAATCCACTTTCTCGTGTGTACCAACTCTTTGAGTTCGTTGCAGTCAATTGCTACATGTTACCCACAACACCCCCCTAGTGCAACGAATCAACAGCCTACTAGCCGGGTTGTGCCTCGCTGACACTTGAATCACCTTTCTGTGGCTTTCAAGCTACATGGGAATTGCGGGAAATGAGTTTAGCGGATCAAGCTGCGAAAGATGCGGTAACACTACCACCTTGACCAATGGAGGTACCCGCAAGATATATTCGCTCTCAGTTACGCCGACAAGTACTGGCATTTTTGGAGTGTCAGTGGCTAGCTGACCCAATGCCCAGTAAACTGAGAGCGATCAAGGGAACTACTCGCGTGTGACGGAGCTCTTTCCGGTCACAGAGAGAGTCCTTCATTTTGTGTAGGCTAAGGATAGGTCATACAAGATCCACCCACTCGTACCTAATGAGAAGGGAAGACCCCCCCATTTTGTACCTATGGAGCCGTTTTCAACGTGGTCCATATTTTAACAGTGTGTGTGGATCTTTCTATCTTACGAAGAAACCTTGGTTTGCAGATGACGCTCAAACTTATATTATCCGATGACTTGGTGGCTGCTGATCTCGTCATCCGCTTTATAAGTGAGAGTGGGTTAGGGCCAGGAATCTAAATTTACCAGTGTACATTGACTCAGAATTGTTCATTTTTGAATTCTGAATTTTTTGTTTTTCTGTAATTTTTGTTTATTAAATAATTATTATTAGCCTTCTTTACACATTTTGCAAAAATGAGGAAAAAGTAGACTTACGAGATCGATCTGGGCAAATGTCTGTCTAATCAACTCTTAAATGGCTGCAGCTATCGAAACAAAATTTGGTATCTCAATGCTGTATTTTAAAATGATATCAGTGCTAGCAACTGCTGAAAAATCACAATTGAAATTTGAGCTCCATGTTGGATATCTTGGAAGGTATGCATGGGAGTTATTTCAAAATTGACACACATATAGATAATAATATTTGAGTTTAATTTCCAGGAGGCCATATATGACAGTGTTGCCAAAATGATTCTAAGCCTGCTGATAGGTACAACTTTTAAAATCATACAACTTCTACACTATCAATTGGAATTCAACCAAACTTCGTATGTACTATGTGTACATTAACAGATATGACTCATATTCTTAAGAGCCACCAGGACTGCCAACTGGTAATAAATGCTATCTCTATGTTTTTATCCAATTACCGATATATCGTAAAGTATGCAAGCCAACAGCTTTAAACTATGCACACGTATAGTACCTGACATTCTATATTAATTTGGAGTATCTAATATACGTCAATGCTACCAACATGATTCTAAGCCTGCTGATAGGTCCAATTTTAAATACATGTAACTTCTATATTATCATTTGGATTTCAATCAAATTTCGTATGTGCTATGTGTACCATAACAGATATGACTATGCGTCTTCTTAAGAGCAACCAGTGCTGCCAACTGTTAATAAATGCTGTCTCAATTTTTGTTACCATAATATCAATATATCAGAAAGTATGCCTGCCAATAGCTCTAAACTTTGCACACTTATAGTACCTGGCATTGTAGATTAATTTGGAGTAATTAATACACGTCAGTGCTGCCAACATGATTCTAAGCCTGCTGATAGGTCCAATTTTAAAATGCATGTAACTTCTATACTAACTAATGGATTTCATTCAAAATTGGCACAACAATAGATCATATTATTTCAGATCAATTCTGACCAGCATATGCAAGACATTGTTGCCAACATGATTTTACGCACGCTTTTAGATCAAATGTCTAACTGCATGTAACGTCCGTGCTATCTATTGGACTTCGTTCAAATTTTGTATTCTGTAGCTTACCTTAAGAGATAGATCTAAGAATATATTCAGTCACCAGGGCTGACAACTGTAGTGCTCTCTTAGGCTGCATTATGCCAGGTATACTGTATTTTGAACTAATTAGAAATTTTGATATTACCAACTTAATTTCGTCATTATTCTAGATAGATCCATTTAGGTTAATCATTGGCATGAATCTTAAATTTTAAGAAAAGTAGGCTCTTTAGTTCATCACGGAACTTCTCGTTTTTATTAAATTTTTTGTTTTATTAATTTTCTGTATTTTCATATTTAGGTGTCCACCTCTAAATTATTCATTACATTCAAAATTTGTATACTTTAATCTGTGTTGGGGGGGGGGGGGGGGGGGGGCAGATGACCTCGTTGTTCCGCCTGTTAAAACAACAATAACTAACAAGTACTCCTGAAAAGAAGAGCCAGGTTGTTGGGACACATTCTGCGACACCCAGAAATAGCAAATTTATTTAAGGAAGAAAGGGTCGAGGACAAGAGTTGTGGGGGTAGGTCAAGGTTAGTGTTAAATAGATTGCCTCAGATGTTGGATGTGGAAGCTATGTAATGATTGGCTGAGGACAGGGACATTGTTTGCTGTAACCAACTGGTCTTAAGGACTGAAAATCCAAACACACACATTGGTAATATACTGGTAGATTTCTTAATAATAATATGTTTGGCATCTTGCATTTTGATGGTACAGTAATTTCAGTTCCAGACCCTAGACCAGTCTATAAAAAATTATTCAGTAGAACATATCACTAGCCTTGCTGAGCTTCTATGCCCAAAATCGCGGGTTCAAACCCGGCTAAAGTCGTCGGATTTTTTAAGAGCGTTAAAAATCCCTCAGTTTGCCTTCCTTTGGAGGGGAAGTAAAGCCGACGGTCTCATGACATAGATTTATGGCATGTTAAAGAACCTTCCACTAATTACACCTGTGTGAAGCTAAATTAGGTGAAAAATTTAAACAACGCTCAGGTTCCTACGTTCGTCGCCAGGAGCCGACTGCAGTGGCGTCTAGTAGCCAAGTTCTGAACTAGTAGTCATTGACGGTGGTGTTTGGTGGCAAAAGTAGTAACTACTTGAAAAATTCAAAGTCTGCAGTTCTTACTTGAATTAAGAAACAGATAACACACACTATTACAGTCATCGCAATTAACACCGGTTATCAGACAGATCCTACACAAACCCTAAGTACACGGGGCTACATGACCGCATTGTCGCAGCCCCTAAACTGAGGAACCAACCATATCACTAGCCTGATTTGGGTTGGTGATTTCTTCTGTGGAAACTTCATATCACAATGCCAAAATACTTCAATCTTTTAACTTAATCATTTCCATTCTATTTCAAATGGAGAATTTGAAGAGTGTTCTTTAGGAGGGTCGAGAACATTAACTTTAGGGGTAGGCTAAGGTTAGAATATGTTAGATAGATTGCCTCGGATGTGTTTGTGAATGACAGTGCTGCGATTACTAATTTAGTGTGTTGTCTTAATAGTCAATTTACAGGTCATGATGATAACAACAGTGCTGAAGTGTACTGTGATGATGTGACTATCTTCCCAAGTTCAGGGAAACATGAATCTGGCAGCTCTAAAATTAAACTGAAGAATGTTGTGGACTTCAGTTGGGAGCATCGGTTCTACACTGGGCAACTACTGGCAGTTCATGTTGCAGGAAAATATGTGGCTTATGGTATCAAATGTGAGTATTTGAAATTTTGTTTGCTATAAGAATATGCAAACTACTTTGGTGTTTGCTACAGATAGATTTGAAGTAGTTCACTTTTTAAGTAGTCTGATGAAATGAGACCTGCAGGATCAAACACAGAAACACTACGCGTGTGGCTAGCATCGCCCTATAGCACATTCGTATTTGTGCACTATTCGGTTGCACATGCTGCCGCAAGCTTATAACGTGGTTTGATCTTGTCAGAAGGAAGGAGTCCGCTCTGCCTTCAGGCTGACTCCCGCTACGCGTGTGGCCGGTCCACAGTGCTCAGCACCAATCCAGGGGTGTGAAACTTGTATCCACCCATCGCTTCCGTGAGTTGGCCTCCGAATGACGAGATACAATCAGCCGCCGTATGAAGTGCTGCTAGCCATAGTTCACCCACGTGAAAACAGGCCCGACTACTATTGGTGGAAACCTAGGGTTAGGTCATGCAAGATCCACCCACTCATACTTGATGAGAAGGGAAGCCCCCCCACTTTGTACCTGTAGGAGCCGTATTCACTGTGGCCCACATTTTTACAGTGTGTGTGGATCTTGCTATTCTACGAAGAAACCTTGGTTTGTAGAATACACTCAATCTTATATTAGCCGATGATCTGGTGACTGTTGACCGTGTCATCTGCTTTATAAGTGAGCTTGGGTTAGGGCCTGCAAATCTTAAGTACCCTATTTACTCGGCTATATGACCCCCTTTTTTCCTAAATTTTTAGTTCTGAAATTGAGGGGGTGCTCTATAGATGCGAACTTCGCAAAAATCCATTATTTTGGGAAAGGGAGAGGGTAAAAATAAGCGATTTTGATGCTACATAGTACGATGTATTTAATCAAAAGAAACGAGGTTTACATTTTTAGTCAGCCCATTATGAGACTGCCATAACCTCACTTATCCACCACTATTCCCGGCTAAACCCCCCCCCGAATGACTTCCACTACTATCCCTTTCCAAGCAAAAATCTTAGTATCAAGGAAATGGAATGGACAAAGTATCAGACATGGAAATGAAAATGAAAATCCACAGCCTGCTTCCAGTCTCCGACCGGGTCAGGAATGGAATGATTGAAGCCCCCATCTAGCGGCGAGGATATGAACTGTGCCGGCTGCCGAGGCCTGACGCACTCCTCTGGGGCAATGATTAAATGAATGTCAGATGAAATGAAATGATAGTGGAGAGTGTTGCTGGAATGATATTTTGACAGGGAAAACCGGAGTACCCGGAGAAAAACCTGTCTGCCTCCGTTTTGTCCAGCACAGATCTCACATGGAGTGACCGGGATTTGAACCACAGACCCAGCGGTGAGAGGCCGGCGTGCTGCCGCCTAAGCCACGGAGGCTTATCAGACATGGAAATGCAAACTTTATTTTTTTTTAACATAGTGAGGGAGAATGCATCAATTAGGGAATGAGTGATGATGTTGAAAGATCACATCTCACTAACATCTGTAAACACAACCGAATACGTATCACACAAACACAGACGGTTCTTGCAACTAATGAAATGTGTTTAAAATAAAACTAAGAAGACTGCCGCAAACACCACTTCGAATCGCAATACAAAGAAGACTAAACAAAAGAATGCAGGCAAGATATGAAACCATAACTTTCCTTAGCAGTTTTTAAACTTGGCGCTTCTACTCGGCCAATAGTGTGGCATCTTCTGTTGGATATCGGGTGAAGCCTATTGGCTATGCAATTCGATATCCTGCCCAATCGCATATGCGTACATGTACGCAAAATGGCGGTCATACCGTCCGAATAATAAAATAGTGTAACAAGGAAATTATTTTTGTCATAAAAGAGAATGAATTTCAGTTGTAATTTTTTTAAAGAATTTGCCAATTTCCGAGAATGTTGCGTTTTGACTATCAATAATTAAGGAGGGGTACTATAAGCTATTTCCAAGGATTTTGTATTTTGGCTCTAGAAAATTTATGGGGGGGGTACTATAGCCAAGTAAATTATACGGTATTCAAGTGCACAGTTACTCTACGAACTTTTTGTAATTTTTAATTTTTTCCCCCCGTAATTTTTGTTTGTTTCTGTCTATCTGTGTGTCTGTTAGGTAGTCAGCCCAGAGGCTGGTCAGATCCTCAAAAAGTACCACTATAAAACTCACAAAAACTCGAGAGGACTATAATGTGGCGAACTAAGCAAGATGAGGAGTGAGGTAGTTGGCCATTGCTTTCCTCACTGCCAGTACAGCAGTCCTAACCCTATGAGTTGAACCTATCACAATATCCACAGGCCCTAAAGGTCATAAACTAAATACCACTCATACCTCAGTAGCCTCCATATAATCACAGCCATGAACGAGACACACATCAGTGAAAAGCCACATTTTACTCGAGCCTGTACCAACAGACAAATGCAAATGTACTGCATTCATCAAGATAGGTTTATTATTATAATTGTTGGATTTTTTAAATCATTAAGGCATTAAAAAAATCATATTTAGGCACACACATCTAAATTTGCATAATAATATACACAGTCCGTCAGAAAAATGTATACACTCTTTACGGAACAAAAACTAGTTATTTTGTACTTCTTTTACATTTAAATTTTGATTACACATGTAGTACTCTCTTCAGTTAAACATATGGTTACATGAGATGTTCAAAATATTCACCGTTGGCTGCCAGACACATAGCAGAACGACGAGCGGTCGCTGCAATGACGTCCGTCAATGTTTGAATGGGGACTGCTGCACATGACGCTGTAATCTCCTGGCGAAGGGCCTCTAGCGTGCGCGGCTTATGTCGATAGACTTGATTTTTCACAGTTCCCCACAAGTAAAAGTCCTTAGGGGTAAGATCTGGCGACCATGGGGGAACTCAATGGGCCCTCTTCGTCCAATCCAATGTCCCAGCAGATTGTCATCCAGGAAAGCTCTTACTGCTACATGGTAGTGTGGTGGCGATCGTCCTGTTGGTAGAAGACTTCGTCATCGGCTCCATAAAGCGCACGTACAGCTGGTAAAATTAATGTGCGTAACATTCCCAAGTACAGTACTCCAGTGACAGTACCATCAAAGAAAAAGGGTCCTAGTAAGCCCCTTGACGACAGTCCACACCAGACATTAACTCCTGGTAGATTGACCGCCTTGTCCACATGAACATGCGGATTTTCCGGAGCCCAGTAGACACAGTTATGTTGATTCACTGCTCTATTAAGTTTAAACTGGGCTTCATCAGACCACACTAACTTCGTCAGAAATTGTTCATTTTGGGTGACCATTTGCTGATACCATTCGCAAAATTGCATTCGACGATCGGGATCATCCTCATTAAGAATAAATAATTATTCTTGTAAATATGGGTCCGCCCAGTCAATACTTTTAATTATAATGTAATCAAAGATCACATCTATTTATACCTTATAGGACATGTTCCGGGATACCATTTGTCATGATCCTTCATCAGCTTTATAAGACTGGCCCAACAAAGCTGATGAAGGGTATCCCGAAACATGTCCTGTAATGTATAAATAGATGTGATATTTGATTACATTATAATTAAAAGTATTGACTGGGCGGACCCATATTTACAAGAATGATTATTTATTCTAGTCATATAATCTTGTCAATACGGAACAATGTCCAACGTCAACAACCTTGATGTTAACATGTCTGATAATCATCCTCATTAAGCGCGTGCAGTAATCGTGGCATGTAAACTTTCCACTTAGCTGTTTTCAAAATCCGTCGTTCACTTGTACTGCTAATCCCCACTTCCCGCGCACATTGCGTAGCAGACTTCTGTGGAGAATTAACAAACCTTTCCAACACGTGAGCCGACAAAGCAGGACTAGTAGATGTACGCGTTCTTCCCAATCTTCCTTTGTGAATATCACAAATCGTTCCATGCATCTCAAACTTCCCAGTAATGCGTTTAATTGTTAGGTGTGTTGGGGGTTCTGTTTCAATCTCCCTCCTCCACTGACGTTGCACTTCAACGGCATTACCAAACCTTGGGGTAAATCTGAGACTTGTCTCATACAAAACTGTCGCTTACAGTGACATCGGACAAGAGTGTAAACTCTCAAAGATTGCCACGCAAGTGGAAAAAGCAGCACATCAATGCGGTTCTCATCAGGAGGAAAAATTGAATAAACCACTTCAGAATGTACTTTCGCTGCTCGAACGTCAAGCGTGCTCCAGCCATTTCGTTTTCTCACTATCCTGATGTAAGTACCGACATCTGTTGAGCGAAAGACCATACTACAACATTTTAAAACAATGATAACAGTTGTCAATGTCCATATCCCGATGTCGTCTAACAAAGTGTGTATACATTTTTCTGGCGGACTCTATTTGTTAAGAGAGGCAGGTGACCTCGCTGTTCTGCCCCTTCAAACAAGTAACTAACTATAGATGAAAGCTATCATTTGTCACTAAATTCAGTGTGTGTATATTTAAGTTCTTTGATACTTGTGTTGGGGCCTTGCCCTAGTAAGATTGCTATTTTTTTTTGTCTTAATTTTTCAAAGCCTACTTAGTAATTACAAGACAAGCAATTTTATGTAATTGATTTATGTTGGTTTAATCTCACTGGTTGCTTGTAATATTACACATAATCCCTACTTTCAAAATATTTGCTGCAAAATCCTAAATCTGAAAAACAGAATGCTAAATATGCAAATTAAATTGTGGAGGCAGAACCCAGAAGACGAAGAGGCCCTTTAACAGAGGAGCGGAAGAACAAGCTGATAGATGGGCTCAAGTGATACTGTCAAGATGTCAAAGCTGGCAAACGAACAAGACGCAGACACTGAAATGCGAGTGGTTGTTAACATGCAGTCCATAGAGGCTCAAGTCGACGGTTAAAAAGAATTTAAAAATATATACAGTATATAAAATTAGTTCAAGTTTCCTTACTCTGGTAAAATGTAATTATTGTAGTAAGGAAAAAACCAGGAGATCTCAGGAATTTCAAAATATCTAGCTACTGGATACCCTCCTCCAATGTTATGATAAACTTTTATTTCTCTTGGGGTTTCTTTTTGTTGTAATTTAGTGTTGCATTCTTGTTTACAGAGTTGTAATTTATGATTACATGCCTTCTAGGAGTTAATTTAGTGTTTTAATATACGGTAATTTTGTTCATCACTTCACAATTTACAGTATAACACTCTCTCTTATGGAAGGTTAAATATTGTCTTAAGATTGGTTTTTAGAACTCAGACAATTGGTAGTTTAGTATTACCAGTAACTTGTCAACCTTTCAGCTATAGGTAAGAGCACAGGAGTGGTGCGGGTCGTCAATCGCGATAATAATGAACGATCGTTGCTCAAGGGGATGGAGGGGATGGTGCAAGATATCGCCTTTGCTCACATTCCTACGCAAGTGGTTTTGGCATGTGTGGACGAGTTTGGCAATCTTCTAGTCCATCAAATTGAGGAGAAAAAAGGCAAGATGGAGTATCCTTTTCTCAGAACACACTTTATTTTATTTATTTATCTGTCTGCTTGTTTGTTTACATAACCCCCTCAGGGGCTCACATCTAGTGGGACTTGGGTTGGCGACCACGGGACCCCAGCTGAGTCCGGCATTGCTTCCACTTACTTGTGCCGGGCTCCGCTCCGTCTTCTTTCCTGTCGACCTCCCTTGGTCAACTCTTGTTCTCTTCCGACCCCGACGGTATTAGGTTATCCGAGGCCTAGGGAGTCTTTCACTTTCCCGCCTTAATTGGCCCTTGTCTCATCTTTCCTGATACCCTCCTTCTGTGAGGGGTCAGCCTTCTTTTTCTTTTCCTTTTACCTTCTGCCTTGTGCTCAAGGCCCTTAAGGAGGCAGGGTGTATGTAGCCCCACCACTTCTGGTGCACCCTAGATAATGCTACACCCTCAGGGGCTCACGGCTGGTGAGTTCGGGAGTTGGCGAACCCGAGGGATTCCTGAGCTGGGTTCGTTTTCCACTTTTGTTCCTTACCTTTGGGGCGGACCCTCTCCTCTCTCCCCTCTCCTCTCCTCTTTTCCTTATATTTCCTTTTCTCTTTAAGATTCCCGCACCGTTTTTGTTACTTGGTTCACCGTGTATCTAAATTCCCTTTTAGCGACTTTTTAAGGCATTTTTGATCTACGTTGCATTTTGTACGTTTTTTCGATCTAAATTACATCTCGCGATTGTGTTCAACCTCAATTGCATTTTGTAAAGATTGACACTCTAAATTGCTTTTTAGTAAGTCTTTCAATGCAGGTAGGCGGGCCTTTTCGTGAGTATTTTGAATTTCAATTGCATTTTGTAAGTATTTTCAACCAAAACCGCATTTCGCACGAATTTTGAATCTAAATTGCATTTTGTTTGGTGGGCATTTTGCACATATTTTGATTCTCAATTGCATTTTGTGGGTATTTTGAATCTAAATTACATTTTGTCATGTATTTTCAATCTAAATTGCATTATGTAAGTATTGTCAATCCACATGCGTCGTTTGAATCTACCGTACATTTTGTAAGCATTTTCAATTTCAATTGCATTTTGTAAGTATTTTGAATTTCCATTGCACATTGTGAGTATTTTGAATCTGAACCGGCCTTTTTCAATCTACATTGCATTGTGTATTTTCAATTTCAATTGCATTTTGTAAGTATTTTGAACCTCAATTGCATTTTGTACGTCTTTACGATCGCATTTGCATTTTGTAAGTATTTTGAATTTCAGTTGCATTTTGTAAGTATTTCGACGCTACATTGCATTTTGTACTTATTTTGAACCTAGCCTACATTTTGTGGGTCTTCTTCAATCTATTCTTTTTGTGAATCTTTTCGTTCTAAATTCCCTTTAGTCAGTACATTTTGTGAGTTGTTTCCATCTGAGTTGCTTTTTGTACATATTTTCAGTCTCACATAAGTTTCGTTGTGGTTTCCATTTCATTCTCATTTTAGCTATCACCCAGAACATTAGGGGCCGATAACCTCGATGTTAGGCCCCTTAAAACAACAATTATCATCATCATGTTTAACATAACTCAAGTCCTTCTAAATCTGAGATAACCACATTTCACCTTAACAACCTACAGGCAAACTTTCAACCTGGAGTGAAGTTCGGGAACCAATATCTGAAGTACAACAGCTCCCCTAAGTATTTAGGAGTGATATTGGACAGGGTATTTACTTTCAGGCAGCATATTCAAAAAACGGCAGCAAAATTAAAAAAGCCGTAATAACCTACTAAGTAGGTTAGCTGGAACATCATGGGGCGCTGATGCCAACACTCTCAGGATTACTGCTTTGGCTGTCGTATACTCTCCAGCTGAATACTGTGCAGGCGGTTGAACATAACTGAGTATATATATAGAGGGCATTCCTGCACGATGTGCTTCATGGTTTGCACTTCATATCCACATTCACAACGAGGTGAGTCCATCCAACCCCAACTGGTTGATATTCGACTCTGCCAGACAATGTGGATTATCTCTGGCACTCGACATACATTGCACTACCTCACAGTGGCTACCTGTACTGTGTAATATTCTTCCTCCTCGCATCAGGAGACAGCAAGCTGTTTCCCGCCTGTGGCACAGAATTATGGATAGTGAAGTTCTCTCAATCCACCAAGACATCAATCAACCTTCTACATCCAGATTGAAATCACGGAAACCAGCCTACAAGACGACTATGGAACTTACTTCAGCACTGTTCGATCCCCGAAATACATGGAAAGTTGAATGGTCTACCTCTCCACCTCGTGGCCTAATTGAAGTACTTGATCCTACCATCAAACTACCTGGATTCCATCTCCCTCGAGCTGTCTGCTCCCGTCTCAATAGAATTCGATGTGGCACTGCTCGAACTGGAGCCGCCTTACATCAGTGGGGTTGGATAGACTCACCTCGTTGTGAATGTGGATATGAAGTGCAAACCATGAAGCACATCGTGCAGGAATGCCCTCTGTACTCTGGGACCTTAGAAGAACTCCATGCAGCTACTCCACAAGCACTTGAATGGATTAAAGACCTGGCAACCCATATAAGAAGGGTCCTAATGCTGAAAATTGTCTATTTTGTAAATGTATATATAGGCCTACCTATATTAATTGCTGTCTTGTATGCATCAATCCCATTACATGACTTGTTGCTTCCCTCTTTCTGCTATGGTACAAGATCTGTCACATGTATTCCTCTTTGGCAAATTAAGGAATTTAGCCAACTATTTAATTTTTATACTGCCTACATTGTTTATAGATATCCATTGCATTAAAAACACTTCGTTCTGTGCAGAACTAAATAGCCTATTTTATATATCCTACTGGTCTTACTTGGAACACATGAAATGAAAACGAGATTTTAACAAATTGCACAGCCGCCTTTTTTAAGTTCTCATAAAATTCCATTAAATTAGAAGTTATATTAAGGCTTGTATGAAATATACCGTTTCGCCGTGCTCTGATGAAAAGTCACAAGAAGAAGCCATTTAAGCATTTAAATTTCGCATCGCCACCATGTTGGTTTTGTGCTCACCAGATTATTGAATTATCCATTAGCGTTTTCTGCTGTCTCTATAAACCATTTGATACTAAATATGTATTATTTTGTTCAGTACATTCCTAAAAGGATATAAACTTACGAAGTTACGGAATTATATGGATTTACGAGCATACAAAAGCCGCCATTTTGACCCAACGGAGACGGCACGATATGGCACGGTTATGCTGAACTGTTAGTCACTACTATGATAATAGCCTCTATCAACATACAATATTTCAGTTTGATTGCTGTAATAGATTCGTAGATATTGAGAACCGTCTAAATATGACGGATGGTCGCCATGTTAGATTGTTATATGTGTAGGCCATAGACCATTAGATGAAAATTATTGTGCAGGTTCAATATTCAAACTTTTGCTTCGATCGCATGGTTGGGACGCAAGAAATAAAAACTTAATCTTAAAATTTTGCACAGCCGCCATCTAGGGGTTATCAAAACAATTGACTTTAATTGGACGTCAGTCGATTTAATTTTATATGAACATTTACTGTACCAAGTTTCACTGCACTCGAATGGTTAATTCGCAAGAAAAATCTGTTCAAATGTTTCAACTTTGCTTGGTCACCATGTTTGTTTTGTACTTGCCAGGTTTATGAAAGTCACATAAATGAACTTAATCACCGTACAAAATTTCAGGGTTATATCTGTTACTGTTGCAGAGTTGTAGAATGCCAGTGAAATATTTTGCGTGTCTGCCATGTTGGATTGGTGAAACGTATTAAAATTTGAAAGGCACGGCCGAGGTTGGACGAGGTAGTAGTATGCACTTACCGAGTTTCATTTAAATCGCTTCGACCGTTTAGATTTTATTAGGAGGGGACACACACATACGTGCACACACACACATACACATGGACGAAAGGTGATCTTGTAAGCCTTTTTTTTTTTTTTTTGGTAAATGAAAATAAGTTAAAAATGACCTGTATCTGCTCATAGTTTATGATTAGTTTTCTCTACTCTTGTTAATGTTATAAGCCTTAACCAGTACTAGATGTTCCTTGCTGCTTCATGTGGAGCATCCAAAGGATTCAATGACTAATGTTAATCACCGTGTGATTTGGTGCCCTTACATTCCTGAAGAAGAGCCTCCTTCGAGTGATGAATTAGCTTATGATGATGTTGCCAAGCTGTTGGTGCTTACTCATGGAGCAAAGGTACAGTATTTTCTTCCTGACTTTCTTCATTTTTTATTGTTCAAGGTACTCTTCTGGAGGAATCAAATTAATTAAACTGCCAAGATTTAATTCCTCAATTAGGAATAAAATTTAATTCTGTATAGGATCTTCATGAATCATTGTCTAGTACAGGGGCTGACATGTACATTGTCATCTACCGGTAGATCACCAGCAGATATTTTGTAGATCACTAATGTTATTTTCTGGAACGGTAATAATGAGTGATATTCATGAATTCTATTTGATGTGACTGCTCCAAATTGACACGGGGAAATTATACCTTCTATTCACTGAATATCGAAGCAATTGTTCCTTCCAAATTACTTACTGTGTTAATGGGAAATCAGTTGTATTTTATTATTCATTAATGTAACTAGAATAAATAATCATCCTTGTAATTCATTAATGCCAATTATGCTTATTTGTAATGTTGTTGTTGTTGTTTCTTCCTATGGCTAGCCCGGATTCCAATCCATCAGCTTTCTTACGTTCCAATAGAGTTTACCTTAATAAATGCTAATTCTGTTACTGGTACCATAGATGTTTCTTAATATGTTGTTCGGCTTCCTAGCGAAGTGGATAAGTCGCTGACCTTTGGTCCAAAGGGCCTTGGGTTTGATTCCCGGCTGGATAGTGGGATTTTAACTTCGGTTCATTAAGATCCCTGGCTCGAAGACTGAGTGTGACGTCTTCATTCATTTAATCCTCATTACGATGTGCAGTTTGCCCACCTGCATCAGGCCTTATCTGCGGCCACACACCACATTATGTTCAGTTTTCTAAAAACAAATGCCTTGGCAATTATGATTATTGTAAGGGTAAGGGTAGATCATTTGAAAACGTGAGAGCCTTTCTGTTGATCACTAAAGCTTTCGGGCTGCCTGTCCTTGGCTTAGTAGATAATACGAAAGTCAGGACAAGACAGCTATTTTTGAGGTATGAAAAGGTTTAAGTATCCTGATGCTAAAGGTGTGACTTAATTCCCAAATTGCTGTGATCTTTGTTATTTAAAATGTGACATTTAATAGAAGCACATGAGCTCCTTAATCTTGAAATGATGCAAATTGTGTTCCATTCTTTGCTTGTTCTTCCTTTAAGTGATTTAGTAGGCAATCAAATGGCATTGAGAAATGTATGTTATTAATCTATCATCAGTTGTACTGACTTAAAAAAAATGTATGTACAGGCAGAACTGTGGAATGTAGGCGTTGTGACTGCGCGTAAAGGTGTGGGTCCATTACAACCAGAGAATGTGGAAGAAGGCTACTTGGAAATCAATGAACATACACAGCCTATCGTCGATGCTGCTTTCTCGCCAGATGGGACTGCCCTTGCCACGGCCAGCCTCGATGGCGAGGTGAAGTTCTTCCAGGTGTACATGCTTACTGGTGGGAAGCCACGATGTTTGCATCAGTGGCAACCTCATGATGGCAAGCCACTGTCCTCTCTTTTCTTCCTAGACAACCACACCAGCTACAATCCAGAGTAAGTGTTATGATCGACTGTTTCAGGATAGAGTCCTGTTTTGTAGCTGTGCTCATTAAATTGTGCACTATGACCGCGAGGGCATCTGCAGAAAGTCTAGTGATCGGAGGTTCGAATCCTGGCGCTGACAGCAGCTGTCCTGAGTGTGATTTTTACTGTGTTTTTCCCCACACTTCCAGGGGAATGCTGGGATAGTACCTTGCTTCAAGTCCCTGGCCAACTACCTCATCCCCGTCTCTAGTACAGTTACACTACTACAGTCATCATATAAATACAGGTTATCGGACAAGTTCAACACACATCCAACTACACTGGGCTGTTGATCAAGATGTCGTAAGTGCCTAAATGAATTATTAACAACAACATTTAGAATGGAAATAACCTTCAGAAAGGAATTTAAAATAAGTGAAACCTCGATCTATCATTCATGTTAAGTATGGTTTTCCTCGTTTCATCATTCAAATTCTCTGGTCCCTAGAAAATTCCTATTCGACTGGGGTTAAATTAACTGGCATATACCTATTGTTCCGTTTCCCTGCATCTGTCGTCCAATAATTAGGCTCCATCAAAACGTAATCCCAATTCATTGTTTTTAAGAATTGATGGTTTATATTATGAATTCACGCACAGCCTTCGTTTTCAGAGCAGCCTGTACTACGCCTGAGATGTGAATATCACCTTACTTTTGCATACCTGCCAACGATACAAGCTGTGTGACCAGCGCACATTCGATATATCGCTCTGAACTATATTCATCCCATCATTACAGTCTTCGACTGGGAATACGAGATGTGTCCTGATTTGCCTGAATCCTATTCGATTGATATCGATTTGTGTTCAATCAAAGCTTTGGGATAACCGTTTGCTTGTTCTTTAATGCGTTGATTAGTTCGATAACCTTTACCACTGTGTATAAAAAATAGTTATTTTCCTCTTCACCACAAATTACAAAGCGTAGGTCATGTTGTAATTACAGAATAACATGTGAATTATCAGGGGTCTACCGGTAACGAATAGTAACTAATTTTTGTCTGGATATTTGGAGGTAACGAAAATTCGCGAAGGTCGGTTTAAATCATTTAAACTCGTGCCAGTGGGCTCACAGATTGCGATGGAGCAAGTTTCATGCAACTGGCGCCGATTGTGTAAGCTATATTTCCCCGTGCCCGCCCTTGAAAAGAAATGCATACTGACGATACCTCGAATGGTATTCATCGGTTTGTCTATTTTCGGCATCAAGAAGAGTTTTTAGTTTTGTGTGAAATATGTTTCTTTGTTAGGAAACCTGACTTTTCGCAACACGTTTATGCGCAAAAACCTTCGTAACAAAACAGTACCAGAAATAATGCGAGATAATTTAATGTCGCAAACTTGCAAAATGATAATGTTTCGGAAAAATTCACGAAAAGGCTTCAAAATACATTTATTTTAAAAATCTATCCGTCTCGTAAATTCAGTTATATGTCGATTTTTTCTTAGAATGTTTGTTCCATTGGATATATAATCTAACAGATTATCTCAAAAACTTGTATAATTCGTGATTCGAATTCGAAAAAAAAACGTGCCCCCTTGTATTATTTGTGCAATCCTCGCAGAATTATTCGTAAAATTCGATACTTACCTCGAACGTTCATCCACCAAAATCACATCCTCAAGAAGGCTGGCTGACCACACGTCTTGCTTCCAGGAATCTCGTCAAATGGGCCGAGATCGACACCAGTTGCGTAAAATCATAAAACCCGTGCCCGATCGCGAACTTGTCATCGAGACGACACCTGGGTGCGGCACCTATTGCATATTTTTGCGTTCTCAGTGTCCAACCGCGAGGACAATGTGAATCTCTAAAAATGGCCGAGAGTGGCACCGATTGTGATACATCACGATATTTCGCCACATTCGATGGCGAGGTCAACTGTAACTGTATTGTTGCGTGCCACCCCCTAGTGGCACTTCCGTTAACTGGATTACGGTGGGTAAAAAGCTCAACACAAATTGTTCCTTTAAAGAAGCGTATTAGCTTCATTGCTGGCCAGAAAGATACACCAAACAAATAGCAAATACAAGCAATTAGTATCCCACTCTAGTTTCCTCTTGTAGAGAACACTTGCCTTTCACTTGTCAATAAACCACAGAAGTTAATCCCTCGTAATGAGGTGGCCCCGTACGCTGGCTGGAATCTGCACTCAGCTTGTCACCGTACTACACACTGTTTCACAATTCACCACAATGACCTCTGTCGCACTGCAAAACACACACTCGCTCAAAACACCGTTCTCAGAAACTCCGTCCCCTCGCTGACCATGTCGCTTATATAGCGGGGCTGGTGATTCACTGGACGTTTCCAGAGCAGGCCATGGTTCACTGTTTCTCGAAAGTTCCGTTTCTGGGTGAGCTGCGTAGATTCTAGACCATACCCTTTGTTCTACAGCCCTGTTACGTAAGGTACTAGCAACACACAGAGGCAGGTCATAGCCCGGGGGCTGTGACTCACGTGGCGAGGCGACAAAGCAAACTCACAGCCGTAACACCACCCCCTTCTTAAAAGGCTGATCGTCCCTATCAAACATTGGTCCGTTTGTGTCCCTCCGTAGGCTGCCAGGCGATCTCGATGCACGATCTTCATCTTCGCCCTTGGGCTCCACTGGATCCTGTAGACGATATCGTTGATCCGTTTCACCACTCGGTACGGGCTCTCCCAGGACTTCTGCAGTTCGGGTGACAGGCCTTTCTTCCGTAATGCGTTGAAGATCCAGACCAGGTGGTCCTCGTGGAATCCGCCGGCATCCGTCTGCTGGTCGTATCGGGTCTTCATTCGGTCGGTCTCGATCCGCAGTCTCCTCCTCGCGAATGCGTGCACGTCCTCCAGTTGGTCGACCAGTTATTGACAATACTGGCTTACCGGGATCGGATCATTCCCAGGTCGGCCGAAGGCAAGATCGACAGGTAGACGGAGTTCCCTCCCAAACATGGCCCGGGCTGGTGTGCACCCGGTGGCTTCATGCACGGCGGCGCAGTAGGCCAGGAGAAATAGTGGAAGATGTTTGTCCCAATCCCTCTGGTGCTCGCTGACGACTATTCGGAGACGGTTCTCGATAGTGCGATTGAATTGCTCTACCATCCCGTCGGACTGAGGGTGAAGCGTCGTCGTCCTTGTCTTCCGGATTCCCAGCAGCTGGCATAGGTTCTGGAACACCTGCGACTCGAAGTTCCAGGGGTACTCCGTACCGGCTGACGAATTCCTTCACCAGGGTCTCTGCGATCGTCGCGGCTTCTTGGTTAGGGAGCGCATACGCCTCCGGCCATTTGGTGAAGTAGTCGCTGACGAACAATATGTAGCGGTTCCCTGCATCGCTCAACGGGAATGGCCCAGCAACATCGTTCGCCACTCTCTCCATGGGTCCGCCCAAGCTGTAGGTCTTCAGTGGACCCCGTCGCCTTCGTCCTGGTCCCTTGCTGGCTGCGCATTCGTGGCACCTCGCGCAGAGGTTCTCCACGTCTGCTCGGCATCCGATCCAGTAAAACTTCTCTCTCAGCTTCTCCAGGGTCTTCTTTATCCCTAGGTGTCCACCAGATGATCCTCCATGGACTTCCTTCAGGACTTCCTCCGTCATAGCCTTTGGTATGACGACTTGCTCCCGAGATGTCTTCCCGTCGGTGCTCTCCCAGGTACGGCAGATGAGGCCATCTCGTACAATCAGCGAGTCCCACTGCGCCCAGTAGGACTTGAACTTTGGACTGCCGTCGCTCACAATGTTCCACCCGGGTCTGGGAACAGGAACACAGGCCCTCTTCCATTCGGCTATCATCCTCTTCTGCTTGTGCCTGTGTGAAAGATTCGCGGCTCCAGCTCCCCGGAAGTTCCACGGTAGTCCTTCGGCACTGTATCCTGGTGTTCTCCTCCCTTCTGGTACAGAAGGTGCAGTCTTCGGGGCACGGTTTTCGTGACAGGGCGTCGGCGTTAGAATGCAGTTGGCCTTTCCTGTGCTGGATCTCAAAGTTGTACTGTTGAAGCCTCTCTATCCACCGCGCGAGTTGACCCTCGGGCTGCTTGAAGTTCAGGAGCCACCGCAGGGATGCATGGTCGGTCCTGATGAGAAATTCTTGCCCGTACAGGTACTTGTGGAAGTGTTCAATAGTCTTCACGATGGCGAGCAGCTCCTTCCTTGTGACGCAGTAGTTCCTCTCTGGCTTTGACAAGGCTTTGCTGAAGTAGGCCACTACTCTCTCCTCGCCGTCCACTATTTGCGACAGGATTCCTCCTATACCAAAGTCGCTGGCATCGGTATCGACGATGAACCTTGTTCCTGGTCTGGGTTAGGCCAGAATCGGTGCGGTGCACAGAGCCTGCTTGAGTTGTTCGAAGGCACTGTGGCATTCTGTTGTCCATGTGAAGAGTTGATCCTTCTCAGTCAGTCGATGCAGTGGTTTGGCGATGCCGGCGAATCCTCTCACGAAGCGACGGTAAGAAGTGCAGAGTCCCAGGAAGCTTCGTAGTTGGGACTTGTCCTTCGGAACTGGCCACTCCCTCACAGCTGCGGTCTTTTCTGGGTCGGTGCGTACCCCTTCCTCGGAGACGATATGCCCAAGGTACTGGACCTGCTTCTGGAAGAGCTGACACTTCTTGGGGCTCAACTTCAGCTGGGCAGCCCGTAGCTTCATCAAGATCTCTTTCAGGTTGCTGTAGTGCTCCTCAAAGCTTCTCCCCAGAACGATGACGTCGTCTAGGTAGACCAGGTAGGTCTTCCAGTGTAGTCCCCTCTGAATGGACTCCATTAGCCTTTCGAAGGTCGCAGGGGCGTTGCACAGACCGAATGGCATGATGGTGAACTGCCAGATCCCGCTGCCCACAGAGAACGCAGTTTTCTCGCGGTCCTTAGGGTGGACCTCCACCTGCCAGAAGCCACTCTTCAAATCCAAGGTGGAGAACCATCTTGACCCTGATATGGTGTACAGGGTGTCGTCGATCGGGGGTAGAGGGTAGCTGTCCTTCTTCGTGACGTCATTCACCCGCCTGTAATCCACGCAGAACCTGGTGGAACCGTCCTTCTTCTTCACGAGCACGACCAGAGAATTCCAAGGACTATGTGATGGCTCGATCACTCCTTGCTCCTTCATCTCTTCCACCATCCGGTCGACTTTGGCTTGCTTAGCGAGCGGGACACGTCGGAATGGGGCCCTAATCGTGCGCTGTCCCCAACGTCGATTCTGTGCTGGACCAAGCTTGTCCTGCCGAAGCCTTTGCTCCCCACGGAGAAATCCTAGAATTCATCTAGCAGGTCCCGAAGTTGGCGTGATTTTTCCTCGTCTAAATGGTCCTGGGATCCTTGGTACAGCTTCTGTAGTTCTTCTGGCAGGGCGCGTCTTCTTCGGTTGTCCGTCTGCAGGTGTCCGTCCGTCGTGTCTGTGATGCGGGCAATCCAGGTAACGGGCTCGCAGACTCCGAGGTTGGTGTCCCGGTGAACCGTAATGTCATAGTCGTTCAGGTTGGACAGGCGGACATACGGCCGAGACGTCGTGTTGATGAGAGTCTTGGCAATTAGCAATCCTTTTGTCTGGATGTCCTAATATATTGGCTCGATGATAGCCGCCACTCCCTCAGCTGTTCCGTCAACAATTACGGCAGCACTGACTTCCGTCCTGGCGGGAACGATGACGTCCTCTCTCAGCCTTTCTCGTCGTGCGGTGATGGCCTCGTGTGCTGGCTGCAAAGCAAGTTCCTCACCTCCGAAGTGCAGAGTGTTGGTACTCAGGTCCAAGATGATGTTGTTCTGGTCCAGGAAGTCCAGTCCGATGATCACTTCGTTTGATACGTCAGCCACAAGCACTGGATGCTTTACCGCCCGTCGACCAATGACGAACTCCAGTGATGCTTCGCCATGTACCGGTGCGGTCTCTCCGGTCGCGGTTATTAGCTGGAGGTTCCTTTGTGTGGGTTGCACTCTCCACTTCGAGTTGACGGTGGGATTGACGATGGTCCTCGATGCTCCCGTGTCAATTAGCATGGGCCAGCTCTCTCCGTTGACGACTCCGTCGACCATCAGGCTGCTATTATCCCTCCGTAACTGCGTCACACGAACTTGGACTGCCGGGGCTTGACGACTGTCACAAGCCAACCTTTGCCCCCCTAGGCTGGCTGATACTTGCTTTCCTGGGCCGCGCGGTTTCCCTACGACTGACTGTCCCGACGGAAACCCTTGGCGGCGGCGATCACCGCAGTCCTTGCTCAGGTGGCCTTTCTTACTGCAGGTCCAGCAGGTCGGTAGCCCTCTTCCAGGCCGCCTCTCTGGTTCTTCCGGCTGTGTCTTTGCTGGTGGTGCCGCGACTATCGAAGAAACGGCTTAGCGCCTCCATCAATTCGTCGGCCAAGGGCTTGGTCTCGTTGGTTTTTGCTGGTTCGTCGACGTCCTCTTGACGCACCCGCGCTTGCATTCTAGATGCCTGTTTTGCCGTCTCTAACTCAAGTGCGTGGCTCAGCACATCTGCCAGGGTCTTAATGCGTGCGAGTCGCAGCGCCTGTTGAGTGTCCGAGTCCCGTAGCCCGTCGGTGAAGGTCTGCGCCGCTATCTGTTCCAGAAAGTCGACCGTCGCTGTTGGATAGGCGAGCCCGTACAAGGCGTGCGATGTCCATCTCGAACTCCTGCAGGGTCTCCGCGTTCTTTTGTACCCGGGTCCGGAGCTGCATCTGATAGGCCTGCTGAAGATGACTATCTCCATATCGGGACTCCATATGGGCGATTAGTGAAGCGTAGTTCTGGGATACAGTCGGGATGGCCTGAAAGACGTTAAGGGCGTCCCCCCTCAGCGCTACAATGAGAGCTGTAACCTTTTCCGTGCTGTTCCAGTTGTACATGGAACAGGCTGCCTCGAACTGACGTAAGTAGGTGCTCCACGGGACCTTTCCGTCGAAGGTTGGGGGTGTCACTCTGCTCTGACCCGTTCCTGATATTCCCGGTGTAACGGTGGGCGGGCGTTGGCACAGCTCGGCAACTTCCTCTTGTAGAGCTTTGACTCTCTCATCCACCCCCGTCGGCGGACGTCGGCGCATCTCGGCGACTTCCTCTTGTAGGGCTTTGAATCTCTCTTCCATCCCTGTCGGTGGGTGTCGGGGCAGCTCAGCAAATTCCTTTTGTAGAGCTTTGAATCTGTCTTCCACCCCCGTCTGCGGGCGTCGGAGTAGCTCAGCAACTTCTTCTTGTAAGGCGTCGAACTTCTTTTCCACTGCCGTGACTTCCTCACGCAGACCCAGTTCTAATTTCTTCAGGTCCTGTGCTAACTTATTCTGCCCGTCTTCCATCTTCTTCTGGCTGTCCTCTATCTTCTTCAGGTCCTCCACTAGCTTATTTTGACCGTCTTCCATCTTCTTCTGGCCGTCTTCTAGTTTGGCAGTTAGGTCCTTGGTTAAATTCTTCTGGCCGTCTTCCATCTTCTTCAGGTCATCTTTCAGGTCCTTGGCTAATTTCTTCTGGCCGTCTTCTAATTTGGCAGTTAAGTCTTCGGCTAGATTCTTCTGGCCGTCTTCCATCTTGGTTTCCATGCCACTTTTCTAGCAATGATGCCAATTGCGCTTCCATTTTAGATGTTTGTCTTGTAAAGGGCATGCACTCACAGGAAAATTAGTGAACTGTGGTAAAATGACCTGCTCGGGTTTTGAAACCAGGACCTTCAGGTGTTGTGCTTGAGTTCGTAATCCGGCTTCTGACACCAGTTGTTGCGTGCCACCCCCTAGTGGCACTTTCTTTAACTGGATTACGGTGGGTAGAAAGCTCAACACAAATTGTTCCTTTAAAGAAGCGTATTAGCTTTATTGCGGGCCAGAAAGATACACCACACAAATAGCAAATACAGGCAATTAGTATCCCACTCTAGTTTCCTCTTGTAGGGAACACTTGCCTTTCACTTGTCAATAAACCACAGAAGTTAATCCCTCGTAATGAGGTGGCCCCGTACGCTGGCTGGAATCTGCACTCAGCCTGTCACCGTACTACACACTGTTTCACAATTCACCACAATAACCTCTGTCGCACTGGAAAACACACACTCGTTCAAAACACCGTTCTCAGAAACTCCGTCCCCTCGCTGACCATGTCCCTTATATAGCGGGGCTGGTGACTCAATGGACATTTCCAGAGCGGGCCAGGGTTCACGGTTTCTCGAAAGTTCCGTTTCTGGGTGAGCTGCGTAGATTCTAGATCGTACCCTTTGTTCTACAGCCCTGTTACGTAAGGTACTAGCAACACACAGAGGCAGGTCATAGCCCGGGGGGCTTTGACTCACGCGGCGAGGCGACAAAGCAATCTCACAGCCGTAACAGTATTCTTGTCAAACGGACAGCAAGCGGCGCCGATTGCATATTAATGAAGTATTTTCCCGTGCTAATTAATAATTAAAAAGTTACATCTAAAAATTCACTGTTTCTTCTTGAAGTAGTTGCTTAATATCATAATCACCAAAAATACTTCATTTGTATCCAAACTGTGGTCACTTAAATTCTTGAGGGTTATAAAATCTCAAAAACGAATGTTATTGTTTGAAGTATCACAATTCAGATGTACCATTAATAGGTTACCTTTCAAATAACAAGTGGGAAGAATGGGCCAGTATAATAAGCCTGAGTCGGAGATAATGTAGTAAAAGTGAGCGTCTGGAAGCTTCCACGCTGTGGTGCGTTCATCACCTACATACGGCACATCTCAGACGCTCTCTTATACTACATTATCTCCGACTCAGGCTTATTATACTGGCCCATTCTTTACACTTGTTACTTGAAAGGTAACCTATTAATGGTACATCTGAACAAAGGCTGCCAAGGTATTTTTTGAATTGTGATCTTCTTGTTTTCTTGAGAAATGTACGATCCTAAATTAGAAAGAATGAACCATTATCTATGAAACAAAAAGTGATGACTGATTTTTTTGTTAGATATTAATGTTGACAAACTGTAATCTACATAGCATTTTGTAATTTTCCTCTATAGTGCGTCTACCTTAAAAGACAGTATGGAATTAAATGGAGTATTTGCCTCTCACTCATACTCCTATGTCCTGCAATTCGCTTCGTCCTCTTCTACGCCAGCGATGTTGCCATTTCCCAACAATTGAAAGTGACAATTCTAAGAATATGTTTGCGTGGTCTTATAGAGAATTTTCCGCTCTTTATGATATAAAAGTAAAAGCCATAAATAATTAACATGTGGCCCAGTTTTCACAATTACGATATTTTAGCTCAAATCTATATTTTTGCAGATATAAAACTTATCACGCCATAGATAATGAACTAATGATCGCAACAGATCAATAATTTATTTTTAGATTGCCTGATGTTGGTAGGAGATACCCTATTTCTGAGGGCAGTAATTATTTTCATAATAAGAAAGTTATGATTTTTTTCTTAAATGTTACTTGAAAAATCTGGGATGGTGTCACAGAAAAGTAACGTAGCGGGAAAGGTTTTGCTGTTGACTTTACGTCGGTGACTAAGCGAGAAGAAATGTTCATTAATGTCTGAAATAGTTTTGAAAAAACAAACCAGAGCTCGATATCAGATAGCATTCATAAGTTATTGCCTTTCGCTTAGTCCTCCCACCCAGCGCAGCGTTGACGCAGCAAACGTTTGTTTATTCAGGTGACTCGTATATCCCCGACTGCGTTTTATGGAGGATAGATTAAGTTAAACTGTGAAATGAATTGCAGCTTGTGTTCTTTATACATTGTCTGCCTCATTGCGTAGTGGCTAGCATTCTTGGCTGTCACTGTGCTGTCACCGTGGAGGCCCGGGTTTGAATCCCGGCTCAGCCAAGAAATTTAATTCTGGTCTGAGGGCTGGAGGAACGGGGTGTACTGAACTTCATGAGACAAAACTGACACAGAGGCGAGTTCGATTCCTACCTCAGCCTTCCTGAAGTGGTTCCGTAGTTTGCCTTTGTTTGTCCCGGGAATGAACAAGGGATCGTTAATGGTGCAGAGTTAACGTTTCTGTGCCAAAAGAACACGGCAGCCACCCACGACGAAATGACAGGTGAAGTGTATTAAGAGTGGTTCGCCGAGCAATTGTTGCCCAATGATTCCGAAGGATCTATCCTAGTAATAGACAATGCAGGCTATCACAGCAGAGAAATATGTTCCTTGCTTGCCACCATACCACACCACCATACCACGGTCAACTTAACCCCATCGAAATGGTATGGGCGCAAGTGAAGAACTATATAAAATTGAACAAGAAATGAATAATTTAATTTCAGCTGCATACCACCACTTGACCACACAAAATTAGGTAAATTATGTGGACCACAAAATATGTATTATTTTATTATTATTATTATTATTATTATGTGTCATATTAAAATTTATTATAGCCTACAATATTCGAGAAAATGTAATTATATAACATGTTATATCATATTCATGAATAATTGAAAATTATAAATTATTATAATGTGTGCATTAAAATCGCGCTCTGAGCTTCAGTGTATCAGATCTAAATATTGTACCGTCGTTCGCTTCAACGCATAAGGTACAGTTATACAGTGGAATCTCGTTAGTACGTTTTTCAAGGGACTGAAAAATTTGGACGTCATATGCGGGAAAACGTACTACCGAAAAACGCCATACTGCATTTACAACGTATAAGAAAGAACGCGGCGTATATATGGACGTTAAATCGCCGACCTTAGTAAGTGATTGTATGCACTACTACAGTCACGACATAAACATAGGTTATCAGTAACTTACACGGAATAAATAACATAAAAAAGAATTACTGTACCTCTACACTACAGTATAATACAGGGTCTTTATTTCTGCTTAGCAAGGACATTCTCGCTCTCGCGCTCCGCCAGTGACGGCTCTGTTGGCGGCGACCGCGCACGCATATGTAGGCCTATGGCTTAATACAGTGCTTAAAATCAGTAGCCTACCATGCAGTTTTACTGGCCATGATTTACAGTAGATGCTGAAAATGTTCCCCATCTGCTTCCAAACACATATAATACAGGGTCTTTCTTTATATTTGGTCAGCAAGGACATTCTCGCGCTCCGCCAGTGACGGCTCTGTTGCCAGCGACCGCGCACGCATGTGTTTGAAGCACGGGCTTGCTTGAACCACTTCAATAAAGTGCTTTCTAGTTCAGGAAACTGTCCCCCTCGCACACGTTTCCTTTTGCCGAGAATCGTGTTCAGTGTAGACGGAGGAATGTTCCACTTTCGCGCTATATCCACACGCTTCATGTGAGGATTGCAGTCCACGTCTCGAATGTATTTCATCTTCTCATCATTAGTTATCTGCCGTACTTTCTTCTTATCCATTATGAAACACGCAATAAAATAGGTCATAACTGGACGTGAACACTAAGAACTAGAAGACAATAATGCGCCTACGTGAGAAGTAAACAAAGGGAAGGGGGTGAAGGGCAGCGGGAGAGAGACACGTCACCCGTGTTGCGTCATAGCTATAGCCGCTTCTACGCCGTCAAACACAATAAAATCATCTACACTGTCAATAACTATCAGAGAATATGAGGCAATATCATATCGTGTTTTCCAGAAGCCGAATTTTATAATGAAATAAGAATAAAATACGGTTCACTAACAAACAGTTCAACGGAAATTTGATCGTTATAAGTGGGAATAGAGAACGTATTAAGGGGATATATCAACATGTATTTTGTAGAATTGGGACTGGGACTTGAGAAAATCATCGCGCTAAACTGGAAAACGTCGTAACCGAGAACGTGCTAACGAGATTCCACTGTATACAACAAACAAATATTTTCGAAATTTCCCGAGTTTTGCGTTAAAGCACGCCTGTATACGAGTTATGTTACATCATGGGCCCGGCCTTGCAGAACTTCGTATATGCAGCAGATCTGGCATCAGCGCGCTCCATTTAATGCGTACTGTCTTTTAAGGTAGAGATGCTCTATAGTGTGTCTTACAATACAACGTGAAGTGTTATAATTATTTTTGCTTGTTTATAAAGTGCATTTCAATATTTTAACCAATGGTTTTGCATTTACCAGGCTTAACAAAAATTACTATGGATAATTCGCGGAAGTTCGGCAATTAATTACCGCGAATTAGCGGGAGTGCACTGTATATATGTTCTGGATAACAGAAGAGAGAGAGAAAACTAGTAATTGGGATTACAATCTGTTGACCGACTAAAATGTTGTAATATCGATTAATTTGAAAGAATGTTGTATGCATAACAGAGTGTTGTAAACAAAATAGTTTTAAAATCTGTCTCGTGCTGCCTATTTGCTTGAGGTTCCCTCTTCTGCGCATGTACGCAATTAACAGGACTAGCACCACTCGTCAGGGGCCCGGCTGTTTTGGGCGGTTACTTAAAGGACTCCCTAGTTAAATTAGAACTTTGACAGGCTGCACCATCAGCCATTTCCGTGAAAACATCGCAATAGAGACCCAGGTGGTTTTCAGAATCAGAAAATTCAAAAATCATACGGTGATCTTGATGAAAGTGAAATGCATGGGATTACAAAATCAGCAAATAATGATACAGTATATAAAGGAAAAAGATTCCGGTTTCTCTTCTTTCTGTTTTTTTTTTTTTACATACTGCTTTTCTTCCACAAATTTTAGGTTAAAAATATGTGACTATTTTATGCGAGGAAATACAGTATTGTAGTAAAAACAACTGTTAACATTTAATTCAGAGGCAACATATTGCAGTTTTCTGTGCTGGCACTTCTAGGGTTAAGGTGATGTCTTCCATATTTGTAATTGGAATCTTAATAAGCAAACAAATTAATTCCAGTATTATGAGAGTTTCCATGTTTCTTTTCTAGTGTGCAATTCTGGAAATTTGCTATAACTGGTGCAGAGAACAATTCTGAGCTTAAAATCTGGTCCTGCGAGTCATGGTCGTGCTTGCAGACTATTAGGTTTACACCTGAGGATTCTAAAAAGGGTATCATTTTGAAAGCTGGATTGGATCTTGCAGCTGGATACTTGTTACTCTCAG
This sequence comes from Meconema thalassinum, assembly GCA_946902985.2. Classification (NCBI taxonomy): domain Eukaryota; kingdom Metazoa; phylum Arthropoda; class Insecta; order Orthoptera; family Tettigoniidae; genus Meconema; species Meconema thalassinum. The sequence goes on along the minus strand of OX336393.1, from coordinate 285,532,132 downwards.
ACATCTATAATAAGGTAAGTCACTATATTTTAGAGTAACCTGTTATTTGAAAAAAGTAGAGTTTAACTCTCTTGTTATTGCATGTAACACTGTATTTACTCTGTTGCTGGCTTAGTAGTTACAGTGTGTATGTGCTGTATGTCATTCCTTCAGCTTTATTGCCTCACCCAGTCGGGTATTATTGTCGTCGTCAGCCAATACTCTTATCCGAATGTAAGTTTCTTCCCTGCAAGTCTAATCGTTTGTGTCCACTTGGGACAGACCAATCCTTGCATAGAACATGCGGCCATACACATTGCATCGGATGGAAGGTGGACGACATGGTAGTTTATGGCATTATTGTAGACAAGAGTTAATTCACAAGATGACCTCGAAGTTCTGCCCCTTAAAACTCCAATAACTCATATTGTGAATTAAATCACCAAAAAAATACATGGTATTGATATTGTGTTTTGTTACAGTTGCTGTATGTGCTGCAGCTATACAAAGATCCTGAAGAAACTTGTGCATTTGTTCGGTCAGCCTCGGAGTTTCTTTTGCCGTATCCTATTCTCAGTTTTGGAATTGTTGATGCTGGTTTGAGAAACTTCAAGAGTCCCAGCTTGGAGGATCTGGCTAATGGTGAGTTTGTAGTTTGTCAACCGTATTTACTCAATAAGGATGCTCACCCATTGTGGGCAAATTATGTCCCAAATTTTAGGGTGCCCATTAGAAGTGATGATGCACTATGTTTGAGCACAAGCTTCAAAAGCAATCCTGAAAATGCTGCAGTGATTCCTTTCTTCCAGCATATTCGTGTTCTGTGTCTTTCATTCAACTTACAAATGCTGCTTTACTGAGCAGGTATTCTTTTGTCATAAGATCTGGTTATAAGATATTACAACTCTATAAATGTGGTAAAATCCTGAACTTGAGATCAAGCTTGAACAATGTTTATGAAATTCAAGACTTGCCTTACAGAGCCTATGTTGTAACCATGTCATGGCCAAAGCTCTCAGGTTGCCATTTTTTTAAATGGCAGGAATGAAGCAATTTCGATTAAAACACACCAAATTTAATAATGACAGAATAATGAAAATTAGACTTGGTCTCAAAAGTGGGGTTAAAGATATCATTCAGGTCTACGCATCCAGACGGGGAATGGGGAAGAGAGTCTAGAGGATTTCTTGGAGGAACTAGAGGTGCATTGAAGAAAGGGAGTAGTGATAATGGGAGATCTGAATGCCCACATTGGAATAGACAGACAAGGATTGGATGAAATAATTGGTCCATGGTCCTTTCAGTTAGGGAAACAAAAATGCTGAAGGAGGGCTTTTAATAGCATTTTGTGAGAGAAATATATTAATTGTAGGAAATACTTAGTTCAGAAAGAAAAATAGCCAAAAAATAACTTGGTATGGATGGGGAGAATACAAAACTAAAACATTGATAGATCTCTTCCGTATTGAGAAAGAAAATCGCCAGTAACTGATTGATGTCACAGCTATGCCTAGAGAGGATTTTGAAGGTGATCATAAAATTGTAGTAGCTAAATTAAGGCTTGGAAAAATCATCCAGTTAAAGGAGGCAAGAGAAAGGAAAATAAGTGTATGGCGATTAAAAGAGAAGGATATAAAGGGACCTTTCGAAGACAATCTGAAAAAATTGCTCCCTTTAGAAGAGGTAGGAAATGTTGAAGAAGAATGGGCAAAGTTCAAAGAAAGAATCGTCCACTGTGCTGAAGATCATTGTGGTACGGTGTCCGGTAAAAGGAAGGAAAAGGAGTCTCCTTGGTGGAATAACAGAGTAAAAGAGGCAGTGAAAGAAAAACAAAAGGCCTGGAGAAAGTGGATAGTAGGCAACAATGTTGTGAATAAACAAAAGTACCAAGTGGCAAAGAAAAAATGCCAGAAGGAGGTGCAAGAAGAGAAAAAGATGTGCTGGGAAACTTCACAGAAACTTTGCAGGAAGATGCTAAGGAAGCCAGAAGGTGTTGTATGGATTGGTTAGGAACAAAGTGAAAAGTAGAGAAGAAACGAAATTTGTGAAGACTGAGACAGGACGGGTTTTGATACAAAAAGAAGAAACAATGGGAAAACTATTTTGACAAATTACTGAATGTCAAATCCAAGCATTGATAGAGAAAAGAAAAGGTGGATGAAAGGGCTGTAGAAATTCAAGGTGGAGATATAACAAATGTTAGAGATAGAAAGTGCCATAAAGAAGATGAAGAGTGGGAAAGCAACAAGAGTGGATAAGGTAGCTATAGAGATGATTAATGCAGCTGGACCCATGGGGATGCAATGGTTGTACAGATTGTTTCGGGTGATATGGAAAAATTACCGGTCGCAAGCGATGAGGAAGGAGGAGCGGGAGGAGTATCAACCTCGTTAAAAAACCAGGGTCCATCTGGCTCCGGATGGTAGCACCCTGTCATAGGGCCCCTTGCCAGGGTTACGGTGAAGACCTCAACGGCACCGGCGGCGGAGAAGATGGGCTTCGGTACGGCGTCGATGGCGGAAGAGGCAAACCCGTAGCGTCTGTACTCCAGAGGAGCGGCTACAGAAGGCGTCTGTTCTCCATGTTAGGAGCGGCCTAGTTAATACCTGGCAGTAGGTATAAAATGCCTTTGGACCTGGCGACTCCATCGTAATAATAGCCTAAAATGAGTGCAAACATGATATGGCCTCGGAAAATGCTAGGGCGTCCCCTGCAAGCGACGCGCAGCTCTTTGGACTCTGGGGGAGCTGTGAGAAGTGGGCGACCAGGATCACAACATATCAAAATTGGTACCATTAACGTATTGACCTTAAATGGCAAGACGGAGGAACTCGTAGATTTCATGAAAGAAAAGGAAATTGTCATCCTCGGATTGAGTGAGACAAAGTGGCAAGGTAAAGGAGAAAGAACCCTGACAGATGGATACAGGCTGTTTTACAGTGGAGGAAAGGCAAAGCAAAATGGAGTGGGAATAATTGTGAGGAAAGATATCCTGGAATATGTGGAAGAGGTAAAGAACGTGAGTGACAGGATTATTGTCATGAGAATTCAGTTTGAGACAGGAACAAAAGACCTAATACAAGTTTATGCTCCACAAACTGGAAACAAGGAAGAAGAGTTAGAAAGTTTCCTTGAAGAAGTAGACAAGTACATTGAAGACAAGGAGGCCATAATAATAGGCGACATGAATGCCCAAGTAGGTACAGAGAGACTGGGAAGAGAAGAGATCGTGGGACCCTATGGATATGGAAATAAAAATCCAGAAGGGGATATATTAATTGACTTTTGCCAGAGAAACCAACTAATGGTTGGAAATACATGGTTCAGAAAGAAAAACAGCCAAAAGATTACCAGATATGGATGGGGAGAGAGAAGAACTAAAACCCTGATTGACTACATTTTGGTAGAAAAAGACAAACGCAAAAACCTGATGGATGTTACTGCCATGCCGGACGAGGCTTTTGGTGGAGATCACAGAGCAGTAATAGCAAAGCTGAAAGTTGGAAAAATTAGAAAACTGAAGGAAAGAAAAGAAAGAAACATAAAAACATGGAGGTTGAAGGATAAACAGGTGCAAGAAGAATTTAAGATGGAACTGCAACAACTAGTACCAAAGACTGATGTTGGACATGTGGAAGAAGAATGGAAGCAATTTAAGGATGCATTTGTTAGTTGTGCAGAGAAAACATGTGGAAGAACATCGGGGAAGATGAAAGATAAACAAACAGCATGGTGGAATGAAAGAGTTAAAGAAAAAGTGAAGGAAAAGAAGAAGAGTTGGAAACAGTGGAAAACAAAAAGGACTGAAGAAAGTAGATTGAGATATGTAGAAGCTAGACAAATCTGCAAGAAAGTAGTGGCAGAAGAGAAGAAGAAAAGTTGGGAGTTATTCGCACAGGAAATTAAAGATGATTGTCAGTGTGGAAAGAAATTATTATTTAGTGTAGTTAAGAGTAGAAGGAAGGAACATGTAAACGCTGGATTTGTGAAAAACAAAGAAGGAGTGATATTGAAGGAACCAGAAGAGATTAAGAACCGATGGAAAGAATATTTTCATGGACTGTTAAATGTCAGGAATGTAACGTACACAGAAGTTACTGTAGTGCCGGATGTGGAAGAAGAAGAAATGGAAGCGGACATTACAATGGCAGAGGTGGAATTGGCCATTAAGAAGATGAAGATGGGAAAAGCTGTGGGAGTGGATGAAGTGGCAGTAGAAATAAAGGCTGCAGGACCCATTGGAATATATTGGACTTCAAAGAGTACTCAAGAGTGTGTGGAGAGCAAAACAAATTCCAGAAGATTGGCAGAAAGGTATTATTATACCAATATTCAAGAAAGGAGACAAGAAGGTGTGTGGAAATTACAGAGGAATTACTATTATCTCGCATGTTGCCAAGATCATGGAGAGAATACTAGAGGAAAGAATCCGAAAAAGGGTTGAAAACCAAATTCAAGAGGAACAATTTGGGTTCAGAAGGGGAAGATCAACAGTGGAACCTATCTTTGTTGTAAGACAAACTATGGAAAAACACTGGGAATATGGAAAAGACATGGTAATGACCTTTATTGACTTAGAAAAGGCATATGATAGTGTCCCTAGAGACAGAGTTTGGGAAAGCTTAAAACAGAAAGGTATTGGAGATGAAATGATACAAATGACAAAGGCAATGTACAGTAATTGTTGCAGTTGTGTGAAGACCCAAGCAGGTAGAACAGGATGGTTTGAAATTGAAACTGGTTTGAAACAAGGGAGTGTGCTTTCACCACTGTTATTCATAATGGTGATGGATGATATACTGAAGGCAACAAAGGAAGCCTACACAGGTACAAGAATGAACATAATCTTATTTGCGGATGATGTTCTGATTTGGGGAGAGAATGAGAAAGTGGTCCAGGAACAGCTGGACGTTTTAAAGGAAAATATTGAGAAATGGGGAATGAAAATCAGTGTAGAAAAGAGTAAGACAATGGTGATGACAAGACATAAGGAAGAAGGGAAAGGAATTGTTAAAATTGGAGATGTAAATCTGGAAGTAGTTGAGCACTTCAAATATTTGGGAAGTGAAGTGATCGAAAATGCAAGACTGGATATGGAAATTAGCAAGAGAATACAAGGTGGGAGTGCCTTCTACTATCAAGTTCGGAATTTAATTTGGGATAAAGACATACCAATGAAGGCTAAAGAAGTGATGTACAAGACTTATTACTTACCAATATTGACATACAGAGCAGAAACTTGGCCTATGACCCGGAGGGATGAAAGTAGAATGCAGGCAGCCGAAATGAAATTTTTGAGGAGTATGTTACAGAAGACTAGAAGAGATAGAGTGAGAAATGAAGACATTCGAAAGGAAGTGAATGTACAGAAGCTGAACGAAAAGCTGGAACAGAACAGATTGAGATGGTATGGACATGTGAAGAGGATGAATGATGAAAGAATGCCAAAACAAGTGATGGAGAGGCAAATGACGGGAAAAAGAGGACGAGGAAGACCTAGAGGTCGGTGGTTGGACCTTGTTAAGTGCAGCGTGATAAACCGGAACATGGAGTGGCGTTCAGTGCTTGAGGAAGAGTGGTGGACAGACCGAGTAAAGTGGAGGGGACTCATGTTTGCTCCGACCCGGCCTAGGCTGGAGAACGGAAAATGATGATGATGATGGAAAAATAAGGAAGTAGCAAAATAGTGGGGTAAAGGCCTTGTATTCCGCAGGGTTGGCATGGTTTAAAACAACTTGTTTTAAACAGCGTGTTTAAAACTGTTTAAAACAATGCACATTGTTTAAAATTAGTTTTAAACTCAATGCTTCAAACAACCGTCTAAAATATGTTTCTTTAGAAGATTTCTTTTGTTTTGTTTTTTGCAATACAGTAGAGTACAGTGGTCTCCTCTGCCTTCTACTGAAGGTTTTACGTAATAATATAAAGTTTATAGAGTGATTTTGTAATGGTTTTGATGTCCTTGTTAAAAATTTTTGCAAGCGAACATCCATCAGAAAATATAGGGATGTATTTAAAATATTATAAATCCAAATGTCACTGCCATTTTGTCTTTATTCAACAGGTTTCTTGTTGAGTTCAGACTTTGCTATGCACAAACCCAAAAGTGGTGAAAAGACGTTCTATCCCAGGTGATGAAGCAATTGCACTATGCAGCTGATGTGCTAGGCCTGAAGTTGTGTGATGAATGTTATTCTGCAGTGCCACCCACCATGTCAGGGGTTTAATTTCTTTTAGTATTGCAGGACCAAACAGGTATTCCTTGAAGAGTGAATATTTTGCTTTGTACTTAATTAGGTCAGGCATTGCATATGGTTGGTAAGCTTCAACATACTCCATAGCAGAATGATATTGTTCTTCACTCAGTCTCTGTCCTTGATAGTGTGGATCCATGAGATTGGCAAGGAGATGGGTATCAGTTACAGCGGTGTTAAATCGTTTCATGAATTTCTTTAAGTTATTGGGACTGTTTTCATTTTTGAAAAAATTGAGCAGGTCAAGACAAACCTCTACTGCTTCCCCAATGGTACAGTCATCACGCTGCATCTTATCTAATGAGACTGATGCATTCTTAAGTTTTTTGAGATAGTCTTGAACATTTTGTTTCATATTGATATCATTTACCTTTGCACTTATAATTGGTTCAATGGCACTTCGATTTTTAGTGCAGACTTTGACAATAATATGCCAGTTACCCAGATAGGACTCTGTACAGTCAGCTAAAGAATTCCAGCGTACATCCGTAGGAAGAGCAAGAGCTGTTCCGCCAGCCTGTTTGTACTTGGCTGCTGCAAAGTGAGTGTTCCAGAAGTACCAGTATTTAATAATTTGTTTAACATGTTCTGTAATGCCAACCACCTCCAAATCATGTGCTAACAGATTAAGCAGGTGAGCTGAACAACCATAAGTTATCACTTCTTTGATATCTTTTTTTGCCAATTCATCCCTCATTTTCCCCATATTGGCAGCATTGTCAGTGACAAAACTTCGAACATGGCAGCCAAAATTCCTAGCTGGTAAATAAATTTCCCTGCTGGCTGAGTTTCAGTTCTAAACATCGGTTTATTACTTACCAAACAACTCTGGTCAAGATGATCTCTAAAGTATTTATATTTCAGTATTAAAAGTACAGCATTTTATTACACTGTTTAAAACATGTTCAGAATTTTAAAAAAAAAACGGTTTAATTTTTTTTTTTTTTTTTTTTTTTTTTTTTTTAAGAAAAAAAAGCTGCTATTTTGCCAACCCTGTAATTCCGGTCTTCAAGAAGGGAGATAAAAAGAACTAACAACTTCAGAGGAATCACCCTCATCTCACATGTGGCAAAGGTATTTGAACGGATACTTGAGGGTCGACTGAGGATGGTAGTGGGAAAGGAAATGGAGGAAGAACAATATGGATTTCGAAGAGACAACTCAACTTATGATCTTATTTTTACGGTAAGGAATGTGATGGAGAAAAGGTAGGAATACGGGAAGGATTTGGTGATGACCTTATAGATATTGTGAAGGCATATTATGATAGTGTGCCAAGACAACTGGTGTGGGATGCATTGATAAGGAAGAAAGTAGGTAGAGCTGAAGAGGAAATGATCAAAACCCATGATTCGTCAGTGTGTCAGTACCTTGAAAACCAAGATTGGACAAACAAACTGGTGCAATGTAGTAACAGGTCTCCGACAAGGGAGTGTATTGTCCCCCATACTTTTCCTCACTGACATGGATGGAATCCATAAACCAGTGAAACGGTAAATGGGAAGTAAAGGGACGAAGGCCTTACTCTTTGCTGATGACATAGTGATATGGGGTGACGATGAATTGGAAGTCCAAGAACAAGTAAATGTTTGGAACCAGGAGGTAGAAGAGCATGGAATGAAATCAGTGTGGAGAAGAGTCAGACGATGGCGATGATAAGAAATGTGCGAGTTGGTAGGGGGGAAATTTGCATTACAAGATGTGAAAGGCTTTAAATACTTAAGGAGTGTCCTAACAGATGATGGAGGGTTATGTGAGAAAATTGGTAAGAGGATCCAACAAGCAAATGGGTTTTACCAGAGTATGAGGGGTCTGGTGTGGAACCAGGAAGTTCCCGAGAAATTTAAAAAATCTTGTATTCAACATATTACACACCTATATTGACATAAGCAGCAGGCACATGGACAACAACTAAACGGGTGGAAAGTAGAATACAGGCAGCAGAGATGAAGTTCCTTAGAGGTATAATTGTAAATACCCGCAGAGACTAAATCAGAAACAAGGAAATTAGGGAGAAAACAGGATTCCCGAAGTTACAAGACAAGATCGAGATCAGCAAACTAAACTGGTTTGGACATATGATGCGAATGGGAGAAGACAGAGTCCCGAAGCAATTATTATTTACTGAGAGAGTCACGGGAAGGCGCCAAAGGGGAAGGCCGAGGATTAGAAGAGAAGTGAAAATGGAGGATATACTGGGAGAGGTACGAGAGTGGTGGAAAGAGAGAAGAGTATGGAGGTCCTCGATTCACATTGCGACCCAGATCACTGGAACCGGGAAATGAAGAAGAGAAGAAATTTAATAATGAAAGCCTGTTGGCATGGTGTATCTCAAAGATATGACCCGAGCTCGAAGTATGCATTTGGTGTAACATCATAAATGTGCTGCAGCTCGACAAGGATCCTGAAGAAACTTGTGCATTCGTTCGGTCAGACTCGGAGTTTCTTTTGCCCTATCCTATTCTCAGTTTTGGAATTTTTGATGCTGGTTTGAGAACTTCGAGTCCCGGCTTGGAGATCTGAGGAACTCGATGACATTAGTCATTTTTTCTTTTTTTCGATCCATATTGACAACTAAACTTATATCTACTTCTCAGTTCGTTATTCCACCAATCAGTTCTGTTTCTTTCTCAATTAAATCTTATCAGTTATCATAATACTAAATTCAAATTATTTAACGGCGGCTCCGGTGGTGTAGATGGTAGCATGCTGAGCTGAACTGCTATGCCCAAGATAGCGGGTTCAAACCCGGCCGAAGTCGTCGGATTTTTTAAGAGCGTTAAAAATCCTTCAGTATGCCTTCCTTCGGAGGGGAAGTAAAGCCGGCGGTCCCATGTCATAGATTTATGGCATGTAAAAAATCCTTTCACAGACTAAACTTGTGTAAAGCAAAATTTGTTAGGTTAGATTTCGTCAGAACGCTCTATCAAAGTTCCAACGTTCATCACTAGGTATCATTGATATCTGGTGGCGAAAGTTGGAACTACTTGAAATTGAACGGAACTTGTAGCTCACCCTTTAGGGTATCCGCTGGAAGCAGCTACAGACTCAGGCGAGCCGAACATGTCCTCGGACACTCCCGGCACTAAAAGCCATACGATAAATAAATAATAATAAATAATAAAATAAGCATGCTGAGCTTCTATGCCCAAGGCTGCGGGTTCAAACCCTGCCGAAGTCGTCGGATCTTTTAAGAGCTTTAAAAATCCCTCAGTATGCCTTCCTTCGGAGGGGAAGTAAAGCTGGCGGGCCCATGTCATAGATTTATGGCATGTAAAGAACCTTCCACTAACTAAACCTGCATGAAGCAAAATTTGTAGGTTAGATTTGATTAATGCTTTTAAGTTCCAACGTTCGTCACCAGCCGCTGGTTGCGATGGCATCTAGTAGTAGCCAAGTTCACAGCTAGGTGTCGTGGATGGTAGCATTTGGTAGCGAAAGTGCACGGGGCTATATGGCCTTGTTGTCACAGCCCCAAAACTAAGTTGGTTAGTTATTGTTGTTTTAAGGGGCGGAACTACGAGGTCATCTGCCCCTCCCAAAACTAAGGAACCAACCAAATTATTTAACCAATTCCTTGTCTTTGAGATAATAATTACATTTTGTTGAGATCACTGTGTACAACAGTCTGCAGAACAATTGAAATAGGTCTTGTTGAATGAAAATAGCTTTGAAGCTATGCCAATAAGGCAACACTGATAAATGGCTTCAAAGCTATCTTTGTCATTAATCCACTATTCTTATTTGTATAATGAAATGCTTATAATTTAGAGTTTCCTGTGGTATTTTTGCAGAGGATGGAGATGATGATTCCAGCCAGTATGTACAGGCAGTAGTTGTTCGGATGTATTTGGTGCAACCCAAGTCCTTACAGGAGTGCCACATTGCCTTCCAGCCACCAACGAGTCCAGCAGACATGGAGAAGCTGAAGAGCATATCACGGGATTCACTAAGTATGTAATTCAGTGATTATATTAGATTTGACTAATACTGATTTACTGAAACCTCTATCATCCTAGAAGTATAGTTTTCCCAGATTTGTTGTCTAAGTTTTGTGATCCTGAAAGTATTCCTATTCTTCCTCAATTACCAAACTCCTCATCTATTGTTCCTTCAAGTGTCTTTTTAGCCTACTTTCGATTTTTGCAAAAAATGAAAGATCAACACAGGGCCAAAAATTGTGTGTCTGTCTGTGTGTATGTGTGTGTACTCTACATGTCTGTCTCCCCCCCTATCAATTCAAACATGGTGAAACCAAATTGAACGAAATTTGGTACAGAGGTAGCACTAGCAAAGGGCACTTCAGTGTCATGTTTTATATCGCCGCCATCTTCATGAAAATTAATGGCGGCCACCCAAATTTTTCAAAGCTTGAATCAAATTACGACTAACCTAATCATCTGATCTCCACCAAATTTTGCAACAACATACCTTCATGAGGGAAGCATCTTTTCACCAAACTACAAGGTCATCAGCCCAATAGATTGCAAATGGTGGCCATGTATGAGTGCAAATCGATTCCCCCTATCAATTCAAACACAACGAAACCCAAATCGAACCACCTTCCGTACTGTGCCCATTTTGAGGGTGCCTATAGCATGTATATGAGAATCGTTTTTCTGGAGTATATTTTGAAGATGGTTGGAAGAGAGCGCCGATGAAAGTTTGTGGAGAGCCCTGTAGCACGAGGTGTTACATCAGATGCGCGCGAGATAGCGAGTCAGGTCACTGCACCAGGAACACCTGTTAGCGAGACAGATGAATGCATGAGGGCATCCATCGTACAAGATTCGTTTCATGCAAGTCGAGCATGTATTCGAAGCGTTTGTTCAGAACTATATTACGAGTACCAGACATATTGCCAGATAATTAGCCTGCGAAGAAACACTGTTTCAGTGTTGTCCTCTGATAGCATTTATATAGTTGGACCAGTTTTGTGTGTTCAAAACTGTTGTGCACTAATATTGTCTCACATACAGTTAGTCTATGTGCTGGAACATATTCCTAACCCGAATATTGGGAAAAGCATATCCTCAATTAAAGGATTTATTTTATAGCTAAATGTTGGAAAATATGGCAAGCAATGTTCATCAATGTACTGCGCTAATACCAGTTTGAATGATAGCAAAGTAGTCGTGTACATTTATACTTGTAACAGGCGTATTTCGGAACGGTAAATGACCGGGTTACCATAGTCTACTACAGCAGTCTAGATTACGTGGATTTTCATGGCACAAGCCATGGTGTTGATGGATATCGTACAGGAATTCATGGTAGCGAACAGTCGTAAAAAACTTTTGAATAATACTACCATGAATCGAAACATCATTATGGATTGTTAAATCATATTTGATGGTGTGAGGAGGTCGACGTGATGGAACTTTGAGTCGTGGTGAGGAGCCAGTGGAAACGTGTGTTACCGCACACGTGCGTTCAAGCCAGCCGCATGTCATGGAGGTGGCATGCTACAGCCATTGGATCCATCGTCGCAGACCATTATCAAGGGAAGTGAACAGCATCTTGACCTTCTAGTAATTAGTACATGTGATTTGCAGACCGTAGACTATTTCATTCAACCATTTTTGAGATCAACGTTTGATGCCAGCATTTATTTTTGAATTATGCCAGAGCATAATGACTGGAGCCACTTGATGGATTTCTAGGCGATACTTCAGCACGGCATGAAGACTAGCATATCCATGATACAGTTTTGTCGTGGGGTGATATTAGAATATAAACTTCCGGATGACCAAAAAATCAAAATAAGTGTTGATAGAGGATAGGATCTCCTCCTCCTGCAGGGTCAAAGAATGAAGTATTTAAGTTTCGATCTGTCAATAATATAGTAATAGCTCCGGCTAAAACGGGTAAAGAAAGGAGTAAAAGAAGTGCTGTAGACATTCTTTCAATGCATCCATGCTTCTATAGTTAGCTAGTTACTTTTCATAGACTTTTCTGGTGTACAGTCGTGTACATAATATTTTTTCTTTGTTGCATTTTTTGATCTTGGATAGTTGCTTGTGATGATTTTACATTACTTAATGAGTCTTGGGAGTTGATTTCAGTAATATTCGAGGAGATTAGATACTTAATCGTTACCTAATGAGTTTGATTTTTCACACGATTAGGATTTTCTAATAATTATAATAATCATAATAATAATTGATGATTGTAATACTTTCGATAATACTTGATTGAATCATGTTGAATGATTATCGGGATTTTGAAGATCTGTTGGGATCATAAACTTGGAATTTAATTATTTTGTCTTGTTGAAATATTTAATAATACAGTGCACTCCCGATAATTCGCGTGCGGATAATTCGCTTTGCGGTTAATTCGCGAGTCTCCAAATATATTTTTACATTGAAATTCTCGCGGCAACTAATCATCATGCTAAGTAAAGCAATCTCTCTGTCATTTAAAAGAATTTTCGTGCGGCGCAATGCGTAAAGACGAAATCTTTGACATTCGAGAAGACTGAACTGCGTTTCTCTGTGATGGAACAGTAGGCCTACTTGCGCATTCGAAACATACGAGCAGGTTGCCGCGAGTGGTATAGCAGAGATTTCCTTTATCTTCGAAGCCCAAACAATACAAGAGGAATGCGCTATCACTGGGAACCTAGCCTCCCTTTCCCAACAGCCACACTCAAAGGTCGCTGACCTGTGAGTTGTGAAGGGTGGATGCGCGGACAGCGTATTGTAAACAGCGATTATTGCGTAATAACGTAACCTTTTGCGAGACCGAGAGCGTATTTGTTGGATGCTCTTACTGCAGTCAACCAGTCATGAGAGAGAAATACCGCTACAAAAGCAAGCGCTTGCCGACATCTGTAACGACGATATTTCGAACGGGCAAATTAGACGCCGATAAAGAGGATTATGATTTAAGACATGAAAGCAAAGATGAAATAGCACGGAATTTGACTGTTGGTGACGAAAATTGAGATCCAGTTGATATCGAGTGCGGGAGTGATGCAACGGAAATCCCGAAAGTTTCCCACAGTCTCTAGTCATACTTATCTCTTATATAGAAAAACGAAATGAATTTTCGTTCTCTTATAATGTTTTCTTCGGAAATGTGCACTCGAAAATTAGAATAAACGATCTAAGAAACAAAATGGGATGACTTAAAAAAAAAAAATTGTAGGCATAATCCACATAGGCCTGCCTCTAGCCTAGCATGTCTTATAAGACACTACAATCAAGTGTTTTAATTATTATTTTGCATTTCAAGCAATTTCAATATTTTAATCAATAGTTTTGTTTTTACTAGGCTTAACAAAAATAACTGCGGATAATTCGCGGAATTTCGTGCATTAATTACCGCGAATTACCGAGAGTGCACTGTAATATGAAATCTCTCTCGATGAACGCCAAATTCAAACATTATGGTTCAGTAGTTAAACCTGAAGCAACTTATGCAAGTGAAACCCTGTTTAAGATGAATACCAAAGCAACAACAGATAAAATCAAAAAAATAGACAGAAGGATCATCAGGACAATCAATAAAAAACATCAAGTAAATGGACAATGGAGACTGCTGCCTAATGAAATAGTCTATAGGGAAAATGAATCAATTGTGGATACAATGCGCAAAAGGAGAATTGCCTTTCTCAGCCACATAGTAAGACTACCAGACACCAGACTACTAAAACAATTATTCAATTTTTTTGGAAAAGTAAAACCAAGAACAACAGGTTTGCTGAGGTCCAGAATGATTTAGACGAGCTAAATATTACAATGAAACAAATTGCAGAGAGAAAAGAGAAGAGGATTCTGAGAAGTAGCGATATAAGATTGAAATTAAAAACAGTCAAACGAAAACAGTACACCATTACGAATGAAGAGGGCGGCCAGGTCGGAGAGATTAAAGAAGCTCTGGAAGGAGAAGAGGAATTTGAGAAGCCATTCCAACTAATATTGTAAAAACTGTAGTGTATATGGATTGATTTAAGTGCTCCAATGTGGGCGTAATCTATGTAAATAAAATAATAATAATAAATTTATTGGGTGATAGTGAACCATTCTGTGGTGTTCACATAATCGAATTTTGGATCAGATTATAGACAAGAGGTAATGAGGTCGTAATTAATAATGTAATTTGGATTTCTCTAATGAGATGATGATAATATTTTCGAAAAGAAAGTTGCGGTGTAGAGCAGTTGTGTCAAATAGGGAGTGTTTTGTAAGATGACTATTGGAAGGCAAAATAATTGTTAATGACAACTAAATGATTTATCTGGCTTGGTAGTTGAGTTAAATGGGGAAGACATGCGTGTACTTAGCCCACAGTTTTTATTCTAATCCATTAATTGAAGCCATGAGGCTCAATGGAATTTAGAAAAATGGAAGTAGTAATAATGATTAAATGATGTGTGTGTTTGATATTAATGATTTTGGAGGATGAATCACTGCCATCGTAATGTACAGGCCATCATGTAGCGACTCTTAACGATTGATCAGCTGATCGGTAGGGGGTAGAGATGGCGACCATTTTGCTTTGTGCTGTGTTGTTTATATCTTTTATGAATGAGTATCCGCGTGAAAAGTGATTCTTGAGAACGCTTCTACTTACGTCATCTAGAATAAGGATTATTTGTTGTCTGAAACAAATGTTCATTTTGTAGGTAGGCTATTGTATCTATGCAAATTTTGTGTTGCATGTTTGTCATCACACAGAAGGTTATGTTTTAGTTAGGACCTCTATATCACTTATTATTTCGACTCATACAAGGTTTTTTGGATGTTAATAAAATGTTGTTAGTTCAGGAAACCTCCTTCCCAGGTCGCAGGTATGTCAAAAGTTTGTTTATAGCAACTACCGGTATTATGAAAGAAATGATAATGTGGCTTGCTTCTCCTTCCCCACCACGACAATTTAAAAAAGCAATGCATACACAACATTACTAGAAATTATTTGTTCATTACGGGGAATACAAGAGTGTGTGTTAAAATTTCCCTGAAAATAAGATACCATTCTTCGGGAGAGAAGAGCTAATCGCCTTGATGGTAGGTTGTTAGTTAATATGGTTTCAATTATTGTAAGAAGTTCCCAAACTTCAGCCTATGCTAGGACTGGAAACATTTCTAATATGATAATGCTGAGGTTAAGTTACTTACCGTATGTAAGTCAGAGAAGCAATATCCAGGTATTCAGTATCTACTGAAGTCAGTCCAAGTTACATTATTTGCGAGAATGGTCTCTCGATCAAGCTCAAGTGAATATGGTAATGTTTTCGTGGCAGCATTTGTGTAGGCTACTGTATTTACATTGGGGCCGATAACCTAGATGTTAGACCCCTTAAAACAACAATTATCATCATCATGTATTTACATTAATGGGATAGTTAGCACCTGGTGTATGTACTGTAGGTTATTGATACCTGATTTCAAAATTACAACCAATTGTAAATTCCTGATGAAAGAAACAAGTTAGATTGAGTCATAGAAAATAAGTGCTGTTAGGATAGGCCCTGTTTAAGTCGCCTTGAGGGTGTCCTGTGCATTGATTACAGTTAGAGATAGGTTACATTGTGCTTTGTCATCCACGAGCAGTTTAGGACGTGATCTGTTGAATAGCCAAGAGTGATGTGGGGTTTTCTCAGGCATCTACCATAAACCTTTTCAAAGCGGTGAACGAGAAAATCGCCAAGAATAGATCTTATTCTCGACGTCAAAATACTGCAATTTAGCCCTGTTTGTGTGTTGCAACGTCCTAGTAAATGTACCGGCAATGTACCACTTTGTTAACTCGCAAAATGCCACCTACATAGGCCGGATTCGAACAAGCGGAGCGATGATTAGACGTATGTAGTGGTAACGGATGGAAGTGCCAATCAGCCCTAAATAGCATTGCTATTTTTCTATGTCTTGAAGCAGGAGCGTAATTTATATTCGTCGGCCGATACTCTTATCTGAGTTTACGATTCTCGCCTGCAGTTCCATAATCTTTAGTCCAGACGATGAAGATGGTGCTGATGGCTTATCAGGCCAATTCTCGCATAGAACATGCGACCACATATGTTGCATCCGATGGAGGGTGGAGGACGTGGTAGTATTTCACGTATCTTCTTCCTCTGGCGAATTTCCTCTTCCTGTCTACGACGTTCCTGCTCAAACTGTGCAACTGCAGCTGAGATGGTAGCACGCCAGCGAGGCGATCCAGTGCAAGAGTATGCCAAGTATTTGGGTTCTACTCTCCTCATGGTCTGCTTGAGTTGGTCTTTATATCGTTTTAAAGGAGCACCACATGGCCTCTTGCCAGTGTTGAGTTCACTATACAGGATTTGCCGAGGTAGTCTGCTGTCACTCATACGATGGATATGGCCTGCCCATCTAAGCCGATGACCAATAATGGAGGCTTCAATACTGTTTATCATTGCTTTCTTAAGGACTGCTATATTAGTTACATAGTCATCCCATTTGATGTTCATGATTTCTTCTTCTTCTTCTTCCTTCGGCTTTTTCCCAATTAATTGGGGTCGCCGGAGCTAACCAGGCTCATTTTTTTTGTTTTGGCCGGGGATTTAAGGCCGGATGCCCTTCCTGACGCCACGTGATTTTTCAGGTGAAAATTCCACATTTGATGTTCATGATTGATCTAAGTTTTTGTTGATGAAAGCGTTCTAGTTTCTTGATGTCCCGGCGATATAGGGTCCAGGTTTCACATCCGTATAGTAGCGTAGAAATAACAACAGCTTGGTACACCAATACTTTCGTGCAGATACTTAGATCTTTGTTCAGAAACACACGATGTGAGAGATGTCCAAAAGCCACATGGGCAGCCTGAATTCTGTTTTCCACATCCTTCTCAGAGGTACAGTTCGCTGATAGAAGACTACCAAGGTACGAGAAGTGTTCCACCTTTTCCAGAGCTGAGCCAGATATGTTGATATCAAAATCTAGGGGGATGGTTCCAGGAGCAGGCTGAGTTAGCACTTTGGTTTTCTGAATGTTGACAGTCAGGCCAAAACGTTCATAAGCTCTGTTGAAACAGTTGGCAGACTGCTGAAGCTCTTCTGGTGTGTGGGCTGGAGAAGCATTGTCATCTGCATATTGCAATTCTGTGACCCAAGTGGAATAGGTTAATCTTTTGGAACTGAGTCTGGCCTGGTTGAAGAGCCCCCCCCCCATCATATCGCTATTTAATTTTCACACCTGAGTTGTTTTCAGGCGATGTCTCATAAAGCATAGCTGCCAGATACAGGGCAAAAAGTGTAGGTGCAAGTACACATCCTTGCTTGAGTCCATTTGTAATTGGAAATTCCTCTGAGATATCATTCTGATATAATACCTGACCAACCATGCCATCATGGAGAGCTTGGATCAAACTAACAAAATGTTCGGGG
Source organism: Meconema thalassinum (assembly GCA_946902985.2). Taxonomy (NCBI): domain Eukaryota; kingdom Metazoa; phylum Arthropoda; class Insecta; order Orthoptera; family Tettigoniidae; genus Meconema; species Meconema thalassinum. The sequence goes on along the minus strand of OX336393.1, from coordinate 285,514,546 downwards.
CATTCAAAGCGCCTCAAAACCATCCACATAGCGCTTCGTGGAACCGTATCAAAGGCCTTTTCAAGGTCAAAGAACACTAAGAACAGAGGTGTCATTTGTTCCCTGCACTTCTCTTGAAGTCGTTTTGCGCAGATGATCATGTAGATTGTACCACGAGAGGCCCGAAATCCACACTGAGATTCAGGTAGTAACTTCTCCGAAACAACCTGAAGTCGATTTAGTAAGATTCGAGCAAATATTTTTCCAGCTATGGCAAGCAGGGAAATACCACGGTAGTTGCCACAGATACCGCGTTCACCTTTCTTGAAGATTGTAACTATTCTGGAGTTTTTCAGGTTAGCAGGAACATTTTTGATTTCCCAAATTAGAAGAATGAGACACTTCCGTTTTAGTTCTTGAAAACGCAATTTCTTCTCTCTGGAGGATGGATCTTGAGAAACAGATAGATAGGCATCCCGTTTAGTTTTGATGAGGTTCAAGATTTCCTCATTATTATTTTCAAACCAGTCTTGTCTCTTCCTTTCCTCATAGCCAATGACTTTCTCTGCAGACTCTGGAATGATATTTTGAAGTGTGGTCCATTCACATTCTACATCCTTTGTGTTCATTGGATTATGAGTTAGTTGTTCTAGAACAGAAGTTTGGTATTCTGTGGCAACGCTATCAAGTTGAAGCTTAGAGGTGTTGAACTTCTTCCTTGTTTTATTCATGAAATGGGTACGTGGCTTTTTATGGATAGAAATCCTGAATCGACTAATTAGAAGTTTATGGTCTGTCCAGCAGTCATCAGTATTTCGGGCTGTCTTCGTGATCAGGACATCACTCTTGTCGCACTGTCGGGTAATGACATAATCAATCATATGCCAATGTTTTGAGCGTGGGTGCATCCATGTAGTCTTGAAGCGACTTGGCAGTTGGAACTGGGTATTGGTGATAAAGAGCTTATGCTCAGCACACAGGCCAAGAAGTAACAGACCATTAGCATTGCAGTTCCCAATTCCAGGTTTACCCATGACTTTTCCCCATAAGAGGCTGTCCCTCCCCACTCTGGCGTTGAAATCTCCTAGTAGTGCAAGCTTGTCTGTAGCAGGCACCTTAGTGAGGACTGTGTTCAGTTGGTTGTAGAAGCGGTTCTTAGAATCCTCGTCATCCGTAAGAGTAGGGGCATATGAAGAGATGAGAGTAATGAACCTGCCTCCTTCAAGAGGTATGCGGAGAGTCATGAGTCTTTCATTTACTGTAGTGGGAACGAGTCGATGATCATTCACCAATTTGGTCTTTACTGCAAAACCCACACCATGGATGCGTCGTTCATTTTCCTCCTTTCCTTTCCACAAGATGGTGTATCCGGATGAAGCCTCGATGATTTTTCCCTCTCCGGCGAATCTGGTTTCACTCAGGGCAACGACATCAAAGTTACGTCTGTTCAGCTCATGGCTGATGAGAGCTGTTCTCCTTTCTGGTCTGTTATCGTTGTCTAATAATGTCCTGACGTTCCATGCACCAATAGTAATGAACTTAGTTATCTTTCTTTCTTTCTTGATTTCGACCGCAAGTTGGTGTAACCCTCTGAGTGTGGTTTCCCAGACGGATTATGGAAGTGACTACCGATGTTTAGCCCACATTTTCTAGAGCCTTCCCCATTCAGGGTGGGCAGCGGTAATCCTAAATAGGCCTGCCCAGTCACAGATGCAGGACCGGATCCCTGAGTAGTCACAGGTCTCAGGAAGGCTACCATCACCCATCTGCCGCCAACGTGCAGGTCCAGACTAGAAGCCTCCAGTTTACCCAAACCTGCTTCGGTCATCCTTATCCCATCGCCGTTGGGCTTGTAGAGAAACAGCAAGAGAGAATGCCATAGGCATGAATTTGTTTAAGGTGGATCTCAACTTGCCAGGGAGTGACCCATACACTATGGTGTTGAAGATACTGCGTGTGAAGGGATCTATCTGACTTGCTGCTGCGACTAGAACGACCCTAGGCGTGACGTCACAGTAGGAGCCTTACGGCCTGTACATTACGATGGCAGTGCATGAATCCTCATGTTACGTGTCTCAAAAAGAAGGGTCTAGCCAGAGTAGCAACCCCACGCCTTAAACCAGATAACGTCATCAGTAGAATTCCGTATTCTACTTATTTTGATTTCACCTTTCAAATATTCTACGGAATGACTTTGATATTGCAGTATTTAGCCGTTATAACTGATCCATAGTTCATATAAAATTTAATCATTTCATGATAATAGCGAGTTACACCCAAATTTAATAAGTGAATAAATTTATTTCTTTAAGAAATTATATTAAATCAACATGGTTGTTGGAGTGATTAATAAATTCCAAGTGTGGAAATTTACGATTATGAAATAACTGACTTATCATCAGATAACATGGAAGAATAATTGTTTTGATGGCTTGTTAAATAATAGAGATAACTATTTAAGAATTTTTCTTATTCATGACTTTTCACATGATTGATTTTGAAACTAAAAATAATTTAGAGGCTATTTTGGAAATATAATGCTGTTGTGACTTAATTATAATACAATTGTATATAATTTGTGAATTGATGTCAGACTGGACTATTAATTGTCTGCACATCATCAATGTGTTTATGGTGTTTCGAATAACACACATTCCAGTGATAAACTATAAATTTGGAGGAACATTTGACAAATTACGTTATTTAAATTTTTTAAACTTTAATTATTGCCGTTAATCGAATAGGGCATCTTTAGAACAGGGTCCCAGGGGGAGCGATAGGGTGTTTTTTTTTATTTCAGGAGTGTATTTAGCGATCTCCCTGTGGAAAGAAGGACTGTATTAGAGTAGGATGGTTGAATGAATAAATTGACCTGATGCATTTTATCTTATAGAAAATTGGGGTCATTCATGATTTCTTGAAACTTAACTCCTTTCTATCCTTGCTGTAGTGTACATCGGAATAACAGCTAAGCTTTTATATTAAATTACAACGTTGGTTGTTTGCTCATATTTTTACCCCGAGTTGTTTTTGAGTCTTGTGCTCTGCTGTTATTTAGATGTGCGCTTATGTGGACGTGGGACCTCCGTCAAACGGTCACAGTACTGAGGTAGCACTAGCAAAGGACAACTCAGTGTCAAGTTGTATATCGCCGCCATCATAACAAGAAAGAAATGGCGCCCACCCAAATGTTCTGAGCTTAAATCAAATTACGACTAACCTAATCATCCGATCTCTACCAAATTTTGCAACAATATACCTTAATGTGGGAAGCGGCTTTTGCCCAAACTACAAGGTCATCAGCCAAATAGTTTCAAGATGGTGGATGTATGAATCATGCAAGTATTATAGCCAAACCGTAACGTACGATTCAACAAGGCCTGGCCTCAACAATTCAGCTTATCGTACATAGGGAGGTTTAAACTGTCCTCGAGGAGGTGACCGGTAGGATATTAGCTTATTATAATAGAAACATGGATTAGAGGAAACAAATGATAATGGAGAGAGATTTGTAAATCTGTGTGCCAGTCAGGAAATGGTGATTGGAGGAACACTTTTTCCTCACAAAAAGTGTCATAAAGTTGCATGGTGCCACCACGAATGTGGATAAATAGTTACGTGTGGAAATATGTGCTACCCATTTAGGTCCCCAAAGGTTTGTCTTTGAGAGACGATACCAGACATAAAATCTAAGTAACAGGAAACACCAGATTCCAATAACGAATAAAATATATTTTAAACACTTTTGAAACATACAAATAACAGGGATCTTATCATGTAGAAAACAACAAATAATTAGAAATGAGGAAACCAAAGCTATAAATAATTACCGCTCTGACGAAGTATCGTTTCACAGCTGAACAGATTCAAACTGACTAACATCATTTACAGAAATCGTCGAAATAAATTAAATGCACGTCTAACACAGTTTGGACATATGACCCACTGATACGGTCATAAGATATTATCAGTCAAGCTCCAATGAAATATGTAAACTAAATGCAAACGTAAGAGAGTAATGACCAACCACTTCTATTCATCACCGTTTTCCAATATGGAGTCCTAAAATTATCAGCTGTTTTTAATATTAACAAACCCAATAATCCCTGAAGCAGAAACAATAGATCATGGGGGTTACTAGGCCAACCGATAACCCCTAAAATAAAATAAATAATACATCATCGTAGATGCTAAAACAGACTCTTATGGAGCACACTAATAAACGAAGCAGAGGGAAAACTAAAAACAAAGAAACTTTAAAATATTAAGGTTAGATAAAACTGCTTCGAAACAAACAAGTTGATCACCAAGGATCAACAGATGAAAATCTGGAACGGCTTAGTAAAATATAAGAAATACAGAAATAAAGACAATTACCTTTTGGAAGACAAACAGTTAATACTAAGATCAGTATACAACGAAACGCTCACACGAAAAACATACAGCATTCACATCAACATAACGACCATGTGTTTTCTGGACTAAAAACAATAAAGTAACAGAAGTACCAACCTAAAAAGATATAAATGTTTAAACCCAAACACATCTCACCCGTATACGACCAAACAGAACACATCACACATAATATAATGGATCTCTACTCAATTGACAACATCAATACACCAAAAATTAGTAAGAGAAAGATCCAACACATTACCCAAATATACCAACCACCACTCCAGCACATAACCAAACCATTTCATGCAACTCTTTCATTCATACCGATCATAGTCAATAACCAATTTGTCAACCATCACATATTAGCGTACCTTCTGTCGGCTTCACTCATTTAATAAATTTTTATATATAGCATGTTTAAAACGTGACATTTCTTGATGTTTTCGATTGTATATCCATTAGATGTTCAATGGTAGTACAGGTAGTTACAGCTGTAGTCCAAAGGACTACGCCTAACCCAAATTATGTCTCCACGATGTCGGTTACATCTTTCTTCTTCGATGTCAAATTAGGTAATAATAATTATTAAATTCAACAAAGCCACGTAGGTTGCCAAGACGACAAATCACAGATAATCACGAACCCAAACTAAGATCTCTGGCTGAGTTCACAATACAGTACGAGCCATCTAGCGGACAACAAGAAAGCTCGCGACACAGTGTAACATTAATTAATGCCCCATGTTGGTAGCGACAATGTAACAGTTTTGCTAGCCCACACGTTGAGCGACAAGTGTAACGGTTTGACCCTCACTGTTGGGTGATAAATGTAACTGTTTACCTTTGCCTAAGCTATGTTGTTTTAATGGGCGCCAAGACCTCAACGCAATGTTGAAATCTAAATTTGTATATAACAACGTCTAGCTCTGGTAGAACACCTTCAAGAATCTATTCACTCAGATCGTGGTATGATTTGATCATTAACCCAACAAACAATTGTATCAGGAGAAGGAATTGGTCTATATCTAATGCTACCTACTGAAAGCAAAGATTGCATTGTAAAAGAAATGAATTTATTATATAAAACAAGTATTGCAAAATTAATAATAATAATAAGTTTAAAATTTAAATTGGAGCGTTGCGATTTTAATATTACCGATAGAAAATTACGTGAAAACGGAGTCTGATAAATTATTGATTTTACTCTTATTCCCAAGCTATGAAGTTACTGAAATATGAAATATAAAACAAAGAGAAACGAGAGATTGCGTATTTCTGTGTCATTTGCGCTTACCACTGGAAATTGCCAAGGCATTTCCCTCGTACTGGATGATGCTGTGTGCTTCCCACAGTCTCCTGGACGTCGTCATCTCCGTCGATATTTGATGATATACTTGTAGATTTGGTGACTTTATGGTCCTATTATCGGAGCCATACCCTCGTACAACCAAACTGGTTAAGTTTTAAACAGATAGTTCTCCACTCCACGGAACATTGGAGCGACACACACTTGCAACTGAACTAGTCAAGTCTTTCACAGATTGTCCTCGTTCCACGGCGCGCCGAACGATATATGCCCCTGTCGGCTCCCCACCTCGGTACCGACTTCCAGCTTACATGGTCTCCACTGATTGGCTGCTCCCCACGCTCTACTTCCCCTTCTCTGTCTCATTACACACGGCGCGCGGATGATGAAGTCTATTTCCGTTCCAACTATCCGCCTTTTCTTGACGCTGCAACCCCGCTTGCGTAATACTTCTTGACAAGAATCAGCCTGTATCTGAATTTCCAGTGAGTCATGTCTCTCATAATATCCTAACTGACGAAACTCCGTAAAATTCCGTAATCACATAATTTTCTATGATATTGTCGTTCGTAATAATTTGCTTGATAGCGTTTTCTAAGACATAGAAAACCTATCTGTATGCTTATAATTTTTATAAAATGCTCCGAAAATATCTTAATAATAATAAATTAACATGAAAAATTCTCTTGGCTGAACAATTTGCCGCGTAAATAAATATAGAATGGCTTCCTACTGACTTATGCCAGTGGCATAAAAACCCCTCGAAAAACACGTTACGACAGTTCCCAGAATATCCGTTAGGAGGAGTGAGAGTCCAATAAGCGACAGTACTCCGTTAAGTTCATAACTTGTCTCATAGATGGAGCGGAGTCTAACTTATTTCGAACATATCAGTAGTTTCCTTAAGGGTGGATAATATGTATCCGTAATCAGTCAAATACAATTGTCACACATGGGTATCACCAGATCTCAAAACAGAAAATCAGATTGATCATATAGCTATTAGTAAGAAATTCAGAAGATCTCTGACATCTGAGGAACAGAAGAGGAGCTGATATTGGTAGTGATCATCACCTGGTGGTGGCAGAGTTTAAATTGAAAATAAAGGCAGCATCTAAGACGGTTGACACTCTGAAAAAGAGGTTCAACATACAAAAGTCGAAAACTGAAGAGAGGAGGAAAGAATTTAGTTTGGAGTTGAAAAACCGGTTTGAAGCCCTTGCAAATCATGAAGAAGAGGAAGAGTCAAGTGTGGAAAGAACTTGGAAGAATGTAAAGAATATTTATATACAAACGAGTGAAAAAGTAATTGGTTATAGGAGTTCTCAACAGAAAGATTGGATATCTGTGGAAACATGGGACTTAATTGAGTAACGAAAAGAAGCAAAAGCTATAGTAAACCAAAGCAGAACATGGCAGCAGAAGGCAGAAGCACAAAGGAAATATTTGGAAATTGACAAAATGGTTAAAAGCAGCGTGAGGAGCGATAGAAGAAGAAGGATTGATGAACAGGCAAATATTGCCGAAGAGACTGAGAAGAAGGGTGATATGAAACAACTTTAGAATATTACAAGGAAATTGTCAACAGGAGGTTATAGGAAGAGTAAACGGACAAGTGCAGGTTATAGCATATGCAGGTGATGTAGCATTAATTGCAAGAAACAGTAAAGCATTAGAAGAGAGCCACGTTCTGTTGGAAGAAAGGGCACGAAAGTTAGGATTAGAAGTGAATACAAGTAAAACTAAGTATATGAAGATGGTAGAATCCAGAGAGGCAAATTAAATTAAATGGGAAAGAAAATCAAAGAGTAGAAGAATTCAAATATTTGGGCTCAATAATAACTGAGGATAACAGAACATCAGTAGAAATACAAGAAAGAATTGAAAGTGGAAATAGATGCTATTACGCTCTGCAAAGCATGTTTAAATCCAGAAATGTTAGTAGTGTACTCGTTGCACTAAGGTATGCGATGTCCCAGCTGACATAGCATCGCATATCAAGTGTCCCGAAACAGAAAAGTAACGAAAACTATAATGAAATAAGGAATGTGTCGGAGATCCAGTTGAAATTAAAACATTATTGAAGAAAATATGGAAAGAAGAGAAAATTCCATCTGATTGGAAAGAGGGACTTACTGTGAAACTTCCCAAAAAAAGGAGACACCACAATGTGCAAGAATTGGAGAGGAATAACACTTCTGAGCATACCAAGTAAAATTCTCTCTAGAATAATTCTAAACCGAGTGAAGGACTCTTATCGAACATCGCCTTCAAAAAGAGCAAGCTGGTTTCCTCAGACAGCGCAGCTGTGTTGATCTAATAAATGCGCTAAGAATAATTCTAGAGCAAAGTAATGAATGGCAGGTAACATTGTACTTGACGTTAATAGATTTCGAAAGAGCATTTGATTCAGTAAACAGGACTGTAATGTGGAACACCTTGATGAGATATGGAATACCACATAAGATCTTGAATCTTATGAAGGAAATGTATGAAGGATACAGGTGTAAAGTAGTACATGAGGGGAAGCTCACAGACTGTGTGAATGTCACAAGTGGAGTTCGCCAGGGATGCGTTCTGTCACCAACACTCTTTTTAGTGGTGCTCGATAATGTTATGAGGAAAATGTTGGATAGGAGAAAAAGAGGAATGCAATGGGGAATGGGGGAAAGACTGGAAGATCTAGATTTTGCAGATGCTATTTGTCTTTTGTCTTCAAGATTTAGTGACATGAAACACAAGCTAGAAGGATTACGAAAGGAAGCAGTGGCTGCAGGACTCAACATAAATGTTGATAAGACCAAGGAAATGAGAGCAAATGCCAAAATTGAAGAAAGGTTGATTGTGGCAGGAGAAGAGATTGAGCAGGTTAAAACATTTCCTTATTTGGGAAGTGTAGTGACAAGAGGAGGTGGAGCAGATGATGTGAAAGCGAGAATAAGGAAAGCAAATGGAGCATTTATGCAGCTGTTTGCGGTGTGGAAGAATAAAAATATTGCTAGAAAGACGAAAATTAAAATTTTCAATACAAATGTTAAGTCAGTCCTTCTATATGCCGGTGGAACTTGGAAGGTTACACGAACTATCACTAATCTTCTGCAAACATTTATAAACTGTTGTTTACGACGTATCATAAACATCAGATGGCCTGAAATAATATCCAACGAAGAACTATGGAGATAACAAATCAAGTTCCAGTTGAAGTGGAAAACAAGAGGAGAAAATGGAATTGGATAGGTCATACTTTGAGGTAGCCAGTAGGATCTGTAGAAAGAACAGCATTGGAATGGAATCCGCAAGGTGCACGGAGGAGACGTCGTCCTAGGAAGACCTGGAGGAGGACTGCAGAGGAGGAGGCACTTATAATTGGGAAGACCTGGAAGGAAGTTAAAGCATTGTCAAGTCGACGACCGCAATGGAGACATTTCACGGATGCCCTATATTCCAGTGGGAACCCTAGGAATTAATTAACAAGGGAAGTCTCTGAACCGGGGAATCGCGGATCCTGCTGGAACTTAGATGCGTTGCATGAGCCCAACTAGGCAGAACCGTGACGAAAAATCTTCCGGAAATTAACTCCTACCCACCGTAGACGGCAGTAAGAACAACAATTTTGAACTGTGCGCGCTGGTCAAGCGGGAGTGGCCTCACTCCTGATTGGTGGCTCAAAAGATCACGTTCCAAACGACTGCCCTCCCGTACTCGTGCTCATAAGCTTCGCTGCGGCAAGGGACATTAATGTTGCATCTTTACAAAATATTGTACGTCGTGCTTTATTATTAATCATGCAATGTAAAGTATCACAAATACATATAATTACAACACAACACAGAGTAAACTGAACCAATGGTCACACGAGTGAGTAAGAGACCAAGCTATTTCACATAGTTCTGACAACAGTGATGTTCGTGATAATAATGTTGGAAACACATACTGCTTTTACACCATCCTCACCGTATAAGACACGGGCGAGTGCAAGTACTACATTGTATTGCACTGATATCGAAACAATATGGCACAGGGTGTTAAAACCGTTCAGGATTGTCGGACGGATACTGATTTCGGTACCATGCGTATTGTCACATTGAAGTAAAACGAGAGGACGGCAATTGGTGGTCAGAGACTGCATTTTCAAGATTGTATTTCTCTGGGCCAAATTGATGTCAAAATTCAATAACCGAACGGTGTTCAAAAATCTACGGACAAAGCTTTTCCCGATCCTAAAGCTGTATACAGTGGAACCTCGTTAGTACGTTTCTCAAGGGACTGAAAACTTTGAACGTAAAAAGCGGGAAAACGTACTAATGAAAAATGATAATTAAACCTCATTAACTTGTTTCAGTGAGGGAAAAGTAAAAAACGTGATGATCGGAAGTACGTACTATCGAATATACAATTTTAATCAAACTACAGAATTATTATATTACAGAACTAGTTTATACAGCACAGAGAAACTAGAGCAATGAAAACAAGAGAAAAATGTACTACCGTATACGGGTACCGTACTCGTAATTGATGTACTGTAGTTCGATTTGAGATATTTAGTTTTCTATAATTGATTTTGGCTTAAATACATATTTTTCGTGATATTCTGTGGAAAAGAAGTACCGTATTCTTTGGCGTGAACGATTGGATATAACCGGAAGTTTTTTTGAGGTTAGACATGCTCGCGCGTCTACCGAAAAAAAGACTCCACGCCCTTAAGGTGAGGATTATATAAAGGTTCTCCTACTTTGGAGCGCCACCTCCATTGTTTCAATAAGACGCAACAAAATTATCACTTGGTTTCACCACTTCTTCGGTAGTGTAATGCGTATTTGCGTGAATCGGATCGTATTGAGTTTCAAGGTCTATACGGTAAAATTGTGGGATCGGATCGTATCGAAACTGGTGTTCTGGAACATAGAAACGCGTATCGTATTGAAATCGATTCTGCGCGCAGACGAAAAAGCGATCGTACTAAAGCGATGCACGGCAAAATATGCAACGTGACCTTGTTTATAAGTTCTGAGCTCACGGGCTATGTAATTCACGCTACGCACAGATGACGGGGCGGCCGGTCGTTAAACGTGCGCTGCCGCATTCACGGAAGGACGAGACACTAGTGGGCGGCCGGCATACTCACGCCGATCTGTGGTGTATTTTGAAACAAAGAACGTGTTATAAGTATAATAGCACGTTCTACTGGCGCGAGAGAGACACGTCGGCTGGCTATCTTCCGTGTTGCGTCATAGCTCTCAAGCGACTTCTACACCGTCAGCTATCTTCTGTGTTGCGTCATACCTCACGCCACTTCCACACCGTCAAAACATACTAATCGTCTACACTGTCAATAACTATCAGAGAATAGGAAGCAATATCGCGTCGTGTTTTCAAGATGCTGAATTTTCTAATGAAATAAGAATAAAATAGTACACCGGAAATTTGATCGTCATAAGAAGGAATAGAAAACGTATTAAGGGGATATATCAACATGTAGTTGGTAGAAATGGGACTGGGACTTGAGAAAATCATCGCGTCAACCGGGAAAACGTCGTAACCGAGAACGTGCTAACGAGATTCCACTGTACATCCAATGGTTGACAATAGGCTGTGGACCCAGGTGGGATGATCATCAGTCGTATGCGCTCTTCACTTTCTAACGATTATGTCCAGGAAAGGAATCCAGAAGGAGTGCCACATTGCCAGACGGTACATGCTGTTTGAAAAAATTATGAAACCAATTCTTCAATTGTGCGGATACCATTTTGCCAGATTTTGTGGGAACAACGTAAATATTGTCATGCGCAAACATAGTTTCTCTCACCCTTTTACCAAACACACCTTTTGGTACTTTCAAAGTTATGAAGAGAGGTCCAAGCAGCTTGCCCGCTGCTGTTACTGTTGGCATTATTGTATAACTGTGCGTTGTGGCCCGCACTGATTGCACTTTGGAGAAAACCGTTTTCGACCCTTTTATAGCCAGTGTCCTACCCGAACACATCTCCAAATTGAACCCACTTTGATCACTATTACAGTACATACTGTACGTTTCCAGGGCCGAGTGAATCTAGAACCGATGTAACCTCTTCCACGAATATTTCTGCTGCTGACATAATATCCATTTTTCGATGGGCATTCTTTGATATCGCCACAGTTGCTATTTTTCGCGAAATGATATTATAGCGATAGTGCTGCACCCAGGAATGGCTGGCTTTAAACCCCGTATATTTTGCGTCCTGCGCAGCTAGCATAGCCCATTGCTGAATTGTCACGTCATATATTACGTCATTATTCTGATGGGCAATGTCAAATTGGGCCTTTAAAGCACATGTTATTCTCCTCAATATGTCGTGGTGGGTGCCACCCCTTTTCACTTGCTCTGCCCACAAATAATATAAATCTATCTTACTTACATTTTACCGACGAAAAGGAAAGCGGACGCCTCTTACCGCTTTTCCAGTACTCAACAGCATTTTGTTTGTATTTCATACCTAACACACTTGTTACAAGAGACGAACACCAGAAAGCCAGATAGGCACAAAACCATCCAAACTGTCCAACAGGTCCTGTTCTTGAATCCTGAGAAGCCTTTCCATACATTTTCCATATTTTTCCTCCAGACAACAGATAACTTTTCCAATGTTAACATTCATTATGCAACGCATGGGACACTCTCCGTATACGGATATAAGCATATGCCGGGTCTGTCGCCTCTCGTTCGGTGACTGTACACCGTAGGCCGGGAAGCAACCTCTGACGCAGCCAATGAAGTTCACGCCACTGGCGCGGCAATTCAAACGTGTAAATCTTAATTTTTCATCTAGTAGAAGGGGAAGTTAATTTCCAAAAGATTTTTCTTCACGGTTCTCCCTAGTTGGGCTCATGCAACGTATCTGCAAAGTTCCAGCAAGATCCGAGATTCCCCGGTTTAGAGACTTCCCTTGTAAGTATAATAGAATGTGTAACCGTAGAAGTGACTAACAGGTCAGGCTTACCATGCCGCCCCGTTGTCAAAAATGCCGCTATTTTTGCTCGTAAATCCTTAACTTCCTAAGTTTATATCCTTTTAGGAATGTACTGAACAAAATAATACATATTTAGTATCAAATGGTTTATAGAAATGGCAGAAAACGCTAATGAAATTGTTGATTTCAACACAAAATATGATAGTTATACTACACCGGTTGTTAACCAAGTGTTATTGTAGCACATCCGTGGCGTAATGGTAGTGACTTAGGCTCATAGTCTGGGGTCCCTGGATCAAATCCCTGCATATTCAAATTTTCTCACTCCGTCTTTTTCTTATTTATTGATTTATAACTACTCACACGTTATAATGTTCAGCATATTATATAGTGTGTATTTGCAATCGAAAATCTATATATATAAAAAAGAATTGCTGTCCGTTAGTCTCGCTAAAACTCTAGAACGGCTAGACCGATATGGCTAATTTTGGTCTTGAATTAATTGTGGAAGTCCAGAGAAGGTTAAAAAGGTGAATAAATATGAAAGTTGTAGCGCACGAGTAGATTCAACAAATGAGTGACGGCACGCGAATCGCTTAAACAAAGTCCTGTATGCGTTCACATACCATTCGTCCGATAGCAATGAAACTTGGGTGAGAGGTTGTGTACACTACAGGCAAGGTTTCTCTCTTAGTAAATCCATGTCGTGATAGGTAGCACACGAGTAGATTCAACAAATGAGCGATGACGAGCGAAGTGTTTTAACAAAGTCCCGAATGCGTTCATATACTATTCGTCTGATAGTGATGAAACTTGGGTGAGATGTTGTGTACACTTCAGGGAAGGTGTAAATCCACTTAACAATAGGTAGCGCCCGAGTAGATTCAAGAAGTGAGCGACGATGGGCGAAGCGTTTCAACAAAGTCCTGTAAGCGTTCACATACCATTCGTCCGATAGCGATGAAACTAGGGTGAGAGGTTGTGTACACTACAGGCAAGGTTTCTGTCTTAGTAAATCCATGTCATGATAGGTTGCGCATGAGTAGATTCAACAAATGAGCGACGATGCGCGAAGCGTTTCAACAAAGTCCCGTTTGTGTTCATATACTATTCGTCTGATAGCGATGAAACTTGGGTGAGATGTTGTGTACACTTCAGGGAAGGTTTCTGGGTTAGTAAATTCACTTTACAATAGGTATCGCACAAGTAGATTAAACAAACGAGCGACAACGCGCGAAGTGTTTCAACATAGTGCCATGTACGTTCATATACCATTCGTCTGATAGCGACTAAGCTTGGGTGAGATGTTGTGTACACTCCAGGAAAAGTTTCAGGCTTTGTTAATCCATTTTACAGTAGGTAGCGGTCAAGTAAACTCAACATATGAGCGAAGGCACGCGAAGCGTTTCAACAAAGTCCCGTTTGCGTTCATATACCATTTGTCCGAAAGCGATGAAACTTGGGTGAGATGTTGTGTACACTTCAGGGAAGGTTTCTGGCTTAGTACATCCTCTTTACAATAGGAATGGCACAAGTAGATTCAACAAATGAGTAACGGCGTGCGTATCGTTTTAAAAAAAAATCCGTATGCGTTCATATACCATTCATAGGATTGCAATGAAATTTGGAGAAATGTTGTTCCCACTCCCGCAAAGATTTCTGATTTAGTAAATCCATTTTACAATTGGTAGCGCACGATTAGATTCAATTAATGGGCGACAGCGCGTGAATCGTTTCAACCAAGTCCCGTATGCGTTCGTATAACATTCATCCGATTATCATAAAACTTTGGGGAGTTGAGCACAGTCCTGCGAAGGTGTATGAATTAGTAAATCCGTTTTTCAATGGGTGGCGCACAAGTAGATTTAACAAATGAGTGTCGTCGCGCGAATCGTTTAAGCAAAAACCCGTATGCGTTCATATGCCATTCATCCGATTGCGATGAAACTTGCATGAGTTGTTGTGTACACGCCAGGGAAGGTTTTCACTTAGTAAATCCATTTTACAATAGGTAGCGTACGAGTATATTCAACAAATGGGTGACGGCGATCGAATCGTTTCAACAAACCGTATGCGTTCATATACCATTCATTTCATTGCGATGAAAATTTGGTGAGTTGTTGAGCACGCTCCCATAATTTTTTTGAGATAGTAAATCAATTTTACAATAGTTTAGAGGTGGTTAACGGAAAAAGAAAAACAATATTGGGAATCCAAAAGCACTTCAACATACAAAGTTACAATGCCAACACTTTCTTTGATTGGCATTGCAACGCATGCCGGGTACAGCTAGAATTATATATATACTAGAAGACCCGTGCTGCTCCGCAGCATTCACTTCAACAATCCTACAGCACTTCTGTCCATATGACATTTGCATGTCTTCATGCTAGTGACCTGAACAGACATTTACGGTACCGTCGCTTTTGGGTAAATGATGAAGTAGACTTTTGAGATCAAATGTGTGGGTGTCTGCCTGTCCTCTGTGTGTGTGTCCCACTATTTACCCTGTGTAAGCTTAAAATGCGCATGGACGTCAGGTTCCAGACGAAATTCTGAAAAGCAGAGGTGAACAGCTAACTCGAAACACATAAGCTATACTCTTCTCTGAAGAATTAACTCGACACGACTCGGCAGTTTGATGCTGGCTGAAGCTAGGGTGATAGGTCGCTCGCAAGCTTGTAAACTCACTCTGAAGCTAGTAATTTAAATTTCCACTGAATGGAGATTGCTGGAAGAAATGAAAACGTAAAAACACTTACAGTGGTCGATGTGGGAGTTGTCGCGGACTTTCTTGCAGAACTTTTCATGCTGAACAATTATCAGAGAGTATCAATATTTTTACCGGTTTACCCAGTGTAAGCTTAAAAGACACATGGATGTTAGATTTTTCTTCAACTCAATTCACTGAAATCGTAAATGCTCGGCTTCGTTTGGTCATAAATAAATGTTTTTCTACCTAATCTTTCATCGAGAAATCCTTTACAGAATGGTGAAAACTGCATCAAAATCCATCAAGTTGCTCTCTAGATTACCCGTTACATCCAAGAATTGGGAACTTTGTTTTATACTAAGTAGATAGAGATATCCACACAATTTAAGGCTACAGCGGTACAATTTGGTCTTTTGTCTACTTATGAACAATGGTATAAATTTAAAATAAAAGATGGGTCTCTTATATTTGGATTTAGAGATGTAACTCTTGGTTCACATGTAGAGGTGTGCAAATTAATCGAATTAAATAAATAATTTTAATTAGTCATAATTACTTTTATTCAAAATCATTTTGACCAACTTCTTTTGTTGTCCTACTTAGTAGTGTTTCCTCTCCCGTGGAATTACACCTTTTCCCATAAGGAATTGCGTCTGGAAACTTTCAGATTATTGGATTCCGAGAGATATCTGAGCTGGGTCCATTTTCAATTTTTCATTGACTTTAGAATTCAAGTCAGGTGATTTCAATGTATAGTTCATGAATCTTTGAATAGTTCAATAGCGTTCATCAGTTAAAATACCCCAAATCCCTCCGCTCTAAATTCACACGTAAAGTAGCGTGAAGTAATAAAAACGAAACGTATGGCATTTTGCATTTGCAAGGCCCCTCTGTTAGTGGAAATTCTAAAAAATCATTTTAATTTGAGTTTCTTAAATGAAAATATAATTAGGAGTCTTGGTTAAACATTTGAAGTAATTTCATCGCCTTGTAAACATACTTAGTGCATTAAACCGTGAAAAGTAAAAATGCAATTTTGGAAAACTGACATCGAATCTAATAATTTGCACATCTTTGTAAAGACAGCTATCGCCTCCACCCCTACAGATAGAATAGTAAGTAAAAGCGATTGATATTTATTAAGCTGTAAATTTGATTGAGTATATCTTTGTTATAGAACTGAGGGAATGAAATAACAGGATGTAGGATAGTAATCACCGATGTAGGACAATAGTAATTTTTTTTTACCATTACCACAGGACAGTTATCGTATTAGGGATGCGGACGTCCTTGTATAATTGTTATTTAATCTGTGCCCCGTTTGCTGAGGTCCGTGCTCCTCCGCATCATTCGTTTCAAAATTCTAATAGTACTTCCATTCGACATTTGCTGTTCACTTGCCTTTTGGTTCTATTTGAACTTTGACGTCATGAAAGGATTTTGCTCGCGATAGTGTGGCATACAGTCAAGTTGACCGTGGCTAAACACCGGTTGAGGTAAATAAATGCCTACTTGATCTAGTGTTTCACCTTGAGCTTTATTGATAGTTTTACAAAAAGCCAAACGTACTGGAAACTGCCTCCTTTTGAAGGAAAATGGCATAGAAGTATCTGATGGCGTAAGGACATTGTTTCCAACATTTACGCCAGTAATAATTTCCAGGTGTAAGCAATTGCCATGCATCTTCCAAACCAACAGTCTAGTACCGTTCAACAGACCTATGTGTAACATTAATATTTCTCAACAAAATCACAATTGTGCCTTCTTTTAGTCGAAGGATATGAGGTGACAATCCACTTATGCCTATGCTGTCTATACATTCTATTGGGAATTGTAGAAGTTCACTCTCATCTTCAGTAATCAAATTATTCACACTGATGTAAGTTCTCGATGATCCTGGGATTAGGTCTAAAACTTTGTCATTGATTTCTTTACAATGTGTATTTTTAGTTGCTAAAATCGCTATTTTTGAAAAGCGTGAAATATTTTTCAGGGTGGGACTAATTCTGAATTTTCTCTATCGACGTGAGGGTATTCACCGTTACCAATTTGTATCAAGAAGTTTGCAAAGTCACGTTGGATCTGTATCTGCTCGCATATTTTTGTTGAGTTTAAACATTTTGAATAATGGCCACAAAGGAGAGAACCTTACTGACATTTGTACTGATGCTGCTTTAGATGCATGAGGCACAACAGGCAATACCTGCCTAAAATCTCCGCCTAAGATGATAATTTTCCCTCCGAAAGGCACGTCGTTATTCATGATGTCCTTGAGCAACCGATTTACACACATCAACGCGTGCTTATTAGCCATAGGGACTTCATCCCAGATGATAAGCTTTGATGAACGAATATAAAAAGCTTCCTTGCTGTTGACTTTTATTCCTGATACAGAACTTTCATGTAAATGTAGAGGTAACTTGAACTGCCTGTGTACAGTGCGCCCCTGAGGTAGTAACAATGCTGCAATACCAGTCCATGCTACAGAAACTACATTTAACCCCAAATTTGTGCAACTGTGAATCAAGCATTGGTAAAGAAATGTTTTCCCGGTGCCCCCTGGACCGTCAATGAAATATTCATTGCTCATACTTTCATTGCTGTTTTGTACTAACCTCAAAATGTCTGTAATTATAGCTGTTTGGTTTCCATTTGCTTGGTTTATCTTCCTACTTAATTGATCCTCATTAAGTTTTGGATAATTCATTGGTAAATTTGTCTGAGGAAAATTATCAGTATCTGGCAATTCGAGAGAAGTAATGGGAAGACCCTGGAGCTTTAATGTATTAGAAATATGTATAAGAGTGAACTGATATGCAATGTTAGGTTCGTGAAACTGCAGATAATCTTCTGATAATGAAAAAATGAAAATGTCCCATAACTATCTTACATTTGAAGGGGTCTGAAAGATACATATGTAAGAAAACAGTTGTCTTAACTGGGAAGGCATCTGAAATTGTGACGCTTCTGCCAAACAACGCTGCCATTCAGAATCGTCAATCAGCAAACCTCGCTCCTTAGCTGTTTCTTTAAAAGTAGAATAGACAACTGCTTTGTCTGTTCGTAGATCCTGGAAGCTGGTAGCACCTATGACGTGAAGCAATAACACGCGTAAATAATACTTTTCTGTTTCTGTAGGCGAAACATTATACATTCTGCCTATAGGTTTTCAAACATTTTTTCTTTTTTGCCACTGGCAGTTGCTCTTATTCCAGACGTAATGTACTGGTGTTTCAGGATATATATATATACGGACTTCTGGCTTGCGAATCCTGATTTAACTTGAACCACGCCCTTAATTCCGAGTTGTGCAACTGTGCTTGAAGTAAAATATCAGGATCGTTATCATTTTTAAAATAGATATTTTGCAAGTTTGGCAAGGGAACTGGTAATCGTACGATAGAATGTGACTGTTCATGCATGTGAAATGAAAATATCCTGAATGCGGCTTCTGTTGGACCAACATACTGTATCTAGCATTTAGGAAAGAAGTAATTTCATCGTAGTTCACCGTTTCGCCTTCAGGACATGTTTTAACAATGCAGCAGTCATGCATGACCTTTATACACATACTTGTGGATTTTAATATGCACTGACCGGCAAAAAAAGTGGAACAGTTAAAAAAAGTAATATGAATAATATAAAACTAGCCTTGAAAAATATTTAATCACATTTTAAAAGCTTTTCACACATTAGAACAAACATCTGAAACATCCGTGAATAGAAATTGACAATATGACATTTCTTAGGGTGGTTTATTACCACCAATTACCCCCCAATCTTCGATGAGCCTATCTTAATGGTTTTATGGCGGGAAGCAGACTGAAAGCGTTTAAGGTTTATGAGTGTTGCCGCTCGCTTATTGTTGTTCTAGGATAACAACTGGCATTTGTTGAACATGTGTGAACCATTGTCACACAATTTAGCAAGTTATCCATTTGCAGTTCACACTAAAACATGCCTCTTAGCCGTGAAGAAGCTGCACAGGCAGTTGCATTGGTGGAGGATGGCCGCAGCTTCCGTTATGTTGCTGAGGTCATTGGATCATCTCTCGGTAGCATACATCGTGCAGTGCAACGTTACAGAGAGCTCCAAACATATGACAGGAGACTAGGGTCAGGCCGTAGAAGAAGCACAAGTTCCAGGGATGACAGATTTCTCACCCTCCAAGTTCTACGTGATCGGCATACCACAGCAGTTCAGGCACGAAATCAACTGGAAAATGTCAGAAATGTGAGAGTGAGTGAGCGAACAGTAAGAAGGAGGTTTGAAGTAGCTCATCTTTCGTCCAGGAGACCTGTTCGTGGACCCGCACTCGAACGACATCACAGAGAGGCGCGTCTTCGCTTCGCAAGGCAGCATCTGGGATGGACCCACGAGCAGTGGGCCTCTGTTCTCTTCACTGACGAGAGTCGCTTTAACCTTAGATCTCCTGATGGAAGAGAAAGAGTGTGGAGAAGGCGCGGGGAGAGGTACAGCCCTGTTGCTTTCTCCTCCAGGACTCCATTTGGAGGTGGCTCGGTTATGGTGTGGGGTGGCATCATCGTTATGGCCCGCACTGAGTTGGTGTGCATCGATCACGGGACGCTCAATTCCCAAAGGTACATCGAAGAGATCCTGATGAACCATGTGATGCCCTTTGCGCCTT
The DNA here is from genome assembly GCA_946902985.2 of Meconema thalassinum. NCBI lineage: Eukaryota > Metazoa > Arthropoda > Insecta > Orthoptera > Tettigoniidae > Meconema > Meconema thalassinum. The sequence goes on along the minus strand of OX336393.1, from coordinate 285,494,556 downwards.
TCATTGGTCAGAATTTCATGCTGATGCAGGATAATGCCCGCATACTGCTCGCTGTGTTGTACAATATCTGCAGGAAGTGGAGATTCAAACCCTGGACTGGCCAGCTCGTAGTCCTGACTTGAACCCCATCGAACATGTATGGGATATGCTTCGAAGGAACGTCAAACAGTGTGACCACACCACCTTGGCACAACTGAGAACATCACTGCTGGAGGAATGGGATCGTATCCCGGCAGATGCCATTCGACGAGTTGTGAACAGTATGCCTGAGCATTTACAAGCTGTCATAGACGCTAAGGGTGGAAAGACTCGTTTTTAATGACCAGTGTTCTCGTGCAGTGCAGTGCAAACATTAATACTGTTTTGTTTGGCATTTCGTTGGATAAACATCAGCCCAAAAGAGCATTACTAAAAAATAGAAAATTGTAAGATTTTCAAAATGTAACGAAATTTGTGAGTTAAAGCGTGTTGAAAAACATGTTTCGGTATTTTCTGTTGCCAACCATCTAAAATTTACATGAATAATGCAAATATTGGAAAGCCGATACATTTTAGTAGAATTAATTAAGAAATTATATAAAAAATTAAAGTGTTCCACTTTTTTTTGCCGGTCAGTGTATAAGATACAAGCTGTACCCGGCATGCGTTGCAATGCCAATGAAAAAAAGTGTTGGCATTGTAATTTGGTTTCTTGAAGAGCTTTTGGATACACAATATTTTCTTCAATTTCGGTTAACTGCCTCTAAGCTATCGTAAAATGAATTTACTAATTTTGAAACATTTGTGGGAGAGTGCACAACAACTCACCAAAGTTGAATCGCAATCGGATGAATGGTATATGAACGCAGATGGAACTTTGCTGAAACAGTTCATGCGTCGTCACTCATTTGTAGCATCAACTCGTGCGCTACCTATTGTAAAATGGATTTACTAAGTCGAAAACCTTCCCTGGCGTATACACAACAAATCATCAAAGATTCATCGCAATCGGATGAATGGCATATGAACGCTTGCAGGATTTTGTTTAAGCGATTCGCGTGCCGTCACTCATTTGTTGAATCAACTCGCGCGCTACCAATTGTACAATGGATTTACTAAGTCAGAAACCTTCCCTGCAGTGTGCACAACAACTCACCCTAGTTTCATCACAATCGGATGAATGGTATATGAAAGCAGATGGAACTTTGTTGAAACTGTTTCTGCGCCGTCACTCATTTGTTGAAACTACTCGTGCGCAACCCATTATACAATGGACTTACTAAATCAGAAACGTTCCCTGCTGTGTGCACAACAACTCACCCAAGTTTCATCGCAATTGGATGAATAGTAGGCCTATATGAACGCATACGGGACTTTGTTGAAGCGATTCGCGTGCCTTCGCTCATTAGTTGAATCGACTCGTGCGTTACCTATTGTGCAATGGATTTTCTAAGTCAAAAATCTTCCCTGGACTGTGCACCACATCTCAGCCAAGTTTCATCGCTATCGGACGAATGGTAGGCCTATATGAACACGTACGGTACTTTGTTGAAACGCTTCGCGCGTCGTCGCTCATTTGTTGAATCTACTCGTGCGCTACCTATTGTAAAGTATATTTGCTGAGTGTACTCAATATCTCACCCAAGCGTCATCGCTATCGGACGAATGGTATATGAACGCATAAGTGACTTTGTTGAAACGCTTTGCGCGTCGTAGCTCATTTGTTGAATCTAAACGTGCGCTGCCTATTGAAAAGTGGATTTACTCAGCCATAAACCTTCCCAAAAGTGTACACAACATCTAACCCAAGTTTCATAGCTATCGGACGAATGGTATATGAATGTATACGGGAGTTTCTTGAAACGTTTTGTGTGTCGTCTCTCATTTGTTGAATCTACTCGTGCGCTATCTACTGTGAAATGTATTTACTCACCGAAGTTTCATTGCTATCGGACGAATGGTGTATGAACACATACGGGACTTTGTTGAAACGGTGTGCGCGTCGTAGCTCTTTTGTTGAATCTAATTATTGTGCGCTGCCTATTGTAAAGTAGATTTACTAAGCCAGACACCTTTCCTGGAGTGTACACAACATCTCACCCAAGTTTCATCCCTATCGAACTAATGGTATATGAACGCATGCGTGACTTTGTTGAAACGCTTCGTGCGTCGTAGGTCATTTGTTGAATCTACTCGCATGCTGCCTATTGTAATGTGGATTTACTAAGCCAGAAACCTTCCCTGAAGTGTACACAACATCTAACCCAAGTTTCATAGCTATCGGACGAATGGTGTATGAATGCATATGGGACTTTGTTGAAACGCTTTGCGTGTCGTCACTCATTTGTTGAATCTACTCGTGCGCTATCTACTGTGAAATTTATTTACTAAGTTAGAAACCTTCCCTGGAGTGGAAACAACTTCTCACCCAAGTTTCATCGCAATCGAATGAAAGGTTTACGAACAAATACGGGACTGTGTCGAAATGCTTCGCGCGTCTTCGCTCATTTGTTGAATCTACTCGTGCGCTGCCTATTGTAAAATGATTTACTAAGCCAGAAACCTTCCTTGGAGAGTAATCAACATCTCACCCAAGTTTCAGCGCAATCGGATGGGTGGTGTATGAACGCATACGAGACATACACACCCACATACATACTATCAAGTAACATTGATTTTTATATATATAGATTTGTGGATGTATTTAACACTCCGAACACTTGAGCATATTTCAACATTAATATGAGCTTGCAAGTAAAGTAAAAGAAATGGATTGTAGGGAACAATGAATCAACTATCGATTTCAATGTCAATACCTCGAATTGTTTTTATAATAATCCGTCCATTATTTCTTCTCCTATACGAAGGATAACCATTGGCATTATCTTTGGTCTCTTCCTGAAACTGTTTAGGGAAAACTTTCTTTCATACGCCATCTTTCATACAGACTGAAGAAGGATTCAAAAATCCGCGAGGTCCATGTACCATATGATGCCTTACCAACTCGTATAGTGCTTCATCCTCGAGATCTGGTATTTCGGCTGACACCACACTGTCAGTGTCAGAAATTTCTCGAAACTTACAATCTTCCGTTAATGTTAAGAGTAAATGGATGTGCGGGAGACCTCGTTTTTGAAATCCCACTGTATATAGATAGATATGCTTTTACCGAAAATTTCCTTAACATTAATCTATCGTAGCAATTCCTTTACTTTGCAATGGAAAACTCTCACTTCAATATCAGGCCTATTATTAGCCGTTTCCCAGAGATGAATGCTGTTAAGTATTTCTGGCCAGCCCGCTTTATAGGTGAACGTAATGAATAAATCTGGCTTTCCAAACTTACTCACTATCGCCATCGCATCCTGATAATTTTGCAATATTTTCCTTGGGCTACCTGTAAAAGAAGATGGCAAAACGGCAATATGACCGACTCGTGAAATTTTCATTTTCAGCTCGTACATGAAAGGCGTCTGCTAAACCGGCATATGTATCAACTCGTAACTTCGTTTGTTGATGACGTATGTATTTTAACCGGTCACCTTCCATACGACAGTAATAATCCACGAATAAATATCCATTTTGCAAACTTGAGCAGTGACAATTAACTCAACATGACCTCCGTGAACACCATTCATAGACATAAACATTTTGTAATCATTGCTCGTATTGATAGCAGTTTCGTACATATCGCTGTTGCCAACAATAAAGGAAGAATAATTATGACACTTGTCTGTAACATGTTTTACAATTCGCTTTCTAACCTGTGTAAATAAACTCTGATTGTTGTACTCGCAATATGCCAATGACCTGAACAGACAATTACAGTCACGTTTAATCTTTATAACATTTGTAATTGAGTGTCGCCTCTCATTCATCATAATATGATTCATTGTATTGATTGTGCACACAACCTTTAAGGACGAATGATGAAACGAAAAGAAGACAGTTTGTAGCTGGTGAGACCAAAGACTATATAACAGAAAGATCGGATACACAATACAAAATGGCGGTTCCAACATTCGACTGTAGCGGCATCTTCGTGAAATTAGTTGTCTTTCGTATACAGTATTTGTTGACATGACAGTGTCATTAGCAAAATGACTGCTGATTGTGCATGAGCATTTCAGTCTCAAAGTAATCCATTATTTGAAAAGTTGTAATTAAATTATGTGCACAGAATCCCCTTCTACTTATTATATGGATACATGCGACATTAGCGCCCGAGTGGAACAGGTAGAAGTTAATGATATCATGTATGTATACATGCGACATTAGCGCCCGAGTGGAGCAGGTAGAAGTTAACGATATCATGTTGTAATTAGGGAACTCTCTGTTAATATCAAGTTAGATTTATTATTGGGGCGGCGTTGAATATCATGATACAGTGTTAGACGTAGTCTCCTAGCGACAATATGTCCGTCAAGTCATTCGATTCCCTTTTCGTGAGACCTTAAAGGAAGTAATATTCGCAATTATTTTAATAATCGAATGATATAATCTAGTAAGGTGGGTATCAATCGACGGTGCTTGACGGGCATTACATTTTAAGACAACAAACGTCGTCGTAGCGCAAGTACTTCCCGAGATACTGTATTTCAGTTTTAGTAAAGGGTGAAATTTTTTGAAAACTATTTTAATATATAAGATACTTAATCACATAATTCAACACTCGAATACAGCAATTAATATTCGTTGACCTTGATCCGCGGTAAAGTCTATTGTTGTTTTTGTTGATTCTTTAGTGGGTTTGCGACAGCATGGTCTTGTAGCCCTGATTACTTGGGTGTGTGTAGAAGTTGTCTGATAACCTGTGTCACTATGATGTTTGTAGGCTTACTAGTGTGTGTACTTTTATACGAGGAAAGATATGGGTAGGAAGCTGTTGTTCTATTTGAGATGCATGGACATCATGGTCATTTAGCCCCGTTTATTTGGGTGTGTTGAATTTTGTCTGATAACCTGTGTTATTGTGATGGCTGTATTAGTTTGTATATAAAATTCATGTGAAGATTCAATCAATCATCCTTCAATATCTGTATAGCATGTTGTATTTCTATACCCATGCATTTAGGAGGAAGTATGCTATATTTTCTTTACTGAACAACTTGTTTCTTCATATGATTTCAATAAATCTTTGCCCCAATGGAACTTGAACCATTTTTAATCGATAATCCATTATCGATTGTTCGAGACCTTGAAAAGTGGTGAATAAAACCGAGGAAAAGTATAGTAAAATTTTTAGAGATATTGGGTTTAAAATTATAATTTTTTAGTCGAGCAGTAAATATAAAATGCATCCTTTGAGCTCATTTAATGCTAAAACGAAAACTGCTCATTAAATGATGTGTTATATATAGGCTTGCCATATTTTTGGTGAGTGAAACCGGGACACATTAATATGGGATGGCCTTAGCGAGGGGTCTGGGGGGTATGGAATACCCCCCAGTAAAGCGGGGGGTCCGGGGCTCCATCCCCGGGCAATTTTTTAAAAATTAGAAGGAAAATGGTGAGTTTTGAGCCTTATTTTAAGCCTCGCAAGTGACGGGAGGGGGGAATCTGGCACTCTAAATTGTTTGTTCTACACACCCTTTAAAAATAAAAAAAGGAATTTTTGCTACTTAAAAATATTTGTTTCCCCTTTTTAATGATAATTTCTTTTCTGGTCTACCATTTAGAAAGAAGTGTTAATAAAATACAATTCAAAATAGTTCATAAAGTTGTTTGATTGAACAATACTAAGCCTTATTATTTTTTGCAAAACTACAACTTTTTGTCTAACTACAAAAACAATATTACCAAAAAAAACACTTTTTGTCAAACTAAAAAAAAATATTAAAAAATGAGTTAACAATGTTAATACCGTATATACTCGAATACCACCCGCACATATTATACAAAATCGGACGTGAAAAATTGGGGTGCGGGTCTTATTTGAGTCATCCTGATTTTAAAGATTTAAATTGCCCGCCACGCGCGATATCGGGTGTTGCGAGTATCCGCTAGATGGTGCTAGCCTTCTTCCAGCTATCAATTTGTTTTACCGTAAGCAGGCGGCGTCATACAGTCTCGCGCACGTTTTCCGAGTGTAAACATGAGTTGTACGAAGAGTTTGCGGTCGTTTAATGTGAGTGAGAAGCTGAAAGTTGTGAGGGAAGCTGAAGTTATTGGAAATCGTGCCCGGTAGGAAATATGATATTGACAAGTCATGTATTCGTGATTGAGCGGGATGACGTCTATGCTACAACCACTGGATATCTGCGTGAACCGCCCGTTCAGCCTTGTAACAGCTGTATACGGAGCAGATGGCGGCCGATAAGCACACACTGACTCCAACTGGTCGTATTCAGCGCCCGGAAGTTCAGCTGCAGATGGCGGCCGATAAGCACACACTGACTCCAACTGGTCGTATTCAGCGCCCGAAAGTTCAGCTGCTATGTTCGTGCATTTTGACGGCATGGAATCATATCTCGGGAGATCTCATACGGAAGAGCTTCAAGAAATGTAGTATTTCGAATGCTATGGATGTCAGTGATGACGACATTTAGTGGGATGGTGATAAAAGGTCCGAAGTTGGTACTCCTGATGACGATGAATGAAGTGTTTGTGTACTTATATTTGTATTTTTAATCGTTTGATGTGTGTTATTTTAGGACGACTTCAAAACTGTTGGAAACTATTTTGGATAAATGCTATTCTGTTTATTTAGTTACGATTGTACATATTTTTTTTTTTTTTTTTTGAAATTTTGTTCTTCAAAATCAGGGTGCGGGTCTTATTCGGGGGCGGGTCGTATTCGAGTAAATACGGTAATTGCTTTCAAACCACTCATATTTTTGACTTGTTTGCTCACAGATTACACTACCCTCGGAACGCGCTGAATTAGCAGTTCGGGCTATTGTTCTGTGTCATTCGTTTGAATACTTCTGACCTCATTGACGCTGTGCGCGATAGTCAACGTTGTTGATTGTAACCGATTCATAAAAGATTCTTAAACACATAAATTCATTACTTTTTACATCTTACTGCCGTTTTCCGGGATATTGATAAAACCGGGCGGGACACCGGGACAAGAGCAAAATACCGGGACTGTCCCGGTCAAACTGGGACGTCTGGCAAGCCTAGTTATATACATTGTACCCCGCCCAGCAATTGAACAAATTTGTGTTGACCAACTGAAGAGTTACAACTGACAAAGGTTAAGAATCTTGGCAAGCCTGAGACATTGACACACCTTATCTCATGGCTGCTAATATACACAAAACTATTTAAAAATTACTGTGGTGGCCGAGAGGGCTAACGCACCAGGTCGTGCCTCGCATGTATCGGGAGAGTGTGAGTTCAAATCCCACCTTGGCTGTCTTGATAATGGATTTCATGTGTTTTTCTATTTTCACCACCAGGCGAATGCCGATACTGTTCCTTTCAACAGGCCCACGGCCGATTTCCATCCAAAACCCCTTCCCTGAACCTTCCTGAAAATAAATCAAATGCCCATTTGCTGCATTAATAAGAATAAAAAATAAATTAAATATTTAAAAATTGAGTAAAAGTTTATTTCTTAAATTAGAGTGTGGATATTATTTAGTAAATATGGTGTTCAATTAGGAATGGCAATACGTAGCTGTGTAATACATGGAAAGCAGCTACTTACCAGGTAAGACACAAATCGATGACCAGAGAACATACTCTCTCTCCAATGCCCTTGGCAAAAAAATAATTGCTGCCGCGGAGGTGGGTACGTCTGGAGAGTCTCCTGAAGTTTTTCCTTTTTGGCGAGGCGTTGCCACCCAACCATACCTTCAAATCTCGAAGGTGAAATCATTCACGACCTCACTGTGCCAACATTACGATAGACTTTTTCAAAGAATTCAAGAGTGAAGTTTTGGACCATCTGCTGTTTAGTCCAAACCATCACTGAATGATTTTCACCTGTTTCGAGAATTGAAGGTATGGTTGGGCGGCAACACCTCGCCAAAAAGAAACACTTCAAGAGACTGTCCAGACGTACCCTCCTCAGTGGCGGCAGAATTTTTCGCCGAGGGCATTGGAAAGCTGGTGTAACGATACGACAAATGTCGACTGAATATAAAAACCAAGCTAAGTGCCAAAATTATCAAATTCCATTTTATTACTAAAATGTGGGCTCTGTGCCTATGCCCGTGCGGTAAAAACCGGGTTATGTAATATTCAGTCTCCAAGTAGTTCAAACTTTAGCCACAAGAATTCGCCTTGGTCCAAGTGCCACCTGCTGTGTATCAAAATCCGGGCTATGTGCCAAGCGCCATGTGACCGGTTTTGTAGTTACTTGGACATCTTGGTGTTATATTGTGTGCTGCATTTTGGCGCGAGTCCCGTGTTTTAAGTGTGTTATGGTGTTTAAGAACGGATGTACCTAAAAAACGCCGTACAAGGGGAGAAGGAAGTGTTTAGCAATTTAAGAAGAAAAATTACGAGGGAAATAACAAGCAAACTGTTCCTCCAAAAGATGCTATTGTTTCTTTGGATATATTTGGTTTTTAAAAACTATGTTGTTGAGGTTCAACATAAGAATGTTGTCCCAGGCCACTTCTACTTAAGCTGCGACTGCGTCTTTGGTCTCATAAAAAAAAGAAAAAGAGTTGAGAAATGTGAGGTTCCCTTGGATGTTGTCGGACTTGTCTGCACTGCTTGCACAAAAAAAACCATTTCTAACAACTTTGATGGATGAAGAAGATTTTTATGACTTCATCGCAGCAGCTAAAAGTTGCCTTAATGCGACAACTTTGGAAATTTTGGGTCAGTCGCCAAGAAAAAGCCAGGAACCGTGTACACACACAAAAGAAAAAAAAAAACTTAGTGATTTTGAACTTTAGGCAAAAACAAAAGTTAGAAGAGGGGTAACTAAGGAAACTATAAAAAACTTTGAACTGCAACGGTTGGGAATGATATCAAGATTGAAGCCTTAAAGAAGGAAGATCTGAAAAAGATGATTCCATACCTAAAGGAAGAAAATAAACCTTTTTACACTGAACTAACACAGTAGCCATGGTTTGAAGAACACTGTTTACTTATAAAAATTGTAATATTTGAATAATAATTATTATAGCCTAAAGAAAAGTACTGTACACTACATTATTTTTAAATTATTTATTAATTTTTTCAACAACTAAGTTTTCAAGAACACTAATTTTTACTTAGGTCGTAATATTATTAAGACTTGAGTACTTGTTTTTTTTTTTAGTTTTATGAATGAAATTCTTGTTTTAAAAATCCCCTTTCTTTACCAAAATATTGTTATCCATAACCTGCTCTTGAAAATGTTGTCTTTCATTATAGGGATACGTTAAGGCACTTAGCCCAGTTTTAAGGAAACATGAGTTGGCACATACCTCATTTCATAAAATGTTGTGACAAAAGAGGTAATTGCAAGAAAAATATTCCTTAGATAACATTAAGCTTTCTTGAGTGTTAATAATGAAAGTGCTTCTGACTTTTTTACGCTATTTTGAAAGAAAAAACCAACTACTGTGAAAATGATGGTGTTTTTTCCGTTTATCTCAGAACTTAGATTTTGGCACTTTGCTTGGTTTTTATATTCGGTCAACAAATGTTTCAGTCGTTTTGGCGATTATGTTAAGACATAAGAATAAAATAAACAAACATTTGGTAGTAAAATCAGTTTGGTATTGTAACGTGTTTTTCGAGGGGTTTTTATGCAACTGGCATAAGTCAGTAGGAAGCCATTCTATATTTATTTACGCGGCAAATTGTTCAGCCAAGATAATTTTTCATGTTAATTTATTATTATTATTAATTTATTATAATTATTATTTAGATATTTTCGGAGCATTTTATAAAAATTATAAGCATACATATAGGTTTTCTATGTCTTAGAAAACGCTATCAAGCAAATTATTACGAACGACGATATCATAGAAAATTATCTGATTACGGAATTTTACGGAGTTTTGTCAGTTAGGGTATTTGAGAGACGTGACTCACTGGGAATTCAAATACAAGCTGATTCCTGTCGAGAAGTATTACGCAAGGCTGGGTCGCAAGGTCTAGAAAAGGCGAATTGTTGGAACGGAAAACGACTTCTCCCTCTCGCGCGCCGAGTGTAATGAGGCAGAGTGGGGATCTAGCGGCGTGCTCAGCCAATCAGTGGAGACAACGTAAGCTGGAAGACGGTACCATGGTGGGGGAGCCAACGTGTGGATATATCGTTCGACGCGCCGTGAAACGAGGACTATCTGTGAAATACTTGAGGAGTACGGTTGCAAGTGCGTGTCGCTCCGATGTTCAGTGGAGTTAGTGACTATCTGTGTAGAACGTAACGAGTACGGATGCACGCGGGAGTCGCTCCGATGTTCCGTGGAGTGGAGGACTAACTTTTGTAAAACTTATCCAGTGTGGTTATACGAGTGTTTGGGTCCGATGTACGGACCATAGAATTATCTAATCTACCAGAATATCATCAAATAACGAAGAAGATGGCGACGTCCAGGAGACTGTGGGAAGCACACAGCATCATCCAGTACGAGGGAAATGCTTTAGCAATTTCCAGTGGTAAGCACAAATGACGCAGAAATACGCAATCTCTCATTTCTCTTTGTTTTACATTTCATATTTCAGTAACTTCATAGCTTGGAAATAAGAGTAAAATCAATTTATCAGAATCCGTTTTCACGTAATTTTCTATCGGTAATATTAAAATCGCAACGCTCCAATTTAAATTTTATACTTATTATTATTATTATTAATTTTGCTATACTTGTTTTATATAATAAATTCATTTCTTTTACAATGCAATCTTTGCTTTCAGTAGGTAGCATTAGATATAGACCAATTCCTTCTCCTGATACAATTGTTTGTTGGGTTAATGATCAAATCATACCACGATCTGAGTGAATAGAGTCTTGAAGGTGTTCTGCCAGAGCTAGACGTTGTTAAATACAAATTTAGATTTCAACATTGGGTTGAGGTCTTGGCGCCCATTAAAACAACATAGCTTAGGCAAAGGTAAACAGTTACATTTATCTCCCAACAGTGTGGGCTAGCCAAACTGCTACAGTATGTCAATCTGTTATTTTTATACAGTCCAACAGAACTTTTAAAATAAACTGCCCTCGTAATTTTCAGCATAACAGACGTGTCATTTGATGTAATTTTGTTTGTTAAGTCTTCAGAGATGGTTTATCAGATTTATCGCTGAGTGGGAAAACTGGGGGAGATCTGGATTGCTCGATACAGGATCATCCTACCAACCATGTATCTGAATCTCAGCAGTCGGCTAACCGAAGTGGTGGGCAGCAGCAGCTAAATCTAATGACTCCTGATGCTTTCAGCTCTCCAGCAAAGAGAGACAGTCCAACTGAACTTGTGAGCCCATTGGTATGTAGTGATTAATCTTGCCAATATTATTGTATAGCATGGAGTTGCATTTTAAAGACTTTTTTGTGGGCCTAATTGCTTTAAGAATTTATTTATCTTTGGTATCTTTGTTAACAGATGGCTCACCATTCAGATAATAACTCCCATGTTCAAAGGATTCTGTCATCATCCCCAACAATCATTAGTAGTCTTGTGTCTGCATCTAATGAAGATGTGCGGTCTCTAACGGCTTCTTCACCAAAGGTATGTGGTATTTGAATTGGCGAATTATTTAGCCTTAAAAATCAAAAGATTTCCTTAGTTCCGCCTCATCAATACAATTTATTCAAATTTTTGTCATAGAATCACATGTCACCTAATTTACAGCGGTACATGTTTCTATGCCTATTTGCATTGGCATCATCATCAGCCTTTCAATATATTGGCAGCACTTAAAAATCACTTTGAACATTGGATGTGATAAAATGTTAACATAAAAACACACTAAAATCACTTATACACTAAACGGATGAATGAAGTAAGGCTACCAAGACGAGCCCTGGAACGACGGATGACGGGGAAGAGAGGACGAGGAAGACCAAGAATGCGTTGGATGGACTCGGTGGAGAATAGTATTAGAAAACGGAACCTGGATTGGAACACTGTGTCGGAAGAGGAATGGTGGAACGACAGAACAAAGTGGAGAGGAACCATATTTGCCCCCACCCAGTGTCAACTGGAAAAGGGGAAATGAAGATGATGATGATGGAGGGAGAAGAGCGTTATAAATAAGAATGGGAAGCTTTGCTGAACACTTTGATTTATTTTTATTTTCTTCTTCTCTCGAATTTGCCTACTTAGGACCACGTTTATTCAACTGGAGGGTCTTGATCTTCGCCCAGTATTGACGCATTTTCTGCCAGTGTAACTCCTTTCTTTCAGTAGTCCAGGGGGTACCTTTCTTCCAAGGTTTCTCCTGAAAACCACGGGCTTCCTTCAAAGCACGCCTCTCAGCGTGTTGATCATGCAGATCTGATATTCCCAGTCCGTTAATATCCTTCACAAGTTTCCGTCAACCCCATGATACAAACCTTCGTATTGTGCCAGAAACTAAGCAAACGATTGGTCAATCTCGTGGAAGGTAATCTCGCGATATGGCCATAACAGGCTATTCTCTTTTTTCTCGCATCATCAGATAGTTTCTCTATAGGTTCGTAGAGCTCGGAGTTATGTCGCCTACGAAATTCTTCATCTACCTTTACAGGACCGAGGATCTTCCGGAGAATTCTCCTCTCCCTAATTTCCATCTTCTCTCTCAGACACCTTCGGTTTAAAGACAGACACTCCATGGCATATAAGGCTTCTGGCCTTATGACTGACTTATGTTTCAATTTCAAGTTGTGAGATAAGTACGTCTTGTTGTATGTGTTCTTCGTCAACCGATTGGCCATTTCTAATTTTTTGACTCTCATGGATAACACTGCCCTTTCTGATAAGTTGGATTCAATCCATTCTCTGAGATATTTAAATTTTTCAGTCCTCTTGATATCTCCCTGCTCCAAAAGCATCTCACTGCTAGCTTCTTTTATGCTAGTGAAGAACTCTGTCTTCTGCAGCGACACTTGAAGACCTACTTTGTCAGCCTGTCTCCGGAGGCAATTTATCTGGATTGATGCTGTATCCATAGAGACAGCAATCAGTGCTATATCGTCAGCAAAAGCCAGACAGTCTACAAATAGTCTGTCCGTCTTACGACCCAGGCATATCCCACTCTTGAACACCCACGGTGGTAAGTTCCTTGCCCCACTCCCTCGCAACCTTCTCAAGAGCACGGTTTTTGGAGGGAAAGAATGGATTTTTAGATAGCAGGTGTTGATTCACATATTTATATTTCAGAATAGATATCCAAATAAATTTGAATGTTATTAAAATATAATCTACAGTTGTTGATAATTATCGCAGTTCCTTGTACTACCACGGTTGTTCAAATGATACATAGACTGATGTCTAGAAACTAACTCACTATGTAGTGGACGATTTTTTAAAACTGAGAGCGATCAAGGGAACTATTCACGATAGGTGGAGCTCTTTTCCAGTCACGGAGGGAGTTGTCATTTTGTGCAGACTAATGATAGGTAGAGATACGGGAAAATCGCAATTGCGATAAATGCTAATTTTACTTTTTTCTCCTTTTTTCAACTACCTGGTAACTAATATTACTATGTATACCCAAAATTTGCGAAACTGAATTGCGACAAAGTGCGATAACTAAGGGTTCTTGCGAATTATTCCCATAAATGCGAAAAGTGCTGAATTTACTGATTAATGTTGAATATTATGTTTTATTACATTTTCGTGCCGCAACTTTGAAATTTGTAAGTTCCCTGCACTGAAAATATCGGCTAAATAATCAATATTTACCAGTGATAATCGATATGTATGAACATCGATTATATTGTCGTGAAAACAATCGATTACGGTAAAAATCAATTTGAAAATGGTGCTGTTATTGCCACATAATATCCACTGTTTATCGCCAGTAAAACGATGATTTTGGAGAAATTATTTTGTAGTTTCATTTGGTTGTGCTAATAAAAGGAATATTCCAATCGTTTGTGCCGATTCTTTTTAAAAATTAGAGCAATAAGGTTATGCTTATATAGGTTTATATCGTGCTGGCCCTCATTTCTTGTATTTGAAATGAAATTGAAAACTCTCAAGTACGTATCGTGATATGAATAGACAATGTTTGTTAGGCGTTCTCTTTGCTTTTGGGAATGTTTTATAATATGATGAAAGTATTCTCTACCATTTGTGAGTTATAGGTTATGTTACATGTCGTCCGGCGATTTCTCCGATAATTCGGTTACTGTTTTACAGATTGTCAGTCAAGAGTCGCAAAAAGGTATACCAGTAATTGCGTGTTTGCATATTCTGTTTAACTTAAGAAAACCTTTGTGACTGATAAGATGCGATCATTTAAATCTTTGGAGTAGATATGAAAGGTGCACAATAAAGTTCACAGGATTGTCAGCATTCGTCTACACAAGTTGTATTGGCAGCAGTGTTAAGTCTCCTGTTGTGTGTGTGGTTTTTATTTTTACTAAGGGAGTGTTAGAAGTATTAAAATCCTAATATCAGTATTAAAGAAATGTAGAAACTTGACACCATACATTTTTCAGAAATGTGAGTTCTCTGAAAATAAAGGCATCAGCCTGGCTAATTGGCAAGATTGAGCTCAAGTACTGTCGGTTGGTTGTATGACGTGAGACGAGGGTACCTGAGCTATGCTGAAAAGATCCAAAGGTCATGTTCTCATTATGCAATCAACAATATCAGGTGTTGTGCAGCAACTCAAATATTGAGGGTTGGCAGAGAGTTGTATTAGTTCACTGGTACTGCCCCAGAAAATTTAATTATTCTGGGAGAAAATGAGAGTATTTTCCATCCCCATGATAAAATTAAAACCAGCAAATATAAACTCTGGAAGTGTGACACAGGAGGGTAGTGTTACAAGCTCGAGGCCGTGGGAGAGCCCGATCACGTGACATATTGCACAATAGACGCTTCTAGAAGGCTGAAATTGGCATAGCAACAGTGAGTTTGGAAATTAATATTATCTATATATTTAAAACGGTAAGCTGATTTTTGTTACGGCGAGATTGACAGAACGGCTGAACCGATTGACTTCGTAATGCACTCTGACGAAAGCCCTTGGCCTGTAGTTTGGCAGAGAGTCTTTAAAATAAACAAATATGTAACCATATATTTTTAAATTTATAAACAAAACTGCAAAATTATTGGCTCAAGCGCATGCGCAGAATCCCCTTGGTTAATGACAGACATGGCGGATGTCCACCGCGTTTTAATGTAATAGTTATTATTATAAGAAATATAAGGGAGGGGAATATTGATTATGATGTTTCTACGATATATAGTACAAAGGAATTATAATAGACGGGAAATGGAGAAGAACTTACACTGACTGTTCACTTAGTTGAACTCAAATCTCAATTATATAAGGGATACTAATTTCAATGTTCCTCACAACTTCACTTAAAATGGAAGTGCGGTAATCTCCAACGTTCCACCTAGCTATCCTAGCGTCTCCACAAGTCGACAGTGAGTTTGGAAATTAATATTATAAATATTGTTATAAAGTATGCTATTGAATCCCAGCCCAGAGCCAATGAGAAGAGGTCTTATTAAAGACGGGATCAACTTCAACTACATAATTTGGTGAAATTATGCATTTAGGCCCTTAGAAGAGGATTTTCTTATTTGGTAATGAAGAAAATAGTAAAGGAAATTATGTCTCATACTTTAAAAACCTCAGATCGGTTAATCTACGCAGTAATAAGCATTAGTAATCTACGCGCTAAAATTATGGTGGAAGATTGATATGGCCGCCAAAATTTCGACTGGGAGAGGGAGATCCAAGGATCGAGGTTCTTATTCCAGCAGTCTTTGAAGAGTGAGGAAGTGTTTTTACTGGGTTAAAGGAGATCCCAAAGCTTTGTCCGAGTGCGACTACTGTCGACTTGTGGAGACGCTAGGATAGCTAGGTGGAACGTTGGAGATTACCGCACTTCCATTTTAAGTGAAGTTGTGAGGAACATTGAAATTAGTATCCCTTATATAATTGAGATTTGAGTTCAACTAAGTGAATATATATAAAGAATAGGTCGAATACTACATTCTGTTGAAAGTCGAGCGTTCTAAAATTTACCGTTTCGACAATATAAGCCTGTTAAGACAGATTTTCAAATGTGTTGGAAATAAAGCTGAATATCATTTTAGATTGCGACGTGAAGTTGGCGAACGCAGTTCAAGTGAACAGTAGCGAAGAACTTATAACATTGGCGCAGCAAATAAACATTATCATAATCACTATCATTATTCTTCAAGTGGTTTCATTCAACATAATTAACATTGTTGATATGATGAACTAAATAGTCATGCACCAGAGACATATTCGATAACAGAAGTTAAGATACAACGATGGAACTTAGACGACGTATTCTTGAATACAGACGTAGTGTACGGTCCATCTTGTACATTTTCGTCAGTCTACGAACACTAATGTAACATCAATTAGCAATAGAAATATTTCATTCACCACCTATATGAATATTTCTATAAATTATTTTCCAATGATGAGGCTGATACATATTTGCGACGGAGAATGAAGATTCTACAGAAGAGATTTGTCAAGATGCTAGGGGTAGCCCAGTAACAATAGAAGAATTTGCCAGAAGGATGTCGTTCGAGCCTAGGCGAATGTTGGTGAATTCCGGAGAGGGAATGTGTTTCCTATCTCTGAGGTCGCAGATCCGAGGTTCGAATGCAGATCCATCTCGGTATCTTGAACTGAGGAAACATCTAAAGTATTGTGTGAATACTTACTGTACATAGATCTTCAAGTTTTCGTCCAAATAAGGTAGCTGTGTCTCTTATTTTTAGTATAGAGCTTGATTAGTGACATCCTGAGCCAACGATCTTACTCCATATTTTCACATTTCATGTATTTCAGTGTTCTCATATATTTTACACTTCAGATGTGTGCTAAGATTTTTATGCTTCAAGATTATTTAGGAGATGATTGCCTTTCATATATTTTTCAATTTTATTCTACGGATCAGTTGTTGAACTGAGATTAAAAATTGTTGTTTGAGGTATCGCCTCATAGAAGACTAGCCGTTTTGACTCTCGAATTTTAATAATTTGATTTAAACCAAATATTCTGACATAGTGTCATAGCTTCAAATTAAATTCTTTTTAAATTTAATTTGAGCACTTTAATGTAACAACATCAAACTTCAAGAACAGAAGAAACATCGAATGATATTGTTGTATCATTATTGTACATAAACTTTCGACGATCTAGGAAATACTAGTCGTTTGATAAGACGGAAGTCTTAATCCCTATAAACATTCTTTGTGTAGAGTGGAAAAACATTACGACGTTGACAAACCTTTTTATTATATGTAAAGCTAAGAGCTTTGTTCATTTAATATGTTAGAGGAAATATCTTTTGATCGAAGATTATTCAAATCTTCGGCTAGGAATTCAAAGCTTATTTATCCCGGTCAAGATTGAATTCTATGTGACACTAAAAATAACATGTGTGTTATTTTACACTATTTGTGTAATATCACGTCATTATGTAGACCTGATATTACAACGATATGCAATTTAAAGCTTGATAAGTGAGATGAGACAGGAGTATTATTTTTATTACATGTATTTGCGACAGACGAGTTAACAATTAATTATCTTTTTGTGGAGTAAACTTTAGGAGGTCAATCACGACAGTCTAATATCGTTCATTACTATTGGAAGTTTCGTTTGAAGAACTTAAGTATGTATAATTGTAGATCAGTAGTCATGTGAAACGATACTGAGGGTCATGCCATTATTTGAGAAAAGTTCCTACAGAAGAAATGTTAATAACAATTAATCCGTTCTTGGTTATTGTTTAACATAGTGGATGATAAATTTTTATGCCATATATATTGTTATATGAGGATTTGTAGAGCTATGGAGTGCTCATGCGAAGGAAGTTCCGCATTTTAAAGGAAGTCAAGTATTATTGTTCTTTGATAAGAAAGGCATGGATCATGATAAGCGTCGTATACAAGTAGTCCAGTTCATGTGAAGTAATGTTTTAGCTGTTTTGACAGAAGGGTTTCAGCGAAAATACAATTAGAGAACGATTGTCTACTCATGTCAATGATACCAATATTATATTTTATTAAACCCGAAGTTATGTAATTACGTACAGTTAACCTTTATCAGTCGACTGTATTAGACCGACAATGTAATGAAACCTATATAAGACGATGTGTGAGCAGTATATGGAAACTACGGAGTGTTAGAAAATGTTTGTGTGGAAAAACAGTGTATATAATTAATTGAGAGTTGTATTGTAACCAAGAATACAGAATCTCGAAAGTAACGTGTTAACAACGTTAAATAGTGTCAATTATTATGAACATATTACATGTAAATATTTTTTGGAAATGATTTAATTTTGGTAGGATTAATTAATCGAATGTTTTGGAATAGCGTGTGTTTTGTGAGCGGATGTTTCGTGCGAATGATTGCTCGCTGTTAAGAGTAATTGTTGAACCAAATTGGTCTAGAACAATGAATGCGAATGAAAGAGTGTGTGAAGATTTTAGAATGATTGTTAAAGGAACATAGAAGTTATAAGCATTTTTGTAAGAGCTGAATGTTAATTTTACGTGTATTTTAAACGCACACAAGGCAGTCTCAATGCAGGCCAGACAGAATGATTCACCGTTAGGAGTGGAGGACTTGGTGTGACATAATGTGAACAGTTGGCGATTCACAGCCTTGTATAAAATGTAAATAGTTCCGAGCTCAACGCTGTGCTATCGCTCATTTATGGAGCAAGCCAGTGCACGTGCGTTTTCAGACGCGTGCCAATGAAGGTAACCTGTTCCCAGGATTGCCATGAATGTAAGAGCATCCCTTAAACCTTTTTATTTTTACGTAGTGTAGGCCTATACCTGCCAAGGCTTTTATGCTGGTATTTTTGCACAGCATTGTAATAAGATGTGTTGTAGAAAGGAAGTGTGTATGATTTTATGGTTGTATTTTTCTTTTGTTGTTAGATTAGTTTATTGTTGTTTTGTTTATATTAGGTTAGTTTACTATTGTTAATAAATTTATTCAGTTCGTTATCCGTGGTTGTTGACGTGTGATTCATTTTAAATATAAGGATTAGAGTATTGTGGATGTATTGTAGGCGAAGCTGAGTTCCCAGTCCCCGAGAACGTAAGTAAAGGTAAGTGTGCCTCATGCAGTTTGTTGTTGATCCACAATATTCTCGTAACTGCTGTATGTAAATCCCTAAAGACCCTGTTGGAGCGATTTCTAATGTAGTAATTGGCCGGTGCTGTTAGAAATAGGCGATCCAGCTGGGGCAATGGATATTCCAACAGGCTACTTTCCGGATTTACGGGTACTGTACCAAGGTGCCAATTGTTAGAATAAAGCGAGCTGTGGTCAGGCGACAATGCTTATCTTATGTAGTTTACTGTGTGGCAGGTGGAATGACGACAATACCGGGCTGTCCTGGACTCGGTGGACGAATTCTGAGGATGTCTATGAAATCCTTTTGAGTGGTTTTCCTACTAACTCCTTGCCAAGTTCCATTCATTTCATTTAATAACTTATGAGGTTGGATTCAAGAAGTGCCATTTGACCATTAAACCACCGGCAATTAGAAATTCAATGGCCCTCATTGAAAAGGACATAATGAGGGAGTAAACATACATTTTATTATTTAGTTAATTATCCATTGTATGATATTTACCTAATGTATGATTCACATTATTGTATTAAATGCTTAAATGCCGTTTATCAGAAACACCCATATTTCCAATCCTGCACATGTTTGAATTAGTTTCCGTGCATATTATTTTGAACCAGAGGACTCCACAAACAGATCTCATTTCAGTGGATCCCTTCTCATGTTGGAATAGCAGGAAATGAAGAGGCAGACAGATTAGCAAAAAAAGGTACCACACTACAACAACCTGTCAGTCAGACTGATTTTATGTCAGCAAAAGGGATCTTGAAAAATACTATCAAAAACAGGTATGAAGAAATGGCAAAGAAAACCGCAGAAACCAAATTATGGAAAGACATTGATGCTAAATGGGATCAATATAAATTAACACCAAGAAAAGAAGCTGTAGCCTTCTTCAGACTTAACACTGGCCACGACTGCCTTGCAGCTCATCTGAAACGAATCAACATCCTGAGATCTGAAGAATGCACACTTTGTCACGAACCTGGAAGTAAAATGGATAAGGGACACCTGCTACATTGCAACAAACTTGATGTGACTGCTAGAACTTCTGGAAACCTCACACAACTCTATTGGAACGCAAGAAAGCTGATGGATTGGAATCCGGGCTAGCCATAGGAAACAACAACAACATATTTTGAACCAGTTATTGTAGCTGGTGACAAACTTTTAAATGCTACAAAATGCTAATTTTTAAATTTCAAAATGCTCCAAAATGAAAGTGCTACAAAATCAATTTCAAAATGCTATTTTCTCGTATCTTTAGTCATGCGAGATCCACCCACTCATACGTAATGAGAAGGGAAGAGCACCCACTTAGTACCTGTTGAGTTATATTTACCATGGCCCTCACTTCGTGATGAAAAAGGTCTGGGCATTTATAAGTCGGGACAAATGCCCAAAACCCATAAATGCCCAGGCATTTTGGGCATTTACCTCTTTTAAAAACATATTCATAATGCAACACGTACATAAATATTGTTTAGCCATATGCGTATTCTAAATATTTATCCATACAAACGGGTATATTTACAGGGTGCGGCAGAAATAACAGACGAATTTCGAACGAAAATAACACAGCAACGCAAAGAGCCATTTAAAAATGTATTGCCTAGTTGGAAAGATCAGTGTTTGCCATTTACATCATATACATATACACACTAGGTTTTGAAAATAATATCATCCAAATGCCGACTGCCCCTTTCGATGCATTTCTGAAGCCTCTCCCTGAAGTTCCGCATTACCCTCCTGGTGATGTCCAGTGGTATTGCCTCGATTTCCTCACGGATAGCAGCTTACGTTGGAAGATGCAAGCCTTCAGGTATCCCAAAAAAAGAAATCACCAAGGGGCGAGATCAGGGGAACAGGCTGGCCATGGGACGTCGCCCCGTAAGGAGATGAGACGTTCTCTGGGGAGGCTCATTGATGCCCTGGCTGTGTGTGCAGTGGCATCATCTTTTTGAAACAACACAGGAGGATTCACTAAGTCACTGTATGTAACTTGCAGATGTTACTGTCACAGTTTTGGCCTTCTCTTCAGAATGGTAAGGGCCGACAATTCTGAAATCAAGGACAGCGCACCAAACAGTGACACGTTCACTGTGGAGAGGTCGCTCATAGATCTGTCTAGGATTGGTTGCGGACCAGTACCGAAACTTTTGTTTACTAACGTACGGTAGCCCGGCTTCATCACTTGCCAGTAGCCTGGAGTCAGCTGCCACAGCTTCCAGGATAGTCTCACAACACGCTCTGCGGTTGGCCCAATCACATACACTAAGTTCCTGCACACCCACCATTTTATACGGAACTTCATCGTGGTGTGTAAAAGACTCCTTACGGTGCGATCTGAGAGTCCCATAGCACACGAGTGCCTAAGTTGAGGAGGGAATGTCTCACTGCACGGATGTTCTCTGACGCCATGAGGCCTCGCTTCGCTTTAACACTCGAACCAGTTTCTCTCGAACACAAACTCCAAACCCAAAGTGTCTACGCTGTGTTGTGGTAACCGAGTCGGCATTTTTGAAGTACGTTTCAATGACGAAACCTCGATGCTCACCACTCCACGCCATGCTAGCGACTGACGAGGTGATGCACGTGTTCTCCAAGGCCACACCAACACCATCTAGGCGATGGCCACACGCATATCAACAATAATACCTGCTTAAGCGCTGTGGCCAATATGGGTGCTAGATATCATAAATGGCAAACACTCCTCTTTTAAACTGCGCTATCAATTTGTAAATGTCATGTTGCGTTGCTGTGTTATTTATGTTTGAAATTCGTGAATTATTTCTGCCACACCCTGTATATATATGTATACAGTATCCACATTTAATATACAAAATTATTTAATTTATATTGTTGGAAAAGTAGTTAAGTAGTCCTAATATTTTTCTATAGCCTCTCAATTCAAGTGGATTTTTATACATAATAATTATGTGTATGCCTATGAATGTTGATTGTGTTATTGTGGAAAAAAATCACTTAATACATCTACACATCTTTATAATTCTTAAATGAGTTTGATATTTTACTGACAAATAACTAATACTGAATACATAATGTATGCTATTACATTAACTGGATAAGTTAAAAATGAAACAAATGAGGACATGAGGTACATATATTTAAATATGAAATTAATAATAAATGGATGTTTTGTGTTCTTGGGGTATCTTAATCACTTTCTTCTGTAGCGGCTTCGGTGGCGTAGTTGGTAGCATGCTGAACTACTGTGCCCAGGTTCAAACCCGGCCGAAGTAGTCGGATTATTTAAGAGCGTTAAAATCCTTCAGTATGCCTTCCCTCGGAGGGGAAGTAAAGCCGGCGCTCCCATGTCATAGATTTATGGCATGTAAAAGATCCTTCCACAGACTAAACTTGTGTGGAGCTAAATTTCTAGGTTAGATTTCGTTGTAACGCTCTTATCAAAGTTCCAACGTTCACCGCTAGGTATCATTGACATCTGGTAGCGAAAGTTGGAACTACTCTAAATTAAACGGAACTTGTAGCTCACCCTAGGGGTGTCCGCTTGAAGCAGCTACAGCCTCTGGCGAGCCGAACATGTCCTCGGACACTCCCGGCACCAAAAGCCATACGATAAATAAATAACTTTCTTCTGTTTCTGTATCCTCTTCATCACTTTTTTCTATTGAACTTTCAAGTAGTTCTGGCTCAGATTCTTCTGACAGTTCTGATTCAGAATCCTCCTCTAGGCCTATAATTCGTTCTTGATTGGGTGTTGGGGTTTCTTCTCCTTGTTCTGGATTACTCTGACGAGTCTCTTCAGTTATTTTGTCGGGCTTGAGCTTAGATGTTCCATTCTCCCCAGTAATCAGCTTCCAATTGTAGGCTAGAGAAGTCAACTTGGCAGCCCTCTCAGATGTAAGTCTGTTTCTTTTTTTACTATGAATCCAACCAAAAGTGCTAAATGTCCACTCTGTGGCGGTAGATGTAACAGGTGCCCCTACATTTCCTACATTTAAATGAGTAGGCCTGGAGTACTAACTCAGTAATACAATGTTTTATTCAAACCAGATATACCGTACTTAATTCCCATTTAGATGTTATTTACAACATTGACACAGGATAATTAAATTATTATTAGCAATATTCGGGCATTACTAGAGCTCGAGTCAACCGGGAAGCTGGTGCTCTGAACACAACGCTTCCATTACGTCATGCCTCACTTCCAACCCACCAATCACAGTCAGTCTGTCTTGAGAATCCGAGCTAGTGTGTTGCCACACAGTAGGATCTCACGGCAGCAGCCTGCAGTGTGGGGACTCAGACATGGTGGACCTGTTGCAACAGTGGACATGTATCTCTATCTCTCTCTGCGCAAAGCCCAGAGAGCCGGCCGCCTTCCCGACTGACGCGTGCTCCTGTTCATCCATGAAAAGTACCTTTGATTAATGGTTTTTATTATGTTTTAGAAGCACTAGTAACAATCACAAGTAGTAGAAAGTAAACAAAAAAAAAACTTTTTTTAATGCCCAGATTTTGGGCGCTTAAAACTGCTTTGGGCAAATGCCCAGTTATAGAGGTGTTGCCCACTGGGCATTTGCCCGGCCCATATCACTACCCTCAATTTCAACGAGAGTGTGGATCATGCTGATCTACGAAGAAACCTTGGTCTGCAGAATACACTCAATATAACTGTTACGGCTGTGAGTTTGTTTCGTCGCTCGCCGCATGAGTCACGGCTGCCCCCGGGCTGGGCTGTGCTCTGCCTCAGTGTATTACTTGCGCCTTACGCAACAAGGGCTACTAGGACAAAGGGATGGTCCAGAATATTCGTGACCCAGCCAGTGATGGAAACCTCGAGAAGCCGTGAATCCTGGATGGGTCTAGAAGCATTTATTGAGTCACCGGCCTGCTATATAAGAGCGACCTGGCAAGCGGGGTAAACAGTGTTTTTTCGAGCTAGTGCGAGTGTTTACCTTGAGCGACAGTTGGTGGCAACATGTCTTGCGAAACCCTTGCGAAGCTGATTCTCTTGACAGCGAGGGAGTGTGAAGCCTACAGAGGAACTGTGCCTTGAACGAGTGTGTTTTCCAGTGCGGCAGAGGGGTTAGTGTGGTGAATTGCGAAAGCACCGGGGGCTGTTTCCCTAGCCAGCTGTCAGCGAAACAGTGTGTAGTGGTAAGTGACCGGCTAATGACGATTCTAATGGGTTGAGGGGGTCTCCACCCAATCAATACAATTTATTATTGGCAATTAACAATTTATTGCCTCTGGGGACATGTTTCGGGCCTCATGGGCCCTTCTTCAGCCGCAAAGATTATGTACATATTCACATCCATCTTATTAATTAGACACAAATCATGCATATTTTGAGAAAAACATTAAAAGTAACACTCTAAAAGCTAATTCTAAAATATCATATTAACCATATTATAAAAAACAAAAACAAGTACAGCTAAAAGTGACACATGTGGTCTAAGTGACCTTAATGTTTTGATCTGGTATGATGCCCTGTTCAAAGTGCTATTAAAATATTTATTTGTTGTTGTTTGAGTCTTCAGTCTTTTGACTGGTTTGATGCAGCTCTCCGTGCCTCCCTGTCCTGAGCTAATCGTTTCATCTCTACATAACTACCACACCCTACATCTGAGGCAATCTGTTTAACATATTCTAACCTTGGTCTACCCCTACAGTTCTTGTCCTCGACCCTTCCTACCATAACTAAGCTTGCTATTCCTGGGTGTCTTAGTATGTTTCCTACCAACCTATCTCTTCTCTTCATTAGCAGTCGCCAGAAACATCTCCTCTCCCGCTCGTCTTAATACCTCTATGTTTGTAACCCTATCTACCCATCAGATCTTCATCATTCTCCTGTAACACCACATTTCAAATGCTTCTATTCTCCTCTTTTCTGCTGCACCAATAGTCCAAGTTTCACTTCCATAGAGCGCCACGCTCCAGACAAAGGCTTTCAAAAATGACTTCCTAATACCTAAATCTATATTCGATGTCAGCAGATTCCTTTTTTGTAGAAAAGCTTTCTTTGCCTGAGCCAACCTACTTTTTATATCCTCTTTGCTTCGTCCATCACTGGTTATTCCACCTCCTAAGTAACAGAAGTCTTCTACTTCCTTCAGCTTTTCACCTGTCAATTTGATCTCCATAGAGGTTTCTGATTTATTTCGGCTGCATTCCAGTATTTTTGTTTTACATTTATTAATTTTCATCATGAATTCTTTCTGTAAGACGGAGTCCATACCATTCAAAAACTCATTCAAATCCTCAGGCTTGTCGGCCAAGATGACTATGTCATCAGCAAATCTCAGAGTTGAAATTATTTCTCCTTGAATCTTCACTCCCACTTTAAATTTTTCT
This sequence comes from Meconema thalassinum, assembly GCA_946902985.2. Taxonomy (NCBI): domain Eukaryota; kingdom Metazoa; phylum Arthropoda; class Insecta; order Orthoptera; family Tettigoniidae; genus Meconema; species Meconema thalassinum. The sequence goes on along the minus strand of OX336393.1, from coordinate 285,469,039 downwards.
CTAATTTCCTTCATTGCTTGTTCAATGTAAAGATTGAAAAGTATGGGTGATAAGTTGCAGCCTTGCCTTACACCTTTCTGAATACCAGCTTCTCTCTCATGTCCTTCAACTCGAATGACTGCTGTCTGGTTTCTGTATAGATTGTATATCACCCTCCTATCCCTGTACTTTATTCCAATCGATTTCAAAATGTCAAACAATTTAGTCCAATCAACGTTATCAAAAGCCTTTTCTAAGTCTACAAAAGCCATGAACGTTCTCTTATCTTTCCTTATTCTACCTTCCAAAATCAGCCTAAGATTTAGTACAGCTTCCCTTGTTCCTACATTTCTCCTGAAACCAAACTGGTCTTCACCCAACTCCGTTTCTATCTGGCTTTCAATCCTCTTGTAAATTATCCTAGACAGGATCTTTGAAGCATGAGTAATCAAGCTGATTGTACGGTAATCTTCACATCTGTCAGCTCCCACTTTCTTTGGTATAGGGATGATTACATTCTTCTTGAAATCAGGGGGTACCTCACCTGTCTCATAAATCCTACACACCAAGTGAAATAACCTGAGCAGACATTCATCTCCTATGCAGCGTAGCAACTCAATCGGTATATCATCTATGCCTGGTGCTTTGTTCCGGCTTAAGTCTTCCAAAGCTCTATCAAATTCTGATCTCAATATGAAATCTCCCTTCGCATCCTCATCAATTTCCTCCTCCCTTTCCATTACATGATTCTCAATCTCCTTTCCCTTATACAAACTCTCTATGTAAGCTTTCCATCTCTCAACCTTTTCTTCCCTATCTGTTAGAGGCTTTCCATTTGTGTCCTTAATATTACAGCACTTAGTCTTCTTTTCCCCAAAAGTATTCTTAATCCTTCGATAAGCTGTGTCTACTTTACCTAATTTCAGACAATTTTCTATACCTGCACATTTCTCTTTCAACCATTCTTCTTTCGCTTCCTTGCACTTCTTGTTAACCTCATTTCTCAGACGTCTGTATTCTGCTTTCCCCTTCTCATCTCTTACATTCTTGTGTTTCCGCCTTTCATTCATCAATTCTAGTATATCCTGAGTGATCCACGGTTTTCTACCTATTCTTTCTTTCCTACCAATGTTTTCTTCTGCGGATTTTGTTATTTCATTCTTCAAAAGTGCCCATTCGTCTGCAATTGAAGTTTGTTTAGGGTTTTTCATTAGTCCTTCCTTTATACTCTTCTTGAATCTTTCGTTTACATCCTTCTCTTTCAGTCTGTCTATTGCCCACCTTTTTGGCTTTTGACTTTTCTTCAGTTTCTTCAACTTTAATCTGCATTTCATTACGACCAGATTGTGGTCAGAGTTTATGTCAGCACCAGGATATGCTTTACAATCCAAAATCTGGTTTCGAAACCTCTGCTTGACCATAATGAAGTCGATTTGGTAACGCCCTGTATCTCCTGGTCTCATCCATCTGTATATTCTTCTATTGTGGTTATCGAATAAGGTGTTAGCTATGACCAACTCATGCTCGGTGCAGAATTCTACCAGCCTGGTTCCTCGATCATTCCTTTCACCTAATCCGAAATCTCCTACTATTTTCCCTTCTCTCCCTTTTCCTACCACAGCATTCCAATCTCCCATTACTATAACATTTTCATCCCCCTTGATATACCTCAGAATTTCGTCTATTTCTTCGTAGACCTTTTCAACATCCTCATCATCAGCTTGACTGGTAGGCATATAGACTTGTACCACTGTGGTGCAGGTAGGTTTAGTATTGATTTTTGCTACAATAATCCGTTCACTATATTGTTCATAATATTCCACCCGCTGTCCAAATTTCCTACTCAATATGAGGCCAACCCCTGCTTGGCCATTGTTTGATTTAGTGCTAATGACCCTATTGTCTCCTGACCAAAAGTCCTGTTCTTCCTGCCAGCGCATTTCACTAATCCCAACCAAATCCAACCTCAACCTATCCATTTCCCTTTCTAAGTTTTCTAACCTTCCACTTCCTAGCAGACTTCTAACATTCCACGCTCCGATCCGTAGAATGTCAGATTTCCTCTTTGTCACTTCTGTGATGTTAACCCCCTCTCGAGTAGTCCCCACCCGGAGATCCGAACGGGGGACTAGTTTACTTCCGGATTGAAATTTTACAAGGGAGGAGGCCATCATCACATGTAATTATGCATAGAGAGGTGCATATCCTCGGGAATAGCATACGGCTGTAGTTTCCCGTTGCTTTCAGCCGTGCAGCAGGACGCAGTGTAGCCATTATTTGGCTTATATTATCAATATCTTAACCGTCTATAAGACTAGTAAAGAATTGATTTATTCTGAAAGGCTGTTACTCCCTTTCAGAATAAGTAAAGAGCAATTCTACTAAACAAAAATACTAACCTTCTACCGTACTAACAATTGAAAATCCACAGCCTGCATCCAGTCTCCGACCGGGTCAGGAATGGAATGAATGAAGCCCCCATCTAGCGGCGAGGATATGAACTGTGCCGGCTGCCGAGGCCTGACGCACTCCTCTGGGGCAATGATTAAATGAATGATAGTGGAGAGTGTTGCTGGAATGAAATTTTTGACAGGGAAAACCGGAGTACCCGGAGAAAAACCTGTCTGCCTCCGTTTTGTCCAGCACAGATCTCACATGGAGTGACCGGGATTTGAACCACGGACCCAGTGGTGAGAGGCCGGCGTGCTGCCGCCTAAGCCACGGAGGCTTCCACCGTACTAACAATTAAATACCAAAATTCTACTAACGAAAAAAATACTAAAGTTCCACCAACAACAAATACTACCACTAAAATAGTCTGTCACCAGGCACACTCACATGCACCCTCACACATCACAGTCTACTGAAACAATGAACTAGATCTAATAAACAATGAAACTGCTACCAGACACACTCACACACCACAGTCTAATAGAACAATGACATATATCTAATAGACAATCTAACTACCTACTTACAACTAAAACTAACTACATACGTACTGTACTGTTATTTGAATTGACAATATTTACAGTAATAATAATAATAATACTATTATTAAATTTTTATTAAACCCGAATTTATGTAATTAAGTACAGTTCACCTTAATCAGTCGACTGTACTATACCGATAATGTAATGAGACCTATATTAGACGAGGTGTTTGCAGTATATTAAAACTACAGAACGTTAAAGGATGGTTATGTGAAAAACCAGTGTACAGTACAACCTGTCACATCCGGACCTGTGATATCTGGACACATCTCCGAATGAATTTTTGAGTCGTAGTTGAAAGCGAGGATACATTAGTGTGCTAGCCAGGGAGGACGAGTGAAAGTTGCAGCGCTTGAAGGCTGTGTGCGTGCTTGGCCGCGAGGGGTTGTGGCCTGACTCGGTCAACGACATCTTCCCGGAAACGCATCCCTTTGTGTGAATAAGCGATATTCCATTCACGGCTTCTGCCTGCCTGCCACCAACGTCAACACGAGGCTGCCTCTACCCTTCAGTCTGTGCGTGAGTTTTGAAGCGACAGTTTGTTTTGCGAGTGTGTTTCTGTTGTTACTGTTATTGTTTACCGTTGTTATCGTTATTGTTATCTTTTAACCTTGTTTTTTTTTTTCCTTTCTAAAATGAATGTTCTTACCACCAAACGTGACATCACTTTGTCAACCTATGCATCAAGGCGTGCTTGAGTCACTAAAGCGACGAACCTATCGCCGTAGGTTACTTTCTTTAAAATGTTTAAAATATTTGGAGATAATTAGAAGATGACCAATGGGCTTATTGGCTCTCCATTATAATTCGGCGTCCTATTTTTCAGCCAATCTTCATGTTTTGGCTTGAGAGTATATTTTGAACCAAAGCTGGGCCATTGTCTTTCCGGCCTTTTTCTTTAATGCTGGATTGGGTAGAGACATTACAACCTTGTGATGAAACGTCAATCGGAACCTATGAAGGGGCGAACCAGCCAAAGGGTATGTCTGCTGTCCAAACTATAAAGAGATAATAATGGGTCTTAGAAAGAATGAATGCGTCAGAAAAACGAGGGATAGAACGAAAATGTATAGTGATAACTTACTAAGCTCGAATTGAAGGTATAACTGACTGTCAGCCTTCCTACCTGGAGGCTGTAATGGGAAGAAAAAGAATTAACATTATAGTCGCCTACACGTATGAACATGTGAGAAGATAACTCAGGCGCCGGATTGCTTACCTTTACTTAAGCTGTTTGGAGGTTCAGAGTGTGCTGTGTCTGACGGCACGTTGCTGTGTGAACTGAGCTGGCCCGACCTTGTAGCAGGCCAGGAACTGGAAGGAGGGGGAGGGAGGAGATGAGTGTGGGGGTAATTATTGACTTGTTGTAAAGCGGAGTATGTCTTAGGTTTGTGGCCTAATTGGCAGGTTATGTGTGAGGGGCAGGGGGGTGCCTTTACGTGGAGAGGATAGATAAACAAGGAAGCTAATGAACGGATCTGAGCTTCAATAATTATGTTTGAGTTTTGACTGCTATGATTGTTGTGGCGACGGAAAAAATTTATAAATATTTTCAAAAAGTATGTTAGCATCGAAATTGATTTAGTTTAGATTATGCATCGGATTGGTGCGCTGTGCGTTATCTATTTCAATTTGCTCTAATATATTCATAATAGGCCCTTTCCTGACTTAATGGATAATTTCTAAATCTTTCTCAATGTTTGTGAAGGTGTGGTTAGCGTCTTTCATATGGTTCCCCATGGCCGAATATTTTCTATGTTTGATCGCATTTACATGTTCAAGGTATCTCGTAGTGAAACTACGTCCGGTCTGTCCTAGGTAATCTGAGTTGCTTTGCTGGCATTTGAGTTTATATATGCCTGAGGAATTGTATTTATGGGATTCGTTTATTTTATTAGAATTATAGATTATTTTATGGTTATTGTTGTTAGTCTTGAACGCGATTTTGGTGTTGAATTTCTTTAGAGTGTTTGCTATGTCATAGGTATGCCGATTAATATATGTAAAGACAGCAAATTGAGTTTTTTCTTTTCTTATGGGGGTGAGCCGGGAAACGGGTTTGTTTTTAATTTTGTTGATGATTTTTAGCCTACTTTCGATTTTTGCAAAAAAATGAAAGTAGACTTATGAGATCACTACAGGGCAAAAAAAAAGTGTGTCTGTCTGTGTGTGTGTGAGTGTGTGTACTCTGAATGTCTGTCCCCCCCTATCAATTCGAACACGGTGAGCGCAAATTGAACGAAATTTGGTACAAAGGTAGCACTAGCAAAGGACACCCCAGTGTCATGTTATATATCGCCGCCATCTTGACGGAAACGTAATGGCGGCCACACAAATGTTCAAAGCTTAAATCAAATTACGACTAACCTAATCATCCGATCTTTACCAAATTTTGCAACAACATACCTTTATGGGGGCAGCATCCTTTGACCAAACTAATAGGTCATCAGCCTAATAGTTTGCGGATGGCGGCCATCTTTGTGTCAAAATCGATTACCCCTATTAATTCGAACACAGTGAAACCGAATGGAATGAAATTTGGTACAGAGGTAGCACTAGCAAAGGGCACCCCAGTGTTATGTTTTATATCACCGCCATCTTGACGGAAACGTAATGGCGGCCACACAAATGTTCAAAGCTTAAATCAAATTACGACTAACCTAATCATCCGATCTCTACCAAATTTTGCAACAACATTCCTTTATTGAGGAAGCTTCCTTTGACAGATCTAATAGGTCATTAGCCTAATAGTTTGCGGATGGCGGCCATCTTTGTGTCAAAATCGATTCACCCTATTAATTCGAACACGGTGAAACCGAATGGAATGAAATTTGGTACAGAGGTAGCACTAGCAAAGGGCACCTCAGTGTCATGTTTTATATCGCCGCCATCTTGACGGAAACGTAATGGCGGCCACACAAATATTCAAAGCTTAATCAAATTTCGATTAACCTAATCATCCGATCTCGACCAAATTTTGCATCAACATACCATTATGGAGGGAGCATCCTTTGACAAATCTAATAGGTCATTAGCCTAATATTTTGCGGATGGCGGCCATCTTTGTGTGAAAATCGATTCCCCCTATTAATTCGAACACGGTGAAACCGAATGGAACGAAATTTGGTACAGAGGTAGCACTAGAAAAGGCCACCTCAGTGTCATGTTTTATATCACCGCCATCTTGACAGAAACTTAATCGCGGCCACCCAAATGTTAAAGGCTAAAATGTAATTACGACCAACCTAATAATCTAGTCTCGACCAAATTTTGCAACAACAAATCTTTATGTGGGAAGCATATTCTGACCAAACTGCTAGATCATCAGCCCAATAGTTTGCAGATGGTGGCCAAGTATGTGTGCAAATCGATTCCCCCTATCAATTCAAACACGGTGAAGCCGAATTGAACGAAATTTGGTACAGAGGTAGCACTAGCAAAAGGCACCTCAGTGTCATGTTTTATATCCCCGCCATCTTGACGGAAACGGAATGACGGCCACCCAAATGTTAAAAGCTTAAATCAAATTTCGACCATCCTAATAATTTGATCTCTACCGGATTTTGCAACAACATGCCTTTTTGTGGAAAGCATCTTATGACTGACTACAAGGTCATCAGCCCAATAGTTTGCAAATAGCGGCCATGTATGTGTGCAAATCCATTCCCCGGATGAATTCAAACACGGTGAAACCGAATTGAATGAATTTTTTTACAGAGGTAGCACTAGCAAAGGGCACCTCATATTAATGTTTAATATCCCTATAGCACGTTGTATTTCAACAAGCTACTACAACCAACATTCAATTATACTCCTTGAAAAGGACAAAGAGTTATAACAATACCCATGCATTTAGGAGAAGGTAGGCTATATGTTCTTTACTGAACATCTTGTTTCTATTTCTGTTCTGGAATACCCGTTGGCTTCCGCTATTTGAAAAATTACATTTATTTCATGCTGGTAGTCTTGTTCGGTCATGGGGATGCTGATGGCCCTGTTGACAAAGCTTATGAAAGCTGCCCTTTTATGGCTTTGTGGATGGTTAGAATTGTTCTTTATAACTGTGCTGGTTTGCGTGGGTTTCCTATAAATACTATATTGGAATTTCTCGTTTTTGATGGACAAATTGAGATCCAGGTAATTAATCATATTGTTGTTGTTGGTTTCGCCTGTGAATGTAAGGTTGGGATCTAGGTTATTCAGCCTAACGAGAAGCTGGTCTAAGTTGATGACGTTTCCATCAATAATGACAAATATGTCATCCACATATCTTCCCCAGAATTCTATGCCTTTTATTTTGTTTAAGATTTCGCTCGCTTCTAAGTGGTCAATATAGATGTTGGCAAGAATCCCGGAGGCTGGGGATCCCATTGCTAGACCTTGGTTCTGTTTATAAATGCTGTTATTGAATTTAAAGTAATTATTGTTGAGAGTGAAACTGAGGATCTCAATAAATTCTTCGATTTCTATTTCTGAAAGTTTGTCATTATCTTTTAAATTGCTTTTGATAATTTCTATTGTATTTTGTATTGGTATATTTGTATACATATCTTTTATGTCAATTGTATGACATGAATGTGTAGGTTTAATTTTCAGATTTTTGGTTATTTCGCAAAACTGTAATGAATTTTTGAAGGATTTATTTGCTTTAAATGTGTAATTATTCTGGAGGAATTTCTGTATAAACTGGGCTGTTCTATATATGGGGCTGCTCCTGTAGTTGACATGACACCGCGGTCATGTAGCCCCGTGTACTTTGGGTGTGTGTAGAATCTGTCTGATAATCGGTGTTAATTGTGATTGTATTAGTGTATCTGTTTTTTTAATTCAAGTATGGACTGCAACTTAGAATTTTTCAAATACGGACGTCAGTACGGACCTTGTGAAATGGATAATCCTCCAATTAGTCTTGAGTGACCAGCTCTCGTAAATAACTGTAGTGTTGCATGTAGTTCTGTCGAGGCCACCGGACTCATTAGGACGGATTAACTTCTGTGGTCTGTTGACAAGTGAAGGGCAAGAGTTCCCCACAAGAGGCAACTGGAGTGAGGTACTGATTGCTTGTGTTTGCTATTTGTGTAGTGTACCTTTCAGGCTTCCAATAAAGATAATTAGATTTCTTTAAAGGAACAATTGTGTTCGTGCTTTCACCCACCGTAATCCAGTTAACGTAAGTGCCACTAGGGGGGTGGCACGTAACATTACATTAGCCGTTGACTTGGTAGCTGCTGATCCTCTTGGTAATTGAGAGTGGGTTAGGGCCAGGAATCTAAATTATCAAGTGTTCTGTGACTCCAAGAATTTTTTTTACGTGGATATGTTTTTGGGCTGAGGGTCAAACCAAACTTCGCGTGATACAATAGATTTGCATTATACAAAGTGTGACGGTTTAATGCGCACCTTGCCTCTAAGCAGGGCACTAAGCAATACTACCATTCACTGTACTTGTGTAACTTGATAGGAGTGATGACAGGATTGTGGTATAACCGATGTTCAGATTGCATAGCAGTTCCAAGTTTGTTTCTTTTCTATGAAGATTAGGTATGTCATGATACAGTGTACATTGGTTGGTTGGTTCCTTAGTTCAGGGGCTGCGACAACACGGTCATGTAGCCCCGTGTACTTTGGGTGTGTGTAGAATCTGTCTGATAATCGGTGTTAATTGTGATGACTGTATTAGTGTGTGTGTATCTGTTTTTTTAATTCAAGTATGGACTGCAACTTAGAATTTTTCAAATAGTTCCTACTTTTGCCGCCAAACGCCACCGTCAACGACTACTAGGCCGAGTTCAGAACTTAACTACTAGACGCCACCGCAGTCGGCTCTTGGCAACGAACGTAGCAACCTAAGAGCTTTGTTTACATTCTTAACCTATACAATTTAGTTTCACACAGGTGTAATTAGTGGAAAGTTCTTTAACATGCCATAAATCTATGACATGGGACCGCCGGCTTTACTTCCCCTCCGAAGTAAGGCATACTGAGGGATTTTTAACGCTCATAAAAAATCCGATGGCTTCGGCTGGGTTTGAACCCACTATCTTGGGCATAGAAGCTCAGCATGCTACCAACTACGCCACCGAAGCCGCTACAGTGTACATTAGTGAGTCGTAATTGTTTTAAGGGCCATAACGGCGAGGTCATCTACCCCTCGTAACGCAGTTAAAAATTCTGTTTAGTTGAAATTTATAGGTGGGTGCCTAAATATGAAAAAGTGCTGTGAAGGTTCTCTTGTAAACCTTCCATGGGGTGTTGGCCAAAACAATTACCAATAGGCCTCTCATTCTATGAGCGTCTGTTACAATTACATACCTGCCAACTCTCCCGATTTAGGCATGAGACTCCCGATTTCAGACTATTTCTCCCACCCTCCCGCTTAACGTATTAAATCTCCCGATTTTTCAAAAATCCCACGCGTAATTCAGATGGAATGTGCGAGATGACACTCCAGTCGTCGATCGAACGGATCGACTTGACGTGTTTTGAAGTTATATCTCGATACCGCAGTTTCGCTCTATATCGATAATCGACAACTGCGTACTAACTCCCGCGTCACGTCCTGCTGTTATAAAAAGTTCGCTTCGAATACGTCTTTGTTTGAAATACAATAAGTAAAACCTGAATTTCCCGCCGAATCAATACTTTACTTAATACAAAAACTATGGGTACATGTTTCGGAGACCCTCTGTCTCCTTCCTCAGCCCTCTTTTGGTACTACAAACATCGTAAAACACATTCAAAATCCGCAATAAAACAACATAAAACACACATCATAAATTACAAAGCCACAACATATTAAAAACTACGAGCTTAAAATACACTAATTAAAATTCAACAACAACCATAAATAAAGCATGTAATGCTCCTCGCATTTTTAGTCATTCAGTCCTTGTTTAGTTTGTGTCTTTGGACACATTAAAATATTGTTTATGCACAACCATTTATTTTGTTCAAAGTGTCTTCAAAACTCTAAAATAAATGTAATCAATCTATGGAGACTCTTGCGTACGTAGGGCTTGTTGAATTGAAAACCTCTAGAATTTGCCTATTGTCGATGGACACTTGTTGTTTGAGGTAGAACATCAAATATTATGGTGTTCCCTATCTAGAATACTTAACAACATGCTGTAGTGAAGCGACTGTTGTTTATGAATAACAGTCCAATTAGATAGCTAGTAGAGAATTGAAGACAGTCAATTCAGGGCTTCTTAGATGATGGTTAGCTGACGGTCGGCGGCATCGATTATAAATATTCATTACTTTTGTTTTGGTCGAGGAACATTAACAAGTTGACACCTCGTCTTGTCTCAGGCGTAGTTCAGTTGAAGTTGACCTCTGTGAGGGTTGTGGTATTGACAAGGTCACATATGTCCGAATATTTGGAACTATTCAGCATTCCATGACGAATAAGACGAGGTGTCAACTTGTTAATGTTCCTCGACCAAAACAATAGTAATGAATATTTATAATCGATGCCGCCGACCGTCAGCTAACCATCATCTAAGAAGCCCTGAATTGACTGTCTTCAATTCTCTACTAGCTATCTAATTGGACTGTTTTTCATAAACAACAGTCGCTTCACTACAGCATGTTGTTAAGTATTCTAGATAGGGAACACCATAATATTTGATGTTCTACCTCAAACAACAAGTGTCCATCGACAATAGGCAAATTCTAGATGTTTTCAATTCAACAAGCCCTACGTACGCAAGAGTCTCCATAGATTGATTACATTTATTTTAGAGTTTGAAGACACTTTGAACAAAATAAATGGTTGTGCATAAACAATATTTTAATGTGTCCAAAGACACAAACTAAACAAGGACTGAATGAGTGAAAATGCGAAGGAGCATTACATGCTTTATTTATGGTTGTTGTTGAATTTTAATTAGTGTATTTTAAGCTCGTAGGTTTTAATATGTTGTGGCTTTGTAATTTATGATGTGTGTTTTATGTTGTTTTATTGGGGATTTCGAATGTGCTTTACGATGTTTGTAGTACCAAAAGAGGGCTGAGGAAGGAGACAGAGGGTCTCCGAAACATGTACCCATAGTTTTTTATTAAGTAAAGTATTGATTCGGCAGGAAATTCAGGTTTTACTTATTGTAAACACGGTCAATACGGAACCTGAAATGAGTGCTGTACCTAATTTGTTTGAAATCGTCGATGGTTAATTCAGCGCTTGTTCCTAGATGTTTTGCACAATGACCTGTGGGTGATATGTAGTTGTACGCTGCGGCATATTTTATCTGTTTCACACGTGAAATTATATGATTTATGTATAACTTAGTTAAATGCGTAGGCTGTTGTGATTTTTTGATCTGAGTGAGTGCGTCCGTTTCTCGGTAATATGGCGAAGAAATATGATGTGACATTTAAAAGTGTGTACACAGATAACTTTCCGCATATAACTGAGTCAAGAAGAGGCGCAACATTTGCATTTTGTAGTGTCTGTAGGTGTGATTTCAGTATCTCACATGGTGGAAAGGGAGACATTTCAAAACATGTGCTCTCAAAGAAACATAAAGACAATGTTCAATGTGTTGAGAAAAACAAGAAATTTGATTATTTCAAGTGTAAGGAGGAAGACACTGACAGTATAACACGTGCAGAAGTATTGTTTACATCGTTTATTATTGAACATAACCTCCCTGTCAATTGTTCCGATCATGCTGGTCCTTTATTTAGGATGATGTTCCCAGACTCAAAAATTGCCGGGAGATATAGCTCAGCCAGAACTCAAGTATGACAAACTGTCTAAAGTTATGCTTTCCATTCTGACCATTCCGCATAGTAATGCAGAGTGTGAGAGGATGTTCAGTCTTGTCAGAAAACCAAGAACGCAGTTCAGGTCATCTCTCTCCGACAAGACTTTGGACAAACTTATAACTCTGAAGTCGATTCAGAAAGGGAAGTGTTTATAGCAAGATCTTTTTGAAGAGGGCAAAATCAGCCACAGTCACCTGCAACAACGACCAATAATATGATCTTCGATATGTCACTAGTTTTGTATGCCTGAGTGTGGTCGAAAGAAAGGTATGCTTGTTGGTACATTTGTAAACTCTGATGTCATATCATGTTAGTCATGTACAGTTTAATAGTGTATCTTATATATTTGCTGAAATGTCTTAGACTGTGTATGTATTATGTTGCATCGCGGCCGCCCCCCTCCCCTCCCAATCGCTGCCACGTCGAATCTCCCAATTTTTCATTTTGAGAGGTTGGCAGGTATGCAATTATCGACGTAAGACTACTTCTGGTTCTAAGTTAGTATTCATTCAATGTTACAGGGGTTTGTACACTAACGAGCACACATTTCAGAAAATATTGGAGATCTCTGCAACTATTAGAGGGATTTTCTTTAATATTGGCCCATATGTACAGTACATAATTGTTAATTTTTTATGGTATAAGAATATTTTGAATGTTGAATGATTTTATTGAAATATTGTTCCCCTATTTCTCTCTCCTAAAACACTTTATTTGGGAAAGTAAAGCAGAAACTGGTATTTTTTTCATACCTCGTGAAAGATGTCCCACCTTGTGATTAACATAATATGGTCTCACTGCAGGCCCATGATCAATCGCATTAACATTTAAAAATTTACAGAAAATACACGACTGACTATATTCACATATTATCGGTTCTAGATTTTTGCTGGATCTTTCAGTTAGGTGCAAATTTTAGTAAATGAATCATCGGTAAGGGATTGACAGGAAACACACAGTTTATTTAAGTTTTATTTCAGTCTAGATTCCAACTCTTCTGGGACTTGCAATATGGCATGGTATTACAGATGAAATATTTGTGAGAGAAAGATTATAGATGGTTTTTTTTTTTTATGATAATTCAGGGTCTGAAGGATATTTTAAGAGCCTGCTGAACCCAAGATAGCGGGATCAAATCCCGGCGCAATCAGTTGACATTTGAGGGTGCGCAAATGTGAGGGAGCCCTGTCAGTACTGGCACGTTAAAGATCCCCTTTGGGGCAAAATTCTGGCACCCCGGCGTCTCTAAAAGCCACAGTAGTTAAAAGGGACGTAAAACCAATAACATTATTATTAGATTTGAAGGATACAAGTTATGAGACAGATTCCACATGTGCTCAAGTACATGGGGATACATGGCCATGATGTCAAACAGCCCCTAATTTAATCAACAACTTCATTTCCCGGTTCCAGTGATCTGAGGCGGGGTGTGAATCAGAACCTCCATACTTTTTTGTATCTCCACCACTCTCGTCTTTCTTCCAGTATATCTTCACTTTCACTCCTCTTTTCTCAATGTTCTCCCTCACTGTATCCATCCACCTTATCCTCAGCCTTCCCCTTTGTCGCCTTCCCATGACTTTCTCGGTAAATAATCGCTTGAGGGCTCTTGTCTTCTCCCATTCACATCAAATGTCCATGCCATTTTAATTTACTGATCTCACTCTTGTCTTGTATCTCAAAAATCCTGTTTTTTCCCTATTTCTATGTTTCTGATTTTGTCTCTGTGCTGCTTTCCAATTTTACCTCTAAAGAACTTCATCTACTTTCATCACGTTTAGTCGTTGTCCACGTACCTGCTGCGTATAGCAATATAGTTTTGTAATATGTTAAATAAAAGATTTTTTTTTACATTTCTACCCCTCAGACTCTTGTAAAACCCATTTGCTTGTTGGATCCTCTTACCAATTTCCTCACTTACCCTTCCATAGTCTGTGAGGACACCCCCTAAGTATTTGAAGCTTTTCACAACTTATAATGGTTTTCCATCTACCATCAACTAAAATGCAAAAATTTGAAAAACTACTCAGGATTTTTGCATGAAAACTGGCACATGAAATATATTCTATCACTTGAACCTATGAAAGCAAGAAGATTTTTTAGTGTCCTTTAAGCTTCCATATCTAGTTTGCAATATAAAGGGTTAAATGTTTCATGCTTGTGTTATGTAGGGAGCAACTGTTCTGATGAATAGCTTGGAAAAACCTCTGGCTACATCCAGTATTCCTGATGGCTCTTCGCTGATGAAGGAAGGGTTTGCCAGTGGCGGGAGCAGTCCAAGTCGTGAAGTACAAGAAATTCTTTCCCTTCAAGGAAGTGAATGTTTAAACCAAAGCTACTATGATGAAAAGAACAATGAAGATGAGGAAGAAAGTATGGAAACAGTGAAGTCCGTATTAGAGTAAGTGAATGTACTTCGATTTTACATGATAATACATGCATGTTACATTTTCAGTGTAAGGCTAGATTTTGTTTTGATTCTCTTTACTTGATCGTTCTTTGCTTGCCTACCTCTCTACATGGCAGTAAGTTCTCTTTTCATTCCTGGGATTGTCAGCATGATTTCAAAATATGGCTGGTTAAAATGTAAATGATGAATTTCAGTTCAAAATGCAGTGGAATCCCGTTAGTTCGTTCCTCAGTAACAAGTTTTCCCGCTAATCACGTCAAATTATAAAAGTCCTGGTCCCAAAGCACTAAATTGTATGTAAAATATTGCTTTAGCACGTATTTGTGCTCCCGCTTACTACGTTCAAATTTTGACGTTCTTCTGTTCAATATTTTGGGCAGCCCTTGCATATTCATCAGACCAGTTGGACTTCGGCTAAGGTTAAGTGATTGCGTAAGCTTGCCACAGTAGCGGTCGAGTGCTCAGCTCAGTTTAGCAGTGAGTGTGCTTCCTGTAGTGTCATCTATTCATTCAGTGACGATAGCTTGCCGTATAGTGATATAGTGTTCTTGGCTATTTTTATCTGGGCCTTATTTACGTGTTTGCAGTGGAGGAGAAGCGAGGCAAATAACAAACAGTGAAAAACTACGAATCCTTCAAGAAGTGGATCGCAATCCAAATATGAAGTGTGTGGATGTAGCTTGGAAGTTAAACATTCCTCCGTCAACTTTAAATACAATTGTTACCTTACCTAGATGGCCACATCTTTTTGGACTTGGTCCCACCAGCGAAGTCTCGGACGTCCTAATGGTTGCCTTCCTCTGGGTACACCTTCCAAAACTGCTCTTAAATTCAATTCTCTACTTCTTCTATGTACATGACTGGCCCAGCGCAGTCTTTGGCTTTTGGCACGGGCCACGATATCCGGTTCTTTGTAGAGATTCCGCAATTCCTTATTTGTTCTAATTCTCCACTGGCCATTTTCTACTAGCGGTCCGAAAATGCGTTGTAGTATTCTATTTTCAAAAGTTACTAATTTCTTTTCAGTTTGCTTGGACGATACTCAGGTTTCTGAGCCGTACGTGACAACAGGAAGTATAATACTTTTATAAATTCTCACTTTAGTTTTTCTAGATATAATTTTACTCTTTAAGAGATTTTGCAAAGACCAGTAGCTTTTGTTGCCTCTGAGAATTCTTGATTTTATTTTTGTTTCTTCCATATTATTCTGGTCTATGATAATCTCCAGATATTTGAACTCGGTACATCTGTGAAAAGCGTATGAAGCAACTGTTAAAGGGGTTTTGTACTTGTGCTGCATGCCTTCCTACAACTAGATATTTTGTTTTTTGTTCATTTATCGATAGACCTACCTCCTTGGCTTCTTCAATAAGGGTTTCTGTGAGTGTTGTTTGATCGTTTTCGTTTTCTGCCATGAGTGTTATGTCATCAGCATAAGCTAATGTTTATTTTGTTTCCCACTTCAAGGCTTGGGTGGAGCTCGTTTACTTGTTTCAATGTTTCTTCTAAAGCTAAATTGAATAATAAAGGCGAGAGTCCATCTCCCTGTCTTATTCCAGTGTTGACATTAAATTCTTTGGTATATTCATTATTGATTCTAATTTTGCATTTGGACCCTTCTGTACACAGTTTTGCCATACTGATAAGTTTTTCTGGTATTCCATTCCGCTGCATGTATTTCCACATTTGTTTCCTATTGACACTATCGTATGCCATGTTGAAATCTACAAAAAGATGGGCTGTTTAGTTAAACTCCCAATATTTGGATATTACTCGCTTTAAGACAAAAATTTGATCTGTTGTAGATCTTTGGCTTCTAAATCCTGCTTGGTGATCTCCAAGAATTTCTTCTGCATAGCATGCTAGTCTGTTGTTGATTATTCTTGACAATACTTTGTATGCGCTGCTTATTAATGATATCCCTATGTAATTATTGCACTCGAATTTATCTCCCTTTTTGTGAATCGGAACTACTACTTCCATTTTCCTTCTACTGGGATTTCTTCCTTCTCCCAGATTTCTACAATTAAGTTATGTAACCTTTTTAGCAAAGGGCTTCCACCTGCTTTAAGAGGTTCTACTATTATGTTATCCTCTCCAGGGGCTTTAATTTTTTTAAACTTTTAACTACCTTGTCAACTTCTTCATAGCTAGGAGGGTTATTCTTTGGTTGGACATTTAGGTATAATTCCTCTTCATTGTTTAGAGCAGTATTCTCCATTTTAGGTCCATATTGAATATATTCACTAACAAAACTATTAATAATTTCCATCTTTTCATTGTTTGTTGCCACTTCTTCACAATTTAACAGGTCTTCAAAGTAATTTTTCCAAGTTGTTAGCACTTCTGTTTGGTTGCAAACAACATTGCCATTCCTATCTTTTACCCCTACTGATCTTGCCTTTTACCCTTGTTTAAAATATCCGACAAAGCGAAAAAATTCTCTTGTATTATTTTTGTTGCTATCTTCTGCTTTTCTTAGCTGATCTTTCACAAAGTTCTGTTTAGCTGCTCGTAATGTTTTGTTAGTCTCTCTATTTATCTGTTTGTAATTTTGTTTGTTGGATCGAGTTTCATTGGTAAGCATCGCCATTTTTGCTCTTGAACACCCCTGGTCCTTTTTAAGGAAGCCAAACCCTAATTACGAATGTGTCCAGACACCTGAACAAAACGAACTTGGGAAGGGAAGCTGCTAGGCCAAGTTTCAAACATACCCAGAGGACTTACTTCGGAGCTATGGCTAGATTTGTCGCTTAGAAATGAAACGCTGTTTTCTTTCAAATCACTCTACATCTCATCATCATCATCTTCAGCAGTTTCCGACCGCTGGTCGGGTCTGCTTGGAACATAAGCCTCTCCATTGTTTCCTGTCCATCCACCATCTCTCGTCTTTCACTGTGTCCCAGCACACTCCTCTTTCCTCCACACTCTTTTTAACTCCTTTTGTCTATCTGTCCCTGTATGCCTCCCACCAAGGCGGACCGGGTTCGATTCCCGGTCAATGCATGTGAGATTTTCGATGTGAAATGCCATGTCTTGTGGCTTATGATCGCGAGGTTAATGGTCACTTTAACCTACAAGCTTCCTTTTTTTTTGTCCATCTGTCCCTTGGTCTTCCCCTTGGCTTCCTTCCCTTCATTTCCATTCCAAACCTCTTCTTCGGTATCCTCTCCTCTCGCATCCTCCTCACATTTCCATACCATTGTAGCCTAGATCGCTCTATTCTATTTTGCAATGGTTCCCCTCTTACCATCTCTCTGACTCATTCCTTACTCTGTCCATTCTTGTTACTCCTACCCTACTCTGGAACTTCATCTCCACTACTCGTATTTTATTCTTGTCCCTTTCCTTCATCACCCATGTTTCTGAACCATATGTCAATTTTGGCACAAAGTAGGTCTTGTAGATAATTCCTTTACATTTTTGTGGTACATCTTTATTCCATATCATCCCCCTAACACTGTAATGTTTTCTTCTAAGTTGTGTTCTCTGTATCCTACCCTGAAGAGTCCCCCCAGCAAGCAGAATATAAAATAGATTAATCCCGTTGAGCACCAACTCAAATACAAATGTATTAGAGTAATAAACTAAAGTTCAAAACAAGATTAACACGAGTTCTCAATAAAATCAGAGTGTAGGGTAAAATATATACCAACCCGGATACAATCAGTTTGGGAAGTAGTTTTGATATTCACTGCAATAAACAAGCATTTACCGAGAATATTACTTACGGTTCAGTAGTCATATTATGATACATAATATATCTATAGTACTGCAGTGTGATATAATTTTTTAAGTTTTCTTTATTATAAGAACTCTTCTTTGTGAGAAGATTTATGTGATTATCATCAAGAAGCAGTCTAGACACCTTCATATAATATATATTCACTTCCAGTTTTTTTTTTTATAAGACCACATTACTTCGTATAAGATCCATCCTGCTTTTTATTTGTTACCTCCTATCAACAACAATCTCCTACTAACTCCTTTTCTTATCTTACTCTCTGCCTTCTAAAGATATGCCACCACCCTAGTGTTGGATCCTCTTCTATGGACTCCACAGATATGCACACACAAACACCTAGTTTTTATCTCAACACCTGAGCGCTCTTATCATAAAAATGTCACATTCGTCCCCAGAAATCTATACAACAATGTTATTTTGGAGGGATTTCTAACACACATTTTACCCAAATATCCATCAGTACATAAGATACTAAATCGAAGACCAAATACATCTTCATACACTGTTTCACCAAACACTCCACTGTAAAATACTTGGCAGCATTCAATCTCCAGGAAGAAATAGCAGTTACTTTGCAAACCAAATGATATATTAGGTTAGTTTGTGCAAAGCCAGAAAATTGTCATAACCACAATCATAATCTCCGTCACAAAAGAACATATTTTCCATGGCAAGCAGCAACTCCGCAAGGCCTGCTCTTCCAGATTCCTCCATATCTACTTTGAAAGACCAAAATGTTCAATGTTCCAACCAACTTCCTTGAGGGCAGGCTACACATCCAGATTACCATAAACATGAACAATCTCTTCTTCATTTGATCCTTTCCAAGAACTCCTAGTAATTCAAATGGATGACCAAGATCCTCACCATAATATAGGGTCTTAAGGTCCTTTTCTTGATAAGCTACGCTTCTGTAGATGCCAACCTATATAGTACATTCCACAAAACTGGTGTATATAATTTCCATCATGTATTTTGTAATTGAAATACAGATGCCACATCCGTTGATCTGATACAGATTCACACTTGTCTATGATAACCAATCTTCATTTCCCCATTTAGACTTCTCGAATCCAAAAACTTAGAAATCATATCTCGATTAAACCAATTTACAGTACAAAATCAAACAATTAGATGCAAAAACAAAGTTCAAATTACAGTTAAGAGACGAATCAAAATCAATGTATTGACACAAAATAAGAAAGAAAATTAAATAACATTCTCACTAAAAGATATGTACATTACAGCAAACCCACAAATGTACCTTGTGCAAATATATCTTAAGATAGATCACAACATAGACATAATATGCCTCAAAAACATGAATTATAATAATAACGTAGTCGCGTAACACGCCCCCTACACATTTAATTCCAAATATACATCCATCACATACACACTTCTTACACACGTAAGAATATACATGAATATAATTAACTAAATCATAAACTCTGCATTCAAAATACCTATCTCTAAATGCCAGGCATAGATGTACCTATACTTCCTTTGAACGACAAACTTCCGTAATGACTGTACATTATATGTACCATACAGAATTCTCCCCTCATCTTCTAGTACATATGCACATGGACCTATCCTCTTATGAATTTTATATGGACCAGAATATATAAGAAAAAACTTCTGCATCACCTTTTCTGAGCTACAGGATTGCCTTGGTACCCGTAATAGTACTAAATCACTCACCATAAACTCGTCAGTTTTTTTATTTCTTTGTTGACGTTTTCTTTTTTCAGATGCTTTATGTAAATTCCTACCTGCCAACTTAATAAACATATCCCTTTCCATCTTATTTTCCACAGATAAACCCAAAGTTTTTACTAATTCATTTTGAAGCTTTTTACCTAGATGAATTTCCATTGGTGTAAACTTAGTACTCTCATGCTGTACCGAATTCAACCAGTTTTCGACTTTATAAAGCTGAGATACCCATGTTGTATGCTTATCATGAACTAAAGCACGAAATATACGACAAATCTCTTTCATAACACGTTCACAAAGGTTTCCCTGTGGATAACGTATTGTGGAATGTACTTGTTTTATCCCGACTTGTTCCATTCTGTTTTTCCAGTATTTAGATGTAAACCCAGGTCCACTATCCGTCAAAATTTTAAGTGGAGTACCATATTCTGGGATATATCGATCTACTATCATATTACTACATGCTTTTCCTGTTGCCTTCCTCATTGCATATAATTTTACAAATTTCGAAAAAGCATCAATCACCACAAATATATATTGATAACCAAATTGTCCTTTTACCACTGGACCAAACAAATCTGCACATATTAACTCCCCAGGTTTACTTGTAATTAAAACTTGCATAGGACCATAAAGATACCTACAAGGGAATTTAGATTTTTGACAAAGAACACAAGTAGATAGAATCTTTCTTACATCTCTTCCCATTTTATACCAAATAAAGTTTTGTTGAAGTTCATACAAAACCTTATTTGCACCGAAATGTCCTAACTCTTGATGAATAAACCATACTGTCTCCTCTCTAAGGCATCTCGGTACACAAATACCCCACTTACCCTCCTTACTTTTATGTGCCAAAAAGCCATCTTGTAATTTATGTCTACCTATCTTAAGACTCTCAAAACCTCCTGCCTCTAATTTTACTAATATATCACTCAGTTCGTCATCCTCTCTTTGCCTGTCTAATAGTTGCCTTAATGATTTCATAGACTTCTTATTACTCTCATCTATGCAGGCACAAATTAATTCACCCTTCTCACTCTTCAAAGTATATTTTTCTACTATTATCGTTCTATCTCTAGATAAAATATCAGCTAATATATTATCCTTCCCTCTTATATGATATATAGCAAAATCATATTCCTGTAAAGCTAGTATCCATCGACTCACTCTATTTGAACTCAACTTACAGGATTTCATGAATGCTAAAGCATGATGATCCGTATAAATACTAAATCTACCTCCCAAAACATACATACGGAACTTACACAGACTATAAACAATTCCTAAAAGTTCCAATTCCGTTATACTATACTTTCTTTCAGCAGATGTTAACCCTCTTGACGGTAATGATACAATCCTAAGATGATTGTCTTAATCTTTTTGACATAATACACCCGAAATCCCTATTTGTGAAGCATCAGTCATCAAAATATATTCCTTATCCCTAAATGGATATTTCAACACTACAGCTTCCATAAATCCTTGTTTTAATGCCCGAAATGCATCCTCATGAATCTTTTCCCATTTCCATTTCATGCCCATCTTCATTAGGTCTCGAAACGGTTCCACTAAGCATGCGTACTTAAGTACAAATCTTCAAAAAAAATGCACATTCCTAAATAAGATTTTAGTTCTTTAACATTCCTAGGTATATCAGTATCCAGGATTTTCTCTATCCTACTAATCTCCGGAGATACACCTTGTGCAGAAACTTCATGACCCAAAAAGATAACCTTTTGCCTACAAAACATCGATTTAGACAGCTTTAATGTGAAATCAGCCTTATCCAATTTGTTAAAAACACAATTCAAATGATTTAAATGTTCTTAAAATGTTTTAGAACTAATAACTAAATCATCTATATATATAGTAACAAAATCAGTACAATCATTTCTTAATGCAATGTTGAGAGCTCTTATCAAAGCAGCAGTATTACTTTTAAGTCCAAAAGGTACCCTACAGAAATGAAATAGGTTATATCTGTAACTAAAAGCAGTAAAAGGCTGATCTTCTTTTTTTAAAGGTACTTGCCAGAAACTTGAACTGAGATCTACAGTAGTGAACCACTGTTTATTCTCAAAATTCTGTACTAGTTCTTCTATAGACAGAGATTTAAGTTGATCAACTGAAATATGCTGATTTACTAACCTAGCGTCCAGACATATTCTCACGTTACCATCTCCCTTAGGTACTGTTATAAGAGGATTTATATATGGACTATTAGATGGCTCAATAACCTTATCGGCCAACATCTGATCTATCTGTGACTGTACTGCCGACTGAAATTTAAATGGAATAGGGTACCTATGTCCTACGAAAACCTTGTAATTATGAACGTTCAAAGAATGTACATAACAATTAGCTTCACCAATCCTATCCTCAAAGACTCTTTTCTTACTTACTAGTACCTTAAATAATAGTTCTCCCTTTTCTTCACTCAATTGACTTCGTTCAATTGCTTTCCCAAATAAATCTCCAAGATCATCTTCAATAAGTAGGTACTGTATCTATAATACACAATGTCTTACTTTCTTTAAACTCATCTCTTACGTCAGTATCTATTCCTGCCTTATGTATCTCCAATTGATCCTTAATCAAACATATTCATTGTTTAATCTCCCTTCTGGATTAAATTCAACACAAGCCTCTATACCCTTTGATTTAAATCTTATACATGCCTCGTCATAACATAATCTAGCATTATAGCTAGACATCCAATCCGTACCTAGAATAACTTTATATACCAAATTTGGAACTACCAAACAAACCTGAGTGCCAATAAAATCTTTAACCTTAATTTCTATAATAACTTGTCTAGATAAAATGTGTTACCTCTTCCCTTTTCAATTTATTATCTGCTTCTCTAGTCATATCATTTAATTTCTCTGGTATTTTCGTTTCAATTTTCACAATTTTCTGATCTACTTCTTTTATAATTGCTTCCGCCTTTTCCTCCACCATACTCCTTACCTCACCTCTAATTTCCTGTCTCACCCCCTCAATACTATGCTGTAACAATCCATACTTCCTATCTAACTCCTCATTAACATGCATTACTTTATCCAATTTCTTACTCAACTCCTGATTATTTTTATCAAATTTTTCTTTCATTTCCCTTAACATATTTAGGATATCCTGCACCGGCATTAATACATCCTGTACTGGCCTTACAACATCTTGTACTAGTACATCAGTCATCTCTCCTTCCATCACACTACTGCCAGTCTCATTCCCATCACTCTCCAACATGCACACCACCACATTTTCTCCATTCATCTCCATCCTGCTACAACTCAACTCCATTCCCATTCATCATTCTCATTCGTTCATCATCCATGTAAATATGTACACCATAACCTATCCCTCAGATAACACTAGCACAAGTCACACTCTCCTACTCCCACACTGATGTATCCTGGTTCTCGAGTCCCACGTTAAGGTGCCAATTGTAATGTTTTCTTCTAAGTTTTATTCTCTGTATCCTATCCTGAAGAGTCCTCCCAGCAAGCAGAATATAAAATAGAGAAATCCCGTTGGGCGCCAACTCAAATACAAATGTATTAGAGTAATAAACTAAAGTTCAAAGCAGGATTAACACGAGTTCTCAATAAAATCAGGGTGTAGGGTAAAATATATACCAACCCGGATACAATCAGTTTGGGAAGTAGTTTTGATATTCACTGCAATAAACAAGCATTTACTGAGAATATTACTTACGGTTTAGTAGTCATATTATGATACATAATATATCTATAGTACTGCAGTGTGATATAATTTTTTAAGTTTTCTTTATTATAAGAACTCTTCTTTGTGAGAAGATTTATGGGATTATCATCAAGAAGCAGTCTAGACACCTTCATATAATATATATTCACTTTCAGTTTTTTTTTGTAAGACCACATTACTTCTTATAAGATCCAATCCTGCTTTTTATTTGTTACCTCCTGGGGCGTGGTGGCGCAGCGGTTAAGCTGTATGCCTCTCACCAAGGTGGACCAGGTTCGATTCCCGGTCAATGCATGTGAGATTTTCGAAGTGAAATGCCATATCCTGTGGTTCAGATTCCACGTAAAAAGGAGGTCCTGTGGCTCATGATCTCGCGATTAACGGTCACGTTAAACTACAAGCTTGCTTGCTTATTTGTTGCTTATTTGTTACTCCCTATCCACAACAATCTCCTACTAACTCCTTTTCTTAACTTACTCTCTGCCTTCTAAAGATATGCCACCACCCTAGTTTTGGATCCTCTTCTATGGACTCCACAGATATGCATACACAAACACCTAGTTTATTATCTCAACACCTGAGCACTCTTATCATAAAAATGTCACAACCCTCTTGAAAAATCCATCTGCGCACCTTCGCCTTTCATTTATTTCCATCCTATTGCTTCCCTTTTCTTCAATTATGCTTCCCAAGTACTAGAAGCATTCTACTTTCTGCAACTGCTGTCTTCCAAGTGTTATGCCATATCCAGTCTGTTCTTCCTCCTCGTTGTGATGACCACTTCACTCTTTTGTGCTGAGAACTTCATCCCATATGATAACACTACCTTATCCCACTCATCTAATTGCTCTTGTACTTCTTCCTCATCCTCTCCCCATACCAGAAGGTCATCAGCAAACAACATTGCCTTCATTTTCCTTTCCCCAATGCTATTTACCACTTTTAGTATGATTTCATCCATCACCACTATAAATAACAGGCGCGAGAGGGCACTTCCTTGTTTCAGACCACTCTCCAGTTGAAACTATTCCGTTCTCTCCCTTCCCACCTTTACACAGCTTTTGCTTTCACTCTTGCCACTGTCTCCTTGTTCACTGCTTTAGCTCTCATTGCTTCCCATACCTTGTTTCTATTAATACTATCATATGCTTTCTCAATATCCAAGAAGGTCATCACCAGATCCTTCCCATATTCATAATGGTGTTCTTGTAGCTGTCTTACAGCAAAGATGAGGTCAACTGTTGACCTTCCTGGCCTGAATCCATACTGTTCTTCCCTCAGCCCATCTTCAACTTCTGTCCGAATTCTTCTCTCCAGTACCTTCTCAAATATTTTGGCGCAGTGGCACATGAGTGTAATTCCCCTATAGTTCTTGCATTCCTTCCTACTTCCCTTTTTAAATATGGGTATTATTATCCCTCTTTTCCAGTCCTCTGGTATTTTCTTCTCCCTCCATATCACTTTCATTACTCGAAAGAGCCAATGTGTTCCCATCACCCCTGCTGCTCTCACCATCTCCACACTCACTTCGTCTATTTCCGGTGCCTTTCCCCCTTTCATCTTCTTTAGTGCTTCCTCCACTTCTTTCCATGTCAATTCCTTCTCTGAAATGTCTTGGTCACTGTCTGTTTCTTCCTCCACAATGTCCACTACGCTGGTTTTACAGTGGAATCTCGTTAGTACGTTTTTCAAGGGACTGAAAAATTTGGACATCATATGCGGGAAAACGTACTACCGAAAAACACCATACTGCATTTACAACGTATAAGAAAGAACGCGGCGTATATATGGACATGAAATCGCCGACCTTAGTAACTGATTGTATGCACTACTACAGTCACGACATTAACATAGGTTATCAGTAACTTACACGGAATAAATAACATAAAAATGAATTACTGTACCTCTACACTACAGTATAATACAGGGTCTTTATTTCTGCTTAGCAAGGACATTCTCGCTCTCGCGCCCCACCAGTGACGGCTCAGTTGCCGGCGACCGCACAAGCATATGTAGGCCTACGGCAGAATACGGTGCTTAAAATCTGTAGCCTACCATGCAGTTTTACTGGCCATGTTTTACAGTAGATGCTGAAAATGTTCCCATCCGCTTCCAAACACATATAATACAGGGTCTTTCTTTATATTATCAGCAAGGACATTCTCGCTCTCGCGCTCCGCCAGTGACGGCTCAGTTACCGGCGACCGCGCACGCATATGTTTGAAGCACGGGCTTGCTTGAACCTCTTCAATAAAGCGCTTTCTAGTTGAGGAAACTGTCCCTCTCGCACACGTTTCCTTTTGCCGCTCATTCCTTCTTCAAATGCACGTTCGATTTCCTTCCTTTTGCCGAGAATCGTGTTCAGTGTAGACGGAGGAATGTTCCACTTTCGCGCTATATCCACACGCTTCATGTGAGGATTGCATTCCACGTCTCGAATGTATTTCATCTTCTCATCATTAGTTATCTGCCGTACTTTCTTCTTATCCATTATGAAACACGCAATAAAATAGGTCATAACTGGACGTGAACACTAAGAACTAGAAGACAATAATGCGCCTACGTGAGAAATAAACAAAGGGAAAG
This sequence comes from Meconema thalassinum, assembly GCA_946902985.2. Lineage (NCBI taxonomy): Eukaryota > Metazoa > Arthropoda > Insecta > Orthoptera > Tettigoniidae > Meconema > Meconema thalassinum. The sequence continues at coordinate 285,443,109 of OX336393.1, read as the reverse complement.
GGGTGGAGGGCAGCGGGAGAGAGACACGTCACCTGTGTTGCGTCATAGCTATAGCCGCTTCTACGCCGTCAAACACAATGAAATCATCTACATTGTCAATAACTATCAGAGAATATGAGGCAATATCGCGTCGTGTTTTCCAGAAGCCGAATTTTATAATGAAATAAGAATAAAATCAGGTTCGCTTACAAATAGTACAACGGAAATTTGATCGTCATAAGCGGGAATAGAGAACTTAAGGGGATATGTTGTTCGAGTCTTCAGTCTTTTGACTGGTTTGATGCAGCTCTCCATGCCTCCCTGTCCTGAGCTAAACGTTTCATCTCTACATAGCTACCACACCCTACATCCGAGGCAATCTGTTTAACATATTATAACCTTGGTCTACCCCTACAGTTCTTGTCCTCGACCCTTCCTTCCATAACTAAGCTTGCTATTCCTGGGTGTCTTAGTATGTGTCCTACCAACCTATCTCTTCTCTTCATTAGCAGTCGCCAGAAACATCTCTCCTCTCCCACTCGTCTTAATACCTCTTTGTTTGTAACCCTATCTACCCATCTGATCTTCATCATTCTCCTGTAACACCACATTTCAAATGCTTCAATTCTCCTCTTTTCTGCTGCACCAATAGTCCAAGTTTCACTTCCATAGAGTGCCACGCTCCAGACAAAGGCTTTCAAAAATGACTTCCTAATACCTAAATCTATATTCGATGTCAGCAGATTCCTTTTTTGTAGAAATGCTTTTCTTGCCTGAGCCAACCTACTTTTTATATCCTCTTTGCTTTGTCCATCACTGGTTATTCTGCTTCCTAAGTAACAGAAATCTCCTACTTCCTTCAGCTTTTCACCTGCCAATTTGATCTCCATAGAGGTTTCTGATTTATTTCGGCTGCATTCCAGTATTTTTGTTTTACATTTATTAATTTTCATCATGAATTCTTTCCGTAAGACGGAGTCCATACCATTCAAAAACTCATTCAAATCCTCAGGCTTGTTGGCCAAGATGACGATGTCATCAGCAAATCTCAGAGTTGAAATTATTTCTCCTTGAATCTTCACTCCCACTTTAAATTTTTCTCTAATTTCCTTCATTGCTTGTTCAATGTAAAGATTGAAAAGTATGGGTGATAAGTTGCAGCCTTGCCTTACACCTTTCTGAATACCAGCGTCTCTCTCATGTCCTTCAACTCGAATGACTGCCGTCTGGTTTCTGTATAGATTGTATATCACCCTCCTATCCCTGTACTTTATTCCAATCGATTTCAAAATGTCAAACAATTTAGTCCAATCAACGTTATCAAAAGCCTTTTCTAAGTCTACAAAAGCCATGAACGTTCTCTTATCTTTCCTTATTCTACCTTCCAAAATCAGCCTAAGACTTAGTACAGCTTCCCTTGTTCCTACATTTCTCCTGAAACCAAACTGGTCTTCACCCAAATCCGTTTCTATCTGGCTCTCAATCCTCTTGTAAATTATTCTAGACAGGATCTTTGAAGCATGAGTAATCAAGCTGATTGTACGGTAATCTTCACATCTGTCAGCTCCCACTTTCTTTGGTATGGGGATGATTACATTCTTCTTGAAATCAGGGGGTACCTCACCTGTCTCATAAATCCTACACACCAAGTGAAATAACCTGATCAGACCTTCCTCTCCTATGCAGCGTAACAACTCAATCGGTATATCATCTATGCCTGGTGCTTTGTTCCTGCTTAAGTCTTCCAAAGCTCTATCAAATTCTGATCTCAATATTAAATCTCCTTTCGCATCCTCATCAATTTCCTCCTCCCTTTCCATTACATGATTCTCAATCTCCTTTCCCTTATACAAACTCTCTATGTAAGCTTTCCATCTCTCAACCTTTTCTTCCCTATCTGTTAGAGGCTTTCCATTTGTGTCCTTAATATTACAGCACTTAGTCTTCTTTTCCCCAAAAGTATTCTTAATCCTTCGATAAGCTGTGTCTACTTTTCCTAATTTCAGACAATTTTCTATACCAGCACACTTCTCTTTCAACCATTCTTCTTTCGCTTCCTTGCACTTCTTGTTAACCTCATTTCTCAGACGTCTGTATTCTGCTTTCCCCTTTTCATCTCTTACATTCTTGTGCTTCCGCCTTTCATCCATCAATTCGAGTATATCCTGAGTGATCCACGGTTTTCTACCTATTCTCTCTTTCCTACCAATGTTTTCTTCTGCGGATTTTGTTATTTCATTCCTCAAAAGTGCCCATTCATCTGCAATTGAAGTTTGTTTAGGGTTTTTCATTAGTCCTTCCTTTATACTCTTCTTGAATCTTTCGTTTACATTCTTCTCTTTCAGTCTGTCTATTGCCCACCTTTTTGGCCTTTGACTTTTCTTCAGTTTCTTCAACTTTAATCGGCATTTCATTACAACCAGATTGTGGTCAGAGTTTATGTCAGCACCAGGATATGTTTTACAATCCAAAATCTGGTTTCGAAACCTCTGCTTGACCATAATGAAGTCGATTTGGTAACGCCCTGTATCTCCTGGTCTCATCCATGTGTATATTCTTCTATTGTGGTTATTGAATAAGGTGTTAGCTATATCAACATGTATTTTGTAGAATTGAGACTGGGACTTGAAAAAATCATCGCGCTAAACAGGAAAACGTCGTAACCGAAAACGTGCTAACGAGATTCCACTGTAGTTGGATTTAGGAGTTCCTTGAAGTATTCTCTCCAGATAACCTTTACTTCTTCCAGATTTTCAACCACCTTTCCATTCCTGTCCACCATTCTGACATTTTCCCCTGTATCTCTTCTCTTTGCCTTTATCATTCCATACAACACTTTCTTACTGCCATCACAGTCCTCCTCCATCATTTCTGTCCATTTCTCCAGCCATTTCTTTTTCTCTTCCTTCACTACTTCTCCTGCTTCTTTCTTCCGCTCTTGGTATTCTTTTCTTGTTCTGTCTGTCCTCTGTTGGAACCATTTCCTGAATGCTTCATTTTTCTTTTTCACTGCTTCCTTAGTTCTGGGGTTCCACCCTGGTGTTTCCTTCCACCTTTTCTTTCCACTAGTTCTGCCACACACGACTTCCGCTGCTTCTACCAACACGCCCCTGAACCTATTCCATTCTTCTTCACCTGTTCTCGTATCATCCTTCGGTAATTTGTTCCTCACTAATATCTGGAACTTCTCCTTATTTCCATCCTCCTTCATCTTCCATGTCCTTATTCTTTCTTGGTTCTCAGTTCTCCTCTTTTCCTTCAGTCCTCTCTCCTTGGCGACCAGCAGACGGTGGTCACTGTCCAGGGCTTCTGAAGGTATTACCCTTATATCCGTGATACTCTTCTTTGTCTCCTTCCCGCATAGAATGTAGTCCACCACTGATTTCCTAGTCAAATCCCTGCTGTACCAAGTAATTTTATGGCTCTCTCTCTTCTTGTACCATGTGTTTCCAACCATTAGCCCATTTATCTTGCACAGTTCCAGCAATCTCTCTCCTTCCTTATTCCTGTTTCCCCATCCTTCACCACCAATCACTTCCTCAAAACCTCTTCTATCAGTTCCGACATGGGCATTTAGGTCCCCCATGACTATCAGGCTTCTCCCTACTAACTGCTTCTGTAACTCTTCTTCAAACTCGTCCTTCTCATCTTCTGTGCACCCCACCTGTGGTGCATAGACTTGCAGAATGTCCAGGTTTCTACCTTTCACTGTGATTCTGGCTCTAATTATTCTATCAGTTACCCTCTTTACTTCCTCAGCCCTTCTCTCACCACCATTCCCACTCCATTTCTCTTCCCCTCCTCATTTCCTATCCAGTATAGCTGTAAGCCATTTCTTAGTTCTTTTCTTCCTTTCCCTCTCCATCTGGTCTCTGCTAGTTCGAGTACATCCAGTTTTCTCCTCTCCATCATATCTACAATCTCCTCCACTCTTCCCGTCATTGTAGTTATGTTCAGAGTTCCAATTCGTAGTCCATTTCCATAGCCAGGTCTGTTTCCTTTAGATCTGTCCTTTCCGAGGCCTGTTCCCGTTTTAAAAGCAGTTCCATATCCACTACTGGCTTGCTAGGCCTAACGTAGCTTCACCATAACCCTGGCAAGGGGTCTGTTTTTGGTCCGCGAGAGGCATTTTATTTCCCTCAAACCCTCCGGACAAGTCCGGCGAGCCTCCCTATCCGCCCCTGGGATGTGCCCGATAGAGGAACAGGCAAACCCCCACGGGACTCGACATCTATTGTTTCCAAAATAAACTTAATAGATGTCACACATAACAATAAATACATACACGTAGAACACAGTAAATAGAGATGGAAACACGACCCTCACTTTCGTTTACTTTCTTGGTTCGGCCCTAAATGAAAATTTCCCATTTGATATCGTCCTGTACTTGCCATACATTTGTAATCTTAATTCCAGATTACGCACATAACCAATTAGCATCTTTCCAACACAATTCGTATGTCCACATATTTGCCTGCCAGTAGAATCTTGATATTTCTGACGAAAATCAATGTACCTTAATCATAGGTACAATGTCCTTAAGACAATAGATTTGCCACGATACAAACAGATCCAATTAATAGGCCTAAAATGTAGAACTCCGGACAAACTCCTTAAAATCCTCTCATCGCTACCGTCGATCTTCTTCTGACAATACAAAACATTACCGCATCATCTGGTCTAGACAGATGACGATCTGAACGCACAACGAAATCTAATCTTGCAACTAGCCCAGTTATTTAAGACATTTAAACAGATTCTAACAAGAATATACTACTGTGGATCAATGAAGTACTTTAAATAATTAAATGGAAAGAATTAATAAAACATTATCCACACATCAAAATGTTAATCACCCGACTTCGTGGTTGATCACGCAGATGACGTATTAAGTTTACAGTATTTTCTGACAGTTCATTCGACCACACCCTCCAAAATAAAACAATTCACATATTACTAGTAGGAACACTCTCTCACCCTATGCCAGCAACCATATTTCCACAGGCAACTCACATACTGTGGGCCACGACCAGAAACCCACCAAAATATACATTCCTTAAGTTGACCCACCAACAAATATAAGTTAAAGGAAGTATATCTCCGTCGTTTTGATGTCCATTCCTAACGGAAATACCAAACCATATCACTTTCCAATGTGCACACGAATTACTATCATCTTTCCTGCATTCCAATTTACAATGATATTTTTACTTAAATAAACCGATATTCCATTCCGATATTTTCCTCATATTAGTTAAAGCTTCAACGATGTTTTCCAAGTTGTAGGCCATATCTGGTAGCCTAAGCTACCGGATTCTCACCAGAATCCAAGAGCTAAGTCTTGGTACATCTTGCCGTCATGAAGGGCCTTTCCAATCTCCTTTTGGTGATTAGAAAAATCTAACAAAAGTAACTAAGGTTTCCAGGAATGAAACAACATAACCAATTCCATTCTATCAGACCTGTTTCGTCTAGTTCACACCAGGCACATCTCCGCACAGTACACGTTGCTCCCTGTGCCGTGCCTCAATCAAGCGGACCACCAGAGTACTACTTACTCGTTTATGAGCGCGAAGTACAAAATCATGTCAGAAGAAGATATTACGGACGGCGTGTGTTAAAATTGTAACAGCTCTTATTCTATCTTCTATTAATCTTTGGCAATCCTCATTGAACCAAGGTCTTTTCCCCTTTGTTTTCTCTCGATAGCCTACAACTTCTTCGGCGATTGTTGTAATAGAATCCTTTATTTTTGCCATTTTCCCTCTACCGTTTGTTCTGATTCTTGTTGGTCTAAGATTTGGAATCTGTTGGTTAGCTTCAGTTTAAAATCATTTTTTATGGTTTGAACAGTAAGCTTTTTGATATTAATTTTTGGAGCTGTAGTTTGTTTCATTCTTTTGACTGTACATAGTTTTTGTCTAAGTTTGAAAATGACTAGGTACCGGTAGTGATCTGTTCCACATTCTGCACCTCTCCTGCTTCTTACATCTACGATGCTAATTTTGTGTCTACTTTCCATTAAAACATGGTCAATTTGATTTTTTGTTATGTCGTTAGGAGAATATGAATATCTTTTTGAGGGAAGTGAGTGGACATAATTTTAAGGTTTTTGGCACTAGCAAAGCTGATTAGCCTTTGTCAATTATCATTGTAACTTGATAAAATACTTTAAGCTAGCCAGCTCAGGTGGTGGGGCAATATGCTTGCTTAAAATGACATCCACACAAAGACCAGGACACCAACTACACAAAATTCACTCTATTTATCAAAAGCAAGCTTCCATTACCTGCATCTGTTGTGCAGCATTAACAATTATTATTCTTCTCCTCCACACTTTTTACAGACAACCTCTTTATTTCTTCATCATCATCATCATCTTGTACAGTTTCCAGCCCCAGGCTGGGTCTGTTTGGAACATAAGCCTCGCCACTTAGTCCTTTCTTCCCACCACCTCTCCGCTGTCACTCTGGTCCAGTCCTCGCCTCTCTTCTTGACACATTCCTCCACTCCTTTCAGCCATCTATCTCTTGGTCTTCCCCTTGGTCGTTTCTTCTGCATCTGCATCTCATGTATCCTCTTGGGAATCCTCTTCTCATCCATTCTCTTTAAGTGTCCATACCACCTCAGTCTTGACGTCTCAATCCTACCTTGCAAGGGCTCCTCTTTCACCATTTCCCTGACCTTTTCATTCCTCAACCTGTCTCTTCTTGTTACTCCGATCCTACTTCGCAGGAACTTCATTTCACCTGCCTGTATTCTGCTTATGTCTCTTTTCTTCATTGTCCACGTTTCTGAAGCATAGGTCAGTATCGGGATATAGTAGCTTCTGTATAACACTTCCTTGCTTTTTTGTGGGACATCTTTATTCCACACTAAGCTCCTAATGCTTCTCAGAAATGCTAATGCCTGTCTGCCACGTTCCGTAATCTCTTTGTCATTTCTCCCATTTTCCTCCACTAGACTTCCCAAGTACTTGAGACTTTCCACCTTCTTCAGCTGTCCACCTCCAAGTGTTATCCCACTCATTGGTCTGTCCTTTTTCCTGGTCGTTAATAGGATCTCACATTTACTGATGTTGAACTTCCATCCGTACTCTCCCACTGTTTCTTCCCAAGCCTTCAGTTGCTCCTGAATTTCCTCCTCCTTGTTTCCCCAGACCATGAGATCATCTGCAAACACCATTGCATTCATCTTATCTTCTCCTATATTTCCTGCAATCCGTGTCATTACCTCGTCCATAACCACAATAAAGAGAAGGGGTGACAGCGCACTACCCTGTTTCAGGCCACTCATTTGTCTGAACCAGTCTGTTCTTTCCCCTCCAACTTTCACACAACTCACACTTCCACAATACATCTCCTTCACTCTGCCTACAGTCCCTTTTTCCACTCCCATGTTTTCCATTGCTTCCCAAACCTTCTCCCTACACACACTATCATAGGCCTTTTCGATGTCCAGGAAGGCCATCAGCAGATCCTCTCCAAATTCATAGTGGTGTTCCTGGAGCTGTCTCACTGAAAATATGAGATCCACTGTTGATCTCCCAGGTCTGAATCCATACTGCTCCTCTCTCAATTTTCTCTCCACTTTGGCTCGTATTCTACTTTCTAATATCTTTTCATATATCTTGACACAGTGAGATATGAGTGTGACTCCCCTGTAATTTCTGCACTCCTTTCTGCTTCCTTTCTTAAATATTGGGACAATTAATCCTTTCTTCCAATCTTCTGGGGTCTTTTTCTCCTTCCATATCACCCTCATCACACGGTACAGCCACTGTTTCCCAACCTCCCCTGCTGCCTTCACCATTTCAACACTCACTTCATCCACACCCGGTGCCCTTCCTCCTTTCATCTTGTCTATAGCCATCTCCAGTTCTCTCCAAGTCAGGTCCTTTTCCATTCCTGTGTTGTCTTCTCCATCTTCCAATGCATTGTCTTCCTCCCTATGACCATTTGGATTCAGCAAATCCTCAAAGTACTCTTTCCACACTGTCTTGAGTGTCTCTTTGTTTTGTACCTCATTTCCGTTTTTGTCAATCATTACCACATCCTCTCGCAGACCTCTTCTCTTACTTTTGACCATCCCATAAAGTACTTTCTAATTTCCTCTACTGTCTTCCTCCATCATCTCTGTCCACTTTACCATCCACTTCTTCCTCTCCTCTGCGACAATCTTGTTTGCTTCTTTCTTCTTTATCTTATAATCTTCCCTTGCCAGATCAGTTCTTTCCTGGAACCACACTCTGAGAGCCTTGTTCTTCCTTCCCACAGCTTCTTTTACTCTCTCATTCCACCATGGTGTCTCTTTACACCGCTTTCTGTTGCTTGTTCTTCCACACACTGCCACTGCAGCTTCCACCATTGTGTTTTTGAATTGCTTCCATTCCTCTTCCCCTGTTTTAGGATTGTCTGTTGGCATCCTTTCCCTTATTATCTTCTGGAATTCTTCCTTGACTTCCTTTTCCTTGAGTTTCCATACTTTGATTCTCCTTTCTTGGTACTCTGTCCTCTTGCTATCCTTAACAACTCCCAGGTTCATTACAAGTATTCTGTGGTCGCTATCTAAGGCCTCTGATGGTATTACCTTTATATCTCTGACACTTCTCTTCATTTCCCAGTCGTACAGCATGTAATCTACCAAAGATTTCTTTGTTAAATCACTGCTGTACCACGTTACCTTGTGGCTTTCTTTCTTCCGGAACCAGGAGTTGCCTACCACTAAACCGTTTCTCTTGCAAAAATCCAGCAACTTTCTCCCTTCTTCATTCCTGCTACCCCATCCTTCTGCTCCCAATACATTTTCATATCCTTGCCTTTCACTTCCTACATGTGCATTCAAATCTCCCATGACAATGATGCTCTGACCATTCAACTGCTGTTGTAGCTCCTCCTCAAAGTCTTCCTTCTCTTGAGCTGTACATCCGACTTGAGGGGCATATACCTGGGCTATCTCCAGGCTTCTTCCCTTTACAGTTACTCTGATCTTCATGATCCTGTCACTTATTCCCTTTACCTCTTCCTTCATTCCATCTCTCACAACTACTCCTACTCCGCTGCTCCTTCCTTCACTGTTCCCACTCCAGTACAACCGGGTACCCTTTCCTCAGTTCTCTGCGACCTTCTCCTTTCCATCTTGTTTCTGCCAAGCCCAGTACATCCAGTTTTCTTCTCTCCATCACATCTACAATCTCCTCCCCCTTTCCTGTCAGTGTCTGTATGTTTAATGTCCCAACTCGTAGTCCATTAGCATATCCGGGTCGTCGTCGTTTGCATCCGTCCTTTCCGAGGCCTGTTCCTGTTTTGAAAGCAAATATGATATCCACTACTGGCTTGCTAGGCCTATCGTAGCTTCACCAGAGCCCCGTCAGCCGTCACTTTTCAGGGTTCCCATAGAGCCTTCACAGCTACCGCAGCGGTCCCGGGGCACACGAAGTCCCCACTGTACTTCACCCCTACAGGCAATCCCCTACTTCATGCCGTTGCCCGTCTCCCACCACGTGGAGGAGGGGTTGGACTTGTGGGAGACCTTTATTTCTTCATAAAAGTATAAATTTCCGGACCATAGAGCATCACTTTTTACATAAAACCAGCCTCCATTTTTCCTGGCAGCAACTACACAAAATCAACACTTCACACTAGGAGTAATTCAATCCATCATTTAAAAAAAACTAGGTTCCATACACAATTTTCTTTTATCTCCAACTAGCCTCCATCTTGCCTGAATTCCCACACACAACAGCTCTTTTTCCTTGACAACCTCACCATGCCAAGGAACCTTTTTTCAATCTGCCAAGGCCACCTGGTTATTTTGCACAGCCACCTACCAGCAATGGCCAGACCACCGCCGAGAATCTCGATGGCCAAAACACATAACACATTCTGTGGTGGTCTACCATTGTGGCCACGGCAGGCAACCCGATAAAAACAAAATAACTAAATAAATTAATAGAAAAAAAAAAGAGTCTCTGTAATCCACTAATGTTAGGTTACAGAAACGCCCCCTTGAGAGACTTTCTAACTGAAGGTTAGAAATTCACTCTCAACCCTCAAACAAAAACATAAATTAAAAAGGAATACAAAAAAGCAAACACTAAGACAAAAATCACAAACTGAACAAATACCGTATTTGCTCACGTATATCTCGCACCCCATTTTTTTAGTTGAAATTTCAGGGAAACAAAAGTACTCGCATATATCTCGCATTCATTTTTGACGCCGTCATATAAATGACCGTAATAACCTTGAGGTACAAACACGTTCGATTTAGCGCGCCACAACAGACGTCATTGTCCAGGAACTTACCCGAAGCGATACTAACAGGACGAGCGAGCAACGGCGAGTTGATCCGATGCGAGCCGATTAGGGATCGAGACGCTGCGCTGCCATGTACACGTTTGAATTAGCGATTAGCGCGCCACAACAGTCATCCGTAGGTTCATCAAAAGAAAGGGCTTGTGTCTGCGAAGGCGAACATCTCTGTCAGAGAATGCCGAGTGATTTCAATGACAAAATTATCTAGTTTCATCGTCATGTGATAGCATTGCGGAAGAGGAACAATTACCTGTTATCTCAAATCGGCAACGCAGATCAGACTCCGATAAACTTCGACATGCCATCCAACACTACCATAAACAAGAAGGGAGAATCTAGCGTCCTTGTGCGTACATCTGGGTGTGAGAAACAACGTTGCACAGTCATGCTAGCAGTAACCGCGGACGGAAGAAAATTGCCACCATATGTTATTTTTAAAAGAAAAACAGTGCCTAAAGCGAAGTTTCCCATACGCATTCATGTTCGCGTGCAAGAGAAAGGATGGATGGATACAGCTCTTATCCAGGACTGGGTCCGTACAGTGTGGGGAGCACGGCCAGGTGCATTGCTTCGACGCCCGGCAATGCTAGTGTGGGACAGTTTCCGCGGACACTTGGTGGAAGACACGAAGAAACGTCTTCAAGAAATGAAAACGGATCTTGTTGTAATTCCTGGTGGACTCGCACATTGTCTTCAGCCCTTAGATGTTTACGTCAATAAACCCTTCAAGGACAACATGCGTAAATTGTATGCCGAATGGATGGCGGGAGGGGACCACGACCTGACGCCAGCAGGCAAAATAAAGAGGCCGTCAGTTGAACTAGTGTGTGATTGGGTTATACGGGCGTGGGTTATGGTGTCGCCGGACATTGTTGTGAAGAGCTTCTTGAAGACAGGCATCGCAAATGCATTAGACGGAAGTCAGGATGAAGCCGTGTGGGATGATGACCAGAATGATGCACGCGAGAGTACCTCGGAGATCGGTAGCAGTGACGGCAGTGATAATGAATAGGGTGAGTACCGTATACCAGTTGCCTTGTTTCAATAATGAAAATTTTGTGTTTTTTCGGGAATACGGAAATTCCGCGCGTATATCTCGCACCGACAAATTTCACTCTCATTTTCGGCTCGCGTATATCTCGCACCCCATTTTTTTTAGTTGAAATTTCAGGGAAAAAGTGCGAGATATACACGTGCAAATACGCTATACATGATAGTCAGAAAAACCAATGGCACTATCTCCGCAGAAACAATTATTCTAGGTTCACCAGAAACACCAGCATGAATATTTTCTTCTGATAGAGTAGCCGAAGCTATCTGATCGAGTCTATCTGACATTCCTGCAACATCGGAAAAATCCGACAACAATATCCTGGTCAGAAGAAATAGTATAATCGTCATCAGACCTGTCTGTGCCGTCATCATAATCATCTTCGTCTTCATCATCATCGAGTCTTTTCCTTCTTCTTCTATCTCTTCTTTTGATCTGTCTCCTTCCGCATCATCTCCTTCTGCAGGTGCTTCTCCTGCTTCAATCTTGGCTGCCTCTTTCTTCTGTTCCAGTTTCTTCTGCTTCTTCCTTTCCTTCTTGTATTCCATGCTGCCCTCTGATGGCAGGGGAACTTGGTCCACAATCTCCACCTCCACCTTCTGTTCTTCTTGGTCGGCAGTGGCTTGCTGCTGCTTGGTCTTGTTGGGCCGTATCCTGATGCCGGGTCGAGAAGGCTTGCGGTCGTCCGACGCAGGCAGCTTCATGCCTAGGGCCAAGTGAGCCTGCAGCAGGGCCAGAGCACGCGCACGGTCTGTCTTCTGCTTGCGCGTCAGCCACTTGCCTTCAGTCTTTCCTTCCTCTTCTTTTTCTCCACTTTCCCTTCCTGCTTCTCTTGCCTTATCTTGCTCAGCAATTCTTTTCTTCTCATCTTTTCTCTTTGCCTTTATCCCTTTTATCTTCTCCTTTTTCTTCTTCTGATCCTTCACTCTCTTATCTCGATCTGCGTGACATCTCTTCCTCTTCTTACTCCTTCTCTTTGCCTTCCATCTGGTCCATTTCTTCCTCCAACTTGTTCTCCTGCGCATCCTCATCTTTCTCCTCCTACGCTTCTTCACGTTATGTCCTATCTCATCTTCCTCCTTGTCTTCACTTTTATTCTCCTCCTCCATTCGACATCCTCTTCTGTTACATCAGCGGCGACCTCTGTGTCTACCTCCGCAACTGCTCTCTCTTCTTCGCCTGCTATGGTCTCTCCGATATATACCTCTACAACCTCGCCTTATCTTTTCCACTTCTTGATTATTTTTCTCACGCCCCCTAGCATCACGTACATCACAAATCTCCTCCTCTTTCTCTACAGTCATGCTCTCAGATTCGACTATTTCAACTTTCTCTTGTACAATGCATATGCTAGCCCCTTGCTCTTTGACCTTGTCGAGCTTCTCAGACATATGCTCACTGACCTCATCTAGGACCTCACCAAGCTTCCTTGACCTTACCTTTTCCACTTCTTCACGCCCCCTAGCATCACGTACTTCACATTTCTTCTCCTCTTTCTCCTCCTTCACAGACACACTCACAAATTCCACCATTTCAACTTTCTCTTCAACATCACATATGATCTCCACTCTCTGTTCTTCCAACTTCCCTTTCTCTTCCTCCTTCAGAGCTACACCCTCAGATTCTAGCATCTCAACTTTCTCTTCTACGATGCATAGGCTAGCCACGTGCTCTTTGACCTCATCAAGCTTCTCCGTCAACTTCTCTTTAAAACTAGTCATCTGGCAGGTCACCTGGGAGGTGATCCTCTCTTCCATCCCTACAGACTTGTCGCTACGAAGCATGAGCTTCCTCAACATGGCCATCATCTCAGCTTCCATATTTCTTATATTTTCGGCCATCCCTACTCCTGTCTTTGTGAGATTCATTTTATTCTTGCTTTTCCGTTGGGCGCCATTGTAACTTGATAAAATACTGAGCTAGCCAGCTCAGGTGGTGGGGCAATATGCTTGCTTTAAATGACATCCACACAAAGACCAGGACACCAACTACACAAAATTCACTCTATTTATTTATCAAAAGCAAGCTTCCATTACCTGCATCTGTTGTCTGTTGTGCAGCATTAACAACAATTATTATTCTTCTCCTCCACACTTTTTACAGACAACCTCTTTATTTCTTCAGAAAAGTATCAATTTCCGGACCAGAGAGCATCACTTTTTACATAAAACCAGCCTCCATTTTTCCTGACAGCAAGCAACTACACAAAATCAACACTTCACACTAAGAGTAATTCAATCCATCATCAAAAAAAAACTGGGTTCCATACACAATTTTCTTTTATCTCCAACTAGCCTCCATCTTGCCTGAATTCCCACACACAACAGTTCTTTTTCCATGACAACTTCACCTTGCCAAGGAACCTTTTGCCAATCTGCCAAGGCCACCTGGTTATTTTGCACAGCCACCAACCAGCAATAGCCAGACCACCGCCGAGAATCTCTATGGCCAAAACACATAAGACATTCTGTGGTGCTCTACCATTGTGGCCACGGCTGGCAACCCGATAAAAACAAAATAACTAAATACATTAATAGAAAAAAAACAAGGAGTCTCTGTAACCCACAAATGTTAGGTTACATCATTGGAGATAGCATGAAGGCTGTTGCCTCCTGTGTACTTTTTCCATATTTCTTCATTACCAACTTTTGCATTTGCATCTCCCAAAAACAATTTTATGTCATAGCTGGGTAGGGTTGTCATCAGTTGGTCTAAACTATCATAGAAAGAGTCTTTAACATCGTCCTCTGCATCCTCAGTGGGTGCATAAAAACATACTATAGAAATATTATGAAACTTTCCTTTTAATCGCATGTAGCACATTCTTTCATTGACTGGGTCAAACGTGATTAAGGTGTTTAAAAATTTCTTTGCTATGGCAATTCCTACACCCTCATGGTAACTTCCATTATCACTGCCACTATAGTGCAGGGTATAGCTATTGGAGTTAATTTGGCCATTGTTAGCAAACGTAAACTGATTTAGACTGCTTTTGATGAAGGGGGAAAAAATGCTCAAAGAAAACTTAATCGCCAGGGTCAGTTTCCAGAATTTCGTGTTCGACTGTGTGGTAAGATGTATTATTAGGATTAAAGTTCATATACTGTACTGTAATTCATTTTTACGTTGTTATTTACTCCCCCTGTTAGTTACTGACAAACCTATGTTTATGTGGCGACTGTAATATCGCATTAACTAATTCTTAAGGTCGGCGATTTCATGCACATGTCTATGACGCGCTTTTTAAAAATTATTTGTACACGTTGTAAATACAGTACAGCGTTTTCGGTAGTACGTTTTCCCGCTTTTGTTGTCCAATTATTTCAGTCCCTTCAAAAAAGTACTAACGAAGTTCCACTGTACTTCGATTGTATTTTGAGGCCTTCATCAGTGACATATTGCAAGAAAACTTCCTGTTTTGTTTACCCATCAGTGTAGTTGGGTGTTAAATTACAGTTGATATCTGCAATGGGGAGCTGTTGTAGGGAGATACGAGGTTTGAATCCGGGTATTAGCAGTTCTGTGTGGTTTAGTTTCCCTTTGGGTTTATCCATACTCGCTCCAGGCATGCAGGGCTTATTACCTTATTTCAAGTCCGAGGGCATTTAACCTCAATCCTGGACATGAATGATTTCAGTTACACACACTAGTTCACCTCAATAATTTCTTATAGAAAGCTTTCTAGTTGGTCAACACAAATAGAATTCGGTAACAGGAACATGGCTTCCAATATTTCAATATTCACCTCAATAACACAAGTAATCACACAAAAACTGTACATAAGGTTGATGATCGATGAGGCCTCAAGCCCCTAATTAAATCAACAACAATCAACTTCTTTAAGTACAATATTTACTCATGTGTTCCATTTGGCCTGCATATAGAGCATCAATTGTAATGTGTATTTTTTGTTAGATCTTGTGACTTGCGAATATCTTTAAATAGCAATGTTTTAATACATCTATTGTTTACATAAATTTAGCCACCTCCAAAAGTCCTTTTAGCAATAGAAACAAATCTTTCTATATTGATGTATTCAGTTGAGTTTGCTGTGAACTTGGTGCTTGTATGGAAATTAAAGTTGGGAGCATTGTTGGCAAGAGAGGTTTTTAGTGCATAATACAGCATTTGCTTTAGAAACTGAGAAATTGGTAAAACTATAGGGAAAACTTAGTTTCTATGGAGAAGAAATTAGAAATAATCTTTTGCTCACTGTAATGGGAGTCCTGTTAATTAGAAGTGCAGCCTTGAACCAAGTCAAAAATTATACACTTTTTTTTTTGGTTTAAAATAGAGGTGCGACTATTATGTGATGGTGCCTGATATTTATCGTCCTGGGTCTGGTCATGTCTTTTGGGATAATTTGTAGGTTTTTCTAATACATTCAAAGACAAAGTTCTTCACCGGATCTGCATGAGAGAAATCTGCCAGCAATCAGATGAACTATACGTTGCCAACCACGGCCGAATAGATAAGAGTCGCGCTCTATACCGGCCAGTTGGAACCCATGTCAAAGGTGTAATCCAAACGTTTCCTCTTGTGGCCGCTATAATGCACTCGCCAGCAAGGATAGGCGTGAGAAAATATCAGTGGTGTAATAGGTTTAAAGTAGAAAGGCTCATTGACTAGGCCGGTAGAGGAGAGCGTAGCTCGCATCCAGTCGGCCTTGGTGCAAACTTTGTGGAGGCCCATGTGATACCATGTAAGGGCATGTAAATGCATAGAAATATCTCTGACGAAATAGGGTGAACTTATGCGAAACTTTTGCGCCAGATATCGTGACTTCTATATCGGTCTCCATTGGTTTGAAAAAGGGAAGGAAGCTTGTAGTTTAACGTGACCGTTAATCTCGCGATCATGAGCCATGGGACCTCCTTTTTACGTGGAATCTGAACCACAGGACATGGCATTTCACTTCGAAAATCTCACATGCATTGACCGGGAATCAAACCCGGTCCGCTTGAGTGAGAGGCCAACAGCTTGACCGCTGCGCCACCACGCCCCTCTCCATTGGTTTGTCTTCCATTCCCATTCTATACGCATCGAACTTGAAGAATGACATAATGAAGTTCATAATACGATAAATTTTTATTTTAAAGAGTTTGTAACAGCCTATTGGGTGTTATTTGCAAATGTTATTTGAACTAAATAGCAAAACTATCCCACATAGTACCTGTACGCTATCTGTTGGTGCTAGTTCAGGATATTCCTAGTCTGTGAAAGTGAGACACTATACTTGACTTATGCACATTGATAAGGACAAAGGGTTATAAGTATACCCATACATTTTGGGTTGATTTTATGCTTCTGTTAAAATGAGCGGCATGGCTTCAAGGGTACTGTGTGTCTTTACAATTGCTGTTACTCTTGTATATATTAAGACCATACATTGTATTTACTTGATATAGGATACAGCCGAAGCCTACTCCTCCTAAGGATAATCCCCAGTTTGATGCTTTGCCAAAAGAGAAAGATATTATCAAGCCTGAATCGGATGGTTGGCCTCAAATTCCCAAGATGCTTGTTCCAGATATGTGCAAGACAGGTGTTGTGGATGAAAAACCCAGTAAAAGGTAATCTTTTTGTCACCCCCCTCTCTTCTCTCTCGCTCCCTTCTTCTTACCTCCAGCTCGACAAACTCCCTTGAGGGCCTGCCAACCCGAAGGAAACTTACCAAAGGCGACCCCAAGACATCCTTTACGGAACTTGATGGCTTTGGCTCGGCGGCCGGTGTTGACAACGTACTCGGGTGACACTCTCAGATGTACAAGAGAGGAAGTACGTCGTTTTATCCACAAGCTTGGAATGTGGAAGACTTACCTGGTGAGGATCATTCCACCGCAGCTGTCTTGAGGGTTGGGGATGGGACGTTTAGGCTAAATAAGGTAGTAATTTTCAAATGGGGTATGTATTACAAATAAAAGGGTAAATTACAAAATATTAGGAACTACACTCTTTGGACATCAGAGATTACCGTAACAAACTGATTTTATCACACCTGAGTTAATTGTCCCCGAGAGGACGGTCACAAGGTCAGTAACACTATGTGGCACGGCACACCACTTAACATGCTTTAAGACACCATCCGGATTATGACATGAGCAGGTACACGGAATGGTAAAATCTTACAATTGGCAATCAGGTACACAAGAAAAGCTATCCCTAGCCAAATGGATTGACACAAGAATTGAACTTGGGAACACGTGCGCACAAACCCCCAGAACAAACATAAGAACATGAAATGCCACCGCGATGATTGCACAATACCAGGATGAATTTACAAGTTACTCACGGAAAGGAAAATGTTACAAACACACGTACGAACACATCCAGAACAACGTAAAAGGAAAAGAAAACGAAATAAAATGAAAAGACTACATTACAAATGGCAGACTCCAGAAAAACGGAGCGTACGGTATCACACGACCGCCATGGGCCCCGACAAGAACAAGACCCACCTCTTAAAATGGCAGATGCTAACGGTACACCAAGGTACCGTTATGCAATAAAATGCCACCCTGGAAATACTACGATTTAAACTAAACCCGACCTTTTACAGAACTACATATGTGTTATAAAATCAAAGGTGAGACGCACGAGGGTTGTAAAAGGAGGAAAACCAAGAGAAAAATGTCACGTAACCTACAAACACCACGTGTACGTTAAGGTGATGCAAAACCAGGTACAGGGCCCCCTTAAAACTAAAATAATTAAAAAACTCTACATGGCTGCAATTGCGAAAAATTCCAAGAAGCGTGATGTCACAGGAAAATAATAAATAAATTTGGAACCAAACCAAAAGGACGCCTACGGTTGCGCAACTAGGAAAACCCTCGCCCAAAAACAAGAAGATTTCCCACTGTGAAAACTAGCTTCCAAAGAAGAAGAAAATTGATAAACAATTCAGATATTAGACAGTGGGAGACATCAACCCATTATCCGTCCGAAGCTCAAACTGTTGCGCCATTACCACGAGGTAAATTTTCTACGACGCAGTTACGTTGGAAGAAAAAAAAACAAACAACCCAAATAAGTAGATAAACAACAAATAAATATCACACTTCCTGGAACTTACCTGTGCCACTACATGTTAAGTAAAACTAGCCAACTAAAAATAATCTCGCCCCGCGAGGAGGCTGATACCTGTCCTATATGCCCAGGGTATCCGAATCCCCCGAAGATGTTTCCATTATGACAGTCAGGCACCAAGAGAGAGTCCTAACGCAAACGTTCAACATATATCAAATGGCACGATAATTTCTAAAGAGCAGTCGTAACACACGCACACTAGAATCCCCTGGTTTCTTGAACGTAGTCCGTAAGACACTTCCGTGTTCACTTTAGTGAGAGTTGGTCACACTGGTCGGTCGCTATGCGCTCGTCTCGTGTCGACTCCCGGCGGTCGATACATCTCGCGATGGTCGTGGTCGAAACAATCGATACTGGTGATATTGACGGTTTTAAATACGTAATTCCACAAGTTTATCTTTGAGGTTAGGAAACACTAAATTCCAGAACCAGTGCACATCAGGCCGGAGTTATACCTCGCGTGTTTAGACTGCGATGTTATATCCAGGAAGATTTCGTCGACAAGGTGTTCACAGTCCAAATTTGCAACTGTCGGTATAGGCCACAATGTTCTTCAGAGATTTTGGTAAGTGAAGGAAATTATGAAGCGTTCGCTCCAACTGGAAATACAGGGATGGGTAAATTTTGGCAGGAATTGAATATCTTAGGTTAGGTATATTTTATGTCAGCTAAGTGGCGTGAAACACGTCACACTTTTCTTCTGTATTGTACATTGCTGAGTTGTAAAAATGTAAAATCATGACAAATGAACTTCAGCTATTAAGCTGTGACATGCACAAACCAAGTAGATGATAGGTGGAGAAATAGGGCAGATGACCCTGATGTTCCACACCTTAAAAATCAATAGCTAACTAGAGGTGGAAAATTTAAATGCCTGACCCTCGTGGGATTAAATAATCTCCAAACTTGTCTTTGATATTCCTTGCACATCTGGAATAGAATCAATGGATAAAGGATAGTTAAACTTGTTGATAAGTTACACATAGGGCCGTTTTCACCAACGTCAATTATCTCTTAATTCATCATTAAAGGTTATTTAACTTTGCACGAGCATTTCACCAAACAGAAACGCTCGTTAACTTACCACTAACAAGGAATTACGTTAAATGGCCAAATCTGGCCACTCAACTCTCTAAAGCATCTTTAAAGTGGCGGGAAACAGCTGAACTGTGCGTTGCGCACTCCACAATGGCGGTTTGTTTCCTAGTTTCACGCGTACTTTCATCCATATGAATATAAAATACGTTTATGACAATGAAATTATAAAAGATCACACACACTACTAAGTTTTAATACCAAGAAAGACGAATACGGAAATTTAAAAAATATATATATATCCGAAGGGGGTTTCGAACTGCTCCCAGCACTGCATAATAAATTGGGAGTTTACACCTCTACCGCTTACGCTACGAGACAACAGGGTAAGTGCGTCCTTTTAAGCTATCTAATCGCACAACTGCCAGTTCTCCTAAATATGCTGTTCATCTCATTTTAAGCTTTTGCCACGAATAAGGTCTTCTGTAATTCCCTTCCTTTATAATTATGTTCCAGAAAGTATCAAGGAAGCCTCGCAAACAATAATCAGTGATAGACGCTTCTTGATCTGTCCGCCATGCTCTCCAAGATGAAACCGAGTCCACGCATGCGCGAGAGCCGTAAACCTTATTTAAGTAATTGCGAACCCAAATGGTTTCGTGAAATGCATCGAAAATAATCACGCATTAAATTTCGTATTTAAGTTAAATGGGAATTAACTAAATCGTTAATGAAGAGTTGGTGAAAACGGCCCTTAATCTTTTATTTGTGTGTCCATTGATTGTATGTCCACGTGTTGTGTTTCCCTGTGGATTTATATAAACATAACATGGTTCTTTTCACCTTCTATGTTAGTCCTGTGAATTCCTACTTTACATGTCCTCTTGTTATCTTTTTATTTTCCAAGTCTTCTTTTCCTGTATTTGTCTGCTTTCCACTCCATCCCACACAATCTATTCCAAATTGATGCCTGTCCTCCTGATTATGAGATTCGGAGTTCAAACAAGGTCGTCGGTGGTTATAGCATGAAGACCTTTTGATTGGATTGATGGTGTAAGTGCCCACTCTAGAAAACAGCAGAGTGTCCGGCTGTGGAGTTAATTCGTATCTTTTTTACCTCTCCCCCTCCCACACCTATAACTGTCCTTTGTGTTTGTTTTTATGTATTTCTATCCTTCTTTTCCTGTCTAAATATTTATCGTATGAACCTTAATAGCAGCAGATGACCTCGCTCTTCCACCCCTTAAAACATCAAAAACAAACTATGAACCTTAAGATAACGGCGTGCTTCTCTTTAGAGCAGTTTAACCTGAGAGATTTAAGAATTTAAGGTTATCTCACAACTTTCACCCACTCCGTAGTCATGAACAAGGGATCTTATCTATGAGAAGGCTCGCATTACACCAGGGATGGACAAAGGATACTTTCAGGGTTGGATAAAATTCAATTGTACTACACAATAATCGCAAAATTTCCAAAGTGGCAAAAGGGGTTTTGTATATAAAATATGATGGGAATCAGGACTTAAAAGTTATGATGTGATAAGCAATAAAATGTATTAAGGAGGTCTCACTGGTATATTTTTAGTATCAAGTGTTTTAGTATTAATTACTAACATGTCCTGTAGAAATGGGAATAATTTAAAGTATTTCAATTCTAAGTGGAAATTTTCTCCTGTTGAAATGTACTTGAGCATTTATTGGATTTACTGGACAGCAGAAAATGATTTACAGCAGTAGGAGCATGCAAGTTTTGAAGTGTCACTTACAAAATCAAGTT
The DNA here is from genome assembly GCA_946902985.2 of Meconema thalassinum. NCBI lineage: Eukaryota > Metazoa > Arthropoda > Insecta > Orthoptera > Tettigoniidae > Meconema > Meconema thalassinum. The sequence continues at coordinate 285,421,860 of OX336393.1, read as the reverse complement.
TTTTAAAAATAACTTCTTAAGTATTGCATTTCAATTATTGGTTATTAGCTTTTTGCCAGAAATTCTGTTGACATAACTGAAAATTGATGCAGTACCTATTTGCTCCCGTATATATCGCACTTTTTTGACCGAAAATATGTGTGAAATTTTCAGTGCGAGATATACGCGGGAATGACCGTATTCCCGAAAAAACACAAAATTTGCATTATTGAAATGAGGCAACTGGCATGCGGTATTCACCCTATTCAATTTCACTGCCTTCACTGCTGCCAATCTCCGAGGTACTCTCGCGTGCATCATTCTGGTCATCATCCCATACTGCTTCATCCTGACTTCCGTCTAATGCATTTGTGACGCACGTCTTCAAGAAGCTCTTCACAACAATGTCCGTCGACACCATTTATTTCTATTCGTTATGGTTATGCGACATTAAGAACGTATGAAAAAGACGTCATACGCTCCTTAAGGATGATTCAGGGCAGAAAAGGAATTTAGAGCGCAGACGCTTAGCCAAGCTTGGCGATCGATCCGATCGATCGTCTTCCATATCGATTCCTCGCTACATGCACGAGCGAGCTTGAACTTGCCGACCGCGGCCGAAGACTAACAATGTACCGCGTGCTATAACACTCAAGCCGCGCCGCATGTTTGCACGTTCTTGCACGCGGCCGAGCTCTGATGCGATGCAATGCGTAAAAGACGAAATCATTGAGATTCGAGAAGACTGAACTGCGTTTCTCTGCGATGTAACAGTAGGCCTACTTGCGCATACGAGCATGTTGGCGCGAGTGGTATAGCACAGCTTTCCTTCATCTTCGAAGCCAGAGTACGGTAGTCCTACTGATGTCTACTAGGCAACTGACTGACAACAATAAAGGAAACCTCTGCCGCCAAAACGAACAATAACATTGCGTATCGATGACTGTTGTGGCGCGCTAATCGCGCTAAGGTATCGCTTCGGGTAAGTTCCTGGACAATGACGACTGTTGTGGCGTGCTAAATCGAACGTGTTTCTACCTCAAAGTTATTACGGTCATTTATATGACGGCGTCAGAAATGAATGCGAGATATATTCGAGTACTTTTTGCCCCCTGAAATTTCAAATTAAAAAATGGGGTGCGAGATATACGCGAGCAAATACGGTATATACTTAATTTTCTGTGAATTGTATTTGTTGTATTCTTAGTCCTAATCATGGTACTATTGTTGATAGTATTTCTGTTCATTTCTCCCTTTTTGCCAGGAATTCTGCTGTTCCCAATGACAGAGTAATCGGTGGCTCAGGTGATGACAACAAAAATCAATATCTAATGGCTCTTAATGAGAGATTGGAGGTTACTGTGGCATCACTTTCAGAAAAGATCAATTGCCTAGTGGACATAATGCAGCAACAGCAACAACAAATCAAGGTAAAGTTAAAATCCCAAGTTCCAAGAGAGCAAGATATAATGGCAATAGTTTTTCAGAAGAATTAATGCTTTTTGTACTTCTCAATGTAGTAGCAAGCTTTTCACCCAATGTGTCATTGGGCTCATACTTGGTATGGCACATCTGACCAAGATGCTGATCAAAAAGATTGAATGTACTCTTTCAAAAAAATAAATGGTCGTTGAGCATTTAAAACTTAAAAAAGTTTTGCAAGTTGAGATTCAATCTACCTCAGTACTATCACATTGGTGCTGCTTATATTATTTATGCCTTGCAGTGATCTGCCCTGCATGCACTGGCTAGCATCGTGGACATACTGTATGTGCCATACCAACTGAAGAGCCTAATGGAACATTCTCATAGAAAGTCATAAATTGAATCATTTTTGTTTTGAACTTGAAAGGTTCTGTATTGACTTAAAATTAATGTTCCTTTTTTTAAAATCATGTATTAACTAGGTGGAAAAAAAAACATTCCATGAGGAAAAGAAACATTGCACAGTATTAGAAGACCCGTGCTGCTCCACAGCATTCATTTGAATAATCCTATAGCACATCTTTCCATCTGAAATTTCCTGCTTGCAGGACTTGATGCTAATGACCTGAACAGTCGTCTTTCATTTTTTTGTAATATGTAATTGTCGTCCTGTAGTTTCCTTCCTCTTCTGGTAATCTTTCTTAATCACATGTAATTTTTTTCACGTTGATTTTGCATTTCCCAATTATATTGTGCAGACCGACTGAAAAGTTGCAAGGTTCTGTATTGACTTACAATATTAATGTTTCTTTTTTTAAAATCATGTATTAACTAGGTGAAAAAATAAGATTCCATAAGGAAAGAAACATTACACAGTATTAGAAGTATTAGTATCTGTAATTGAGGTTCGCCTCAGACTTGTTATATGAATCATCGTTTTGAGAGCACACTCACAACCTCTTCGAACGAATGCTGAAAGAAAATGGCAGTTAGTGCTTGCATGTCGCAGCGAGGCAGGCCATCTGACTCCTGGGCGCATGCGTTCTACAGAACACTTGACTCGCTCCTCCCCTCAGATTGGCTAGCACACAGTTTGGTCAGAAGAATGGCCATGGTGAAATATATATTCACAATTACTTTAATACGCGACAAAATCAAGTAAGTTAGGGTTCAATGGGTGATGCGTAATGTGTATAGTGTCTCGAGGCACCTAACGTCTTCGTAGCACAATTACTTGTAAAGATATTTCAGTTTAAAAAAGAAGGAAGTTTGTAGTTTTAATGTGACAGTTAATATCATGATCATGAGCCATAGGACCACTATTTTTACATGAAATCCGAGCCAAGGGATGTGATATTTCACTTCAAAATTCTCACATGCATTAACCAGGAATCGAGTCCTGTCCGCCTTGGCGAGAAGCAAGTAGCTTGACCACTGTACTATCGCACTCTCCCCCCTCCCTCATTTCAGTATTAGATAAAGATGAAATGTAACCTTGGTACAATGACATATTCGCAATTCTGTTAATACACAGATAAAATGAAGTAAGTTGGGGCTCGATTAATACTGCTTAACGTGCATGCACAATTACTTGTCATTACATTTCAGTTTTAGTAAAAGGTGAAATGTAACCTTGATAAAATGAATATTCACAATTATATTTATACATGGATGACAGAATCAAGTAAGTTGGAGCTTATTGGATAATGCGTAACGTGCATTATGTCTCAAGCCAACAAATGTTGTCGTAGCATAATTACTTTGTTCTGGGATTGCCTTCCTCCATATTTGGTCCGTATTGACAAATTGTTAATATATAATGTTAGAAAATGTCCATCAATCAATACTATATATTTTCCTTATAAGGAAATGTATGAAACGATTAGCTCAGGACAGGGAGGCATGGAGGGCTGCATCAAACCAGTCAAAAGACTGAAGACTCGAAACAAACAAAGGAAATGTACATGTTTTTCCTTATAAGGAAAAACTGTTGTATGAATTGATGGATATTTTCTAACAATATTATACTCATCATCATCATCGAAGTCCCACTCCAGTCACCCGGATGTGGTTTACAAGCCTCCTCCACTCCTTTCTGTCCTTCCATTTTTCCTGTTCCATCACTTCTGCCACATCCAATCCAGCTTCTGCAATGTCCTTCAAAATTTGGTCCAACCTCCTCCTTCTCAGTCTTCCAACTGGTCTCGTTCCCTTGACTTCTCTTTCTATTTCCCTTCTTGCTACTCTTTCCTTACCCATTCTTTTTACATGTCCGAACCAACGTAACCTTGCTTTCTGTATCTTCTGATTTAACGGTTCCATATTTAACTCTTCTCTGATTTTAATATTTTAAATTATATCCTTTCTTGTCTTTTTAACTGAAGTTAACTGTATTAGCATAATTACATGTCAAGATATTTCAGTTTTAGTAAAATGTGAAATTTCTGTTATTGGTTTGACGTCCTTTATAACTGCTGCCACTTTTAGAGACGTTGGGGTGCTGGAATTTTGCCTCGGGGGGATCTTAACGTGCCAGTATATTTACTGACAAGGCTCCCTCGTATTTGCGCACCCTCAAATGCTAACGGACTGCGTCAGGATTCGATCCTGCAACCTTGGGCACAACAGTCGAACGTTACCACTGAGCCATGCAGCCAGTCCATTATACAGTATTCTCAATTGGTGTATATAAATCTGGTTTCCTCTGGAAACAGAGATTTTTCACCTAAACTGCAAGAGTTCATATTTTGGATAGTACAGAATGTACGTGTGAGCAGCATAAGATCACTTTCATAAAGTGCAAGGAAGTTCTGTGTTAACGTGTGGTTTGGGACATTGGTTACTGTATGGAGAAATGAATATCTTTCAAGTGAACACATCTACCTTGGCCTTGGGGTCAGATGACTCGTAGTTCCGCCCCTTGAAACAACAATAACTAACTACCTTGGCCAACTGAGATAAACTTGCTCAGTCTCCTTTCGTACAAGACCTGCATGATCCACAATTTTAGCAGTGTCGAATTCAGGACTTTGAAGCCATCATTTTATTGGAGATGTTTGAACCGTTGAGATCATGCACCAGGGGTTCTCAAAGGATATGCCGCACAACTATTTGAGTCGTGGAAGAATCTTACATTGTGGACGTATGAACACACAAAAACAAGCTTATGTATTAAATATTGCAGCATTATTAATCTCGGAGAACTGCAAATATACTGACTGAAAAATTACAAAGGGTCTGTCCAGATGTTACCGTACACTACCTTTGTAATTCAGTGGGAAATATGAACTTGTTTACTTTAAAGGGTCTGTCAAAATGTTACCATGACGAATAGAAGGAGAAAGTGAGAAGACTCCTGAAGTTCAAGCGCGCCCCGCCGGGCAGCGCTCGAGTGGGTACGTTCCACACTGCCGGGGTCAGCTGGTCTTAGAGATGGTGCTATGGGAAACGAATTACTTTGTAACTGATACTTTTTTAAAAAGTAATTAGCGGTTCCAATTAAAATAGCATGGCAGGGCACACTGGAAAATATAATTCATAGAAATAAGAACTACGGTCTTCATTACATGTTACGGAACACACAGATTCCTGGAGTATACAGACACAGATAAAAAACATAATCCCCAGCATATTAAAACAAGCACACATAAACTATTTAAAGTAACACTCTACTTAACAATTTATTTTGTCGGCTACGGTACTGGACTTTCGAAAGCTTGCGTGAAGACTTGGCGGGTGTTCGAGATTGCAAATCTCGGCGGATTTCCTTCGTTCTGAAGAAGAATCGGCACCCAAAATAAACAAGTCTGGGGATAATATCCATGACACGCTGAAGACAGCAGCCAGCTCCTGAAGGATCAACTGAAATTGTTTCTTTGGAATCGATACAATCATAAATATTTCGCTCCAGATCGATTTTGAGTTTAATTTTCCGGTAATTACTTCTCGGCCTGGAAAAGAATGCCACATACACTTCTCGAAGGACGTGTTAGACACACTTCATTGTTCATCTTAGGGCACCTTTTTTAGTTTCTTTGTTGCTTTCTCTTAGCAATAATTTAGTCGTATTTCCGTTTATTCCTGATGAAGAAAGACATGGTTTCTTTCGAAACGCGTCGAGTTTGAATAAATAAAACACGGCATAAGCCCAAAATTCTACATTATGGATAAAATGGTATTAGTTGCGTTTGACATTAACCATACCGTACATAAAACATCACAATAAATTGGTTGAAAAACTGGATCCAGATAGCTTTAAAACTCATCATTTTGCACCATCTGTTTCCTATGAATTTGGTTAATTAAAGCTTAATAATTGAGTTTAAACACCGGTTTGGTGACCCATCGTTCCAGGCAAGCCGGTAACACCTGTAACTACTCAGGCAGATAGGTCACTTAACCGTAATTTGGAAGTTATTGTGAAGTTATGAATGCATTAGCGGTAGCACTGCCGGAGACGTAATCGGGCTAGGCTATTGCGTTTTTAAATTAGCTCCCGTTTCAGGGTTTTTAGGTTTTGAGTTCGAATAGTTCGTTAAATAGTTGTAAAACAGTAAGGAGAGTATGTTTTGTGTAGGTTTTAAGTTGAATTAAAGTTTATGTCGAGCTGAGAAGTGAATTTGGTGTAGCTTAAAGTGTAGTTTTTTGGTCTGATCTGTTTCCTCTGAATTTGGTTAATTAAAGCTTAATAATTGAGTTTAAATTGGTAACCTATCGTCCCAGGCAAGCCGGTAACACCTGTAACTACTCAGGCAGATAGGTCACTTGGCCAGGCGCGGATTCAGGGGGGGGGGGGGGGTCATGACCCCCCCCTCCAAACGGAGACCAAATTTTTTGGCAAATTCAAAAAACGAAAACACAATAACCAGACAAAAATACATATTTGCAACTTCATACCTGTTATATAAAAACGATTATTTATTTAACAAAATCAACTCGTCTATTTTGTTTAGCAAACCTTGTGATTACCGAATCGATGTTTATAGTGATGTCACGATGAATGTGCAGCAATGCACGGATAGGAATTTGGGGCTTTTTTCGCACCAAAAAATGTTGCCGACGTCCAAACTGCAAGCTTGGTTGGCAATTTAAGCTGCGACTTTCTCCCTTTGTCGGTACCAACTCGACTTGCCGAAACTGTAACGTACCTTGATCCTTTTCTCGAAGCTCGATGTAAACGTCGAATAACACGCCGTTGCAATTTGTACGAATATTTTTGGTGCGCTAAACGCATCAAATGTCTATCCATGTAGCTTGCAAAAAAATTGGTCTGGTTTTGTACGTTTGTTTATTTTGTGATTGCGTTTTTAGTGATACCATTTTTCTTAACAATTTCGATACTCTGACCCCCCCCCCCACAAAGCCAAACTCTAGATCCGCACCTGCACTTGGCCGTAATTTGGAAGTTATTGTGAAGTTATGAATGCGTATGCGGTAGCTCTGCCGGAGACGTAATCAGGCTAGGTTATTGCGTTTTTAAATTAGCTCCCGTTTCAGGGTTTTTAGTTTTTGAGTGCGAATAGTTCGCTTAATAGTTGTAAAACAGTAGGGAGAGTATGTTTTGTATAGGTTTTAAGTTGTATTATGGCTTATGTCGAGCTGAGAAGTGAATTTGGTTTCGCTTAAAGTGTAGTTTTTTGGTCTGTTCTGTAGCCTGGATTTATTAAATTTATTGTGCTGCTGGCGTGATTAAAAGCTGTAGGATTTGATGTAGAGTGCTAGGATTGCTTGGCGGAAGTGTTGGTGAGAGGGAGAGAAGTGAGGGGATGGGTTTATGGAGTTGTTGCTGTTGTTGCTTGTTTTTCAACTGCTGTTTCTTGATGGCGTGCTTGTAATGCCTACAACCCTGGTACACGTTGTTGGACATTATCGCTTGCAGTGCTTGTAGCGGCGGGACCACAAACGACCGTGCTATAATGGCGGAGTCCTCACACTAGGTCCTTCTATTCGTCATGATGTTACTGTACACTACCTTTGTAATTCAGTGGGAAATATGAGCTTTTTTACTTTCGCTCAACTGTTCACTCGATGGAGGAATCTTAGTCACACCCATAATTCTTGGTCCACAGAAAAAATTAATATTGTAGCTTTCATTCGGTCTACACAAAAGCTATTCCAATTCCAGTAATTGGAATGATTTTTGTGTTGACTGACTGAAAGCAACAATATTAATTGTTAATAAGGTAACACTGAAAAATGGCTTCAAAGTTATCTCCGCACAAAGAAATCACTCTTTCTTCTTCTTCTTCATTTCCCGGTTCCAGTGATTTGGGTCGGGCTGTGAATCGAGGACCTCCATACTTTTCTGTCTCTCCACCACTCTAGTCCCTCTTCCAGTACATTCTCCACTTTCACTCCTCTTTTCTCAACGCTTTCCCTCACTGCATCCGTCCACCTCATCCTCGGCCCTCCCCTTTGGCGCCCTGACTTTCTCAGTAAATAATCGCTTCGGGACTCTTGGCTTCTCCCATTCGCATCATATGTCCATACCATTTTAGCTTACTGATTTCGATCTCGTCTTGTAACTGCGGGAATCCTGTTTTCTCCCTAATTATCTTGTTTCTGATTTTGTCTCTGCGGGTCTTTCCAATTATATCTCTAAGGAACTTCATCTCCGCTGCCTGGATTCTACTTTCCTCCCGTTTAGTTGTTGTCCACGTGCCTGCTCCATACGTCAATATAAGTGTGTAATATGTTGAATACAAGATTCCTTTACACTTCTCAGGAACTTCCTGGTTCCACACCAGACCCCTCACACTCTGGTAAAACCCATTTGCTTGTTGGATCCTTTTACCAATTTCTTCACTTATTCTTCCATCGTCTGTGAGGACACTCCCTAAGTATTTGAAGCTTTTCACTGAAGTTTCTTATTTTTTAAGGTAGTCCAGTGCTGAAAATTCCTGTTCACACAGATACTGGATATTGTCAAAAACTGTAGTACCGGTAGTATAGATACAGCATGTTCTGATAACAGTGAGAACCTTCTTTGTACCAGAATTGAAGTGGTTTTACTTCCTTAAAGTTGAGCTTCAAAATTTGATCAGCCTGCAATTGAGCCAACTCTTCTGCCTCTTTTAATACGTATTTTGTGCCATCTGCAGTAATGTCGAAGTGAATACAATCCCAATTACATTTCTTCACATTAAGAGAAGGAAAGTATTGATGCATTTTCTTCGCCAAAACAGAAAGATCTCCTAAAATTAGACTGGAATCAATATCTCTATCAGCAGGATTGTTCCTTCATTATGCAGTTATGTTCTGCATGCTGAAACAATGTGGCATGGACCAAAAAAAGTTTGAGGACTTGTACCTTACTCCAACGAATAAGATAACTCGCCTTGTCGTCATGATTGTGAAGTCAACCTAAATAGTCCTAAGATTAACACAAGATATGATAGGAGTGAGTGTTGTTTTAACTCTCTCAGTGCCGGGCTATTATTTTGTACCCTTGATAATCCCCTTCCCCCTTATTTCCTTTCGTTCCGTGCAGAGCATAGGGCATCCAAGAATGATTTCCATTGGGCTCTGTTTGCTGCCAAGTTCTTCACTTCCCTCCAAGTCTTTCCAGCTTTCCTGGCCTCCTCTTGAATGGTGCGTTTTCAGGTCTTCCTTGGTCTTCCTCATCTCCGTGCCCCTTGAGGATTCCAGTCCAGTGCTCCCCTTCCTACTTCATCATTCTGTTTCCGGAGAGTATGCCCAATCCAGCCGCATTTCCTCAGTTTAATTTGGAGGTTGTTGGTTAGCACTTTGCCACAGCTCTTGGTTTGGGATTACAGTATATCTGGCCATCATATACCCAGAATTCGACGCAGGTGATTGATGATTACTTGAATTTGGTGGCTAATAGGATTGGTAACTTTACATGTTTCACATGCATACAATAGGACAGCTTTCACATTGGTATTAAAAAGTCTGATTTTCGTCTTCCTGGATATGTTACGGTTTCTCCAGACTGGATAGAGCTGTTCAATAGCCCCATTTGCTTTTCGTATTCTGCTCTTGACGTCCTCCTCAGCCCCTCCTCTTCTCGTCACCACACTTCCCAAGTAAACAAATGTATCCACCTGTTCCACATCTACTCCTCTCACCGTGAGGCCAACCTGTAATGTCGAGTTCACTCTCAGCTCTTTTGTCTTCTTTGAATTCAGCTTCAAGTTCTAAGTTTGCCAGTTTTCCCTGTATTTCTCTGAAGTGCTGTGCTAGCATACAGATGTCGTCAGCAAAATCAAGATCCTCCAACCTGTCTCAAAGTCCCCTCTGTTTCCCTCTCTTCCTTCCTCTCCCCAACTTCCTAAGAGTATTAAGAACAACCAGGAACAGGGTGGGAGAAAGTATACACCCGTGTCCTACTCCAGTCTGGATGGTCAATGTTTGGGTTAGCTGACCCTCATGCAGGACTTGACATTCATAACCAGAATACATCTCTCGTATGATAACTATTTTACTTGGTGTAACATATTCCTTTAACCCTTTCCTCGTTGCATTTCCAGGTTTGATATCCCCAGAAATCGCCCTATTATTTTAGAATATGAAGTACTGTGGTATGGGTATAAACTCTTGCACATAACATTGGAACTATATAATACAGTTCATTTAAATAAAATGAAAATTTACACATGAATTACCTACAGTCTTGCAATGACCAACAGTAAATTACACTCACCTGGGGTCCTTGGTTTGAAGTCTGCCCTCATATAATCTGGCCACATTAACAATTATGAAACTAAGTTTTAAAAAATATGTCGGTGATGGAATTTGCACAAACTGAACACATATTTACATTGTTTTCCGTTTTATATCCTGAGGTCCCTGGTTCAGAACCACTTCAGCATCTTTTTATTTCTCTCAGGATTAGTCACGTTGGCCCATACTACAAAAATTGTCAAATCCTAATTTAAATATGCTAATATATACATCTCGGTAGCCTGCTCCATGGAGTCCTTAGTTCCCATTCTACCCCCATTGCCAGTAAAATCATCTGGCGGAGTAAAAGGCAGGGAAGGTTGAATGCTTGGTTGTAGGCTACCGTCACCACCGTCATTTACAGTACGCTAGTTTACTGTATCCTCATCAGTATCACTGTCACTATCTTTTAACTGATCATTTACATCTAAATCACACAGAAAATCACTTCCACACGAGCTTTCCGAATCACTAACATCGCTTCTATTCAATTCTATTAGGTCATGGACATATGAAAGACCAGCCAGGTTGCCATGCAACAGCTGGGAGAAAGGTCAAGGAACAAACATTCATTGTTACTGCTGAAACTAACACTATGTCTTCTGAATGCTGCCCTATGCCTGCCTGACATATTACCTATAGTTCACAATTAGTTTTAATTCCACACCAATACGAAAGGTGGCAGGAGAATGCCAGAACATACACGGGCGCTTTAGCAGGGAGCTGTGACATTCATATCCGGGTGCATTCGGGTGCTTAGAGAAGGAAAGGGTTAAGGTCTCCCACATGACCTTCCTATTAATGGAGTCAAAGGCCTTCTCAAAATCTATTAACTTGATGTACAGTGCTGCTTGCCACTCGTTACTCTACTCCACAATAATCCGTAAAGTATTAAGTCCACACAACTGCGGTGTTCCCTAAATCCAGCTTGTTCTCTCCTCAACTTCGACTCGATAGACTTCTTTATGCGATTGAAGATTATCCTGAGAAATACTTTGCTTGGTACAGATAGTAAGATAATAGTAAACCAAAATTCCAATATGGAGTTAAACGAAGCAAAGATAGTAAGATAATACCTCTCCAGGTGTTACAATTTGTCAAGTCACCCTTCTTTGGGATTTTAATGATCACACCTTTCTTCCATTCCGCAGGCAGCTTCTCTTCCAACCAGATGTTTTCCATCAATGGCTTCAGGATATTAGCTGTGGTATCCATGTCTATTTTGAGGACATCTGGCGAAATGTTGTCGACACCGGGGGCTTTTCCATTCATCAGCTGTGGCAAGGCTTCTTTGATTTCAGCACAAGTTGGACTGTGCAAAAGAATATTTGGATCAGAGTTTTCAGGTTCATCATTCCTCTCTTGGTGTTGTTCATCAATCCCTCGATCAACATTAAATTCTTCGGTGAAGTATTCCCTCCACCATTCTTGTTGTTCTTCTTGAGTTGTAAGTAAATTTCCCTGTTTGTCTTTTATGGGTCAGTTCTTTCGGAAGCTCTTCTTGGACAGCACTTTTCTGATACGGTACATTTCTTTGCTGTCACCCTTTGATGCAGCATCTTCTGCCTTCTTTGCCATCTCATGGATCCAATTACTCTTATCTTTCTTCACACTCCTTTTGACTTCTTTGTCAATGACCATGTATTCTGCTTGCACTTTTGCTTTGTGTTGTCGAGTCTTGCACACATTCAACCTCTCCTTAATCATTTTCCTATGACTTATGGTCTCCCAAGTTTGTTCTGACATCCAATCCTTCTTGGGAGGATTGCTCTTTCCCATAACTATTTCACTTGTATCAAGGATGATGTTCTTTACATTACTCCAGGAAGATTCAATATAAGTTTTTGCTGTATCAGATTGGAGTACCTGAAAACGATTTCTTAGCTCCAATTTAAATTCTTCTCTGACCTTCTCCTCCAACTTCCTCACATCAAATCTCTTACTCTGTTTTTCAAACTTCTTTTTGTCACCCTGTCTTCATCTTGAACTCAGCCAGCATAGGGTGGTGATCACTGCTAGCATCAGCTCCTCTCTTATTCCGAACATCGGTGAGTGATCTTCTGAATCTCCTACTCTCTGCGATGTGGTCAGTTTGGTTCTCAGTGTCATGATCAGGGGAAACCCACATGATCTTATGGCACCTCTTATGAGGAAACAAAGTACTTCCAATAACAAGGTCATGGCTAGCACAGAAGTTTGTGAACTTTTCTGCATTTCCATTCCTATCCCCAAGGCCATGTACACCCATCACATGTTCTAGTCCCTTGTCTCTCCTACCTTAGGTTTAAGGTCTCCCATTATTATAATCACATCTCTCTTACTGCTTTTCTTTACTGTCTCATGTAGAAGGGAATAGAATGCTTCCTTAAGTTCTTCTTCTGATGGTTCCGTGGGTGTATAGTCATAACATTGCGAATGCGAGTTTTAAATCGTGCTGATAATATTCGGTCGGAAATGGGTTGCCAACTTATAAAGCTTTTCTCTGCATGTTCAGTAAGCAAAAGACCAGCTCCATCTCTGCGTTCAGCATTCTCCTTGCTCCTCCCAGAGTATATGATGCTGCTGCCCCCCCATCATGGTGTAGTCTGTCATTTAGTCTGGTCTCTCACTCTCGACCTTACCGGCATGGGTGGCCCTGCCAGGAGCTGAAGCTTCCGCCGGCATTGCTCTCAGGATCACTTAGACACACAAGCCTCCCCACTACGTCAAAGTAGCAGACCATGGGGGACCCTTGATGTTACATTTCTTATATTCATGTGAAAGTTACACAAAAGAATATCAAAACATATACATTAGTGCCATTTGCATGTCACTACTGATTACTCTCCAGTTGTTCAAGAAGAATTGAATCTGATTTTTGTCAAGTGCTTCATAAATTTTACAAACAGAACAATGCATGTCTTTTATTGTTATCACACTTCATTTATCAGCTTCATTCTCTTGTTGTGGTAGGAACTTCGTCATGAGGTGCAGGATATGCAACAAACTGTCGCAGAGGAGCCACAGTTAGCCTCCTCAGATCTGGAAAACACTCTCGGTTCTCACTTGGAATTGGCTATGACTAAACAACATCAGCAGTATAAACAAACTTTTGAAACTTTGATGGTGTCCTTGGACGATATGGAAAAGAAACGAACGGAAGCCACAATGTCTACCATATCGCAAGTTGTGGGCAATCTGGTGGTTACAAAACTAAATGACGTTATCTCCAGCGAAATGAAGAAGAGTATTATACCAGGTATCTTATCACTTACATGTATAGAGTGTTTTACGAAAGTGTTATAATTTATCGATTCCTCAAAATATATTTTACAGAAACATGGGTCTGGGAACACTCTATTATAGTGCTCATGAACTTGATTGCCACAAAAGTATACAGCATGTAATACTTTATTTCCTTGTTAGGAACTCTGTGTCTACATTCCTGTTTTTAAGGAACAGATCTCGTCCAGTGGTTCGGATTCCTTGTAAAAATGATTTTTCACATAAAATAGTTATGCAAAGAACCATATAATGCCACTTTTTCAACATTGCACATTGTATGCTATATTACAGTATAGTATGAAGTTAGCATACCACATGAATATCAGCCTCCTAACCAATGCCCAAAATATCCTCCCTTGGTTTGTGTGCATGTACCCACCCACTGTAGCAGTGAAACTTTAATGTGCTGATGTTTTCATGGAGATTTGCAGATTTCCTGGCAGCCTTCCTCAGTATGGGCACAAATTCCCCATTAATGAAAGTTTAGTAGGTTTGGGTCTGAAGACACTGACATGTTTACTTTTTTATTGGTTATGTATTGCCTACTTCATCAATCTTAACCCTCAGCAAGTGTTGTGAAGTCCCTGGGACCAATCTCAATTCTGTTTGTTTGTTCTGTGTCATTGCTTTGCGAAATTAATTTGGCAAGCCCTGTCTGTAAATAGCTATTGTGACGACATCAGTATGTGCTTTGTTGTACTAACTACATAACTAGGTAGCAGGTAGGGACCCTCTTCAGAGGTAGCCCTACCCAGGGAGTGGCGCCCCTGCCTATGTGAGTCCCAGAGCGCACTGGCCCGGTGTGTATCATCTGGTAAGGGTCCCAGCTCAGGGTTACGAGTGAAGACCTCAACGGCAGTGAAGGCGGAGAAGATGAACTTCGGTACGGCGGAGCTGGCGGATGGGGCACATGTGTTTAGGCCCAATGGCAAAGCGGGCGGAAGAAGAATCCATTACTTTTATGGTTCCCAACGGTCGTGAAGGCGGAAGAGGCCATGCCAGACGAATTGGCTGTGAAGGCGCACCTCAGTAATATTTTGAGTCTGCGGCAGTTCGTTGCAGTCTCTGTGTCTGGTCTTGCATGTCTCATTTCATATGTGCCGCAGGACACGACTCCGAGATCATAGTGAGTGGGTCACTTCCTGGCAAGTTGTGATCCACCCTAAACAAATACACGCCAGTGGCAATTCTTCCATCAGTCACTTATTTTCTAAAGTCCAACGGCGATGGGATATGGATGGTGGGGGCAGGTTATGGGTGTAACTGGAAGCCCCTAGTTCGGACCTGCACGTTGGCAGCAGATGTGTGATGGTCGTCTTCCTGGGACTCTGTGGCTACTCAGGAGTTCGGTCCTGCATCTGTGTTTGAGCAGGCCTGTTTAGGATTACCGCTGCTCACCCCACATGGGGAAGGCCCTAGAAAAGGTGGGCTAAACATCGGAAGTCACATCTACTGTCCGGCTGGGCGGCCGCACCCAGCAGGTCACCCCTCATGCGGTCGAAAAACAAAAACTACCAAGTCAATAAGGACACACAATTTTATCATTGGAACATGGAACGTCAGAACTTTGCTTGACTTAAAAGATAACGACAGGCCTGAAAGAAGAACGGCTCTTATTACTCATGAATTATCCAGACTCAACATTGACATCGCTGCTCTCAGTGAAACCAGGTTGTCCACTGAAGGAAAAATTACTGAGTTTGGATCAGGTTATACCATCTTCTGGAAGGGAAAGGAGGAGGGAGAACATCGTATTCATGGTGTAGGATTCGCTGTAAAGACCAGGCTAGTTAATGATTTCCAAATTACTCCCACTGCAATCAGCGAAAGACTTATGACTCTCCGCATTCCACTCTCTGGAGGTTCATTCATGACTCTCATATCTGCCTATGCTCCAACTTTGAAGGCCGATGATGAAGTTAAGGGCCAGTTCTATGACCAGCTTGGCACAATCATCTCCAAGGTACTATCTACAGATAAGCTCTTACTCCTTGGTGATTTCAATGCAAGAGTTGGGAAAGATAACCGGCTATGGCAAAATGTGATGGGTAAACAAGGTCTTGGATCCTGTAATCCCAATGGACTTCTTCTTCTTGGTCTTTGTGCAGAACATGAACTCTTCATCACCAACACTCAATTCCGATTACCTGACCGCTTCAAGACCACGTGGATGCATCCACGTTCTAAGCATTGGCACATCCTTGATTACGTCATTACCCGACAATGTGATAAGAAGGACATACTTATTACCAAAACAGCAAGGAATATTGACGATTGTTGGACGGATCACAAACTTCTCATCTGTAAACTCAGGATATCCATCAGCCCAAAACCACCAAGGCGTTTCCAAACCCCATCCAGAGGAAAGTTTAATACCTCCAAACTTCAGGATGAATCTATTTCCACAAACTTTGAGAATATGATCAATGCCCAGCTATCAGATCATCCAGTTAAAACAAGTGACATTCGAGAAGAATGGACCAATCTGAGGGAGATAATCACTAAGTCAGCTGAAGAAACCATTGGTTTGGTAAAGCAGAAAAGTCAAGACTGGTTTGATGACAACAATGAAGAAATTTTGCGTCTCATCAACATCAAAAGGGAAGCCTATCTATCTCATCTTCAAGACCCATCCTCAAATACGAAGAAAGCTCTGTATTTAGAACTCAAGAGTAAGTGTCAGACACAAATAAGAGAGATAAAGAATACTTGGTGGCAGCGGAAAGCTGAGGAACTTCAGAGGCTATCTGATACTCGTGATCTGAGGAACTTCTATGCAGGGATTAAAGAGATATATGGCCCACTTCGTTCTTCATCAGGTACACTAAAAAGTGCTGACAACTCTGCCACTCTTACTGACAGCCATGATATCTTAGAGCGTTGGAAGGAACATTTCTCCATCCTTCTAAATCGTCCCTCAACAGCTGCTGAAGACTTCCTCCGTGATGTGCCGAAATATCCTGAACAACCATGGATGGCTGTACCTCCTTCTTACACGGAATTCAGTATAGCTCTCAATCAAATGAAACCAAGAAAGGCACCTGGCCCAGATAACATCCCACTGGAATTAATTCAAGCTGGAGGTCAGTCCCTCAAAACGCGGATTTTCACTCTTATTCTCAAAATTTGGGAATTAGGAGAAGTACCTGGTGACCTAAAGAACGCCACTATCATCACAATCTTCAAGAAAGGTGATCGTAGTGTTTGTGGCAACTATCGCGGTATATCGCTACTATCTACTGTGGGTAAAATTCTCGCCAGAATTTTACTTAACCGCCTTCAGGTTATCTCAGAAAAGATCCTCCCCGAGTCCCAGTGTGGATTTCGATCTTCCAGAAGCACAACTGACTTGATTTTCTGCATAAGACAACTACAAGAAAAATGTAGTGAGCAACAGAATCCACTCTTCTTAGTCTTTTATGATCTGGAAAAGGCCTTTGACTCAGTTCCAAGATCTGCTATGTGGGCGGTGCTACAACGCTTTGGCTGTCCTCGACGCTTTGTTGATCTAATCCAAGCTCTCCATGATGGCATGACCGGTCAGGTTTGTCAGCAAAATAAGATCTCGGACGAATTTCCTATCACTCATGGACTGAAACAAGGCTGCGTACTTGCTCCAACACTGTTTGCATTGTATTTGGCTGCAATGCTCTATAAATCGCCCACAAACATCCCAGGTGTAGATGTCAGGTACCGATTTGATGGAGGGCTCTTCAACCTAGCTCGATTTCGCTCCAAGAAGCTAACTCAGGTTACGAAGATAACCAATATGTTGTATGCAGATGATGCAGCATCGCCTACACTCACGCCAGTGGAGTTGCAACAGACTGTTAATTGCTACAAGAATGCATGTGAACGTTTTGGTCTCACCATTAATGTACAGAAGACCAAGGTTCTGGCACAACCCTCACCAGGCACTTCCCTTCCGCACTTCAACATTTCTATCTCAGATACTCCATTGGAGCAGGTAGACCACTTCTCGTATCTGGGCAGTCTGCTATCTGTACACGGCAATTGTGGGCAGGATGTTGAGAAGAGAATCGGTGCTGCCCATGCGGCATTTGGGCGACTATCGCACCGGGTCTTCTTGAATAAAGATCTGACCGTGAAGACGAAGCTCATGGTGTACCAAGCTGTTGTTATCTCAACATTGTTGTATGGCTGTGAAACCTGGACCCTCTATCGACATGACTTCCGAAAGCTTGAGCGCTTCCATCAACAGAAGCTTCGATCCATCCTTAAGATAAAGTGGGAAGACCACATCACCAATCTTGATGTTCTTGAGACAGCGCTTGCTAATAGTATAGAATCATCCATCATTGGTCATCAACTTAGATGGATTGGACATGTCCAACGGATGGATGATACGAGACTACCACGCCAGGTTCTGTATGGTGAACTCACCTCCGGCACCAGACCTCATGGAGGCCCTAAGAGACGTTACAAGGACCAATTCAAGCAGAATATGAAGTTGACAGGTCTCAATCCACAAACCTGGGACCAGCTTGCTAAAGACCGTTCAACTTGGCGCCAGACCATCCCGGCTGCTGTCAAAATGTTTGAAGAAGAACGTCGTAGAATTGTTAAGGCCAAGCGACAAGCACGTAAGCTCCGTGCAGCACAGCCACGCCCTCCACCAACAGTTCTGTGTGATCTGTGTGGACGTTTGTTTCATGCACGCATTGGGCTGTTCAGTCACCGCAAACATGCCCACAGACCTTAGATTATTTTAGACTGTTTTGGAAGAAGATGTATACTCGGAAACGAGTTAAAGCCGATGACGATGACATAACTTGAGTGGCCTGTTGGACCTCACAACGCTGGTTATGTAAATTTTCTGCTCTTTTGTGACTTCTTGTTGTTGTACGAAAATTGTTTTGAAGTGATAACTGGCTAAACCTGGACCATCATAGTTGTGTATTGGACGTGCTTCTTTTGAAAATGATATGTTAGCAACGTAGTATGAATGTGCCAGTGGAATAGAGAATATTATGGTTGTGTGTTCTTACAGATCTTTAAATTATAGGATATTTTTGTTTTCAATTGATGTGAATGGAGAAAGAAAAGACTTAAACGTTTCCTTTTGGTGATATAAGTAGGAGATATTTTGATTTGTCCAAATGTTTGTTTGAATAAATATATGAAATAGGTGTCTGAAGTATCTAAAAAGTTTTCTGGTTTCCACATAACTTTGTTGTTTGAACAAATCATTTTCTACTTTCATTATTGGGGATTTCCACATAACTTTGTTTTTTGAACAAATCATTTCATACTTTCATTATTGGGACGCACTATTCTATTACTTATGTTTTGTACGTTTTTAAGCAGTTCATTTGAATATTTATGAGATACTAAATTGAAGTAGGCATAGGCTTAGTAACCCCCCAGTGGACTGGATGATTTTAGAGTATTACTAGCTGTACCCGGCATGCGTGGCCAATCAAAGAAAGTGTTGGCGTCGTAACTTTGTTGAAATGCTTTTGGTTACACAATATTTCTTTTCTCTTTCCGCTAACTGCCTCTAAACTATGGTAAAATGGATTTCTTATCTCAGAAACATTTGTGGGAGCGTGCTCAACAACCCACCAAAGTTTTATCGCAATCGGATGAATGGTATATGAACACAAACGGGACTTGGTTAAAATGATGCGTGCGCTGTTGCTCAGTTGTTGAATCTGCTTGTGTGCTACCTATTGTAACATGGATTTACTAAGCCAGAAAGCTTTGCAGGAGTGTAAACTACAACTCACCAAAGTTTAATCGTAATCATATGAATGGTTCATGAACGCATATGGGACTTTGTTGAAAAAAGTCGCGTGCTGTCACTCATTTGTTGAATCTACTCGTGCGCTACATATTGTAATTCGGATTTACTAAGTCGGAAATCTTCGCAGGAGTGTACACAGTAACTCACCAAAGTTTCATTGCAATCTGATAAATGGTATATGAACGCATACGGGAATTTTTTGAAACTATTCACACGCTGTCGCTCATTTGTTGAATCTACTCGTGCGCTTCCAACTGTGAAATGGATTTACTAAGTCAGAGACCTTAACGAGAGTGTACACATTAACTCATTAAAGTTTCATCGCAATTGGATGAATGGTATATGAAAGCATACAGGATTTTTTTAAAACTATTCGCGTGCCGTCATTCATTTGTTAAAACTGCTTGTGTGCTACCTGTTGCAAAATGGAATTCCCAAGTCGGAAACATTCACAGGAGTGTACACAACAACTGGCCCTAGTTTCATCGCAATCGGATGAATGGTATTACTAACTCATACGGGACTTTGGTGAAAAGTTTCGCGCCCCTTAACTCAATTGTTGCATCTGCTTGTGCGCCACCTATTGAAAGATGGATTTGCTAATTCATAAACCTTTACAGGGGTATACAAAGTCCATCGCAAGATTAATTGGAGGATTATCCATTTCACAAGGTCCGTATTGACGTGTACAATGACAATTTAATGGGTTAAGGGGTCTCCGCCCAATCAATACAAGTTTATTATTGGCATCTATTAATTTATTGCCATTAAGGACATGTTTCGGGCCTCATGGGCCCTTCTTCAGCCGCAAAAATTAATAACATATTCACATCCATCATAATACACAAAACACGTACACTTCAAGAAAAACCTTAAAATAGACACTCAATTAATTATAAAATATTAACTTATCATGCTGCAAAAAATTCAAAGTAACATTCAAAATTAATTCCAAAATACCATCCCCTCCACATATAAAAGGATTAAACAAGCACAGCTAAAAGAGATAGGTCTGTTCTTGTTGGCCTTATCCATATTATGATCTGGCAGGTGCCCTATTCAACAGGCTGTTGAAAAATTTTGGTTAAAATGTTTAAAAATATATATTGGAGGTGATTATAATGCGGCCAGACGGCTATGCTGGCTCTCCATTGTGTTATGAGTTCCTGTTTTAAAGCCGATCTCCGTGACCTTGGCCCGGGAAATTGTCTTGAACCAAAGTTGGGCCTTTGCTATTTTTTCATTGTCGGATTGGGTAGAGACTTAACATTTTGAAGAAACCGTCATACGGATCTTGTGTTGGGGTGAACCAGCCAGAGTTCAAGCCTGCTTCACAACTATAAAGAAATAATGAAGGGTTTTAGAAAAATGAATACGTCGGAAAAACTAGGATTAAAACGAAAGATGTAGCAATAACTTACTAAAATCGAATTGAAGGAATTACACGACTGTCAGCTTTCACCTGGAGGCTATAATGGGACGAAAAAAGGAAACGTTAAAGTCGCCTACATACGTGAAACTATTAAAGGAAGGCTCATGTGCCGGGTTGCTTACCTTTACTGGAAGTTCGAGGTGCACGTTGTTTTCCGTCTGACGGCATGTTACCGTGTGAGGCGAGTTGGTCCGACCTTGTGCCAGGTCAGGAACTAGGAGGAGGGGAGGGGGAGGGAGGAGATGTGTGTGGGGGTAAAGGATGACTTGATACAGAACGGAGTTTATTTTGGGTTGAGGCCTAATTGGCGGGCTATGTGTGCCGTTAGGGGGGGAGTGTCTTCAACTTGGGAGAAGAGATAAACAAGGAAGCTGACGAACTAATCTAAGCCTCAACAATAATGTTTGTGTTTTGACTGCTATATTTGTTGTGGCAACGGGAAAAATTTTTGAATATTTTCAAAAAGTATGTTAGTATCGAAATTGATCTCGTTTAAATTATGCATTGGATTGATGCGTTGTGCGTTATCTATTTCTATTTGCTCCAGTATATTCATGATAGGCCCTTTCCTGACGTAATGGATAATTTCTAGATCTTTCTTAATGTCTGTGAAGGTGTGGTTCATGTCTTTCATATGATTCCCCATGGCCGAAAATTTTCTGTGCTTGATCGCATTTACATGTTTGGCCATGGGGAATCATATGAAAGACACGAACCACACCTTCACAGACATTAAGAAAGATCTAGAAATTATCCATTACGTCAGGAAAGGGCCTATCATGAATATACTGGAGCAAATAGAAATAGATAACGCACAGCGCATCAATCCAATGCATAATTTAAACGAGATCAATTTCGATACTAACATACTTTTTGAAAATATTCAAAAATTTTTCCCGTTGCCACAACAAATATAGCAGTCAAAACACAAACATTATTGTTGAGGCTTAGATTAGTTCGTCAGCTTCCTTGTTTATCTCTTCTCCCAAGTTGAAGACACTCCCCCCCTAACGGCACACATAGCCCGCCAATTAGGCCTCAACCCAAAATAAACTCCGTTCTGTATCAAGTCATCCTTTACCCCCACACACATCTCCTCCCTCCCCCTCCCCTCCTCCTAGTTCCTGACCTGGCACAAGGTCGGACCAACTCGCCTCACACGGTAACATGCCTTCAGACGGAAAACAACGTGCACCTCGAACTTCCAGTAAAGGTAAGCAACCCGGCACATGAGCCTTCCTTTAATAGTTTCACGTATGTAGGCGACTTTAACGTTTCCTTTTTTCGTCCCATTACAGCCTCCAGGTGAAAGCTGACAGTCGTGTAATTCCTTCAATTCGATTTTAGTAAGTTATTGCTACATCTTTCGTTTTAATCCTAGTTTTTCCGACGTATTCATTTTTCTAAAACCCTTCATTATTTCTTTATAGTTGTGAAGCAGGCTTGAACTCTGGCTGGTT
This sequence comes from Meconema thalassinum, assembly GCA_946902985.2. NCBI lineage: Eukaryota > Metazoa > Arthropoda > Insecta > Orthoptera > Tettigoniidae > Meconema > Meconema thalassinum. The sequence continues at coordinate 285,399,851 of OX336393.1, read as the reverse complement.
CACCCCAACACAAGATCCGTATGACGGTTTCTTCAAAATGTTAAGTCTCTACCCAATCCAACAATGAAAAAATAGCAAAGGCCCAACTTTGGTTCAAGACAATTTCCCGGGCCAAGGTCACGGAGATCGGCTTTAAAACAGGAACTCATAACACAATGGAGAGCCAGCATAGCCCTCTGGCTGCATTATAATCACCTCCAATATATATTTTTAAACATTTTAACCAAAATTTTTCAACAGCCTGTTGAATAGGGCACCTGCCAGATCATAATATGGATAAGGCCAACAAGAACAGACCTATCTCTTTTAGCTGTGCTTGTTTAATCCTTTTATATGTGGAGGGGATGGTATTTTGGAATTAATTTTGAATGTTACTTTGAATTTTTTGCAGCATGATAAGTTAATATTTTATATTTAATTGAGTGTCTATTTTAATGTTTTTCTTAAAGTGTACGTGTTTTGTGTATTATGATGGATGTGAATATGTTATTAATTTTTGCGGCTGAAGAAGGGCCCATGAGGCCCGAAACATGTCCTTAATGGCAATAAATTAATAGATGCCAATAATAAACTTGTATTGATTGGGCGGAGACCCCTTAACCCATTAAATTGTCAAAGTCCATCACAATCGGATGAATGGTATATGAATGCATGTAGGACTTAGTAAAAACGATTCGCGCGTTGTCACTCATATTTTGAATATACTCGTGCGCTACCTATTATAAAATGGATTTACTAAGTCAAAAACCTTCGCAGGAGTGTACACAACAACTCGCCAAAGTGTCATCGCAATCGTATGAATGGTTTATGAACGCATAGCCTACGGGATTTTGTTGAAACAATTCACGTGCTGTCACTCATTTATTGAATCTACTCTTGCGCTACCTATTGTAAATTGGATTTACTTAGTCAGAAACCTTCGCATGAGTGTACATAACAAGTCACCAAAGTTCCATCGCAATCGTATGAGTGGTTTATGAACGCATATGGGATTTTGTTGAAACGATTCGTGCACTGTCACTCATTTATTGAATCTACTCGTGCGCTACCTATTGTAAAATGGATTTACTTAGTCAGAAACCTTCGCAGGAGTGTGCACAACAACTCACCAAAATTTCATCGCAATCGAATGAATGGCATATGAATGAATGTGGGACTTTGTTGAAACGAATCGTGCATTTTTTTTGTTGAAGCTACTCGCATGATATCTAATACAAATTGGATTTACTATGCCTATAACAATCCCGGTAGTGTGCACAACAACTCGCCAAAATTCGATCGCAATCGGATGAATGGTATATGTACGCATAGGGGACGAGCAAACAAACATTCATTTATATAGTAAATGGATGATGATGAGTCGATTACTAGGATACACTGCTCTACTAAAATGGTCTTAAATTCTATTGTAGTGATCATATGCAGTTCAAACTTTGAATTCCTACTCATCATGTTCTAGTAGTTGTATAATGTGTGGTTGTTCACATTCCCTTGTGAGTACCGTATTTACTCGCCTATAACACCCCCTTTTCCCCCGAATTTTTGGCTTCAAAAAATAGGGGGGAGGGGTATAATAGGTGAAAATTTCCCTTGATATAGGTTAGAATGGCATGGTATAAAGGCACACAAAGAAGCACCTATCACCCTTAAATCAACACACAAAATAGTTATTTTAACCTAGACTTTATTTACGATATAAGTGATAATAGCCCATTCAAATAGCCACTCTCTTGCATCATCACAGCTGACTACTAGCCACAGGACTAAGACAGCGCTACAGCCGCGCACAGCATTGCGTGCATCAAGTTCAAGGTTACGCAGTGTTGCAATATGTTACACGTCAACTAGGCTTACCTGAAATGTGGAAGATTTGTTTCTAATACCGACCACGTTTTCGTACTTTCCTTTTATCACACCCAGGAAGGACTTAGAAGTTTTCTTGGTTCCCAATAATTTGTCCTTCTGGTTGTGCCAATAACGAATCATACACGGCTGTGCTTCGTATTTACAACTCGCCGCTTTCACTCCATTTTCTGCAGCAAATTCTAGCACATTCAACTTGAAGTATGCCGTAAAACTTGTTCGCTTGCTCATTTTCAGTCCTGCTTGTGTACTGGAAGCTTCTTAATTATACACTACAAACGGCCGTGCGGGAGGCAGACACGGAACTCGTAAGCTGGGGGCTAAGGAGAGTGAGTAACCATTGTCGAGGTCAACGATGCATAGGTGGTGCAGGCAAAAGCGCAGGTTTTACCGTTAACTGGAATCTTGTAGGCCTATTTGCTACATTTTTCTGATTATTTCTCCTTCGCAATTCCATTTTTTATTTTTTTATTTTTTACAGTTATTTCCTCCCCCCCCCCCTCATAATAGTTGAAAATTGAGGGGGGGGGGGTGTTATAGGCGAGTAAATACGGTAGATAGGTACAATGTAGAAGGAGCAGATGTAACTGTCTTTTCTACCCTGCCCCATCAAAATTATCACTATAAATTGTTTCATTTCAACAATTGAAATGTCAATTCACTTTAGTAGGTGACAAAAATCACACCACGCATGTCATACGTTGTTGGCATGTTAAAGAACCCATTTGATTTCAGTATGCCGTGTACATAATGGCAAAATTAATCTCGGAATATTCCGCCAACACAAAGTTCTTACTTTCTGTACTGCTGTAGTGTCAAGGAGCTTAGATATCTAACCTCCTTAACGACTTTCATAGCGTTCCAAGGAACGACAAAATTTGACATGCAAGCTGGCCTCTGGTCGTCAAATAAGAAATCTTGCACCCGAAGCCATACAATATTATTGTTATTCACTTTAGTGTCATGGGTGATGCTTTTTATTTACGTAAATTCTGATTATAATATAGGTCAGATTGTATTATGAAAATGTTGAATTATAATTAACTAAAAAAGCGATCTACAACCTCTGAAATTGAGCCCCGGAAACAAACGTGAGGCTTGGCTGATCTTCCAAAGGTTCCAAATATATGTTTGGGTTGTCTTTAGCATAACCATTGAATGTATCCATTCGAAGTAAACAAACTTTTACCTCATCATCACTTGCCCTACTATAGTCCAAACCATCTTAAATAAGTTCCTAAAAAACCAACATAGCTGCCACATTTGGTGTTGCCAACTTACATCATTTAACACCGAAAAGTCACCATACACATCCATGTAACACATATCGCAAATGATCCAAACTAAATCGAGGCCTTCTTACGAAAATACATTTTACGTAAAGTTGTGGGGCAGTCCTCCTAAAGTTAAGGATATCTTGGTCACTAGTCCTCAACAAACACTTTAGTATTATGGTAGTGAAGTTAGAGCTAACTTTTACGGTAAGTTAGCTCTTGTAGATTGCCTTTTAAACCAACATATAAAATGGAAAAGTACAGAAACATTAATACTTACTCAAGGTTTTTTCCAGTTTTGCCGGGGTGCTATATGTGAAAATGTTCTTTTCTTCTTATACCGGTAGGATGTATTTTTATAATTGGTCCAAAAACCGTCCTATTTTTAATATGAATGTTCAGTGAAGGATTCAGGAGTAGGAGAGAAACAAAATAGTAGGGTACATAGTTGCTTATTATTTATTTTTGTAAAGTGCTCATTTCTTGCTTGTCTAGGCCTACATACATGGAGGCTGAATTGAGACAAGCTGCTCATGGCAATTACTCATCGAGATGCACGAAGATGGTTTTCCAATACTTAGGCCTGAAACCACTCGAACTAGTCGTGGATTTTAGGGGCATGGAAATGACACCAAAGCCTTCGTATTCGCGGATTGTATCATGATTTGGGGTGAAAGTGCAGAAGAGGTGCAAAAAAAAAATTCGAGATTTGGAACAAGTTGTTTGAGGAATATGGGCTTAAAATTAGTCAGAATAAGACTGTGGCTATGGCAAAAGGATCAGGGTGTACTAGTACAAGCATCCACCTGAACAACCATCAACTTCAAAATGTTGACCAATTCAAATACCTTGGCAGCACTTTGAGTTTGGACAATAGCAGTAAATGGGATATAACCAACAGAAATAATAATGCAGCAATCTTCCACAACCAAGTCAGATTACTACTGTGGGATAACAAAGTACCTATATGGTGTAAACAAATATTATTTAAAACATTCTACATACCCATACGTACTTACGCACTTGAAACATGTACCCTTTCTAAAAGAGATAAGTCGACTTCAGGCATCCGAAATGAAGTTTGTGCTTACCATGCTTCAGAGGACAAGAAAGGATAAAGTTAGAAATGAAATAAATCTTGCAGAAGCAGGCATTAACACCACTGTAATGGATTTATTTATCGTATGGCTTTTAGTGCCGGGAGTGTCCGAGGACATGTTCGGCTCGCCTGAGTCTGTAGCTGCTTCCAGCGGACACCCTAAAGGGTGAGCTACAAGTTCCGTTCAATTTCAAGTAGTTCCAACTTTCGCCACCAGATATCAATGATACCTAGTGGTGAACGTTGGAACTTTGATAGAGCGTTCTGACGAAATCTAATCTAACAATTTTGCTTTACACAAGTTTAGTCTGTGAAAGGATCTTTTACATGCCATAAATCTATGACATGGGACCGCCGGCTTTACTTCCCCTCCGAAGGAAGGCATACTGAAGGATTTTTAACGCTCTTAAAAAATCCGACGACTTCGGCCGGGTTTGAACCCGCTATCTTGGGCATAGCAGTTCAGCATGCTACTGACTACGCCACCGAAGCCGCTGTAATGGAGATCTTACAGAGGTCTCGTCTGAGGTGGTATGGACATATCCAATGGATGAAAGTTGAAATAAAGGCAAAGGCATACTTCAATCTGAACATCAAAGGAAGAAGATGTGTTGGAAGACCTTAAAAGGAAATGGATAGACCAGATTAAGGGTGACTTGGCAGACAAAGGGCTGGATTGGGAGAGCACTCATGAAGACCAACTATTCATGGATAGAAGGAAATGGAGAGGACTCGTTCACAGCACCCGGGTGACTGGAACTGTTTAAGATGATGATGATGAATACTGCAATGACAACCATTCTTGGATTGGTAGAATGCAGTTGTTGTTGATTGATTTACGAGCTTTGCGACATCATAGTCATGCAGACCCGGATACTTGGGTGTGTGGAATTTATATGATAACCTGTGTTATTGTGATATCTGTATTAGTATGTGCATTTGTAATTCAGATGCGGATTGGGAAGGAGGTGGCCATGGCCATAAGTTAGAAACCATCTCGGCATTTGCCTGGAGTAGAGGTTGGGGAACCGCGGAAAACCACTTCCAAGATGGCTGAGATGGGAATTGAACCCTCCTATTCTCAGATTTGCCTCACAAGGCTCAGTGTAACCCTGTTCCAGCCCTCGGACCAAAATTAAAATTTCTTGGTAGAGCCGGGAATCGACCCCAGACAGATTGCCAAGACTGCTAGCCGCACAGCACAAGATGGTCGGTTGAATGCTTTCCAGACCCTCAAGTTTTAATATTGATATCCAGATATAGCCTACACTTTCTGGTACCGAACAGAACTTTGTAAGCTAGGAATTTGTCAATTAGCCTTGTGTTTCTTTACTTACGGTACTGTAATTATTATTGATCCATTGATATTTGATGATTTTGGAATTACATACTTATTTAAGGAGAGAGAATTTATGGTCTGTGTCCCATGCATCAAAGCCATAAAAGTTCACCAGGTTGCGCTCATCTTGAGACTGCCTTCGTTCGAATGAGATGTAGGGATTAATAACTGGACAAACTACTTATTTACACTACTCATGACAAATACCGTATTTCCTCGCATAATTGTCGCACTTTTTTAGCCTAAAATTCGTGGAAAAAAGCAGTGCGACGATTATGCGAAGAATATTTAAGTTCAAAGAATATACTGTATCATTATCTGATGCACGGGCCAGTCATTCGCGTAGCGTGAGTCATAGCCTGCAGTCAGAGACAGGCTTCTTTCTTCTAACAAGGTCACGACAGGTTAAAGCTCGTGGCATATGCTGATGAAGCTGGCCGTTCGCGTCGCGGTTCATAGCCCGCAGGCATAAAGACGAGATTACTTTCTCCTGACAAGATCACACCAGATTAGGCCTATAAGCTCGCTGACTGTGCTAAGTGACGAAACTGGCCGCTCGCGTCACAGTTCATAGCCCGCAGGCATAAAGATAAGATTACTTTCTCCTGACAAAATCATGCCAGCTTAGGCCTATAAACTCACGGAATGTGCGCTGGCTGCTCGCGTCACAGTTCATAGCCCGCAGGCATAAAGACGAGATTACTTTCTCCTAGCAAGATCCCGCCAGATTAGGCCTATAAGCTCGCGGAATGTGCGCTGGCCGCTCGTGTCACAGTTCATAGTCCGCAGGCATAAAGACGACATTACTTTCTGCTGACAAGATCACGCCAGATTAGGCCTATAAGCTCGCGGAGTGTGCTAAGTGATGAGGCTGGCCGCTCGCGTCACAGTTCATAGCCCGCAGGCGTAAAGACAAGATTACTTTCTGCTGACAAGATCATGCCAGATTAGGCCTATAATCTCTCGGAATGTGCGCTGGCCGCTCGCGTCACAGCTCATAGCCCACAAGCATAAAGACGAGATTACTTTCTTCTGACGAGATCACGCCAGATTATACGCTCGCGGAATGTGCTAAGTGACTAAGCTTGCCGCTTGCGTCACAGTTCATAGCCCGCAAGCACAAAGACGAGATATTTTTCTTCTGACAAAGTCGCGGCAGGATGTGCAACTGACTGGCGCAAAAAATACGAATATGTTATGCGACGATTATCTGATGAAATTTTATAAACCTATTTTAGTGTTTGAAAAGTGGGGTGCGACGATTACGCGGTGGCGACGGTTATGCGAGGAAATATGGTAGTTTAATTGCGATTTAACAGGTTCATCGTGAACAAAAGTCTATTTGTCATGATATATCAATTGAATGGCTGCCTATGATTGGCTAGTTAATGTGATTTCACTTCTGACCGCCAGATAGCTCTAGGGTAAGAACTGGAACGTCAAGTTGGAAGTAAAGATGGTATCACTATAGGGAATAACGCAGTCCTGCCCTACCCTACCCTACCACACAGCAAGAATTACCAAACTTGGTAAGTTCGATGTTATACTGATTGAAATGTGTTTTTCCCATATTACGTCAGAATATATTTCAGCGAATGGCCATCATTACATAGAAAGCAACAGAAACAAAGACATTAGTCTGCAGTAATGAAGCTAGTCAGTGACTCCTTTAGGAGTATACAGTACCTAACATGGTATTGGTCACACAACGTCTCACATCTTTCACAATCACAATTAAAGCTTGGTATTCCTTGGTTTTACACAGCTTGTGATGAAACGCACGGACAGCAAGTCTTGTGACAAGGTGCCTAAGCGCAAAACCTTAATTCTCATATTGGGATTAAACAGATTACTGTAGTTCACCATAATTCACGGTTTTATATGTCTCCTGATACAATTCACACAACATTTTAGAAACAATGCATATGCCTACGACTAAGGGCCTGTTTTTCAATTGGTGGGCAAAGTTTGGACTAGCGTACTCCCAGCATTAAACGCCATATTGTGTTTTTTAATCGGTAGACAGCGCTGCCAAGGAAATAAATGTGACGGGCAAGTTGGTCATATTTACTCGGTGCTATTTGTGCTGAATAAGCATTAAACCTTCGGAGTAGCCTAGTGGCACTCCGTAGGTGCTTGTTGTTTTTTTCCTACCAGCTGTGAACATATATTTTTATTTCGGCAGTAGTTATTTGTCTCTCATCGCATTTCCTCAGGGTCCACGCTTCACTACCATAACCAAGTACTGGTAAGGTTTTGTAGATTCTTGTTCAGGTGTGTTTCTGAACTAATGATGATCTAGAAACTTAATTGATGATTCCTAAACATCTGTTGAATTTGAAAATTTTCTCTCGTATGCCCATTTCTTCAAGGAGAGATAGTTTGTTACCAAAGTATTTGAAATCGTTTACTCTTTCCAAAATATTATTATCCAAGCAGATCTTACTTCTTACTGGTTCCGTGCCACAGAAGGCCATTTATCTTAGTTTTCTCAAGAGATATTTCCATTGAGTAGGTTTCTGAGTCTAGTTTCAGGTTATACATTGGACGCTGTAAATCATCTTCTGAGGTGGCAACTAGCACTAAGTAGTGATGTGGGACGGGTAAATACCCAGTGGGAAGGTAAATATAAATTGGGTATTTACCCAGTGGTCTTTTGAATACCCAAATTGAGGGTATTTTCAGTTTTTGAGCTTTGTACAACACTTTTTGATCTGTTGATGAAGTGTTGGACAAACAAGGATTGAAACACAGGTATTTGATGCCTTAAATTGAAATCAGGAACAATATTGATCCTTCAAAAAAAAAAAAAAAAAAATAATAATAATAATAATAATTGATGTCCAGGTATTTTTGGGTATTTATATGTTATGTTTTGACACTGTAACCTTGTCTTTATTTATTTTTTTTCCTTAAACTAAAGTAAAATATTGAATAAAACCTTTTGGTTGTTTTGTGTTTTAAATTTTTAATAAATACCAAGATATTGAGAAGGTCAAGTTTTATTACGATACTGGAAATGAGCAACAAAGATGTGGGAGGGAAAAGCTACTTTTGTAGTAATAAGAGTAGGCTACCAGTATTTGCATATTAATTGAAAGTGTATGCCAAAACTCAAAAGGTAATAAAATATATTCAATAGAAAGGACATTTGAAAAAAAAAAAATGCTTAGTAAAAGTGCTTTTAAGTTATTTTTCATTCAATTTTAAATATTAAAGAAATATTAATTTTTTAAATCATACTCTAAATAACACAAATGCATGTCAGGAAGTTTTTGTAGTATGTGGGCTCTATAATGGGTTACGATGTACTGTATGCCAGCAAGCATATGGGTTGGCAACACTGCTTAGCTCATCCTACCCAGAATTCAAACTGACACTGTACTTCCCTCCCATTTTCTATTCTTTGTTTGATTTTCTATTTACTAGCCTTTTTGGTTATTTGATTATTTATTTTATTTATGAACTAGCAACCCACCCCGTCTTCGCCCGGGAACAGTGATGAATGCAAGGTGATAGGCTACTTCTAACGGAGGTCTTATAAGATAACCTTGTATACGACATTAGTCGTTTTCCCTCCAGCAGTGAACACGAAAAGATTTCGGTTTGATGTAACAAGCGATAAGCTGTCCATGAGATAAACATTCTTCATTAAGATCAACTCCAGTCACGCTAAGTGTCTGATCCTGTGCTTTGTTTATAATCATGCCAAAGCAGACTCTTACTGGAAATTGTACTCGTTTGAAACGATAAGGCAAATCTGAAGGAATCGTAGGGATTCTGGGTACTAAGACCATTTCTCCTGTACCACCGCTAGTTAAGATAGTTGATTCAATGAAACAGTTTTTCAAAGTTTTCACTACCAACCGTGTCCCATTGCATAACTTTGGTGGTTGTAAATTACGTAGCAATATAATAGGCACTCCTACTTTTAAAATAAGCTTGTGTGGTGGCAATCCAGAAGGAAATAAAGAATTTAGGAAATCTGTAGGGTAATGAACAGCTTCTTCACTATAGACTACTGCGTCTAGCCTACTGAGTAATATACTAGAGCCTGGGCAGTGAATTTGGAGAACACCAAATCATTAGTTTTCACAACTTGTTCGTTTGTCGGCGATAATATTGCTCTTTCTTTAAACCATGAATGAGACTTGTTAGATAGGCCATGGATTTGAGGATAAACGCTATCAATCAATTCTTGAATACTGCTTACTAAAGCACAGAAATCGTCACTGAGGGTAATTTTCCCGTCAATGACCGGTAAATCTCCATTTCAGACTCTAAGTAACAAATTAGCAAACAAACTATTATCTTCTGAAGATAAGAGTAGCCTACTCTCATGTTAGTTTTGAGTGCCAATTTGTTATATCTGGCCAGATATAAGATATTTTTAATGAAGCGTTCACTTCGTCGGCTCTCGTTCCTCTGGTAACAACTGGTAAGATTTGACTAAAATCTCCGGCGAACAAAACTGTGCAGCCACCCATAGGTGTGTTCCGATTCCTTAGATCACGCAAGGTCCTGTCTACAGCTTCAACGGAAGTTTTGTGCGACATTGTAGCCTCATCCCATACAACTAAAGAACAATTTTGGATTAAACTGGCAGTGTTACTTTGTTTTGAAATATTACATACATTTCCATCATTACTGCTGACTTTCAAAGGAAGTTTAAATGTTGCATGTGCTGTTCTTCCTCCTTCCAAAAGACTGGCTGCAATTCCAGATGATGCGACGGCAAGAGCAGTATTACCACCAGACCTCACTTTGGCGAGCAACACATATATCAAGAACGTTTTATCTGTGCCTACAGGGGCATCGAGAAAAAATATCTTACCTTCCTTCTTAGTGTTATAAGCTTGTTTCTGATCGTGGTTCAGACGGTGTTCTTCTTGAGCAACGGTTTGAAGGTGCCGAGAACGAAGTCTTTCTTTCTCTTGTGGCAATCTAGAAATTATTTGTTGCTCTGTTTCATTGTTACGTGATCAACTATGACCTATATCCGTTTTACATCTCAGCATGATGGCTTAACATCACTGTGGACTATTAATTATAACGAATTCTTGTCAGACGTAATTTAAGAATGGCGAGGTGCATGAAACTCAAATCCCCCTTCCGTCCAATCTTAAATTGACTGTGTATTTTGCAGAACGAAAAGTTCACAGACGAAATGAAGATTAGCCGAGTTGCACTTCCGGGGATTGGCGAGTTGCATGAAACACAAATCCCTCTTCCGTCCAATCTTAACTTGACTGTGTATTTTGCGGAACAGAAAGTTCACAGGCGAAATGAAGAAAAAACGAGTGGAACTTCCAGGGAAACTCCAAACACAACCAGCCTTCTCTGAAGTCTTGACTCAATACGACTCGACGGTTTGCTGCTAGCTGTATCTGGGGTAGTAGGTTCACCCGCTAGTTAGGCTGTAACAGAAGTGATAAGACTCGCCCTTAGCTAGCTCGTAAACTGTCGCCTCAATATTAGTATGGACATGGCTGGAAGAAATGAAAACTTAAAAATACTTATAGTGGGCGATGTATTGAAGATAGAGATATGCTCTCCTGGATTTTATGTAGAACTTTTCATGCTGAACAATACATTCATAGTATTTAGATATGTTTAACGGTTTGCCCAAGAAAAACTTAAAAAGCGCTCGGACGCCAGGTTTTTTGGTTTATTTTTTTCACTGAAATCGTTACTGCTCTGCTTCCTTTGATCCTAAATAAATTATTTTCTACAGAAATCATCCTCGAGATATCCTTTACAGAATTGTGAAAACCGCATCAAAATCTATCCAGAGGTTCTCGAGATTACCCGTGACATCCAAGAATCGGGGACTTCGTTTTATACTAAGTAGAGATGATTTTACAAACTGTTCTGAAAAACTGTACATTACACCTTTTGTAGAACTTTGCCAAAGCTCTGAATAAATTTCCCCCAACTTATATCTAAATGTTTGCAACAAAAAAAAATGTAGTTCAATTCTAACCCTGAGTTTTTCAGGTTATAACTATTGAATTTTATCTCCTGATCTAATTCCCAATTCTAATTCTGTTTTTAAGTCCCAATTCTAATTAAATTTAATTTTTTTAACTATCTAATGTTGTTACATTTCTAAAAAGTTAATGTAGAATAGTTTGCATACCGGTACCCTTTTTTAAGGTAGAACTTGACACGACACAGGATTTTTAATGAAAAATCTATAATACCCGGGTTTTTATCCAAATTGGGTATTTACCCGGGTATATACCCTGGTTTATAAATACCTGGGTATTTTACATCACTAGCACTAAGTCGTCTGCAAAGAATATTGCGTCCAGCTGTAAATTTCTGTTAATGCGGATGGAGCCATGTCTTGTTTCTCTAAATTCTCGTATAAGAGCATTCATATAGATTATGAACAGGAGAGGGGAAAGACCGCAACCTTGTCTTACTCCTGTGTTTATGGATTTCCACTCTGATCATTTATTATTAACCTTTACAGAAATAAAGTTATTTTAAAACATAGGGATCCAGTTCCTAGTGATTATGCAATCCATTAGATTGTTTTTAGGAAATAGCTGAATGGATCTCTAATTATATGCTTGCTTACATAATGGCAAAATACTACACTAACATGGTATTTGAATTTCTGTTTTGTTTAATTTTAGCTATAATCGATACATTGGATCCATTAAAGCAACAACTGCACCATGAACTCACTCAAAAGCTCACCTCTACAGATCACTTGTTGAAGGAGAATATTGGAAAAATGGTGCACAGTAAGGTGGGTGAATTATAGTTTTGGCATTGGTTTTGAGACTTGAGGCTTTGAGACTGTGTGTATCAGGAGTATTCAGTGATAGGTTCGTTTTCTTTTGCAGGCAGTAATGGAAGTATTCAGCACTGCGCTAGTGACAGCTGTGCAGCCTGCAATGCAGCAATGCTTTAAGGATATATTTACCAGTTTTGTTCTTCCATGTTTTGAGAAGTCATGTCAGACTATGTTCCATCAAATAAATGACAGCTTTTCGAGAGGAACTAAGGAGTGTAAGTTTATATTAAGGTTATTTTCTCGGTGTGAAGAATGTTCTATTAAAACTAGTAATACATTTTTAAATAGTAATTAAACTACTAAAGACAAGTTTACATATTTTGAGCATGTTCAGTTAGAAAACAAAACCACACACACATTGTATGTCACTTGCCTTCGGTGATACCTGTGACATAAGAGGATTAGTTTGTCATTTATCAGCCACATTAGTGAATTGCATGGTTCTTATTGTTTTACACTTTGTCTGAAATGAGCTCCCAGATGTGGATTTGACTGGCTGCGTGGCTCAGCGGTAACGTTCTCACTTGCTGGGCCCAAGGTTCGTATCCTGGCGCAGTCAGCTGGCATTTGAGGGTGCGCAAATGCAAGGGATCTGTGTCAGTACTGGCACGTTAAAGATCCCCTTTGGGGCAAAATTCCGGCACCCCGGCGTCTCTAAAAACCAGAGTAGTTAAAAGGGACGTAAAACCAATAACATTAATTAGATGTGGATTTACCAATGATTTTAACATAATGATGTTTAACTTATCAATGTGTCATCCATTTCTGCTTAGAGATAAAAAGAATTTCTTATTCAGTTGCATAGTATTTGAGTGAGTATGAAGTAAATATGTGAAGTTTCATTCTCCGTGTGTTTTGCTAGATCTTCAAACAATGGACAGCCATTTCGAGAAGCAAAGAAGGCAGCAGGATCGAGGGAAAGATATACTCAGTCAGCTGCATGCTTTGTCAGAGTCTATGAAGGCTAACGCAGAACACCTCAGCACAGTTGTCCAAAAGGAAGTACAATCCGAGCTTGAGAAAGGACAAACTAGGTAACCATGATTACATCAAATTTATACCTAGCTCCTTAAGTAAGTGTGCCACATACCTGACAATCCTCTGTTGTGACATTTTACAAGAAATTATTTCATGTGATGACTAACAGCATGTTTATTGGATCTCTTTAGGGATCTTTGTTCCGCCCTTTTATTAATTGCGGGCATGTGCCAGTGTGACTTTGGCCAGATTTATGGCTGTATAGACTCAAGGATCTCATTTTAGGAACAAAGTATATACTGTAGTTGGAGACACCTTACTTGAACCACTAAAAAGCAACTTATTTAATCTTTGAAGAAAATTTTTCGGCTGAGATCATCCTGATATTTATTTTCATATTCGTCGTAAAATCATGCTGCATGATGGCATAATCTTGTACCAATCGTATACAATTAATAGATTATGCAGTCTACATAAAGTGAAAATGTATCACTGTCCTCCAATAAGGCTTTGAATTATAAGGTATGATATTGCGTTGCTAACTGCGATACATCGGGAATTATTAAAATCCACGTGTTAAGGAAATGATAAATTACATAGAGATGGACAAACCCGTTAATTTAATGCATTGCAGTTGTATACATGAATTTGAAGCTTTTCACTCAATGGATATGATTTTTTAATTTTATTTGACATGACTGCACTTAGGGCCGGTTGTATAAAGCATTTGATCTCAGTTCAACGGGTTCAGCTGATCTTGACGCGTGCTGAACTCAGAATTTCTGTTGTATAAACGTTAATCTAAGATCACCGCGTCTTGATCTGAGTTCATATTTAACCGGCGACATTTCTCGGTTCAGCCATGTTGATCTTAGTTCACAGCTGTTGTCCGTGAAACATTTTAGCGCTTCGATTCCAGTTCTAGGCTGTATTAAAAAGAGAAATATGTTAGAAAGCTTGTACATTAGTAGGCCTAGGTTATACGGCGGTACGGTACTATTTCTTTCTGGACTAGGCTTAAATTGCGCGTGCTCGCTCTCAACGATAATGCATTTTAGTCTGAGTGATCTTGGATTTTGAGGAGGAATAATGCCATTCTCCTAAAAATCGTGTCTTATTGAGACACTTGAACGATATATTTCTTCAGTTTTAAATAAATATCAAAACACGACCGTTTTTTTACATTGTATTGTATTATGTCACCTATAAACCCTGTTGTTCAGTGCCTCCAAGTCGAGGGTTATATTAGGCCTAAAGGCTATACTGACGTAATACGTGTTCACATTTGATAACAATTTATGTTTTCACTCCAAACTGTGTGTTTTTAATCAGTGATGGTGTTGTAACTTTTCTTTGTATCGTTGACATATGCACCAATACCGTAATTAAGCCTAGGAATGCGATGCACAATTTTGAGGTTAAAAGCATTCCGAGAGGTGCTTCATGCCACCAGTGAATATATTAATACCGGTACCACACACATACGATACGGTAATAGTAGCATTAAATAACTATTTTATCCACGGTGCCTTTTGATTTTGAAAGTGGTAGGTCACTGGTACTTAATCTTACCTTTGCTAATAGGGTAGCCTATTAGATATCCTGTAGAAGAACTACAGTATCATAGGCTTAGTATTCATGTGACACACACTTCACTTTATTTAGCCCATATGGCAGTAAACATGCACCACAATTGTAAGCCCATAGCCTGGTGCCATAAGCTACTGTACTTCTAAATAGTCCCTCGTGTAAATTTAGATACATGTACATTTCAATGGCTTTCATTTATGCAAAATGTTTGATCAAGACATCTTTGCTAGGTGTATGAATGTATTTGTACTGAGTTTCTTCAGTTTCTACCTACTCAACATTTCATTTATCCACCCACCCAAACTATCTGTGTGTAATCATGTCAACGCAGCAGCTTAGCTGAGTATATCGGACCATGGTCCAAGACTGTAATGAGGAAATGCAACAAGTCCAGATATTTTAATCCCAGTGATGACATTGATCATTCTAAGTGTGGCTCTTCGGGGGTACCCACGCTATACCAAGGCAAATGCTAGAATGCTACTTACGGGTACCTGTAAGTCCTGGGTCACTTACCCCAAACTTGTTCCAGGTTTTCCTTAAAATATCATCCATAGAAAACTTACTAAATCCACTGTTTTTATTACAGTTACATACTGGTACATTACTACAGCCACCTCAAGTTATCAGACAAAATCAACACACACCCAAGTACACAGGGCTGTTGACCAAGATGTTCCAACAACCATTTGATAACATATTCTAACATTTACATTTTTAAAGTGATAAAAACCCATATTAAAAACTACTTTTTGAAAGAGAAGTGAACCGGAAACCTACAATAAAACAGTGGTCTGCTTCATAGTAAGTTCTCCTAAACCTACCCAATTCAAATATTATGTTAACCAAATTTCAAGAAATTCAATATGCAAGCAATTAACAGCTTGGCTTCGACTGTCCCATACATGACAACTGTATGTAAATGGCAAACAGCAGATTTCTGATTAAAGTTGTGGGCGCATTACAAATGATAACTGTTGTACTGGACATTAACTTGGATCAATAACGGTGAATGCCCCTCGACCATTTTTTTTAGCATAGCCTATCTGCAGTCTTCACCAGTCTTCTGTTGCACATTTAACAGAAACATTTTTTATATGCACATAACAAAATTTTATAAATATAAATCATCCATGCTCAGTTGTAGAGAGAGCACAAATGAGTGTTAGGGACATTGTACTCCAATCACTATGTAACCTTGTTAAGTCAATGGAGGACAATATTGTGGCAACAATTTCAGGAACAATCAGGGCCTGAAGAATTAACAACTAGTTCAGAATAACATTACATCCTTTTATTTTATTTTTATTAAATAATGCATTAGTACATTTCATTTCCTTCAGTTTCTGCCTGCTCAACATTTCATATTCTAATTATTCTTTCATTTTTAATTTTGCCCATTGTCCTCTCCAAACAGTGGCTTCTGCTTGCTCTGTGTTGTTGCTAGAGGCACCTCCAAAGCTACCTGCAACAATAACACATGTTAGAAAATAACAAGTGAAGTGTGGAGTGTACTTTACAACAACTGAATTCTCACTATGGATAAGCATTCATTTAGCCTTAGGGCATAAAGTGCACTTATAAATAAATAACATAAAGAGAATGGAAGAGAAGAAGATTCCCAAAAGGATACATGAGATGCAGATGCAGAAGAAATGACCAAGGGGAAGACCAAGAGATAGATGGCTGAAAGAAGTGGAGGAATGTGTCAAGAAGAGAGGCGAGGACTGGACTAGAGTGACAGCGGAGAGGTGGTGGGAAGAAAGGACTAAGTGGCGAGGCTTATGTTCCAAACAGACCCAGCCTGGGGCTGGAAACTGTACAAGATGATGATGATGAAAGTGCACGAATAAATGATGGCTTAACATCACTGTGGACTATTAATTATACCGAATTCTTGTCAGACGTAATTTAAGAATGGCGAGGTGCATGAAACTCAAATCCCCCTTCCGTCCAATCTTAAATTGACTGTGTATTCTGCGTTCTCTGCTCCATCGACTTCCTCTGTAATGCCAAAAAATACCACAACAATTAGGGCCTCGTGTTACAAAGGCATGGGTCTGGTTAATGCAATGAGGTGGTAGACATACACTCATGGGTTAGAAAATATGTAAAAGTAAAATATATTGAGATAATAAAGAATTGGGTACAGAACAACATGTGGAAAAGAAAACACTTAACAAACAACAAGGCATAATGACCACTCCTAACAGTAATCTAGGCCCCACGTGGTCTTTGTGAAACCGTGGTCATGCAACGACAATTTACCAGGTTAGGGCAAAAGCAATGTATTTCTTGGTGACAGGAAATACTAGCCCCTACAACAGGCTGAAGGTGAGAACACGAGCTAAAATATGAATAACTATACGCTAACCAAAAAATTGAAATGCCGGGAGGCATTTTGGAGAAATCCATGAGACAAGAGCTCTAAAATAAAATGAAACATGTTAAAATCAAAACGGATGGCCAAAGGACAAAATATCAAGACAAAATAAAAATAGGCAAAAGGGCTAACCACTGGCCCAGAGCAGAAGCTCCAAGAGAACGCCTTAACATGACCGTTGCCCACGTAGCGAAATTGCTGCCGGCTGCCTAGCAAGAGGCAAGCCGTTGGCAATTGTAGACCACATACAAGGACAATGTACCCATTGTCGTCCTATCATAACTTGATAACACCAAACATGTAAAATCCAACCTAGTCAATTATAATCAATTAAATAATAGCACACACGGCCTATGAATTACTACGATGTAGTTCGATATGAAAGAAACCTGTCTGAAAAGGCAAGTCGCCATGGCCATGTGCCTTGTAGTTCATCTCAGTTCAAAAATGTTTTAAATGGGCTGAGTAGATTAATCTTGAATTTAGTTGCATTCCTCACACCGACACTGTGAGTTGAAAATCACCTTTTATGTCCGAAGAAACCACATAGTTTATGGAATAAGATCAGACGCTTTACCTGAGTCTGTGATGTGGCCATGAGGCCTTCTGTGCCCAAGCTCCGAGAGCCCGATCGCGAAGCGACCACTTTGTTTCATCGTTGTAGGCGAAGTGGGAAGGGACGCGCTTACAGAGCACGCGGGTCGACGGGCGGCAAGTGTCGCGCGCGCCTTGCGGAGAATTTGGGAGGTAGGCGCTACCAACATTAGTAGGTCTCCAAAGTCACACATTGGCCTAGCCAGAAAGCAATTTCAGTTGGCAGGCTTTTTTTAAGTTTATCCACAGTACAAGGAGATGATGTGGGAGCACACCATTGGTCCATTTGAAATAGCCGGCCCAATAGCGACCAAAAGGAAGGTCGGGAATTAGTCTTGCCTGGCCGGAACAGTTCACACATAGAGCCGGGACAGTTCATTCGCCGGGAAGAGGGGAGTACGGCGTCAGCGGCGGGACATTCAAATCTGCCGTTGGCAAATACACAGGGTCTCGTGGGGATGCGGCAGGGGCAGAAACGTGTGTCAGTCTTTAGAGTGGCACAGCCTCCCCCTCATAAAGCCAACAGTGGGGGTGAGCCAACAGGAAGAAGGCCCCCCTTCTAAGTTCTCTTGAAGATAGCTTGGTTCGCCAGCAGGCAAAATAATGTTTGTTCATGCGTCACTCACTGCACCAGGAAGTCGAAACCGCAGGAAGGTAGAAGTGCCCAACTAATGATGTCGTGAAGACCCCAAGGGTTGGCAAGAAGGAACACCAACAGCACCATATCACCGCTCCAACATCACCATAGTACCGCTCCAGTTGTTCAGCATCCAGGGTCGACATCAGGGAAGAGATCACCATCCGCACCGACCAGCAGGCATCAGGATTACCATCAGTTGGAGGACGACGTTATGACAGCGACCTTGGCACAGGCCACCACCATCTCCAGATGTGAGGGGTGCCACCCTCACACTGGACCACCACTGAAACAGCCAAGGGCAAGAGCAGACACAGCACGCAGAGACGCAACACGAGGTTGGGTTGGCTTCTTCATCAGCAGGGTCGAAGAATGCCACTTGCCTGAGAAGAACCAGGGCGAGAGCTTGAGCAACTTCCGTAGCACATGTTAGGACTTATCACTGTGCGAGCAAGGACTTGGCAATTCACTTGCCTTAGTGATACGAGATCACATTCACTTTCATAGCGGCGATGCACACACAATGCACACGCAGACTTTAGGTTTAGCAGAATTACATTAATGTTAAGTCATTAAAATGGGAAGGAACACTGGACAGCGTCCTCTTGAACTTGTATTACCTCCACTTCACTGGAGTAGTAACTACACAGAACTGGTACCCAACCAAAATCCTAATGTTACAATGCTATATTGAATAAATAGAAAATCTTTATACATCTTCCACCTAGGTGGTAAAATACTGAGATGG
The DNA here is from genome assembly GCA_946902985.2 of Meconema thalassinum. Taxonomy (NCBI): domain Eukaryota; kingdom Metazoa; phylum Arthropoda; class Insecta; order Orthoptera; family Tettigoniidae; genus Meconema; species Meconema thalassinum. The sequence continues at coordinate 285,380,538 of OX336393.1, read as the reverse complement.
GGTCGCACGAAAGAAATCTAGGGGAAACCCACGACCACAGGAATGGCTCAGCTCTCACAATACAGTGGATAACATGAAACAGTTACCTTGTTACCACACAGATTACAACTGGTGTCAACAAATTTCCAACATTTACATTTACAATTTACCTTTTACATTACATTACTTATACATCAAATGCCCTCTAATACACGGACGTAGGACAGGAAACACACCTATACGGAACGCAGAGAACGGAACAGGAACACACACTTCTCTAAAACCTTTACAACCTACCAATACGATGACAGGAACATTGACTCAAAGAACAGAACCTTAACAATTCGACCAAACCGGTCATCTCCTGTGACACCAAGGCGCCTGCGAGCAAATGCAGGGCAACCTTCATCACCTCGACAACGTCACCAGGTACAGTCACCACTTCACAATGTGCACCACGCACAAGGAACTAATCAACAGCCCTTGACAACTCTACGCTATACACAGTTCACAGACAAAATTCAACGAGGAAAGGGTCCGACACCAGGGCTGCGAGCAAATGCAGTCATCCCTGATATCCACACACACACCAGAACAAGAGTACTACGACTCAGAACATATCAATGTTCACTTCAACAATACCACCTACAGAACGAAGAAACAGGCCACAAGGGGCGTAGAAAGACCTCAAGCAGGTCCCACTAACAAGAATGAAAACCGAAAGGAAAAATCAGAAAACCCAGAAGACCCATTATGTCTATCCTTGGACGAGATAACTATCCAAGGAACCTTTGTGCTTATCCCTCGACGAGATTATACTTCGGCGAAGAACTGACTCAATAAGTACTTGTGGAGATATTGCACAATCACTGCAATTGAACACGACAGAAGCACAACTTCAACTTCACGTCTGTCGACACAGCGTCATACCAAGACAGCACCACACACACGACTCCAAGAACGTTACACGGTACCAAAATACAATAAAGGAGACCACTGTTACCAAATTACTGCACAAAAAACTATAACTCACACTACACCTCACATTCTGCGTTCTCTGCTCCATCGACTTCCTCTGTAACGCCAAAAAATACAACAAATATCTCAACACTTGAGATACCTTGACACAAAACAATTCCACCGCAACTACCTGTAGAACCTGATGCCACCAGAACAAATCGACTCCGTCGACAGGCACCAACTCTTCAACACTAAAAACCCTGAAAATAAAATGTCTATGCAACTATCTAAGACACACCAACACTACAAGATGCTCCTGTCACAAGGTGAACTCCACCGGTTCACATGACAGAAGGGGACGTACGAGCTCAACACATGACACATAAGGATACCACTTCCTCCTGCCGAGCGTTGACGTAAGGAACACAAACCAGCTAACCAAAAGAGAAAACACCATGTCACCAGAGGATGCCGGGGTACAACTGAGACAGGCACCAACCCAAGGAAACGCTAGGCAATGTCCAGGAAAATGTACAAATAAAAACCCTAAAATAAAACAACAGCAACTCATACTCCGACACTACTCTTATCTACATTAACGACTAATGACATCGACATAACATCACGATGCTAGGTCTCCGGATGTCATTGCTGAGGAGAATTACACATGCGGTCCGAATGACCGAAATGACCACAAGCGTTACATTTCACAGAACCACTATTCACTCGACCTCGAGCTTCTGACGATTTGAATTTTCACCACGGTTAGTAGCTTCTGGGTGTCTGACATCACCTCTACTATTCGAAGGACCTTGGAAGCGGACATTCCTTCCAGAATCAAAATTATCAGAGCCCCTGACTTCATTACGAACAGGACTATTCTGAGGCTGATTACTCGACCATCGACCTCCTGAAACTTGAGGCTTACGATTTCCCCAATTACCTTGTCTACCCTGGGAACGAGCATTGTTCCAACGATTAGAAGAACCCTGCGGTTTGTATGAATTAAATTGTGAGGGTTGATCAACAGAACCTCTACCATAATCAGACTGGCGTACGGACTCTCCACATACGGCAAAAGCACACAATTGAGCAATAGTGCTCGGGCGAGACCCTAAGCATAAAAATGAACGATAGTCTGGCGGCACACCATCCAAAATGTGTTCCACCATCTCTTGCTCGGTGAAGTTAACAGAAAACATCTTAGCTAGCTTTAGCATATCTTGCATGTACACATCCAACGATTCACCATACTTCTGTACACGATACAAATGACGTTGAATTACAGTACCCATCTTTCTATACGGAATGAAATTTGACATTACTTGCTCACAGAACACTTCGATACCTGTATTACGGGACATAGCCTCGACAACCATACTTCTCATCATACCAGAAGTGAACGGGAACATCAGTTGGTACACCTGAGTGTAACTCACACCAAATACAGCAGCATACTCATAAATTTCCACCAACTCACGCAGAAAATGAATAATACCATCAGTGGTATCAGTATTCATGTGCTTCAACTTAGCTACACAATCAGATAACGGGTGGGCGAGATTCCCAAAATTACGGTTAGAAAAAACTGAATGACTAGAACCAGGACCTCTCTGTTCACCACGAACAGATCCACTATCATCACTTGGGCTATTCAAATCCCAACCTTTAGGTTCTACACGAGAAGAAACTCTGTTCTTGTTGCACCAAACTTTATCTTTAGGCCAACGGAAATTAAGAGGTTTAATACCTAATGAAGGAGGATAGTTACTACTAGAAACGTCTTGAGGAGCACTTCGTCTCGGAGTAGGATACATGCTCCGACTGCGGAGATTTACTTCTTGAACACCCCTCGTACTGGGCGTAAGAACAGAACAGGTAGGACGAGAAAAGGCACTAGAATAAGAATACGTTACTCCACCATTGGAGTTACTTGTGGTGTACACATGAGTTGTGCTACACACGGAACGAGGCATTTCAGTTGACATGAACAACTCTCTAGCACTCGGTTGAAAATTTTCGGACACGGAAAAATTACAATTTACCTCACCATTAGAATTGCTTACAGCAGAAACAGAATGAACGGACACTGGTACATGAAAACTAGAATTAGTACCCAAATTATTCATCCATGAAGCGTTTGACCCTTCAACCAAATTCGCGTCGGGCGATAATCCTTGGTTAAAATTTAACCGGCTAAACTCAGTCGCTAAAACACTATCGACTGGTTGCCTCTCAGTGACCTGGAGGTATTGCGTAGACAATTTAACAACACTTGCGTTACCACCAGCATCGACACTACTGGCTGGCAACCTTGACATGATACGTGACCTGCCTATAGCAGCTCTTTCACGATAAACATAAGCAGAATGATCCACAGGAGGGAAAGAAAAAGGATTAGCAACGTCTACTTCAGCCAAAGAAATTACTGGCAACCCTTTACTATTGCTATCTACTGTAGTACTATTGTTAGTAGAAACCGGAAAAACATCATTTTTGCGGCCAACAGATTGAGACATACTTGCGTTATTGGAAACTTCACAACTCAACCTAATTGCATCTAACAGATTAGCGGTACATGTTGGAACATAAGGCTGATTATCACCTTCACTGGTAGGAAACCTTATTTCATCACTGTCTACACTGACTGCGCGGAGTGCCTCTACACCGTCACAACCACTAGAATTTTCATCGAAAACCTTATTTGCACATTCGGCTATCATGCGCTGAATTTCAAAAATGTTAGTTAATTCGTCCTCAGAACGATGAGATGAAACAGATAAAACATCTTCGCAACGAGTGAACAAGTACTGCAGACGAGCACGCAACTTTTTATATTGGGCAGATGTACCATAATCATCAAGCAAAAACAAATTAATGAGGTTAGCACAAACTTCTACTTTATGGAAAATCTGTGACTCACCAATTGTAAATTCTGCTTCGGACAGCACAGGCAACAATACAGGATCCTTAAGGGCAGGTTTCAGAACTGCTCGAGCCACCTCCGTGCTCGCGGGAACCTCCAAATTTCTGATCTCCAATTCATATTGGATTTCTTCATGATCCAAATACTTTGGATCTGGTACGTGACGCTCCATGACAGTAGCATGAAAGGAAAAACCAAAAATGTCAGACAGTTTAATTTTACAACAAAGTCTAACGGTTTAATTTTCCACAAGACTTTAATTCAAATTATTACTTATTTGCCCATGGTAGGAAGTTATAATTACAATTATAATGTCAAGAGGAAGGAAGGAAGAGGAAAGATAGAATTGAATGGGAAAATTCTAGAAGTGGTTAAAAGTTTCAAGTACTTGGGAAGTGATCACAGAAGATGGAAGGATAACTGAGGAAATTGGAAAGAGAATACAACAAGCGAACAGTTTTTACCAGAGCATAAGGGGTATTCTGTGGAACCGAGATGTCCCAAAGAAATGTAAAAATGTATTATATTCAACCTACTACAGACCCATACTAACATATGCAGCTGGAGCGTGGACTACTACAAAAAGAGAGGAGAGTAGAATACAAGCCGCGGAGATGAAATTCCTAAGAGGTATAGAGGGCAAGACCAGAAGAGATAGAGTTAGAAATGAAGAGATTAGAGAAAGGACAGGAATCTTGAAGCTGCAGGACAGGATAGAAACAACAAAGTTAAAGTGGTATGGACATATGATGAGAATGGGAGAGGAGAGAGTACCAAAGAAAACTTTCTGTGAAAAGATGACAGGGAAGAGACCACGAGGAAGGCCCCGAAAGAGATGGGCAGATACAGTGTGGGAGTGTGTAGAGAAGAGAGGAGGAAAACCTGAAGAAGTACTAAAAACAGGAGAGGAGTGGTGGAGAGACAGGAAACGTTGGAGGTCCTTAATTCACAACCCGACCCAGGAAGCTGGAAACGGGAAATGAAGATGATGATGATGATGAGGAAGTTATAATTACAAAAAAAAAAAGGATTCCACTCTTCAGTGTTTTCATCCTGATAAATATCAGGGCAGAGTCGATAATGTTGCCACGTGGCTTCCATCTACCACCAGCGGTAGCAAAACCAGACAAAATCGACAACTAACGCTCTGCTACACTTACTGTACGGGCCCCTGCGTCGTGCTCTCGGGCACCGTACTCTGGCAACCATTTCTAGAAATGACCAACCAGGCGGGTAGAATACCCGGGGTGTGGATTAGGGCCTCGTGTTACAAAGGCATGGGTCTGGTTAATGCAATGAGGTGGTAGACATCCACTCATGGGTTAGAAAATATGTAAAAGTAAAATATATTGAGATAATAAAGAATTGGGTACAGAACAACATGTGGAAAAGAAAACACTTAACAAACAACAAGGCATAATGACCACTCCTAACAGTAATCTAGGCCCCACGTGGTCTTTGTGAAACCGCGGTCATGCAACGACAATTTACCAGGTTAGGGCAAAAGCAACGTATTTCTTGGTGAATGGAAATACTAGCCCCAACAACAGGCTGAAGGTGAGAACACGAGCTAAAATATGAATAACTATACGCTAACCAAAAAATTGAAATGCCAGGAGGCATTTTGGTGAAATCCATGAGACAAGAGCTCTAAAATAAAATGAAACATGTTAAAACCAAAACGGATGGCCAAACGACAAAATATCAAGACAAAATAAAAATAGGCAAAAGGGCTAACCACTGGCCCAGAGCAGAAGCTCCAAGAGAACGCCTTAACATGACCGTTGCCCACGTAGCGAAATTGCTGCCGGCTGCCTAGCAAGAGGCAAGCCGTTGGCAATTGTAGACCACATACAAGACAATGTACCCATTGTCGTCCTATCATAACTTGATAACACCAAACATGTAAAATCCAACCTAGTCGATTATAATCAATTAAATAATAGCACACACGGCCTATGAATTACTACGATGTAGTTCGATATGAGAGAAACCTGTCTGAAAAGGCAAGCCGCCATGGCCATGTGCCTTGTAGTTCATCTCAGTTCAAAAATGTTTTAAATAGGCTGAGTAGATTAATCTTGAATTTAGTTGCATTGCTCACACCGACACTGTGAGTTGAAAATCACCTTTTATGTCCGAAGAAACCACATAGTTTATGGAATAAGATCAGACGCTTTACCTGAGTCTGTGATGTGGCCATGAGGCCTTCTGTGCCCAAGCTCCGAGAGCCCGGTCGCGAAGCGACCACTTTGTTTCATCGTTGTAGGCGAAGTGGGAAGGGACGCGCTAACAGAGCACGCGGGTCGACGGGCGGCAAGAGTGTCGCGCGCGCCTTGCGGAGAATTTGGGAGGTAGGCGCTACCAACATTAGTAGGTCTCCAAAGTCACACATTGGCCTAGCCAGAAAGCAATTTCAGTTGGCAGGCTTTAGCTAAGTTTATCCACAGTACAAGGAGATGATGTGGGAGCACACCATTGGTCCATTTGAAATAGCCGGCCCAATAGCTAAGGGCTAAGGAGATTGTGAGATGTTATCACCACAATTTTCAGAACACATTCCATTCCCATTGTGCATAAAACTCGCTCTCCAGTTGAAACATTTGAAGGAGGCATCTGGAAACCTGGAATGTTCCTTCACACCCTTTCTTGTCACCCTTTCTTTCATAAACACGGCCGTACCCTTTTGTTTCTCCTGAGAGAAAAGCGGAGAGATCTATTAAGACACAGTAATTAACCCTTTGAGAGTCAGGTTTCTTAGCCCACTGCACAGCCCGAAATTTAGGTTTTTGCACATGCTTGTAAAGCAACCCTCAAGAGTTATATTTTTATGAAACGAATGAATTTAACACAGTATGTTAACTAGACATCAAACTACTAGTTTAAGCACAAAAATTGTGAAACATCATTTTTAGTATTGTTTTTCGGTATGATAATCCTCAAAAGAAGATACAGGGCAAAGAGTTCTGTTGCACTCCTTACAATGGTAGATAGTCCTTGTGTTGCTTTTCTCCCTTCTTGATGTGTGAGCACACACATGGCACACTCTTGAAGGTGGTCTTCTTCCTGGTTCGTTTGGGGGAATAAGGGAAAGAAAATGTCGTTGAGTTAGCCTTGTCAGATTATCCCCGCTAGACGGACGACCACCGGAAATAGATGAAGTTCTTGTAGGCACTGCTACAGTTAGTGAACGAACAACTTCCAGTCGAAACGATTTCAGTGACCTCTTGTCTCCTTTCAGAATCCTCTCAATAAAGAAGCAATTCAGTATTATCACTTCCAAGAAGTGGAAAAACAATTTCTTGTACCATTTGATCGACCTGCGAGTGGACTGGACAGTAGTTATCATCTGGTGGGATTTATCAACAGGCCCCATTTTCTTGTTGTAAGCACCAACACACACTAGTATCTTTCGTTGTTCTCCCGTTTTGTGATCTGTTTTCCCCGTATGAATCATTCCACTTGAATGTGTAGTTGTGAGCATGCCAACTTCCCTCCTATCCATCCATCTGACAGAAAGAATGTTGGACATATGCTTTTCCTCAATTTCCCCTCATTTCAGTTTTATAGAAGCAGTTGGCAGTCCTTTTCGATTTTTCCTTACTGTTCCACAAGCATGTGTTTTTTATGAGTGTTGAGTCTCAAATAGCTCGGGGCTTGTGTAATAATTGTCAATATATAGGGTATGACCCAGATTCAAGTAGGGATTCATCATTGTCATAACTACTGTCGAAGAAAACCCAAGGCTGCAATCAATAAGTTCTGTAGTAGCTGCAGTCAGGGCCATCGCGAGGGCGGCACGAGAGGTGCGTTCGCGCCAGGCCCCGCGCTCAGAAAGGCCCCACGCTTCACGCCATTTTTTTTTTTTTTTTTTTTTTTTTTTTTTTTTTATGAAAAAATAAAGATAGTGTATTTGATTCAGTCCAGCCCAAATTAAAATAAGCCAACAATGTAAAATATGCTGTGCTTGTATGGGGGAACCCCTCCCTCAGGGGTTCTGAGCCATCGATACCCGATCGGTCCTACTTAAATGACCCTGGCCAGTGGCCAGATCAAATGGATGCAGCTACTAGACAATATTTAATAGAAATGGGACCTCCTAAAATCCCACAGAACTATCATTTTTCAAAAAATAAGGACGGCCACCATTTTTCACATGCCTTTTTAGAGTGCAAGTTGGTTAATGGCGAAACAGTGACAAGAACTTGGTTAGTTTATTCAAAAACAAAACAAAAAAAACACTTTTTTTTTCCGACTTTTTGGCGGAAGTGATCAGGCAACTGTCACAAACCTGAGTAATACGGACGGTTATAGCGACTGGGGTCATTGCGGAAGAAGCCTAAAGTCACACCAGCACAGCGATCGGCAGACCATATCAAGTCTTTCACCAAATGGACGAACCTTAGCGCTAGAATTAAAAAGCACTCTACCATAAATCAGGCGCTTGCTGATATGATCAACGCGGAAAAGATACACTGGAAAGATGTACTCACGAGAATCATCGCAGCAGTACAATACTTGGCTGAGTCAAATTCTGCCTTTCGAGGGAGTTCGTGCAATGGGAATTTTGGGAATTTTCTAAGTTGATGGAAATGCTCGCTGTTATTGACGGGCCGATGAAGGAACATCTTTGGCGGGTGCGTGTTGACGAAACCCATGTGCATTATCTCGGTCCCGAAATACAAAACGATATAATTTCGATGTTAGGTAAGTTAAAGTTAAACTAAATTTAAACATTAGGTTAGTTCTTTAAATGGAATTAGCGAAAATGTTAATAATTTTCTTTTTTTCCTTTTCTTAAGGCGCTGCTACGAAGGAAAAACTACTGAATGCTGTTCGTGTCGCCAAATATTACGCGGTTATCCTCGACTGTACGCCCGATGTGAGCCACAAGGAGCAAATGACCTTGGTCCTCCGCTATGTTGATATGATGGCAGAAACTCCATGGATCGTCGAATCGTTCATAGAGTTTTTGGGGGTACACGACACTACGGGAAAGGGGTTAGCTGAGGTTTTAGAGGGAGTATTGGAGGATAATGATCTTGATATCATGGACTGTAGGGGACAAGGGTATGACAACGGTGCTAATATGAAGGCCAGTTATAAGGGAGTGCAGACGCGAGTAAAAAATATTAATAAACGAGCAATGTTCATGGCATGTGTTGCACATAATCTTAACTTACTTTTGGGTGACATGGTTAAATGCAATAAGGACGCTATGCCATTTTTTGGTACAGTTCAGCGTCTGTACACTTTGTTTGTAGCTTCCACGGAAAGGAGGGACATTTTGTGCGACTATTTCCTGGCCTTCTCACACTAAAATCTTTATCTAGCACGAGATGGGAATGTAGAATTGACAGTGTGAAGCCCATCAGGTACCCGTTAGGTAAAGTAAACGAAGCTCTAGAAAAAGTGGCAGAAACTACCCCTCAGAGGCCCATTCTTTGTTGCTTCATACAAGTTCGTATGAATTTATTTTAAGCCTCGTTATCTGGTACGATATTTAATTTTATGTGAACTCAACAGTTAAAACTCTCCAATCTGAGAAGACTTTGTTAGATACGGCTTTAACTGAACTTCAGGGCCTAAATTATTTTTTTCAAAATTATCGCAACACTGGCTTTAACAGTGCAATGTCCACCGCTAGAAAAAAAATGGAAAATTTGGGCTATGCAAAGAAATTTTCTATTCACCGTCAAGGCAATCGCAAAAGGTTCTTTGATGAAATAAATCGGCAAAATGATCCACAGGTGGAAAAAGCGAAGAGGAACTTCAAAAAGAAGCTGAAAATAAATTTTGGGTAAATTATTTTTTGTCTGTCATAGATACTGCACTGAGCAGCGTAGGAAATAGATTTAACGAAGTGTGGTTTTTTTATTTATTTTTTTATTTTTTATTTTTTTTTTTTGAAATAATTTGGATTTTTTTTTTTCGATTCTTCCAAGCTTTCCAATTTGGAGGAAAAGCAATTGAAAGACCATTGTCAAACACTCCCTAATTTTCTAAAAGACGGGGAGAATGAAGATTTGGATGCAGAAGATCTTTTTATGGAGCTACAATTATTTAGGTACGCTGTTCCGTCGTCTGAAAGAAGTGCTTTAGGTGCACTACAGTACTTGGCTCCGATAAAGGAGTCCTATCCTAATTTAACAATGGCCTATCGAATTATGCTTACAATTCCTATAACGGTTGCGTTGGGGGAAAGGAGTTTTTCCATTTTGAAACTAATCAAAAACTATTTGCGATCAACGATGGCGCAGGAGCGTCTGAACGGTGTGGCTACTCGGTCAATCGAATGTGAAACGGCCAAAATATTAGAAATGAACGATTTAATCAGCACTTTTGCCCTAGCAAATGTCCGCAAAGCACCTTTTACATAAATAAACAGCTCTAAATTCTAAACAAAAAACATAAATTATTATAAAAATAAAAAAAAGCCTGCCTTGTAAACCCTGTTATTTCTCGAACAAAGGGGCTGTTCAGCTCCTATTTATCGGTGAAAGTGGACTTATAGCACTTTTAGTAGTTTAGTTTATGAAGAACTGTATAGCCGTAGGAATGTTGAAATATGTAAACGTAATTGAGTATTATTATTAATTATGTGAGTTTGGGTAAGAGAGTACATCAAGCACATGCTTCGTTTTCCATAATATATTATTCATGCCAAAAAAATCACCTGTGTTAGCTCATTATATCAGGTTTCCATTGATATTGCTTGTTGCTTTTATCTGATCAGGTGGTTCCTGTATCCAATTTTATGCTTATCCTATTTGTTGAGGTTGGTTTAGAAACTAGAAATGTAATAAAATGAGTCTTAACTAGCCTAAAATTGTAATTTCTTTTAAAACATCACTCTCTGTACAACACAGCCACTTACAGTCTAAAATTTGCATATTCCCCCCTCCCCCCCCCCCCCCCCCCCCGCCCGCAAACTCATGCCTACTTGGCCCCGCGTACATTCTCGCGCACCCTCGCGACGGCCCTGGCTCCGGTGTACAAGATCATATCTAAGATATAGCCGGTAGCACAGTCACATAACACAAATAATTTCAGGCCAAATCTGTTCCGTTTTGAAGGTATGTACTGTTTGAAAGACAACCGGCCCTTGAACAAAACAATACTTTCGTCAATAGCGACATCTTGAAATGGATGGAAAAGAGATGGGAAAGTCTGCTTTATATGTTCCATAACAGGCCTAAGTTTGTACAGTCGATCACCTTGAATTTGTAAGGAATTATCACTGAAGTGAAGAAACTGTAGGATTGCTTTGTAGCGGTTACAAGACATCAACTGGGAAAAGATGGGTGTGTGAATCAGAGGATCTGTAGACCAGTACTGTTCTATTGTATGCTTGTTTACATGGCCCATAAGTAAACTAATTCCTAGAAATAGATACATTTCATCAACCGTGACATCATTCCATTTCTGTGCTCGGGATCGGGGTGAAATGTTGGTCTTACTATTCATAAATTGTGACTGATATAAATTAGTTTCTGCAGCTATTTTCTCTACTAATGTCACTGGGAACAATTTTTTGAAAATGTCAATTTCTAAAGAATCTTTCGTCAATGAAACATTCTGAATTCCTGAATTACTGTCATCAAACTTAAAATCGGTTGGCGTAAATTGGTTGGTTATATTCTCGTCTTCCCAAACTCTGTGAATACTAGTCGCTTTATTTACCTCCGTTCACTTTGGACGTGGCGGCTGTAAGACCTCATCCTCACTTTCATTTACGTCTTCACCACTTGAATTACTTCCAGATATACCTCCTACATCCAGATATACCTCCTACATCGTCTTCATCACTGCCTTCAAATACTGAACAATCACTTTCATCATTCATGAGAATTTCACGAACTTTATCGTCGCTTGTAAGCAAGTCAGCTCGACTTGGCGCAGCCATTTTGAACTGTTTGCAATTGAGTCTCTAAAGCTGAAGATATACGCTTAAAAACATTTAATTTCCAGCGCTCCCCGTGGTGATAGCAATAATCTAACGACTTCAGAAAATAGCCAACTGATGTCGGGATCTATCCGTTTTTCAATCGTTGTCCAAAGACATACAGTTACGAAGATATATCACTTCAAATTTCGACACGCAATATATTTCGCCGTAACCACAGCTGCACTTACCGCTACACGCAATATATTGCGCTGTGACCTTCAAAGGGTTAATGACAATACAGTACTGTTTAAAGTTGTTAATTTCCGTATGTGTTAACTTCACAGTGGAAAGAAAATGTACAGTGCACCGTGATAAATATGTATTTTTTACTGGGGGACATACTTTTCCCCGCGTTAATATCTAATAAACACGACCGTACCCTTTTGTTTCTCCTGAAAGAAAAGCCGAGACATATTAAGATTTGTAATTAATGACTGTACTGTGTAAAGTTGTTCGACAGTTTCATTTCCGTATGTATGTGTTTACTTACAATGTAATGAAAATATACAGTGGACCTTGATAAATATGTATTTTTTACTGGGGTACATACTTACCTCCGCGTTATATCCAAATCCATGGTAAATCGTGGTTGGTTCCTCAGTTTAGGAGCTGTGACAATGTGGTCATGTAGCCCCGTGTACTTAGGGTGTGTGTAGAATCTCTCTGATAACCGGTGTTAATTGTGATGGCTGTATAGGTGTGTGTTATCTGTAATTCAGGTAAGGACTGCAGAAGATCAATTCAAGTAGTTCCTACTTTTGCTACCAAATGCTATCAACGACATCTAGCTGTAAACTTGGCTACTAGATGCCACCGCAACTGGCACCGGGCGATGAACGTTGGAACTTAAAAAGCGTTAATCAAATCTAACCTACAAATTCAGCTTCACACAATTGTAGTATGTAGACAAGATTAGGAATGAAATTAACAGGCTGGAAGTTGGTATCAAAATACCTGTCACTGAACTCCTAGGAAGACACAGATTACAGTGGTTTGGACACGTCGTGAGAATGGACTGAAATAGAACACCAAGAAATTTCAATAAAAAGTGAGAGGGAGGAGACCGGTAGGAAGGCCAAGAAATCGATGGATAGACACAGTGAAGTCTGAGGTCAACAAACGGAATGTGAAATGGGAAGATGTAGAAGAACTGCAACTCTACTCTGACAGAAAGAAATACCACACCCGCGAAACTGGAGCTGGGAAATGATGAGCATAATTGTAGTTAGTGGAAGGTTCTTTTACATGCCATAATTCTATGGCATGGGCCCACCGTCTTTACTTCCCCTCCGAAGGAAGGCGTACTGAGGGATTTTTAACGCTCTTTATAAATCCGACGACTTCGGCCGTTTTTTACCCCGCAATCTTGAGCATAGAAGCTCAGCATGCTACCAACTACGCCACCAAAGCTGCCCATGGTAAATCGGACTGCACTCTAACAGTATTTTACTGTACTTGACAGTTTCAGTGGTCTGCAAACATGGTAACTTTGAAACATAAGTGGCAACAGTGAATACAACTAGTGATGTAAAATACCCAGGTATTTATAAATCGGGGTAAATACCCAAGGTATATACTTGGGTAAATACCCGGGTATTTTAGATTTTTCATCAAAAATCCTGTGTCATGGTAAGTTGAACCTTAAAAAAGGGTACCGGTATGCAAACTATTCTACACTAACTTTTCAGATATGTAACAACATTAGATAGTTAATCAAATTTAATTTAATTAGAATTGGGACTTAACAACAGAATTAGAATTGGAAATTAGATCAGGAGATATAAACTAACAACTCCACTACACTGAAAATGTTAGGTTAAGTACTGTAGGCATCAAGCAAATAATAGAAAATGGGAGGGAAGTACAGTGTCAGTTTGAATTCTAGGTAGGATGAGCAGAGCAGTGTTGCCAACCCATATGCTTGCTGGCATACATCTTCACCCATTATAGAGCCCACATACTACAAAAACTTCCTGACAAGCATTTATATTTTTTAGAGTATGATCTAAAAAATTAATATTTTTTTATATTTAAAATTGAATGAAAAAAAGATAGTCAGTCAGTCTGAGAGACTAGACTTTATATAATTTCAAATTATGCATGCTAGAAATGCTACACATGTTAGAAAGGCTCAGGAGGGTTCTTTCAACAGACTACATTACCCATTAACTTAGGCTTCCCGTGCACTCTGCTGCATGACGTCACGCACTCGCCGTCTCCGTATCGCATAACGCCAGACCCCAGGAGTAAACTCAGACTCAACAGACTCCATTACCCTTTAACTTGGGCTTCCCGCGCGGGGGCTGCATGACGACATACACTCGCCGTCTCCGTTCGCATAACGCGAGACCCCAGGAGTGAACTCAGACTCGGTGCATATGCACTGAACAACATGATGACGTCATACACGCCGTAACAGTGAGGCATAACGGTAGACCTAAGCATAACGATGAAGCCGACAAGATCATTTGAAATGATAAAATAACTTAACCTTTTCACTCTGGTCGACTGCTGTAGCAGTTGGGAGCGAGCTGTGCCGTGTACCGGGTGGACTGCTGTAGCAGTCGTGCAGGAGCCATGCCTCAGAGCCGGTCGATTGCTGTAGAAGTCCTGTGTCTTTCGGCTGTTCTCCGTTTCCCTACGGTAGACTGCTGGGGAAGTTTGTCCTTGTAGGTATCTCGTGGCTGTCTTGGGAGTCTATAGTTATGGCTCTGGTCACCAGATGGCAGGAGTAAACAGTTCGAAGACAAAAGCTATGTGTCCGGTATGCTCCTCACTTCGCGCCTAGTTGCTCCCTTGTGCTGACGTGCTTGTGCTTCTCGTTTTATCTTTCAGTCGCTTTGAAGTTGTAAAAGGCCTGATGATGGAGGAAAGATATACTGCGGAGAAAGCTCTTGCCCTCATACTGGGTAGTGACTTTGAAGATGACGATGGTAGTGATTTATCATCTGATTCTTTTCCGCCATTGTAGGCATATCTTTTCTAGTGTGCCTCACTGTGCCACAAACATTGATTGCCCTGTTATTCAGCCAACAAAACAAGGTGGGGCTTGAGTACCAGTTGTCGCAATAGAGGGTGTATTCTTTCCGTGAATAAGGCTCCATCAATGTTGCAACAGTGTCTCCTGAGATGCCCATATCATATTTCTATATGTCCGTAGCGGAACCGCAATAAAAAATGAAATCTAATATATTGTTACGTGCCACCCCCCTCTAGTGACACTTTTGTTAACTGGATTACGGTGGGTTGAAGCACAACACAGATTGTTCCTTTAAAAAAATAATTAACTTTATTGCGGCCAGAAAGATACACTACTCATCAGCAAATACAAGCAATTAGAACCTTACTCCAGTTTCCTCAAGTCTCTTCCTTATGGAGAGCTCTTGCCCCCTTTCACTTGTCAACAAACCACAGAAGTTAATCCGTGCTAATGAGTCCGGTGGCCTTAATAGACACTACCTGCACCTCTCCCTTATGTACACAAACTACAGTTACTTACGATAACCTGCTACACGCTGCTTCGCTGCCCACGAGCTGGCAAACAATGTCACTGGATTTCGTAACTCGCACGGCACTCCGCCACAATACCTCTGTCGCTCAGTGAAATCACACTCGCTCAAAACACAGGCAGTCCCCTGTATGCTTCTCACTCCCTCGCTGTCAAGAGAATCGGCTTCACTAGGGGTTTCACAAGTCACCACACTTCTGTCGCTCAGGATAAACGCTCGCACTAGCTCGTAAAACACCCACCCACAGAAACTCGGCCCCCTCACTGTTGAGGCCGCTTATATATCAGGCTGGTGACTCAATGAATTCTAGAATCGTCCAGGACACACGGCTTCTCGAGATTTCCTTCACTGGCTGGGTCACGAATATTCTGGACCATCCCTTTCACTTCACAGCCCGTTGCGTAACGCGCACGTAATACACTGAGGCAGAGCACACACAGCCCAGGGCAGCTGTGACTCATGCGGCGAGCGATGAAACAAACTCACAGCCGTAACACCACCCCCCTCCTAAAAGGCTGATTGTCCCGATCAATCATTGGTCAGTCAGTCTGTGTCCCTCCGTAGGCTGCCAGGCGATCTCGATGCACGATCTTCATCTTCGCTCTCGGGCTCCGCTGGATCCTGTAGACGACATCGTTGATCCGTTTCACGACTCGGTACGGGCCAAACATGGCCCGGGCTGGTGTGCACCCGGTGGCTTCATGCACGGCGGCGTGGACTGAGGGTGTAGCAGCGTTGTCCTTGTCTTCCGGATTCCCAGCAGCTGGCATAGGTTCTGGAACACCTGCGACTCGAAGTTCCTCCCTTGGTCGGAGTGCAGCTCCAGGGGTACTCCGTACCGGCTGACGAATTCCTTCACCAGGGTCTCTGCGATCATCGCGGCTTCTTGGTTAGGGAGCGCATACGCTTCCGGCCATTTGGTAAAGTAGTCGCTGACGACCAATATGTAGCGATTCCCTGCCTCGCCTAACGGGAATGGCCCAGCAACATCGATGGCCACTCTCTCCATGGGGCCGCCAACGTTGTAGGTCTTCAGTGGACCCCGTCGTCTTCGTCCTGGGCCCTTGCTGGCTACGCAATCGTGGCACCTCGCGCAGTGGTTCTCCACGTCAGTTCGGCATCCGATCCAGTAGAACCGCTCTCTCAGCTTCTCCAGGGTCTTCTTTATCCCTAGGTGTCCACCAGATGATCCTCCATGGACTTCCTTCAGGACTTCCTCCGTCATAGCCTTTGGTACGACGACTTGTTCCCGAGATGTCTTCCCGTCGGTGCTCTCCCAGGTCCGGCAGATGAGGCCATCCCTTACAATCAGCGAGTCCCACTGCGCCCAGTAGGACTTAAACTTTGGACTGCAGTCGCTCACAATGTTCCACCCGGGTCTGGGAACACAGGCCCTCTTCCATTCGGCTATCAGTCCCAGGTCATCATCTTCTGCTTGTGCCCGCGTGACAGGGCGGTGACGTTAGAATGCAGTTGGCCTTTTCTGTGCTGGATCTCAAAGTTGTACTGTAGAAGCCTCTCTATCCACCGCGCGAGTTGACCCTCAGGCTGTTTGAAGTTCAGGAGCCACCGCAGGGATGCATGGTCAGTCCTGATGAGAAATTCTTGCCCGTACAGGTACTTGTGGAAGTGTTCGATGGTCTTCACGATGGCGAGCAGTTCCTTCCTGGTGACGCAGTAGTTCCTCTCTGGCTTTGACAAGGCTTTGCTGAAGAAGGCCACAACTCTCTCCTCGCCGTCCACTATTTGCGACAGGATTCCCCCTATACCAAAGTCGCTGGCATCGGTATCGACGATGAACCTTGTTCCAGGTCTGGGGTAGGCCAGAATAGGCGCGGTGCACAGAGCCTGCTTGAGTTGTTCGAAAGCACTGTGGCATTCTGCTGTCCACGTGAAGAGTTGGTCCTTCTCAGTCAGTCGATGTAAAGGTTTGGCGATGTCGGCGAATCCTCTCACGAAGCGACGGTAATAAGTGCAGAGTCCCAGGAAGCTTCGTAGTTGGGACTTGTCCTTCGGAACTGGCCACTCCCTCACAGCTGCGGTCTTCTCTGGGTCAGTGCGCACCCCTTCCTCGGAGACGATATGCCCAAGGTACTGGACCTGCTTCTGGAAGAGCTGACACTTCTTGGGGCTCAACTTCAGCTGGGCAGCCCGTTGATGAAAGTCTTACCAACTAGCAATCCTTTTGTCTGGGTGTCCTCATATTTTGGCTCGATGACAGCCGCCACTCCCTCAGCTGTTCCGTCGACAATTACGGCAGCGCTGACTTCCTTCAGGTTGCTGTAGTGCTCCTCGAAGCTTCTTCCCAGAACGATGACGTCGTCTAGGTAGACCAGGCAGGTCTTCCAGTGTAGTCCCTCAGAATGGACTCCATTAGCCTTTCGAAGGTCGCAGGGGCGTTGCACAGACCGAATGGCATGACGGTGAACTGCCAGAGCCCGCTGCCCACAGAGAACGTAGTTTTCTCGCGGTCCTTAGGGTGGACCTCCACCTGCCAGTAGCCAGTCTTCAAATCCAAGGTGGAGAACCATCTTGACCCTGATATGGTGTCCAGGGTGTCGTCGATCCGGGGTAGAAGGTAGCAGTCCTTCTTCGTGACGTCATTCACCCGCCTGTAATCCACGCAGAACCTGGTGGAACCGTCCTTCTTCTTCACTAGCACGACCGGAGAACTCTCAAGGACTATGTGATGGCTCGATCACTCCTTGCTCCTTCATCTTTTCTACCATCCGGTCGACTTCAGCTTGCTTGGCGAGTGGGACACGTCGCAATGGGGCCCTAATCGGTGCGCTGTCCCCAACGTCGATTCTGTGCTGGACCAAGCTTGTCCTGCCGAAGTCTTTGCTCCCCACGGAGAAGACATCCTGGAATTCGTGTAGCAGGTCCCGAAGTTGGCGTGATTGTTCCTCGTCTAAATGGTCCTGGAATCCTTGGTACAGCTTCTGTAGTCCTTCTGGCAGGGCGCGTCTTCTTCGGTTGTCCGTCTACAGGTGTCCGTCCGTCGTGTCTGTGATGCGGGCAATCCAGGTAACGGGCTCGCAAACTCCTAGGTTGGTGTCCCGGTGAACCGTAATATCGTAGTCGTTCAGGTTGGACAGGCGGACGTACGGCTGAGACGTCGTGTTGATGAGAGTCTTGGCAACTAGCAATCCTTTGGTCTGGGTGTCCTCATATTTTGGCTCGATGACAGCCGCCACTCCCTCAGCTGTTCCGTCGACAATTACGGCAGCGCTGACTTCCGTCCTGGCGGGTACGATGACGTCCTCTCTCAGCCTTACTCGTCGTGCGGCGACGGCCTCGTGTGCTGGTTGCAAAGCAAGTTCCTCACCTCCGAAGTGCAGAGTGTTGGTACTCAGATCCAAGATGATGTTGTTCTGGTCCAGGAAGTCCTGTCCGATGATCACTTCATTTGATACGTCAACCACAAGCACTGGACGCTTTATCGCCCATCGACCAATGACGAACTCCAGTGATGCTTCGCCATGTACCGGTGCGGTCTCTCCAGTCGCGGTTATTAGCTGGAGGTTCCTTTGTGTGGGTTGCACTCTCCACTTCCGGATCACGGTGGGACTGACGATGGTCCTCGATGCTCCCGTGTCGATTAGCATGGGCCAGCTCTCTCCGTCGACCATCAGGCTGCTATTAACCCTCCGTAACTACGTCACACGAACTTGGACTGCCGGGGCTTGACGACTGTCAGAAGCCAACCTTTGCCCTCAAGGCTGGCTGATACTTACTTTCCTGGGCCGCGCGGTTTCCCTACAACTGACTGTCCCGACGGAAACCCTTGGCGGCTGCGATCTCCGCAGTCCTTGCTCAGGTGGCCTTTCTTACCGCAGGTCCAGCAGGTCTGTAGTCCTCTTCCGGGCCGCCTCTCCGGTTGTCTTCCAGCGGTGTCGTTGCTGGTGGTGCCGCGACTATCGAAGAAACGGCTTAGCGCCTCCATCAATTCGTCGGCCAGGGGCTTGGTCTCGTTGGTTTTTACTGGTTCGTCGACGTCCACTTGACGCACCCGCGCGTGCATTCTAGATGCCTGTTTTGCCGTCTCGAACTCATGTGCGTGGCTCAGCGCATCTGACAGGGTCTTATTGCGCGCGAGTCGCAGCGCCTGTTGAGTGTCGGAGTCCCGTAGCCCGTCGGTGAAGGTCTGCGTCGCAATCTGTTCCAGAAAGTCTGCCGGCGCTGTTGGATAGGCGAGCCTTACGAGGCGTGCGATGTCTATCTCGAACTCCTGCAGGGTTTCCGCGTTCTTTTGTACCCGGGTCCGGAGCTGCATCTGGTAGGCCTACTGAAGATGGCTATCTCCATATCGGGACTCCATATGGGCGATTAGTGAAGCGTAGTCCTGGGAACCAGTCGGGATGGCCTGAAGGACGTTAAGGGCGTCCCCTCTCAGTGCTACAATGAGAGCTGTAGCCTTTTCCGTGCTGTTCCAGTTGTTTATGGAACAGGCTGCCTCGAACTGACGTAAGTAGGTGCTCCACGGGACCTTTCCGTCGAAGGTTGGGGGCGTCACTCTGCTATGTCCCGTTCCTGATATTCCCGGTGTAACGGTGGGCGGGGTTGGCGCAGCTCGGCAACTTCCTCTTGTAGAGTGTTGAATCTCGCTTCCATCCCCGTCGGCGGGCGTTGGCTCAGCTCAGCAATTTCCTTTTGTAAAGCTTTGAATTTCTCTTCCACCACCGTCAGTGGGCGTTGGCGCATCTCGGCAACTTCCTTTTGTAAGGCGTTGAATTTCTCCTCAACCCCCATCAGCGGGCGTTGGCGCAGCTCGGCAACTTCCACTTGTAAGGCGTCGATCTTCTTTTCCACTGCCGTGACTTCCTCACGCAGACCCAGTTCTTATTTCTTTAGGTCCTGTGTCAACTTATTCTGTCCGTCTTCCATCTTCTTCTGGCCATCCTCCATCCTCTTCAGGTCCTCCGTTAGCTTATTTTGACAGTCTTCCATCTTCTTCTGGCCGTCTTCTAGTTTGGCAGTTAGGTCCTCGGCTAACTTCTTCTGGCCGTCTTCTAGTTTGGCAGTTAGGTCCTCGGCTAACTTCTTCTGGCCGTCTTCCATCTTGGCTTGCATGCCACTTAACTTTTCTAGCAATGCTGCAAATTGCGCTTCCATTTTAGAGGTTTGTCTAGTAAAGGGCATGCACTCACAGGAAAATTAGAGAGAAATGACCTGCTCGGGTTTTGAAACCAGGACCGTCAGGTGTTGTGCTTGTGCTTGAGTTCATAATCCGGCTTCTGACACCAGTTGTTACGTGCACCCCCCCCCCTAGTGACACTTTTGTTAACTGGATTACGGTGGGTTGAAGCACAACACAGATTGTTCCCCTAAAGAAATAATCTTTATTGCGGCCAGAAAGATACACTACTCATCAGCAAATACAAGCAATTAGAACCTTACTCCAGTTTCCTCAAGGCTCTTCCTTATGGAGAGCTCTTGCCCCCTTTCACTTGTCAACAAACCAGAGAAAATAATCTTTGCTAATGAGTCCGGTGGCCTTGACAGACACTACCTGCACCTCTGCCTTATGTACACAAACTACAGTTACTTACGATAACCTGCTACACGCTGCTTCGCTGCCCACGAGCTGGCAAACAATGTCACTGGATTTCGTAACTCGCACGGCACTCCGCCACAATACCTCTGTCGCTCAGTGAAATCACACTCGCTCAAAACACAAGCAGTCCCCTGTATGCTTCTCACTCCCTCGCTGTCTAGAGAATCGGCTTCACTAGGGGTTTCGCAAGTCACCACACTTCTGTCGCTCAGGATAAACGCTCGCACTAGCTCGTAAAACACACACCCACAGAAACTCGGCCCCCTCACTGTTGAGGCCGCTTATATAGCAGGCTGGTGACTCAATGAATTCTAGAATCGTCCAGGACACACGGCTTCTCGAGATTTCCTTCACTGGCTGGGTCACGAATATTCTGGACCATCCCTTTCACTTCGCAGCCCGTTGCGTGACGCGCACGTTATACACTGAGGCAGAGCACACACAGCCCGGGGCAGCTGTGACTCATGCGGCGAGCGATGAAACAAACTCACAGCCGTAACAATATAATTGGTCACGACGTCACATATAACAAATATCTTGATTCCGAAACGGCTTCTTTTAGCGGGAATATATTGCTTGATTTTTAGTCTGCCCTTGAATAAAGGAAGACTTTCATCTATGTGCAAGTTTTCATAGGGATAGAAATACTCCTTATATTGAAACCTTTGTCAGTCGTAGATTACAATAAATCAATGGGACCTGTGGACAAAAGTGATATGGTAATGAAGACGGTGGAAAGCATAAGAAAATCATCTAAGTGGTACCGCAAGCTGTTTATTCATATAATAGATATGACCTTTTCAACTCATTTTGCCTCTACAACAGATTTGCAAAGAAAATAAGTTATGCCAAGTTCCAAATGGGAATCATTCAGGAAATACATGAAAAATACAGTGTTAAAAAAAGACTATCCGGTGGAGGTAAAAGAGTTGTAATATAAAGTTAATGTTTACCTGTCCGGCTCCGTGGCTAAATGGTTAGCGCGCTAGGCTTTGGCCCGAAGTGCCTCGGGTTCGATTCCCGGCCGAGCCATCAGGGATTTTAAACTTCTGGGATTAATTCCCGTGGCTTGGGGACTGGGTGTAAGTGACGTGTTCATCATCACTTCATCCTCATTACGACGTGCAGGTTGCCCACGGGCGTCAACTAGAAAGATCTGCACTCGGCCTCTCCGGAGGCCACACGATCATTATTAACGTTTACCTATTTAAAAATATAATATCTACTTAATAAATCTGAAATAAAGGGAACTAAAAATAAAATTTACAATAAAAACAAAACAAGCTTTTAACTCCACCAGTGCCTTGTCCAGAGCCACGGATCTAAAAGGACGATGGGAAGCTTTGCCGGAATGAAAAGTGCTAAAGATACAATCATAGGCATTTGACCGAATATGCATTAAAAATAAAATGCCCTTAAACGCTGCATGTCCTCTCCTAGCGTCGCTAGCCGATTGCAGAGGGGAGAGCGGAGCGAGAAAAGTATCCCGTGCAGCGGGCCCGCTGCTCGCGTCCACAGGGTCACACATTCTTACTCGCTACGCCGGAGTGAAAGGGTTAAAGCGCTTTTGCTAAGCTTTTTTTTATTGAATACCTTTTGAGTTTTGGCATACACATTTCATTTAATATGCATATAACCTACTCTTATTACTGCAAAAGTAGCCTTTCCCTCCCACATCTTTGTTGTTCATTTCCAGTACTGTAATAAAACTCAACCTTGTCAATATCTTGGTGTTTATTAAAATTTTAAAACACAAAACAACCAAAAGGTTTTATCCAATATTTTACTTTAGTTTAAGGAAAAAACACACTTAAAGACAAGGTTACAGTGCCAAAACATATAAATACCCAAAAACACCCGGACGTCTATTTTCCTTTTCTTTTAGTTTTGGAGGATCAATATTGTTCCTGATTTCAATTTAAGGCATGAAATACCTGTGTTTCTGTCCTTGTTTGTCCAACACTTCATCATTTTGGGTATTTAAATGACCACCCGGGTAATATACCCGGGTAAATACCCAATTTATATTTCACCTTCCCACTGGGTATTTACCCGGCCCACATCACTAAATACAACCCTGATTTAACCTAAAAGCAAGAAATTATTCTGTAAACACCATATTTGTAGTGATGGGGGATAAATTGTAAGGTTACATCATTAGTACTCATCGAAGGTAATGCAGATTATAACATTAGATGAGTTTCTTGTTACGAAATGTGCCTAACTCATCATTTTATTACTTACACGAGTGGGTTTTAGCGGTTTTGAATTTGCAAAGCTTTTTACAAATTGAAAATGTAATGATTAGAAAGATAGCTTTGAAGCCATTTTTCAATGTTGACTTATTATTACATGTGATAACTATATATATTTTGTTATGGACTATTCAAGAAGGAGAAAGTTAGGATGACATGTTTTGCTCATCAAGCGAGAGTCATCAGGTCCAAATCTATAAGACAAGTAGCTCTACAAAACACTACCGAAACTACAGTGACACCCACAGACTCTGCTCTCCAAACACAAAAAACAAAAGTCCGTCAGAAAACTTGGTATGTGTGGTAATTTATCTCTATATATATGAAATCTTTATATATATGATACTTCGACACGTGTGTATGTAACTGAACTCATCCTAAACGGCTGGACTGATTTTGATGTTTTTTGTTTTTTTTGTTTTTGTTGTGTTAGAGTGGGTCCATGTATGGTTTAGATTCACAATTTGACCCGGTATGTGGAATGAACACAATTTTAGAACCACAATTTACACACAATTTTAGAACCACAATATACAGTCAAAAACAGTCGTCATGGAAACCGCTAGCCTTGGTGAAAGCTGATGTCTTTGGACTGTTTGTCTCTGCATGATAGAGCCACCTGGTCACAACCTGTACAAATACTGCCATAACTTACACTCCGCCCGGGGCGGAAAGTTATGTTTTTTACCATAAGTTGTGGTGATGTCGAATTCTTCTCTTTGTCTCTGCACGAAAGAGCGTTTCAACCAAGTCCCGTAAGAGTTCATATACAATTCATCCGATAGCGATGAAACTTGGGTGGGATGTTGTGTACACTCCAGGGAAGGCTTCTGGCTTAGTAAATCCATTTTACAATAGGTAGTGCACGAGTATATTCAACAAATGAACGACGACGCGCGAAGCGTTTCAACAAGGTCCCGTATGCGTTCAAATACCATTCGTCTGATTATGATGAAACTTGGGTGAGATGTTGCGTACACCTTAATAAATCCATTTTACAATAGGTAGCGCACAAGTAGATTCAACAAATGAGTGACAGCATGCAAATCGTTTCAACAAAGTACCGTATGCGTCCATATACCATTCATCCTATTCCGATGAAATTTTCGTGAATTGTTGTGTACACTCCAGGAAATGTTTGTGGCTTAGTAAATCCATTTTTTAATAAGTAGCGCACGAGTAGATTCAACAAAAGACGGCGTGCGAATCGTTTCAACAAAGTCCTGTATGCATTCATATACCATTCATCCGATTGGGATCAAACCTTGGTAAATCATTGAGTACACTCCAGGGAAGGTTTCAGGGTTAGTATATCTATTTTACAATAGGTAGCGCATGGGTAGGTTCCACAAATGAGTGACGGCACGCGAATCGTTTAAAGAAAATCCCATATGCGTTCATATGCCTTTCATCCGATTCCGATGAAACTTTGACGAGTTGTTGTGTACACGCCAGGGAAGGTCTTCAACTTGGTAAATCCATTTTACAATATTGGTAGCGCACGAGTAGATGTAACAAATTAATGAAGACGCGCGAAGCGCTTCAACAAAATCCTGTATGCGTTCATATGCCATTCATCCGATTGCGATGAAACTTTGGTGAGTTGTTGTGCACGCTCCCACGAATGTTTCTAGATTTAGTAAATTCATTTCACGATAGTTTAGAAGTAGTTAACGGAAATTGAAAAAAATATTGTGTATCCAAACAAAATTACAATGCCAACACTTTCTTTGATTGGCATTGCAACGCATGCCGGGTACAGCTTGTTACTGATAAATATTGAGGCATCAAGCACCTGAAAAAAGAACTATTTATTTTAATGTTGTCAAACTTAGAAATGACAAACCCGTAAACAAAACAGTCTTCCTCCCCCAACTAATCTACAGTAAAGCTTCACTTAACGTTTTTCAGCGGTCTGAAGAAAGAAAATGTGCATGTGAAAGACATATACTGTAAAAAAAAAAGCACGGACAACCTGACGTGTTTATATTTTTTTAATTATTTGCAATAACTTAGTAGAGAAGTATATACAAATCTACACCATTTTACCGATCTGAACCAAATTTTATGTACTTACCTTGTGGAACACTGCGAGTAACACTGTCTACTAGAAATTTGCAGCTTTCTCCATTTAGGCTGTTTGGCACATGGACGAAATATCGAACAGCGCCATGTGGCGTAAAATGACACTATTGCTCCCTTAGGAGCTTGGGACAGCCAAAGTTTTCCAAAGTGCTCTGATTATTTTCCTAATACTGTTGTTCCTTCAGGAGGTTGGGACAGTCGAAGTCTTCCGAAGTACTCCAATTATTTCCCTACAGCGCTATGCAGCAAAAGATGACACTATTGCTCTTTACTCTTCTAACAGCCAATGAGATACAGGCAGCATCTTTTATTTCACTTACTCCTTGTCCTATTCAATTTTTTCAATTTGTTAGTAAATTACATGTGTCAGTGGTTACTATATAGCCGTTTCCATGTTCATTATTATTTTTCTCATTATTAGGGCTCGGATCGATATGCTCGATAAAATCTCCAGATATGCTCGAAAACCATGTGTTTTATGCTCGATAGATATGCTCGAAGAACCCATTATATGCTCGAAAACCCCATTATAAACCCTTTATATGCTCGATAGATATGCTCGAAACCCCCATTATATGCTGTTAAATATGTAGAATATGCTCGAAAAGCACCGTTAACAACTATAGAAAGGAAAGTGAAACGAAAAAACCAATAACATACCTTTAAATACGAGCTTTATTTTCTAATCGTATGTATGATACACTGCAATATACTCGCATTCAAGTTTTACAAGTAATATACTGTAAGAGAAGTGCTCTTATAAAAGACACAGTTTAAAATTTCATTTGCAAAATGTTCAGAATTAGGCCAGTCAATGAAGTAGGGCTGCAATGGTCTGTACAACAAGAAATTTTCTATGTTTTCAGTTTTGTATGATTTTTCTTAAATCAGTCAATAAAAGTTTCAATGACGAGAACGACCTCACAAAAGGTTGAAAACCTGCGGTTCTATTATTCGCACCAGATAGGCTTTTCAATAATTATTTCTGTTTTCGAACCTTAGGGATTGTCAGGGCCCGAATTCGGGGGAGAATTCGAAGAAAAACAAACTATTTAGACGAAAACCACAAGATTATGCACTTATATGCTTCTATTCTGAAAACCGCGGTTTTATGCATTTATATGCTCGATAAATTTCAATTCTGTTGGTCCTAAAGAGGTGAAAATACCACCGAAAGGCTTCTTTCAATGTGTACTATTCAGGAAAAAAATATGCAAATATGCTCGAATCCGAGCCCTACTCATTATCATTAGAGGAGAATGACCTGGATGTTACATCTGTTATACTAATCACCACCACAAAAAAGTTATATTTTTAAAATGATTTTTTCTATCAGTTTGTAAGTTTGATGTGTCAGTTCAGTAGTAGTAGTAGTAGTATTCATTGTCATCAATAAATAAATAAATAAATCAACTGGGCGAAGCCGGGTATTGCTGCTATTCATGAATAAAGAATTGGTAAAAATGGCCTTTAGACCACTTAACAGCACTGATGAAGTTCTCATCATAGGAATTTATACCATACTGTGCTTCATAAATATTGCCATTGATTTCCATATGTTCCAGTATTCACGAAAGTGTCAACAAAACTGTGGCTGAAGCCATCAAAGAGCACATTGCGAAAGGGTTCCGTGTTCATAAATCTGTGATTGAAGATAGTGTGATGACTGCAGTGAGGTCCCGCACTGTAACCCCTGCACCTCACATCGTAGACACACAGCTTCAGCAATCCCAGCTGCTGCAGCTCATCTCACAGGGTCAGATTAGTCAGGCTTTTCAACAGGTTGGTATGCTTCAATATTCTTCTTTGCAGTAGTGGTAGTAAGTAATAATAGTATAAGAAATGCCTAACACTCTTCTCAGGTACTTTGCAGTTATCTTACAACTTCCATGTGTCCATTACCAATTTTGACCCTTCGAATGAAAAAAATTCCCAGGAGTGAAATTTGATGCGACTGCAAATGGCAGCCACGCACAACACTGGTTGGTTTTTCAGTTTAGGGGCTGCGACAACGCGGTCATGTAGCCCTGTGTACTTGTGTAGAATCTGTCTGATGACCGGTGTTAATTGTGATAACTAGGGCTCGGAGTTTTAGGTAAAGAATATGTTTTTATGTAAATACATATTTTAAGCATTTTTTCTAGAAATACATAAATTCCTGCTTTTCACTTATTAGCACATAAAAAGACATAATATTTACATTTTTTTTAAATCAGCATGCTAGATCTTTTGTTTATTGCATTTTTATTCTATATTACTTAAACGGGGAAGAACCTGTGAGCTATCTAATCTTCATGCAGAGCGTGTCAGCTTGCAACTGTGTTATTTTTAACTTGTCGCCCCGTGCCATTCACTGTGGAAGCCAGGGATTTCCTTGTCCATAGCCATATTGCCCCCACATGCTAGACCTCCCCCCTCCCTAGCTACCTGGAACCAGTGTCACTCATTTCTGGCACTGTGAAGTGTAAGGCAATTCTACGATGCCTAAAGTAAAAACAACTACAAGTTATCGTCTGCAGCAGTATGTTGCAGAATTTAAATATAATTTTACTTCCGATGGGAGCGTTCTGTTCTCCCAACCATGTGGGAAAGCAATCATGGCTGAACTGCAATCTCAAGTTACACAACTCCTCGAGGGCAAGAAACATATTGCCCCAGTTTCGCGCCTTCAGAAGAAGTGTTTCGCGATAATCGTCTGTTATTTGTGGACTACCTGAAAAAATATCTCGTTGTGTATTTTCATTCTTCAGTAGTCAATGAGGCATAACATTAATTGCATTCGTGAGTACTGCATATTTTTATATTCACAGTAATAAACTAAATTATAATTAAATATTTTTACTTTTTTGTCACATATTTCAGGTATTTTTTAATACATCAAAAATAAATATTATCCCGATTTTTAGCACCTAAAAATCCGAGCCCTAGTGATGACTGTATTATACCCTGTATTTCAAGAGTAAGAACCTGAAGCATTTGGCGGGAACGGTACAAAAATGGCCGCCGCAGGCTCCTATTGGCTGGATTTTGACAACTAATGCCACATGTAGCCAGAGCATTGTTCATTCATTCAGTCCCCTGTTAACTGTTTCGGAGCTTGTCTCATTGTCATAGTTTCGTTTACTTTTAGCATCGAGTCAATAAGTTGCAAATAGTACCGCAGGAAGAACTTGGGAAAATGCGGGGAATAGCCGGAGAACGAGCGCTCCAACCTGTAACAGCCGGCTATTGTTCATTTGTCCATTTCGACATCAAACTTTGTTCATGGTTAGCCTTGTTTGTTCAATTCAAATTTAAATAGAATACATGCGTGATGTACAAAATAGGCTATGTACATTTAGTCTTAATGTTTCATTGCATACCTTAGTGTTCAATATAACGCTCGTCATTCAATAGCCTACAAATCGACAATGTATAAACACGGCAATAATATCGCCACAGAGCAGCTTGGTGCTAAATACTTCTTTACTTTAACATATGTATGTGGAGGCTATTATTAACCCTACAGTCGCGATACTGTGAGTGAGTGTGCTTGGTATTATCATGATGTTGTTTCTGTGTTAACTGCTGTAAACTGTGAACGACCTTCACCCAAACTCTTGTTTCATCGTGAAGGATATAATCATTGCATGGTGAGTGTTGATATATTCTTCATCAGATTACTTTGTGTTTGTATTTTGTATTACATTTGTATAGCTGTCGAGTGTTTGGCCTCTTTCTCGTATTTATTGAATAACGGTGATAAAGTTAGCATAGCTTCGGAATGTTATTTATTTATTTTTGTATTGTATTTCTCTATTTGAATGTCCTCGGCGTTGACTCAGGATTGACATTTGCATTATATTGCGCATAATAATACCGAAATAATGTCCGAAGTTTAGCCCTGTGTATTATTCGAATCAGCTGATCTACATCAACAATAAAAACTTGGTAACACAGCTCAGCTGTTCCAAGCTCCTGCCATTTCCTTCAAGTTCTTTCTTTTGAAATACAGAGTATAGTGTATGTTATCTGTTTTTAATTCAAGTAAGGACTGCAGATATTGAATTTTCAAGTAGTTCCAACTTTTGCTACCAAACACCACCGTCAACGACCAACTAGTTTTGAACTTGGTTACTAGATGCCACCGCAGTCGGCTCGTGGTGACAAACGTTTTAACCTAAGAGTGTTGTTCAAATCTAACCTATAATTTACCTTCACACAAGTGTAATTACGCACAACACTAGTCATAAAAATTTGAACATAGCATTATTTCGCTGAAGCTGGTTGGTAGACTAATCGAGGACTATGGATAATACACATTTCTAAGAAAAAAGCGTTTTCAGACAAGTTTTGGCAAAATGTACGTTAGTTGTCAGTTACATAGCATTGTTTCTGAACGCCAATATTGTGGCAGTTTCGCTAGCCCACACTGTTGGGAGATAAATGTAACTGTTTACCTTTGCCTAAGCTATGTTGTTTTAATGGGCGCCAAGACCTCAATGCAATGTTGAAATCTAAATTTGTATTTAACAACGTCTAGCTCTGGCAGAACACCTTCAAGACTCTATTCACTCAGATCGTGGTATGATTTGATCATTAACCCAACAAACAATTGTATCAGGAGAAGGAATTGGTCTATATCTAATGCTACCTACTGAAAGCAAAGATTGCATTGTAAAAGAAATGAATTTATTATATAAAACAAGTATAGCAAAATTAATAATAATAATAAGTATAAAATTTAAATTGGAGCGTTGCGATTTTAATATTACCGATAGAAAATTACGTGAAAACGGAGTCTGATAAATTGATTTTACTCTTATTTCCAAGCTATGAAGTTACTGAAATATGAAATATAAAACCAAGAGAAATGAGAGATTGCGTATTTCTGCGTCATTAGCGCTTACCACTGGAAATGCCCGAAGCATTTCCCTCGTACTTGATGATGCTGTGAGCTTCCCACAGTCTCCTGGAGGTCGTCATCTTCGTCGATGTTTGATGATATTCTGGTAGATTAGATAATTCTATGGTCCGTACCTCGGACCCAAACACTCGTACAACCGCACTGGTTAAGTTTTGCAAAAGTTAGTCTTCAACTCCACTGAACATCGGAGCGACACGCACTTGCAACCGTACTCCTCAAGTATTTCACAGATAGTCCCCGTTTCACGGCGCGTCGAACGATATATGCACCTGTCGGCTCCCCCACTCTTCATCCGACTTGTAGCTTGCGTGGTCCTCACTGATTGGTTGACCCACCACGCGATCTTCCCCTCCTCTGGGTCATTACACTCGGCGGGAGGGTTCTGTTTCAACAATTCGCCTTTCCTTGACGCTGCGACCCCGCCTTGCGTGATACTTCTCGACAGGAATCAGCTTGTACTTGAAATCCCAGTGAGTCACGTCTCTCAAATACCCTAACTGACAAAACTCCGTAAAATTCCGTAATCAGATAATTTTCTATGATATCGTCGTTCGTAATAATTTGCTTGATAGTGTTTTCTAAGACATAGAAAACCTATCTGTATGCTTATAATTTTTATAAAATGCTCCGAAAATACCTTAATAATAATTATAATAAATTAATAATAATAATAAATTACCATGAAAAATTCTCTTGGCTGAACAATTTGCCGCGTAAATAAATATAGAATGGCTTCCTACTGACTTATGCCAGTTGCATAAAAATCCCTCGAAAAACACGTTACAATATATTGGCTTGAATGTTTCTTTTGTTTTTGGTAGCTTTATGCTAATGAAGTGTTCATTATTTAATTTCCAGGCTCTGTCTGCATCAGACCTGAGTCTCGTAATGTTCGTCTGTGAGAAGGTGAATCCCCAGCAAGTCTTCAGCCAGACACCATGTCCGCTACACCAGCCGGTCCTCCTTTCACTCATCCAACAGCTTTCCGCTGACATGAGCACCCACACGGATCTCAAGCACAAGTAAGTTTCTTCACCTAGTCTTTAGTTGCAGAGATGATTCATTTGATGACATGTGTATTTGTGATTATTTTTTATGCCATAAAATATGCGAAACAAGAGGGGAGTAGAAGAGGCTGTATTGTGAATGCAGCCACAGTGAGGTATGTGAAACGTCTTGTGCATGCTGCAGAGTGTGTATGGGAATAGGGCACGGTAGTGACATAACTAAATACACTGGCATCCCTCTATCTTGCTGCCCGAGTCCATTCGTGCCATTTCTAGGCCTTGTGTGTTCGAACGTAGGGGCACCATAGCCGAACAACCATCAAATTTCTGCAGTAAATTACATGTTTGTAAGCCTTCCTTTTAACTCCTGAGGAGCACCGGGTTCGATGGATTGTACCTACCATGGAAGATAGAGCTCTCTCAAATGGGACTACTCCCACTGCGGTCAATAAAAACACTGCCAACCTATGCGCCGCTCCTCGTTCATACTCGCGGCACAATCACAATTCTTTCCAACTCTCCTCTTGTTTCATGTTGACACCATGATTGATAATTGGAGGTGGTCTCGCTAAACTCTTAATTACATAATTATACAGGGCGCCCGAGAATGTTCTCCGCAGTGACTACGTGCAGCTGCGAAGGGTTGTGTCATCAGTTTAGTTGGCAGCAAAGTGTCCTTGATAGGGTGAAGGCCACATGTGTGGGCTGTGGGCTGTCGAATTCGTCAGTGTGTATTGCAATAAGCGAGCATTTGTGTCGTCAGCACTTCTAGCATCAGTTATGAATGGCTGATGTGAATATACAGTTTACTGTTCGTTTGTTATGATAAAAGCGACAGCCGTGCTGCCAACGTAACTGGTGACATAATCTCTCTCAGCAGCTTGTAGGCACTGCGGAGAACATTCTCAGGATTTCCCTATTTGGGGATAATAGTTTTTTTATTCTTTATTTTGAAAATTTAGTTTCTATAATTACTTTTTTATGTCTCTTGGTTTTTGAGGTTTTATTTATCCTTAAGAAATTGTCTTTGTCATTGCCTTGTTATAAAGTCTTTTTTAAATCGACCATATTTTCCTTTTTCTAGGTACCTGGAAGAAGCTGTTGTGAATTTGAAGACTACCGATCCAATGACGCGAGAACACATGCCATCTGTAATTGCCAGCTTACGACGGCAGCTATCGGCATATATCAGTAACAATCCCACCCATTCAATAACACGTAAGCTGCGTATGCTTCACATGGCTACACAGTCCCTGCTCAGCTCGCCTCACTAACTGTGACTGTGTGCTGTAGACGTATCCAGAGAACTTTCATCATATGTGATAATACTGTTAAGTAGGTGACAAACTTTCTCGATTGCCTTAAGTCTACAGTGTTGACAACTTTACAGTGTGGAAGGATTGTTTGAATGGCAAATAAGTGAATGGTGCTTTACTGGATATGTTGTGAAAGTGGTGGTTTATACAGATTTGACAGGCATGTTCCAACTGTGAAGAATTCTTGTTTTGTGTAATTCATGGAAAAAGTTTGTGGAAAAGAAATTGTTCACATTTCCCTCCCTGTCCAGGATTCAGTATTGCATGTTAACACAATCATGTTATTAATTTTCATATTGACTTCGACATTATTACATGTCGTTTTGACTAGATAGCTTATCTACAGTACCAATCATGTTGGCAGCACTTAACAAGCATTAAGAATTCATATTTTCAAATGCTGAAGACTGAAGAGATTTTTATCAGGATCATTGTGTGTGATATACATGCATGTAATGTATTTGTAATAATTCAGTCCTCGAGTTCCTAACCTTCTTATCTCAATAGAGTTTACTTCAATTCCAATTTGGTTGCTTCAAGAAATGCTTCTTGATATATCGGAAGCAAAACCATCTATCGAGATTGGTTCAGTGTTTATAAATAGGAAGTAAGAGGCAGGTCTTATTGTCTGATGTAGATGGTTTACCCTTTCCTTGTAGGTGTTAATTATCACACTACCAGTGCACTCCCGATAATTCACGGTAATTAACGCACAAACGTCCGTGAATTATCTGCAGTTATTTTTGTTAAGCCTAGTGAAAACAAGACTATTGATTCAAATATTGAAATAGGCCTATATTTTATGAACATGCAAAATAATAATTATAACACTTTCTTCTTCTTCTGCATTTCCCGGTTCCAGTGATCTGGGTCGGGGCGTGAATCAAGGACCTCCATCCGAGGCCTTGACTCACACACTATCATATTTAGGCTATTAGTACGATGGGTTCGCCACACCCAAAGGTAATAATTATAACACTTTATTATATTTTATTGTAAAACACACTAGACTATGTGGATTATGTCTACATTAATATCCAACAAAAAAAATACAGTCGTCACATTTGGTTTCTTAGATCATTTATTCTAATTTTGTATTGCACATTTCCGAAGAAAACATATGAGAACGATTTTCTCTATAAGTGATAATTGTTACTATAGAGTCTGTAAATTGACTGTGGGAAACTTCAGGGATTTCCGTTGCATCACTCCCGCACTCGCTATCAACTGGATCTCCGTTTTCCTTACCAACAGTCAAATTCCGTGCAATATCCTTCTTACTTTCATGTTTTAGACCATGATCGTCTTCATCAACAAATAAACTACACAATTATGTCGTTTCTTCTGCATCTTGACATTCATCCAGGTTTTGCAGTAATGTCATCGTAATGAGACCACCTTGCATGTTCGATATATCGTCGTCACAGAAGCCGGCAAACATTGCTTTTGTGTGATCGTAGTAGTGGTTCTCCCATGACTTGTTAACTGCGAAAAGATCATTCAACAAACATACTCTTGGTGCCGAGCAGGTTTGCGCCATTAGGCAATAATGACTATTGCCGTTGACAACACGCTGTGCGCACTTCTATCCTTCACAACTCGCAGGTCAGCGATCTTGGGGTGTAGCTGTTTGGAAAGGGACAGTAGGTCTGAGTGAAAGTACATTCCTCTTGTATTGTCTCGGCTTCGAAGATGAAGGAAATCTGGGCAATACCACCTGCGGCAACATGCTTTTATGTTTACAAGATTGCAGCATTCTGGTTGCAGGGTGCAAGTTGGTGTACTGTTACATTGCAGAGAAACGCAGTTCAGTCCTCTCAAATCTCAATGACTTAGTCTCAACGCATCATATCGCAATAAATTCTTTTAAACGACAGAGAGATCATTTTACTTAGTGTGATGATGAATTGCTGTAAGAATTACTACTTAAAAAAATATTCTAGGAGACCCATGAATTAAACACGAAGCAAATTATCCGAACTTGAATTCCTGGGAGTACACTATATTCTGAATAAAGGCTGGCTGCGTGGCACAGTAATATGGTTTTCACCTGCTGATCCCAAAGTTGCTGAATTGAATTCCGGCACAGTCAGTTGGCATTTGAGGGTGCTCAGATGTAAGGTATCCATGTCTCTACTGACACGTTAAAAATCGCCCTTTGGAAAAATTCTGGCACCCCGACGTTGTTGAACCAAAGTAGTTAAAAGGAACATGAAACAATTATTATTCTGTATAATACTTATAAAATAATTGAATCTACATAAGAAGATACTAAAGATGGACATACATACATACAAACAAACAAACAGGTCTGTTGAGTTATTTTATGTTGTAGAGAGTTGTTCTCATATGTTTCATTAGATGACCATATACAGTAAGCCTATCATAAAAATAACTGTTGCTCATCAAAGTTATTTCTTAAGTGAGGATGTTGATGAGCCATTGCTTGCTCATATTGTTTTACATTAAATGAGCCATTATTTTCTAACAATCATTGGGATAATGAAGTAGTAGACTTTTGGAAAGAATTCTAATGGTTTGAACATGCCTTGCTGTGATGTTAAGTTTGTACGTTGTCTTACCAGCAGTAGTTTCCCTTTACTTTTCACCACCAGGGGAACTTCAATTTATGAAGACTGAATCATTTATTTTTATCTTGTGATATCAGATGTTTGCAATACAGCCCTCTGGGCATAGCAATAATATGTACAGTTCCAGTATTTCATTCCTCTTTCAGAGACAGACATGCTCCTTTCATTTCATTGACAACGTGATGTACTATAGCCTGAAGTATATCTCTGCTCATTCGCTGTAATATTAGTTATTTTGTAAGAATTGTACACATGGAGTATTTTATAGTAATAAATAAGTTTATTTGTATAACATGATGTTGTATTATTTTCTTTGCCTAATTTGGTTCCTAATATTGTATAGGTAATGTGAATATCAGCATGTTTGCAGACGATGTTATCATTTGGACCACAGCACGTAACAGCCCAAATCAGCAAATGCTTCTTGAACACAGAATGAACCAGGCACTTATAAAACTCAAAAACTGGACCGAAAACAATAATATGGAAATCAATACTTCCAAAACAGTATACCAGTTTTTCTCCCTGAGACACCACAATCCAACTTTTAGTCTCAAATTTAGTAATCAAGACCTTCCAAAAAGTGAAAGTACAAAGTACTTAGGTATCATCATGGACAAGAAGCTGAACTGGACCAAACACATAAAACATGTGGAGGATAAGGTAAGCAAACGGATGAAATTACTGAAGAGACTAGCAGGAGCTACTTGGGGGAGCACTCAAGACACACTCAACAAAACCTACAATACTTACATCAAACCTATCATAAAATATGGCAGTGAAGTACTCTCTACAGCACCCGAGTTAAACATTGATCACCTCGAGAGGTGTCAGAATAATGCCCTACGAATCATAACAGGTGCAATAAAAACCACACCTATAACCGCCTTGCAATTATATACCCACAACTTACCAATAGAAGAAGAGATGAAACATCAAACAGCCAATGCATACCTCAGTATACAAAGACTACCTCAAATGACATGGATCAAAAAACCAGTTTCTAGCCCCAATCTTAAAAAGCAAAAAGATCCCTTAAGCCTCGCCAAAGAATACATCTATAAGAGCAATCTGCAAATAAAACTTGAACCACTCTGTATGCCAGTCAATCCCATTGAATATATACAAGTGACTACAGTTCTTACTTTGTTAGAAGAGGTCTGCAAGAAAGACTCTTCACCACAAGATCTAAAACAACTGGCCCTCTGTACAATAGAAGAAAGAGATCCATCTAATCAATGGCTAAAAATATTTACAGATGGCTCACAAGACAAAGAAAATAGAACTGGAGTTGGAATACATTCATCTCTCTTCTCACTCTACTTGCCAGTAGGCCAAAACAAAACAAACTTTGATGCTGAGATAAGAGCAATTTCACATGCACTCCATCAGTTATTAGGCAGAAACATTGATTATCAAAAATGCGTTATCATTACAGATTCAAAAGCAGCCATCCAAGCCATCTCGTCAAATTATAAGCCCCAAAATAAAGAACTGAAAGAAATTTTTTGTATGATAAAAACCCTTCAAAGACTCGTCAAACAGATCTCATTTCAGTGGATCCCTTCTCATGTTGGAATAGCAGGAAATGAAGAGGCAGACAGATTAGCAAAAAAAAGGTACCACACTACAACAACCTGTCAGTCAGACTGATTATATGTCAGCAAAAAGGATCTTGAAAAATACTATCAAAAACAGGTATGAAGAAATGGCAAAGAAAACAGCAGAAACCAAATTATGGAAAGACATTGATGCTAAATGGGTTCAATATAAATTAACCCCAAGAAAAGAAGCTGTAGCCTTCTTCAGACTTAACACTGGCCACGACTGCCTTGCAGCTCATCTGAAATGAATCAACATCCTGAGATCTGAAGAATGCACACTTTGTCACGAACCTGGAAGTAAAATGGATAAGGGACACCTGCTACATTGCAACAAACTTGATGTGACTGCTAGAACTTCTGGAAACCTCTTACAACTCGATTGGAACGCAAGAAAGCTGATGGATTGGAATCCGGGCTAGCCATAGGAAACAACAAC
Source organism: Meconema thalassinum (assembly GCA_946902985.2). Taxonomy (NCBI): domain Eukaryota; kingdom Metazoa; phylum Arthropoda; class Insecta; order Orthoptera; family Tettigoniidae; genus Meconema; species Meconema thalassinum. The sequence goes on along the minus strand of OX336393.1, from coordinate 285,343,459 downwards.
AACATATTTTGTTGTTATTCAAATGATATTTCTATTTTACAACTTCATATACCAAAACCTCAAACGACCTTGAAGAAAATCGTTAATATATAAGAGAAAGGAAGAAGTTGATGAACAACTGAAAATGACACTAATATACTGCCTCAAGCTGATAACTTGATGAAATACCCCCTTTTTCACACTTGTATGCTCGGCAACAGCATTAGCAACTCCTAGTAATTGGATGCGCAATAATGTGCTCACCTCACTGCCCATCAGCGCCGGTCACGCTCTGACATTCGTAGCTGTAAGAACCTTAGTGCCATAGGAATGTATTTATTTAAGTAAGAAGCATAATATTGTACCGTATTTCCTCGCATAATTGTCACATATTTTTAGCCGAAAATTCGTGGAAGAAAAGCAGGATGCGACGATTATGCGAAGAATATTAAAGTTCAAAGAAGAAAACTCAAAATTTCTTTTATAATATACTGTATCATTATTTGCTGCACGCTAGTGCACTTTCTCATTATTATTATTTGATTAATTCGTAATCCAGTGTATTTCACTTTCATCAAGATCGCCATATAATTCTTCTATTTTCTCATTGTGAACACCACGTGCTTAACATGCACGGGTCTCTGTTGCGATGCTTCCATGGGAGTAGCTGATGCTAGATTGGCGCAGGGTGTCCCTTGAGTAAGGTTCTGCCAATAGTAGTTGGTCTTGTCTTCACCGAGATTAGCAGAGTTACGTACGACAGTTTATTAAATCTCGTAATTCTGAGGCCAACTCGCGGAAGCGATGGGTCCGTACAAGTTTCACTTGCCTGGACTGCCGCTGAGCACGAGTAGTATCTAGCGAGCTGTTTGCTGGCTGCTCGCATAGCGGGAGTCATTGTCTGCATGCAGAGAGACAGACACCTTTATTCTGACAAGACCACTCCAGGTTATAAGCTCGGGGCAGCATCTGCAACCGACCAACGTGCAAATACGAATGTGCTAAGTAACCATGTTGGCCACTCGCGTCGCGCGATCATCGGCTGCAGGCACAGTGCCGAGACTACTTCCTTCTGACAATGCCACACCAGGTTATAAGCTCGCGGCAGCCTCTGCAACCGACCAACGCACAAATACGAATGTGTTCAGTGACGATGTTAGCCGCTCGCGTTGCACAATCATTGACTGCAGGCACAGCTCGAGACTACTTTCTTCGGACAAGGTCACACCAGGTTATAAGCTCGCGGCGGCACCTGCAACCAACCAATGCACAAATACAAATGTGCTAAGTGACGATGGTGGCCGCTCGCGTCGGGTGGTCATAGGCCGCAGGCACAGAGACGGAGACAACTTTCACCTGTCATTTCATCTTGGGCGTCTGCCGTGTTCTTTTGGCACAGTAAAGTTAACTCGGCACAATTGATGAACCCTTTTTCATTTCCGGCATGAACCAAAAACCTCTACCCATGAGCCCTAGGCGACTGTATGAAAAGTGTTTTGCCGAGCAATGTTCCCGAAGGATCTATCCTAGTAATAGACAATGCAGGCTATGGCCTTAGACCTGTGCTAACACCCTCAATTGCTGCCTGACGAGCACTTTTAATTTTAGTATCTCTCCATTCTTTTGTCACGGTGTGGCCCATGTTCACCCAAGACTCGTTAGTAAAAACAATAATTTACTTTCATTCCTAAATCTCTTCAAGTCCTCAAGATACTTATGACACCACCTGATTATATCATTCCTTTCAATCAGGGCACATTTGTTGGCCCTTCTTACATATTCAAACCCTATGTCATGAAGAAATCTATTTAAAGTGGACCTCGAAAAATTTGGCAGTGTATCATCACTGTTTACCCTGCTCAAAAATATATTTAATGTTGGTGGTATGTTTTGAAAGAACAATGAATGAACGATGTGACGGACTCCGCTTTGTACTATTCCATCATACTTTATTAACCTTTCATTTTTTTGTTTACGTGCTCTATTCGGTTTTGATTTTGCGGCTTTCTCAGAGGACCTTCCTTTTTTTCCCTTATTCTATTTGTGGGTTGCACGAGCCGTGTGGGTTGCCTACTTTTATCCCTGCAATACTAACGCCACCTTTGCGCCGTACTCAGGAACAGCCTGTCCGCCATTTTGTTGTAAAGGCCAGTTGGAAAACAATAGGGAGGTGCTTGCATTTTGGGTGATAAAACTTAGAAAGTAGCCCTTTTCATGGTTGAATTCGAGATGGTATGCTGTGCAATTGTTGCTTGTCGCAGAGGACCAAGAAGGATAGAGCTGATCACAAGGAGGGTGTACGTTTCTTCAGCGTACCGTCAGTGATAAAGAACCAATGCGAATTCACGAAGAAACGAAGTGAGAGATGCCGAGCACTGGTTTTCTTACATTAATCGGAAAGACCTGCGAGATCGTAGTCATCAGCCCCATGTATTTGGGTGTATGTTGAATTTGTCGGATAAAATGTGTCACTGTGGTAACTGCAGCAATGTGCAGTTCGATTCCCTCCTCAGCCATCCTGGAAGTGGTTTCCCCACTTCTACTCCAGGAAAATGCTGGGATGATTCCTAACCTAAGGCCAATTCCACCTCCTTCCCGATCCTATTCCTAATTTACAAATACACTCACTAATACAGCCATCGCAATAACACAGGTTATCACACAAATTCCCCACAATGACCACGATGTCACAGCCCTTATGCAACAACAGCAAAGAAGCGAGAAAGCGCTACGCTCAAGCTAATAAACTTGCCTCCGAGGGATGTTGACCAACCCAGCACAAGGTCAAACATATTGGCCTAGGTATAACTCGTGTGGTATTTTTGAGGCAGTAGTAGGTCGGAACGTTAGGTGACCTGTTTTGGTATTGCAGGATGGTTGACGGTAACACGAGTTCTTCTTTCCTATCAGGACGCTGTAGGAATTCGCGGCAAAGTGTTATTCTGAGGTGGTGTTTTAAGTCATTCTGTGAGTGAAAATATTATTCTATAGTGTGTGTTAACTGACCTGAAGACTAATCGACCGCACGAGGGCCATAATAAAATTGGTAACAGTTCAGAAGTGGTGAACATTCTTCAAAACTACTTAAATTAGCCAAAATGCCTTTGTAATAGATGTTTTCGCCTCCGTTGTCTATAACTAGGGTTACCATAATATTTTTAGGCCAAATCCAGACGTCGGATCTTCCGGGGGGTATGGACGAACAAAATGAAATGAACTGAACTTGATTTTATAGGTTTACAATCCCTTAACAATTACATAACATGATTACGTAAGAATATACAAAAACATCAATCAGTGTTCATCATATATCATACTGATCCCTTGAGCAATTTTTTCTCGTCTTAGATTAATCTGTGCTGGGTCCAGGGGCAGGTTCCTCAATTTTCCTTGCATCGTATTTTTCATTAGAGCTGACTTTCTTCAGAAATGGCTTGTTATTTTTTATTTGGTCGTGGAACTCTGAGCATGTCATATCACTATTTGCCTTGATAACTAGCAGGTCCCTGACAACTGCAAGAGATATTTGCCTTGATAACTAGCAGGTCCCTGACAACTGCAAGAGATAATCGTCCTCGTTCAGCTGTCCATATTGCTCCCACCATTGAAAAAATTCGCTCAGCTGGAGCTGAAGTTCCAGGCAGACACATGGCGAATTCTACAAGTTTGTAAATATTCGCAAAGGACACATTGCTCTTGGAAAATACTTCAAACAATTGTCTCCACTTTTCATGAGTTTTGGGGGTTTCTTCTTTTGGCAGGGCGTCCCATTCGGGTCTCAGATTCTTCAAAACTTGAATAAGTGCCGAACGTTCATCAAATATCTCATCCACATTTATTGAATCTGGTATGACACTGACTACTGTCAGAGCACTGTCTTCCATTTCATCCCAAGAAGGGACATGTTGTAGTGTCAACCACTTGACGTGTTTAGCTTTGTCAAAGCTGCTTTCCCAAAGTTTCAAGTAGCTAATGCCAGCTTGATAAAAACCTTCGGCACATTTTAAAAACTCTTCTTCCTAGCTGTCATTAATAGCTTCTTCAGTTTTCAATTTCCTTAGTAATTGTTTAGCAGCAAATGGTATGTAATTGTCAGCCTTCCTTTCTTCCAGTTTCTCAAGTAAATGTTCATATACTTGCGCCGCTTCTGTAGCTGATATTTGATCAGACTCGACTTTCAATATTGATAGTTGAAACATTTGCAGACATCCGTGAACAAATGTTAAAAGCAGTTCATTGACTGGGTCTTCAAAAAATGATTGAATTGTTGCAGGGCAGTTGTTAAGTGATGAGAAATATTCTTTCAAGGGCTCAAACAAAACCAATATTCTTTCTACTGCTGGCATCAAGCTTAAAAATCTCGTATTGCCGTGGGAAAGGATCCTTTTGTACTCTACTTCTACAGATCCACAAAATTCTTTCAATGCAGTCGCTCTGACAGTATATTGGAAGAAGTATTTGTACACTTTCACAACGATTGCCTCGACGTCCACATGTAGAGCATCACAGGCATGCTGCACTGCGTTATGCAGAATGTGCGCCGAACAGCCAATGCCAAGAATTGGCCTTGAGAGGGCATTTTGAAGTTTGCGAAATACATTTCCTTGGCCCTGCCTTTTAACACCACCAAAGTTGGTATTGGTGTTGTCAGTGCATAGGCATACGACCTTGGAGTCAATAGAGAACTTTTCGATGCATTTTAAAACATGTTCTACTAAGATATCAGAGGTTTCACCTGGAAGTTCATCAAAAAATAACAGCTTCACGTTAACACCTTCATTTTGGCTAAAATAACGAACACAAACAGGAGTCAATTTAACCTCTTTTCTGTTTGAACTGTCAATTGTTAGTGTAATGAAATTTGCATCCTTCAGATCTTTGAGAAGTTTGTCAAATATGTAAGGGGATATTACATTTACAATGATGGCTTCGGTCTTAGTACGAGCTCCCGAGAATTTCGGTTCAAAAAGCTTTTTAATCAGTTTGGCATTGCAATCAGACGTTTTGAAACAAAGTCCATGCATTGCGGTATGGTAGACAAAAAGTAGCTTCTTTTGCTGAACATTGCAGCTTAGCATCAGTGGCATCAGTATTTTTTTTAAATGTTTTAATACTTGCCGAGGACGCTGCTTGATTCGCCTTCTTATGTCTTTCAGTCTGCAAATGATTTTCTATATCATAGCGTCCACGATGTTCCACCGAAAATTCTGAATTGCACACCGTACACCTCACGCGATCATTGCTATTTTGGCACTGTCTCAGAAACTTATATTCTTCTTTAAGTTTGTCGTTAAAACACACTTACGCTTCGGCATTTTCCCAATTTATAACACTACTTTGTTGTTATGTACTTAAAAACTACTGATACTGAAAACTAATAGCATAAAACGTCTAGAAATGGACGCAGTCCAGCAAACAATACAGTAGCACTAAACTGACTGAACGCACTCCTTCCAAATAAAATGGCGACAGGAGCGGCACACAAAACAGGTGCAGTGAGCAGTCCTGGTGCTCAATTTGACCAACCTATATGCGGTGTGAAGTAAAATTTCCCCAAATATTTGCCACGTATTCGGTTTCCGGACAATTTTTAAATCCGGACGCCAAACCGGACACATGTTTAAAATCCGAACTGTCCGGACGAAATCCGGACGGATGGTAACCCTATCTATAACCCACCCACCATCCCCTTTTTAGATCATGACTAGTAAAATTTCAGTTGTGTCCGCCATAATACACGTGAATTATGGGACAAATACAATATTTGGGGGGGGTCTCCGCCCAATCAATGGATAATAATATTGTAGAAATGCTGTGGTAATAGGTGTTTTCGCCCCCGTTGATTGGGCGGAGACCCCACCCTATTATAAATGAATTCAATGATTTTTGCCACGTTAGCTAGTACACTGACATAGGAAATGTCATAGGATAATCACCAAATAGCATGTGGGACCTCTGGCAGCTCAACATAACGCAGAACATTCAAAGTCTCTTCCAGAACAACCAGGGAGCCCATTCCATACCAGACCATAACAGAGGCACCATTTCCCTGGACCACACCTTCGAGGCAGGCGGGATCCATCGATTCATGTGGTCTGTGCCACACACGGTGCCTCCCATCGGTGGGATGCAATTGAAATCATGATTCGTCCAACCATATCACGTTACGCCATTGTTCCAGTGTCCATCCCTGGTGATTGGCGACTCGTCCGTGTCGGTCTATGACATTGGGTTAACAGTGGCACCCGTACCCCATGGAACCCATGTTCCTACGGATTGTTCACTGAGAGACGTGTGTAGCACGGCCTGTGTTGAATTGAGCTGTGATTTTTTGCACTGTTGCCCTTCTGTTACTATTGACAATTCGTCTCGGATGTCGCTGGTCACAGTCATCGAGGGTGGCTAGACGACCGGTGACACCCACATTCAACCATTGGCGATACACTCTGGACATGGTTGACTGTGTGAAGCCGAAGTACCGAACCTCTGCCGAAATCCCACTTCCCATCCATCGGGTACCGACCACCATACCTCGTTCGAACAGTGTCGGCTCAATATATTATCTCAGGCAGTGAACAAAAATCCAACCTTTTGGTCAGATGTTTGAGGGGTAGAGTCAGGTTTGACAAATACTTCTCCACAAAAGACATTCTTATCACTAAAAGTTGATGCTCCCACGCTTCTCACCACACGTGTTTACTCCGGCTTTTACAACAAGATGGCGGACGCTTTGTTTCTCAGGAGAGGCATTAGATGGCGCCTGCATCGGCCTGCCGCACCCCCGACTCGTGCAACCTACGAATATATACTAAACGTTTTGAACACCCAGTAGCTTCTGCTGTCTTTCAACTGCCTCGGTAACGTTCATGTTCTTTAAGAAATAATTAAATATATTCAGTACTATAATCCGTTCTCTACTGTGCAATTTGCCAGTACTACGCCGCTTTCTAGTTGCTGTATTCATAGTGAATATTATAATAATAAATATAAAAATAACTTAATAATAATAATTAACACAATTTATAATAAACACAAAGACCTCTTCACGTCACAGTTGAACTTCACACCACAACAAATTTAATCACACTGAGCTCTGGGATAGCACAGAATCTTTTCCTACACTCATCAAACGCAGTCGTGGAGATGACGACTCACCTGAATAAACAAACTGTCGCTGCGTCTAATTAGTAGCGCTGGGTGGGAGCAGTACGCGAAGTGCGATAACTTATGAAAGCTATCTGATACTGAGCTCTGGTTTGTTTTAAAAACTATGCCAGACATTAATGAACATTTCTTCTTGCTTAGTCACCGACGTAAAGTAGACAGCAAAAAAGTTTCTCGCTACCTAACTTTTCTGTGATACCATCCTATAATTTTCATGTATTGTTTAAGAAAATAAATTATAACTTTCTTATTTTGAAACAAAATACTGCCCTGAGAAATAGGATATCTTCTACCGACATCAGGCAATATAAAAATAAATTCTTAATCTGTTGTGATCATTAGTTCATTAGCTATGGCATGATAAGTTTTATATGGGCATATAAATAGATTCGTGCTAAAATATCGTAATTGTGAAAATTGGGCCATGTGTTAATTATTTACGGCTTTTAATTTTACATCATCATAAAGAGCGGAAAATTCTCTATAAGACCACGCAAACATTTTCTTAGATTTATCACCCTGCATTATTGGGGCAGAAGAGGACGAAGCTAATAGCAGGACATATGAGTATGAGTGAGAGGCAAATACTACATTTAATCCCATACTGGCTTTTAAGGTAGAGACGCTCTATAGACACAAATGAAATTAATTGCTAATATACAGTCCATAGAGGCTCAATTCAAATGTAAAATAATAATAATAATAACCTGGGTACAAGAAGTCAAAAAGGATTCCACAATGATGTTGCTAACAACTCCACCTCTCCCTTCTCTGTTCATTAAGGGTTTGCTCCTTACCATATTTTAAGTCAAGTGGAGAGTTACTGCTGTGGCGCGTTCTTCCTACTCAAAAGACTAGTGGAATATTGTTCTTTTTTTCTTCTTATCTCTCTACACATCCAAATCAAATATAGAAGCAGGGTGCTTGCCTAATATGCACCACTTCAGTCTCTTTTAGTGGTGTGGGATTATTGTTCGTCTCTCTCATTCTTCGGAATTGCAGAATAAAAATGTGTTAGATGTTGCACTAATTCTGTTTATCCGGCAGTAAATATTTCGACATCACAGCGTAGCCATGCATGTTAAGCTACCTACCACAACTGCAAGGAGGAAATGGAAGCCTGGGGCTGATAGTTACCATCATGAGTATGGTTTCTCTCTCCAGGCAAATGCCTGGGTATTACTTTATTTCAAGCCCTGAGGCTCCTAGCTCCTTATAATGACAGTTACACACACCAGAAAAACACAAGTTATCAGATAAATTTAACTCACACTCAAGTATAGAGAGCTGATCATCAAGAATTCCTACATAGTTGTCCTCTTGTACCTGTACGGTGTCGACATTTTCGAAAAGAAATATCAGGCTTTCCCATCTCTTGTATGCTGTTTGGCCTGATTCCACAATATTCCTCTTGCTTCTAATGGTCCCCTGATTCCTTCCTCCCATTTTTTCCTAGTTTTCCCCCCTCAGTCTGGTGCCTTGCATTCATGCTCTTTAAACAGATACAAGAGTCCGTGATTCTGGCATCTTGACATGTCCAAACCACCTTAGCTGACTCACCTCTATTCATTCTTTGCTGTAGCGGCTCAACTTCTAGGCCAGATCTTACGTCGTATTCCTGATTCGCGTCTTGCCTCGAATTTCCCGCAGGAATCTCATTTCCATCGTACTTCTGTGTTTCGTTGTAAGACATGAGGTTTTGCAAAGATTGACCTGAAGACAGCTAAATTTGCTTGGAGGTATCAAGAAGTCCCATGTCAATAAAATGAATTTACAACAAACAGTAAATACTTGATTTCATACATTCCCTTAAAGCTATTGCACAAGTCCCGCAGTAATTCACATTAATTTTCAGTAAGACACAGTAGTCCCCAACTAGAATGGCATCTCGTCACAGTCACATCACGTAAAGACACATTTTTTCCCTGTAATATATTGTTTATTTTATCTTTGTAATGAGAAATTTTGAGTTATGAATGTTTTACTAAATACAGTCCATGATAATGTCAGATTTAACATGGTTAAAATGGGAGACAATTTGCTAGTGGTGCACCTAGTGGTGTGATCTGGTAACTAACTCCAAATTCATATATCAATGGAAGTTCGTATATGGAAATGACCAAATATATTATGTTTGAAAAGAAATTGTTAATAGCTACCTCAGGGTTACTGAAGCAATTCTGGATAGATAAAAGAAGAATTACTTAGCAGGATATTATTATATGTTTGTTTATTTATTTATCATACAACCTCCACACAAACATAAGTACATAAAAGGGGGGCTGATGACCAAGATATCCAAAGCTCTTTAATGAAACAACAACAACAAAAATAATTGATGTATCCAAGCTTCATCCCCGAGGTAATTAACTTACTATATTCACAAAATAAAATACCGTAGTGTAAATACTCCTAATGACAGACGTGCTAATTCCCGACGGGGATTAATAACATTCCGTGTTTTAAACTTATGAATGGACTGATAACCTTCATTGACCGACTGGAAAGCTTTCTTTAATAGTACTAGACAACACTGAAAAATGGTTACTAATGCTTCAGTGATAACTTTCAGTCGGTCGACACGAATTTGCGCCCAATTACATTAGGCCGAATATATGAGAATCTACCTAAAATGGATCTACATGTGATTAATTATTATTTGCGTGGATTTCAAGGGGGGTTGTATTACTCAAAATTAGCCTACTTGATGAACATACGGCTAAGTAGCAATCGCTAGGTTGGCCAAACCATCACTGGTTTGTTTTTATTCTTAGAACTCTGTTAAATGACACCTCACAATGTACTACGCTTATGCATTACCGAACTACAGAGATTTTACCGCTCAGCAAACCGGTATTTTTAGCCTATTTTCATTTATGAACAAGTAGTTCCATGAAGAACTAAATAGCTTATATTCATACATCCTACTTACGTTAATTGCCTCTATCAACATCGGTGGCGTAGTTGGTAGCATGCTGAGCTTCTATGCCCAAGGTCGGGGGTTCAAACCCGGCCGAAATCGTCGGAATTTTGTAAGAGCGTTAAAAATCAGTATGCCTTCCTTCCGGCGGTCCCATGTCACAGATTTATGGCATGAAAAAGAACCTTCCGCTAACTACACTTGCGTGAGGCCAAAATTTGTAGGATGGAATTGATAACTCTCTATTAGTTCCTACGTTCGCTGCCAGGTGCTGACTCTGATGCCATCTAGTAACCAAGTCCGCAAGCCAGGTGTCGAGGATGGTAGGTAGCATTTGGTAGCAAAAGTAGGAACTACCGTACTTGAAATTATAGTCTGCTTCCTTACTTGAATTAAAAACACACTAATACAGTCATCACAATTTACACTGGTTATTAGACAGATTCTACACACACCCAAAGTATACGGGGCTATAAGGCATCCAACGTTTAGAATGAAGCACTGGTTAGATAGGGATATTCTTCTCTCTTTCTGTTGCACGCGAGACATGTATGACGCTGTCATTTTCTAGCACTCCACTGTTGCCATATCAGTCTAAAATTTTTCATTGTCGAAGAAACAGCATATTCGGGAAGAACTATGTTTTGCCGATCTTTTTTGTCCTATATTAGAACTACGTAAACTTGATAGAAATGCTAGAAAAATTAGGTATCCATATTTTAAAAAACGATTAACTGTGTCCCCTTTTTAGTAAAATCGATCTTATATCATGCTGCATTGACTTTGTGATGCCTATTTTTTCACACGCGTGTAGCTAAATGTGCCGTCTTGATGATGGATTATTGAAATATTTTATACTGGCAATATTACAATTTTCATGTAGGTAAAACTTCTGAATATTCTCTCATAACCGCATAGCAGCATTGAAAAAGTTCGTATGCTGCCAACTTTTCTATATTTAAATATAACCATGTCATGTCAGTTTGAGAGTTGTAGAGGAATGTTGGAAGAAGTTTTCTACCTGCCTACCCAGAGTGTAGGTTTAATTGTTTACACAGGCCGGGCTGTTCATTGTCCGCGGATTATAAAGTTTCGAAGGACAGCGGGGTGCAGCTTGCTACTCACAGCTTTATTACTGTGCCCCTCGAGCTTGTATTTCATTAGTTCGGCTGTCTCTATCTTGAGTGTGTGTGCAGCAGTTCTGTTAGATTTAACTTTTTGTATTTTACATATTTCACGTACAACAATGGATAGTTTTTTGAAAAGAAAGCGTGGTCAAGTGCTCAGAAGGAGGGAAAAACAGGTCGTAATTAATGTGTTCAGTTATTTTAAGAATCTTAAACCCAACGAAAGTATAAATCATGAAAGGTAAGCCAATGTGGAGTATTTTCTTTAATAACGTACTTCAACTTTAATTGCAGTCGAAACTTCACACTTTTCCTTGGGCTTGTACTTCATTTATTTTATTTTGATTGTTTTCTTTGTGTCACATTCAGCATACGTTATAGTTAATTTAATTTAATTTCGTTGTATGTGTTATGTTAGCCTACTATTAGTATTATTATACAGCACTTAATTCAAGTCTTCGCCACTGCACAATCGCTGAATGTGCGGAAAGTGTACGCGAAGCGCTTTGTACTGCCTCCTCTCACGTAGTGGCAACCCTGTCGTAACGCGCCATAACACCAATGCTTCATTCTAAACGTTGGATGCCTTATACATGACTGCGTTGTCGCAGCTCCTAAACTAAGGAACCAACCAACTTCTATCAACATACAACATTTCAGTTTGATTGCTGTAATATATTCGTAGATATTGAGAATCGTCTAAATATTTCAGATCTTTGCCATGTTAGAATTTTTATATATGTACCGTAGGTCTTTGAGTTATGTACTATTATAAGGTGCGTTCAAAAAGTAACGAGTTGGCTGTTGAGGCACTTGTCCCACTGTGACACGAGGTGGTGAATGGCTGTCTCATAAAATTCCCTGGGCTGTGATGTGAACCAGTTCCGCACGTACAGCTGGACGTCGACGTCCGAGGTGAATCGTTGGCCCCGCAGAGCTCTTTTCAGGGGACCAAACATGGCGTTATCACAGGGATAGAGGTCTGGACTGTATGGAGGGTGGCCGAGAACCTCCCATTTGAATTTCTGCAGGAGTGCCGCGACTGTGTTGGCCACATGAGGTTGTGCATTGTCGTGGAGCAGAATGAAAAAGGAAGGAAGATTGTAGTTTTACGTGACCGTGAATCTGATGATTATGAGCCACGGGACCTCCTTTTTACGTGGAATCCGAACCACAGGACATGGCATTTCACATCGAAAATCTCACATGCATTGACCGGGAATCGAACCCGGACCGCCTTGGTGAGAGGCATACAGCTAGACCGCTGAGCCACCACGCCCCCGGAGCAGAATGACCCCACGGGTGAGATTGCCTGGTCGTTTTGTTTTGATCGCTTGGCGAAGGGTGGTCGAGGTTTGCGAGTAACGCTGGGCATTCACTGTTGTCCCGTGCGGCATGAAGTGTATCAGAAGGGGCCATCTTGGTCAAAGAAGAACGTCATCATTACCTTTCCTGCACTCGTGCGGATGGCCTTGCCTTTTTTGGGTGGTGGTGACCCTGGATGCTTCCAATGGAGGCTTTGTCATTTGGATTCTGGTTTGTAGTGATGACACCATGACTCATCTCCAGCCACCACTCGTGCCAGGAACCCATTCCCTTCCCTCGCATAGCGCTGCGGATGACCAAGGCAGTGGACCATTCGCCATGCTTCCTGGTGTGGTTGAAGACTGTGGGGCACCCATTGGGCACACACTTTGCGCAAGTGCAGTCGTTCTTTCATGATGGTGTGCACACTTCGGACGCTCAATCCGACCACGGCGGCTATGGCGTTCACTGTCACTGGGCGGTCCTGGGTAATGAGTGCATCAACCTGCTGGACGTAGTCATCGGTAATGCAGGGGGGTGCCCAAGACCAGGCATCATCGGCTAACGACACCCGTCCTTCCCTGAAGCGCTTGTGCCATGCCTTGACCCTTGCAAGGGACATGCAGTGTTCGCCGTACACTTGTGACATTCGGCATTGAATGTCCGTTCCCCCTACTCCTTCCGCTGTCAGAAACCAAACAACACCTCTTTGCTCTTCGTTTGACGCCTCCATGTCACTGTTTGCAATGCGACTGGCAGCGTTGGAAGATTGATGCATGCTGCTGCTCGCATTGTATCGTCACGTGACGTGCACGCGTGTCCTCGAGCGACGGGCTGTGACCTTCCACGCTCTGGTCGGAACCACACCTCGTTACACACGCCACGATTAGCCGATGTCGTCACCGGTTTGCGCATTCCAGCCTCCTGCTCGTTACTTTTTGAACGCACCTTATACATGAAGATTATTGTGTAGGTGTAGTATTCAAACTTCAATCGCATGATTACGACACAAGAAATAAAAACGAGATTTTAAAATTTCGCACACCTGCCATCTTGTGGTTATGAATACAATTGAAATAAATTAGATGCCAGTGGATTAAAATTCGTATAAGCATTAACCGTATCAAGTTTTACTGCGCTCGGATGGTTGAATCGTGAGAAACGTCCATTTAAATATTTATATTTAGCGTCGCCGCCATGTTGGATTTGTGGTCACCAGGCTATTGAAAGTCCCATAGGTAAACTTATGTTCATAGCCTCTATCAACATATAAAATTTCAGTTTGATTGCTGTAATAGATTACTAGATATTGAGAACTGTCTAAATATTTCGGATGGTCACCATGTTGGATATTTATATAGGCTATAGGCCTTGGAGTTATGCACTATTACATGAAGATTATTGTGTAGGTGTATTATTCAGATTTCAATCGCGTCATTAGGATACAAGAAACAAAGACGAGATTTTTTAAAATTTCGCACAGCCGCCATTTTGTGGTTATGAAAATAATTGAAATGAATTAGATGACAGTGGATATAAGCATATACCGTGCTAATAACTTCTAAACGGCTGGAGCGATTTCAATGAAACTCGGTATGGTCATAGGCTAGTACTATTTCGGCCGACCCCGACCGTGCCCTTCAAAGTTTATTACGTCTCACCAATCCAACATGGCGGCTGTGCGAAATATTTCACCGGCATTCTATATCTCCGAACTATTACTGATATCACCCTGAAATTTTGTACGGTGATTAAGGGCACTACTAGTAGTTCAACTATGATACTTTCAAAAACCTGTTAACTACAAAGCGACCATTGTCTTCTGTTTATGTGCGATGCTGGGGCTGTGATGATTAGTAAACGAGTGTATACATTAGCCTCTGCTTTGAGCTAAATGGCATTTTATTTAGTACAAACTGTACCCGGCATGCGTTGTAATGCCAATCAAAGAAAGTGTTGGCTTTGAAATTCTGTTTTTTTGAAGTGCTTTTGGATAGACAACATGTTTTTCAATTTCCGTTAACTGCCCCTATGCTATCGTAAAATGGATTTTCTAATTTAGAATCAATCGTGGGAGCGTGCACAACAACTTTCAAAAGTTTCATCGCAATCGGATGAATGGTATATGAACGTATACGGGATTTTGTTTGAACGATTCGTGCGCTGTCACTCATTTGTTGATTCTATTCGTACGCTACCTATTGAGAAATGAAGGAAGATTGTAGTTTTACGTGACCGTGAATCTTGTGATTATGAGCCACGGGACCTCCTTTTTACGTGGAATCTGAACCACAGGACATGGCATTTATCTTCGAAAATCTCACATGCATTGACCGGGAATCGAACCCGGACCGCCTTGGTGAGAGGCATAGAGCTAGACCGCTGAGCCACCACGCCCCCTATTGAGAAATGAATTTGCTAAGTCGAAACCCTACCCTGGCGTGTACACAATAACTCATCAAGGTTTCATCACAATCGAAGAAGGTTATATGAACGCATAGGGGATTTTGTTGAAACGCTTCGCGCGTCGTCACCCATTTGTTGCATATACTCGTGCGCTACCAATTGTGAAATGGATTTATTAAGTCGAAACCCTTCCCTGGCGTGTACGCAATAACTCATCAATGTTTCATCGCAATCGGATGAATGGTATATGCACGTATACGGGGTTTTGTTTAAACGATTCGTGCGCTGTCACTCATCTGTTGAATCTACTCGTGCGCTACCTATTGAGAAATGTATTACTAAGTCTAAGCCCTTCCCTGGCGTGTACACAATAACTCATCAAGCTTTCATCGCAATCGAAGAAGGTTATATGAACCCAATAGGGGATTTTGTTGAAACGCTTCGCGCGTCGGCACCCATTTGTTGCATCTACTCTTGCGCTACTTATTGTGAAATGGATTTACTAAGTCGAAACCCTTCCCTGGCGTGTACACAATAACTGATCAATGTTTCATCGCAATCGGATGAATAGTATATGAACGCATACCGAATTTTGTTTAAACGATTCGTGCCCCGTCACTCATTTGTTGAATCTACTCGTGCGCTACCTACTGTAAAATGTATTTACTAAGTTAGAAACCGTCACGTAAGTGTCCACAACATCTCACCCAAGTTTCATCGCTATCGGACTAATGGGATATGAAGACATAGGGGAGTGTATTGAATCGCTCCGCGTGTCGTCGTTCATTTGTCGAATCTACTCGTGTGCTACCTACTGTGAAATGTATTTACTAAGCCAGAAACCTTCCTTGGTGTGTCCACCATATTTCACCCAAGTTTCACCGCTAACGGCAGAATGGTATATGACCTTATACGGGACTTTGTTGAAACGCTTCGCGCGTCGTCCCTCATTTGTTGAGTCTACTTGTGCGCTGCCTGTTGTATAGTGGATTTACTAAGCCAGAAACCTTCCATGAAGTGTACACAACATCTCACCCAAGTTTCATAGCTATCGGACGAATGGTATATGAATGCATATGGGACATGGTTGAAACGCTTCGCGTGTCGTCGCTCATTTGTTGATTCTACTCTTGCGCTACTTATTGTAATATGGATGTACTCAGCCAGAAACCTTCCCTGGAGTGTACACAACATCTCACCCAAGTTTCATCGCAATCGGATGAATGGTATGTGAACGTATACGGGACGTTGTCGAAACGCTTCGCGCGTAGTCACTCATTTGTTGAATCTAAACGTGCGCTTCGTATTGTAAAATGGATTAACTAAGCCAGAAACCTTTCCTGGAGTGTACACAACAATTCACCAAACATTTATCACTGTCAGACGAATAGTATATGACCTTATACGGGACTTGGTTGAAACGCTTCGCGTGTCATCGCTCATTTGTTGAATCTACTGCTGCGCTACCTATTGTAAAATTGATGTAACTTACTAAGCCAGAAACCTTCCCTGGAGTGTACACAACAGCTCACCCAAGTTTCATCGCTATCGGATGAATGGTATATGACCTTATATGGGACTTTGTTGAAAAACTTCGCGCGTCGTCGCTCATTTGTTGATTCTGCTCCTGCTCTTCCTATTTTTAAAGGGATTTACTAAGCCAGAAATCTTCCCTGGAGTGCACACATCTCAGCCTAGTTTCATCGCTATCGGACGAATGGTATATGAACGCATACGTGACTTTGTTGAAATGCTTCGCGCGTCGTAGCTCATTTGTTGAATCTACTCGTGCGCTGCCTATTGTAAAGTGGATTTACTAAGCCAGAAAATTTCCCTGAAGTGTACACAACATTTTACGCAAGTTTCATAGCTATCGGACGAATGGTATATGAATGCATACGGGACTTTTTTGAAACACTTTGCGTGTCGTCGCTCATTTGTTGAATCTACTCGTGCGCTATCTACTGTGAAATGTATTCACTAATTTTGAAACCTTCACGTAAGTGTATACAACATCTCACCCAAGTTTCATCACTATCGGACGAATGGTATATGAACACATACGGGACTTGTTTGAAACGCTTCGCGCATCGTCACTCATTTGTTGAATCTACGCGTGCGCTACCCATTGTAAAATGGATTTACTAAGTCAGAAACCTTCCTTGGAGTGTACTCAACATCTCACCCAAGTTTCATCGCAATCGGATGAATGGTATATGAACGCATAGGAGACATACCCACAGACATACCCACAGACAAACTATCACGTTACATTGATTTTTATATATAGAGATATGTGTAGAGAGCTCGTGCACATCATTTGTAAAAGACTTCAAGTAAAAAAAAAATGACTGTAGTAGTATTCGATCCGTAGTCAACCGCATAAGAGACTAACGCGTTAGCCCCGAGCCAACCATGTCCTTAACCCCTGATTGTTATTAACTGACCGAGATACAACGTGTTAGCAAATGAAAATGAAAATCCACAGCCTGCTTCCAGTCTCCGACCGGGTCAGGAATGGAATGAATGAAGCCCCCATCTAGCGGCGAGGATATGAACTGTGCCGGCTGCCGAGGCCTGACGCACTCCTCTGGGGCAATGATTAAATGAATGACAAATGAAATGATAGTGGAGAGTGTTGCTGGAATGAAATTTTGACAGGGAAAACCGGAGTACCCGGAGAAAAACCTGTCTGCATCCGTTTTGTCCAGCACAGATCTCACATGGAGTGACCGGGATTTGAACCACGGATCCAGCGGTGAGAGGCCGACGTGCTGCCGCCTAAGCCACGGAGGCTTCGTGTTAGCAAATAATGTCTTGAAATAAACGATTTCTTCACTGCAGTTAAAAAAAAAGAAAAAGAACATCTTTGTGGCTAAGGAAAGTTGAAACTTTTGAATAGACTTTTCTCGCGATTTAACCATCCAAGCGCATTGAAACCTGGTACAGCAAATGGCGGCTGTGCGAAATTTTAAAATTAAGTTTCTATTTCTCGTGTATTAATCATGCGATGAAGTGAACGTTTCAACAATAATGAATCTACGCAAAAATCGTCTTCTAATAGTAGGCTATATAACTCTATGGCCTACATATATAAAAATCCAACATGGCGACCTTCCGAAATATTTAGACGGTTCTCAATACCTATTACTCTATGGTAGCAATCAAACTGAAATTTTGTATGTTAATAGAGGGTATGAACATAAGTTCAACTATGGGACTTTCAATAACCTAGTGAGCACAAATCCAATATGGCGTTGACGCGAAATATAAATATTTAAATGGACGTATCTCGCGATTTATCCACCCGAGCACAGTAAAACTTGGTACGGTAAATGCTTATACAAATTTTAATCCACTGGCATCTAATTTATTTCAATTGTTTTCATAACCGCAAGATGGCAGCTGTGTGAAATGTTAAAATCTGGTTTTCATTTCTTGTGTCGTAATCATGAAGCGATTGAAGTTTCAATACTACACCTACACAATAGTCTTCATTTAATAGTACATAACTCTAATACCTACCGGTATATATAAAAATCCAACAGGGTGACCATCCGAAATATTTAGACGGTTCTCAATATCTACGAATCTATTACAACAATCAAACTGAAATTTTGTATGTTGACCGATGTAGGAAAATTTGAAAGTACCAACGCTTATTGCAGCTGATAACCTCAATGTACTGCACCGACACCATTGCACTTATACAGAGGCATAATATTTTCATGATAACTGTTTAAAGGGGCCTAAGAAATCTTTTTGCACTAATTACCCCCCGTGACTGCAATTTATAAACAGCGCAAGATGCAACTATTTTCGCAATTCTGCACGAGAACACTGGCAGGGGTGACGTGATGCAGCTCGAAATGCCCGTCAACAATAGACTTATTTAAAATACTCTTACAGTTACAGACTACGGACATGAATGATTCTAGGGCCTTAATACGTGGTTTTCAAGTTAATTTTGTCTGTTATTCTAAATGTAGGGAATGGGGAGCGTTGTCCAAAATATCAAGTGGACAGTGTTACCAGCAGGGTTTCAAAGTGTAAGTAAAATTTGGTGCAATTAGGAGAAACGGTGTAGATTTGTGATGAAGGGCCTAAATGCAGGGAATGGAGTGGTCTGTCCAAAATTTAAAGTGGACAGTGTCACCCGCAGGGTTCCAAAGGGTAAGTATACAAAATGTGGTTCAGATCGTTGAAACGGTGTAGATTTTTGCTAAAGGATCTAAATGAAGGAAATGGAGTGGTCTGTCCGAAATTTCAAGCAGACAGTGTTACTCGTCGGGTTCCAAAGGGTAAGTATGTAAAATTTGGTTCAGATCTGTGAAACGGTGTATATTTGTGCCAAAGGGCCTAAATACAGAGAATGGAGGGGTCTGTCCAAAATTTCAAGCAGACAGTGTTACTCGCAGGGTTCCAAAGGGTAAGTATACAAATTGCCGTTCAGATCGGTGAAACGGTGTAGACGTGTGCCAAAGGGCCTAAATGCAGGGAATGGAGTGGTCTGTCCTAAATTTCATGTAAACAGTGTTACTCGCAGGGTTCCAAAGGGTAAGTATTCAACGTTTGGTTCAGATTGGTGAAAGGGTGTAGATTTGTGCCAAAGGGCCTAAATGCAGGGAATCGACTGGTCTGTCATAAATTTGATGTAGGCATTGTTACTCGCAGGGTTCCAAAGGGTAAGTATACAAATTTTGGTTCCGATCAGTGAAACAGTGTAGATTTGTTCCAAAGGGCCTAAATGCAGGGAATGGAGTGGTCTGTCCGAAATCTTTTGCAGACTGTGTTACTCGCAGGGTTCCAAATGGTAAGTATACAAATTTTGTTTCTGATAGGTGAAACGGTGTAGATTTGTGCCAAAAGGCCTAAATGCAAGGAATGAAGTGGTCTGTCCGAAATTTCATATAAACAGTGTTACTCGCAGGGTTCCAAAGGGTAAGTATACAAATTTTGGTTCAGATAGGTGAAACGGTGTACGTATCACTAACCATAACGCCAGCGCATGCGGATAGAGCTGTTTGGGAGCGCTTGTTCTACCGACTTACTGAACAAAAATCAATCTTTAAGGTTACTTGAGAGGTGTAGCCTAATGCTACATAGCCTAAACTATTCCTCTTGAATCTGGCTATCATATAAAAAAAGAATTTTTGGAATCGGACTGGTAGTTCCAGAGATTAGCGCGTTTAAACACATAAACACACAAACTCGTCAGCTTTATTATATTAGTATAGATAAAGGATACATATTATCATGCTATATACTGTCAATTCCCGATAAGGTAATACTATACCTCAATGCCCCAATGTCTGACGTTTTCTTTTCTTGCTGTTATGCTCACTGCCGTCATTGACGCGCTCAGAAAAAATATTTAATATTATTCTTACAAGCTTAGAGACTGCCTTTGATAATAAATTCTTCACTTTTTGTCCACACATGCACTCATCGTAGTCACGATAGGCCTCCATGCTGACAGCCTAGCAATAATGTTCCACTGGTCACTTAATTTGAAAACAGGTAGCTTTCTAATTTTTATTTTTTTAGCGTATGGCTTTTAGTGCCGGGAGTGTCCGAGGACATGTTCGGCTCGCCAGTTTTGTAGCTGCTTCGAGACGGACACCCAATGGGTGAGCTACAAGTACCGTTGGGGAGGAAAGTTGGAAGGGAAGGGCGAGGTGTTGGAAGGTAGCGGCTGTGGCCTATAGTTAGGGACCAACCCCGGCATTTGCCTGGAAGGAAGATGGGAAACCACAGAAGACCATCTTCAAGGTTGCCGGTGGGGGGATTCGAACCTCCTCACCTCCCGGATGTGAGCGACTGCCATTAGTCATGCCGTAACGACCACGGCTAACTCACCCGGTAGCTTTCTAATGAAAACTACCTAAAGGCACTTGCCAACTGAATCCAGTTTATAATGTACTGGAATATAGAGACCCATGAAGATATATACCAAAACTAAATTACTACAGTAGGCACTTAAAGTCCACCTCGCTGTAGTGATCAAAACGTAGTGATATAACCAGTTATTTTAATAGAGCAGCCATAACTAGAATTACAGTCAGGCACACAACACTTCCTAGGCATCTGAAATAGTTTAATGAAATATTAGTGAAGAATTTGTTGATTAAATTCATAACCAAGTATTGGTTACACATGCAACTTATACGGGAAATACTCACATCTACAACTTTCAGAAGTCTGATTTACCACGAGGAATTTCACAGGTTTTGGAATAGTCAGTACGAACTGCTTGTAGATGCTGTCATATCAAAATAAACGATATTTAAGAATAAAACTTAGCATGTGGTCTTACGTGTTTATAGAATTTACAGATTCTTCTATATGTTGCCAATTCTACCAACAGCACGGCTTGAGAATTATAGACGGCGATGGTCTATGTCATGGGCCCGCCGGCTTTACTTCGCCTCCGAAGGAAAACATAGTGAGGGATTTTTAACGCTCTTAAAAAATCCGACGACTTCGGCCGGGTTTGAACTCGCGATGTTGCGCATAGAAGCTCAGCATGCTACCAACTACGCCACCGAAGCCGCTAACATTGGAATTGTTGAGAAATATCAGAGGATCTGGCTGCGTGGGGATGCGACAACGTTCTGGTCTGCTGTGCCCGAGGTTGCAGTATCGAATCCTGGCGCAGTCAGTTGGCATTTGAGAGTGCACAAATGCGAGGAAGCTGTGTCAGTGGATTTACTGGCACGTCATAGATCCTCTTCGGGTCAAAATTCCAGCACTCCGGCGTTTCTTAAAAGCTCAGTGCCGGTAGTTAAAAGGGACGTATAACCAATAACATTAATTTATTACAAACTAGCAACCCGACCCGGCTTCGCCCGGGAACAGTTATGAATGCATTACGTGATAAGCACTTTTTTCCAATGTCAATGAACGACCAATATCCGTTTTACGTCTCGGCATGACGGGTTAAAATCACTGACTGGACTATAAATTATATTATCATGGAGATGCATGTGCAACAAATTCTTGTCAGACGTAATTTAAGAATGGCGAGGTGCATGAAACACAAATCCCCCTTCCGTCCAATCTTAACTTGACTGTGAATTTTGCGGAACGAAAAGTTCACAGGCGAAATTAAGAAAAGCCGAGTTGCATTTCCAGGGAAACTCCAAGCACAACCACTCTTCTCTAAAGTTTTTAACTCAACACGACTCGACAGTTTGCTGCTGGCTGTATCTGGGGCAATAAGCTCGTCCGCTAGCTAAGCTGTAACTGGGTGATAGACTCGCCCCTAGCTAGCTCGTAAACAGTCGCCTCAGTAACAGAATGGAGATTGTTGGAAGAAATGAAAACGTAAAAACACTTATAGTATGCGATGTATTGAAGATAGATATATGCACTCCCGGGCTTTTTTGTAGAACTTTTCATGCTGAACAATTTTACACTCATAGTATATAGATATTTTTAACGGTTTGCCCAGCGTAAGCTTAAAAAGTGCACGGACGCCAGTTTCTTTTTCGACATTTTCACTGAAATCGTTAGTGCTTGACTTCCTTTGGTCATAAATAAATTATTTTCTACAGAAACCTTCCTCGAGATATCCTTTACAGAATGGTGAAAACCGCATCAAAATCCATTCAGTGGTTCTCGAGATTACCCATGACATCCAAGAATCGGGGACTTTGTTTCATACTAAGTAGAGATTATACGACAATCAGTGTAATTTAATATAATATAATTCCCCTTCCGTCCAATCTTAAAATGACTGTGAATTTTCCGGAACGAAAAGTACACAGGCGAAATGAGAGTTGCACTTCCAGGGAATGGCGAGGGGAATGAAACTCAAATCCCCCTTCCGTCCAATCTTAACTTGACTGTGTTTCACAGGCGAAATGAAGAAAACCCGAGTTGCACTTCCAGGGAAACTCCAAACACAACCACCCTTCTCAGAAGTCTAAACTCAACATGACTCAACGGTTTGTTTTATACTAAGTAGAGATACCAGTGGAGTTAGACATTAGTGTTGTTGTTATTGTTGTTAATAATACAAAATTGGGGGCTTGGGACATCTTTGGTCAGCAGCCCCATGAACTTGGGTGTGTATTGAATTTGTCTGATAACCTGGGTTTATGTGATGACTAATAGTGTGTATAGCTGCAACTATTAGGGTCTGGGATGGAGTAGGTGCCCCGTGACTTGAAATAAGGTAGGCCTACTGGTCCAGCATTTACTTGGAGGGAGTGTGGACAAAAATCAGCGAAAAACACACTCACGATAGCAGCTATCAGCGCCGGGATTCCAACCTCCGGACTTGGATTTAGACAGTAATAAACATAAAATAGTTCTGAGGTGAATCAATCATCCCTATTCTTTGCCGGAGACAAAGTTTAAGTAGCGTGCGTTTAAACTTATTCCACAGTCAGTGCGAAATAAACGATGGGTTTCTTCCTGCGACTTCTTATGTGCGTGGTTTAAACACATAGCCTACATTAGAATTGTTACCGGCTGCGGTGGCCGAGTTAGCGCTAACTCGTGCCTTGCTGGCATCGGGAGAGCGTCGGTTCGAATCCCACCCCGAAAATGGTTTTCGTGGTTTCCCATTTTCACCACCAGGCAAATGCCGGGACGATTCCACCGCCGATTTTCTTCCAAAATCTCTTCCCTGACCTGTCCTGAAAAAAAAAATATAGACTGCATTATTAAAATTATTTTCAGAATTAGGGGACCTGTGCGAGGAATCTCGCATGCGAATAAACCACCCGCCCGGCTTTACTGTTATGCGGGCTTCTTGTTTATTTGCTTCAACGCACTTTTTAATCAAATTGTCTATATTTATGAAATCAGAGTGCAATTCGTCACTGTTCCGGGTAATTCTGATTCTTTTGAATGCACATTCGATTACTGATGAGCGTGTGTATAGACAATCTGCGTGGCTCTAGTGTTATGCGGGCTGGACGCAACATAGTTCTGGCAGGGGTTATCGTCTTGTTTATTTGTTTAAACGCACTTTCTAAAGAAATAAATATATTTCCGTTGACTTTTCACGAAATGCAAGATTTTTCCTGTACTATTGAGACGATTTGGAAGATTTTGGCACAAACCGCTCCTTCTAATTTCCTCTGGTTTACGAGCTTGGGTTTTGTGAAACATACTCCTTAGCGTTTTATGGCAAGAGATAGATGCAGATACAGATAATGTAATTGCAATGCATTAATAATGTTTATGTTCGACGATATCCAAATGTAAACATTATGTGTCAGAAAACTGTATCATAATGAGGCTCATTATAACACTATTTTTCATTACGAAACAGTTTCTCCCACCAATCAGAGCTCAAGAAACAGATGTTTGACCAATTAGGTAAGGATACCTTCGCGCATGTGCTCAAAAACCATCATGTCTATATAATTACCGAAAGTGTACCGTGCATATGTTCGCGTAAATAAACTGGAGAATATGAGACTAGAAATAGCACTGTATATACCTTAATATCCCCAACTCCAATTTCAACACAGCGCATTGCTTTCAAACGACTTCAGTGACAGTTTGACTAAATGCAGATGGACATCGGCAGGCTGTAAACATTGCCAAGCACACAGAACGCATGCGTCGGTCAGTCAGAGCACTTGGAAAACAGAGATATCCTACGCAACGCTTGCACTCTGATCACAAAATTCTAGTGACTGAATCTCAACAGACAGTTATGAATATTTATGTTAAAACATATAATAAAGTTATAATTATCGTCGAACACAAACAGTAGTATGCAACTCCCCTATAATGGTAATTAAGACACTCGTATAGAAATTATAAAACTCGCATACACTCGTTTTATAAACATAGGCTACTCGTGTCTTAATTATTGCCATTATAGGCTCGTTGCATAATGTACCATATCGGTTTTACGTCCCTTTTAACTACTGCGGCATTTAGAGACGCTAGGGAGTGAATTGTGTCCCGAAGGGGATCTTTAATGTGCCAGTATATCTACAGACACGGTTCCCTCAGATTTAAGCACCTTCAATTGCCAACTGACTGCGCCAGGATTCGATCCTGCAATCTTGGGTACAATAGGCGAGAAAGTTACCGCTGCACTAAGCAGCCATCAACTCTATTTTAGGGATGCCTTCTACTTAATACGAATTTTCATGAAATTCGCTCCAGTAGTATTGACTGCAACCCATAACAGACAACCTGTAGCCTATACCGTAAACAAAGTTTTAGCCGAAACATCCAAGTGTTCAGACAAAAAGTTTACTTTCTTTATAGAGATTGTGATCTGTGTGTTCTTCTCTACAGCTGTAGGCCATTGTAATTTTATTGTACCATCCATTTTATGGACATTTGTTGGAGTGACACCACACCATTACACATAGTTCCGAATAAATCACTCTTAAAATCTTGGCTGAGAGTTGGTCACTCTACCCATTGACACAGTCAAGAGTCGGCGCCACTAAGACCCAGTGACTCAGCTGGCGGCTTCATCAAGTACTCACCGTTGTTTACTTGCCCAACTGGAAGTATAAATACTCATTTCTTTGAAGGATCGTCAAACATACGTTGTTGCAGATGGCATGTTAACCGTCTACCGGTTCTTTAACGCGCTGCATTCCATCAGTTACAGTTTACTAACAACAGGATGTAGATCGACTTAGCAAGCAACAGTGAAAATAACGTTATCACTATTCTCGGTAACCTTGCAGTCAGTGGCGTGGGATTGCTGTTTAAGGACCAGTACAGCATACAATTATTCTGAAAATGAAATCAAAGATTCGAACTCTCAAAAATGAGGTTTTTAAGAAACAACAGGATAAAGAAATAATAATTATGTCCGATGTCTCAATATCATCGGGGTCAGAAGCTAACAAGGCAGGTCCGGTCATGCAGAATCAGGGACCTCTTGGTGGTTAACATATATTTTGTTGTAGTTTAATAAGAAACAAACACTTCTTCTATAAAAACTCAGCAATTTTTCTAGGTTTGTGCCGTGTCTTGTGTGGGGTTTCGCCTAAGACACCAAGCTGGCTCATCCGCGGGCTCTTGGTGTCCCCGCCCGGACCTCCCCACCACAGGAGTAGGGAACTGCGCGCTACCTCCCTTTTTATGAAGCGCACCTTTACTGTGGGGGTCCGGGCGGGGATACCAAGTGCCCACTGATGAGCCAGCTTGGTGTCCTAGGCGAAACCCCACACAAGACAAGACACAAACCTAGAAAAATTGTTGAGTTTTAATTCACAGGCCGTGAAAGCCAATATACCAGTTTAACGTACTTTGACTTAGGAAAATAAACAAGAAGACTTAGAAATGGAAAAGTAAAAAGTAACAATGACACTGTTTTACACTTTACAATGTTTACATTTGATAATAGCACATACTTGTTTCATTTGAGGGGTTTGGACATCGTGTTCATTTAGCCTCGTGAATTTGGGTGTGTGTAGAATTTGCCTGATAACCTGTGTTATTATAGTGGTTGTATGATGATGATGATAATTGTTGTTTTAAGGGGCCTAACATCTAGGTTATTGGCCCCTAATATAGTTTTTGTAGTAGTGTGTAATTAAGTCGAGGATTGGGAAGGAGGCGGCGTAAGTCGTAAGTTAGGTACGATCCTGTCATTTGCCTGGAGTAGAAGTGGGGGAAAACACAGTAAACCACTTCCAGGATGACTGAGATGGGAATCGAACCCATTTTTTTAAAAAAAATTTGCATCACGAGGCCGAGTGTACCCCATTCCAGTCCTCAGACCAGAATTACATTTCTTGATAGAGCTGGAAATCAAATCTGGACCTCAGGGGTGACAGCCAAGAATGCTAGCCATTGCGCCACGAGGCAAACGAACTTTCTTCTCTGCAAAGGAACCGATGACCGCAATACAATCCACATACTGTATTATTTATGACTATTATTGTTTTTATAACTCTATAGCTTTCTCGCTGGGTAGAGTATCCACCTCAAAACCCAAAGGCCACCTCGGCTAGCATGCTTGGCTATCGGCCTGGAGATGCGGGTTCGATTCGCGGCACAGCCAAAATAATAAATCTGGTTTGAGGGCTGGAACAGGATACACTTAGCCTCGTGAGACAAAACTGAGAAGAGTTGGGTTCGATTCCCTCCTCAGCCATCTTGGAAGTGGCTTTCCGTGGTTTCCCACTTCTACTCCAGGCAAATGCCGGGATGGTTCATAACTTAAAGCCACGGCCGTCTCCTTCCCAATCCTCACTTGACTTACAAATACACACACGAATACAGCCATCACAATAAGACTGGTCATCAGACAAATTCCACACACACCCAAGTACTCGGGGCTACATGACAACGATGTCGCAAAAGCCCCTAAATAAATCAACAACAACTCAAACCCCAAAAATCGCAGGTTCAATTCCCAGTCGGATTTTTGAAAGGTGGAAAAAATCCATTCACTCCGTGCCGTACGATGTCGGCTGACAAAAGATCTCTCTTATCACATCTGGTGATTACAAGACAAAATTATTATTATTATTATTATTATTATTATTATTATTATTATTAAGACAAAATTAATTAAATCTCAGCTGCTGGTTGTTCAACACAGTTCTGATATTCACTACCAGATGGCAGTGTTAAATAGAACTTCGAAATTGGAGAGTAGATCCTCTAAATGGTTCCATCTCAACATATTTACGCCACGGTAGCTGAGGCCATATTATCATTATTATTATTGTTATTATTAGAATATTATACCCCGCGGCGTAGCCATGCGCGTTAAATCACGCACCACGACCACGATGGGTAACTCCAGCAAGTGTGGAGATCGGAGGTTGGAATGCCGGCGATGAGAGCAGCTATCCTGAGTGGATTTTCCCCGGGATTTTCCACACTCCCTACAGGCAAATGCCAGGACAGTACCGTATTTCAGGTCCAGGGGCACCTTCCTCATCCCCGACCCTAATAATTACAGTTACACACACTGCTACTGTCACAACAGAAGCACAGGTTATCAGACAAATTTAACACACACCCAAGTACACGGGGCTGATGACCAAAGATGTTCCAAGTCTTTGATGTGCCGAAGTATCGATATTAATATTGGCCAAATTTGACACCCGTCAGTGTACCTTCCAAATTATAGTAGATTTCTGTATAATTTACCTTGTCTTCTGACATTTTGTCAATTTCGACCACCTTTCCTCCTAAGTCTGCGTAACCAATGAAGTGTTCACAGAATTGAATATTCAATATAATCTCATACTGAATCAATCAAGACAACTAGCAAGTGATTGATATAGATTGTTCACAATGTTTGCTACCCAAATACAAAAAAAAACAAAAAACGAACGTGGCACTACAGCCACTGCCATCGTAATGTCCAAGCCGCAAGGTTCCTGTAGTGACGTCACGCTTAGGGCCGGTACAGCCGCCGCAGCAAGTCGGACGGCTCCTTTCACACGCAGTCACTCCAAAGGGAATATAAATTCATATTTATAGGAAAATGTTAATACTATTTGGAGTTCACTGGCAGTTAGATAAGTTACCACTAAATAGGCCTAATTATCGCTCCGCTAGTTCGAATCCTGCCGTTGTAGCGGCATTTTACGAGTGAACAAAATGGTATATCGTCTGTGAACTTACTAGGACATTGACGCACACAGACAGGGAAAAATTGCAGCATTTTGACGTCCTGTAAATGTTATATCAATAAAAAGAGGCATTGAAACAGTTGCTCAAGATTTACCACAACGTCGATAAATCGCATATGGCTAAACTCGGGATTGAAGGAAGGAAATATTCGAATATTTCAATACACAAAACAATTTGCAGGAACAGTTTGTTAATAAAATAAATCTATGTACCCACAGAAACAATACATAGACAGATACACTTTTCTGTGCCTACTGACAGAAAATCCCTCGAACTGAGCTTAAGTTATAACATTCGAGAAAACTACAGAATCTCCCTTGTAAGGATAAGATACCAAATTATGTTCATCTCTAATTCTGTATTTTATTTTCCTTTCTTTTAGATAACCAGCCCACCACCCCTCACTGCCTTCTTGAACACTCTGCCCCAAAAAATCATTATATACGGTAGACCTTGTTTATCAGAAATAAATCAACAGAGAAGGTAACTTCCTTTCTGGATCTCACGCACAAAAACTGCCAGTATCCTTACTCACCAGTAAAACAGAATAACATTACAAAAATACTAGCTATTCACTTCTGGACTTGCATGAGAAAAAAGGCTAGCCACATCCGCAGCTAGGTGCCGTGGACGGTGGCATTTGGTAGCAAAAGTAGGAACTACTTGAAAAAATGAATCGTCTGCAGTCCTTCAACCTGAATCACAGATAACACACACTAATACAGCTATCACAATTAACCCCAGTTATCAGACAAATTCTGCACGCACCCTAAGTACACGTGGCAACATGACCGCGTAAAACCAACCAACTCTGAAGGGTTCCCCTGGTGAGATGCGACATGAACCAGCAGGGTCAAGTCACCTCTTTTACTTTAGGAAATGATAGCACAGACTTCCGGACATCTTGAAGCCGTTGACCTAACCACTACGGCCGGCAGCAATAAAACGTAGATGGAACCGTTTTTGTTAGAGTAACTGTGACCTGGTAACAACGGCCAGCGTTACGGGTCAAGAAACACATTCAACTACAGGATATCAGCTCGTGGACTATTATAACTAACTACTCACATTGTCCTAATGAAAGTATGCAAAAAATACTGAATAACAGTCAAATACTCGCGGTTCTTTCTGGTTTTCAAGGAAACGGAAATAACTTAATCAATGTGAACTCCAGCAGCAGAAGAGCTGCAGGCCGCAAAATGTGGAATGACAAGGAGCCATTGTCATGAAAGGGAATTCAGGAAACAAATGAGAAAATGACCTCCAATTATTTGCTCTTTTGCCAGGGCATGCTTTTCAAACTGTAGTACTACGTGACTAAGCCTCACGCTGTCTTGCAGATTATCACAGGTTACTTCCACCTAGGGACGAAGAAACTAATTTAAATACCGATATATTAGTATTGTAATATATCGTAAACCTAATTTAACTAACCGATGTAGGTCTATATTGAACTTAATATACTGGTTTATCCAAACGACTATCGACTAACGACATCGCTATTCTTCAACCAAATGAGTAGCTTGCCACGGTGGGTGAGTGGATAGCGTGTCGGTCTACTAACCCCAAGATTGCAGGTTCGCCCCTGGCCGTGGTAAGTGATTTTTGAAAGGCGGCAAAAATACGATACGCATGTCATACGATGTTGGCATGTCAAAGATCCCATTTGAATTCAGTAGGCCGAGTTCATAATGGCAAAATTAATCTCGGGAGTTTCCGCCAACACAAAGTTCCTCATTTCTCTACTAGAAAGCACTATAATGTTCAAGGAGCTTAGATATCTATTATCTAACCTCCTTGACTTTCATAGTGATTCAAGGAACAACGAAATTCGACATGCAAGCTACCCTCTGGGTGTCAAATTACAAAGCTTGCACCAGGCACCCGAGGCCATACGATATTATTATTATTATTAACCAAATTAGTGAACATTTAACCACAGTATAGGCCTAGTAATGAATAGTATGGACACTTAGGGTCTTTGAATTTTCTCGTCGTAATTTTGAAATGACTGGAACCCGGAAGTAGTGCACGCATGCACGCAAGCATAGGCGTTAGTAACATTGTATCCAGATCGCCTCGTGGTGTAGCGGCACACACATAGACCGATACATTTCCGAAAAACGATATATTAACGATATATTGAATCAAAAATTTTGTATCGATATATCGAGATGGAAATATCGGTATGAAAATGTAAATGAACAATGTATCGTTCCAGCTACTCATGAATACGGATGAGAAGACACGAATTACTAGTAGCCTTTCGTTCGCGCGCCAGGAGAAGTCCCCTGGGTTTGAACTGCAGATGCCTTCCCGCGTACCACGCATTCTAAAAACATCAAGTCATTCTCTACTTTACTCAGCCGCTTTCTTTCTTTGCACTCTGTCAAGAAATAGCCATGAAGTCATGTGAAAATGCTGACAGTAGAAAAGTAAAAATACACACTTTACGCCAGAAAAACAAAAACCACCGTGCTGGAGGTAGCAGCAACTGATAGCCGATATATTTAGGCCAGGAATAGACAGATCGCGCATGCGTACAGCTGAACCCCCGACCCCGGTCCCAGCGTGTTGAACAGACTTCTCCTTGCGTGCAGGCAATAGCAGAATTGCCTGCAACGATTTTTCAGCAGATTTTCATCAAATCGGTACAGAAGCTTCCACGGTGGATCATTAGGAGAGTGACTGCTTTATGGTCCATAAATCACTGGTTCAATTTCCGGTCCAGGAAGACTGATTTTTGAAGGTCGGAAAAAATCCATGGTGCTCCAGGCTGTATGATGTATCACATTTGGTGAAAATTAAATTAAATTAAATCTAAATAACAATAGGTCGTTACCCAGAGATTTAGCTTCTCTTCGAAACATCAGTAGGGAGCTGCGTAGCGCAGTCGGTAGAGGCGCTGAGCTTCTAACTGAAAGGGAGTGGGTTCGATCCCCATCCGGGTAGTGGATTTTAGAAACAAAACTACCACTTTCCGAAACGCAAATATCCCTGGGACTCACTCAGCCTCCACCAGAAACGAGCACCAGGGTAATTCCTGGGAGCAAAGACGGCCGGGAGTCCATCCCATCTACAGTGCTGTTGTCACTAAGAGTGGAAGCCTCTACCTTCCACTACTCCCAGGGCCTCCATGGTCTGTACGGAGTTGGCTTTGCTTTGTGAAACGGCAGTGTTTCGAGCCACGTCTCAAAACGTGTTCGGACCCGAATGAAACACTTGGGGCGAATAATTTGCCGGAACAAGAATCGCGCGCGCACAATCAATTAATCCACGTATGCATTTAAATTATATACATTTATTACTATACACACAATATATACAGTACACAACATATTGATAAGATTTCGTTATTGCGCTGCGAGGAGCTGCGGCTTGGTGCGTCCTGTCAGTAAGGCACGGCTTAACAGAGTGTCGCCCAAATGCCAGGTAGAGGGGTGAGGGTCGACAAAGGAATGGCACAGTGTTGCCAAGTTTCACCATCACCACACATTGTCACGTCTAGTTTCCTCACAATACTGTTCACTTACTGTTTCCAACATACCGCCCACCTAAATGTACTACATTTAAACACAAACATGAATGATGGACAAACCAAATGTTCACTGAAAAAACACCACTAACACAATAGAAAATTACACAACAAAAATATATACAGTTACAAGAGCACACGTCACGGTGCAGGTAGGGGCACAGTTTCTGGATTGGTCTCTTCAGAGTTCCGTTGCTGGTACGGACGATGGCTACTCTGACCAATCCATCCTTGCCGGATATCAAGTCTTCGATCACTGCAAGCCTCCATGCTGTGGGTGGGAGATTGTCCTCCTTTACAATGACGATGATACCAGGCTGAATGTTCACCTCCTTGTTAATCCATTTGGATCTTTGTTGTAGACTGTTGAGGTAGTCCTTTGACCACCTGCTCCAAAAGTCCTTCTGCATTTTCTGCAGATGCTGCCACCTGGATAGACGGTTGGAGGCTACCTCTGTCAGATTTGGTTCA
Source organism: Meconema thalassinum (assembly GCA_946902985.2). Lineage (NCBI taxonomy): Eukaryota > Metazoa > Arthropoda > Insecta > Orthoptera > Tettigoniidae > Meconema > Meconema thalassinum. The sequence goes on along the minus strand of OX336393.1, from coordinate 285,310,962 downwards.
GGGATGGACATCAATGGGGAACCAATTAGGAAATGACTGGGACCGAGATAAGAGGGATCATAGGGATTGTCAGAAAGACGAGAGATAGGCCTAGAATTAAGACAAGCTTCTATTTGGCAAGCTAACGTCTGTAGTTCGTCGTATGTCAAGCAGGTGTTGCCAACCACCCTTCTCATATGATGTTTCATTGACTTAACCCCAGCTTCCCAGAGGCCACCGAAATGAGGGGCATCCGGAGGAATGAAATGCCACGTGAATCCTTCTTTACTACCAAACTCTTGAAGTTCTTCCACGCAGTGTTCGGATTTGAAGAGACGGTGCAATTCGTTCAACTCATTTCGCGCTCCCACAAAGTTTGTTGCATTGTCCGAGTAGAGGTTAAGACACTTTCCCCTCCTCGCGGTAAAGCGTCGCAGAGCTGCAATGAAGGCTTCTGAGGTGAGGTCGCGAACTACTTCAAGATGTATTGCCTCAGTGCAGAGGCATACGAATACTGCAATGTAACACTTCACCTTCACCTTGCTTCTTGTTGATCCTTGCTTTATAAACATTGGCCCAGTTCATTAATGGGCGCGCTGCTGTCACCCGAGGAGCTGGTATTTGACCCATCAGTTGCTTCGAAGCAGATGCCTTCAACCTAAAGCAACGTCAACACTTGTGGATAAGCGGACGTATTGTTCGCCTGGCGTTTACAATCCAATATTTTTGCCGTAGAGAGGCGATCAGCAATTGTTCACCAGCATGTAGTAAGCGTAGGTGTTCAGATTCTATGATCAATTTTGTCAAGTTGTGTTTAGGGGGAAGAATGATCTCATGACGTTCACCGAAAGGCATTGGACAGTTTTCTAATCTTCCGCCCACCCTGAGGAGGTCTTCTCCGTCGAGGAATGGGTTGAGACTTCTCAAAGTACTTTTGGTCGCTACACTTGATATACCTTTAAGCTCTTCCACCTCCGCTATGTAGCTGAACCACTGCGCTTGTTTGATGCACACCTTGAAGGCTCCTTCAAGTTCCATAGGCGTCAATGGACCAGTTCGCTTGGTGCTTGGATTCCTTGTATTGTGGGCAAACCTAATGCAGTAGGCGATGACCTTCTGCATTCGGCGAAGTGACGAGAAGCGACGGGAAATTTCTTCTTACTCCTCATGAGTCACCATGCATTGCGTCTCTCGTTTCTCAGGAATTTCATCAATTTCCATAGAGTTGTAGATTAAACAAGGCCATGAAGATTGTTGTTTGTTCAATGAGACATTGCTATCTGATTTGCAAGATGCGTCAAAAACGACTCGCGTCCTGGTTGTGGTGCTACCTTCCTTTACAACCGCATGGTGAGGGAGATAGAAAGAAGGCTCGTTCCTGGGAGGTCGGTCCATTGCAAGCTGCATATGATCCAGGCGTTCGTACTCGTCCATGAAATCGACGTATTCTTGCTGTAATTCATGGCTCTTCTGTAACCTTCGCTCGATCTGAAGTAACCTTTTCTCTGCATTGTTACGCGATCTACCAAGTGGCTTGCACTGCTGACGGACAGGCAACCTTACAATGAATCTTCCAGACTTATCACGTTTTGTGTTGCGCTGAAAATGGTCTTCACAATATCATTCTTCTTTGGTGAGTGGCATAATCGTTGGAAGCTCTTCTAATTCCCAGAATTTCTTGATTTGACGATGTAGATCGTCGCCATCCCTCAGGAATAATGATGAACTTGATTGAAGCTGACTCCTCTGGGACTCGGAGTATATAGAGCCAAAGAAAATCCAGCCTACTGTCGACCAAAGTATTATGTGCACTCGAGTTTGAAGGTTGTTTGTGAAGTAACCAATAGACCGACATAAAATCCAATAACATCTTCATTTTCGTCGTTCTATTTTATGTTAGTTCATGTAGGTTTGGAGTTTTTAATTTATATTTTAATATTTTTTATCGCAGTTGGAACACAAAAAGTGCACGTTTTTAAGCGTGTTTCAACCATGCTTCACATTTAAGAATTATTATCTCACAAATCCGTCATCAGATCGAATCCAAATTTTAACACAATATACATTGGAATGTTGTATAACTGGTTTATTAATTTCAAAATTGTGTGTGTCCAAGAAACAAAGTTGTTATCATTTTTGTAAGGTAACTTTTTCTCGGCTCGGGGTGGTTGGAAAATGTAGTTCTTGGTTGCATTGTAATCCTTATACACCGAAAGGTTATGCTGTATGACTGTGAAATACGTAAATTAATTCACTTATTTTATATCGGTTTGTATTTATACGGGGAAATAACACATGTTTCACCAGCTAGCCGCTCCGGGAATAGCTGTACAGCGCTGCCGAAATGGTGCCCACACGCATCATGGCGCGTCTCGCTCGGAAGTGATGGGCTCCATCTCAGCAACGCTGTACAGCTATTACCGGAGCGGCTAGCTGGTGAACCATGTGTTATTTCCTCGTACAAATACAAACCGATATAAAATAAGTGAATTAATTTACGTATTTCACAGTCATACAGCATAACTTTTTGATGTATAACGATTACAACGCAACCAAGAACTACATTTTCCAAACACCCCGAGCCGAGAAAAAGTTACCTTACAAAAATGATAACAACTTTGTTTTTTGGACACACAAAATTGTGAAATTAATAAACCAGTTACACAACATTCCAATGTATATTGTGTTAAAATTTGGATTCGATCTGATGACGAGCTTTTGAGATAATAATTCTTAAATGTGACTCATGGTTGAAACACGCTTAAAAACGTGCACTTTTTGTGTTCCAACTGCGATAAAAAATATTAAAATATAAATTTAAAAATCCAAACCTACATGAACTAACCTAAAATAGAACGACGAAAATGTTGATGGTATTGGATTTTATGTAGGTCTATTGGTTACTTCACAAACAACCTTCAAACTCGAGTACACATAATACTTTGGTGGACAGTAGCTGCGTGTTCTTCATTACAGGCAGGTCGCTGTGTAACTTGAACGTTCCCTCGGCCAGGAGTTCCATGAAGAGTTCCGCGTCAATTAACATATCGATGTTGCCTGTTATGTTCAATTGCGGGTCAGCTAGTTGTATACCGGTCGGTATGTTCCAACTTCTGCAATTGATATAGGCTCCAGGCATTTCCCCTGTGATCCTGGGAAGTACTGAGCATGCAATAGTAGCCTTGTAATTGGTAACGTTAGAATATAATTCAACATCGACGCTGTGATCCGAATTTACAGTCGTATTGCTTATCCCTCTAAAAGGCATTGGATTTCTACGTCGTTTCAGTCTTAAACGTTGCGCCATCGCCTCCGTTATGAAGTTAGACTGCGATCCACTGTCAAGTAGAACTCGGCATTGTTGTAGTTCACCATTGTTGTCCCTCACTTTCACCAAGGCAGTGGACAGCAGTACCTGTGCTTGTGAGCGAAATTTTAAAGAACAGTAAGAGCCTGATTGTTGCAGTTCATTGTTGTCATCAGTTCTTCTATTGGGTGATTCTCGTGATCCTGACCCTGGTTCACACCTCGCGTCTCTTCCGCTATTCCTTGTGACGTTCGGATTGGGTGCTATGTCAGAGTGCAACAGGGTGTGATGTTTCCTGCCACAACTCTTGCAATAGCCTGCAATGCATTGTTGGACATTGTGCGGCCGAAAGCAATTGAAGAACAATCCTTCACTCTTAACACATGCATAGCGTTGCTCAACACTGCGATTAATGAATGGCTGACATTTATGAAGGACATGCTGAGATTCACAATATGGACATGAACTGATGTTAGATAGAGACACATTTGAATAGGGTGACTTGGGTGAGATGGTCTTAGAATGACTTGCCTTTTGAACTGTAGTGGTCAATTTTGCGTCACGGCTGGATGTAGCTAATTCTAATGCCTGACATCTGCCTTCCAGAAAAGATTGCAATTCGGATAATTCTTGCAAGTCCTGTCCATTAGCATTAATCTCGTATTCCTTTCTAGTTAAGGGATCTAGTTTATCCAGTACTAGCTGCGATAGGAGAATCTCTTCTAGCGGTGTTTTTAACTTCAGAGCCTTAATGGCATTCAGATTAGATATTAACTGGTTAGTTAGGTGCCTAATATCGGCTGCCGAGTCCTTGCTGCAAGATGGTAAAGATAATAGCTGCCTGATATGCTTAGTGGCTATTAAGCGGTTATTAGTATATCTACTACAAATCAGTTCCCATGCTACGTCAAAGTTTTCATTTGATATCGGCAGGTTGCTTATCAATTCTAAAGGCTCCCCTTTTAAGGCTGATAACATATAATGCAATTTCTGTACATTAGGAATGTCTGAATTTTGTGTTATTAACCCATTAAAGGTGTCTCTGAACGCTATCCATGAGCTATAATCTCCGGTGAAAGTAGGGATGTTGATCACTGGAAGTCTGACGTTACTTGTTAGGCACCCTGTGCTATTGTCACTAAGGGATCGGGTGTTCCCAGTGCCTCTCTCAACTAATTTAGTCAGTGCTGCTTCTAAGTCAAAATATTGTGTTTCAAACTCTTCACGATCTGCTGCGTGACTATCATCATCATCGTCATGAAGCTCTAATTTGCTTTGCGGTTCCTCGTACCTATTTCTAATTGCACTAAGCTCATTTAATCGAAGCCGTACGGTAGTTACATCAGTTCCTTGGCGTGCTTGACATTTCTCAAGAAACTTACTTGTTCGAGTTAAGCTTGCTTTAACTATCGCTCTCTGTTTAACTAGTAATTTTTTTTCATTGGGTTCCATGGTGAGGAAAGGGTCGAGTGAGAAGGGAAATACAGAAAGGAATTCTGAGCTGTTTGAAATAGCCTCACCTGTATTTGTCTTCGCCGCTGCCTGTGCCTAGTCTCCCGCTGGGCTGGGCTTCAGGCGATAGGATTGTCTTGCTGTCGATACCTGGGTCCCCTCCTGTGTCACCGATGGTACGGCCTTGATGCTGATCTTGCCTGTTTAGATGCAGTAATAGCATTCACGAATCCGTAGAAGTTATATTCACACACGTGATAACCATGTATGCGCGTAAACGTAATACAGTATATCACCCGGCTCGGAGGACCAATGTTTCGAGCCACGTCTCAAAACGTATTCGGACCCGAATGAAACACTTGGGGCGAATAATTTGCCGGAACAAGAATCGCGCGCGCACAATCAATTAATCCACGTATGCATTTAAATTATATACATTTATTACTATACACACAATATATACAGTACACAACATATTGATAAGATTTCGTTATTGAGCTGCGAGGAGCTGCGGCTTGGTGCGTCCTGTCAGTAAGGCACGGCTTAACAGAGTGTCGCCCTAATGCCAGGTAGAGGGGTGAGGGTCGACAAAGGAATGGCACAGTGTTGCCAAGCATCACCATCACCACACATTGTCACGTCTAGTTTCCTCACAATACTGTTCACTTACTGTCTCCAACAGGCAGTGGAAAATATAAATTGGTACGTTGAGCTCTTGTTATTATTATTATTATTATTATTATTTTATTATTATTTTATCACTCTCAGCTCGGCTTCACCCACGAACTCGGCGAGGGATCATTCATTTACCGTCACAAGGACGGTGTCTGGGAGCTGAACACACTTTGTCAGCAGATACAACTGACGATGGTGACAGGCCGATCGCCTAGGCTACCTTTAACTTGGGTCTAAATAAAAGAAGTCAGAGAAGGGATTTTGGAAAGAAGCCAGCCGTGGATCTATTGAAAGGAACAGTTCTGGCATTTGCCATTTTCATGACGGCTGAGGTGGGATTCGAACCCACGCTCTCTCGATGTTAGCGAGGCACGAGCTAGCGCGTCAGCGCTCTCGTTCATCGTGGAAAGTTATTATACTTCTTCTTTCTTCGAATGAGCCAACTATGGACTACGTAGGTTAACCAAAATTGTTTTCAGCTTGATGAGTTGGGATTGGTTTCACGTTATTAAGAGTCTTCTTCCTAGCCCATATCTGACTTTGTAGTTGTTTAGCTGCTTCTGACTTCTTTGGTCTCAGCCCTTCCTTTAGTTTAATCTGTGGGTCTTCTTTTTAACATTTTCCGGAAAGCCTGTCTGTCTTGTATGACGGATTCAGATATGTTAAAGGTTTGCAGATCTTGTTTAACTTGCTGGTACCACAGTGATGTTGTTTTCTTGCAGGAGCTGGTGGCTCTATGGATTACACTGGTCAATCTTGCCTCGTTCATTCTCTCAAGGCGTCCGTAGAATTGGAGGCGTCTCTCGATGATTGTGTCCAGTAGAGGTTCTTGCTTTAGGTATGGATCATCGTTGGGCCTGTGATACCTTTCTCCATTTATGATCCTTGGGCCTAAGATCTTCCTCAAGATAATTCTTTCCTTACCTCTAGTTTCTGTATAAGTTTTTACCCTTTGATGGCTAGGGTTTCAGCTGCATAGAGTACCTCGGGCCTGATTACAGCGTTTTAGTGCCTTAATTTCGTATTGATGGATATGGATTTCTTCTGGAAAACTTTTCTGCATCGATTTTATGCAATATGGTATTATTATTGATAGCTGTAGCTATGCTTGTAAAAGTTATTACTATCATTCTTGATAACGGTAGCTATGCTCGTTAAGGCATAGCACTAGGCCATGGGGCAAAGCTATCTAGACAACTTGGTAAGCAAATGGGTTTAAACCCCACCATCAAATGTTCTAGAAATGGTTTTCAGTGGTTTTCCATTTGCAACTCCAGGTAAATGCCAGGGTAGTACCTTGTAATAAGCCACGGCCGTCCCCCACCCCCACCCCCCGCCTCCCCCACCCCCACCCCCATTCCTTTGCCCAATATCAGTCATGTTCATCTTCATTCATTTCATCTTTGATCTATCCCGATTACAGACACGCAGAGTAATTATTTAACTCATAATCTTGCGTAGTGGCTAGCATTCTTGACTGTCACCGCGAAGGAGAGGGCTGGAACGGGGTACACTCATCCCCGTGGGGGCAATACTGAGAAGAAGTGGGATCGATTCCCATCTCAGTCATCCTGGAAGTGGTTTTCCGTGGTCTCCCACTTCTACTCATTGCAAATGCCGCGATGGTACCACATTTAAGGTCATGGGCACTTCCCACCCAAATCACACCCCAAATACAAATACGCACATTAGTACAGACATCACAGTGCCACAGGATATCAGACAAATTCTACACACACCCAAGTGCACGGGGCTACATGACCACGCTGTCGCAAAGCAATTAACCGAAAACAACATGGCTGATAATCATAATATCAAATTCCAGGCACTCCCAAATACATCGGGCTGTAGACCAAGTATGTCCCTAGCCCGTAAATAAAGTGAGAAAAACAATAAAGGCACGTTAAACAATTGATTAGGGAAACACAGAAACACTCACGAGCCGACACCAACTGTCTCATTTGCGTTTTCTTCCAAACATTGATTGAGGCGGCTTCGGTGGCGTAGTCGGTAGCATGCTGAGCTTCTATGTCCAAGATAGCGGGTTCAAACCCGGCCGAAGCCGTCGGATTTTTAAGAGCGTTAAAAATCCCTCAGTATGCCTTCCTTCGGAGGGGAAGTAAAGCCGGCGGTCCCATGTCATAGATTTATGGCATGTTAAAGAACCTAATTACGCCTGTGTGAAGCTAAATTGGATAGGTTAAGAATGTAAACAACGCTCTGAGGTTTCTACGTTCGTTGCCAAGAACCGACTGCGGTGGCGACTAGTAGCTTAGTCCTGAACTTGGCCTAGTAGTCGTTGACGGTGGAGCTTGGCGGCAAAAGTAGGAACTATTTGAAAAATTCTAAGTTGCAGTCTGCAATTAAATAAAATCAAAATATATGTATAAAAAAAAGATAACACACACTAATACAGTCATCACAATTAACACCGGTTATCAGATTCTACACTCACCCAAAGTACACGGGGCTACATGACCGCGTTGTCGCAGCCCCTAAACTTAAGAACCAACCAACCAATCATTGATTGAAACATAGGCTAAAAGTGAAAGAAAAACTATGCTCTTGCCCTAGTTGAATCCCATTCATCAAAGAATTGACAGCTACACGGAAGACAGGTAATCTGATAGAAGGCTGTATTTAATTCTTGTCTTCCTAGAATCATAAAAAGATAACGTATTCTTTTATTGTTACGAGTAGTAATTGAAATGCTAATGGCGTTGCAGCTCCATTGTCGGTGTAACATAATGGAGAGATAAGCTGTTAGGAGGACAGTAGAACCCGAGCCAATGTTCTCTCCTTATAAGTTATTTCCGCGGCGTAGCATTGTATTCTATAAATCTCTTATATAAAAACAAGTGTCCTGACTGACTGACTGACTGACTGACTGACTCATCATCGCCCAGCCAAAACTATTAAAGTTAGAAACATGAAATTTTGGGGATATGTTCGTGGTAAGTCGAAAATGCGCACTAAGAAAGGATTTTTGGATATTCAGGTTCTAAAGGTGTCTTAAGGGGGTACACATGCATTTCATTGAATAGCAATATCTCCGGCTTGGTTTCATTGAGGGACGTGATACTCGGCATATAAACGTATCATTAAAAATAAGAAGACACGTGTCTGAGGGTTTTTCGATGTGGTGTATATTTTGAGGTGAAAGGGGTGAAAAGTGGGGGTTGAAGGGTTCCTAACGGAGCGTGTATCTCTTAAACGACATAGGCGAGAAGTTTGAAACTCAGCGGAAAAAAATCAGCTTAAAAAATAAGTAAATAGGTGTTTGACCGTTTTTTCATAAATCGAATTTAAGGGGCCCATGGGGAGGGGTGAAATTCTGAAAAAAGAAAATTGAAAGATACAAAGTCCTGACACACTCATCATCGCCCAGCCTAAATTATTGAAGTTAGAAACAAGACATTTTGGGGATATGATCATTATATGTCCAAACCGTCCACTAAGGGAGGTTTTTCGGATATTCAGGTTCTAAAGGGGTGTTAAGGGGGTAAAACCTGAATTTCATTGAATAACAATAACTCCGGATTGGTTTCATTTGTGGATGTGATACTCGGCATATAAACTGATCATTAAAAATAAGAAGACACGTGTCTGAGGGTTTTTCGATGTGGTGTATATTATGAGGTGAAAGGGGTGAAAAGTGGGGGTTGAAGAATTCCTAACGGAGCGTGTATCTCCTAAACGACATAGGCGAGGAGTTTGAACTCAGCGGAAAAACATCAGCCTAAAAGATAAGTAAATAGGTGTTGACCGTTATTTTTTTCATAAATCCAATTTAAGGGGCCCATGGGAAGGGGTGAAATTCGGGGGGGGGGGGGACAGGAAAGAAAGTGTCCTAAATGATTGACTGACTCACTCACTCTTCAATCTCAGGAAGTGAAAACTGCTTAAAAATAAGTAAATAAGTGTTCGACAGTTTCTTTTTCATAAATCAAATTTAAGGGGTTCATGGGGAGGGGTGAACTTCTGGAGAAAAAAATGAAAGAAAATGTCCTGACTCACTCACTCACTCACTCACTCATCATCGCCCAGCCAAAATTAATGAAGTTAGAAACATGACATTTTGGGGATATGTTCGTTGTATGTCAAAACCGTACACTAAGGGAGGATTTTCGGATATTCAGGTTCTAGAGGCGTCTTAAGGGGATTGAACCTGCATGGGAAGGGGTGAAATTCTGGGGGTTGAAGGTTTCCTAACGGAGCGTGTATCTCTTAAAAGACATAGGTGAGAAGTTTGAAACTCAGCGGAAAAAATCAGCTTAAAAATTAAGTAAATCGGTGTTCGAACGTTTTTTCATAAATTCAACTTAAGGGGCCGATGGTGTGGGGTGAAATTCTGCGAAAAAAGGAGAGAAAGTGTCCTAACTGACTGACTAACTCACTCACTCATCAAACTCAGGGGAAAAAGACAGCTTAAAAAATAAGTTAATAGGTGTTCGAGCGTTTGTTCATAAATTCAATTTAAGGGGCCCATGGGGAGGGGTAAAATTCTGGTAAAAATAATTGAAAGAAAATGACCTGATTGACTCACTCACTCATCATCGCCCAGCCAAAATTATAGAAGTTAGAAACATGAAATTTTGGGGATATGTTCATTGTATGTCGGAAACGTCCACTAAGGAAAGATTTTTGGATATTCAGCTTCTAAATGGGTGTTAAGGGGGTAAACCTGCATTTAATTGAATAACAATATCTCACGAGTGGTTTCATTTGGGGATGTGATACTTGGCATATAAACCAATCATTAAAAATAAGCTGACACATGTCTAATGATTTTTCGATGTAATGTATATTATGAGTAAAGGGGTGAAAAGTGGGGGTTGAAGGATTCCTAACGGAGCATGCATCTCCTAAACGACATAGGCGAGGAGTTTGAAACTCAGAGGAAAACAATCAGCTTAATAATAATAAATAAATAAATAAATAAATAAATAAATACATAAATAAATAATTTAATAAATAGGTGTTCGACCGTATTTTCATAAATCCAATTTAAGGGGCTCATGGGGAGGGGTTAAATTCTGGAAGAAAAACGTCCACTAAGGAGGGAATTTTGGATATTCACTCTCATCGATCAACCAAAACTATTAAAGTTAGAAGAATGATATTTTGGGATTATGTTTGTTGTGCGTCGAAAACGTCTACTAAGGAGGGATTTTTGGATACTCAAGTTCTAAAGGGGTGTGAACGGGGTTAAACCTGCATTTCATTGAAGAACAATATGACACGACTATGACGCGAGCGAAGCCGCGGGTACCTGCTAGTTACAAATATAATTCTAACCCAATAGCTGTGTACATCAGGGCAACTGCTCAGGAGTGCTCACATATATGCACATCATGGATAAGGGGACACACTGGATTGGCTGGTAATGAAAGAGCAGACCAATTAGCAAAATCAGCGGCTACGACACATCTTGAAATAACATATAGTAAGTCTCCAATATGTTACGTTAAAAGGCAGATAAGAAATTACATACTACACGAATGGAATATCGCATGGGCATGTAGCCTGAAAGGATCTGTAACAAGAGAAATATTCTTCCCGGAAGTACAAAATCGACTGTTATCAAAATTATTTGAGCCAAACTTTGTCCTCACACAATTTTTAACTGGTCATGGAAAATTCAAGTCTTATTTTGAACGTTTTAAAATAGCAACAGACGACTATTCATGTTTTTGTGGATTGCCTCAATCGGTGTATCACCTTATATTTGAGTGTCCTGTTTTTGAAAAGGAAAGATACTATTTACAAAGCCACCTTAATAGCTGTAACCTGGTACTTTCAAAGCCGCTGTACCATATTTTCAAGAGGCAGTGCTGTTTAGGACAATTTTTCACTTTCATCAACAAAAATTTTTGTAAACTATGTTAGTAATATTTGTATTTGCTTTGTTTTTAATCTACAACCCTAATGTACCTCTGGTAAAATAGGGTTCCTGTATTTTTTTGAATATTTAATAATAATAATAATAATAATAATAATAAATCACGCACCTCGGCCGCGAGGGCAGTTGTAGCAAGTCCGGAGATCTCAGGTCGAATTCCGGCGCATACAGTGGCTATCCTGCGTGTGTTTTCCCCCCGATTTTTCCACAATTAATTTGGGGGCTTTGCGACATCGTAGTCATGTAGCCCCATGTACTTGGGTGTGTGTGGACTTTGTCTGACAACCTCTATTATTGAGATGGCTTTATTATATGAGGATTGAGAAGGAGGCGGCCGTGGCCTTAAGCGAGGAACCATCCCGGCATTCTCCTGGAGTAGAAGTGGGACACTACGGAAAACCTCCTCCAAGATGGCTGAGGTGGGAATCTAACCTGCCTCTTCTCACTTTTGCCTCACGAGGCTGAGTATACCCCGTTCCATCCCTCAGACCATAATTAGATTTCTTGGCCGGGGATCGAACCCAGGCCTCCGCAGTGACAGCCAAAAGTGCTAGCCATTACGCAACGAGGCGGACTCACGTAAGTATACTACAGGTTGGTTCCTCAGTTTAGGGGCTGCGACAACGCGGTCATGTAGCCCTGTGTACTTTGGGTGTGTGTAGAATCTGTCTGATAACCGGTGTTAATTGTGATGCCTGTATTAGTGTGTGTTATCTGTATTTCAGGTAGGGACCGCAGACGATCAATTTCAAGTAGTTCCTAGTTTTGCTACCAAATGCTACCGTCAAAGACACCTAGTCGCAAACTTGGCTACTAGATGCCACCGCAACCGGCACCCTGTGGCGAACGATTGAACTTAATAGAGCGTTAATCAAATCTAACCTACAAATGTAGCTTCACACAATTGTAGTTAGTGGAAGGTTCTACTTTAGAGGTTCGTGTCGAGTATAATTGTCTATTTAAAGCCTGTTGAAAATTTGTTTTAAGAAGTCGATTGTTCTTTCTTAATTCTACAGTAGCTGGTGTGTACGACATAATTATTTTATTTTCCCGTTTCTCAACATCTGATTACCCCACTAACAATAAGGAGTATTTATTCTCGGAAGTCTGGAGCAAACATCTGGAAAGGTAGTCCCTGTGAAGGATAGGGTTGAGAAGAGAAGAAAAGGGTTCGATTCCCACCCCAGGCACCCTGGAAGTGGATTTCCTTGGTTTCCCCATTTCTACTTCATGCAAATGCTGGGATGGTTCCTAACTTAAGGCCATGGCCTCCTCCTTCCCAATCCTATCCCCAATATACAAATACACTCACTAGTACAGCCATTACAACAACACAGGTCATCACACAAATTGCATACTCATCTAAATACATGGGTTTATATGACCACGATGTCGCAGCCCCTAAAATAAGCAACAACAACAGAGACTTTGGATGAGAGATGTGTTCCGAGTCCCCATCATACATGACGGAGCACTCTGTATTCCTCAAGATCTTGGAGCGTGTTTTTCTGCCTCACTGTCTGTTAGGTAGTCAGCCAGAAGGCTGGTTGGATCCTCAAAAAGCACCACCATAGGTTATGCGGTAGAAACCCACAAAACCAAGGCAGCACTATAATGAGGCGTACTAGGCAAGGTGAGGAGTGAGGTAGTTTGCCATTGCTTTCCTCACTGAGTCAGTACAGCTGTACTAACCCTATGAGCAGAACCTTTCACAATATCCACAGGCACTGGCTGAGGGGGCTGCGTGGCGCAGTCGGTCGAGGCGCTGAGCTTCTAACTGAAAGGGAGTGGGTTCGATCCCCATCCAGGATTTTAGAAACAAAACTACCACTTTCGGAAACGTAAATAGCCCTGGGGTTCACTCAGCCTACAACAGAAATGAGTACCAGGGTAATTCCTGGGAGCAAAGACAGCCGGGCATGAAGCTGACAACTCCATCCCATCTAGTGCCTATGTCAGCTTGCCACGGTGGGTGAGTGGATAGCGTGTCGGTCTACTAACCCCAAGATTGCAGGTTCGCTCCTGGCCGTGGTAAGTGACTTTTGAAAGGCGGCAAAAATACGACACGCATGTAATACGATGTTGGCATGTCAAAGAACCCATTTGAATTCAGTAGGCCGTGTTCATAGTGGCAAAATTAATCTCGGGAGTTTCCGCCAACATAAAGTTCCTCATTTCTCTACTAGAAAGCGCTATAGTGTTCAAGGAGCGTAGATATCTAATATCCTTGACTTTCATAGTGATTCAAGGAATAACGAAATTCGATATGCAAGCTACCCTCTGGGTGTCAAATTACAAAGCTTGCATCCGGCACCAGAGGCCATACGATATTATTATTATTATTATTATCAGTGCCTATGTCACAAAAAGTGGAGGCCTCTACCTTCCACTACTCCCAGGGCCTCCATGGCCTGTACGGAGATGCTTTGCTTTGCTTTTGCAGGCACTGGCTGTGCCCTGAGGCCATTACTCAGCACCTCAATACCTTCCATATAATCACAGCCATGAATGAGACTAATACTCTAGCCTGTGGCAACAGACCACTACCTATCGTATTTGATCTGGGATATGAATGAAGAAAGTGAGCAGTCCATCGCTCTATAGCACTTAGTTCTTGGTCGTTTTTTAAACCAGATGGACTAAATATTGTGAACAGTTCTGCCTACAGTTTGTCATCTTACGTGAAACTCTTCGTGCATCGACTCCTAGATGTGCCTGTCTCATATCTAAAATCACGTACGCAGTCAGTCAGTGGAACACACGACGCACAAAACTGTTCCCATGTAACGAAACCCGTACTCTTGTTTGATATGCGGTTACTCACGCTGCCTAAGCTGACCCGTTATATTCTTAGTCCACTAGACCTGAAGGGGGCGAAAGGTTTCGTTTTTTTAAATATGCTGATATTGTGTGAAGCAGGCATTACCTTCTAGATAGCTTGCCACGATGGGTGAGTGGTTATCGTGTCGGATTACTAACCCCAAGCTTGCAGAATTGCTCCCGGCCGAAGTAAGTGATTTTTGAAAGGCAGCAAAAATTACGACACGCATGTCATACGATGTTGGCATGTCAAATAACCCATTTGAATTCAGTAGGCCGTGTGCATAATGGCAACATTAATCTCGGGATTTTCCGCCAACACGAAGTTCCTCATTTCTCTAATAGAAAGCGCTAGTGTCAAGGAGCTTAGATATCTAACCTCCTTGACTTTCATAGTGCTTCAAGGAACAACTATATTCGATACACCTTCTGGGTGTCAAATAAGAAAGCTTGCACCCGGCACCCAAGGCCATACGATATTATTATTATTATTATTATTATTATTACCTTTTAGATTTAATGTAAAGCAATTCTTGTTATTTTTTGTTGTCATTAATTTAATTAGAGGCTCTGCGACATGATGGTTATGTAGTCCCGTGTACTTTGGTGTGTGTGGAATTTACGTATCTGATAACCTGTCTTATTGTGATGGCTGTATTAGTGTGTGCATTTGTAATTTATATGAGGATTGGGAGGAAGCGACTGTGGCCTTAAGTGGGGAACCATCCCGGCATTTTCCCGGAGTAGATGTAGGAAACCACGGAAAATCACTTCCAGAATGGCTGAGATAGGAATCGAATGCACCTCTTCTCAGTTTTGCATCATGAGGCTGAGTGTACCCCGCTCCAGCCCTCAAAGCAAAATTGAATTTCTTGGCCGAGTCGGGAATCCAACCCGAACCTGGTGGACCCACGAGAAGGCAACCAGTTGTGTTCTCTCGGTCCTTAGTGGCCCTAACGACGAAGAAAAGTGAATAATAATGTCACGGGTTTAACATATAATTTAACTGCTGCTATTCCGAAGACGTCGGGGTGCCGATATTTTGCATAGAATACTTCAAACTTAATCGCTAACCTCTAGGTTGGGACTCGTTGCCGATTAAAATTATTTTCAAGAGATGGAGTTCAAAGAGTAATCTATTTGCATAAACAGTTTGAAACTCTATACACCACAATATCTTAATATTGTAGATGAATTTTGACCCACAGTTATATACCATATCGGTGTTACCAAAATAATTCTACAGTACTTATGTTTATGTGTTACATGTTGAACTCCATGTAACTTCCATAACATTCAGTGGTTTTCTACTAAATTCTATATATCCAGTGTATGCCATAAGATATAGGCTACTTGTGCACATTCTCAGTCCTACCAACTACCTAATTAAAGCCATCAACCCTTAATATTTAATATCTATTAGGCAAATCTTACAATGCTTTAACGGCTACCTTCGTCGTTGGATATCGCTCTACAAGTTGGGCGATCATTTATAACGTTTCTACAGATATTACACTCAAGATTCCTTAAAACCACCTCATCGTTCTTATTTAGCTTTGCCCTGTCTAGACAGACGACATACACTTAATTAATTTAGTTTTACTGGGCGCCAGTTATCGTAAAGATAACACATTAAAATTTTATTTAGCCACGGCCGCACCCTTCCTTGAGCCAAGATCTATCATCGGAGCGTAGGGCAATAAACTTGCTCTATGAGATACTCTTTGCATTCCAACTATCCTATATATTCAACTCCCAATGAACAAGACATTTTAACTAATACTGGTTTATTTACAACAAAATTATTAATAACATTTGATCTGAGGTTTCGAGTTGTGTACAATATGTGCATTAATATTCCCTAATTGCTGGGCAATATTGACTGTCTTCTCGCTGGCGCTGATCTTCTGTGTTGATAATAACTCGGTCCACATATACTACTTGGTGCCTTGTGGTTCTAAGTCCATCTCGTTGGTCTGCTTGCAGTCTAATTTGAGATCTTACGCCAACACGCGTTTATTGACCTTTGAAAACTTTTGTTTTCTATTTGCCAACTGTACTTCGTCTAGTTGTTGTGGTTGTTGTTGCTGCTGCTTGTTTCTGAGTTTGATCACCATGGTAAGCGAATTTGAACAAATCAGGCTAATTGAATTCACTAAGTCCCATCGTACTGAGGGACTGACAGAGTCTACGACTCACAAAGTCAATGAGTGAGTGCGTGATCGAATAAGTGAATGACAGAATAGAACAGATAGAATAGAATAGCCAGTGCTGCAGTCGCGCAGGGCTTTTATACACTCTGAGTTGTCCCAATGTTTCGCGGCATAAATTTGCCCGCGACCCATCAGACCAATTATAGCAAAGCATTTCTCAGTCCTGAAGCGTTGCGTTACTTTTCCGAGCGGGAATACAGGCCCGCGTAGTTCAAATATTCCACTCAGTACCCGCTATTCCTCTCGTTGCGCATGTATAATTTTCCGCCAAATCTTTCTCCAAGCCCTTGTCTCCTGTCAGCTTGGCTTCGTTCCAGAAATACATTTTCTTGCAATATGTTGCTTCACCGCCCATAACTTCTTCCAACCATGCCCGTCCTGTCTTTACAATTTAACTAATAAAACAGCCCTAGACCTCTACAAAAACCCTGTTTCTTAATCTAAACACTTGACAATATTATATATGATTATGGTAATGACGTGAATATGGTATGGCCCCTCCCTTGAAATTAATGGGTGAATAAAACGATATAACTTTGATATTTCAATAATAATAATAATAATAATAATTACACAATGACTTTAATAATAATAATAATAATAATAATAATAATAATAATAATTTGTACCGTAAACAAGATTACGTTACAAAACGTCCCCATGGTTTCATAAAGAATGTAATGAATGATGAAATCACAAATCTTCCCTTTAAAACTTTACAGCAAATACACTGAATAAACATATATGGCCCTTCAAATACATATATAATGATTATACCCTTTACATTTTCCTTGAGAGCCTCCGTGGCTTAGGCGGCAGCACGCCGGCCTCTCACCACTGGGTCCGTGGTTCAAATCCCGGTCACTCCATGTGAGATCTGTGCTGGACAAAACGGAGGCAGACAGGTTTTTCTCCGGGTACTCCGGTTTTCCCTGTCAATATTTCATTCCAGCAACACTCTCCACTATCATTTCATTTCATCTGTCATTCATTTAATCATTGCCCCAGAGGAGTGCGACAGGCTTCGGCAGCCGGCACAGTTCATATCCTCGCCGCTAGATGGGGGCTTCATTCATTCCATTCCTGACCCGGTCGGAGACTGGAAGCAGGCTGTGGATTTTCATTTTTCACATTTTCCTTGATTGATCTGCACTCTTCTTGCAATGTTAAATTAAACATTCTGATTGTCCTGTGCAGTCATACAGGATTTACATGCTACATTTGTTCTTGTAGTCCCTTACAATAACAGAACGCAATATTGCTTCTTGTTTCACGCAACACAAGTGATTCATCTCACTTCCACCAATTCCTTAGAGCCACGACACGACTCTAACTACACACATCAAAAAAAGTTTTGCATCACCTCGGTTCCAAGAGTTCCGGAACCGTTAAATACAAAGGGAATAGAGATCAACACAAACAACATTTCAGCTCGTTTTATTGCTCATGAGACTCACACATTGCATGTTGTACCATCATACAGCTAGACTTTCAGCATTTGTGGTCCAGATTGCAGTACACACCACTACCTCTAATACCCAGTAGCACGTCCTCTTGCATTGATGCATGCCTGTATTCGTCGTGGCATACTATCCACAAGTTCATCAAGACACTGTTGGTCCAAATTGTCCCACTCCTCAACGACAATTCGGCGTAAATCTCTCAGAGTGGTTGGTGGGTCAAGACGTCCATAAACAGCCCTTTTCAACATATCCCAGGCATGTTCGATAGGGTTCATGTCTGGCGAACATGCTGGCCACTGTAGTCGAGCGATGTCGTTATCCTGAAGGAACGCATTCACAAGATGTGCACGATGAGGTCGAGAATTGTCGTCCATGAAGACAAATGCCTCTCCAATATTCTGCCGATATGGTTGCACTATGGGTCGGAGGATGTCATTCAGGTATCGTAAAGCCGTTTCGGAGCCTTCCATGACCACCAGTGGCGTACGTCGGCCCCACATAATGCCACCCCAAAACATCAGGGAACCACCACCTTGCTGCACTCGCTGGACAGTGTGTCTAAGACGTTCAGCCTGACCAGGGTGCCTCCAAACACGTCTCCGACGATTGTCTGGTTGAAGGCATATGCGACACTCATCGGTGAAGAGAACGTGATGCCAATTCCGTGGGGTCCATTCAGCATGTTGTTGGGCCCATCTGTACCGCGCTGCATGGTGTCGGGGTTGCAAAGCTGGACCTCGCCATGGACGTCGGGAGTGAAGTTGCGCATCATGCAGCCTATTGCGCACAGTTTGAGTTGAAACACGACGTCCTGTGGCTGAACGAAACGCATTATTCAACATGGTGGCATTGCTGTCAGGGTTCCTCCGAGCGGCAATCCGTAAGTAGCGGTCATCCACTACAGTAGTAGCCCTTGGGCGGCCTGAGCGAGGCCTGTCATCGACAGTTCCTGTATCTCTGTACCTCCTCCATGTCCGAACAACATCGCTTTGGTTCACTCTGAGACGCCTGGAAACTTCCCTTGTTGAGAGCCCTTCTTGACACAAAGTAACAATGCGGACGCGATCGAACTGCGGTATTGACCTTCTAGGCATGGTAGAACTACAGACAACATGAGCAGCGTACCTTCGTCCTGGTGGAATGACTGGAACTGATCGGCTGTCGTACCCCCTCCGTCTAATAGGCCCTGCTCATGCATGGTTGTTTACATCTTTGAGCAGTTTTAGTGACATCTATGAACAGTCAAAGGGACTGTATCTTGGATACAATATACACAGTCAACGTCTATATGCCGGAGATCTGGGAACCGAGGTGATGCAAAACTTTTTTTGATGTGTGTATATGTTAACACACGGCAGTTTGCCCTTCTTGCTGCACTTGCTCTTTTCTAAGATATTTCCTCAGATTGTAAATGTTATATGTACCTATGACACAATTTTCCTGATCTTTCAGTAAGTAGGCATTCTTTCCTAACCTCTTCGAAACGACATAAGGTCCAGTAAACAATAAAAACAGCTTTTACATTTTCCCTTTCAATGCACAAGATCGCAACGGCTTACGTAACAATCGTTGCTACAAACTCCATGTACTTCCTACCTCTCAACAAAACACTGACTAGCCTGAATAACATCACATGAGTCAACAATACATACCTGAAATAACTACCTAGTGTCCTACCTAATTCCCTAACTAACGATGAGCAACTACTACTAAAATCTACTGTTGAGAACCACTTTCGCCCCTGAAAACGTTGAACTAAATCCTCCACTGCTTCAGTTCTCAGCTGGTCGCTTTCGACCCTAGTATTTAACATTCTGCCGACTATGCACAGTCTCACTGAATTATCTTTCTTGGCTACTACAACTAATGGATTTAAACAATGGCTAGCTGAAGGCTCAATTATGTCGTGTTCCAACATTAATTCTATCTGTTGTTTAACGGCTTTCATATATTTAGTTGCGACAGGATACCTCGGCCCTACGAAACTACTTGTGTCCTTAACGACAAAACTATGCTCGTATAAGTGTGTTGCTCCGGATTTTGTGCTGAAAATGTCCTTATATTTTATTAATACCTCATGTAACTGATGACCTTGCTCATCATCCAGCTTACACTGTGACAAAGCATCATGGATCCTACTCTCAAGTTCAGACTCCATTGCAACCTGACACACCTTAAAAATTTTGCTCTCACTAGCATCTCCACGATCTACCTCATTTACTTCAGAAAACTCATCGCTCAAAACCACGTTGCTTTCTTCCTCAAACATACACACGTTCATCTGTTTGTCGGTCTTAGACACCTTATACGTAACCTTAACTTCTCTATCCTGCCAAAATAAACATATCCTGCCAAAATGAAAATCTAATTTAACTTGATGTAATGATAACAATTCTGCCCCGAGAATCACGGGATATACTAAATTTGGAACTGCCAAACAGGGCTGAAAATTAACTAACTCACTAATGTAAATTGGAACTGCGACTTGCTTAGATATTTTCTGAGACCTACTACCTACAGCTGTGACAATGAAAGTGGACTTAACTGGAATTATATCAACATGAATACCTTCTCTCATAACATCTTCCAAAAATCTTAAATTTATACAAGAGTTTTCGCTTCCACTGTCCAATAAAACATCAACTACTTTACCCCACACAATAAGTTTAATTACTGGTGACATAATCTCATTCTCAACATTATCTAAATTTCCACCATTCCCCTACTCTGTTAAAATTCTCGTTCCTCGTATTTGCTGTGCGTCCCCCATTGTCAAGTCGTCTTTCGTAATTCGCATTCCTGCCTTGTTCTCTTCCCCTCTCACTCTCACCTTGCACGAAATTATCTCCTCTACTTATTGGCTTGCGTTCGGTCCTACTATTTTCAAGAGAGTCAAAGTTTTCCAATAGTTTCTCGAATCCGTTAATAGTAGTAATATTCTGCATGAAGAATGCTTCTTTAATTATATCTGGAAAATGCTCTAATAATGATTTAATTACCTGTGATTCAGTCTCTAAACCTTCTAAATTCTGGCATATAAGTACATGCGCTAAGAAATACTCTGTGTACGAAACACCATCTCTCCTTTGGTTGTTGTTTGAGTCTTCAGTCTTTTGACTGGTTTGATGCAGCTCTCCATGCCTCCCTGTCCTGAGCTAATCGTTTCATCTCTACATAGCTACCACACCCTACATCCGAGGCTATCTGTTTAACATATTCTAACCTTGGTCTACCCCTACAGTTCTTGTCCTCGACCCTTCCTTCCATAACTAAGCTTGCTATTCCTGGGTGTCTTAGTATGTGTCCTACCAACCTATCTCTTCTCTTCATTAGCAGTCGCCAGAAACATCTCTCCTCTCCCACTCGCCTTAATACCTCTTCGTTTGTAACCCTATCTACCCATCTGATCTTCATCATTCTCCTGTAACACCACATTTCAAATGCTTCAATTCTCCTCTTTTCTGCTGCACCAATAGTCCAAGTTTCAC
Source organism: Meconema thalassinum (assembly GCA_946902985.2). Taxonomy (NCBI): domain Eukaryota; kingdom Metazoa; phylum Arthropoda; class Insecta; order Orthoptera; family Tettigoniidae; genus Meconema; species Meconema thalassinum. Next base: position 285,289,663 of record OX336393.1, on the reverse strand, counting down.
TTCCATAGAGCGCTACGCTCCAGACAAAGGCTTTCAAAAATGACTTCCTAATACCTAAATCTATATTCGATGTCAACAGTTTCCGTTTTTGTAGAAAGACTTTCCTTGCCTGAGCCAACCTACTTTTTATATCCTCTTTGCTTCGTCCATCACTGGTTATTCTGCTTCCTAAGTAACAGAAGTCTCCTACTTGCTTCAGCTTTTCACCTGCCAATTTGATCTCCATAGAGGTTTCTGATTTATTTCGGCTGCATTCCAGTATTTTTGTTTTACATTTATTAATTTTCATCATGAATTCCTTCCGTAAGACGGAGTCTATACCATTCAAAAACTCATTTAAATCCTCAGGCTTGTCGGCCAAGATGACGATGTCATCAGCAAATCTCAGAGTTGAAATTATTTCTCCTTGAATCTTCACTCCCACTTTAAAATTTTCTCCAATTTCCTTCATTGTTTGTTCAATGAAAAGATTGAAAAGTATGGGTGATAAGTTGCAGCCTTGCCTTACACCTTTCTGAATACCAGCTTCTCTCTCATCTCCTTCAGCTCGAATGACTGCTGTCTGGTTTCTGTATAGATTGTATATCACCCTCCTATCCCTGTACTTTATTCCAATAGATTTCAAAATGTCAAACAATTTAGTCCAATCAACGTTATCAAAAGCCTTTTCTAAGTCTACAAATGCCAAGAACGTTCTCTTATCTTTCCTTATTCTCCTTTGGTACTTTCCAAAAATAATGTTACATCTTTCTCTTTCTTGCACATTTTCATTCCAGTACTTGGCTATGAACTTCTCTTTAAATTTTCTAAAACTAGTCATCTGGTATTTATACACACTGAACCATGACCTAGAATCCCTAACAAAACATTTATCTAGCATCTCAAGTACTTGTTCTCATTGAACGATCCCCTCTTCTAAATCTTTAGCGAACTTCCTTTCTACTGTTTTTAAGAATTCCATTGGGTTATATGCCTTGCCTGTGAATACTGGCGAATCTGCCTTTTTAGTTAGAAATCTACTTAAATTTCCTAATTGTACATTACCGCTATTTGCTTCTGACATCTCTGCAATTTCTCCTCCATATTATCTGTTTTACTCGCTACTTGTTCACTGATACTGTTAAATTTACTGTTAACCTCTCCCCTAATTTCTTGATTATCGCTCTCTACTTTATTTTCTAAATTACCTATTTTAGCAATATTTTTATCACACTTGACCTTCATATTGTTGACTTATCCTTCTAAGTCAACCCTAACCTTACTACATTTAATTTTCACTTCCTCGTCAATTTTGTCAACTCGCTCCGACACTTGTTGCATTCTGACGTCAACCTTAAGTGACCATGATTCCTCCACCTCAGTAATCCTGTTTTCTAACTTATTGTGAAATTCTCGGCCTACTTCATTAATTTGTTTATTGAAGTTATCTGTGGCTTCATGAAACCTCTTACCATGTTTATCTAGCTTCTTACTCTGCTCAGTGAACTTAAGATCTATTGCATTTTCTAATTGATCACTACGCACGTCAAATTCCTTACTTTGTTCCCCTTGCTTCTTACTCTGTTCAGCTAACTTAAGATCTATTGCTTTTTCTAATTGATCACTACGCACGTCAAATTTCTTACTTTGTTCCTCTTGCTTCTTACTCTGTTCAGCTAGCTTCTTACTGTGTTCCTCTAACTTAATATCTATGTTTCTGCTCTGTTCCTCTTGCTTCTTACTCTGTTCTGTTATCAGCATCGTCAGGTTTCGAAGCCAGGAAGGATTCCCCCCTCATTAATCTGGATGTTTGTAGCCCCGTCTTGTTTATTTTCCTCAGTTTCCTGATTTTCGCTTACTTTTGACATCTCATCATTGGTACCCTGCACATCTAATTTCGACATTTTAACTGATCTTATAATACTACGGTTTCTCAAATTTATATTCCCCAAATTATTCCTGTTACTCATTACCCAAAAAACAACTCATCAAAAGAACACTCCTAATTTATAACCGTAGTTCCCTAACTTGATATATGCCTCTTTATTGAAAAACTCGGAATGAATGCAAAGAGTACTCGTTTATATCGTACATGAAAACAACTTTAAACTTTAACATACTTGAAATAAACTGGATTTATACATAATATCCATTCACTACAGTACGATATTTCGTAGCCCCACAGTTGGTTGTACCATTTGTAACGGCTACCTTCGTCGTTGGATATCGCTCTACAAGTTGGGCGATCATTTATAACATTTCTACAGATATTACACTCAAGACTCCTTAAAACCACCTCATCGTTCTTATTTAGCATTGGCCTGTCTAGACAGGCGACATACACGTTATAAATTTAGTTTTACTGGGCGCCAGTTATCGTAAAGATAACACATTAAAATTTTATTTAGGCACGGCCGCTCCCTTCCTTGAGCCAAGATCTATCATCGGAGCGTAGGGCAATAAACTTGCTCTATGAGATACTCTTTGCATTCCAACTATCCTATATATTCAACTCCCAATGAACAAGACATTTTAACTAATACTGGTTTATTAACAACAAAATTATTAATAACATTTGATCTGAGGTTTCGAGTTGTGTACAATATGTGCATTAATATTCCCTAATTGCTGGGCAATATTGACTGTCTTCTCGCTGGCGCTGATCTTCTGTGTTGATAATAACTCGGTCCACATATACTACTTGGTGCCTTGTGGTTCAAAGTCCATCTCGTTGGTCTGCTTGCAGTCTAATTTGAGATCTTACGCCAACACGCGTTTATTGACCTTTGAAAACTTTTGTTTTCTATTTGCTAACTGTACTTCGTCTAGTTGTTGTGGTTGTTGTTGCTGCTGCTGCTTGTTTCTGAGTTTGATCACCATGGTAAGCAAATTTGAACAAACCAGGCTAATTGAATTCACTAAGTCCCATCGTACTGAGGGACTGACAGAGTCTACGACTCACAAAGTCAATGAGTGAGTGCGTGATCGATTAAGTGAATGACAGAATAGAACAGATAGAATAGAATAGCCAGTGCTGCAGTCGCGCAGGGCTTTTATACACTCTGAGTTGTCCCAATGTTTCGCGGCATAAATTTGCCCGCGACCCATCAGACGAATTATAGCAAACCATTTCTCAGTCCTGAAGCGTCGCGTTACTTTTCCGAGCGGGAATACAGGCCCGCGTAGTTCAAATATTCCACTCAGTACCCGCTATTCCTCTCGTTGCGCATGTATAATTTTCCGCCAAATCTTTCTCCAAGCCCTTGTCTCCTGTCAGCTTGGCTTCGTTCCAGAAATACATTTTCTTGCAATATGTTGCTTCACCGCCCATAACTTCTTCCAACTATGCCCGTCCTGTCTTTAAAATTTATCTAGTAAAACAGCCCTAGACCTCTACAAAAACCCTGTTTCTTATCTAAACACTTGACAATATTATATATGATTATGGTAATGACGTGAATATGGTATGACCCCTCCCTTGAAATTAATGGTGAATAAAACGATATAACTTTGATATTTCAATAATAATAATAATAATTACACAATGACTTTAATAATAATAATAATAATAATAATTTGTACCGTAATCAAGATTACGTTACAAAACGTTCCCATGGTTTCATAAAGAATGTAATGAATGATGAAATCACAAATCTTCCCTTTAAAACTTTACAGGAAATACACTGAATAAACATATATGGCCCTTCAAATTACAAACATAATGATTATACCCTTTACATTTTCCTTGATTGATCTGCACTCTTCTTGCAATGTTAAATTAAACATTCTGATTGTCCTGTGCAGTCATACAGGATTTACATGCTACATTTGTTCTTGTAGTCCCTTACAATAACAGAACGCAATATTGCTTCTTGTTTCACGCAACACAAGTGATTCATCTCACTTCCACCAATTCCTTAGAGCCACGACACGACTCTAATTATATGTTAACACACGGCAGTTTGCCCTTCTTGCTGCACTTGCTCTTTTCTAAGATATTTCCTCAGATTGTAAATGTTATATATACCTATGACACAATTTTCCTGATCTTTCAATAAGTAGGCATTCTTTCCTAACCTCTTCGAAACGACATAAGGTCCAGTAAACAATAAAAACAGCTTTTACATTTTCCCTTTCAATGCACAAGATGGCAACGGCTTACGTAACAATCGTTGCTACAAACTCCATGTACTTCCTACCTCTCAACAAAACACTGACTAGCCTGAATAACATCACATGAGTCAACAATACATACCTGAAATAACTACCTAGTGTCCTACCTAACTCCCTAACTAACGATGAGCAACTACTACTAAAATCTACTGTTGAGAACCACTTTCGCCCCTGAAAACGTTGAACTAAATCCTCCACTGCTTCAGTTCTCAGCTGGTCGCTTTTGACCCTAGTATTTAACATTCTGCCGTCTATGCACAATCTCACTGAATTATCTTTCTTGGCTACTACAACTAATGGATTTAAACAATGGCTAGCTGAAGGCTCAATTATGTCGTGTTCCAACATTAATTCTATCTGTTGTTCAACGGCTTTCATATATATGTTGCGACAGGATACCTCGGCCCTACGAAACTACTTGTGACCTTAACGACAAAATTATGCTCGTATAAGTGTGTTGCTCCGGGTTTTGTGCTGAAAATGTCCTTATATTTTATTAATACCTCATGTAACTGATGACCTTGCTCATCATCCAGCTTACACTGTGACAATGCATCATGGATCCTACTCTCAAGTTCAGACTCCATTGCAACCTGACACACCTTAAAAATTTTGTTCTCACTAGCATCTCCGCGATCTACCTCATTTACTTCAGGAAACTCATCACTCACAACCACGTTGCTTTCTTCCTCAAACATACACACGTTCATCTGTTTGTCGGTCTTAGACACCTTATACGTAACCTTAACTTCTCTATCCGGCCAAAATAAACATATCCTGCCAAAATGAAAATCTAATTTAACTTGATGTAATGATAACCATTCTGCCCCGAGAATCACGGGATATACTAAATTTGGAACTGCCAAACAGGGCTGAAAATTAACTAACTCACTAATGTAAATTGGAACTGCGACTTGCTTAGATATCTTCTGAGACCTACTACCTACAGCTGTGACAATGAAAGTGGACTTAACTGGAATTATATCAACATGAATACCTTCTCTCATAACATCTTCCAAAAATCTTAAATTTATACAAGAGTTTTCGCTTCCACTGTCCAATAAAACATCAACTTCTTTACCTCACACATTAAGCTTAATTACTGGTGACATAATCTCATTCTCAACATTATCTAAATTTCCACCATTCCCCTACTCTGTTAAAATTCTCGTTCCTCGTATTTGCTGTGCGTCCCCCATTGTCAAGTCGTCTTTCGTAATTCGCATTCCTGCCCTGTTCTCTTCCTCTCTCTCTCTCTCTCTCACCTTGCACGAAATTATCTTCTCTACTTATTGGCTTGCGTTCGGTCCTACTATTTTCAAGAGAGTCAAAGTTTTCCAATAGCTTCTTGAATCCGTCAATAGTAGTAATATTCTGCATGAAGAATGCTTCTTTAATTATATCTGGAAAATGCCTTAATAATGTTTTAATTACCTGTGATTCAGTCTCTAAACCTTCTAAATTCTGGCATATAAGTACATGCGCTAAGAAATACTCTGTATACGAAACACCATCTCTCCTTTGGTACTTTCCAAAAATAATGTTACATCTTTCTCTTTCTTGCACATTTTCATTCCAGTACTTGGCTATGAACTTCTCTTTAAATTTTCTAAAACTAGTCATCTGGTATTTATACACACTGAACCATGACCTAGAATCCCTAACAAAACATTTATCTAGCATCTCAAGTACTTGTTCCCATTGAACGATCCCCTCTTCTAAATCTTAGGGAACTTCCTTTCTACTGTTTTTAAGAATTCCATTGGGTTATATGCCTTGCCTGTGAATACTGGCGAATCTGCCTTTTTAGTTAGAAATCTACTTAAATTTCCTAATTGTACATTACCGCTATTTGCTTCTGACATCTCTGCAATTTCTCCTCCATATTATCTGTTTTACTCGCTACTTGTTCACTGATACTGTTAAATTTACTGTTAACCTCTTCCCTAATTTCTTGATTATCGCTCTCTACTTTATTTTCTAAATTACCTATTTTAGCAATATTTTTTATCACACTTGACCTTCATACTGTTGACTTCTTCTAAGTCAACCCTAACCTTACTACATTTAATTTTCACTTCCTCGTCAATTTTGTCAACTCGCTCCGACACTTGTTGCATTCTGGCGTCAACCTTAAGTGACCATGATTCCTCCACCTCAGTAATCCTGTTTTCTAACTTATTGTGAAATTCTCGGCCTACTTTATTAGTTTGTTTATTGAAGTTATCTGTGGCTTCATCAAACCTCTTACCTTGTTCATCTAGCTTCTTACTCTGCTCAGTGAACTTAAGATCTATTGCATTTTCTAATTGATTACAACGCACGTCAAATTTCTTACTTTGTTCCCCTTGCTTCTTACTCTGTTCAGCTAACTTAAGATCTATTGCTTTTTCTAATTGATCACTACGCACGTCAAATTTCTTACTTTGTTCCTCTTGCTTCTTACTCTGTTCAGCTAGCTTCTTACTGTGTTCCTCTAACTTAATATCTATGTTTCTGTTCTGTTCCTCTTGCTTCTTACTCTGTTCTGTTATCAGCATCGTCAGGTTTCGAAGCCTGGAAAGATTCTCCCCCTCATTAATCTGGATGTTTGTAGCCCCGTCTTGTTTATTTTCCTCAGTTTCCTGATTTTCGTTTACTTTTGACATCTCATCATTGGTACCCTGCACATCTAATTTCGACATTTTAACTGATCTTATAATACTACGGTTTCTCAAATTTATATTCCCCAAATTATCCCTGTTACTCATTACCCAAAAAACAAATCATCAAAAGAACACTCCTAATTTATAACCGTAGTTCCCTAACTTGATATATGCCTCTTTATTGAAAAACTCGGAATGAATGCAAAGAGTACTCGTTTATATCGTACATGAAAACAACTTTAAACTTTAACATACTTGAAATAAACTGGATTTATACATAATATCCATTCACTACAGTACGATATTTCGTAGCCCCACAGTTGGTTGTACCATTTGTAACGGCTACCTTCGTCGTTGGATATCGCTCTACAAGTTGGGCGATCATTTATAACGTTTCTACAGATATTACACTCAAGACTCCTTAAAACCACCTCATCGTTCTTATTTAGCATTGGCCTGTCTAGACAGGCGACATACACGTTATAAATTTAGTTTTACTGGGCGCCAGTTATCGTAAAGATAACACATTAAAATTTTATTTAGGCACGGCCGCTCCCTTCCTTGAGCCAAGATCTATCATCGGAGCGTAGGGCAATAAACTTGCTCTATGAGATACTCTTTGCATTCCAACTATCCTATATATTCAACTCCCAATGAACAAGACATTTTAACTAATACTGGTTTATTTACAACAAAATTATTAATAACATTTGATCTGAGGTTTCGAGTTGTGTACAATATGTGCATTAATATTCCCTAATTGCTGGGCAATATTGACTGTCTTCTCGCTGGCGCTGATCTTCTGTGTTGATAATAACTCGGTCCACATATACTACTTGGTGCCTTGTGGTTCAAAGTCCATCTCGTTGGTCTGCTTGCAGTCTAATTTGAGATCTTACGCCAACACGCGTTTATTGACCTTTGAAAACTTTTGTTTTCTATTTGCTAACTGTACTTCGTCTAGTTGTTGTGGTTGTTGTTGCTGCTGCTGCTTGTTTCTGAGTTTGATCACCATGGTAAGCAAATTTGAACAAACCAGGCTAATTGAATTCACTAAGTCCCATCGTACTGAGGGACTGACAGAGTCTACGACTCACAGAGTCAATGAGTGAGTGCGTGATCGATTAAGTGAATGACAGAATAGAACAGATAGAATAGAATAGCCAGTGCTGCAGTCGCGCAGGGCTTTTATACACTCTGAGTTGTCCCAATGTTTCGCGGCATAAATTTGCCCGCGACCCATCAGACCAATTATAGCAAAGCATTTCTCAGTCCTCAAGCGTCGCGTTACTTTTCCCAGCGGGAATACAGGCTCTCGTAGTTCAAATATTCCACTCAGTACCCGCTATTCCTCTAGTTGCGCATGTATAATTTTCCGCCAAATCTTTCTCCAAGCCCTTGTCTCCTGTCAGCTTGGCTTCGTAGTTGTAGTTGTAGTCTTAACCTTAGTCCTAGTCCTAGTCCTAGTCCTAGTCCTAGTCCTAGTCCTAGTCTTAGTCGTAGTCGTAGTCGTAGTCGTAGTCGTAGTCGTAGTCGTAGTCTTAGTCTTAGTCTTAGTCGTAGTCTTAGTCTTAGTCTTAGTCTTAGTCTTAGTCTTAGTCTTAGTCGTTGTCGTAGTCGTAGTCGTAGTCGTAGTCGTAGTCGTAGTCTTAGTCTTAGTCTTAGTCTTAGTCTTAGTCTTAGTCGTAGTCGTAGTCGTAGTCGTAGTCGTAGTCGTAGTCTTAGTCTTAGTCTTAGTCTTAGTCTCAGTCTTAGTCTTAGTCGTAGTCGTAGTCGTAGTCTTAGTCTTAGTCGTAGTCGTAGTCGTAGTCGTAGTCGTAGTCGTAGTCGTGGTCTTAGCCTTAGTCGTAGTCGTAGTCGTACTCTTAGCCTTAGTCGTAGTAGTAGTCTTAGTCTTAGTTTTGGTCTTAGTCGTAGTCGTAACCGTTTTCGTTGTCGTAGTCTTAGTCTTAGTCGTAGTCTTAGTCTTAGTTTTGGTCTTAGTCGTAGTCGTAACCGTTTTCGTTGTCGTAGTCTTAGTCGTAGTCTTTGTCTTGGTCGTAGTTGTAGTCGTAGTCGTAGTCATAGTCTTAGCCTTAGTCGTAGCCTTAGTCGTAGTCGTAGGCTTAGCCTTAGTCTTAGTCTTAGTCGTAGTCGTAGTCTTAGTCTTAGTCGTAGTCGTAGTCTTAGTCTTAGCCTTAGTCGTAGTCTTAGTCTTAGTCGTAGTCGTAGTCTTAAACTTAGCCTTAATCGTAGTCGTAGTCTTAGTCTTAGTCGTAGCCTTAGTCTTAGTTGTAGTCGTAGTCGTAGTCTTAGCCTTAGTCTTAGTCTTAGTCGTAGTCGTAGTCTTAGACTTAGTCGTAGTCCTAGTCTTAGTCGTAGTCTTAGACTTAGTCGTAGTCCTAGTCGTAGTCTTAACCATAGTCTTAGTCGTAGTCGTAGTCGTAGTCTTAGCCTTAGTCGTAGTCGTAGTCTTAGCCTTAGTCTTAGTCTTAGTCTTAATCATAGTCTTAATCTTAGTCGTAGTTTAGTCGTAGTTGTAGTCGTAGTCGTAGTCGTAGTCGTAGTTGTAGTCGTAGTCTTAGCCTTAGTCATAGTGTTAGTCGTAGTCGTAGTCGTAGTTGAAGTCTTAGTCGTAGTCTTAGCCTTAGTCTTAATCTTAGTCGTAGTGGTAGTCGTAGTCGTAGTCTTAGTCTTAGTCTTAGTCTTAGTCATAGTCTTAATCTTAGTCGTAGTCGTAGTTGTAGTCTTAGCCTTAGTCTTAGTCTTAGTCGTAGTCGTAGTCGTAGTCTTAGTCTTAGTCTTAGTCTTAGTCTTGGTCGTAGTCGTAGTTGTAGTTGTAGTCTTAGCCTTAGTCTTAGTCTTAGTCGTAGTCTTAGTCGTAGTTATAGTCTTAGCCTTAGTCTTAGTCGTAGTCTTAGTCGTAGTGTAGTCTTAGTCTTAGTCGTAGTCTAAGTCTTAGTCTTAGTCTTAATCTTAGTCGTACTCGTAGTTGTATTCTTAGACTTAGTCGTAGTCGTAGTCGTAGTTGTAGTCTTAGCCTTGGTCTTAGTCGTAGTCGTAGTCTTAGCCTTAGCCTTAGCCGTAGCCGTAGCCGTAGTCGTAGTCGTAGTCGTAGTAGTAGTCGTAGTCGTAGCCGTAGTCCTAGTCCTAGTCCTAGTCGTAGTCGTAGTCGTAGTCGTAGTCGTAGTCGTAGTGTTAGTCTTAGTCTTAGCCTTAGTCGTAGTCGTAGTCGTAGTCTTAGTCGTAGTTTTAGTCTTAGTCGTTGTCGTAGTAGTAGTCTTAGTCTTAGCCTAAGTCTTAGTGGTAGTCGTAGTCTAAGTCTTAGTCTTAGTCGTAGTCTTAGTCTTAGCCTAAGTCGTAGTCTTAGTCGTAGTCGTAGTCTTAGTCGTTGTCGTAGTCGTTTTCGTTGTCGTAGTCTTAGTCGTAGTCTTAGTCTTAGTCTTAGTCTTAGTTGTAGTCGTAGTCGTAGTCGTAGTCGTAGTCGTAGACGTAGTCGTAGTCGTAGCCTTAGTCGTAGTCGTAGTCGTAGTCGTAGTCGTAGTCGTAGTCTTAGTCGTAGTCTTAGTCTTAGTCTTAGTCGTAGTCTTAGTCTTAGTCTTAGTTTTGGTCTTAGTCGTTGTCGTAGTCTTAGTCGTAGTCGTAGTCTTAGTTGTAGTCGTAGTCCTAGTCTTAGCCTTAGTCGTAGTTGTAGTCGTAGTCATAGTCTTAGCCTTAGTCGTAGTCGTAGTCGTAGTCGTAGTCTTATTCTTAGTCTTAGTCTTAGTCTTAGTCTTAATCTTAGCCTTAGTCGTATTCTTAGTCTTAGTCTTAGCCTTAGTCGTAGTCTTAGTCTTAGTCGTAGTCGTAGTCGTAGTCTTAGTCTTAGTCTTAGTCTTAGTCGTAGTCGTAGTCGTAGTCGTAGTCGTAGTCGTAGTCTTAGTCTTAGTCTTAGTCGTAGTCGTAGTCGTAGTCGTAGTCGTAGTCTTAGCCTTAGTCGTAGTCGTAGTCGTACTCTTAGCCTTAGTCGTAGTAGTAGTCTTAGTCTTAGTTTTGGTCTTAGTCGTAGTCGTAACCGTTTTCGTTGTCGTAGTCTTAGTCGTAGTCTTTGTCTTGGTCGTAGTTGTAGTCGTAGTCGTAGTCGTAGTCATAGTCTTAGCCTTAGTCGTAGCCTTAGTCGTAGTCGTAGGCTTAGCCTTAGTCTTAGTCTTAGTCGTAGTCTTAGTCTTAGTCGTAGTCGTAGTCGTAGTCTTAGTCTTAGCCTTAGTCGTAGTCGTAGTCTTAGTCTTAGTCGTAGTCGTAGTCTTAAACTTAGCCTTAATCGTAGTCGTAGTCTTAGTCTTAGTCGTAGCCTTAGTCTTAGTTGTAGTCGTAGTCTTAGCCTTAGTCTTAGTCTTAGTCGTAGTCTTAGACTTAGTCGTAGTCCTAGTCTTAGTCGTAGTCTTAGACTTAGTCGTAGTCCTAGTCGTAGTCTTCACCTTAGTCTTAGTCGTAGTCGTAGTCGTAGCCTTAGTCTTAGCCTTAGTCGTAGTCGTAGTCTTAGCCTTAGTCTTAGTCTTAGTCTTAATCATAGTCTTAATCTTAGTCGTAGTTTAGTCGTAGTTGTAGTCGTAGTCGTAGTCGTAGTTGTAGTCGTAGTCTTAGTCTTAGTCATAGTGTTAGTCGTAGTCGTAGTCGTAGTTGAAGTCTTAGTCGTAGTCTTAGCCTTAGTCTTAATCTTAGTCGTAGTGGTAGTCGTAGTCTTAGTCGTAGTCTTAGTCTTAGTCATAGTCTTAATCTTAGTCGTAGTCGTAGTTGTAGTCTTAGCCTTAGTATTAGTCTTAGTCGTAGTCGTAGTCTTAGTCTTAGTCTTGGTCGTAGTCGTAGTTGTAGTTGTAGTCTTAGCCTTAGTCTTAGTCGTAGTTGTAGTCTTAGCCTTAGTCTAAGTCGTAGTCTTAGTCGTAGTGTAGTCTTAGTCTTAGTCGTAGTCTAAGTCTTAGTCTTACTCTTAATCTTAGTCGTAGTCGTAGTTGTATTCTTAGACTTAGTCGTAGTCGTAGTCGTAGTTGTAGTCTTAGCCTTGGTCTTAGTCGTAGTCGTAGTCTTAGCCTTAGCCTTAGCCGTAGCCGTAGTCGTAGTCGTAGTCGTAGTAGTAGTCGTAGTCGTAGTCGTAGCCGTAGTCCTAGTCCTAGTCCTAGTCCTAGTCCTAGTCCTAGTCCTAGTCGTAGTCGTAGTCGTAGTCGTAGTGTTAGTCTTAGTCTTAGCCTTAGTCGTAGTCGTAGTCGTAGTCTTAGTCGTAGTTTTAGTCTTAGTCGTTGTCGTAGTCGTAGTCTCTTAGTCTTAGTGGTAGTCGTAGTCTAAGTCGTAGTCTTAGTAGTAGTCGTAGTCGTAGTCTTAGTCTTAGTTTTGGTCTTAGTCGTTGTCGTAGTCTTAGTCTTAGTCGTAGTCGTAGTCGTAGTCGTAGTCGTAGTCGTAGTCGTAGTCGTAGCCGTAGTCATAGTCATAGTCATAGTCTTAGTCTTAGTCTTAGTCTTAGTCGTAGTCGTAGTCGTAGTCGTAGTCGTAGTCGTAGTCTTAGTCTTAGTCTTAGTCTTAGTCTTAGTCGAAGTCGTAGTCGTAGTCGAAGTCGTAGTCTGAGTCGTAGTCGTAGTCTTAGTCGTAGCCATAGTCGTAGTCGTAGTCTTAGTCTTAGTCTAAGTCTTAGTCTTAGTCTTAGCCTTAGCCTTAGCCTTAGTCGTAGTCTTACTCTTAGCCTTAGTCGTAGTCATAGTCGTAGTCTTAGTCTAAGCCTTAGTCGTAGTCGTCGTAGTCTTAGTCTTAGTCTTAGCCTTAGTCGTGGTCATAGTCTTAGTCGCAGTCGTAGTCTTTGTCGTAGTGGTAGTCGTAGTCGTAGTCGTAGTCTTAGTCTTAGTCGTCGCCGTAGTCTTAGTCTTAGCCTTAGTCTTAGTCGTAGTCTTAGTAGTAGTCGTAGTCGTAGTCTTAGTCTTAGTTTTGGTCTTAGTCGTTGTCGTAGTCGTTTTCGTTGTCGTAGTCTTAGTCTTAGTTGTAGTCGTAGTCGTAGTCATAGTCTTAGCCATAGTCGTAGCCTTAGTCGTAGTCGTAGTCTTAGCCTTAGTCTTAGTCGTAGTCTTAGTCTTAGTCGTAGTCTTAGTCGTAGTCGTATTCGTAGTCGTAGTCGTAGTCGTAGTCTTAGTCGTAGCCATAGTCGTAGTCGTAGTCGTAGTCTTAAACTTAGCCTTAATCGTAGTCCTAGTCGTAGTCTTAGCCTTAGTCGTAGCCTTAGTCTTAGTTGTAGTCGTAGTCGTAGTCTTAGCCTTAGTCTTAGTCTTAGTCTTAGTCGTAGTCGTAGTCTTAGCCTTAGTCTTAGTCTTAGTCGTAGTCTTAGTCTTAGTCTTAGTCTTAGTCTTAGTCTTAGTCGTAGTCTTAGACTTAGTCTTAGACTTAGTCGTAGTCCTAGTCGTAGTCTTAACCTTAGTCTTAGTCGTAGTCGTAGCCTTAGTCTTAGTCGTAGCCTTAGTCGTAGACGTAGTCTTAGTCTTAGTCGTGGCCTTAGTCGTAGTCGTAGCCTTAGTCTTAGTCGTAGTCGTAATCGTAGTCTTAGTCGTAGTCTTAGTCTTGGTCGTAGTCGTAGTCTTAAACTTAGCCTTAGTCGTAGTCGTAGTCTTAGCCTTAGTCGTAGCCTTAGTCTTAGTTGTAGTCGTAGTCTTAGCCTTTGTCTTAGTCTTAGTCGTAGTCTTAGACTTAGTCTTAGACTTAGTCGTAGTCCTAGTCGTAGTCTTAACCTTAGTCTTAGTCGTAGTCGTAGCCTTAGTCTTAGTCGTAGCCTTAGTCGTAGTCGTAGTCTTAGTCTTAGTCGTGGCCTTAGTCGTAGTCGTAGCCTTAGTCTTAGTCGTAGTCGTAATCGTAGTCTTAGTCGTAGTCTTAGTAGTAATCTTAGTCTTAGTCTTAGCCTTAGTCGTAGTGATAGTCGTAGTCGTAGTGGTAGTCGTTGTCGTAGTCGTAGTCTTAGCATTAGTCTTAGTCTTAGCCTTAGTCGTAGTCGTAGTCTTAGTCTCAGCCTTAGTCGTATTCGTAGTCGTCGTAGTCTTAGTCTTAGCCTTAGTCGTAGTCGTAGTCTTAGCCTTAGTCATAGTCTTAGCCTTAGTGTTAGTCGTAGTCTTAGTCGTAGTCGTAGTCTTAGTCTTAGTCGGTGCCTTAGTCGTAGTCGTAGTCGTAGTCGTAGTCGTAGTCTTAGTCTTAGTCGTAGTCTTAGTCTTAGTCTTAGTCTTAGTCGTAGTCGTAGTCGTAATCTTAGTCGTAGTCGTAGTCTTAGCCTTAGTCGTAGTCGTAGTCTTAGTCTTAGTCTTAGTCATAGTCGTAGCCTTAGTCATAGTCGTAGTCGTAGTCTTCGTCTTAGTCGTAGTATTAGTCTTAGTCGTAGTCTTAGTCGTAGCCTTAGTCGTAGTCTTAGTCTTAGTCTTAGTCGTAGTCTTAGTCGTAGTCTTCGTCTTAGTCTTAGTCGTAGTCTTAGTCGTAGTCGTAGCCTTAGTCTTAGCCTTAGTCGTAGTCGTAGTCTTAGCCTTAGTCTTAGTCTTAGTCTTAATCATAGTCTTAATCTTAGTCGTAGTATAGTCGTAGTTGTAATCTTAGTCGTAGTCGTAGTCGTAGTTGTAGTCGTAGTCTTAGTCTTAGTCATAGTGTTAGTCGTTGTCGTAGTCGTAGTTGAAGTCTTAGTCGTAGTCTTAGCCTTAGTCTTAATCTTAGTCGTAGTCGTAGTCGTAGTCGTAGTCGTAGTCGTAGTCTTAGTCATAGTCTTAATCTTAGTCGTAGTCGTAGTTGTAGTCTTAGCCTTAGTCTTAGTCGTAGTCTTAGTCTTAGTCTTAGTCTTGGTCGTAGTCGTAGTCGTAGTTGTAGTTGTAGTCTTAGCCTTAGTCTTAGTCTTAGTCGTAGTCTTAGTCGTAGTTGTAGTCTTAGCCTTAGTCTTAGTCGTAGTCTTAGTCGTAGTGTAGTCTTAGTCTTAGTCGTAGTCTAAGTCTTAGTCTTAGTCTTAATCTTAGTCGTAGTCGTAGTTGTATTCTTAGACTTAGTCGTAGTCGTAGTCGTAGTTGTAGTCTTAGCCTTGGTCTTAGTCGTAGTCGTAGTCGTAGTCTTAGCCTTAGCCTTAGCCTTAGCCGTAGCCGTAGTCGTAGTAGTAGTCGTAGTCGTAGTCGTAGTCGTAGCCGTAGTCCTAGTCCTAGTCGTAGTCGTAGTCGTAGTGTTAGTCTTAGTCTTAGCCTTAGTCGTAGTCGTAGTCGTAGTTTTAGTCTTAGTCGTTGTCGTAGTCGTAGTCGTAGTCGTAGTCTTAGTCTTAGCCTAAGTCTTAGTGGTAGTCGTAGTCTAAGTCTTAGTCTTAGTCGTAGTCTTAGTCTTAGCCTTAGTCGTAGTCTTAGTAGTAGTCGTAGCCTTAGTCTTAGTTTTGGTCTTAGTTTTGGTCTTAGTCGTTGTCGTAGTCGTTTTCGTAGTCGTAGTCGTAGTCGTAGCCGTAGTCGTAGTCGTTGTCGTAGTCGTTTTCGTAGTCGTAGTCTGAGTCGTAGTCGTAGTCTTAGTCGTAGCCATAGTCGTAGTCTTAGTCTTAGTCTTAGCCTTAGTCTTAGTCTTAGCCTTAGCCTTAGTCGTAGTCTTACTCTTAGCCTTAGTCGTAGTCATAGTCGTAGTCTTAGTCTCAGCCTTAGTCGTAGTCGTCGTCGTAGTCTTAGTCGTAGTCTTAGTCTTAGTCTTAGTCTTAGCCTTAGTCGTGGTCATAGTCTTAGTCGCAGTCGTAGTCTTTGTCGTAGTGGTAGTCGTAGTCGTAGTAGTAGTCGTAGTCTTAGTCGTAGTCGTAGTCTTAGTCTTAGCCTTAGTCTTAGTCGTAGTCTTAGTAGTAGTCGTAGTCTTAGTCTTAGATTTGGTCTTAGTCGTTGTCGTAGTCGTTTTCGTTGTCGTAGTCTTAGTCTTAGTCTTAGTTGTAGTCGTAGTCGTAG
The DNA here is from genome assembly GCA_946902985.2 of Meconema thalassinum. Taxonomy (NCBI): domain Eukaryota; kingdom Metazoa; phylum Arthropoda; class Insecta; order Orthoptera; family Tettigoniidae; genus Meconema; species Meconema thalassinum. The sequence continues at coordinate 285,273,951 of OX336393.1, read as the reverse complement.
TCGTAGTCTTAGCCTTAGTCATAGTCGTAGTCTTAGCCTTAGTCTTAGTCGTAGTCATAGTCTTAGTCGTAGTCGTAGTCTTAGTCCTAGTCGTAGTCTGAGTCGTAGTCGTAGTCTTAGTCGTAGCCTTTGTCATAGTCGTAGTCTTAGTCTTAGTCTTAGTCTTAGTCTTAGCCTTAGTCTTAGTCTTAGTCTTAGCCTTAGTCGTAGTCTTAGTCTTAGCCTTAGTCGTAGTCATAGTCGTAGTCTTAGTCTCAGCCTTAGTCGTAGTCGTCGTCGTAGTCTTAGTCGTAGCCTTAGTCTTAGCCTTAGTCGTAGTCATAGTCTTAGTCGCAGTCGTAGTCTTAGTCGTAGTGGTAGTCGTAGTCTTAGTCTTACCATTAGTCGTAGTGGTAGTCGTACTCTTAGCCTTAGTCGTAGTAGTAGTCTTAGTCGTAGTCTTAGTTTTAGTCTTAGTCGTAGTCGTAGTCTTAGTCTTAGTTTTGGTCTTAGTCGTAGTCGTAACCGTTTTCGTTGTCGTAGTCTTAGTCGTAGCCTTAGTCTTCGTCGTAGTTGTAGTCGTAGTCTTAGTCGTAGTCGTAGTCATAGTCTTAGCCTTAGTCGTAGTTTTAGTCGTAGTCTTAGTCGTAGTCATAGTCGTAGTCGTAGTCGTAGTCTTAGTCGTAGCCTTAGTCGTAGTCGTAGTCTTAGTCTTAGCCTTAGTCGTAGTCTTAGTCGTAGTCGTAGTCTTAAACTTAGCCTTAATCGTAGTCGTAGTCTTAGTCTTAGTCGTAGCCTTAGTCTTAATCTTAGCCTTAGTCTTAGTCGTAGTCGTAGTCCTAGTCGTAGTCTTAACCTTAGTCTTAGTCGTAGTCGTAGCCTTAGTCTTAGTCGTAGCCTCAGTCGTAGTCGTAGTCTTAGTCTTAGTCGTAGCCTTAGTCTTAGTCGTAGCCTTAGTCTTAGTCGTAGTCGTAATCGTAGTCTTTGTCGTAGTCTTAGTAGTAATCTTAGTCTTAGTCTTAGCCTTAGTCGTAGTGATAGTCGTAGTCGTAGTGGTAGTCGTTGTCGTAGTCGTAGTCTTAGCATTAGTCGTAGTCTTAGTCTCAGCCTTAGTCGTAGTCGTAGTCGTCGTAGTCTTAGTCTTAGCCTTAGACGTAGTCGTAGTCGTAGCCTTAGCCTTAGTCATAGTCTTAGCCTTAGTGTTAGTCGTAGTCTTAGTCGCAGTCGTAGTCTTAGTCTTAGTCGTAGCCTTAGTCGTAGTCGTAGTCCTAGTCGTAGTCTTAGTCGTAGTCTTAGTCTTAGTCGTAGTCGTAGTCGTAGTCGTAGTCTAAGTCTTAGTCGTAGTCTTAGCCTTAGTCGTAGTCTTAGTCTTAGTCATAGTCGTAGCCATAGTCATAGTCGTAGTCTTCGTCTTAGTCGTAGTATTAGTCTTAGTCGTAGTCTTAGTCGTAGTCGTAGTCGTAGTCGTAGTCATAGTCTTAGTCGTAGTCATAGCCGTAGTCTTAGTCTTAGTCGTAGTCGTAGTCTTAGCCTTAGTCTTAGTCATAGTCTTAGTCTTAGTCTTAGACTTAGTCGTAGTCTTAGTCTTAGTCGTAGTCTTAGTCTTAGTCGTAGCCTTAGTCGTAGTCGTAGTCTTAGTCTTAGCCTTAGCCTTAGTCGTAGTCTTAGTCGTAGTCGTAGTCTTAGCCTTAGCCTTAGTCGTAGTCTTAGTCTTCGTCTAAGCCTTAGTCGTAGTCGTTGTCTTAGTCTTTGCCTTAGTCTTAGTCTAAGTCTTAGTCGTAGTCTTAGTCTTAGTCGTAGTCGTAGTCTTAGCCTTAGTGTTAGTCTAAGTCGTAGTCTTAGCCTTAGTCTTAGTCTCAGTCGTAGTCGTAGTCTTAGTCTTAGTCTTAGTCGTCGCCTTAGTCTTAGTCGTAGCCTTAGTCGTAGTCGTAATCTTAGTCTTAGTCGTAGCCTTAGTCTTAGCCTTAGTCGTAGTCGTAGTCTTAGTCTTAGCCTTAGTCGTAGTCGTAGTTTTAGTCTTAGCCTTGGTCTTAGTCGTAGCCATAGTCTTAGTCTTAGCCTTAGTCGTAGTCGTAGTCTTAGTATTTGTCTTAATCGTAGCATAAGTCTTATTCGTAGTCGTAGTTTTAGTCTTAGTCGTAGTCTTAGCCTTAGTCGTAGTCGTAGTCTTAGTCTTCGTCTTAGCCTTAGTCGTAGTCTTCGTCTTTGCCTTAGTCTTAGTCGTAGTCTTAGTCTTAGTCTTAGTCTTAGTCTTAGTCGTAGTCGTAGCCTTAGTCTTAGCCTTAGTCGTAGTTTTAGTCTTAGCCTTAGTCGTAGTCGTAGTCTTAGTCTTAGTCGTAGCCTTAGTCTAAGTCTTAGCCTTAGTCGTAGTCGTAGTCTTAGTCTTAGTCGTAGCTTTAGTCTTATTCGTAGTCGTAGCCTTAGTATTAGTCTTAGTCTTAGCCTTAGTCGTAGTCTTAGTCTTAGTCGTAGTCTTAGTCGTAGCCTTAGTCTTAGTCGTAGTCGTAGTCTTAGCCTCAGTCTTAGTCTTAGTCGTAGTCGTAACCGTAGTCTTTTCTTAGTCTTAGTCTTAGTCTTAGTCTTAATCGTAGTCGTAGTCGTAGTCGTAGCCTTAGCCTTAGTCTTAGTCTTAGTCTTAGTCTTAGCCTTAGTCTTAGTCTTAGTCGTTGTCTTAGTCGTTGTCTTAGTCGTTGTCTTAGTCGTAGTCTTAGTCTTAGTCTTAGTCTTAGTCTTAGTCTTAGTCTTAGTCTTAGTCTTTGCCTTAGTCGTTGTCGTTGTCGTAGTCTTAGTCTTAGTCTTAGCCTTAGTCGTAGTCGTAGTCGTAGTCTTAGCCTTAGTCTTAGTCGTAGTCTTAGCCTTTGTCTTAGTCGTAGTCGTAGTCGTAGTCTTAGTCTTAGTCGTAGTCTTAGTCTTAGTCGTAGTCTTAGCCTTAGTCTTAGTCGTAGTCGTAGTCTTAGCCTTAGTGTTAGTCGTAGTCGTAGTCGTAGCCTTAGTCGTAGTCTTAGCCTTAGCCTTAGTCTTAGTCGTAGTCGAAGTCTTAGTCTTAGCCTTAGTCTTAGTCTTAGTCGTAGTCTTAGTCTTAGTCTTAGTCGTAGTCTTAGCCTTTGTCTTAGCCGTAGTCGTAGTCTTAGCCTTAGTCTTAGGTGTAGTCGTAGTCGTAGTCGTAGTCTTAGTCTTAGTCTTAGTCTTATTCTTATTCTTATTCTTACACATATCGTCTCCTGACCCATTGGCTAGACCACGCCTGCGCGGCACTACAATTATCTCAGAAACGCAGGTTATCAGACAATTTCAACACACATCCAAATACTTGAGACTCGGGTGATGACCAAGAAGTTCCAAGCCCCTAAAATTAATTTATATCAACAGTGAAGACACTTAAAATTGACCACGGGAAATAATCGCAGCTACAGGCTTTAAGATCATGCATTCATTGTGTGTTGGTCTTCCCTTTTCTTTGGTCATGACATCCTTTGATCATCTGATCTGAGACTGAGAAACTAGGTTAGGGATGCCACCGAGTAGACCTCACTCGTTTTTATATTTCTTGGGTTAGTCAAGCAAGAAGCTCACGATGCGGACTGATTCTTCAACTCCACTGGCCTATTTTCCGACTCATCAGTTGCGCTCACTCTCCGCTAAGGCATGTGTTGGTACTCCCTGGACAACAAGTCTGTAAGCGAACATCTCGTGGCGCAGTGGCTGGCATTCTTAACGGTTACCCCTCAGGTACGGGTTCGATTGCTCGTCGGTAAAAAAACAAGTAGTTCCGTGAAGAACTATACAGCCTATTTTCATATATCCTGCTCATGTTAATTGCCTCTATAAACATACAAAATTTCAGTTAAATTGCTGTAACAGATTCGTAGATATTGAGAACCGTCTAAATATTTCAGATGGTCACCAGGTTGGATTTTTATTTTTGTACTATTACATTTAGATTATTGTGTACGTGTGGTATTCAAACTTCAATCGCATGATTAGAACACAAGATGTAAAAACGAGATTTTAAAATTACGCACAGCAGCCATCTTGTGATTATGCAAACAATTGAAATAAATTAGATGCCAGTGGATCAATATTTGTATAAGTACTTAACGTGCAACGTTTCACGGCACTCGGATAGTTAATTCGCGAGAAACGTCCATTTAAATATTTATATTCACGTCGCCGCCATGTTGGATTTGAGCTGACCAGGTTACTGAAAGTCCTATAGGTGAACATATGTTCATAGTCTCTATGAACATAAAAAAAATCAGTTTGTTTGCTGTAAAAGATTCATAGATATTGAGAACCGTCAAAATATTTCGGAAGCTCGCCATTTAGGATTCTTATATGTATAGGCCATAGAGTTATGTACCATTCAAGGACAATTATTGCCTAGGTTCATTATTCAAACTTTCACTTCGATCGCATGATTACGACACAAGAAATAAAAACTTAATTTTAAGATTTCGCACAGCCGCCATCTTGAGGTTACGTAAACAATTGAATTAAATTAGATGGCAGTGCATTACAATCTGCAAAATCATTTACTGTACCACATTTCACTGCGCTCAGAGAGTTAAATCACGAGAAAAGTCTATTAAAATATTTTTAATTCGCTTGGTCGCCATGTTCGTTTTGTACTGTAACGGCTACCTTCGTCGTTGGATATCGCTCTACAAATTGGGCGATCATTTATAACGTTTCTACAGATATTACACTCAAGACTCCTTAAAACCACCTCATCGTTCTTATTTAGCTTTGGCCTGTCTAGACAGACGACATACACTTTATTAATTTAGATTTACTGGGCGCCAGTTATCGTAAAGATAACACATTACAATTTTATTTAGCCACGGCCGCTCCCTTCCTTGAGCCAAGATCTATCATCGGAGCGTAGGGCAATAAACTTGCTCTATGAGATACTCTTTGCATTCCAACTATCCTATATATTCAACTCCCAATGAACAAGACATTTTAACTAATACTGGTTTATTTACAACAAAATTATTAATAACATTTGATCTGAGGTTTCGAGCTGTGTACAATATGTGCATTAATATTCCCTAATTGCTGGGCAATATTGACTGTCTTCTCGCTAGCGCTGATCTTCTGTGTTGATAATAACTCTGTCCACATACCTGGTGCCTTGTGGTTCAAAGTCCATCTCGTTGGTCTGCTTGCAGTCTAATTTGAGATCTTACGCCAACACACGTTTATTGACCTTTGAAAACATATGTTTTCTTGTTGTTGTTGTTGTTGTTGTTGTTGTTGTTGTTGTTGTTGTTGTTGCTGCTGCTGCTGCTGCTGCTTGTTTCTGAGTTTGATCACCATGGTAAGCAAATTTGAACAAACCAGGCTAATTGAATTCACTAAGTCCCATCTTACTGAGGGACTGACAGAGTCTACGACTCACAAAGTCAATGAGTGAGTGCGTGATCGAATAAGTGAATGACAGAATAGAATCTATAGAATAGCCAGTGCTGAAGTCGCGCTGGGCTTTTATACACTCTGAATGGTCCCGATGTTTCGCGGCATAAATTTGCCCGCGACCCATCAGACCAATTATAGCAAAGCATTTCTCAGTCCTCAAGCGACGCTGTAACTTCTCCGAGCGGGAATACAGGCCCGCGTACTTCAAATATTCCTCTCAGAACCCGCTATTCCTCTCGTTGCGCATATATATTTTCCGCCCAAATCTTTCTCCAAGCCCTTGTCTCCCGTCAGCTTGGCTTCGTTCCAGAAATACATTTTCTTGCAATATGTTGCTTCACCGTCCATAACTTCTTCCAACCATGCCCGTCCTTCCTTTACAATTTAACTAATAAAACAGCCCTAGACCTCTATAAAAACCCTGTTTCTAAATCTAAACACTTGACAATATTATATATGATTATGGTAATGACGTGAATATGGTATGGCCCCTCCCTTGATAATAATGGGTGAATAAAACGATATAACTTTGATATTTCAATAATAATAATAATAATAATAATAATAATTACACAATGACTTTAAAAATAATAATAATAATAATAATAATAATAATAATAATAATAATAATAATAATAATAATTTGTACCGTAATCAAGATTACGTTACAAAACGTCCCCATGGTTTCATAAAGAATGTAATGAATGATGAAATCACAAATCTTCCCTTTAAAACTTAACAGGAAATACACTGAATATACATATATGACCCTTCAATTTATATACATAATGATTATACCCTTTACATTTTCCTTGATTGATCTGCACTCTTCTTGCAATGTTAAATTAAACATTCTGATTGTCCTGTGCAGTCATACAGGATTTACATGCTACATTTGTTCTTGTAGTCCCTTACAATTACAGAACGCAATATATTGCTTCTTGTTTCACGCAACACAAGTGATTCATCTCACTTCCACCAATTCCTTAGAGCCACGACACGACTCTAATTGTACGTTACCACACGGCAGTCTGCCCTTCTTGCTGCACTTGCTCTTTTCTATGATATTTCCTCAGATTGTAAATGTTATATGTACCTATGATACAATTTTCCTGATCTTTCAATAAGTAGGCATTCTTTCCTATCCTCGTGGAAACGACATAAGGTCCAGTAAACAATAAAAACAGCTTTGACATTTTCCCTTCCAATGCACAAGATGGCAACGGCTTACGTAACAATCGTTGCTACAAACTTCCATGTACTTCCTACCTCTCAACAAAACACTGACTAGTCTCGATAACATCACATGAGTCAACAATACATACCTGAAATAACTACCTAGTGTCCTACCTAATTTCCTCACTAACGTTGAGCAACTACTACTAAAATCTACTGTTGAGAACCACTTCCGCTCCTGAAAACGTTGAACTAAATCCTCCACTGCTTCAGTTCTCAGCTGGTCGTTTTCGATTCTGGTATTTAACATCCTGGCGTCTAAGCACAGTCTCACTGAATTGTCTTTCTTGGCTACTACAACTAATGGATTTAAACAATGGCGAGCTGAAGGCTCAATTATGTCGTTTTCCAACATTAATTCTATCTGTTCTTCGACGGCTTTCATATATTTAGTTGCGACAGGATACCTAGGCCCTACGAAACTACTTGTGTCTTTAACGACAAAACTATGCTCATATAAGTGCGTTGCTCCAGGTTTTGTGCTGAAAATTTCCTTATATTTTATTAATACCTCATGTAACTGATGACCTTGCACCTCATCCAGCTTACACTGTGACAATGCATCATGGATCTTACTCTCAAGTTCAGACTCCATTGCAACCTGACACACCTTAAAAACTTTGCTCTCACTAGCATCTCCGCGGTCTACCTCATTTACTTCAGGAATCTCATCACTCACAACCACGTTGCTTTCTACCTCAAACATACACACTTTCATTTGTTTGTCAGTCTTAGACACCTTATACGTAACCTGAACTTCTTTATCCTGCCAAAATAAACATATCCTGCCAAAATGAAAATCTAATTTAACTTGATATAATGATAACCATTCCGCACCGAGAATCACCGGATATACTAAATTTGGAACTGCCAAACAGGGCTGAAATTTAACTAACTCACTAATGTTAATTGGAACTGCGACTTGCTTAGATAGTTTCTGAGACCTACTACCTACAGCTGTGACAATGAAAGTGGACTTAACTGGAATTATATCAACATGAATACCTTCTCTCATTACATCTTCCAAAAATCTTAAATTTATACAAGAGTTTTCGCTTCCACTGTCCAATAAAACATCAACTTCTTTACCCCACACATTAAGTTTAATTACTGGTGACATAATCTCATTCTCAACATTATCTAAATTTCCACCATTTAGGTCATAAAGCAGTTCTTCTCTAACATCTATATTAAAATCTCCTAAATACTCAATATTCCTAGGACATTGAACTGCAATCACTTCGGGCTGTCTGTTGACCTCACTGCAACCCGTTATTCGTTTAAATTAGGCCTACTTGCCCCTGGTGTAGATTGTTGTTCTTGTTGACCTGTACGTCTGTCTGGCCTAGTACCTTCCCCTCCTCTGTTCAAATTCTCGTTCCTCGTATTTGCTGTGCGTCCCCCATTGTCAAGTCGTCTTTCGTAATTCGCATTCCTGCCTTGTTCTCTTCCCCTCTCTCTCTCACTTTGCACGAAATTATCTCCTCTACTTATTGGCTTGCGGTCGGTCCTACTATTTTCAAGAGAGTCAAAGTTTTCCAATAGCTTCTCGAATCCGTCAATAGTAGTAATATTCTGCATGAAGAATGCCTCTTTAATTATATCGGGAAAATGCCGTAATAATGTTTTAATTACCTGTGATTCAGTCTCTAAACCTTCTAAATTCTGGCATATAAGTACATGCGCTAAGAAATACTCTGTGTACGAAACACCATCTCTCCTTTGGTACTTTCCAAAAATAATGTTACATCTTTCTCTTTCTTGCACATTTTCATTCCAGTACTTGGCTATGAACTTCTCTTTAAATTTTCTAAAACTAGTCATCTGGTATTTATACACACTGAACCATGACCTTGAATCCCTAACAAAGGATTTATCTAGCATCTCAAGTACTTGTTCCCATTGAACGATCCCCTCTTCTAAATCTTTAGCGAACTTCTTTTCTACTGTTTTTAAGAATTCCATTGGGTTATATGCCTTGCTTGTGAATACTGGCAAATCTGCCTCTTTAGTTAGAAATCTACTTAAATTTCCTAATTGTGCATTACCGCTATTTGTTGCTATTTGCTTCTGACATCTCTGAAATTTCTCCTCCATTTTATCTGTTTTACTCGCTACTTGATCACTGATACTGTTAAATTTACTGTTAACCTCTTCCCTAATTTCTTGATTATCGCTCTCTACTTTATTTTCTAAATTACCTATTTTAGCAATATTATTATCACACTTGACCTTCATGCTGTTGACTTCTCCTTCTAAGTCAACCCTAACCCTACTACATTTAATTTTCACTTCCTCGTCAATTTTGTCACCTCGCTCCGACACTTGTTGCATTCTGGCGTCAACCATAAGTGACCATGATTCCTCCACCTTAGTAATCCTGTTTTCTAACTTATTGTGAAATTCTCGGCCTACTTCTTTAATTTATCTATTGAAATTCTCTGTAGCTTCATCAAACTTCTTACGTTGTTCATCTAGCTTCTTACTATGCTCAGTGAACTTAAGATCTATTGCTTTTTCTAATTGATCACTACGCACGTCAAATTTCTTACTTTGTTCCGTTATCAGCATCGTCAGGTTTCGAAGCCAGGAAGGATTCTCCCCCTCATTAATCTGGATGTTTGTAGCCCCGTCTTGTTTATTTTCCTCAGTTTCCTGATTTTCGCTTACTTTTGACATCTCATCATTGGTACCCTGCACATCTAATTTCGACATTTTAACTGATCTTATAATACTACGGTTTCTCAAATTTATATTCCCCAAATTATTCCTGTTACTCATTACCCAAAAAACAACTCATCAAAAGAACACTCCTAATTTATAACCGTAGTTCCCTAACTTGATATATGCCTCTTTATTGAAAAACTCGGAATGAATGCGAAGAGTACTCGTTTATATCGTACATGAAAACAACTTTAAACTTTAACATACTTGAAATAAACTGGATTTGTACATAATATCCATTCACTTCAGTACCATATTTCATAGCCCCACGTTGGGCGCCATTTGTAACGGCTACCTTCGTCGTTGGATATCGCTCTACAAGTTGGGCGATCATTTATAACGTTTCTACAGATATTACACTCAAGACTCCTTAAAACCACCTCATCGTTCTTATTTAGCATTGGCCTGTCTAGACAGACGACATACACTTTATTAATTTAGATTTACTGGGCGCCAGTTATCGTAAAGATAACACATTAAAATTTTATTTAGCCACGGCCGCTCCCTTCCTTGAGCCAAGATCTATCATCGGAGCGTAGGGCAATAAACTTGCTCTATGAGATACTCTTTGCATTCCAACTATCCTATATATTCAACTCCCAATGAACAAGACATTTTAACTAATACTGGTTTATTTACAACAAAATTATTAATAACATTTGATCTGAGGTTTCGAGCTGTGTACAATATGTGCATTAATATTCCCTAATTGCTGGGCAATATTGACTGTCTTCTCGCTAGCGCTGATCTTCTGTGTTGATAGTAACTCTGTCCACATACCTGGTGCCTTGTGGTTCAAAGTCCATATCGTTGGTCTGCTTGCAGTCTAATTTGAGATCTTACGCCAACACACGTTTATTGACCTTTGAAAACATATGTTTTCTTGTTGTTGTTGTTGTTGTTGTTGTTGCTGCTGCTGCTTGTTTCTGAGTTTGATCACCATGGTAAGCAAATTTGAACAAACCAGGCTAATTGAATTCACTAAGTCCCATCTTACTGAGGGACTGACAGAGTCTACGACTCACAAAGTCAATGAGTGAGTGCGTGATCGAATAAGTGAATGACAGAATAGAATCTATAGAATAGCCAGTGCTGAAGTCGCGCTGGGCTTTTATACACTCTGAATGGTCCCGATGTTTCGCGGCATAAATTTGCTCGCGACCCATCAGACCAATTATAGCAAAGCATTTCTCAGTCCTCAAGCGACGCTGTAACTTCTCCGAGCGGGAATACAGACCCGCGTACTTCAAATATTCCTCTCAGAACCCGCTATTCCTCTCGTTGCGCATATATATTTTCCGCCCAAATCTTTCTCCAAGCCCTTGTCTCCCGTCAGCTTGGCTTCGTTCCAGAAATACATTTTCTTGCAATATGTTGCTTCACCGTCCATAACTTCTTCCAACCATGCCCGTCCTGTCTTTACAATTTAACTAATAAAACAGCCCTAGACCTCTATAAAAACCCTGTTTCTAAATCTAAACACTTGACAATATTATGTATGATTATGGTAATGACGTGAATATGGTATGGCCCCTCCCTTGATATTAATGGGTGAATAAAACGATATAACTTTGATATTTCAATAATAATAATAATAATACCGGTAATAATAATAATAATAATTACACAATGACTTTAAAAATAATAATAATAATAATAATAATAATAATAATAATAATAATAATAATAATTTGTACCGTAATCAAGATTACGTTACAGTACTTTACAGGTTTATGAAATATACATAGATAAATTTGTATCAGTACCCTTTATCACTGTACAAAATTGCAGGGTGAAATCTGTAATAGTTTCGGAGATATAGAATGTCAGTGAAATATTTCGCACAGCCGCCATTTTGAGGTTATGTAAACAATTGAACTAAATTAGACTCCAGTGCATTATAATGTGTATAAACAATTGCTGTACCAAATTTCATTACGTTTGGATAGTTAAATCGTGAGAAAAGTCTATTTAAAAGACTCAACTTCGCTTGGCCGCCATGTTGGTTTTGTAGTCATCAGGTTTTTCAAAGTCTCATAGGTGAACTTCTAGTAGTGCCCTTTATCACCGTGCAGAATTTCAGGGCGATATCGGTAATAGTTTCGGAGATATTGAATGCTAGTGAAATATTTCGCACAGCCGCCATGTTGGATTGGTGAGACGTAACAAAATTTGAAGGGCACGGTCGAGGTCGCCGGGAATAGCGCTATGAACTCACTGAGTTTCATTGAATCGCTCCAGCCGTTTAGATTTTATTAGGGACACACACACCTCACACACACACACACACACACACACACACACGCACACACACACGCACACACACACGGACAAAAGGTGATCTCATAAGCCTATTTTTTCAAAATTGAAAATAGGCTAAAAACCACAAAAAAAACAAGAAATTCCGTGACGAACTAAAGAGCCTACTTTTCTTAAAATTTAAGATTCATCCCAACGATTAATCTATATGGATCTATCTAGAATAATGACGAAATTAAGTTGGTAATATCGAAATTTCTAATTAGTTCGAAATACTGTATACCTGGCATAATGTAGCCTAATAGAGCACTACAGTTGGCAGCCCTGGTGACTGTATATATTCTTAGTTCCATCTTTTAAGGTACAGAATACAAAATTTGTTTGAAGTTCAATGGATAGCATGGACGTTACATGCAGTTAAACTTTGGATCTAACAGCGCGCGTAAAATCATGTTGGCAACAATGTCATGCATGTATTGGTCAGAAATAATCTGAAATAATATGATCTATTGTTGTGCCAATTTTGAAGGAAATCCATTAGTTAGTATAGAAGGTACATGCATTTTAACATTGGACCTATCATCAGGCTTAGAATCATATTGGCAGCACTGACGTATATTAGTTACTCCAAATTAATCTAGAATGCCAGGTACTATACGTGTGCAAAGTTTAGACCTATTGGTTTGCGTACTTTCTGATATATTGATATTAGGGTAACAAAAATAGAGACAGCATTTATTAACAGTTGCCAGCCCTGGTTGCTCTTAAGAATATGCATAGTCATATCTGTTATGGTATACATAGCTAAAAAGCTGTCCTCCTGGTATTTAGCGGCACTAGATTTGTGTCATGAAGACATAAAGAGAACAACTGAAGTTCTTGATGTCTTTAAATTGCCCCTTGCATCAGTACCAACATTTGGACGGGGTATTGCAACATGTAAGTACGCCATCGTCCACAGGGACTTTCAATGTCGCACCTATTGAAAGGAAACAAATGACGGGATAGTAGTCTACCATGGAGGAAAGAATAAGAGGAGATGCCCTGAGCTCGTTTGAGTGAAGTCAAGCGCTGCAACCAAAGTGGGCGTAACCTTAACTCGTATTCGGTGTTCTGTGACTTGCATGAGGCATTGTGCATCGCTAAACCTTATTTTGGCCCTGGTTTTTATCGCGCTCCGGTTATGCAACCTTGGAAACGTAATAACAGTAGTGATAAGTCATTAAAAAAACTCTTCAATTGTAATCTCAGCATGTGTAGGCCTACCCTATATACCAAAAAAAAATAAAAATCATTCCTCTGCAAATCCCAATTTATCAAACGGCTGTCGGTCAATAATTACGGTAGGCCTACGTAATTAATCAATTCGAGGCTAATCGACAAGTTTCTACCCCCACAAAGAAAATACCGTACGGTACCGAAACGTATAGGCTATACCGTATTTTTGTGCAAATATGCGTCCTTTTTTAATTGTTCTGTTTATTAATTTTGAGGTTCGTATTCTTGAATATCAAAATGTGTACGACCAATGAGTGAAAGTGGCTGTGCTCGAAATTAGGCCTAAAATCTGATGAATGCCTCGACACCAATAAGAACATAAAACTCAATTTGGTGTAAATACCGTAATTAGTTCGGCATCATTAATTCCCAAGATGTCCCTTCTTTGGTATAACTCGCATCTTCAGACACCTGTATTCAATTTAATCAGTGTTTAAGCGTATTATTACGTTTTGCCGCGTCTTCCTAACAAAACTAGCCTCGAAAAGGTGCTCTAATATTTATATTTTAAATTGGCTTTTCAAACGATAACGCAGCTTATTTGTGCCAAGTACCGTGAAGTACAGAGTGTATTCTGCCTATGCAAGAAAAAATCTTGACTTGTCATTGCAGTTTTATGTCACTAAAATCCATTACTAGTTGGAGTGGTTTACGGCTTTAAGCATAGGGACAGCCATTTTCTTGCAACCAAAGTGGGCGAGCCGTTTGGCTTCAACAGCTTACGCTAGATAGCGCAGCGAAGGCATCTCCTTCCTTTCTTTCCTCCATGTAGTCTACACTCTACAGTATAGTACACAAGTTAAGACCGCGGTCGCTTTATCATAGCCTCCAATAGAAACACACACTAGAACAAATCACATGAACACAGGTCGATTAGCTGCATGGAGCAGAGGTAACGTTCTCGCCTGCTGTGCCCAAGGTTGCGGGACCGAATCCTGGTGCAGCTTGTGGCAGTTGGCTGAGGAGCGCAAATGTGAAGGAGGCGATCTACTGGCACATTAAAAAAATACTTCCGGGCAAACTTGGGTCACACGGCGTCTATTAAAGCAGCAGTAATTGAAAGGGGCCTGCCTTTCAACCGGAGGCCCCGGGTTCAATTCCCAGCTCCGTCATGGATTTTAGAAACTGACGTGAGGGCTGGAACGGGGTGCACTCAGCCTCGTGAGGACAATTGAGTAGCTGTCTGACAGTGAGGCAGCGTCCCGGTCACGAAAACCAAGATTAACGGCCGAGGGGACCCGATGTGGTGACCACGCGTCACCCTAACATCTGCAGGCCAAATGGCTGGGCAGCGGTCGCTTGGTAGGCCTAGGCCCTTCATGAACTGTAGTGCTAGGGGTTAATTAAAAGGGACGAAAGCCCAATAACATTATTATAAATCTAGTATTATTATTAGCCTATCATTCGTTTGTCCAAATAATGAGCGCATTAGTACTTATTTCGAACAATGTTTCCTCTTTACTTCCCAGTACTTCTTCACCGGTTCACTGTCCTCTCTTTTGCGTTCTTCTGTCCATCCTGGATAGTTCCGTGTAGCTTTCTCGGATAATTTTTGTCTGTTTATTAGGGTTCTAAATGTTGGCTAATTGTGAATGATATTATTATTATTATTATTATTATTATTATTATTATTATTATTATTATTATTATCAGGGCCCGGATTCTGAAGACATGTCATCTTTTAAATTGATCACCAGAGACATTGCTAACTTATAAACAAATCCTGCTCATGGCCCCCACATTACAGAAATGCATATTTATTGTCATTTTTTTTTCATTTTTCGAAGTATTTTGCTTTTAGGTCATTTTTTTGGCTTTTCACGTCATTATTATGTAATTTTATGGAATTTATTAGAATATTTTATACGTTTTTGAGTCATTTTCTCACATGTTTAATGGTTTTTGATGCATTTCTTTGCGTATGGTACTGGATATTAACGGAACTGAAAGTGGGAATACGAAGACATGAGAATCTTCACAACTTTGTACAACCCTTATTTCTTGGAATATCCACTTTCCAGGAGACACACTAGACTGAAATAATAACCAGTAATTGTGTGCAAATAATTCGTATTTGTCAAATAATAAATAAATTATATTAGATATCTATTAAAATAATTTCAACATACAATGACGTAGTCTGTTTGCATGTTCTGTGTGATTAAATTATGTCAGTTCCATTCAAATGTTTAGGTCATTTTTTAAAGTTTTTGGGTCATTTTATGCGATTTTTTGCAGTCATATTATAGGTCATATTTTAAACAATTTAGGTCATCAAAATCCGGGCCCTTATTATTATTATTATTATTATTATTATTATTATTATTATTATTATTATTATTATTTTTAGTCGTTTATCCTCCAAGTTGGTGGAACCCACGGACTCAGCGAGGGAACTCACCACTACCGCTTCTACGGGCAGTGTCCTAGAGCTGGGAACATCGAATCGGAAAGGATACAACTGGTGAGGTGTGTTGGCACCTCGCCCAGGCGGCCTCACCTGCAAAGCGAACAGGGGCCTCATGAGGGAAGGTAAGGGATGGTTAGAATGGATGGGCAAGGAAGAGGGAAGGAGGCGTCCGTGGCCTTGAAGAAGGTACCATCCCGGCATTTGCCCGAAGACGAAGTGGGAAACCACGGAAAACCACTTCGAGGATGGCTGAGGGGGAATCGAACCCCCTCTACTCATTTGGACCACCCGAGGCTGAGTAGACCCCATTCCAGTTCTCGTACCACTTTTCAAATTTAGTGGCAGAGCCGGGAATCGAACCCAGGACCTCCGGGGCGGCAGCTAACCATGCTGACCGCTACGCTACGGAGGCGACTCAGCAGTCATTCTATAGGTCATATTTTAAACAATTTAGGTCATCAAAATCCGGGCCATTATTATTATTATTATTATTATTATTATTATTATTATTATTATTATTATTATATATTAATTCGTTACGGCCAACTATGGACCACGTTTAACAGTTTTCACATTATTTGTTGTCTTCACTCTCTGCCAATATCTCTCTCCCACTTCCTTTTTCTGTTCCGCCATGTAAGATCTTCCTGTTCTCACTGACAACTCGCCTGTCTCCTGGAAACCTGTAAGCTCCTTAACCAGTCGTCTAAATCGCTCTCTGTCCATTATGACATATACACACATCAAAAAAAGTTTTGCATCACCTCGGTTCCAAGAGTTCCGGAACCTTTAAATACAAAGGGAATAGAGATCAACACAAACAACATTTCAGCTCGTTTTATTGCTCATGAGACCCACACATTGCATGTTGTACCATCATACAGCTAGACTTTCAGCATTTGTGGTCCAGATTGCAGTACACACCACTATCTCTAATACCCAGTAGCACGTCCTCTTGCATTGATGCATGCCTGTATTCGTCGTGGCATACTATCCACAAGTTCATCAAGACACTGTTGGTCCAAATTGTCCCACTCCTCAACGACAATTCGGCGTTAATCTCTCAGAGTGGTTGGTGGGTCAAGACGTCCATAAACAGCCCTTTTCAACATATCCCAGGCATGTTCGATGGGGTTCATGTCTGGCGAACATGCTGGCCACTGTAGTCGAGCGATGTCGTTATCTTGAAGGAACGCATTCACAAGATGTGCACGATGAGGTCGAGAATTGTCGTCCATGAAGACAAATGCCTCTCCAATATTCTGCCGATATGGGTGCACTATGGGTCGGAGGATGTCATTCAGGTATCGTAAAGCCGTTTCGGAGCCTTCCATGACCACCAGTGGCGTACGTCGGCCCCACATAATGCCACCCCAAAACATCAGGGAACCACCACCTTGCTGCACTCGCTGGACAGTGTGTCTAAGACGTTCAGCCTGACCAGGGTGCCTCCAAACACGTCTCCGACGATTGTCTGGTTGAAGGCATATGCGACACTCATCGGTGAAGAGAACGTGATGCCAATTATGTGGGGTCCATTCAGCATGTTGTTGGGCCCATCTGTACCGCGCTGCATGGTGTCGGGGTTGCAAAGCTGGACCTCGCCATGGACGTCGGGAGTGAAGTTGCGCATCATGCAGCCTATTGCGCACAGTTTGAGTTGAAACACGACGTCCTGTGGCTGAACGAAACGCATTATTCAACATGGTGGCATTGCTGTCAGGGTTCCTCCGAGCGGCAATCCGTAAGTAGCGGTCATCCACTACAGTAGTAGCCCTTGGGCGGCCTGAGCGAGGCCTGTCATCGACAGTTCCTGTATCTCTGTACCTCCTCCATGTCCGAACAACATCGCTTTGGTTCACTCTGAGACGCCTGGAAACTTCCCTTGTTGAGAGCCCTTCTTGACACAAAGTAACAATGCGGACGCGATCGAACTGCGGTATTGACCTTCTAGGCATGGTAGAACTACAGACAACATGAGCAGCGTACCTTCGTCCTGGTGGAATGACTGGAACTGATCGGCTGTCGTACCCCCTCCGTCTAATAGGCCCTGCTCATGCATGGTTGTTTACATCTTTGAGCAGTTTTAGTGACATCTATGAACAGTCAAAGGGACTGTATCTTTGATACAATATACACAGTCAACGTCTATATGCCGGAGATCTGGGAACCGAGGTGATGCAAAACTTTTTTTGATGTGTGTATAATATTATTATACCAGCCGCGGTGGCCGAGAGCACTAACGCGCTATCTCATGCCCCACTGGTATCGCAAGAGCGTGGGTTCGAATCCCACCTTGGCCGTCCGTGGTTTCCCATTTTCACCCCCACGCAAAAGTCGGGACGGTTCCTTTGAATAGTTCCACGGCCAACTTCCTTTCCAAATCCCTTCCCTGGCCCTTCCTTATTAAACCCAAGTTAGCGGTCACCTGACCGATCGGCCTGTCCCCATCCCCAGTTGTATCTGCAGACAAAGTGTGTCCAGCTCCCAGACACCGTCCTTGTGGGGGTGGAGCAATGAGTCATTGGGTGAAGCCGAGCTTGGAGGATAAGCGATTTAAACATTATACATATTAGTCTATTATTATGAACACATGTTAGACATATCGCACAGCATCACAAGGACACGGCTGAAGTCGTCGGATTTTTTAAGAGCGTTAAAATCCCACAGTATGCCTTCCTTCGGAGGGGAAGTAAAGCCGGCGGTCCCATGTCCTAGATGTATGACATGTAAAAATCCTTCCACAGACTAAACTTGTGTGCAGCTAAATTGTTAGGTTAGATTTTGTCGGAACGCTCTATCAAAGTTCCAATGTTCTGGTAGCGAAAGTTGGAACTACTTGAAATTGAATGGAACTTGTAGCCACCCTCAGGGTGTCCGCTGGAAGCAGCTACAGACTCAGGCGAGCCGAACATGTCCTCGGACACTCCCGGCACTAAAAGCCGTACGATAAATAAATAAACAAGAATACGGAAGTAAGCGCTCCCTGGCTTTACGACAAATCATTCAAAACGCAGGAATTTTCAAAGTTAAATTTCACAAGGATTGACCTCGCTTATGGACATGCGATGAGGCCATAGCAAAGCACCGCCACATCCTTCCGGAAATGTGCTGTAGCCTATTTGGAGGCCATGGACAAATGAATGGTACAGAATACATTTTGTCTGTCCATAACTTAGTTTAGGATGTTACATTTCGTTGTTCTTGTTTTTTTTTTATATTTTATATTTACGGTTTCACAATATCATGGCGAACAGCCCTGTGTACTAGGATGTGTGGAATGTCCGATAACCTGCGTTACTGAGTTGCATAGTCTACAACGGTTCTCGTTCGAGCAAAGCAACATTGGATGTTGTCAATATTTGGATGCGTGACCGCTTGGGAACACCACGTGCTGTTGGCTCCGAAGCTTTAAATAATGCGAAGTGGGGCTGTTCTCTTTACAGAGACTGTATAATGGACTGATAAATACATTTGAAATGAAAATAAGTGTATTTGTGATTGGGAAGGGGGTGGTCGTGTCCTCTTGCACGAATAGAAGTGGTTGAGATAGGAATCGAACACGCACCCAAGTATACAGGGATGATGACCACGATGTCAAAGTACCTAAATGAAAAAAAAAGGAAGCTTGTAGTTTAACGTGACCGTTAATCTTGAGATCATGAGCCACGGGACCTCCTTTTTACGTGGAATCCGAACCACAGGACATGGCATTTCACTTCGAAAATCTCACATGCATTGACCGGGAATCGAACCCAGACCGCCTTGGTGAGAGGCATACAGCTAGACCGCTGAGCCACCACGCCCCCGTACCTAAATGAAACAGGGCAACTGGTATAGTACAGCGGTAGTTAATATTTTGTACAAAACAGGCCGTTTTTGCGATAAGCGAGGTCACACGGTGAGTTTACCAACTTGGTGTCTAAATCTAAATACATCGCCTGAATGGTACCACTTCCGAAGATTCACACCAAATAGCTGAGAGCGTATAATAATTATTATTATTATTTTTTTTTTTTTTTTTTTTTTTTTTTTTTTTTTTTTTTAGTTCTTCGAGAGAAACCGTGGGGAAATCTTCAAACGACGGACTGCAAGTTTCCGGACTTACAACTGAACAGGATTCTTGCCAACTAAAACTTCACAAACCCTATACTTGGCGTAAGGCCACATCAGGACTGCCTGTTCAGCCTTACTTCAGGGTAGAGCCACTATTACGACCAGAAGTCTCAGTCAATTTCATTAACTTCGATGATAATGGAATTACTCATCATCATCCTCACTGTCTTCAGCAACCAATCTTCTCGGTTCCTCTTCTTCTTTGGTTTGTAGCAGCTCAGAGATGTATAAGGTGCGTTCAAAAAGTAACGAGCTGGATGCTGTAATGCGCAAACCGGTGACGACATCGGTTAATCGTGGCGTGTGTAACGAGGTGTGGTTCCGACCAGAGCGTGGAAGGTCACAGCCCGTCGCTAGAGGGCACGCGTGCACATCACGTGACGATACAAAGCGAGCAGCAGCATACATCAATCGTCCAACCAAGACCAAGATATTAGGCCATTCGACATGCTTCCTGTTGTGGTTGAAGACTGTGGGGCACCCATTGGGCACACACTTTCCACAAGTGCAGTCGTTCCTTCATGATGGTGTGCACACTTCCGACGCTCAATCCGACCACGGCGGCTATGGCATTCACTGTCACTCGGCGGTCCTGGGTAATGAGTGCATCAACCTGGGGCCTGTTCCACGAATAAACTTTGCAACTTTTCACTTTTCACTTTGCACTTTTCAATTCTTGCAAGTTTTTCTGTTCCACCATGATCTATGTATTACTTTTCAATTTCTTTGCAAAGTGAAAAGTCTTTGCATAGGAATGATCCGATCATGTTTATTCCATGAACAAACTGTATATTTATTCCATGATTTAATGCTTTATTTTTCATGGTGAAACATGTCCCACTAATGACCACACAGTTATCTTAATTAATAAAAGTATTGATCAGGCGGAACTTTTAACCTGTTAATACTAAAGTGAGGTTATGAAAATTCATCCTGTCTTTGTACGTCTTCTTGTTGGATTGTTCAGCACTATCTTCACTTGATGATAACAAAAGCTCCTGCGTAACATATTTATATCACTAAACCAAATTCTGCGCCGAGAAACTAGTGTAGAGACTTGTTCATTAACAGCTGAAATGGGAATCGTCTCTTTGCAAAGATTTCTGAAAACTTTTCAATCATTCCTTTGCACTTTGCATTTCTGCACCTAACTTTTCACTTTTCACTTTGCAAGACAAATATGAAAAGTGATGGTGGAACAAAATCTGAACTGAAAAGTGCAAAGTGCAAAGTGAAAAGTTGCAAAGTTCATTCGTGGAACAGGCCCCTCAGCTAGACGTTGTCATCGATAATGCAGGGGGGTTCCCCAGACCGGGTATCATCGGCTAACGACACCCGTCCTTCCCTGAAGCGCTTGTGGCACGCCTTGATATGCAAGGACATGGAGTGTTCGCCGTACACTTGTGACATTCGGCGATGAATGTCCGTTCCCCCTACTCCTTTCTCTGTCAGAAACCGAACAACACCTCTTTGCTCTTCGTTTGACGCCTCCATGTCACTGTTTGCAATGCGACCGGCAGCGTTGGACGATTGATGCATGCTGCTGCTCGCTTTGTATCGTCACGTGACGTGCACGCGTGCCCTCTAGCAACGGGCTGTGACCTTCCACGCTCTGGTCGGAACCACACCTCGTTACACACGCCACGATTAGCCGATGTCGTCACCGCATTACAACTTCCGGCTCGTTACTTTTTGAACGCACCTTATAGACAGCAATCTGTGGCCAACTCTCCGTGCTGCTGAGAATTTTATCCACCACATTGTCTGGTGTAATGATTCCAACTTGTGTCTCTAGAAATCTTTGAAGATTTCTCCACCTCAAACATACAAACGACGTGTGCTGAACATCATCCTATTTTTCTTTTTTTCTTTTTAGCGTATGGCTCTTAGTGCCGGGAGTTTTCGAGGACATGTTCGGCTCGCCAGAGTTTGTAGCTGCTTCCATGCAGACACCAATGGAGTGAACTACAATTACAGTCGCGTGTGGAGTGTTGTCTGGGGAGCAAAGTGTGAATGTAAGGCCGAGGAATTGGAAGGTAGCGGGTGTGGCCTATAGTTAGGGACCAACCCCGGCATTTGCCTGGAAGGAAGATGGGAAACCACAGAAGACCATCTTAAAGGTTGCCGGCGGGAAGATTCAAACCTCCTCGCCTCCCGGATGTTAGTGACTGCCTGCAGCCACGCCGTACCGACCACGGCTAACTCGCTCGGTATCATCCTATTGATCACCACAATATCGACACAGTGAATTCGGTGAAATTTCCATTCGATAGATGTATGCTTCATAATAATCATGCCCTGAGAGAAACATGGTAATGTAATAGTTAACATCACCATGTTCCAAGCGGCTTCGGTGGCGTAGTTGGTAGCTTGCTGAGCTTCTATGCCCAAGATCGCGGGTTCAAACCCGGCCGAAATCGTCAGATTTTTTAAGAGTGCTAAAATCCCTCGGTATGTCTTCCTTCGGAGGGGAAGTAAATCCAGCGGGCCCCTGTAATAGATTTATGGCATGTAAAAGAACCTTCCATTAACTACAATTGTGTGAAGCTAAATTTATAGGTTAGCTTTGATTAACGCTCTATTAGTTCCAACGTTCGTCGCCAGGTGCTGGTTACGGTGGCACCTAGTAGCCACATTTGCAGCTAGGTGTCGTTGACGGTAGCATTTGGTAGCAAAAGCAGGAACTACTTGAAATTGTTATTCTGCAGTCCCTACCTGAATTACAGATAACACACACTAATACAGCCATCACGTTTTATCAGACAGATTCTACACACACCCTAAGTACACGGGGCTACATGTCCGCGTTGTCGCAGCCCCTACACTGAGTAATCAACCAACCAATCATCACCATGTTCCCTCGACTATCACGACTTCAGTTGCTTGATGATCCTAGCGGCCAACCTGCCACTGTGCTCACGATCCCATTCTTCCTGCGTAACTGTGTTGGGGAAGTGATGGGGGTAGGCGTCTCGGGGCTTGAAGTGAGGTACTACCCCGTCATTTGCCTGGAGGGAGTGTGGTAAAAATGGGGAAAAACCACGCTTAGGATAACCACTGTCAGCGGTGGGATTCGAACCTCCGATCTCCGGACTTGGCTGCAGCCGCCCGTGCGGTCGTAGTGCACAATTTAACGCGCACAGCTATGATGTCGATCCCTCGAACGTATGAAGATACCAGGAAAGAAAAGAGAATGCCAATTAGTGCTGTAAAACGAAGGACATCCTATCGTCTCGCTACGGTTTTATTTATTCAAAATAAATATCACACGCGATATCACTCACAACCACTGTATTACCACTAGGTTTACTTATTCTTTTCCACACAAGTGGACATCACAAATTCCAAGATTCCTTATCTACATTTTTTTAGTTGACTCACGGCCTCCGTTGTTGGTTTTTTTCTTATTGTTTTCCATACAACTCGAAAATTCATCCAACGAGAGAGTTCTTACCCTCGAACCCTCTATCTACTTCGAGAAATGGAACACACCATTTATCGATACATTTGTTTACCATAGCGAATTATACAATCTCCCAAGACATGTTAAAATTAGTCACTATGAATAGTATTTACGGAGGAAAGTAGTCAACGTATCTCTACTTAGTATAAAACAAAGTCCCCGATTCTTGGATGTCACGGGTAATCTCAAGAACCACTGGATGGATTTTCTTGAGGTTTTCGCCATTCTGTAAAGGATTTCTTGAGGATGGTTCCTGTATTAAAACATTAATTTATGACTAAAGGAAGCCGAGCAGTAACGATTTCAGTGAATCGAGTCGTAGAAAGACCTGCCATTCTTGCGCCTTTTAAGCTCATGCTGGGTAAACCGTTGAACATATCTATGTACTATGAGAATTGTTCAGCATGAAAAGTTCTACAAAAATGGTCCGCGACAGCATATCTCTCTCTATCTTTAATACATCGCCCACTATAAGTGATTTTACGTTTTCATTTCTTCTAAAAATCTCCATTCAGTGGAAATTTAAATTACTAGCTTCGGAGTGAGTTAATGGGCTAGCGAGCGAGCCTATCACCCCAGCTTCAGCCAGCATTAAACTGTCGAGTCGTGTTGAGTTAAGATCTCACAGATGAGTATATGTGTTTGGAGTTTCGCTGTTCACCTCGGCTTTTCTGAATTACGTCTGAGACCTGCCGTCCGTGCGCCTTTTAAGCTTATGCTGGGTAAACCGTTCAAGATACTGGTCGAAGCCGGGGCGGGTTGTAGCAGTAGTGCCCGGCTTAGCCCGGTGGATTTGTTTTATGGATGATAATGAATACTACTACAGAACTGGCACATGATACTTAAACTAACAGAAAAATAAAATATTATAAAAATATAACTTTTTGTGGTGGTGGTGGTGGTGGTGGTAGTGGGGGTGATAAGTAGTACAGTATAATGGACGTAACATTCAGGTCATTTTTCCGTAATGATAATGACAATAATGAATAGGGAAACGGCTATTTCCTAACTACAGTACTGACACATGTAATTTACAAACGACTTGAAAAATATGATTAGAAAGAGGAGTGAGTGAAATAAACACTGCCTAGGGCCTATATATATCATTGGCTGTTAGAAAAGTAGAGACCAATAGTGTCGTCTTTTGTTGCATAGCGCCGTAGGAAAATAATCAGAGCACTTTGGAAAACTTCGGCTGTCCCGAGCTCATGAGGTAGCTTACCAATAGTGTCATTTAACGCCACATAGCGCTGAAGGATAAGGATCGGAATAAATGAAAGTAAATTTGAAAGCACCAACGTTTATTTCAGCTGATAACCTCAATGTACTACACCAACACCATCGCACTTATACAGAGGATTAATATTTTTATGATGATAACTGTTTTAAGGGGCCTAAGAAATATTTTAGCACTAATTACTCCCCGTGACTGCAATTTATAAGCAGCGAAAGATGTAACTATTTTCGCAATTCTGCATCAGGACACTGGTAGGGGTGACGTGATGCAGCCCGCATTGCCAGTCAACAACAGACTTATTAAAATATTCTTACAGTTATACAGTACTACTACGGACATGAAAGTTTCTAGGGCCTTAAAAGGTGGTTTTCAAGTTCCTTTTGTCTGTTATTCTAAATGTAGGGAATGGAGAGGGTTGTCCAAAATATCAAATGGGCAGTGTTACCAGCAGGGTTTCAAAGGTTAAGTATGTAAAATTCGATGCAATTAGGCGAAACGGTGGAAATTTGTGCTAAAGAGCCTAAGTGCAGGGAATGGAGTGGTCTGTCCGAAATTTAAAGTGGACATTGTCACCCGCATGGTTCCAAAGGGTAAGTATTCAACAATTGGTTCAGATCAGTGAAACTGTGTAGATTTGTGCCAAAGGGCCTAAATGCAGGGAGTGGAGTGGTCTGTCCGAAATTTCAAGTAGACGGTGTTACTCGTCGGGTTCCAAAGGGTAAGTAGCCTACATAAAATTTGGTTCTGATTGGTGAAACGATGTAGATTTGTGCCAAAGGGCCTACATGTAGGGAATGAAGTAGTCTGTCTGAAATTTTAACCCCACTGGGTTCCAAAGGGTAATTATACGAATTTTGGTTCAGATCGATGAAACGGTGTAGATTTGTGCCAAAGAGTCTAAATGCAGAGAATGGAGTGGTCTGTCCGAAATTTAAAGTGGACAGTGTTACCCGTAGGGTTCCAAAGGGTAACTATACAAATTTTGGTTCAGATCGATGACACGGTGTAGATTTGTATAAATAACAGACAGCTTTATATATATATACTGTGTATATAGATGGAAGATTACAAAGATACCGTAATTAAAATATATTAAACATGAAAATAAGAAATCGAAGGTTATATTACAGTTAGGTTAGATGGTGTATGACACGATAATCCTAGATCTGAGATACTTTAATAGCGGCAGGATCGGAAGAGAACACGAGCTGACCAAGGGAGGTTGACAGAAAAAATGAAAAGGATGAAATTAACGTGGAAGCAAAACTGTGCTCAGCTGGAATTCTGTGATGGCCAACCCACGTCCCCTGTGGGGAATGCAGTGTGAGCTCTGTTGTTGTCTTGAGAATGAACATATCATCTGACGGATAAGCGCAACATATTTAATTTGCGAGTAGACTGAGAGATTCCCCTTCCCTCCTCACGGGCAGCGGGCAGGCTGCGGGTTGGCGGACCGGCTGGCGAGGTCTGACACAGTGTCGAACGAGACGGCGCGCGGCACACACAACTACCAAACTCAGGTGAGTTCAAGTTAGTTCTCTCGGTCAGTGACACGCTCTTCACACTGCCACATTGTGGGAGGGGTAAACACCCCCCTCCCCTAGAATCTAATGGGGCGGATTTAATTTGTAGGAATTTGGACCCTATCTCCAAAGAATTTTTTTCGAAAACCAGAAATTTCATTGTGCCATTTTACACTTAAAGTTCAACACCATCGAACTACTGTAAATCAAGGATGCTACCTCAACCGCCTCCTACAGGCAATGGCCAGCTTTGTTGCGTTGTCATAAAGCTGCTGCTGTTGTTGATTCTTTGGGGGCTTTGCGACATCGTGGTAATTTAGCCCCATTTAGTTGGGTGTATTTACTATCGTGTTGGAAGCCATTTCTCAGTGTTGTCTTAGTAATCGAAATGTAATGTTTTTCAGTCGAAAATTTGGTACTTTTCAATCGGTCAACACGATTGTACCCAAATGAGATGGTTTATTCCCTAATCCTGAAAAAAAAATGCATGAAATTAATAAATACACTTGGATGACCACTTTCGATCGTCAAGTGTTCATCATCAGATCCATTACACTTAGGCTATTAAATCTATGTACACAAGTATGGGTTATGATATTTACAATATTGCAGTAGTGATTCAACTTCCACAACTAGTCAAGATAGGTGTTTTTTCTTTTGTGGAGATACTGATAGTAACATAAAAACACATTCAGGATGACTGAGGTAGGAATCGAACCCGCCTCTTTGTCAGTTTTGCCCCACGAGGCTGAGTGTACTCCGTTCCAGCCCTCAGACCAGAATTAAATTTATTGGCAGATTTGGGAATCGAACAGCTAGGAATGCTAGCCACTACGCAACGAGGTGGATAATGTCGCCAATTAGCTTTTCTCCTTCTGTGCCTACGGCTACGGGATCGAATCCCGGCACTGTCGATTTTTATTTGAGGGTGCTTAACCGTATCGATTGATTTACTAGCACGTGGTTGTTGTTGGGGTTGTTGTTATTAATTTATGTTAAGTGCTTCGGATATGTATGAACATCAACCCCGCGTGCTTGGGTGTGTGTTCAATATGTCTGATAACCTGTGTTTCTGTAGTGACTGTAGTACTATGTGTAGCTGTATTTATTAGGTGTCCCAAGATTTGATATAAGGTACTACTACAATAATATTTAGCTGGAGGGGGAGTTGAACCACTGTACTCGGTATAGCCGTTGTCAGAGCCGGGATCCGAACCTCCGATATCCGTACTTGTTGGAGCTCCCCATCGCGGTTGTGATGGACAATTAAACTATCTAGTCTAAAAATGAATTTCTTTTCAGTTGGTCAACATGTCAATATGCCCAATTAAATTGAACGAGGAGTACAGAAAACCTCATCGACTCTCTCCTGTTAACATGATGTCCCCCAGTGGCGTAACTACGGGGGATAATTAGGGGGATCAATCCCCCCAGAGTCAAATAATTAACAAAAAAGTAATTTGATAAAAGTTTTATTTAAAAAATGTCAGTTTTCGGATTGATGACTTAAAAAATGGATCATGTACGTTTATACTCCTTATTTCTCTTTGTGTACAATATTTAGTGTTACCAAAACTGTTCATTTCCGAGCTTTTGCACATTGAGAGGTGCAAATAAAACGTATCAAATCAAGCAGAATGCAAAGAGCAAAATTCAAAAGCAAAAGCAGCAAACAAGCACAAAACCAAAAACACAAAGCAAAAATCAAGATTCTAAAACAAAAGCAGAAAACAAACACAAAACCAAAAACTCAAAGCAAAAAGCAAGATTTTAAAACAAAAGCAGAAAACAAACACAAAGCAAATAAAACGTATCAAATCAAGCAGAATGCAAAGAGCAAAATTCAAAAGCAAAAGCAGCAAACAATCACAAAACCGAAAACATAAAGCAAAAAGCAAGATTCTAAAACAAAAGCAGAAAACAAACACAAAGCAAAATTCAAAAACAAAAACAAAAGCAAAAGCAGAAAACAAGCACAAAACCAAAAACACAAAGCAAAAATCAAGATTCTAAAACAAAAGCAGAAAACAAACACAAAGCAAAATTCAAAAACAAAAACAAAAGCAAAAGCAGAAAATAAA
Source organism: Meconema thalassinum (assembly GCA_946902985.2). Classification (NCBI taxonomy): domain Eukaryota; kingdom Metazoa; phylum Arthropoda; class Insecta; order Orthoptera; family Tettigoniidae; genus Meconema; species Meconema thalassinum. Next base: position 285,246,227 of record OX336393.1, on the reverse strand, counting down.
CACAAAACCAAAAACACAAAGCAAAAAGCAAGATTCTAAAACAAAAGCAGAAAACAAACACAAAGCAAATTTCAAAAACAAAAGCAAAAGCAGAAAACAAACACAAAACCAAAAACACAAAGCAAAAAGCAAGATTCTAAAACAAAAGCAGAAAACAAACACAAAGCAAAATTCAAAAACAAAAACAAAAGCAAAAGCAGAAAACAAACACAAAACCAAAAACACAAAGCAAAAAGCAAGATTCTAAAACAAAAGCAGAAAACAAACACAAAGCAAATTTCAAAAACAAAAACAAAAGCAAAAGCAGAAAACAAACACAAAACCAAAAACTCAAAGCAAAAAGCAAGATTTTAAAACAAAAGCAGAAAACAAACACAAAGCAAAATTCAAAAACAAACTCCAAGCATAATTCAGAATTCATGAAAAAGCAAAAGCAGAAAACAAACACAAAATCAAAACCAAAAACACAAAGCAAAAAGCAAGATTAAAAACAAAAGCAGAAAAGAAACACAAAGTAAAAAGCAAAATTGAAATAATAATCGTCGCCTCCGTAGCGTAGCGGTCAGCATGGTTAGCTGCCGCCCCGGAGGTCCTGGGTTCGATTCCCGGCTCTGCCACGAAATTTGAAAGTGGTATGAGGACTGGAACGGGGTCTACTCAGCCTCGGGTGTTCCAAATGAGTAGAGGGGGTTCGATTCCCACCTCAGCCATCCTCGAAGTGGTTTTCCGTGGTTTCCCACTTCGTCTTCGGGCAAATGTCGGGATAGTACCTTCTTCAAGGCCACGGCCGCCTCCTTCCATCTTCCTTGCCTATCCATCCTGACCATCCATTACCTTCCCCCATGAGGCCCCTGTTCGCTTTGCAGGTGAGGCCGCCTGGGCGAGGTGCCAATCACACCTCACCAGTTGTATCCACTCCGATTAGATGTTCCCAGCTCTAGGACACTGCCCGTAGAGGCGGTAATGGTGAGTTCCTCGCTGAGTCCGTGGGTTCCACCAACCTGGAGGGTAAACGACTAAGAGAAGAAGAAGAGAAAAATAATCAAACGCAGAAAACAAAAACAAACACAAAACGGAAATCGCAATTAGTTGAGATTTGACTCCGCTCATCCCCCACAAGAAACAAATCCTAGTAACGATTTCCATCTAAGTCATCCTGGAAGTAGTTTTCCTTGGTTTCCCACTTCTACTCGAGTCTAATGCTGGGATGGTTCCTAACTTAAGGCTACGGCCGTCTCCATTCCAATCATCACCTGAATAGCAAAAACACACAACCAAGTACACGGGGCTAAATTGCCACGATGTCCAAGACCCTCAATTGAATCAACAAGCTAACATTTAAAAAAAAAGAGTCGCATATGATGTGTAACATCTGACATGTTATCCTACTATGGAATTGAGATGAAATGTATGTGAAGTCATCTGACATGAGTTATCCTACTCGTATACTACACAGCTTGGACATTCTTAAAATGCTAATTTACGCTCCGTTTTCATACTGGTACTATGATGAATGTATAGGTTGAATTGGAGTTATGCTACTGTCACACTTGTTTGAACAAATATCACATATTGTATTGTAAATTAAGAGGAGAATGAAACCATCGTCTCTAGCCATCTATAGACTACTCGAAATAATGTTTAATACAATCGAATTTCCCAACTGCTGCTTGGTGCAAACTATTGTAATTAAAATTTGATAAATCATAATTTCATGCAGATTCTGTTAAAATGCGCATAATGTTATGATAAATATCGTTTAAATCGATAATCTGGTAGCAAAAATAATTGACGGGACTGGGGTGCGAACCTGAGACCTCATGATTCGCAGACCAAGTTGTTATGCACGCAGCCATTATAACCACAGACATTTGGAGTAAAAGACAGCTACTGATTTTTACGTGCCGGTAATAATATGGAAGTATGTTTTATGCTCCATTAATATTTGGCTTTTTTTCGATCATGTTCCTGCGAGGAATTGGGTTTTTAATTAGTTATGAATACGCCTACTTGACAGTAAAGGGAATTCCTATAGTGGTCTATGAAAGGCTAGCCCAGTTCCCATATAAAATCATCGGAATGCGATCTAGCTGGCAGTGCGTCTTACACACTTCCGTCCGATCCACTTCCGTCCCATTTTTCTAAATCGCTCCCACAAAAATATCCAGCAACCGAGTGGAAAGATGTTACACATCAAAAACATACAGTATATTAATTATGCACATGTTTATATGTCGCCTCCGTAGCGTAGCGGTCAGCATGGTTAGCTGCCACCCTGGAGGTCCTGGGTTCGATTTCCGGCTCTGCCACGAAATTTGAAAAGTGGTACGAGGACTGGAACGGGGTCTACTCAGCCTCGGGTGGCCCAAATGAGTAGAGGGGGTTCGATTCCCCCTCAGCCATCCTCGAAGTGGTTTTCCGTGGTTTCCCACTTCGTCTTCGGGCAAATGCCGGGATGGTACCCTCTTCAAGGCCACGGCCGCCTCCTTCCCTCTTCCTTGCCTATCCATCCTAACCATCCCTTACCTTCCCTCATGAGGCCCCTGTTCGTTTTGCAGGTGAGGCCGCCTGGGCGAGGTGCCAATCCCACCTCACCGATTCGATGTTTCCAGCTCTAGGACACTGCCCGTAGAGGCGGTAGTGGTGAGTTCCCTCGCTGAGTCAGTGGGTTCCACCAACCTGGAGGGTAAACGACTAAAAAAAAACCAAAAAAAACATGTTTATATAAGTTACTTAATCCATGCCGATAATTTTCGAGTTAGCAGGTGTGAGTAGATGAGTTTTAGTTGTTGTTGTTGTTGTTGTTGTTGTTGATTCAGTCAAGGTCTTTAGACATCGTGGTCATGTAGCCCTGTGTACTTGGGTGTATGTGTTGCGTCGGTCTGAAAGCGTGTGTCATTCTGGTGGATATATACAGTAAGTGTGTGTGTTTGTAACTGAGGCTAGGATATTAACACAGGTTATCAGACGAATCCTACATACATCCAAATACCTGGTACAAATTAACCGCGAAAAATCAACTGCAACAAGACGACTCAATTGTCCGGTCTTACGGTATTACTTTGGAAGTGACAGAATGAAACAAACCTGCCGGGCGGTTAAAATGATTACATGACAGTTCCCCACACTGACACTTCCACACACTGCCAAAAATACTGACACTTCCCCACAGCCCTTGGACGTGGCTACCTTTTAATGACTCAAAAATAATCTCGACTGACAGTTCCACACACATCCCCCCTAAGGCTATAGGCTTCAGCGATCATCGTTACAGCCGCACTAGTGACAATGCACCTTAACATAATACTCCTTTGGAGTGAAGAAAAGCGCTCGGTCTATGTAGGCTACTTCATTACGAACAAGGTCTCGAAAATATCGTCGTGATGTAGTGTAATTTCCATCAAAATAAAATAAATGCAGAGTCTGATCTCCATCACACTTTATTCAGGCTGTAGACTGGCAAAATAATAACAAAACCGATCATTTTGGTGTTATCATTTTGGCGTGTTTAAAATCTGCTTTCTAGGCTTCGTCAGTTGTTTTGTATATTTTTTTGGTCATATTTGTTCAACAATAATATTAACCTACTCCATTTTCTGTGACTAGGCAACTCATTTTTAATGTACTAATAGGCCTACTTGTACTTGTACTCCTAATAGCTGAAGAGTATTAGACATTTTTGCCTCAAACCTTATACAGTAGTTCAGTAGTTATAGCATATAATATGTGATTCCAGAGATATTAAAAGTGCTAAACAACAGTAGGTCAAATTTCAACTTGATCGTTTCCATAGTAGCCTTGGTGGTGGTTGGTGGTGGTGGGGGGTGGGGGAAGGGGAGGGGGGAGGGGAGGGGGGGAAGAGATGTGTGTGGAAATGTCAGTCGAGATTATTTCTGAGTCATTAAACAGGTAGCCACGTCCAAGGGCTGTGGGGAAGTGTCAGTATTTTTTGTAGTGTGTTGAAGTGTCAGTGTGGGGAACTGTCCGGACACCGTTAAAATAGAAGTAGTGATAGTTGTAGCCGAGAGGGCTACGGCACATTTCACGATTGGAGTGGGGAGCTACTTGTTCGGAGATCCAAGGTTCGAATTCCGGTTCTGGCTTCTGCCACGCTTAGTGGTACGTCTTAATACCTCTTCATTTGTTTCTCTATCTACCCATTTAATCTTCATCATTCTCCTGCAACACCACATTTCAAAAGCTTCTATTCTCCTCTTTTCTGCTGCGCCAACAGTCCAAGTTTCATTTCCATAGAGCGCCACGCTCCAGACAAAGCTTTTCAAAAATTGATTTCTAATACACAGACTACCTAAATCTATAGTTGCTGACAACAGATTTATTTTCTGTAGAAATGCTTTCCTTGCCTTAGCCAATTCACTTTTTATATCCTCTTTGCTTCATCAATCATTTCTTATTTTGCTTCCTAAGTAGCAGAAGTCTCCTACTTCGCTTTTCACCTGCCAAATTGACGTCAATAAGGGTTAATGATTTATTTCGACTGCATTCCATTTTCTTTTTACATTTATCGTTTTACATCATGAATTCTTTCCTCAAGACGAGAGCCCATACCATTTAAAAATTCATTCTAGTTAATCAGGTAAGATATCAATGTCATCAGCAAATCTCCAAGTTGAAATTATTTCTCCTTGCAATTTTACACCTACTTAAAAATGTTCTCTAATATCCTTCATTGTTTGTTCAATGTATAGATTGTAAAGTATGGCTTATAAGTTGCAAAGATAATAGGTATTTGATTAAGAGTGTCGACAAGTCTAACCCGGAATTGAGATGGCAGATAATTTAATCCGGCCCAGGTCCCATGGTCACCTCACCTCCGTCTGAACGCGGGTCACTTCTTCCAATCCTAGATCAGTGCCATTCTATGATCTTGTGGTTCGTATTGAGACTCCATTAGCCCTGCTCGTTAAATTGTGCACCACGGCCGCTTGATTGTAGGTTCTAATCCTGGTGCCGACAGCGGCTACCCTGAGTATGATTTACCCCCGGTTTTTTCTACACTCCCTCCAGGTAAATGCCGGGATAATACCTTATTTCAAGTCCTAGGCAATTTATCCCATCCCTGTCCCTAATACAGTTACACACACTGCTACAGTCATCACATAAATACAGGTTGTCAGACAAATTCAATCACACCCAAGTACAAGGAGCTGATGATCTAGATGTCCCAAACCCCTAAAATGAATTAACGTCATGAGACTCCATTCCCAAATAACCTAGGTGCGATTTCCGGCTCTGCCAAGAAATTTATTTCTGGTCTCAGCCTCGTGTGGCAAAACTGAGGTGAGGTGGGTTCGATTCCCACCTCAGATATCCTAGAACTGTTTTTCCGATTGTATCTCCATTTCTACTCCAGGATATGTTGGGTTGATTTCTAGATTAAGACTGCAGTCTCCTCTTACCAAATCCTACCCACAATAACAAATCCACACGCTCTAACAAACACAACAATGACGCACGCTATTAGACTAACTGTAGCACACTGGACTGATGACCACGATGTCTAAGTTCCTGGATGAAACAACAACAACAACAATCCTAGGTTCACACACAGGCAGGTTTCATATACACAAGCAAACGGAATGGGCGATCAAGCCCCGTAAGTGAGCATAGGTTCAAGTGTACTTGACTCTTGAACCCAGAACCTTGCACATGCATGTTACGAGCGTGCACATGAGAGGAACGCGGTCGATGCTCTCCCAAGTACTTTACAGTAAAAGTTAATTTAATGCTCATAATCTTCTCGTGTCGACAACATTAACAGCAGAGTCGTAACTGGAAAGTGAATCCTCTTGGCCTCGCCTTTCCAAGGTTATATTATTATATGATGTCATTAGATAGATATTATTATCTTATTATACAATACGCTAAGGTGTATGTTTCACAAAACTCAAGCTCCTAAACCAGAGGGAGTTAGAAGGTGTGGTTTGTACCAAAATCTTCCAAATCGTCTCAATAGTACAGGAAACACCTTGCATTTCTTGCAACGTCAACGGAAATATATTTATTTGTTTAAAAAGTGCTTTTAAACAAATAAACGAGACGATAGCACCTGGAAGAACTCTGTCGCGTATAGCCCGCATAGCACTAGGACCGGGTGGGTAGTCTGTACACATAGGGCGCACACAACCCATTATGCGAGAGTTCTCGCACGGGTCAGCTAGTTATTATTATTGTTATTATTATTATTATTATTATTATTATTCTTTCTTCGAACGAGCCAACTATGGACTACGTAGGTTAACCAAAATGGTTTTCAGCATGATGAGTTGGGATTGGTTTCACGTTCTTAAGAGCCTTCTTCTTAGCCCATATCTCCTTCATTTTCTGACTTAGTAGTTGTTTAGCAGCTTCTGACCTCTTTGGTCTCTGCCTTTTCTTTAGTTTAATTTGTGGGTCTTTTAACATTTTCCGGAAAGCTTGTCTGTCTTCTATAAGGGATTCAGAGATGTTAAAGCTTTGCAGATCTTGTATAGCTTGCTGGTTCCACAGTGATGTTGTTTTCTTGCAGGAGTCTCTGTGGATTACACTGGTCAATCTTGCCTCGTTCATTCTCTCAAGGTGTCCGTATAATTGGAGGCGTCTCTCGATGATTTTGTCCATTAGATGTTCTTGCTTTAGGTATTAATGTTATTATTGTTATTATTATTAGGCTTATGCACTGATATCATTTCAGAAAACCAAGTATATGAAAAAAAAAAAAACACCACAAGTGAAAGAAAGGTAAAATTGAAGCAACATATGGAACAATCTCACAAACATCCTCGTTTAAATACCTTGGAGATATACATTTCTACCTTCAGGACTGGATAGTTTGGCCAACATAGAAAAGGCCTCAAGACTTCAAAATGCATCCAGACTAATCACTACAAAACAAAATGTGATGGCACCTAATGCACACATTAAAACGTTGAAAACATTACAAAATCGTTGTCCTCCCAGAAGCTTTATATGCATCAGAAACCATAACTTTAGGAGGCCATTCAAAAATTGCAGAAAGTGAATAGCAAGAACGCAAAATTCTTAGAAAAAATAATTCAGCCCTACACAAAAAAATGGAACTTGGATCAAGAGACGAACTGCAGACCTCTATAGCCTCACAGACAGTTTCACAAGCAATGCACGCAGAAAACGTTTGACATTCTTTTGTGCACATATTTAAGGTGGACAACAATAGACTAACAAAGAGATTATTCAATTTAATTAGTACACAACATACTAGGATAATTTGGCTGGAGGAAACAAGGGGTGGGGGGTCTGAATGAGTTGAATATCGGGGAGAACATAAAGAGAGTGATAGTCAGTCTGAAAGACTAGACTTTATATCATTTTAAATGCTACAAATGCTACAAATGCTGAAATATGCTGGGCGAAAGCCTCATGATCATGCAGCGAACTGCGTGAATTCAAACTACATTAGCAAGTGCAAACCAAGATCAAAGGAGGTAGCTGGCTGGATGACGTCACGCTCACCGGAGCACGCGGGAAAAGGAGGCAGCTCAAGTGGTACTATGACGTCACACACCTCAGTCGTGGCCCACGAAAGATACTGGCCCCAGTGCGAGCAGCCATCTTGTCTGTGACGTAGGCGAAGTAGTGACTCCGGTTGAGAAGACTTGTTTGTGAATTTCTTGTGAATAGCAGTGTGAGAATAGTTAGTGTTTTATAAAGTGTAATGTCCAACTTTACATCCAACTTGTGTTGTGGTGCATCATGTAGCTGCAATAATCACGTAGCCTACAGGGTAAGTGTTAACACTTTATTTCTCATTAATGATACAGGTTAATCAAACGTACGTGTGGTGCAGGTTATGTACGAACTTACGTTAGCCTAATATTGTGGATGTTAAGGACTATTACAATGCATGCTAAGTTAATTATCTGAGTTAAAGTTAGATATTTAATGAATGTGTCTCTTTACAGGAAATCAAAATGCCGAGATGCTGTAATGTGGCTGGCTGTAAGAACAATTACAGATCTCAGCATGAAAATGTTTCTACATTTTCTCTCCCAAAGGACGAAAAATTAAGAAATATATGGCCTAGAAAAATTCCCACTGACTTCTCTAAAGTGAGCAAGCCTATAATTTGTATAAAACATTTTCCTGATAGCTCTGTTATCAGGACAGAGCAAGTTGATGGGGAAATAAAGACATTTGCTAGGAGTTAAATTATCCGAAGTTGAAACCTGACGCAGTATCTTCAATATTTTCGAATTTGCCAGGATAGCTATCCACTCCTGGGCCTTCTTCTAGAAGACTGTGTGATGCAGAGGTAGAAAATCTCGGATAAAGCCATAGAAGCGAGCTTGGAACACTTCAGACACTACGAAGAAGAGAATTCTGTGCACAGTCTATCGGATATATCTGAACACTTCTCCTCCAACAGGAATAAATTTAAGCAGGACTGGACACATATCAAGACAGAAGACAAGTTGGTGAAGTGCTTGAAGAATTTGAGTGATGCAGTGCCCATAATTACAGATTCTGTGTGTATTCTAAATAACCTCAGCATTGAGCTGGCTGTCAATGGGTTGCAGATTCCCAAACATTAAGTTCCTCAAAACTTTCTTTGCATTACTGATAAAAATTCATTTGATGAATTAGCCTACTTCAGTTCATTGAAAATTCTGAGTGCGATGAAAATGGAAGCAAGTTGTCAGCAGTGAATGCTCCTGTGAACATCCTACAGAGAAGTTTTTCGAGTGATGATTGCACACCATTATAGTCTTTAATAGAGCAAATTAATTTTTTAGATGTTAGGCAAACAATCGTAGGTACAGTGGAGACACGTTACTCTTGGCAGCTTCCATATAATATGTTCACTTGTCATCAGTGTACAAAAAGTTACATCGGAGTGGTCATATTATATCTGCCTCATCCATCAAATCTTCAAAAGTTGCTTGGTAAGTTTGATTTGAGTACTTTTGACATTATTGGGAGTATTGAGTGGCCTATCTCAGTCTAAAGAAGAATAATTTCTTGAAAGATCATGGATGTTCATAAATTACTTTTACCGTAGTTCATTTTAATGGAAAAGTTGAACTGTACTCTTCTAAAGCCATGGCGAGACAAAGCCATTGGTCGCTACTCGGCTAGGCGGCTATCTGGACCAAAATTATTGTTAGTAGTACAAGCAAGGAGGTCTGGGGTTAGGTTTGTGTTTGTACGCAAAGAATACTCTGTATTGCCGGTACCAATAATGAGCGCTGGCAGCTGTCAAAGCTAACACGTGAGGAAATGCTGTGTTGCCAGTGAGGCAGATCATGACTCATAACATTCCAAGAAGCTTCCAGGAAGACACAAATACTGGGATCTGTGGTGTGTCAGCCGTATTTGTGTGAAGGGTCAATTAAACATTGCGATGCACGTGAGTTTAGGGGGAATTTTTAGTTGCCTAATCGCTCTAGCTGCTACTAACTTAATTATGGGTCTATTCCTTTCATAGCCCCCGCTTCGTCACTTGTGTCTGAATTGGATCTGGAATTGCTTTCCAGGGAAACGATGAACCAATCTACCCCATCATGGAGTATACATTCACGTTTCGTAGCCTCATCCAGTTCTCGTTGCACTATTAACACAAAACGCTTCCAGTTTTATGAAGTCACTTCCCTAATAGCCTAAACGGTAAGCTTCTCAACCTCACGGAGTTTGACATTCTTATTATGCCGTGCTAGATAACCCTTCACTTGACCCCATATCATTTCAATAGGATTGAAGTGGCAATGATATGGGGCAGCGTGATGATCTCATGGCCATACTTTCTCGCCAGTTCATCCACGTGGTAGCCTACATGGGTTTAGGCTTGCGCTGCTGTATAAGGTTGAGAATGATATTAATTCTGAATGAAAGTGGAACGCGGCTTATACACTTGTAGCAGACATGAATGTACTTTTACATACCTTGTGTCCTTGTTTCATTTTCTTGGGCGATATTACGTATTGAAATTAGGAACCCTAATTAAAACTTACTACTGAACCTCATATATGTGCTAAAGTACGTAAATATGTATTTTTATTTTTTGCTATTTTAAAAACGGCTGCCATGCTTCGATAGCACTTGATCTCGTTTAACCGTCATCAAGGCTCACTCTAACAGCACGCACCGAGGCACACATGTGAGATACAAAATCACTGTTGATAAAAAGAAGTGGGATGCAAAATCACTGTTGATAAAAAAAAGAATCATCGGGACACGTTAGGCAGTAACCATTGCCAAAACTCATTGATCTGGGCTCGTTAGGCTGTAACCATTGTCAAAAACCATTGGATTGGACAAAGTGAAGGTAAGAATTGGCGGGTGTAGGTGCAGCCTTGGCCGCGCGCTGTCAGCGGGGCATGGTTGACACAAAACCATTGATCTGGGCGCATTAGGCTGTAACCTTTGTCAAAACCACAGGTGTGCGGAAAAAAATACACATACTTATTACAGGAGAGCTATATACTGCATAGTTATTACAGAGCAGATAACAAAAAACACTCATTTCAGCCGTACAGAGATGCGAAATATCGCACACACTAGCATAATTAGAATCGTGAACTGAGTGCTGCGAACGAATGATGCCCACTAGAGACTGAATTGGGCACTTTTTTGTTTCACATAGTACCGTAAGGGCGAGGTTGGCAGTACTGTTATGGTACTTTTTTGAAGATTGATTTGAACAATGGCGCTCACTGCTGTAATTTTCGCTATATTTGGAATGGCTGGGTGGGTCACAGACGGCGGAGGAGGAAACATCTATTAAAACATTGCTTCCTGATTTATTTCTCATCCTTTTCTAAGGTATTTTGGCTAGTTCATGTATTATATAGAATGTTATTGCTCGTTCTATGTTCATTCAGCACTACCGAGAAGGATTCCTTTTGTCCGAGAGCTGTCGCAAGGTAGGCTACACGATGGCGGTCGAGCCATTCCAACATTCGCGGCTTCGTACTTGAAGTTGTTGGAGCTTATTCTATCTGTACTATGTGGTACGAAGCATTGTCCATTACAATAACACTGTGTTCAGGGATGTTGGGTAACAATTGTTCCTGGAACCATTTTAAAAACTAGTTGTAGTCCATGTCTTCATGGTAATCACCAGTTCTTTTCGACCTAAAGAGCAAAAGTGTATTTTTAACAAAGCCGTGTGAAAGCCCGGCATGTAGAATAATAAATCGACCCCCTCTGCCTGACGGCCCTTCCTTGTCCCCTGAACTGAGTTGTCACTCCAACCCTTAGACACTGTGTGACCAGCATTGACCCACATTTCACCTAACCACACAATATCCATAACATTTTTGCCCTATTAACTTAAGTTTTGAATTTTCCAGTAGCCTATTTTCACCCAATTTTCACCAAATTTTGTAGGTTCTTTAAAGTGAGCATAATTAAGGGAATTCTAAACTTTGGAGCTATTTGGTTCAGTCATTTAGAAATTATAACATTTTATGTAATAAATATGCAAATTTTGAAAATGTCCCAGGTACATCAAATTTAAAGTTATCAATTTAAAACTTCTATGGAATGATCATCAATGGTCTACAAATAAATATTGGTATTACTTTTAAAATCAGTGCAAATGGTTTATTATTAAAATGTGTTTTTTTTTTCTTAGAATGACCTGTTGTTCTGTTAAAATATGTCATTTTTTTTCAAATTTGAACCTAAATATTTCTGAAAGTTATTAATATTTTTCAAAATGGATTCCACACATTATTAAGACCACAAAGTTGTACGTGCAAACCAAGTTTGAAGGTAATGGGATCAAAACGCAGGCAACTGGAACATTTAAAATGCTGAAAAATACAGTATTGAGAAAAAGCTAACTTTATTAAAAAATACAGTATTTTAGTGGAATTTCCTGCATCAAGACTTCCCTGAGTTTACAAATCACTTTCTCACACTTCAGAGGTAACTTATTACTAAACCCATCTTTCTTCCTGATGTTGACACGAAGATTTACTGCCACATTCACCACACAGGTCTGTAAACAAATTTTGGAGGGCACCCATACATGAATGAGAATGTGCTTGTCATTAACACTAGGTCTAACAGTATTCTCCTCACTAAAATAGGCCTATTCCAGTTTTCTGACACTGGCAGAAGAAGTAGTTGCAGCTGTTGAACTTGCATTACTTAACTTCACATGTAATATCACCCCACTGTTTGTCAACATTCAAAATAGCACTATTTCATTTCTTTGTTTCACGGACTTTCGGTTTACGCCATCGACTAGATACAGAATACATCTAATAAACTGCACACAAATCTCTAAAATACCATTAACTTACACAAGTTCCACCACTCACAGTAAACCAATAAAAATATAATTCTTGCAAATAAACTTCACTAAAGCCACTGACCATCAGAATAAACAAAGACGCATGGTTCCACCATGTATCCAAAATGGCCTATACTTTACTACAAACCAAAATACTTCTGTTCGATGTTAAATATGTGCATGTGTATAGTAATGATATTCTTTTAGTGAATGCCATACAGCTAAAAATTATATGGGATAAGAAAATAACATGTACGGTAAGAAAAGTTTCACACTTGACAAACATTGCCTAGGCTACTCATAACTGATACATTTACCAACAGATGGCACCATAAGCTTGTATTCAGATGATTGGCATGATAATCTTGGCCAAAAGTATGAAATTACAACAAAATTGAGGGGTTTTTGGTTCTAGGAAGTAGGCGTTGCCCATTTCAAGACCTAAGCACGTGTTCTTTAAAAGCCCCCGTAAGGTATTTAAAAATGGCCGTACATAAAAAACAAATGTATATTTAAGTGCCCCAAGTGATAAGGTAACTTCTAGGGCATGAAACCAGATTTTGGTTTTTTGTTTGTAATTTTTGGCCTACAACTCGGTAGGGTCTCCCCATTTCATGTAGGAACTGACACCTCAAAGCCACAATATCTGGCCTCTCCATGATCACCTTCCCCCATTAATTTTCTCATATTTAAATCCCAGATCGTGCAACACTTTCAGTGAAGAAAGGCTTCCTTGAAATAATTGTGCCTCTCTGAGCAAAAACAAGAAGTTTGCGACATATTGTAATTTCTTTCCTAAAATAATAGCTATAAATATGCCGTCTAACAGCATCTTGTTGAAAGCCATCTAAATTAGTGACCACCCCTTCTCTATGCCTCTTCTTCCCTGGAGTTGATAGTTTAGACGGGCCAGCATCATCAGACAGGAACTTCCCTTCCGTCACTCGGTATGCAGTGATTTCACTCACACCAAGAGTCTTGGCAGTTCTTTTCCTCACCTGAACAAATGGAATCAGAGGTTCCTCCCGTAAGTGCATACTTTCCTCTTCTTCCTCCATAAAATTCCTCACCGCACATACCATCTCCTTTACTTGGCTATGGAGAGTCACACCACGGCCTGAAGTTGTTCTGTCGCAGAGAATGGATCCTGGGCCTTCCGCGAGCATGTACCGATGCCATTTTTACACAATGAAAATAGACACGATGATGCAAATAAAAGAAATAAACTCAAAATCTGTTTGTACACACGCTTCCAACAAAAACAGAACGTTAACGCTTACTGTAGCCTATGAAAGAATAAGCAAATGCACTTCAATATATACACGGGATATTACTAATGGCAGTGACGAGTCAGTTCACAGTAGAACACTGCGTCAAACCATGTGCTCACTGCTGTGTCGGCATTCATTGCAACACTGCTCGCTGTTGCTATGGACACAGTTACCCCTCTTGTCTCCACTCCTCACCTCACCATTCAAGCGGATGGCAACTTGCACCGTTCACCTTTTGTAAATCAGAGTATAACACAGAATTTAACATGTATGCAGCGTTTAAACCCTAAGTGTTGTCCACGTTGTCATGGATGATGCCATTTTGTGTCTAGGGGAATTTTGTAAGTGTAAATTCCATTCCATGTCCACATTAAAGCTATTGACACAAGTTGGCATGCTTGTTTTGTTGAGATAAATTAGAGATGAAAATAGTACAAGAGTTAATACATGACTCTATCGTTGCCAAGGCTACGATATACCAATGTAATTGATAGTGATTTTGTACTGCATAAGGAAACAGTAGCCAGGCAGCTGGAAGCAAGTTAGACATGTCCAGTCCTCAAATTGTGTTCATGCATCTTTGTAACGATGAATTTGTAACCCACTAAGCTCCAGTGAGATTGAGAAATGGTGTCAGAAAAATTTAAAATCCTGAAGAGATCATGAATCATCAGCAGGGTATAATGGCTGTAGGCCCTATGTGCAGTGCAGGATTTTTTGAGAATATTAATAGCTGGAGGATATTAGATCCTAATAATCGCCAGTAATATATCCAAGATCAGCAAGATATCACCTTTATAGCCTACTTGGTGAAACCTGCAAACTTCATATTCTACATTCTAAGATTCTTCCAGACAATGTGTTAATGTGCTTGAGATGCTTATATTTATAACCAATGTCCTAAATAAAATAATGTCTGTAATACATTTTGTGTGTGCTTATTATAATTAAGTGTAAACATTACTGTGTCATTGGATGAAGATTACTTGCAATTTGCTAGTGTTCTTGAAGATACGGGCATAGTTTTGTACTCCAGGGCCCTACCAATCACCACATCCAGAATTCTCTGTTAAAGCTCTAGATTTACCCATTTCAAACAGATTTACCCAGTGTGTAGTACTGTTAACTGCTTATTTTCCATGTGCCTGCAAGGATGCCCATGTTCTTTTTCAGGGGGAATGGATGTGGTGAGGAGTATACGATATTTTCTGGGAGGAAGGGGTAGGGGGGGGGGGGGACTGGGTATGTTATAAAATTCTTCATCCCCAGACCACCAGGGTGAAACAAAAAATAAGAAAAAATAATTAAAAGTTGAGGAATGCTTTCATTTGAATAATTTGAAGGGTCTCGTTTGACATTTGGTGGAGATCTTGGACATCTTATTGGGAGGGAGATACCATGTCCGTGTAGCCAGCATAGATCCAAATTTCAATGGCAAGTATGGTCTTTCTTTAATTTTAATAAATGGAACAGTTCCACCTACATGGAGTAGGGGTAAGTAAAGTGGCTTCTTGTCCAGGTGACCTGCTTTGCGAAGGAGTATTTGAAACCTGATATAGGATTTATTCTTCAAAGCTTCGCACAAAGGCTCTTGATAGAATGATTTGAATCCCACTCCTTGCATCCTGGAAGTGTCTTCCCAACTCAACTGTAAATAAAAGCTAACTGAAAACTACTACCACATCCTTTTCTATTACAAGTACAGTACACACATAAGTGCATGGGGCTGATATCCACGACATTTCAATCCACTGAATTAACTCACAATGAATAAGTTTCCAAGGTCCTTCATTTGTAGTAATATACTTCGTTATAAAAATCTTGAGCCCATAAAACCATCAATTTGACCTAAGCCTAACTGGGAACTGGAGAGAACCGTTAAACATGTCCAACATGAAGGTAGTTGCCACAAGAAGTAAACCTGCCACTGTAGGGGATTGGTGTCAGATAAAAGGCTCTCTGCTAAAGGAGGTAAGTATAATCTCAGCAATTCATATATGTATCTGAAGTAGTCCTATGCATTAAATTTTTGTTGTTGAAAAAGATTGTCTTATGGTAGGCCTACTCAAAAAAAGCAAAATGCTAAAAACCACGAGTGTAGGCTCAAATTTCTTATATTCGTTTTTATTATTTTGGGGCATGAATGACCCTTCCCTTGCAATAAATGAAGCACTGGATACTTTCTCCTAATGCAATGCTTGGTTGTTTCTTCTTAAAAAAAAAAAAAAAATCCAGCTGCTTTTAAAGTTAAACTTACATGTAAACTGGTATATATGGAAACAACTTATTGATGAACGAAGATAAGAGGATAATATGTACAGTTTTGTATATCTGCATAAACTGGAACATCCATTCAACGTTTGTATTACACTGCTTAATATTCTACTGCTCTAAGGTTTTGAGCTAGTGATAGGGGTGGATTTCTTCCACAGCTTTTAACTTTATTTTTGAGTATCCTTAAATTCACACTAACAAATTTACTCGGCTATTGGTAGGCTTCTATAGATGAGAATACCTTTGTGCAATCAATGCGGCGAGGCGAGCGAGCGACACCACTCCTCTGACGTCACAGATCCGCGCCATGGCCTGTCTTTCTCGTCGGCCACGCCTCAGTGCATTCTCGGTACATTTCGTCCCGTCGCCGTAACGTAACGCCAGACCTCAGCGTAACGACGAAGTCGACAAGATCATTTAAAATGATAAAACCGAGAAATCTTCAGATGCTCAGTAAATAAATATCTAATAGTAGAACTGATAAAAGATGGCCAGAAGAACGCAAGAGGCAACAAAGTGAAGAGATTTTGGGAGAAGAGTTATCGAACCAACTAACAGGTTCAAACGTGCTCTATGAATGGGCATAGCGAGGAAAGAAAGAAAAGACAGAAGGAAATAAATAATACGCAAAAGAGACTGAAGTTTTATGGGCACCTCACGAGAATGAGATGTAGTCGACTAACGAAGAAAATCTTTACCTTCATCACCAAGATAAAGGTGACGACAGAATGAAGAGTGAAACGAGAAAGGATGTGAGGAACTTGCGATCAATCCAAAAGAGATCTGGAATAGAGACACGTTTCGAGATAAGATTTATAGCCCGGGGACACCATGAGCCCGCTGATGAGCCAGCTTGGCGTCCTAGCCGAAATACCACACAAGACACGCACACACCTAGAAATATTGCTGAGTTTTAATTCACTGGCTGTGAAAGCCAATATACCATCTTTTTAAGATTTATAGTGTTCATTGAGAAACAAAGTAAAAAGAAGCAAGAACATCTTGTCAGGGGAAGGGAGAAACCACAGTGAAAGAATGAAGATGTTCTGGGAGGAGAAGAAAGAACTAACTAGCAAACCAATTGTTTCCCGTGATCCACAGTAGGACAAAACCGAAGGAATAATAATAATAATAATAATAATAATAATAATAATAATAATAATAATACCAGCCACTGTGGCCGAGAGCACTAACGCGCTACCTCGTGCCTCACTGGCATCGGGAGAGCTTTGGTTCGAATCCCACCTCGACCGTCCTGAAAATAATTCTTGTGGTTTCCCCATTTTCAGCACCAGGAAGATGCCGAATTCCTTCGAAAATCCCTTCCCTGCACCTTTCTTATTACATAGACCCAAGTTATCAGTCCCCTGAGCGATCGGCCTGTCACCATCCCTAGTTGTATCTTCTCCCAGACACCGTCATTGTGGCTTCAGAGGAATGATCCCTCGCCGAGTCCGTGGATGAAGCAGAGCTTGGAGGATAAACAATAACTTACTAATAATTATAATAAACATATCATCATGAATCGCAAGGCTTTTGGAACTCTAGTTACAAATCACTCTTTCACCGAAAAACCTAAAACGACCACTGGAAAAAAAATGGACGGAAGAACGTAAGAAGGGGCATAGCGAGTTAATGAGGAGATTTTGGGAGGAGTAGAAGAGGAAAACACCATCAACCCGAGTCATCCAGTTCAAACGCGCTCCCTAGTGGGCAAAACGAAGAAAGAAAGAAAGAAAGAAAGAAAGAAAGAGAGAAAGAAAGAAAGAAAGAAAGTAGAAGATGAAACATACCCAATGGCGTAGCAGTACCACGCGTACCACGACTGTGGTGGAAAGCTATAACAAGTTCGGGGATCGATGATTTGAATCCTGGTGTTGATACTTGGCCTCATCCTCGGATGATTCCACCACTCTCTCAAGGCAAATGCCAGGATGGTACCTTAATTTAATTCCCGGGTCACCTACCCCAATCGTAAACCTAAATAATTATAGTTGCACACACACACACACACACACTAGTTGGCCCCGTGGTGTTGGGAGTAGCGCACCTGCCTTTCACCCGGAGGCCCCGGGTTCGATTCCTGGCTCCGTCAGGGATTTTAGAAATTGACGTGAGGGCTGGAACGGGGTGCACTCAGCCTTGTGAGGACAATTGAGTAGCTGTCTGACAGTGAGGTAGCGCCCCGGTCACAAAAACCAAGATTAACGGCCGAGGGGACCCGATGCGCTGACCACACATCACCCCCAATATCTGCAGGCCAAATGGCTGGGCAGTGGTCACTTGGTAGGCCTAGGCCCTTCATGGGCTGTAGTGCCAGGGGTAATTATTATTATTACACACACACTACTACTAAAATCACAGGTTATTAGGCAAATTCATTCCATATTCAAGTGCATGGGGCTTGTGTGGACATACCATTTTGTCAGATAACCTGAGTTATTGTGGTGACTAGTATCGTGTGTAACTGTAATTCTTAAAGTCTAGGAAGGTGGAGGGAGTAGATACTTCGGGATGTTAAATAAGATACCATATCAGCATTTGCGTGAAATGAGCAGTAAAAACCACGGAGAAATCACATTTAGAACGATCGCTGTCATCGCTGGATTCGAACCTTCTCAATTGAATTCGTGGAGCGTGACTAAAGCGCTCGTCTGTTTCGCTGAGTATGATACAATAACAACAACATTGGCAAGGATACCCGTAGGAGTGTGCTATGTAAGGAACTTTCCCCTTCAGTGAGCACGTCCATTTGATGTGTGCGGTCAGTCTTCTTCGTGACAGCACGTCTACTGTAGGATACGTCCTGTTTAAGTCCCGCGTCAAGCGCACGGACTTGGGTATAATACCGCTACTTGGCCCCTGAGCTACTGCCAGAATCGCTCTGGATCAAGAGTCCGGCTCCATGGCTAATTGGTTCGCATGCTAGGCTTTGGCACGAAGGGTCACGGGTTCGGTTCCCAGCTGGACCTTGGGGATAATAATAATAATAATGAAATGAAAATCCACAGCCTGCTTCCAGTCTCCGACCGGGTCAGGAATGGAATGAATGAAGCCCCTATCTTGCGGCGAGGATATGGACTGTGCCGGCTACCGAGGCCTGACGCACTCCCCTGGGGCAATGATTAAATGAATGACAGATGAAATGAAATGATAGTGGAGAGTGTTGCTGGAATGAAATGTTGACAGGGAAAACCAGAGTACCCGGAGAAAAACCTGTCTGCCTCCGTTTTGTCCAGCTCAGATCTCACATGGAGTGACCGGGATTAGAACCACGGACCCAGCGGTGAGAGGCCGGCATGCTGCCGCCTAAGCCACGGAGGCCTTTTTAATAATAATAATGAAAAATGAAAATCCACAGCCTGCTTTCAGTCGACCGACCGGGTCAGAGAATGGAATGAATGAAGCCCCCATCTAGCGGCGAGGATATGAACTGTGCCGGCTGCCGAAGCCTGTCGCACTCCCCTGGTAAATGATTAAATGAATGACAAATGAAATGATAGTGGAGAGTGTTGCTGGAATGAAATTGTGACAGGGAAATCCGAAGTACCCGGAGAAAAACCTGTCTGCCTCCACTTTGTCCAGCACAAATTTCACGGACCCAGCGGTGAGAGGCCAGCGTGTGGCCGCCTAAGCCACGGAGGCTCACGATAGCAATAATAATAATAATAATAATAATAATAATATAGTATGGCTTGGGTGCCAGGCGCAAGCTTTGATATTTGACGCCCAGAGGGCAGCTTGCATGTCGAATTTTGTCGTTCCTTGGAGCGCTATGAACGTCAAGGAGGTTAAATATCTAAGCTCCTTGACACTATAGCACTCTCTAGTAGAGAACGGATGAAATGTTTGTGTTGGCGGAAAATCCCGAGATTAATTTTGCCATTATGAACACTGCCTACTGAATTCAAATGTGTTCTTTAAACATGCCAACAACGTACGACATGCGTGCCGAGATTTTTGTCGCCTATCAAAAATCACTTACCAAGGCCAGGAGCGAATCTGCAAGTTTGGGGTTGGTAGTCCAACACGATAACCACTCACCCACCGTGGCAACCTGCCTTGGGGATTGTATTCTCCTATGTTTCGTTTCTGTTTTATTTCTAGTGATCCTGTAAAATGATGTTAGTTTAGCCACAGTTATGAGTGAAATTGGGGGCATTTAAGATGTTTCCCACGGATAAGCCAGAAAATTGGCATCGTGGGAAGTATAATTATGAGATTCCTTCGGCGCGGTTTTGACTGAACTGTGTTGTTTGTGTGATGGATATTTTACTTCTAAACCAGCAAAAGAGTCCTCGCTCCAGTTTCACGCCATGCGGAGAAGAAGATTGTTGTTGTTATTATTTCATTTAGGCGTTTGGCCATAATTGTCATTATAACCCCATGTACTTGGGTATGTGCTGAATTTGTCTAATAATCTGTGTTATTGTGTTGGCTTTATATGTGTATGCATTTTGTAATTGGGGTTGGGATCGGGATGACCTTATGCTGGGAAATATTTCGACATTTGGCTGAATTAGAAGTGGGAAATTCAGGAAAACCCACTTCGAGGAAGACTGAGGTGGGAATCGAATCTACGTCTTCTCATTTTTGCCTCACAAGACTGGGTGAACCCCGTTCAAATTCTCTAAAGACACAGATTGTTTGGCAGAGACGGGAATTTAGTTCGAACGTCGGGAGTGGCAGCCAACAATAATGTCATTGGTTTTACGCCCCTTTTAACTTGCTGTAATTCAGTTGAGGGGCTTGGGACATCTTGGTCATGAGCCCCAGATAATTGGGTATGTGGTGATTAGGAACTGTATTCAGGTTTTTAAATTGTTATTTTAGGTTTTCATAAACATAAAATATTTTTTATTATTTTATGTTTATGAAAACCTAATTTTTTAAAATAGGCAGGATAGGTTTTTAAATAGGCTTTTATGTTTACAGTGTGGCAAAAGTTGACATAAATTCCGCAGAGCTTAAAATTAATGCCTAATTGTTAGTAGAGAATCTAATTGCAACACGAGTGTAAAATATTTTACATAATAAACGTCATTAAATTATCACCGAGAACTTCACACTTTTAGGCAATATTTGCTCTCATTAAATATGTTAATTATTCAAATTCAATACAATAAAGGTTGTCAGAAAAAATATTCACTATTCGGACCGTTTAATTAATTTTGTTTATTTATAAAATAGGATTTTTGGAAATAATGCGAGATTTATTCCCACTTTCCTGGCGGTAAATGGCCAAACAATAAGATATAAGATGGAAAGTGCTGAACATTTTTGAATTTTCTGGCTGGTAGGATTTCTCTCAATCAACTAGTGCTAAGAATAAACACTATAATTAGATATACATTTAAAAATTATGGGCTAAAATTTAAATATACTACAATAATTGGAATAAAACTGCAATTAGGTATCTCTAGGTACTCGCATATATTTTAGGTATTTATAGGTACTACAGAATTCATGAATATGACTCTTTTGAGTGTGTTTCGGAAAAGTATTGAAGTATTTTGTATTTAGAATAAGGAAAAATATACAGTACGTAAAAACCTAAGAATCCGTTCCCTAGTGTTAACTGTAGTAGTGTGTGTAGCTGCATTAGAGACAGGGTTGGGGTAGGTGCCCCGGAACTTGAAATAATTTACTATCTCAGCATTTTCCTGGAGGGAGTATGGGAAAATACAGGGATAAAACCACACTCAGGACAACCACTGTCACGTTCGTGGTGGGTGTTTTAAACGCGCATGGCTATGCTGCGACGTACAAAGGCCTACGTACGCACTAATACATTCACCATAGAAAAATAAGCGACAATCTCGTCGCGTAGTGATCAACAATCTTGGTTGCCACCACGAAGAAATTTAATACTGGTCCGAGAGCTGGTATGGGATACACTCAGACTCTTGAAGCAAACTGAGTGGAGGTGGGTTTCGATTTCGCTCCACAGCCATCCTAAAAGTGGTTTTACGTGTTTTCCCATTTCCACTCCAGGCAATTGCTGGGATGGTTGCAAACTTAAGGCCATGGCCGCCTCCATCCCATCTCTCTTCTCAATTATAAATACACACACTAATATACACACCACAATTACACAGCTTTGCTGGCATCGGAAGAGGGTGGGTTTGAATCCCACCTCGGCCATCCTGGAAATGGTTTTCATGGTTTCCCATTTTCACCACCAGGCGAATGTGGGGACGGTTCCTTTCAATAGGCCCACGACCGATTTCTTTCTAATATCCCTTCCCTGACCCGTCCTGAAAAGAAAAGTCCATGGCCATTGGCTGCATTAATACAATTATTATACACTCCCAAGTACATGGGGCTAAAATGACAAAAGCAACAACAACATACACTAAAATTTCGGTGACTGACTGCAAGAATGGTTCTACTTGTGCGACCACAGCTGTTGAGGAGAAAGGATGAATATTAACCGCTAAACCACATGTAGTCCAGTTCGATGAAGAAAGTAGGGCTTGAAAGTTGGTTAAATGCACCTCCCCCACTAAGTGGGCCGGGGATTGTGGATTTGCTCTATGATCTGTCGCGCTCAATGCTTCTGTCTAGTGTCGCTGTTGTTGTTGTTTCATTTATTGTCTTGGATATCGTGGCCAACAGACCTGAGTAAAAATAAACGAATAAATAAATAAACAAATAAATACAAAATGAATAAATACCAAATAGATAAGTATTAAATAAACAAATAAATGTTAAATAAATAAATAAATAAATAAATAAACACATATTAAATAAACAAATAACTACCGTAATAAATAGAACAATATAAACTGAGCAACCCAGTGGAAGGTTGGGTAACCAATCCCAGCGGGAAGCTGGGTCAGTGAACCGATCAGTGCTGGGGGCTTCAGGGCTTACAACCCTGATAGTTAACAACTCGTTACCTTCGGGTGACCTAACCTAATCACTTGTGTGATAGACTGTATCAAACATGAAGTACAAACTTAATGAACATAATACCTCAGGTGGTAGACAAACCACAAGTAGGTCATCGGAGTCTGGGGGACCTACACCTTCATGTGACCCAGTCGGATCTAAACGAAACCTTAAAAGGAATATTACGTACCTAGCCACAATCAATATAAACTCCTTGATCAAGACAGGAAAGCTTAAGGATACGCTTGAAGTACTGAACGACAAGAACATCAGTATAGCAGCTCTCCAAGAGACTAGGTTTCCGGACGAAGAAGCCATAGAGTCTCAAGGATATAGAATATATAAAGTGTAACGGCTACCTTCGTCGTTGGATATCGCTCTACAAGTTGGGCGATCATTTATAACGTTTCTACAGATATTACACTCAAGACTCCTTAAAACCACCTCATCGTTCTTATTTAGCATTGGCCTGTCTAGACAGACGACATACACTTTATTAATTTAGATTTACTGGGCGCCAGTTATCGTAGAGATAACACATTAAAATTTTATTTAGCCACGGCCGCTCCCTTCCTTGAGCCAAGATCTATCATCGGAGCGTAGGGCAATAAACTTGCTCTATGAGATACTCTTTGCATTCCAACTATCCTATATATTCAACTCCCAATGAACAAGACATTTTAACTAATACTGGTTTATTTACAACAAAATTATTAACATTTGATCTGAGGTTTCGAGCTGTGTACAATATGTGCATTAATATTCCCTAATTGCGGGGCAATATTGACTGTCTTCTCGCTAGCGCTGATCTTCTGTGTTGATAATAACTCGGTCCACATACCTGGTGCCTTGTGGTTCAAAGTCCATCTCGTTGGTCTGCTTGCAGTCTAATTTGAGATCTTACGCCAACACACGTTTATTGACCTTTGAAAACATATGTTTTCTTCTTCTTGTTGTTGTTGTTGTTGTTGCTGCTTGTTTCTGAGTTTGATCACCATGGTAAGCAAATTTGAACAAACCAGGCTAATTGAATTCACTAAGTCCCATCTTACTGAGCGACTGACGGAGTCTACGACTCACAAAGTCAATGAGTGAGTGCGTGATCGAATAAGTGAATGACAGAATAGAATCTATAGAATAGCCAGTGCTGAAGTCGCGCTGGGCTTTTATACACTCTGAATGGTCCCGATGTTTCGCGGCATAAATTTGCCCGCGACCCATCAGACCAATTATAGCAAAGCATTTCTCAGTCCTCAAGCGACGCTAAAACTTCTCCGAGCGGGAATACAGGCCCGCGTACTTCAAATATTCCACTCAGAACCCGCTATTCCTCTCGTTGCGCATATATATATTCCGCCCAAATCTTTCTCCAAGCCCTTGTCTCCAGTCAGCGTGGCTTCGTTCCAGAAATACATTTTCTTGCAATATGTTGCTTCACCGTCCGTAACTTCTTCCAACCATGCCCGTCCTGTCTTTACAATTTAACTAATAAAACAGCCCTAGACCTCTATAAAAACCCTGTTTCTTAATCTAAGCACTTGACAATATTATATATGATTATGGTAATGACGTGAATATGGTATAGCCCCTCCATTGATATTAATGGGTGAATAAAACGATATAACTTTGATATTTCAATAATAATAATAATAATAATAATTTGTACCGTAATCAAGATTACGTTACAAAAGGGAAACCTGGTAATAGAGTAATGGAAAATATACCATTCCTTGGGACTGGGTTTGCAGTACACCGTCGACTGGTTACAAGCATTCATGACTTTTCCTTACCAAACGATAGAACATCGGTGCTTTCCTTCAGATGTAAGAATAGAGGATACTCTATGATTAACTTCCACGCTCCTACCAATGACTAACAGGAAAAACCCAGAAATGACAAACCATTACTGGGATGCCCTTGAAGAAACCCTAGACAAGGTCCCAGATCACCATACGACTATATTGTTAGGAGATTTCAATGCCCAGATCGGTAGAGAACAGAAACACCGGAAGATTGTAGGAAGATATCCTGCCCATAAGAGAACCAACACCAATGGGGAACGATTAATCAGTGTCTGCACCAAGTATGGATTACGTTTGATGTCTACAGCTTTCAAACACCTTCCCAGGAAGGCCATGACATGGCGATGCCCAAATAGCATGTTGGGTGAATTCCAAATCGACCACGTAGCAATAGACAAGCTGCACCATAGGGATATTATGAATGTCAAGGTGCTACGAGGAGCCAACATTGATTCTGATCACTACCTGTCTCTGGTTAAGACGAACCTGAAACCACTAATAAAGACCACTGGTATGCTAGCAAAGAACACGAAGATCCCTAGGTTTGATATCACCAAACTTAAAGAAGACAGCACTAGTTACCAAGAGAGGCTGATTCATAATACCAACAGGATTAACACATCTACAAAATGGGATCCGCTTAGGGATGCCATAACAGTAGCGGCTCAGGAAACAATCCCCAATAGACCTAAAGGGAACAAGCATCCGTGGTGGTCCATCGAATGTGATAAAGCTATAGAAGCCAGGCGACTAGCGTGGATCAAATGGAATGTACATAAGAACGAAGCTAATTAGCAAGCCTTTGTTGCACAAAGGAAAACTACGTCGAGCATCATAAGAGGGGCCAAGAGGAAGCACAACCAGGAACTGATTAAGCAGGC
Source organism: Meconema thalassinum (assembly GCA_946902985.2). Classification (NCBI taxonomy): domain Eukaryota; kingdom Metazoa; phylum Arthropoda; class Insecta; order Orthoptera; family Tettigoniidae; genus Meconema; species Meconema thalassinum. The sequence goes on along the minus strand of OX336393.1, from coordinate 285,220,828 downwards.
AGAGGAGGATTTTGTAAGGAACAACTCTAGAGATCTATACAAAAGCCTCAAGCAACAAACAACCCAATTCGCGTCCCCTACCTTACACCTCCAGAGACCAGATGGATCCCTGTGTCTCAATGACAGCGATTGTACCACGACCCTAGCTAACTACTTCAAAGGACTCTTAAATGCAGAAGAACCTATTGAGCGTCTCCAAGTTACAGAACCAGCTAACCCTAATACTGAGTATATCGCTCCTCCAACCTATGAAGAAGTCAGAGGTATAATTAAACTACTCAAGAATAATAAAGCTTCTGGGGAAGACGGGATAGTAGCAGAAATGCTAAAACATGCCTGAGAACACACCTTCAGGAGCATACATAAAGTAATTCTGGACATATGGACTAGTGAGAGGCTCCCAGATGATTGGACGTCAGCCATTATCCATCCAATCCACAAGAAGGGAAGCAAAACAGATCCCAGTAACTACAGAGGAATATCACTCATTGCTGTTACCTATAAGATATTTTCCAAGATTCTGGAACGCCATGTAACGAGACAGCTGGATAAAGAGTTAGGAGAATATCAAGCAGGGTTCAGAGCACCGAGGTCCTGTACCGAGCAGATACACAATCTGAAGACCATCCTTCAATACAGCAAGTCAAGAGCCAGACAATGGGTAGCTATATTTGTCGACTTCCAGAAAGCATACGACTCAGTGGACAGAATTACTCTTTTTAACACCTTGATAGAACTAGGACTCAACGACAAGATCAATAGGCTGGTGCAAGCCACCCTGCACAACACCACAGCCAGAGTAAAGTTTAGAGGACAGCTCTCGGAGAGTTTCACCATTAAAACAGGGGTGAGACAAGGAGACGGCATCTCATGCATATTATTTAATTGTGTTCTGGAAAAGATCATTAGAGAGTAGACGAGAATCCTACCAGAGAATACTGGATTACGGATGGGGATTAAAGCTGACAACCTAAGGATTCCATGCCTAGCCTTTGCAGACGATCTGACTTTATTGGCAAATGACATACAGGAGGCTACTACTCAGCTCCAAACACTGCACTCAATAGCGGCTAAAACGGGTCTTTTGATTAACATAGGAAAGACCGAGTTTGTTATTAACATCAAGGATGCCCCTAGAATGATGAGAGTCAGTGATAACATCTACATCAAGAGAGTCAAAAGTGTAAAATACCTTGGGGAATGGTTTTCAGAGGACCTCAGCGAAACAGTGGCTCTTGAACACAGGAGACTCAAACTAGATAAGGCTTACCATGCCTGTAGAAAACTATATACTTCAAAAACATTGTCGATGAATGTCAAACTAAGACACTACAATGCAGCAGTCAGACCTTCAGTCCTCTATGCAGCAGAGTGCCTATGTCTAACTAAGAAGACCCCATTAAGAGCCCTCGAGGTACAAGAAAGAAAGTTCCTGAGACGGATAGTTGGACCAAGAATTCTACCAGATGGAAGCCGATGGTATCAACCAAATCGTGAGCTATATAAACACCAAGAAAATCTCATAAATGCCATCAGAAGAAGGCGACTGGCTTTTTACGGACATCTATTCAGAATGGACTCAAACAGGTTATCCCATAGGATCTTCAAGGCTGCTAACAAGGGCAAAGCTACTGAATTCTTGTGGAAGAAGCAAGTGGAAAAGGATCTTTCGGAACTCCATATAAATGAAAATGACATAGCCGACCGGAGTAACTGTCATACAGCTCTTAAAATTAAATCCTTCGTAACATCCCTCACAGAAGTTACCCACAGGCCAAAAGACGAGACTAGGAAATGGTCTGAGGAACGTAAGATTCAATTTAGCCGGAAAATGAAGGACTACTGGGCCATCAGAAAAGCTCGATGTACCAACATGAAAGCAGCTGACAAACCCACCAGTAAGAACACCAATCGTGGCAAGCCTGACGATGACATCAAGAAACAGCTAAAACACAAGCACCGTGGTTCATAGATGGCCCTAACGAAATAAAAAAAATATATATAAAATAAATAAATAAATAAATAAATAGCATACAAATAATTAAAATAGATAAATAAACAAATATAAAATAAACAATTAAGCAATTAAGCAATTAAACAAACAAGTAAATAAATAAATAAATATTAAATAAATAATTAAAGAAATATAACAAAGAAAAAATAAATACGTAAATAAAGAAATAAATGAATATAAAAAAGAATAAATAAATACGTAAATAAATAAATAAATAAATAAATATATATAAAAAGAATAAATTAATACGTAAATAAATGAATAAATAAATAACAAATAAATATCAAATAAATAAATTAATTTAATAAATAAACAATTGAACAAATGAAGAAACAAGTAATTAAATAAAAGAAAAATATAGATAAATAAATAAATTAATAAAAATAAATAAATAAATAAATAAATAAAAAGATAAATAAATAAAAGGTATATTGGCAACATTGTAGCAAGGATTTGTCGTGGGGATTGACTACTTGAAACACGACCTCGTTCTAATGACCACTACTCTCATAAATTACCGAGGACCTAAGGACACTTTCGACTCTTTCCAGCACTCGAGCCTAGGAAAGTCTTTTATCAACATTAAAAGCAAAATGAGAAGAAATATCCGCAGAGTTTTATGGAACGGGGCAATGGTAGATCGGTCATGGACCACATCCAGCTTTAAGATGAGGCACGTGTTTACCAGAATGGCGGTAAACGGATTTCATCATCTCATCTGTGTGAACACATCATACCATGAGCCAGCTGAGACGTATGAGTGCAACTTAAGCGGACATACATGTGGACGCTACCACATAGAATTGTGCAAAAAAAGAGAACCCAATCAATTACAGAATATGCAAACCAAGGCACCAGAATGCGAAATTGAAATTACTTGAATAATTTGTATTGTAATTAAATTTTCCATTTTTATTGCCATTTGGCTGCAATAAAAGTATTATTATTATTATTATTATTATAAATTAGCCATCCTGCCGGGCTAATAAGGCTTGTAAGGGTCTGAAAAGACAAACAAGGACCGCTCCCTTTGCTGGCTGGCGGGTATCCGTTGGGCAACTGAACTATCTGAATGTGTGTACGTATAATTTGTTGTTGCTGATTGATTGATTTAGAGGCTTTGCGACATCGTGGTCATGCAGCCCCGTGTACATGTTTGTATGCAATTTGTTTGATATAATCTGTGTTATTGTGATGGCTGTATTAGTGTGTGTATTTGTAATTCAAGTGAGGATTGGGAAGTAAACGGCCGTGGCCTTAAGTTAGGAATCATCCCGGCATTTGCCTGGAGTAGAAGTGGGAAACCACGGAAAATCACTTCCACTCACCTCTTCTCAGTTCTTCCTCACGAGGCTGAGTGTACCAGAATTAAATTTCTTAGCTGAGCTGGGAATCGAACCCGGGCCTTTGGGGGGGACGGCCAAGAATACTATCCGCTACACTACGAGGTAGTCTGGACCTGTGTTGAGTATTTGTAATTGATTGACCTACCTGTATATGATTGGAAAAGAGGCAGAATGGTGTTAAGTTAGGAACCATCCCGGCATTTTCCTGGGGGTATGGGTGAGAATACTGGGCCCAACTAATTACAAGCACACCGCTGCTAAATTGACAACAATAACGCAAGTTTTAAGAATAACACATTTATTCAAATACGCGAAACTGATAACCACGATGAACCAAACTCCTAAATCGAATCAATAGCAACAAGGCATTTGGAAAATGAAAAATAACGCAAGTCAACAAACAAAACATTTTGTGTAGAGTGTATGGTTCATTGTATATATTCTGTCTACATCGAACAGTAACCAAAAAAGTCATTCATAATGAACTAAGGTTGCTTTTGTTCTTAAGGTCTCATGAAGCAGTTTGTAAAGGCTCTTCGTCAAGATTCTGAAGCTTTTCAATATTTAAAGCCTTTTTTCCCCCTAGATTGTCAGAAGCTAAAATTAAAGCTGTTTTTTCGTCGGTTCTCAAATAAAGAAACTAATGGCCAGTGAATAATCTTATTATAATATAATAGGCCTACGCTAAAGTGTATGTTTGACAAAACTCAAGCTCCTAAACCAGAGGTAGTTAGAAGGTGTGGTTTGTACCAAAATCTTCCAAATCGTCTCAATAGTACAGGAAATATCTTGCATTTCTTGAAAAGACCACGGACATATTTTTGTGTGTTTATAAAGTGCTTTTAAACAAATAAAGAAGACGATAGCCTCTGGAGGAACTGTTGCGCGTACAGCCCGCATAGCACGAGAGCCGGGCGGGTAGTATGTACACATGGGGCACACACAACCCATTATGCGAGAGTTCTCGCACGGGTTCGCTAGTTTCCACAATTACGCAATACCCACGAAAAACAAACATGGTACAGCCTTAAAGAAGTGATCCATGGCTTCCTGGGAAATAAGAAAGCTGAGACTTACAAGAAGCTTATTTTCACTATGCTTGAGAACTTTAAACTTATGGGTTGCAGAAAGTCCCTTCAAGTACACATGTTTCATGCTCACTTGGACCAATTTAAAGATCACTTGGTGGCATATTCAGTAGAGCAAGAGGAACGTTTCCACCAAGACGTGATGGACTTTGAGCAACGTTATCAAGGACAATATAAGCTAATGAGAACATGATGGGTGATTACATGTGGGGGCTAATACGAGGAAGTACGTACCCACACAGAAGTAGTACAAAAATATTCATTTTTCAAGCTTGCTTGTATCCTTTTTTGATTTGTAGATTAATGTTAACTATGTTTTGTAAATAAACGTGATGTAAATATATAAATTAACGCATGTTTTCGTTTGAACGTATAAAAATAGAGAATTTCCTTCAAATTTGAAATTTCGTTGTGGTAGCTACAAAAGCAAACTTGATTAGGTAAAACCATTTTTTCTGTTATTAGTTAGGCATGACAAATCAAAATCAGACGTACAGAACCCAGACTCAGAATTCGTGTTGGCTTGTGTAATTCACCAAAATAGATGAAGCAGCCTTAGTTTATAGCGCAGGAACCCAATCAGCAGTGCGCAGGACGAGGCGGGTGATTGGATGGACACGCGTCGCTGAATAATGATTGTGCTTCATCCTGAATGCAATGGGAGCAGTATAGTGCGTCACAGATTACATCACCTAGTGTGGGAGTTCCAGTTATTTATTTATTTTCTTTTTCTAGACGAAGAACCTTTACTTTCTAGCAGGTATGGGAAAGTTACAAGAAAAAAGTATTAAGCTGAATATAGTTACAAGTTGTTAACGTTGAAAACATTTCACAGCAGACAAAGTAGGGGTCCCCATTTCAGCAAAAACGTAAAATTTAGCAATTTACACATACTTGCCAAATGTTGAAGGGCTAAAGGGCCCGGAAAGGATTTAAATTGTGAGTCTTAGAGAGCTCTATCAAACTAAAAAAATCAAATTTCGAAAATCACTTTCGGCCTAAATTTAACTCCAGAAAAACAGCCTAAAATCACTTGTTTCCTTACTTGTTTTCTCTTTGATTCAAATCCTAGCCAAATTAACTTATTTACATATTTTTTTCCTTAATGTGATCCTTGGTTTGATACCCTCAGGCGTTTTTTTAATTTTAAGAAAAATCTTCACACCGGAAGTAGGAAGTGAAACTCTGCATTGACTCACACTAGCGCTCGTGGCGGTAGAAAAGGCAAACATACTTTATTATATTTTATTTACCAAAAATTCCTAGCTCATATCCATAGAGGTTGATGGTACGTGAATTACCAAATCTACATCTCCTTAAGGTACAATGTACGTAAGTTCAGCGGCTTCGGTGGCGTAGTTGGTAGCATGCTGAGCTTCTATGCCCAAGGTCGCGGGTTCAAACCCGGCCGAAGTCTTCGGAATTTTTTAAGAACGTTAAAAATCTCTCAGTATGCCTTCCTTCGGAGGGGAAGTAAAGCCGGCGGGCCTATGTCATAGATTTATGGCATGTAAAAGAACCTTCCACTAACTAAACTGTGTGTGAATCAAAATCTGTAGGTTAGGTTTGATTAGTGCTCTTAAGTTCGAGCGTTCATCACCAGGCGCTGGTTGCGATGGCATCTAGTAGTAGCCAAGTTCACAGCTATGTGTCGTGGACGGTACCAGTTGGTAGCGAAAGTAGGAACTACTTGAAATTATCGTCTGCAGTCCTTACTTGAATTAAAAATAGATAACACACTATACTAATACGGTCATCACAATTAACACCGGTTATCAGACAGATTCTACACACACACAAAGTAGCCTACACGAGGCTAGATGACCGCGATTTCGCAGCCCTTAATCTAAGGAACCAACCAACCAACCAACTACGTAAATTCCCAAGGTCATATCCCCTAAAGGAATAGTGTTCATGGAAGGTTTCGTCGATAACATTGTTGACATTTTCAACATTGTGTTGCTTTCCTGGAAGGCTAGAACTGTGACTTCACTCACGGACTCTGCGAGGGATCATTGCTCTACCGTCGCAAGGAGGGTGTCTGGAAGAGGAACACACTTTGTCTGTAGATACAACTGGGGATGGGAACAGGCCGATTGCCCAGGTGAAAGGAAAGGAACGTCAGGGAAGGGATTATGGAAGGAAGTCGACCGTGGACCTATTAAAAGGAACCGTCCCGCCATTTGCCTGGTGGTGAAAATGGGAAACCACGAAAACTATTTTCAGTACGGCCGAGATGGGATTTGAACCCACGCTCTCCCGATGCCAGCGAGGCACTGTGGCCGGTGTTACACGATATTTGTAACTATGAAGCGTTCTCATGATAGAGTTTTAAAATTGTCGAAGGCATGAGAAAGTTACAGAAAATAAATCTTCACAAATTGTAATCGCGTCTTTCCAAATATGCTTTCTAGTGTAAGTAGACGTGCAACACGCTTGCTCTTGTTGTTGGTGTCTCAATCAGGGCCTTGAGACATATTTTGTCATCAACTTGTGCGGGATTGTTTTGTTCAATAACATTTGTGTTTGTGGTGACTATAGTATTATCCCTTTGCATTTCGTAATTGTCATAAAATATAACCAACTCATATGGACCCTATGCTGTTAAAAGAAGGCAATGGTATTAGCCTTTCACGAATTGATTGCCGGCGGTCGAGATGGGAACTATTCTCTGTTTACTTGTGTCACACGTCACTCTGCTTCGATGACAGGTACAGTTGCGCGTGTAGGATATGACTCAGCTCCAGTAGCTTCAGTCATCGTTTAACTGTCCGTGATGACATGAGCTCCTGTGACACTTATCTGCTAATCTGCGCTTCTAAAACAGGTATAGCGCTCAATGCTGCGTGGCTTATGTGCAGAATGCATTCTGACATCAATGTGTCCTGCGCTTCACTCCGCGGGGCAGCTGCTACAATAATCAACAAACCATGGCGCAGCCACGCTCAGCGGCAATCAAATCATAAATGGGTAATATTGAGTTAAGAGTAGACTACGGTATCTCAATAATTAAATCACTCAATAATTTACCAGTCACATCTAATGTCATCACGCCAGGAGATGGCAGTTCAACACGCTGTGACGGGGTAAGGGGTCTTGCAGTACGCATGCGCATCCCGCCTATTCCAAACCTAAATATATCGGCTGGCAGTCAGTTGCTGCTACTTCCTGCATGATAATTTGTTATCGGGCTTCACTTGTGTGTGTATTGTCACCTTCCTTCCTACTGTCGATATTCTCACAAGCCTTTGTGTTTACTTTTAACAGTGTGGCAGTATCAGGTACAGTAATGGAAACAGTGACCAACTTAATAATGTTTTTGGAATGCGCGATACGCAGTGAGCGGGAAGACAACTGCAGTTAAAACCCCACTGCCATCTCCTGGCGAGATATCAGTAAATGATACAACTAGCATGTATATTTGTAAGTACACATAACATAATAAGTCTATAGATATGGTATCACAACCACTGGCAGTCAAAACGTACCCTATTATATAACGTAATTACAATATGGCCATTGTAATAGCAACAGTTATATCCACCAACTGGAACTTTGATTGGTTGCAGAGTAATTTCATTAGCCATTGCATTGACAGTACTTTCACTGGAAGCTACTGTAAGTCCTTGTGTTGCTATCGGATGGGAGTCGCGTCACGCGAGCTTTGTTCACTGGGCAGCATCCCGTCGTATCTATGGCAGGCAGGATATCCACACAATAACATGGCTTCTTTGACACATTTTTGCTAGGGAAGTGGCTTAACACTCGAACCCAAAGTGGAAATCACTGCCGTACTTCGTGCTTGTTTGCCAGTTATTATTTACTAGCAGAAGTACCTGATCTTCGAACGGTTCTTTCTACTCACCGGGAAATAAACTCTCTCACATAATCACGTATACTTCATGTAATTATATTGTTACCTGTTTATCAATTAGTTCTCCTTGTTGTTCCTCCCATAACTGGGGTACTAAGATACACATATGTCGTAAAGGTTGATTTTAGGGCCTTAAAATATGGTTTTCGAAGTCTCTTTGCGACCATTCGAGTTTTGTTTCGCACATCATGGGGATCAAAATGAGCTTTGTTCCGTCTTTTTACGACAACTTTGATATTTCACCTATTTTAGCATATATTTTCAGGGGTTTTCCCACAGAACCCCCTAGTATGAGAGATATGATGAAGAGTTATAGGCTATAAATGATTGGTCCCTGGCCAGTGGTTGACACCCTACAAAATATAATGTTGATCCATCCAGTCGTTCTCGAGTTATAAGCGTACACACAGACTGACAAAATGAGCGCGCATTCAACATAAAACAATCTGAAACGCGTAAATAACACAAAATTCCGTGGAAATTCCGATAAAACAGGCAACATTTCATTTTCATATACTGTTTAAGTACAGAAATTCAAAGGATTGCATTTTCACGACCGGGACGCAGCGGCTAGCATTCATGGCTGTCACCCCCGAGGTCCAGGTTCGTTTCCCGGTTCTGCCAAGAAATGTAATTCTGGTCTAAAGGCTGGAATGGGGTACACTCAGTCTCGTGAGACAAAACTGAGAAGAGGTGGGTTCGATTTCCAGCTCAACTATCCTGGAAGGGGTTTTCCATTTCTACTCCTGGCATGTGGCGAAATAATTCCCAATTTAAAGGCATGACTGCCTCCTTCCTAATTCTCACCTGAATTACAAAGAAAGGAAGGAAGAAAGAAAGAAAGAAAGAAAGAAAAACTTCAACAGATACCACAATAACACAGTTTTCAGAAAATTCTTTAAAAAATATATAAATATTTACACCCAGCCAAGTACACGGGGTTGATGATCATGATATCCCAAGTCACTAATTGAAAAAAGAAAGAAACAACATTGTCACAAATGGTTGTGCCGTCGCCTTGGTGCGAAAGTGAGCATGGAGGTCACCTAGAGAGAGGTGTAGATACCGTGAATGAGAGCAACTTCATTGTTGTGGGAGGATAAGAGTCGTGGGTTAGTTCCGTTATATGTGACTCACACCGCCCCTGTAGCAGGCACGTTCATTCAAGCAATACAATCATCACATAGGCTTTCTCTCTGCAAATAAGGCCCAGTTACCGCCTATTAAATTTCAGAATCCCGAACGCATTCCAGGGGCGTATGAGGAGGGTGATATGACGGGGCTTCTGTACCCTCTGAAATGCTCCCGAATTTCGTAGATAAATAACAATTTAAAAACAGCAGTAATTTAGCGTGACTTAATCATAATTCTGTTTTATAATTTCATTGTATCACAATAAAAATAGTTTTTTTTTGTAAGAACGTCAGTTGTCCAGAATCGGGTAATTTTAGTTAGAGCTGCCATCCGGTCCCTCAAAAACATGCACCAGATCATGCATTTGGTTCTTTAACAACGTCAATAGTCCCTTGCCAAATGGCTGCTGAAAACATAGTGTTTCTGTGAAAACGGCAGCAGTCCACAGCCTTTCCTGTAAGAAGGTCTGTTGTCCATAATAATAATATGATTTATTTGGCAGACGTTAGCAACGCAAACATTTTGTTCATTGTATATCGGAGTAATAATGATATTATACACGATTCCAGAAATTTGCACTTCGCTAGCTGGTTTCTTTCATACATTTGGAAACTTTTCAAGTAAAAAGGTCAGCTGTCCAAATTTTTGCTCCCATCATGCAAATATTATGCACTTTGTGCAAACAACATGCTGTACATAATCTAATAACTCAGGCCAATGTTCATGAAAATTACTAAAACTGAATACCAATAGCTGTTGATGCTGTACAGTTTTTTCGCGTTTCTCGCAATTCAGTATTTTGGACAACTGACGTTTTTACAACAACAAAAAACTCTTGTTAGGAACATTAGTAAACTCACTATCCTACTGTAGTTGACAGCTGCCTTGCTGGAATGAATAGAAGATCGTACGAAGATTCGAGATTCGAATTTTGGCACTGACACTAGTCTAAATGAGTGTCGTCTCCTTCAGGTTTTTCACAGTCCAAGTAGCCTTTTTCAAGTAGTTCTGGGCAACTATTCCAGCCCTCCCTAATACAGTTATACATACACCTACAATAACATATGTTATAAAAAACAAGTAGATTTGTGAAGAACTATATAGACTATTTTCATATATCCTACTTATGTTAATTGCCTGTATCAACATACAAAATTTCAGTTTGATTGCTGTAATAGATTCGCAGATATTGAGAACCGTCTAAATATTTCGGATGATTGCCATGTTGGATTTATATATAAGTAGGCCTTAGAGTTATGCACTGTTACAAATTATTGTGTAGGTGTATATTCAAACTTCAGTCGCATGATTAGGACACAAGAAATTAAGAAGAGATTTTAAAATTTTGAACAGCCACCATCTTGTGGTTATGAAAACAATTGAAATAAATTAGATGCCAGTGGATTGGAATTTGCATAAGCATTTACCGTACCAAGTTTCACTGCGCTCGGATGGTTAAATCACGAGAAACGTCCATTTAAATATTTAAATTTCGCGTCGCCGCCATGTTGGATTTGTACTCACCAGGTTATTGAAAGACCCAGGGGTGAACTTAAGTTCATAGTCTCTATCAACATACAACATTTCAGAATGATTGCTATCATAGATTAATAGATATTGAGAACCGTCTAAATAGTTCAGATGTTCGCCGTGTTGGATTTTAATATATGTAGGCCATAGAGTTATGTACTATTAGATGACGATTGCGTAGGTTCATTATTCAATCGTTGACTTTGATCGCATAACTAGGACACAATAAATAAAAACGTTATTTTAAAATTTTGTAAAGCCGCCATCTTGTTGAGGTTATTAAACAATTGAATTAAATTAGATGCCAGTGCATTACAATGTGTATACAAATTTGCTGTACCAAGTTTCACTGCGTTCGGCTGGTTAAATCGCAATATCAGTCTATTTAAATATTTCAAATTCCCTTGGCCTAGGGGCAGATGACCTCGTAGTTCCTCCCCTTAAAACAACAATAACTAACTATAACTTCGCTTGTTTTGTAGTTTAAAGGTTTCTGAAAATCACATAGGTGGACTTGTAGTAGTGCCCTTTATCACCGCACAAAATTTCATGGTGATATCAGTAATAGATTCGGAGATATAGAATGCAGGTAAAATATTTCGCTCAGCCGCCATGATGGATTGGTGAGACGTAATAAACTTTAAAGGGCACGGTCCGGGTGGCCAAAATAGTACTATGACCTTACATAGTTTCATTGAAATCGCTCCGGCCGTTTACATTATTTTTATTAGGGGGTTGGGGGCACACACACACACACGGACGCGTTTTAGCCTATTTTCATTTTATGAAAACAAGAAGGCTTATGCGCTCTTTTCACTTTGTTTCTATCATTATTATTATTTGAAGATTTGAATGATTTAACTTGTTCATAGAATCACTAATACATGTAGTCTATGAATATTTCGTATTTCGAATGTTCGAATATGTACAGCTCTAGTGGCAACCCTAGGATTTGTTTCTGATTGTCTTATAACTACCGACCGGATTTTTGAAAATGCGTATGCGCATATGCAAATGCATATTTTGAGGGTTTATTGGATTGTTTGCATATTTTGAACATAACAGCATATTTTAGCATATACAGTTGAAATTAAGTATAATTTAAAACATATTGAACAAAATATGCTTCGCCTGCGTGTTGGACATCCCTTGTAAGCAGCATTCTGAGCAACAGATTAATAACTAATATTTTACGCAAGCATGCTGCCTGGTTATTTGAAGAAGGGAATGGGGTAGGACATTCCTTTCACCATCTGGGCAGTAGCCCTTGTAAGCAACTTTCTGAAAAACAGATAACGAGATGACAGTACTCGTACTTTACACACTACTGCCTGGCTATTTGAAGAAGGGAATGGGGTTCTACATTCCTTTCACCATCTTGACAGCCAGTATCCCGGGGTTAGTTCCGTGAGGAGTTTCTTCAGTTAATGTGTTACTTTATTCTTAGCCTATAATAATAATAATAATAATAATTATAATAATAATAATAATAATAATAACTCAAAATGCCTAAAGAAAAGAGCAGCAGAAAGTATTTAATAAAACAGTGGGTGTCAGGTAATAGTGAGTATTCAACTGATGGCTAGAGACCGTGCACTGAAAACGATGCAAATAGACGTAATTTGTCTCTTGAAAAAATTGAAAAACTTGCAATAATTATTATCTATTGTGATGCTTCTTTCTGCAGTGAATGTATAAAGTGAGTGAATAAGATTGGCTTATTGTTAAGTGCATATTTTTCAATTATAATGCATATTTTCTACATTTTTAGTGCATAATCGCATGCATATTTTAATCGTTTTCCGCGCATAAATGTCCGATCCATACTTATAACACACACAGGGGCTCACAACTTGTGGAACGTGGGTTGGCGACCACGAGACCCCAGCTGAGTCCGGCATTACTTCCACTTACTTTTGCCGGGCTCATCTCCGTCTTCTTTCCTGTCGTCCTCCCTTGGTCAACTCTTATTCTTTTCTGACCCCGACGGTATTAGGGTATCCGAGGCCTAGTGAGTCTCATTCTTTCCTGCCTTAATTGGCACTTGTCTCATCTTTCCTGATCCCTCATTCTTCGAGGGTTCAGACCTCTTGTTTTCGTATCATTCTATTTCCTTTTCTCTTTAAGATTCCCGCACTGTTTTTGTTAATTGGCTCCCTGTGTATCCAAATTATCTTAGCGAATTTCCTTGAATCTTCACTACATTTTGTGGGTATTTTCAATATAAGTTTTATTTTGTGAGTCATTTCGATAAACATTCCATTTTGCGAGTATTTTCAACCTCAATTACATTTTGTAGAGATTGACAATCTATAGTGCTTTTTAGGAAGTCTTTCGATGTAGGAGCAGGACATTTTAGTGAGTATTTTGAATTTTAATTGCATTTTGTAAGTATCTCGACTCTACATTGCATTTTGTAAGTATCTCGACTCTACATTGCATTTTGTAAGTATCTCGACTCTACATTGCATTTTGTAAGTATCTCGACTCTACATTGCATTTTGTACGTATTTTGAACCTAACCTACATTTTGTACATGTTATTCAATCTATTCCTATTGTGAGTAATTTCTTCTAAATTCCCTTTTGTAAGTATAACCACTCTCCATTTTGTGCGTCGTTTCAATCTGAGTTTAATTTTGTAAGTATTTTCAGTCTCACTTTATTTTCGTTATAGTTTCCATTTCATTATCATTTTCGCTATCACCCAGACCATTAGGGGCCGATAACCCAGATGTTAGGCCCCTTAAAACAACAATTATCATCATCCTACTTATAATCTGTCTTCCTGTGCTGACTGTAGTTAGTAGGGTCAGAGTTTTAGATAGGTGCTCCGGGACTTGACATAAGCGATCATCGTGCTATTGGCCTGAAGGGAGTGTAAACATTCAGGGAAAAGCACACTCAGAATGGCCTCTGTCACCGCTGAGTTTCGAACCTAGGCTCTCCTGGCATAATGCAATTCCCTATTGCAGTCTTGGTTCGTCACTTAATGCGCACAGCTACTTCACGGGCTTCGCTATCCCAGGTTAAGAGTGAATTTAAGAGGAAAAGAAAATATTTTTACCATCGATGACTCTATTAACGGTTCAAACAGGTTATTTCATTTCCTATGGGATCACTTGTTGTCCGAGAGTGAAATATGGGACCAGTCTGCACCTTCACTTTTCTCACACCGTGTCGTGCCTCACCGAACTTGGCTCGGACATGGCCCCCTCGCGCTGTAGTGGTTACCGTTTCTGGCTGCTATCCCTGAATCTATGTAAAATGCTCTCCAGTTGGTCAACACGTATTAGGGAAGCCAATTACCGTGGACGGTTAAAACTAATATATTCTGCACACACTCACCTTGCGACGTACCCATGCTCGTTAAAATCATACACCACGCCCTCGGGGCGCCTGAAGCAAGTCCAGAGATTGGAGGTTTGAATCCCGGCGCTGACAGTGGCTATTCTGAGTGTGGTTTCCCCCCGGGTTTTCCCACCCTCCCTCCATGAAAATGCCGGGATAGTATCCTACTTCTAGTCCCGGGGCACCTAGCCCTTCCTTATTCCTACTAGAGCTACACACACTACTACAGTCATCACATAAATACAGGTTATCAGACAAGTTCAGCATACACCCAACTACACGGGGCTGATAACTAAGATATCCTAAGCCCCTTTAACAAATTAAAAACAACAACAACTATTCTCTACACATATTTGAGATAAACATTTAAATAATAAAAATAGTTCGTTAAATATTTATTTTATGTGTGCAGAATAGGTTTTGTTGTTGTTCTTTAATTTGAGGGGCATGGGCATCGTGGTCATCTAGCCCCGTGTATTTGAGTGAGTGTATACAGTATATAATTTGTCTAATAACTGGTGTTATTGTGGTATCTGTAGTAGTGTGAGTATTTATAAGTCAAGTAAGGATTGCTAAGGAGGTGACCGTGGCCTTAAATTAGGAACCATCGCGGCATTTTCCTGGAGTAGAAGTCGAAAACCACGGTAAATCTCTTCCAGAATGGCTGATGTGGGAATCGAACCCACGTCTCCTCAGTTTTGGCTCACGAGGCTGAGTGTACCCTGTTCGAGCCCTCTGACCTGAATTATTTTTCTTGGCAGAGCTGGGAATGGAATCCGTGCATCCGCGGTGCATTACATATTATATGAATTATACAGTATAGCGCATGGCTTTTGGCTCTGAGACAAGACTGTATAATACAGTTGCACACATTCCTGCTTAGCGTATCAAAAAGATCATCATCTCCATATCAGATCACAGCCGTGGTTTCTCTGTGGGGACGGTGGCACACCAATCTTCATAGGTGTAATATGGGGTAACACGTCACCTTGATTGCAGACATGTTTGAATGCATCTGAGCATATCATCCGCAAGGTCGTCGGGTCAAATTTGGTACAATTGTCCCATTCCTCAATGTCAAGATCCTGCAGATTGTAATCCATACATAGTTTATTTCAATTGATCTTCAACCTGTTCAATGGGATTCATGTCAGAGAAACAGGAAGATCACTCTAGTCGAGTGATGCCAATGCGCTGCAAGTATGTGTTCATGAGAACTGCACGATGGACACGAGAATTATCTTTCATTAATATGTAGTCCTTACCAAACTGCTAGCGAAATGCATCTCCTATAGGCTCAAGAATATCGTCTCTGTACTCTTGAGCATTTAGAGTGTTTTGAACAACCATGAGAGGTGTCGGTGACCCCGAGTGATGCCATTCCAGAACATCAATATGACACTCCTTGGCTGCACATGGTTTATGGAGTGTCGGAGGCGTGCAGTGTTACCGCGTTGGATACAAACACGTCGTCTGCGATCTTCAGGGGTGAAGCATAAGCGACATTTGTCAATAAACACCACTTTATGCCAATGACCTAGGCAATGCATATAATCTAGAAGCCTTAGATCAAAGGTATCTAAGCAACTGGATGAAGCAATGATGGGGCCATGAAGTTTATGTAATTTTAATAAAGACAAGAAGCAGAGATGAGGCTTTGGTTGAAAAATAGGATTGGAGATTCGGTGAATTAGATCAACAAAGAACATGTTTTTGTTGGTCTAAGTGAATGAAAATCCACAGCCTGCTTTCAGTCGATCGACCGGGTCAGGAATGGAATGAATGAAGCCCCCATCTAGCGGCGAGGATATGGACTGTGCCGGCTGCCGAGGCCTGACGCACTCCTCTGGGGCAATGATTAAATGAATGACAGATGAAATGAAATGATAGTGGAGAGTGTTGCTGGAATGAAATGTTGACAGGGAAAACCGGAGTACCCGGAGAAAAACCTGTCTGCCTCCGCTTTGTCCAGCACAGATCTCACATGGAGTGACCGGGATTTGAACCACAGACCCAGCGGTAAGAGGCCGGCGTATTGCCGCCTAAGCCACGGAGGCTTCCTAGCTGGTCTAAGTAAAGTATGTTTTTTCCATGCTTGGCCGTCTACTCATCATGGTGATGTATTTCATTACATGACAAATCAGTGTTTACCCTCTAATAAGAGACTATAAGCTCAGAAGCCCCAACTTGAACAGCAAGTTTCAGTCAACAACATTGTAAACAACAGGCCATACATCCCAAGTGAAGTGATTTTCACACGCACAAACATTAGAACATTGCTAAATAAGTGTTTATTCACAAGAACCTAGCACTACCAATGGTATTACATTTTACTGATGCGCACTCATGTTACTTCTCATGGTTAATATGTTCTTTTTCACCTCATTTCATCCATTCACTCATCATTTTACGTATTTTTAGCCTACTTTTCACATTTTGCAAAAATGGGGAAAAAGTAGACTTATGAGATCGATCCGGGAAAATGTGTGTCTGTCTGTCTGTCTGTCTGTCTGGCTGTGTGTGTGTGTCCCCCTATCAACTCCTAAACGGCTACAGCAATCAAAACCAAATTTAGCATGAGTAAAGATGTGCACCGGAATATCTCACGTCCATATTTGAAAATGATGTCAGTTCTACCAACTGCTGAAAAACGCACTAGAAATTTGAGCTCCATGTTGGATATCTTGGAAGGTATGCATGGGAGCTATTCCAAAATTGGCACACATGTAGATAAGACTATTTCAGTTTAATTTCCAGGAGGCCAACCATGACAAAATTGCCAAAATAATTTTAAGCCTTCTGATAGGTCCAATGTTTAAATGAATATAACTTCTACACTATCAATTGGATTTTAACCAAATTTTGTATGTAATATCTATACATAAACAGATATGACTGAGCGTATTCCTAAGAGCCACCAGGGCTGCCAACTGTTAATAATTGCTCTCTCTATTTATTTATTTTTATCCAAATACCAATATATCAGAAAGTATGCAAGCCAACAGCTTTAAACTATGCACACGTATATTCTGACATTTTAGATTAATTTGGAGTAACTTATATTCGTCAGTTCTACCAACATGAATATAAGCCTGCTGATAAAACCAATTTTTAAATACATGTAACTTCTATACTATCAGTTGGATTTCAACCAAATTTCGTATGTGCTATGTGTACCATAACAGATATGACTATAAGTATTGTTAAGAGCAATCAGGGCTGCCAACTGTTAATAAATGATGTCTATATTGTTTTTAACCTAATATCAATATATCAGAAAGTATTCAAGCCAACAACTCTATACTTTGCACACGTGTAGCACCTGACATTCTAGATTAATTTGGAGTAATTAATACAAGGCAGTGCTGCCAACATGATTCTATGCCTGCTGATATGTCCAATTTTAAAATACATGTAACTTCTATACTAACAAATGGATTTCATCCAAAATTGGCACAACAAGATATCATAATATTTCAGATTATTTCTGACCAGCACACGCATGATATTGTTGGCAACATGCTTTTACGCGTGCTGATAGATCCAGTGTCTAACTGCATGTAACGTCCATTGGACTTCAACCAAATTTTGTATTCTGTACCTTAAGAAATGGAACTAAAAATATATTCAGTCACCAGGGCTGCCAACTGTAGTGCTCTATTAGGCTGCATTATACCAGGTATATTTTGAACTAATTAGATATTTCGATATTACCAACTTAATTTCGTCATTATTCTAGATAGGTTCATATTCTGTAGAATAATCATTGGCATGAAAAGTAGGCTGTATAGTTCTTCACGGAACTTCTTGTTTATGTTATCTTTAATTATGCTAGATTTTACATCTTAATTTATGGTTGAAGAAGGGACCCGTACTAGAGGCCCCGAAACATGCACCATATAATTACAAGTTTATAACTTATTTTAAATAAATGTATTGACTAGGCGGAACAGTTTCTCTTTTGTTATATAGTGAATCTGTCAATACGGAAATTGAACTTCTTTCAGAGCACAATTTTATTGCTGAAGAGGTCATGAAATATTATTGCTTTCTCTTCTGTAGCGGGTTGCATGGTGTCGAGGTGTTAGAGCTGGACCTTACCATGCCCGTCGGGATTGCAGATGGGGACCGTGCAACCTGTTCCTGTTCGTGTGAATACGCGACGTCCTAACGCGTAGTTCCACCAGGTCAAACGTCGGAGATAGTGGTCATAGGCAGTGGACGACCTATAGGGGGAAATTCTTCACACTACCCGCCGTCCTGAACCGGTTGTATGTTTGAACCACATCACTCTGATTATGGCACACACGTCAAGCAATTTCCCTTGTTGAAAATCTTTCTTAGCTTAAAACAGAGATGTCCATTGTCCATACAGCACGCCGGGCGCGCTGGCTGTTTGCCAGCGTGCTTCTAGCGCGGACGGCCTTGCAGCGATGGTGGGGGAAGACTATATGTTTTTCTTGCTCGCTATTCCGTCTAACTGCCTCCGCTGTGTTGTGGTTGATTCTAGGCTAATGCCAGGCATGTTTCTAACTTAAGAGACGTTACATCGAGGTGCCCATTGCACAGTGCATTCGCTTCCCCCTGCGGCCGGGCGATTCGTTCACTTCACCCGGCGGAGCGAGCAGCATTAATGCAAAAATGGTGATCAGTTTACGCTTGCCTGTGCAGTGTTGAAGACGTTTCGTTTGTCTCTACAGGGTATAGAACATAGTGCTGTGTATAAGACGTGTCATAGGTGTATTGTAATAGTACATTATGCAACGAGCCTATAATGGCAATAATTAAGACACGAGAATGTTTATAAAACGAGCGTAGTGATTTTATAATTTCCATACGAGGGTCTTAATTACCATTATAGGCGAGTTGCATACGACTGTTTATGTTCGACGATAATTATAACTATTTTATGTTCGAGCATAAATATTCATAAATATCTGTCGAGATTTCACCAGTTTTATGTACTGAACAGAGCGCATGGGACGCAGAGAATGCCTTATATATGACCATGGCCTCCTGGAATACCTCACTATGACACTCGCCACGCAGTGAAATTTAAAATAGGGGGCCATGGATGTGAGCGCAGGTGCGATGCTATCCTCACCTAATTGGTCACACAACTGTTTCTTGAGCTCTGATTGGTGGGAGAAACTGTATCATAATGTAAACTTGTACTATAATGTGCCTCATTCGCCAGGGTCGAACATAAAATCAATTTATATGGCAAATTACGAGAAATTCCCGTTTGAACAAAGAGTGTTCATGTATGACAAGTATTTAAAAACGGAGGCATGCAGAGCGGTGTTTAGGCAATCTAAAGACAAATTCCCCACCGTTCCAGTTACAAATAGAGAGACTGTCAGGCGTCTTGTTAATAAATTACGGACAAGGGGAACCCTAAACGCTGCATGGCCTAAGCCAAAGAGAAGGGTCCTGACGGAGAAAAAAAATCGTTGAAATTAATGCATCGTTCTCTCGCTCTCCAAAAAGTCTCTAAAACGTTGAACAGCAAATAAGTGTTTCGTAGACCTTAGTCCATATGGATACTCAAATTTTAAAACTGAAACCATACAGAGTAACTGTAGTCCCAAGAATTACGACCCCTTGACAATGAGAAACGCACCACATTCTGTAATTAGATTTTACACAACATTGTTGACATCATTGTTGACCCGTAGTTAATGATTTTCTCTGATGAGGCGTTGTTTCATTTAAATCAGTGGTTCTTAACGGGTGGAGCCTCCGTGGCTTAGGCGGCAGCACGCCGGCCTCTCGCCGCTGGGTCCGTGGTCCGCGAGTGCCTCGGGAGTGGTCCGCGGGAGAAAAGGATCCACTAGCGCGTATACAAAAGTGGCCAATAAATGGGGATTTCGAAAACGATGTCCGATAAACGAGAATCTTCTGAATGCATTCGCGGCGATGACTATCAGGTTTTGAATTGAAATATCTTTAAAGTAAGTGTTAGTGAGGAAGGGTTACAACTATTGGGGGAGGAGGGGGGGGGGGTCCGTACATGATTCAATTTCAGGATTTCAGGGTGAGTGGTCCGCAGACTTCTACGGGTTCAGAACCACTGTTTAAATGGTCGCGTCGCTTCACAGAACAATAGATACTGGCTCACAAAAAAACAAACATCTAATTCACGAAATCTCTAATGTTTGCACGGGAATCGCTCGGCCGCAGGGGGAAGAAAACGTACTGTAGCTGCAGATTCTGATTCAAAATTCCTGCTATTAGAGGTCGATAGTTAATTCCAGGAGCCTCTGTGGCTTAGGCGGCAGCATGCCGGCCTCTCGCCGCTGGGTCCGTGGTTAAAATCCCAGTCACTCGATGTGAGATTTGTGCTGGACAAAGCGGAGGCAGACAGATTTTTCTCCGGGTACTCCGGTTTTCCCTGTCACAATTTCTTTCCAGCAACACTCCACTATCATTTCATCTGTCATTCATTTAATCATTGCCCCAGGGAAGTGCAACAGGCTTCGGCAGCCGGCACAGTCCATATCCTCGCCGCTAGATGGGGGCTTCATTCATTCCATTCCCTGACCCGATCGATCGACTGGAAGCAGGCTGTGGATTTTCATTTATTCAGTTAATTCCAGAGGGGAAAAGAAAAAGAACAAGGAAGTTCATAATCAATAAATTCTATTAGCGGTTCAGACGGTTATTTCATTTCCGATGGAGTCACTTCCCGTTAGAGAGTGGAACATGGCTCTAGACCAGATCTTCACTTTTCCCACGCACGCCACTGCTCGCGCTGCACCGAACTTGGCTTGGACAGTACCGAGTAGGTCCCGTTCGTTGCCGACCTCCCACAACCTGCTGCATACGTCACAAACCTGCAGGCGCTAATTGGCGGACAAGGAAGAGCAAGGAGATGTTGAACTTTGGGCAACAAATCTTCGTGACTTGTGGATTGACGAGTTCAGGAGTGAAAGCATGAAATACTGTAATTATAATGTTCTGGTTACAGGGAATTTAAAATGTATTATGTGGCAAGGCGAAGAGTAACTAGTATTTGTGGTCAAGGTGACTAAGCGAGACTCCCATACTTTTTGATTAAACTATTTTGGGTTAAATATCATATATCTCTTAGTATAAAACTAAGTCCCCGATTGTTGAATGTCACGGGTAATCTCGAGAACCACTGGATGGATTTTGATGTGGTTTTCATCTTTCTGTAAAGGATATCTCGAGGAAGGTTTCTGTAGAAAATTATTTATTTATGACCAAACGATTTCAGTGAAAAAGTTGAAAAACAAAACCTGGCGTCCGTGCGCTTTTTAAGCTTACGCTGGGCAAACCGTTGAGAATATCAATATAGGCTACTATGAGTGTAAGAAGTGTTCAGCATGAAAAGTTCTACAAAAAGGTCCACGAGAGCATATCTCTATCTTGAATACATCGCCCACTATAAGTGTTTTTACGTTTTCATTTCTTCCAACAATCTGAGGCGTCAGTTTACGAGCTAGCACGTAATGCATTCATAACTGTTACCGGGCGAAGCCGGGGCGGGTTGCTAGTTTAAAAATAAAACAAGCACATTGTTATCACCCGCTTCTGAGACCGCCTCGTTGAACAGTGGCTAGCATTCTTGGCTGTCACAGCTCAGGCCCGGGTTAGATCACCGGCTCTGCAAAAAAAAAAAAAAAAAAAAAATCTTGTCTAAGGGCTGGAACGTGGTCCACTCAAACTCGTGAGGCAAAACTGAGAAGAGGTGGGTTCGATTCCCATCTCAGCCATTCTGGATGTGGCTTTCCGTGGTTTCCCACTTTTACTCCAGGCAAATGCCGGGATGGTTCCCAACTTAGGGCCATGGCCACCTCCTTCCTAATCCTCACCAGAATTACCAATACACACACTGCTACAGACACTTAAGCCATCCTGGAAGCAAACCATGCTAGCCACTACACCATGAGGTGGTCATACGTCCAAGAAAGAGGCAGAAATTTGCCACTTTAATGTTATTATTGCATGGACAGTGTTATGTTTTATTCATATATTTATTTATATCAGTAAAACGAGTAACTCTACATCGAAGTAGGTAAGTCTCCATCTTTTGTCTCGGAGTTAATTGAGGGAATATAACTTTAAATACCAATTATACAATTCTGTTACGAAGTTGTTAATAATTTTATAAAATTATTCTGCAAACAAATATTTTCATATATTTTTCTTTAATTAATATCTCTCCTTTATTGACATATTTATTGAAATTGTTACAGATCTGATTTCTTTAGATTAATGTTTAAGGTTTCAAGTTCAATATTCCAAGATTATTAGTAAAATTTAATTATATCTTAAGATGAAGCCTCCATGGCTTAGGCGGCAGCACGCCGGCCTCTCACCGCTGGGTCCATAGTTCAAATCCCGGTCACTCCATGTGAGATCTGTGCAGGACAAAACGGAGGCAGACAGGTTTTTCTCCGGGTACTCCAGTTTTCCCTGTCAACAATTTCATTTCAGCAACACTCTCCACTATCATTTCATTTCATCTGTCATTCATTTAATCATTGCCCCAGAGGAGTGCGTCAGGCCTCGACAGCCGGCACAGTCCATATCCTCGCCGCTAGATGGGGGCTTCATTCATTCCATTCCTGACCCGGTCGGAGACTGGAAGCAGGCTGTGGATTTTCATTTCAATTATATCTTGAGATATACCATATAATAATGGTTTAAGCTTTTAAGTGCTCAGTTTCTTCATTTGCATCAAAAATGTAGAAGTCATAATTTTTAACTTATCAGGGGGTATAAAATATCTAGAGGTTTTGGGTCTTTAGTAATCTAATGTAAATTTAAAATCCTACGTTTATATTAATTTTCATTTTGAGGCGAATCGGAATTTTAAAAATTGTGCCAACTCTTGAATCATTTCCTTACTTTACAGGGTCCAACTTAATTGTACGGTATTCCCTAAAATCAGTAGGATAGTAATACTTGTTGCTCCTTACTAGTACAGAAATTGCTTGCCAAGGTGGGTGAGTGGTTGGTTAACGTGTCGGATTACCAACCCCAAGCTTGCAGGTTCGCCCCAGGCCATGGTAAGTGATTTTTGAAAGACGGCAAAAATCATGACACGCATGTCATACGATGTTGGCATGTTAAAGAACCCATTTGAATTCAGTAGGCCGTGTTCAATGGCAAAATTAATCTCGGGATTTTTCCGCCAACGCAAAGTTCCTCCATTCTCTACTAGAAAGCGCTGTAATGTCAAGGAGCTTAGATATCTAACCTCCTTGACTTTCATAGCGTTCAATGGAACGACGAAATTCGACATGCAAGCTGCCCTCTGGGTGTCAATTAACAAAGCTTGCACCCGGCACCCGAGGCCATACGATATTATTATATTATAGTACAGAAATTGATATTTTTTGATCCAAAACCACAACCCGGCAGGAAGATTTTACTTGTTATTCCGACATGCTTTGTTTACGTCACAGATGAACTCAAGCTGTAGAGGACAAACGTCTACAGCATGCTCTGTTAGTTACTTCTGGAAGGGCAAATCCAAACTCAAGTAGTACTACTTAATGCCCAACAGATGGCAGAACATACCAGAGATCGGCTTGGCACTCGAAATCGAATGGGGAATCTGATAAAAAAAAAAAAAAGGAACTGCACCGTTTATAGACGGGTGAAGCACTCAACGGGTTAACAACTAAGTCAATAAATTTATAATACTTGCATTTTAAGAATATTTGTGAATATATTAATACTTACTGACACGATACTTAAGAGAAGGATTACATTTTATGGACACCTCACAAGGACGAACAACAGTAGGTTGACCAAAAGGATATTCATTTACAAGTTCAATCCACCACAAAATTGGTTGAAGGTACAAGAAAGGAACTCCAAGAAATTGGAATTAATCCAGATAATATACTAAACATAACAGGGTTTTGAGGGAAGGTTGAGAAATTCAAAGGGTTTCAGGAAAAACATAGCTCAAACCAAGGTCATCTGGTCTGAAGACAGAAGGAGGAAACTTAGCGACCGTACAAAGACATTCTGGGAGGAGAAAAAGAGATTGGCAAGTCGGTCGATTATTTACTGCGGTCCACAATAGGCCAAAGTCGACGTCAGAAAAAGAATACCTAATTACGCTCAAGGAGGGCGTATTATGCTTGTAACTAGTGTGTTAATAATAAATATATTAGGACGAAGACGTCCGCAATACTCTTGGAATTGCCCCTATTCCAGCCAAAATGAGGGAGACTCGGTTGCATTGGTATGGGCATGCAGCCCGAGCAAATACAGAGTCCATTGTAAGAAAGTCACTTGCTCTCGAGCCTGATGGACAAAGACCGCCAGGGCGACCAAAATGGCGTTGGATGGATACCCTACACGACGATATGCGCATCATAGGTCTTCGTCCTATAGATGCAGCAAACCGCAACAAATGGAGAGCAAGGTGCAGAGTGGCGGACCACAAAAAATAATTGGGAACAACGCCAGGAAGAAGAAGAAGAAGAAGAAGAAGAAGAAGAAGAAGAAGAAGAGGAAGAAGAGGAAGAAGAAGAAGAAGAAGAAGAAGAAGAGGAAGAAGATGTATCAACTATTGGTGGAGAATGTGTTACCAATTGGTATTTAATGTTAGTTTAAACTGTCGATAAGGACCTACAACGGACGTTCTTAACTTGGTGATTTTTAAATGAAACTTGGTGCTCTCGTCATACGAGCTAAAAAGAGCTCCCCTGAGATCCATTCTTAAATTCAAATGTTGTTCCACGAACCAGAATAATAGTGTTTTCATTACAAGGTTTGACAGTCAGAAATTTTATTTTTTGTGAAATAGTAGACTATATTTGTATCTACAGCAATAAAAAAAAATGGTCATCACTGTTTTAGGAGTAACATGAAATATGCTGATTCCACTTGACTGTCCATACGTAAATATATTTTATCTGCATGAACCATGCAAGCTGTTGCAGTATGCCTGGTGAGCTGTGAATCCCTAGTTATTTTAGCACTTTTGAGAGAGAGATATAGGGAAAGGAAAGAAAGGTGCATACTTGTTGCATTATTATTATTATTATTATTACTATACTTGCCACGGTGGGTGAGTGGTTATCGTGTCGGGCTACCAACCCCAAGCTTGCAGGTTCGCCCCTGGCCATGGTAAGTGATTTTTGAAAGGCGGCAAAAATCACGACACGCATGTCATACGATGTTGGCATGTTAAAGAACCCTTTTGAATTCAGTAGGCAAAAATAATCTCGGGATTCCGCCAACACAAATTTCCTCATTTCTCTACTGGAAAGCGCTATAGTGTCAAGGAGCTTATATATCTAACCTCCTTGACTTTCATAGTTTTTCAATGAACAACCAAATTTGACATGCAAGCTGCCCTCTGGGTGTCAAATAACAAAGCTTGCACCCGGGACCCGAGGCCATACGATATTATTATTATTATTATTATTATTATTATGGTCGATTTAACGGTGCTCGGGTACTTGGTATGGTTGAGAACGCCTGGACTACAACTATGATTAATTGGATATCAATCTACGATATTGGAGATCAAGTTACGATTAAGGAAAGCTATGGTCGTGTGGCTTCCGGAGAGGCCAAGTGGAGGCCTTTCTAGTTGACGCCCATGGGCGATCTACGCGTCGCAATGAGGATGAAGTAGTGATGATGAAGACGTTACATACACCCAGTCCCCGAGCCACGGGAATTAACCCCAGGAGATTAAAATCCCTGATGGCTCGGCCGGGAATTGAATCCGGAGCACTTCGGGCCAAAGCCTAGCGTGATAACCATTTATCCACGGAGTCGGACATGAGTCGAGTTAGAAACATGGGAGATTGACAGCCCTGTGCGTGACTTTAGAGCAATACAGTGAAATAGTTTGCAAGGTCATACGTGAGTGAATATCCATTAATGACAATAGGCGTGTTTTTTGTCTGTGTTGTGAAGGCCATACAGTCGGGGAGGTCAGCAAACTGTTTGTTGCACTAGCAGTAACATCAATCAGCTAACCAAGTCCGTTTGATTCTTTGGCCCTCCATACACCTGAAGTGCACAACATTCCTCTCATCTGTGACTGACAGCGTGGTGCAGTGCTAATGTTCTCGACTGCTGTGTCCAAGGTTGCCGGATCGAATCCTGGCGCAGTCAGTGATCCGTGTCAGTAGATTTACTTGCGTATTAAAGATAAACTTCGGGGCAAAATACCGGCACTCCGGTATCGCCAAGAGCCCCAGTAGTTAGTAACATTATATTTATTGAAACTATACCAGCCACGATAGCAGAAGCGCTATCGTGTTAGCTCGTGCCTCGACGGCATGGAGAGAGCGAGGGTTCGAGACCCACCTCGGCCGTCCTGAAAATGGTTTTCGGGATTCCCATTTTCTCCGCCAGGACGGTTTCTTTCAACAGGTCCAGTGGCTGGACTTCCTTCCAAAATCCCTCCCTTAATTAGACCCAAGTTAGCGGTCGCCTGGGCGATCGGCCTGTCACCATCCCCAGATGTATCTGCTGACAAAGTGTGTTCTGCTCCCAGACACCGTCCTTTCGATGGTAGAAGAATGATCCCTCGCAGAGTTCTTGGGTGAAGTCGAGCTGGGAGGAAAATAATACAAAGTTCTAGCCAAAAAATGAAAATGCAGACATAAAGATTAGGTTACTTAATTTCTAAATATTTGCTGTGATAATACCTACTATAGGGCGGCTTCGGTGGCGTAGTTGGTAGCATGCTGAGCTTCTATGCCCATGATCGCGGGTTCAAACCCGGCCGAAGTCGCTGGCGTAAAAAAATACCTCAGAATGCCTTCCTTCGGAGGGGAAGTAAAGTCGGTGGGCCATGTCATAGATTTATAGCATGTAAAAGAACCTTCCACTAACTTTATTGTGTGAAGCTAAATTTGTAGGTTAGATTTCACTAACGCGTTATAAGTTCCTACGTTCGCTGACAGGTGCTGGTTGCGGTGGCATCTTGTAGCCAAGTTCGCGGCTAGGTGCCGTTGACGGTAGCATTTGGTAGCAAGAGTAGGAACTACTTGAAATATATCGTATGCAGTCCTTACTTGAGTTACAGATAACACACACTAATACAGCCATCACAATTAACACCGGTTATCAGACAGATTCTACTCACACCCGAAGTACACGGGACTAAATGACCGCGCTGTCGCAGCCCCTAAACTGAGGAACCAACCAACGATACCTACCATAGATGTGGGTAAAATATCGGTATATCATACCAACATAATGTAGAAAAATATTCCCAAAAGCTTGAAACCATTGAAAGGTTTACTACGTTGGAACAAAGGGTTTGTTATGGCATAGATCCCAGCAGCACAGCATCACAGCGGACAGCTACATACAAAAAAGAAAGAAAGGCTAAGTACTGTACAGTGCTGTGACACCGTAACACTGCACTTGTAAAAAGCCGACTCATCTTACGTGAGAATCTGTTTGTTCACTTTTCTGCGCAAGTTGGAGCGTTTATGCACAGTTATGTCTTCCCCAGCTAGCACGCGTGGTGTTGTGTGGGCAGCCGACCATGACGGGGCAATCCCCTCCCTGCATACAGCAAAGGTCTTGCTGCATTAGACTGATAAACCGTTCGTAATGATGATTGATGTCAATTCGCTAAACGAACTTGTGACATCTTGGTCATCACCCCCGTGTACTTGGGTGTGTGTTCCATTTATCTGGGCTGGCTGCGTGGCTCAGCCGTAACGTTCCCGCCCACTGTGCCAAAAGGTTGCAGGATCGAATCCTGGCGCAGTCTGAGGGTGCGAAATGCGAGGGAGCCGGAACAGTAGATTTACTGGCAAGTTAAAGATCCCCTTTGGGGAAAAATTCCGGCACCCCGGCATCCCTAAATTCCACAGTAGTTAAGAGGGACGTAAAACCAATAACATTATTATTATGATTATTCAATTTATGTAACCTGTGTTACAGTGGTTTGTAATACATCGTGTGGAATATCCTTCAAAACGTCTGAGAAGAATTAACGAAAAATAAATTAACTTTAAGGATATTTTAATTGGTTTGGATCCCTAAAATTATGGTGTTACCTCTTATTATTATACTAACTGTTCCTCCCCTTAAAGCAATAATAACTAACTAATTAGTAAAATTGCTTTGAGTTGTGGTTCTGTTATTTGGGCGGCGTGTTATCAGCTTTGAGGTAATGGGTGAGTTAGCCGTGGTCGTTACGGCATGACTGCTGGCAGTCGCTCACATCCGGGTGGCGAGGAGGTTCGAATCCCCCGCCGGCAACCTTGAAGATGGTATTCTGTGGTTTCCCATCTTCCTTCCAGGCAAATGCCGGGGTTGGTCCCTAACTATAGGCCACAGCCGCTACCTTCCAACTCCTCGTCCTTACATTCCAACTTTCCTCCCCAGACAACACTCCACACGCGACGGTACTTGTAGCTCACCCATAGGGTGTCCGCCTAGAAGCAGCTACAAACTGGCGAGCCGAACATGTCCTCGGACACTCCCGGCACTAAAAGCCATACGCTTAAAAAAAGCTTTGAGGTCATATTATCAATGGCGTATGGTTTGAAATGTGTTGAAGAGCATAATTCAAACATATATAATTTAGTATCTTTTATTATAGCCTATTTATTGATTCAGGGCAGGGGGAGTCAAGGGCCTACAAATTTAAATTATATTGTACGGTATGCCATTGGAAATGTATTTCTAATCAGAATTCAACAAAAAACAAGTAGTTCCGTGACGAACTAAAGAGCCTACTTTTCTTAAAATTTAAGATTCGTATCAATGATTACTGAAGCCTCCGTGGCTTAGGCGGCAGCACGCCGACCTCTCACCGCTGGTCCTGGGTTCAAATCCCGGTCACTCCATGTGAGATCTGTGCTGGACAAAACGGAGGCAGACAGGTTTTTCTCCGGGTACTCCGGTTTTCCCTGTCAAAATTTCATTCCAGCAACACTCTCCACTATCATTTCATTTCACCTGTCATTCATTTAATCATTGCCCCAGAGGAGTGCGTCAGGCCTCGGCAGCCGGCACATTCCATATCCTCGCCGCTAGTTGGGGCTTCATTCATTCCATTCCTGACCCGGTCGAAGGCTGGAAGCAGGCTGTGGATTTTCATTTTTCATCAATGATTACTGTGAATTAATCTACATTTGCAGGTAGGCCTACTATATGTATACAAAGTTTAGAACTGTTGTCCTGCATATTTTCTGATATATTGAGATTAGGATAAAAATTTATAGATTGCATTTTTCAACAGTTGGCACCCCTGTTGACACTAAATAAAACGCAAATTTATATCTGCTCCGGTGCGCAAATCATATACCAAATTTGATTGAAATTCAATTAATAGTATAGAATATCAGCAGGCTTAGAATTATGTTGGCAACACTGTCATGTATGGGCTGATGTAAATTAATTTGATGTAATATTATACATATATGTGCCAATTTTGGAGCAGTTACCAAGCATACCTTCGGAGATATCGAACATAGAGCTCAAATTTCAATTGCGATTTTTCAGCAGTTGGTAGTACTGATGTAATTTTTAAATATGGCCGTGAGCTATTCAGGTACAGACCTTTGCTCATGCAAAATTTGGTTTTGATAGCCCCAGCCGTTTAGAAGTTGATACAGGGGGACACACAGACAGACGGACAGACACACATTTGCCCGGATCGATCTCATAAGTCTACTTTTTCCACGTTTTTACAAAATGTGAAAAGTAGGCTAAAATTTACAGAGTTATTTGGTTTGTAATGTAATAGTTGTTCGAGGGATAATTTGGTTTACTCTTCTCAGCATCTTTGTCACAAATCGTCGATACCTTTAAATTATCCTTGATAATATTTATATTTGTAGTTTTCCTTCGATTCAATTGCGAAAATGGTTGAGGTAATATATTGGATATTGCATCACGAATGTGTAAGTCCGTCTCGTTGCGTAGTGGCTAGTATTCTTGGCTGTCATCGTGAAGGTCCGGGTTCGATTCCCGGCTCTGCTGTTCTGAGGTCTGGAACGAGGTACACTGAGCCTCGTGAGGTAAAACTGAGAAGAGGTGGATTCGATTCCTACCTCAGCCATTCTGGAAGTAATTATTTGTGGTGGTTTTCCACTTCTTCTCCAGGCAAATGCCGACCACGGCCGCTTCCTACCCAAATTCTACTTCAATTATAATTACACACACTAGTACATCACAGTGACACAGGTTATGAGACAAATTCTACACACACACACACACACACACACACACACACAAACTAAGTATACGGGGCTACATGACCACAATGTCGCAAAGCTCATAAAAGAATCAACAACAACAACAACAACAGGAATGTGAGTCCACACGACAAAGAAACTTTTCATTTGCAATATTTTACATATAAATATTTAAACGTATAATGAAATTAAAAAGTAAAAAATTGGAAATGTAATAGTCACTTTTAAATCCTCAATATTTTAAAAAGGTTGCGAATTACTGTACTTATTTGGTCAGGTCTGATGTTGGATCGGTGGAACTGCATATCTGATTCAGGATTCTTTGCTTGGTCTAAGTGAAATTGTATTTAGCCTAAGTTTCTCAGTTTGCAAAAGTGAGGAAAAAGTAGACTTATGAGATCGATCTGGGAAAATGTGTGTCTGTCTGTGTGCCTCAGTCTCCTCTATACCACAGAGATGAAATATCAGTCTCTCTCTAGGAAGACGTACATCAATGCCTTCCCCAAGATTGCATGGCCGCTGTGAACTCTTCTTTAGGAGTGTTTAGACCACTGGAAAATTACCGGTTGGTGCGTGCACCACGAGGTAGCTTTAGATCTTTCTAACATGACGTTCCGCCTGCTGTGAACTGTCTCACTCACGAACGCACGAGTTTCACATCCATGACATCAGGCGCGGATCTAGAGTTTGGCTTTGGTGGGGTGTCACAGAATCGAAATTGTTAAGAAAAATGGTATCACTAACAACGCAATCACAAAATAACCAAACGTACAAAACCAGACCAATTTTTTTGCAAGCTACATGGATAGAAATTTGATGCGTTTGGCGCACCAAAAATATTCGTACAAATTGCAATGGCGTGTTTTGCGACTTTTACACCGAGCTTCGAGAAAAGTATCAAGGTACGTTACAGTTTCGGCAAGTCGAGTTGGTACCGACAAAGGGAGAAAGTCACAGCTTAAATTGTCGACCAAGCTTGCAGTTTGGACGTCGGCAAAATTTTTTGGTGCGAAAAAAGCCCCACATTCCTATCCGTGCATTGCTGCACATTCATCGTGACATCACTATAGACATCGATTCGATAATCACAAGGTTTGCTAAACAAAATTGACGAGTTGATTTTGTTATATAAATAATCGTTTTGATATAACAGGTATGAAGTTGTAAATATGTACAGTTGTAAAATTGCGATAAAGATATTTTCAGTATTGAATAAGTTGAAAAAACTGTTTTTCAGTTAAAATTCGTTAAGTTTTATTTGTCTGGTTATTGTGTTTTCGTTTTTTGAGTTTGCAAATTTTTTTGTCTCCGTTTGGGGGGGGGGGGTCATGACTCCCTCCCCCCCCCTCCCCCCCCCCCCCCGCCCTCTTGAATCCGCGCCAGCATGACATCATCACCACTCATGTTGCAGTCAACTACCGATGCATGTTGATCAGTTGTTATACTTCACGTAGCTTAAATGAAGAAAACCGATGATTACACGCTGACCACGGAGCGCCTACGTCGTTATATCTGCGGTGCTGCCATCTCTGTCAGTTTCAAATTAGTACATCCTGTTCCGATTAAACACGGAACTGTGAAATGGGTTGCCTACCCACCCGCAATCGGCTTGAATCTTCTCGTAGCGCGCTAGCGACGGGGCTGAGTTCGATTTGACTGATTACCACCTTCTTATGCAGCATTCCAAAATATCTTGCTCTTTCAAAATATATTTACACAGGATTCACAATAAGTTTGAACGATTTCTGTTTCAGAACTTGTTATTTTACGCTTCTGTTGGCTTTTGCAGAGCATTTCTATAAAATACAATTTTATTTTGGACATAGTATATTACAACACAATGTATTTTTGGGTTGTATTTTATTTACAACACAATTTATTGTTTTTCAACCCAACGAGATACAATTTCGAAATGATTTGTTACAAAATTGAGTTTAGTTAAGAATAAGTTTCAACGATTTCTATTTCAGAACTGTTTACCTGTAACAATGTAAAATGATAGAACGACGAACACAGGCAGTTTAGTCTTACTTCAAAGCAGCTGCACTATATTTTGCTGAAAGCACAAAAATGCATTATTATGAGGATCTAACATTATGAATTGGCTCGCAGGGCTAGATTTGTGACGGTACGCACCGGTACGCCGTGCCGAAACTTCTGATCGGGGGAAAATTCGAATATATAATATAACGAATATAATGGAACGTTAGTTGTAAGTCAAGGTCAACTTGGTCTTTGACTGGACTCTACTTCAAAGTATGTAGAATCTTGGCTGCTTCGGGAACGGCACTCCGCTCTGGATACTAACAGCAAGGCGAGAGAGAGAGAGAGAGAGAGAGAGAGAGAGAGAAGGCACATACAGTACAACGAAAACTTTTCTAAACTTTGGACAATTTTATAAACTGTGATATAAAACATGTTTAAGTACAGTGCCTTTTGTAATAAATAATTATGTACATGCAAAATTATAAAACAAGAAATAAAAGATTGTTGGTGAACATGTGTGTATTTTCAAACCGAATTTATTTCATTTTTAAATTACGTAAAAAAATAAATTGAATGGTAGCCTAGTTGGCCTACATTAAAATTTAATATAGGCCATCGGCTATTGTAAGAAAATCGTTTGTACAGCAGTCTCAATTTAATTTGAAATTGCAGTCAAAATTAGATTGCTATTTTGTCCGGTGATTAATTTATAAAGGTGTTCAGAAAAGCGTAAACATATCGTTTTTAGAACTCTATATTTCAATATTACATAAAGCACCAACCCCCTCCCACACTCCACCACCCGGTAGCCCACAGTACCGGAACTTCTTTCTTTACAAATCAAGCACTGGCTGTGAAAATGAAAATCCACAGCCTGCTTCCAGTCTCCGACCGGGTCAGGAATGGAATGAATGAAGCCCCCATCTAGCGGCGAGGATATGAACTGTGCCGGCTGCCGAGGCCTGACGCACTCCTCTGGGGCAATGACTAAATGAATGACAGATGAAATGAAATGATAGTGGAGAGTGTTGCTGGAATGAAATTTTGACAGGGAAAACCGGAGTACCCGGAGAAAAACCTGTCTGCCTCCGTTCTGTCCAGCACAGATCGCACATGGAGTGACCGGGATTTGAACCACGGACCCAGCGGTGAGAGGCCGGCGTGCTGCCGCCTAAGCCACGGAGGCTTCCCAAGTAATATTATTCTTAATAAGATTGTTGCTTATGATTAAAGCATCTGCCGGTTTTTTTTAGCGTATGGCTTTTAGTGCCGGGAGTGTCCGAGGACATGTTCGGCTCACCAGTTTTGTAGCTGCTTCGAGACGGACACCCAATGGGTGAGCTACAAGTACCGTTGGGGAGGAATGTTGGATGGGAGGGTCGAGGAGTTGGAAGGTAGCGGCTGTGGCCTATAGTTAGGGACCAACCCCGGCATTTGCCTGGAAGGAAGATGGGAAACCACAGAAGACCATCTTCAAGGTTGCCGGCGGTGGGATTCGAACCTCCTCGCCTCCCGGATGTGAGCGACTGCCAACAGTCATGCCGCAACGACCTCGGCTAACTCAATCTGCCGGTAAAACAGGTGATAAGCAAATAATATCAACAACAAAAGTCAACCCCTGGCACTATACAGCCCATGACGGGCTAAGGCCGGCCAAGCGACCGCTGCCCAGCCATTTGGCCTGCAGATATTGGGGTGACGCGTGATCAGCGCGTCGGGTCCCCTCGGCCGTTAATCTAGGTATTCGTGATCGGGGCGCTGTCTCACTGTCAGACAGCTACTCAATTGTCCTCACGAGGCTGAGTGCACCCCGTTCCAACCCTCACGTCAGTTTTAAAATCCCTGACGGAGCCGGGGATCGAACCCGGGGCCTCCGGGTGAGAAGCAGGCGTGCTACCCCAACACCACGGGGCCGGCTATAAGAAAATAATATGGTAATTTTAACTTTTGTAGTGCGTCATGGGTTCAGTAACAGCTATAATTACTTTCATTACGCGAGTAAAGACAATACCATCATGAAAAAACTTACAAAAAAAATAGCTAAAAGCTAAAATCAAAAATAAAAGCAAACGTGGAAAACCAACACAAAAACCAAAAGAGCTAAATTCAAAAATGAAAGCAAACGCAGAAAACAAACACAAAATCGAAACAAAAAAAAGTAAAGTTCAAAAACAAAAGCAAACCCAGAAAACAAACACAAAACCAAAAAAAGTTAAATTCAAAAACAAATGCAGAAAACAAACACGAAACCAAAAACAAAGAAAGCAATATTCAGAAACAAAAGCAAACGCAGAAAACAAACACAAAATTGAAACAAGAGAAGCAAAGTTTAAAAACAAACACCGAATCAAAAAATAAAACCAAAGCAAAAGCAGAAAAAAAACACACAACCAAACACAAAAATCACAAAGCATAACAAAAGAGTAGAAAACAACAAACACAAAATCAAAAAAGTCCTCTCGGCACGCCGGAAGGCGGAGGTAGATTTCACCGGACAAACTTGGAGATAGGCGAAAATAGGCAGAATATGCAGGTTTTCGTAGAAGGATCAGACCTCATTTATCGCGAGAAAGTATTTTATAATTGGAGATTAATTAACTTTGTTTTTCTTCATTTTAAACATATTTTAAACATTTTATTGTCTTACGGGGACGGTAACCTTCTTGTCATTTGGAGTCCATTTTTAGCCTATTTTCAATTTTGAAAAAATAGGCTTATGAGATCACCTTTTGTCCGTGTGTGTGTGTGTGTGTGTGTGTGTGTGTGTGAGGTGTGTGTGTGTGTGTCCCTAATAAAATCTAAACGGCTGGAGCGATTTCAGTGAAACTCGGTAAGTTCATAGCACTATTCCCGGCGACGTCGACCGTGCCCATCGAATTTTGTTACGTCTCACCAATCCAACATGGCGGCTGTGCGAAATATTTCACTAGCATTCAGTATCTCCGAAACTATAACGGATATCGCCCTGAAATTGTGTACGGTGATAAAGGGCACTACTAGAAGTTCACCTATGAAACTTTCAAAAACCTGGTTACTACATAACCAACATGGCGGCCAAGCGAAGTGGAGACTTTTAAATAGACGTTTCTCGCGATTTAACTATCCAAACGTAATGAAACTTGGTACAGCAAATATTTATACACATTTCAATGCACTGGAGTCTAATTTAGTTCAATTGTTTACATAACCTCAAAATGGCGGCTGTGCGAAATATTTCACTGACATTCTATATCCCCGAAACTATTACACATATCACCCTGCAATTTTGTACGGTGATAAAGGGTACTGATACAAGTTTACCTATGTATAATTCATAAACCTGTAAAGTACAAAACGAACATGGCGACCAAGCGAATTTGAAATATTTTAATAGACTTTTCTGGTGAGTTAACTCTCTGAGCGCAGTGAAATGTGGTACAGTAAATGATTTTTCAGATTGTAATGTACTGTCATCTAATTTAATTCAATTGTTTACATAACCTCAAAATGGCGGCTGTGCGAAATTTTAAAATTAAGTTTTTATTTCTTGTGTCGTAATCATGCGATCGAAGTGAAAGTTTGAATAATGAACCTAGGCAATAAGTGACCTTGAATGGTACGTAACTCTATGGCCTATACATATAACAATCCTAAATGGCAAGCTTCCGTAATATTTAGACGGTTCTCAATATATATGAATCTTTTACAGCAACCAAACTGAAATTTTTATGTTCATAGAGACTATGAACATATGTTCACCTATAGGACTTTCAGTAACCTGGTGAGCACGAATCCAACATGGCGGCGACGCGAAGTATAAATATTTAAATGGACGTTTCTCGCGAATTAACTATCCGAGTGCCGTGAAACGTTGCACGTTTTAAATGCTTACACAAATGTTGATCCACTGGCATCTAATTTATTTCAAGTGTTTGCATAATCACAAGATGGCTGCTGTGCGTAATTTTAAAATCTCGTTTTTACTTCTTGTGTTCTAATCATGCGATTGAAGTTTGAATACCACACTTACACAATAATCTTAATATAATAGTACAAAAATAAAAATCCAACCTGGCGACCATCTGAAATATTTAGACGGTTCTCAATATCTCCCTGTCAAAATTTCATTCCAGCAACACTCTCCACTATCATTTCATTTCATCTGTCATTCATTTAATCATTGCCCCAGAGGAGTGCGTCAGGCCTCGGCAGCCGGCACAGTTCATATCCTCGCCGCTAGATGGGGGCTTCATTCATTCCATTCCTGACCCGGTCGGAGACTGGAAGCAGGCTGTGGATTTTCATTTTTTCTCAATATCTACGAATCTGATACAGCAATTAAACTGAAATTTTGTATGTTGATAGAGGCAATTAACATGAGCAGGATATATGAAAATAGGCTGTACAGTTCTTCACGGAACTACTTGTTATACTTGTGGTCACACTGTCTTTATGCAAGGTTTCGACACTGATGTGTAACTATGTAACGGTCTGTTACTTCTTCACGCAAAATTAAATCTCCCGCAGAGATGTTGGTTGGTTCCTCAGTTAAGGGGCTGCGACAACGCGGTCATATAACCCCGTGTACTTTGGGTGAGTGTAGAATCTGTCTGATAAACGGTGTGAATTGTGATGGCGGTATTAGTCTGTAATTCAGGTAAGGAATGCAGACGCTAAATTTCAAGCAGTAGTTCCTAATGTTGCTACCAGATACTAACGTCAACGCCACCCAGCTGTGAACTTGGCTACTAGATGCCACCTCAATCAGCAACTCGCAACGAACGTTGGAACTTCCCCTCCAAAGGAAAGCTTACTGAGGGATTTTTAGCGCTCTTAGAAAATCCGACGACTTTGGCCGGCTTTGAACCCGCGACCTTGGGCATAGAAGTTCAGCATGCTACCAGTTACGTCACCGAAGCCGCGTCACACTTAGTCAGATGGAAATATGAATCTGATCTCGCGCAAGTGCGTTGTCATGGCAACGTCTGATGGCTCATCCCTCATCAATTTAGTAGTGTTGCCATGTCAACCACTGATAGCTCTTGGCATTTTCTTATAATTCCGAAATCATTTTTCTCATCCCTTGGCGCAATGGTGGCTCATATCAAAAATTCTTTCAGACAAACGTTTTAGGTAATTATTAGGGGAATATTGTCCATTTTGTACGGTTTTGATATTGTGCCTATTAACAGAGATATGATTAATGTTTCCCGAAAAAACACTTTTTCCCACCCCTTTGGTCAATGGTTGGTGCTATCAAAAAAACGTTTCAAACATAAATTTCTGAGCTTTATCCGACACATAGTATGAACTTTGAACGGATTCGATATTTCACATATTAAGAGAGTTATAGCAATATTTCATTTTTTCGAAAAAAAAAAGTCCCCCATTTTCATCCCCTTCGACCGATTTAGCCCAGTAACGAACTTGTCCGAGATTTTATGGGTATACATATTCGGTAAAAAATTCAAAGTGATTGGTGCAAAATTACGGCAGTTATCGTGTCCACAAGAAACTGATATACATATATATACATATATTACGTAAATTATATATAAACTTTTGAACTGACGGTTTTGGGGTCTGGGGGATGTGAAACGCGAAGATATGTCGAAATTTTCCGGAAATCGAAACATGGTACCCATTGCAATAGTTAGCTTTCTAATGAAATCTACCTAAAATACTGCCGTCAACGACACCTAGCTGTGAACTTGGCTACTAGATGCCACCTCAATCAGCAACTCGCAACGAACGTTGGAACTTCCCCTCCGAAGGAAAGCAAACTCAGGTTTTTTAGCGCTCTTAGTAAATCCGAAGACTTCAGCCGGGTTTGAACCCGCGACCTTGGGCATAGAAGTTCAGCATGCTACCAGTTCCGATACCGAAGTCGCTTCCCACTGACATATGAAAACTGAATGTGATCTCGTGCAGTGGCGTTGTCATAGCAACTGCTGATGGTCATCCCTTATCAATTAAAAGTAAAGTTGTCATGGCAACCTCTCTTGGCACTTGGCATTTTCTTATAATTTAAATCATTTTGTTCACCCCGTGGCGTAATGGTGGGTCATATCAAAAATTCTTTCAGACAAAAGTTTTAGGTAATTATTGGAGGAATATTGTCCATTTTGTGCGGTTTTGATATTGTGCCTATTAACAGAGATATGATTAATGTTTCCCGAAAAACCCACTTTTTCCCACCCCTTTGGTCAATGGTTGGTGCTATCAAAAAACTTATTTGACATAAATTTTTGGCACTTATCCGACACATATTATGAACTTTGAAGGGATTCGATATTTCATGTATTAAGAGAGTTATAGCGATATTTCACTTTTTCGAAAAAAGCCCCCCATTTTTACTTCCTTTGACCGATTTTGCCCATTAACGAACTCGACCGAGATTTTATAGGGATACATATTATGTAAAAAATTCAAAGTGATTGGTGCAAAATTACGGCTGTTATCGTGTCCACAAGAAACTGATATATATATAGATATATATATAGATAGATAGATAGATAGATACATATATACATAAATTATATATAAACTTTTGAACTGACGGTGGTTTTGGGGTCTGGGGGATGTGAAACGCGAAGATATGTCGACATTTTCCGGAAGTCGAAACATGGGACCCATTGCAATAGTTAGCTTTCTAAAGAAATCTACCTAAAAATGCAATTAGTTCAGATTTATCTCCG
The DNA here is from genome assembly GCA_946902985.2 of Meconema thalassinum. Lineage (NCBI taxonomy): Eukaryota > Metazoa > Arthropoda > Insecta > Orthoptera > Tettigoniidae > Meconema > Meconema thalassinum. The sequence continues at coordinate 285,181,654 of OX336393.1, read as the reverse complement.
TTCATCCCCCTCCAGAAGCAAATCCTAGTTACGCCACTGCTCATGCCAGATCCTAATATCAATTGCCAGGTTCGATTCCCGGTCAAGGAAGTTGTACTTTTGATGGGTGGGAAAACCTCCAAGGCGTACACTCTCGTGTATCAGTTTGGTGATTTCAAGACAGGATTAAGAAACTGTTAGCCACAGGTTGCACAACACAGGTCTGGTTTTTACTGCTAGATGACAGCGTTTAACAAACAGTTCCCTAGCGAGGGGAATGAGCAATTAGAGTTCTCCACGGCCCAGCAAAAGCAGCTTATCCATGTACCGGAAAGATGAAAGTGAATAGGAATCTTGGACCAGGTACCACAATCACAGATTGCATGGTGCAGCATTTGCTAACCACCCTGTGGCGTCATGCCGGTGGTCGCGCGGTCGTTCGCCTCGCTAACTGCCAAACATATTGTGGTTTCTAATAAGTATAATTCGCCTCCACAGTACGTATATTTGTGCCTCCAGCTTCTGATCGATAGCTGACCGGAGCTTCACACGATAGTTAGCTTGGGGCATCGTGGTCATGTAGCCCCGTGTTCTTGCGTGAGTGTGGATTTTTGTCTGATAACAAGTGTTATAGTATGCGTATTTGGTATACAGAGAACTTGAGCCCATCACAGATACTATACGGAAGAAACTGATATTTATTTTTGGTCATATTATGAGGACACCGGAAACCAGATTACCTAGAAAAATTATAGAGAAACTTTGGAATATGAAGCAACCAGTAGGATGGATTAAGGAAATCACGGACGATATGACATAACGAGAAATAACCTTGGATGACTTCCAAAACAAAACAAAAATTTTAAAGTACCGGTAACTCAAAAACATAAAAATAAGATTTCAAACAAAAATAGACCAACGACATACAGTAAAAAGGGTATTTACAGATGAGGAACGCCAAAGAAGATCAGAACGAATAAAATGCTACTGGGCAACTCGGAAAGAAAACTTACCGAAGAAGAGGACCAGGAAATGATTGACTGAAGTGGTCCAATAAGGCCGTAGAAGAAGACGAAGAAGAAGTAATTCACGTGAGGATTGAGAATGAGACGACTGTGACCTCTTCTCAGTCTTACCTCATGAGGCTAAGTGTGCCCCGTTCCAGCCCATGGACCAGAATTGAATTTCGTGGCAGAGCCAGGAATCGATCACAGACCTCCAGAGCGTCAGCCAACAATGCTAACCACTACACCACGAGATCGTCTTATTGGGGTTGTTGGACTGAATAGAAGAGGGAGTAGGACTGAGCCGCCACTCAGTGCCTCGAAGTTTGTGGAAGACCATACAAAAGACAAACACATATTCTGCAATTCCCGTAAACTGAAAGGGTTCAAAGCTAATAAATATCATGAAAAAAAACTCTCAATAGGATTCGGACAAACCACGGAGTATGCAATGGAACTTTGTTCAAATGGGGAAAATTTTTGTCTCCTCAGTGTGATTGTGGTGCTCCTAATCAAACCATCCAACACATTACAACTGACTGTCCTCTGAGGGCATATGGAAGGGACTGGATCGACTTCCTGTTGGCGACACCTGACGTGGTCCAATGGATAGACTCATTAGACCTGAGACTGTAAATAGTGTAAATAGTAAAAATAATATACAATAGTTTTTAAAGTGATTTTCTTTTTACTCTGAAATCTTGTATTGATTATATTGCCAAACGAAAAATAAATAATCATGAAAAAAATATCTGATATATATATTTTTGTTACTGTTTTGTTATTAATTGACTTTATGAACTCGGGTCAACTTGGTATCAACCCCGTGTACTTTGGTGTGTGTTGAACTTGTCTGACTGGCTGCGTGGCTCAGCGGTAACGTTCTTGCCTGCGGGATTGAATCCCGACTCAGTCAGTTGGCATTTGAGGGTGTTTAAATGTGTAGGAGCCGTGTCAGTAGATCAGCTTCGAAGCAAACTTTCGGCACCCCGGCGTCTCTAAAAGCCGCTGTAGTTAAAATGCACGTAAAGCCAATAACATTAATTATATTAATTAACTTGTCGGCTAACATGTGTTTCTGCGATGATTATAATAGTGGCGTAGTCGGTAACATGCTGAACTGCTATGCCCAAGATCGCGGGTTCAAACCCGGTCCAATTCATCGGATTTTTAAGAACGTTAAATCCTTCAGTATGCCTTCCTTCGGAGGGGAAGTAAAGCCGACGGTCCCTTGTCATAGATTTAAGGCTTGTAAATGAACCTACCACTATAGTTGATAGTGTGTAGCTACATTTCAACGTTATTCAGTTAGAAACGCTCTCAAGTTCAAACGTTCGCCGCTAGGTGTCAGTGACAGTGTCATCTCAGGTAGCCAAGGTTGGAACTACTTGAAATTGAACTTGATGGGGAGCATATGGGCGTTCAATTAAAATACCCCGCTATGGCCATTGGCTGCAATTCAATTATAATTAAATAGGGTGTGTAGGTGTATTAGGGACAGGAATTAGCTAGGTGCTCCGGCCCTTCAAGTAAGGCACTATCCCGACATTTTCCTGGAGGGAGTGTGGGGAAATATCACTCAGAATAGTCGCTTTCAGCTCCGGGATTCGAAACTCCAATTTCTGGACTTGCTGTGGTTCACTGTCGCTGTTGACGTACTCTATTTAACGCACACAGCTTCACCGCGGGGCTTTTATTATTAGACTATCAGAAACTCGTCCGCCTCCGTGGCTAAATGATTAGTGTGCTAGGCTTTGGTCCGAAGTGCCCCTGGTACGATTCCCGGCCGAGCCATCAGGGATTTTAATCTCCTGGGGTTAATTCCCGTGGCTCGGGGACTGGGTGTATGTGACGTCTTCATCATCACTTCATTCTCATTACTACGTGCAGATCGCCCACGGGCGTCAACTAGGAAGGCCTCCACTTGGCCTCTCCGGAGGCCACACGATCATTATCACAACAGAAACTCAAGTTCTGATCAAAAACCTATTTGAAACATATTTTTAAATTAATTGACTTTAGGAACTCGGGACATCTTGGTATCTACCCCGTGTACTTGGGTGTGTGTTGAACTTGTCTGATAACCTGCCCTGCCGCTTTCTTTGATGATGGCCGCTGGAGAAGAGTTGGCAGCTCACGACTGTTATTTTACTGCTGTGTCTAGCGCGGTCGCACGGCCAGCCAAGCTGCGCCACCCTCTAGAACGGCGAGTTCCGGCTATCCGTGTTCCGTGATACCAGGTCTCCGAGTCCGGAGAGGGGCGAGTCACACCTCCTGAGCAAGGAATAGGCTGACTTCTCTCGGTAGCCGCAGTGTTACCTTGTCGAATAATCGCTCCCGTGTTGCTGCACAGATACTTCTGAAACACTTAAACATAATTAGTAACTTATTTACTAACCTCTCTCGAGGTTGAAGGAGTATAAAGTAGTCCTAATAATAGTAGTAAGGTTTTTTTTTTTTTTGCTAAAGCTACAATAATCTACATGTATATACAATGGCCACCTGGTCTTATATCATAATTATTATTTAACTTATATTTCTTTAATAATAATAATAATAATAATAATAATAATAATAATAATAATAATAATAATAATAATTGAAAAACAAAAAAGGAAAATCCCCAGGAAAATCTCAGGACCAAAGTGTGAAAATGGAATTTGGATGAAAAAGAAATCACATGAAATCTATCTAGTTACAGAAAAAATCGCAGATCATAAGGAAACGGCGGTCCCAGTTTTACGGACACCTATGTAGAATGGATATAAACGGACTCTCAAAAAAAAAAGTTCGACCTAGTCTTATCAATGAAAAGTCAAAACAACTGGCTAAAAGAAATCACTGAAGACATAAATAAAATTGGCTGTCATGTAGAAACCATTCAAGACAGAACAAAATTCAGAACTTTAATTCACAAACACATATTTTCTGAGAAGCCCACCCGACAAAATACAAGATGGACAGTACAGCGTAAAAGAGAACACAGCGAGAGGATAAAGAGAAGAGGGAAGAAGAAAAGGTGCTAATACGTTCGAACGCGCTCCTTAGTTAGGCACAACGAATCAAAAAATGACGATAATATTCTTTCTTTGTTTCGGCCAACTAAAGACCACGCCATTTCAACTGTTTCCTTTTAACTTTCAAATTGGTCCAGTATTCCTTCATTCGCAGACGGTGTTGTTCCTTTCTCTCTTTTGGCCACGCGTGTTCAGTTTTCAGCGTCGGCGTGGGTTGGAAACTCGGATGTTCTGGGAGATTTCTCTTAAGCTGGTCACGCTCCTGGATATCTTCACATCAGATCCCAATCTCGTGCAGATCTTTCTGTACCTTACTCAACCAAGCTCCCGTCGTCATTTTCCCGTGGAGAAAAGTGAAAATGCAATATGTTAATCGTGTTGATGTCATTCGAGTTGCGTGCTCATAAAAAATAACACTATGTAACACAATTGTTGTCCTTGGAAAGTAAATGCTAATTTCTAATTGCTTATGTCTGAAAAGGTAGGAAAAACATAATTATTCATGCCAAACTTTGATTTTGTGAGCAGGACATTGATATTTGTGACATTAACGTATTTTAATTTATTTTGCCACTTTTTTAAATCATAACTAGCAAAGACACAAAGAAAGAGAAATATTATGTTGACTGCAATTAAAATGCATGGAACATAGTAAAATAAATACCAGCTATATTTAGAAGTGTGTTGCTGTAACACATGAGCAAATCAAAGTTTATGGAACATATGGTCCATTTTCCATACCTTTGGGGCATAGACAACCAGGAAATAACACTTTCAACACAAGGAGAATCACAAAGTTAAAATTTGTTACGTAGTGAATTCGTCTATTATGATGATTCTTCTTCTTCTTCTTCTTTCGGATGGGCAGCTAAGGACCACGACATTCAACTTTTCAGCTTGGCGAGGGACTTGATGTTTGCCCAATATTCACGAATTCTCTGGCTATGTTTTTCATTTCTCTCTTTTGTCCAGTTGGTGCCGGTTTTCTTGCAGGGTGATCTGTCCTGAAACCTCTTCTGTTTAGTATCTTTCTGAGGTGTGATCGGTTTCTAATACTATATCACTTTCCATTATCTTCATTTCTTGGATGTCCTTGTTAACCTCTGTTAGCCACGTTGTCATGATCTTTCTATTCTCACAGAAGTTGAGAGAAGCCGCTTGATTGGTTGGTTGGTTGGTTGGTTTGTTGGTTAGTCTTGTTGGGTTCATCCTTATTATTGTTATTATTATTATTATCATCATCTTTCTGTATCTCACTGAACCAGCCTTCCGTTACCTTTCTCTCCTGGAGAAAAGTGAAAATGCGATATGTTAATCTTGTTGATATTATAATAATAATTATTATTATTATCATTCATATTCATTTGAGACTGCTTTGCTTTAAAGCGTCCAGTCTGCAAAACTCTGATGTGAAGAAATCGCCTCCATGATCCCCTATTAGCAGTTAGTGCTGCTGCCTCATCTGCTTCTACACCTCTCACATTGAGATTGTTCAACACTGAATCTAACCATCGCCTCCTAGGCTTACCTCTACTTCTCTTAAACTCTTCAGCCGAATTCATTAACCTCCTAGCTTGCCACGGTGGGTGAGTGGATAGCGTGTCTGTCTACTAACCCCAAGATTGCAGGTTCTCTCCTGGCGGAAAAATTACGACACGCATGTCATACAATGTTGGCATGTCAAATAACCCATTTGAAATCAATAGGCCGTGTTCATAATGGCAAAATTAATCTCGGGAGTTTCCGCCAACACAAAGTTCCTCATTTCTCTACTAGAAAGTGCTAGTGTTCAAGGAGCTTAGATATCTAACCTCCTTGACTTTCATAGTGATTCAAGGAACAACGAAATTCGACATGCAAGCTACCCTCTGGGTGTCAAATTACAAAGCTTGCACCCGGCACACGAGGCCATACGATATTATTATTATTATTATTAATAATATTATTATACTTTTTCTTGATTTTTCTAAAGCATTTGACACAATAAACCACAATAAACTACTTGCTAAATTACACGATATTGGAATAAGAGGCACGACTTACAAACTATTTGAAAGCTATCTGAAAAACAGGGAAATGGCAGTTATGGTCAATAACACTATCACTGACTCAGTAGAAGGAACACGGGGTATCCCTCAAGGCAGTATTATTTCACCTACACTATATAACCTGTTCGTAAACGACATGAATGAAACCATTAAACACAGTAAAATATTATCTATGCTGATGACACCACTATATATACCATACATAAAGACTCTAAAACAGCTTTTGATAGACTTCAAGAAGACTTCAATAACATCACAAGATGGTGTCATGACAATAATTTGTATATAAATACAACCAAATCTGAAATAATGCACATCAGAGTTGATCACTTCACACTAGAAAAATACAAACTAACGCACCACAGCATATCATGCATACACCAAAACATCCTGGCAGGTTGCAAATGTAACACCTTCATAAATAGTACTTCGACACAAAAATACCTAGGAATTACCCTTGATGAACACTTTAAAATGAATACACACACAGTAAACATAATTAAAAAAACTAAGAGCAAACCTCTACACCTTCTACAATCTCCGATTTTATGTAGATAGGAAAACTTACAAAACAATTTTTAGTGCTCTGATTGAAAGCAAATTAAGATATGCTATAGCAGCTTGGGGAAATCAAAACACAACTTTAATTAATAATCTTCAAGATAGCCAAAACAGGTTCTTTAAATATTTCACTGATATCCCTTATTTTAATATTAAAGAGTTGTTCCAAATTACTGTACTGAATCTCTACTACCATGATCCAAGATTCAGGCATAAGGTCTCTCACAACATACAAACAAGAGCCATAACAAGTACTAAATATGTAAAACCCTTATGTATAAATAGCTATGGTTTCAAGAGACTAGATTATATTATACCATCACTACTTAATGAACTACCACCTGGATTGAAGAACATTAACAGCAAACAACTAGCTATAAGTCGCATTAAAAATATTACTTAACCAAACATTAACTCATAACATAAATTTATTAATATAACTACCATAGTGTAACTTTTTGTGTCTTTAATTATTTACATTAATACTTTATCATTATCATAACAAAAAAAATTGCATGCACTCTTGTATTGAAATATAATCTATATGTTGTAAATAATAATTAATATGTCTCACAGATAATCTGTACTGTCATCAGATTCGTGAGACATATCACAATAATGTAACATAAATAGTATTTAATAAATAAATTAAATTTAAAAAACCTCTTGGGTAATCTCTCCTCCCCCATTCTCTTCACATGACCCCACCATCTGAGTCGGCTCAGACGAACAGCTTCATATAGTGTGTTCATTTCTAAAAGTATTATTGTTATTAACTTATTTGTTAACGTTTGGTCCTGTCGGTTACATTATATCTGTGTAGTGGGCTGAGTCCGTGGGGGCCCGCCTTGGTTAGGTCGTAGCCGTTGCCAAGGATTGGGCAATTTGTGCAGGCGACTGTTTCTTTTAATACACTGAAGAAAATGGAAATTGCAACACCATGAAGGCATTGGTCGTTTGTGTTGATTTTCAAGATATGGAACGATGCCATGTAGGTATGTAAACTATCAAAGTTTCAGACCCATTGGATTGTTGCTACAGGTAACAGGTCTCTCCACGGATTGGTCGCAGAGGAATCAACTCCAGTATACGGACTCTGTGTAGCGTAGTTGACTTGCAGTCTGTGCAGTGAATTGTTCCCCGTCAAACATGCCTCGACAACAGAGAAGAGCACGCTATCAACAACTGTCGCCGTTTGAGAGGGCTCGGATAATTGGGCTGTGTGAGGCTGGATTATCGCTAAGGACTGTCGCTGCACGTGTTGGCCGACAGGCATCTACGGTACAACGTGTATGGCAGCAGTGGTCAAATGAAGGTACCCACACTCGTAAACCTGGCACAGGCCCAGCGCAACAGACAACTGAGAGAGGATCACCGCATCATTTGGATGGCCCGGGTGGAACCCCATGCAACAGCAGCGCAAATTCGAGCAGCTGTGGCACCCCACGTTACACATCAAACAGTTGGTAATCGCCTGCGTGCAGCTGGCTTACGATCCCGTGTCCCTGCAGAAGGTGTTCCATTGACCCCACAACAGCGACGTGTAAGGCTGGCCTGGTGTCGAGAACGATCGACGTGGGTCGACGAATGGCATAGGGTCGTCTTTAGTTATGAATCGCGCTTCTGTCTTGCCTGCAGTGATCGCCGGAATCGTGTGCGCCGACGTACCGGGGAGAGGGGCCGTCCAGACCTTATTGTCGAGAGGCACACAGGACCAACACCAAGCATTATGGTCTGGGGAGCTATTGGCTTTAATGTGCAATCACAATTAGTGCTTGTTGAGGGCACTATGACTGCTCGACAGTACGATGATAGGGTACTCAATCCAGTGGTTGTCCCTATGATGGCGAACATTGCTAATGGGATGTTTCAGCAGGACAATGCCCGGGTTCACACTGCACGCATCTCCAGAGAAGCTCTCCACGACATCACAACCTTAGAATGGCCCGCCAGATCCCCGGACTTCAGTCCTATTGAGCATGTGTGGGACATGATGGGTCGACAACTGGCCAACCGTCCTCAGCCACCGACAACTCTGGAACAACTGACCCGTGCAGTGCAGCAAGCATGGGCCACAATTCCTCAGGAAGCGATGCAGGGCCTTATTGACTCCATGCCTCGCCAAATTCATCAATTTATTGCAGCTCGTGGTGGTCACATCCTGTATTGCTTGTTGTCCAAACTTGCGGTCAGAGGGACCTGAAAGTGTAATCATCGAATCACAACCGATCACTCGTCCTGCATGTTCAATTGCAGCAATGTAGCACCACTCCTTCTGGGAGTTGCAATTTCCATTTTCTTCAGTGTATTACGCGCATAACATTAAAACAGTCAGAATAGTACATTATGCAACGAGCCTATAATGGCAATAATTAATTACCATTATAGGCGAGTTGCATACGACTGTTTATGTTCGACGATAATTATAACTATTTTATGTTCGAATATGAATATTCATAAATATCTGTCGAGATTTCACCATTTTTATGTACTGAACAGAGCGCATGGGACGCAGAGAATACCATGACCTCCGTGAATACCCCACTATGACACTAGAAGCCACGCTGTGAAATTTAAAATAGAAGGCCGTGGAAGTCAACGCAGGTGCGATGCTATCCTTACCTAATTGGTCACACAACTGTTTCTTGAGCTCTGATTGGTGTGATGAAAAATAGTGTTATAATGACCCTCATTAGGATACAATTTTCTGACATATAATATTTACATTTCGACATCGTCGAACATAAATATTTATAAGTATCATGGAACTCATTTAAGACATTGCAATTTCGGTCACGTTGGTATTTATTTCTCCTTGGTTTCGTTTTGTTTCAATTTGTTATCATATTTACAATACAGTGCACGGAATTCCGTTTGACGTTTGACCGATCAACCAAAGCACATCGAAGGCAGTATGGGAGGGAGTGAAACGGGAAAACGAGCTAAAAAAAGATATAGTCTTCCCCCACTATCGCTGCAAGGCTGTCCGCGCCAGAATATTATTAATTTAGCGTATGACTTTTAGTGCCGGGAGTGTCCGAGGACATGTTCGGCTCGCCAGAGGCTGTAGCTGCTTCAAGCGGACACCCATAGGGTGAGCTACATGTTCAGTTAAATTTCAAGTAGGTCCAACTTTCGCTACCTGATATCACTGACACCTAGTTGTCAACGTTGGAACTTTGATAGAGCGTTACAATGAAATCTAACCTAGAAATTTAGCTTCATACAAGTTTAGTTAGTGGAAGGATCTTTTACATGCCATAAATCTATGACATGGGACCGTCGGCTTTACTTCCCCTCCGAAGGAAGGCATACTGAAGGATTTTAACGCTCTTAAAAAATCCTACGACTTCGCCAGAAGAACGCCGGCGTACTGTAGCCTATGGAGACCTCTGGTATTGTGATACAAGATCGTCTCCTCTTTAGGTATACACCGCTCGCCACTGACTAAGTGATATCCCTCGTGACTAGGAATCAGTCTGGACATTTCGGAATCATCGTGGACGTGTCCAACCCCCACATTCTCAGCTCCTGCCCCTATGAGAGGACATGATGATGTGGTTGCGTGAATCTGTAGCCTAGGTTTCGCAAGGACGACTGGGCTCGAGCCGAGGTAAGTGACCGAACGAGGCCGGGCCATGCACTGCGGGCGAAGACTTCACAGGTGATGCAGGAACGAACCCTAGAACTTAGTACTGGACAACCTCGCACATTTCCTCACGCACTTTTTATGCTCTTAACTGTAAATTCAAGCAACATCAGCTGGTCGCTCATAAACTTGGAGCCAGAGAGTCTTGGGTGGATCTCACGCCAGATACCTGGAGGGCAACATGCATCATTCTCACAGAACATATCTCATCCAGGATGTATACAGTTTACGCTTTAAGCAGGATATTTCTTAACAAAATCAAAAGAAGTATTGTGGTAGCAGTGGCACAGTTTTAACAGGAAACGACCTTTTATGTCCACTGACGGTGTTTTTATTAATAACTGTAAACACAAAATACATCACGTTTCTGTTTCATCACGAAGTCCTTAAGTCCCCCATTCATAGAACTCCTCCTTTCTCCTGAATGAAAGAAAGGACAAAGGAGGAGTATATAAAAGAGACCATAATTCAATTATATTTATAAAATATTTTTCGTATATTTTTTTTATGAATGAAATACCGTATATTTCATGAGATCTGAGTTTTGTTTCTTCGAGTAATAACCTATGGTTGTATTTTAAACAAAAATAAATAAATTAAATAAATCATCATCATCATCATCATCATCATAACCATCATCATTTATTGTATATATCAGGTCATTAAGGCCCATAACAGAAAACAAAAGGAATACAAACATTATAAATATAAAACACAGTACAGAATTCACTATCCTAATCAATCACACAGTCTCAAGTATTTATTACAAATGTCGTTCCATTCTCTTCTACCCATTGCATCATCCAGGACTGATGTTAGTTCCACCTGCTGCAACGTTCTCATCACCCTATCCTTCCGTCTAGTCCTTGGACGGCCTCTTAGGCATCTGCCAATCAGCCGAACATTCTGTTAGGAATAGATTCTACAGCTCTGACGATATGTCCCATCCACTGAAGTCGTCTTCCTCTGATGATTCTACCCACATCAGCTTTTCCAAAACGTTGGTATAAGTCCTCTTTTTCTCCTCCTTTCCCATCTTCCTTCCTCACTATTGTTTACAGGTCCATATATCTTTCTGAGTACTTTCCTCTCAAATGCACAAATGCGCTCCTCCAGTGTTTGTGAGGTCGCCCATGACTCGCATCCATATATGAGAACTGGTTTCACTAGTGCCATGTATAAATTGACCTTGCTGTTTTGTGATACCAAGCGTGACTTAAATAAGTTATTGAGACTAAAAAGGTACGATTGGCACTAATAGCCCTCTGTTGAATCTCTTTCTCAATCTCACTTTTATTAGATAAAATTGGGCCCAGTCTTTTAAATTTCTCCATTCGATCAAACTTATGTCCATCGATACTATCAGTGATAAGTTATTGAAATCCTGTCTGCGTGAAATGATCATCATTGACAACTAATCCCATTTTGCCTGCTTCTTTCATGAACTTTGTGGTGTCGGATTTTATCTGATCTAATGATTCTCCCATAATTACCACATCATCAGCAAATGCCAAGATTGTGTTAGTGCCAATCATATCCATTTCCCTGCCATTACCAATTACACGTCGTACCTTTTCCAATGCAATGTTAAATAACACTGGTGACCAGGCGTGGATCTATACTTTGGCTTTGCGGGGCGGGGGGTCAGAGAATCGAAATTTTTAAGAAAAATGGTATCACTAAAAACGCAATCACAAAATAACCAAACATACAAAACCAGACCAATTTTATTTGCAATCTACATGAATAGAAATTTGATGCGTTAACGCACCAAAAATATTCGTACAAATTGCAACGGCGTGTTTTGCGACTTTTACAACGAGCTTCGAAAATGTATCAAGGTACGTTACAGTTTCGGCAAGTCGAGTTGGTACCGACAAAGGGAGAAAGTCACAGCTTAAATTGCCAACCAAGCTTGCAGTTTGGTGCGAAAAAAAAAGCCCCAAATTCCTATCCGTGCATTGCAGCACATTCATCGTGACATCACTATAAACATCGATTCGGTAATCACAAGATTTGCTAAACATAATAGACGAGTTGATTTTGTTATATAAATAATCCTTTTTATATAACAGGTATGAAGTTGTAAATATGTACAGTTGTAACAGAACATAATAATTGCAATAAAGATATTTCAGTATTGGATAAAATGAAAAAAACTGTTTTTCAGTTAAAATTCGTTAAGTTTTATTTGTCTGGTTATTGTGTTTTCGTTTTTAGAGCTTGCAAAAAAAATTGGTCTCCGTTTGGGGGGGGGGGGTCATAACCCGCGTGACTCCCCCCCTTGATTCCGCGCCTTGCCTCAATCCATTTCGGACCATGAAAGGTGCTGATATTTTGTTTGCGAACCGTACTTGACAACTTGAATCTGCATAGCATGCTTCCACCAATTTAATATATTTCCATTTGATACCCAACTCTTGTATTACTCTCCACAGTACAGACCGATTTATGCTGTCATAAGCCTGTCGGAAATCAATAAATATGAGATGTAGATCTCTATCAAATTCATAGTACTTTTCCATTAGCTGTCGTAGTGTAAAGATGTGATCAATGGTTGAGCGTCCTACCATGAACCCACACTGGTATGATCCTATGATATCTTGTAAAATATGTTTCAAACGTCCAAGTAACAGGGAGGTGAAGATTTTATAACCAATCTCCAGCAACGAGATTCCTCGATAGTTGTCTACTTTTGTGGCATCTCCCTTTTTTAAAAATTGGGCATACAATTGCACTCTTCCATTCAACTGGGATCTCCTCAGTTGACCAGATTTGAACAATAAGTTGTTAGTGACTCCAATAAAGCTTCTTCTCCATTTCTAGCCAGTTCTGCATTAATACCACTACCTCTGGAGCCTTACTGTTTTTAAGTGACTCTACAGATGTTCGTATCTCTTCCATTGAAGATTCAAGTACTTCCTCTTCTTCTGTATTTGCCTCCCACTCTTGTTCTGTATTACCCTTTACAGCTTCCACATTAAGCAATTTATCAAAATGTTTTCAAAAATAATCTGCTTGTTCCAGAGGAGGTGCCACATTTCCTTCTTCATCAGTTAGGATTAAGGTATGCTGTTTGTAATTGTTTCGTGCAACATGGATATGTTTTAGGTCTGCGGGTCTATCTGAAAAAGGAGCGAGGTGATTTCTTTGATTCTTCAACTGCTACCAATAACCTCTTCCCACTCTCCTTTCTTTCTTCTTATGAGCCTGTCAGTCAATCGTCTCACTTCTAGGTATGTTGCTTGCGTGTTTTCTGATGGGTTATTCTAATCTCTTCTCCATTCTATCTTTAACCGCCGCTTGACAATAATCATCAAACCATGGTTTGTTTTTGGGTTTAGTTTGTTTTCCCAGCTCTTCCTTTGCACTCTTGACTATCACTTCCTTCAAATGTACCCATTTTCCTTCGGCATTGTCTGTAGGCTCTGTTGATGAAAGAAGACCTGTGATTCTGTATTGATATCGCTGTCTTATTTGTTCATTTGCAAGTTTGTCCTTGTCATGACGATCAATTTCTTCTCTCTTCCCTGGCCATTTAGTAGAAAGTTTTAGATGGACTTTCATAACTACTAGGAGATGATCAGAATTCATATCAGCACCACGGTACGTCCGTACATGCTCGACACATCCACGATGTCTCCCATCCACCAATACGTGATCGATCTGATTTTTCGTCGTACCATCCGGTGATATCCATGTGGCTTTATGTATCTTTTTCCGTGGAAAATAAGTACTACTAATGATAATTCTTGTCAGGTCAGCAAAACCTAATACCGTTGTCATTGCTCACTTCAAGTAGGCTATTTCGACCACTTATAGGGTGATATTCAAGTTCTTGTTCTATTTAGGCATTGAAGTCTCCTAAGACCAAACGAATCGCATGTCGTGGTAAACAATAGTGTCCCCTAAAATCAGCATAAAATTTATTTTTACTTCATCATCAGCGTCCTCAGAAGGCGCATGACAGTTAACAATGCAGATTTTGTATGGTGATGGCTTCATTAAATAATAAATAAATTAATTAATTAATTAATTAATTATACAGATAGGTGGATCAATAGATAAATAGATAAGTAAATCAATATATGAACAAATAAATAGATAAGTAGAGAAGTATAATAATAATAATAATAATATTAATAATAATAATAATAATAATAACAATAATGTTATTGGTTTTACGTCCCTTGAAACTACTCGGGCTTTAAGAGACGCCGGGGTGCCAGAATTTCGCCCCGAAGGGGATCTTTAACGTGCCAGTAAATCTACTGACACGGCTCCCTCGCATTTGAAGGAAGGAAGGAACGTTAATCGCGAGATCATAAGCCACTGGACCTCCTTTTTACGTGGAATCTGAACCACAGGACATGGCATTTCACTTTGAAAATCTCACATGCATTGACCGGGAATCTAACCCGCCTCGCATTAGCGCACCCTCAAATGCCAGCTGACTGCACCAGGATTCGATCCTGCAACCTTGAGCACAGCAAGCGAGAACGTTACCTCTGAGCCACGCAGCTAGTCAAAAATAGAAAAGTAGATAAATAAACAGATAAGTAGATAAATATATGACTAGATACGTAGAGATATAGACAAATTAATACACACATCAAAAAAAGTTTTGCATCACCTCGGTTCCCAGATCTCCGGCATATAGACGTTGACTGTGTATATTGTATCCAAGATACAGTCCCTTTGACTGTTCATAGATATCACTAAAACTGCTCAAAGATGTAAACAACCATGCATGAGCAGGGCCTATTAGACGGAGGGGGTACGACAGCCGATCAGTTCCAGTCATTCCACCAGGACGAAGGTACGCTGCTCATGTTGTCTGTAGTTCTACCATGCCTAGAAGGTCAATACCGCAGTTCGATCGCGTCCGCATTGTTACTTTGTGTCAAGAAGGGCTCTCAACAAGGGAAGTTTCCAGGCGTCTCAGAGTGAACCAAAGCGATGTTGTTCGGACATGGAGGAGGTACAGAGATACAGGAACTGTCGATGACAGGCCTCGCTCAGGCCGCCCAAGGGCTACTACTGTAGTGGATGACCGCTACTTACGGATTGCCGCTCGGAGGAACCCTGACAGCAATGCCACCATGTTGAATAATGCGTTTCGTTCAGCCACAGGACGTCGTGTTTCAACTCAAACTGTGCGCAATAGGCTGCATGATGCGCAACTTCACTCCCGACGTCCATGGCGAGGTCCAGCTTTGCAACCCCGACACCATGCAGCGCGGTACAGATGGGCCCAACAACATGCTGAATGGACCCCACGGAATTGGCATCACGTTCTCTTCACCGATGAGTGTCGCATATGCCTTCAACCAGACAATCGTCGGAGACGTGTTTGGAGGCACCCTGGTCAGGCTGAACGTCTTAGACACACTGTCCAGCGAGTGCAGCAAGGTGGTGGTTCCCTGATGTTTTGGGGTGGCATTATGTGGGGCCGACGTACGCCACTGGTGGTCATGGAAGGCTCCGAAACGGCTTTACGATACCTGAATGACATCCTCCGACCCATAGTGCAACCATATCGGCAGAATATTGGAGAGGCATTTGTCTTCATGGACGACAATTCTCGACCTCATCGTGCACATCTTGTGAATGCGTTCCTTCAAGATAACGACATCGCTCGACTACAGTGGCCAGCATGTTCGCCAGACATGAACCCTATCGAACATGCCTGGGATATGTTGAAAAGGGCTGTTTATGGACGTCTTGACCCACCAACCACTCTGAGAGATTTACGCCGAATTGTCGTTGAGGAGTGGGACAATTTGGACCAACAGTGTCTTGATGAACTTGTGGATAGTATGCCACGGCGAATACAGGCATGCATCAATGCAAGAGGACGTGCTACTGGGTATTAGAGGTAGTGGTGTGTACTGCAATCTGGACCACAAATGCTGAAGGTCTAGCTGTATGATGGTACAACATGCAATGTGTGGGTCTCATGAGCAATAAAACGAGCTGAAATGTTGTTTGTGTTGATCTCTATTCCCTTTGTATTTAACGGTTCCGGAACTCTTGGAACCGAGGTGATGCAAAACTTTTTTTGATGTGTGTATATACTGTAGATAAATAAATAAATGGATACATAAGTAGATAAATAGATAAGTAGATAAACAGATAAGTTGATAAATAAATACATAAATAAATAAGTAAACAGATGAATGAATGAATGAATAAATAAAGGTGCATGCTTATTTCAAATGGATTATTTCACCACTATGTCTTAGCTTACAGTAAGCGGGGTGAACCTAATTTTCTCAACCATAACCACCCGGCTCAAAACTAACATCCCATTATTCCAATATTGAAAGTTAAAACACCGGTGCATGGTTTTTAACGAAAACAAAAGTAAATCCTTGTTACCATACTTCGATCACTGACTCTGCTATAAAAGAGAGAAGAAACCACATGCTTGTAGTTTTGCGTGCCGCTTAACTTTGAGATCATAAGCCTCGAGATATCCTCTTGACGTTGAATCAGAATCTCACCTGCATTGACGAGAAATCGAACCCATTTAGTGAGAGTCAAGAAGCTAGACCGCTACACCATCACGCCTACAACGAAGAGAGATAATGTTCTGGAATTCTCCCTATGATTTAAATGGCCAGTTCAAGGCCGTAAATAAATCTGTAGTTGTTGCTAAGTTGTACGCGAGGCCTATATCTATGAGAATGGGGATACGCTGAGAATTAGGTTCGGGATCTGGTGTTGTCAAATTGTAAACTGAGTATTAGCATGCCTAGTTCCACATTTATAAATTGCTAGTTAAATTATTGCATCCTTGAAATACCTACGGTCGATTAGAAACGTAACTAACAGCTTATGATTGCGGGTATACTACTACAGGCACATTTTGCACTCAATTACCAAGGCTGTAAACACGAGACTGTAGCTTGCATATCTTATGACGTCGCCATTATGGTCGTAGTAGGTAGGCTATAATGGATATCGCTTCAACCTTTTTAACATGGATATGTTTTAGGTCTGCGGGTCTATCTGAAATTAGCGTGGACAAAAAACAGACACGAAGGTTACCATGGCAATATGTGTTCGTCATCTGGGCCTTCTATATGGTTACAATGGCAACATGTGTTCGTCATCTGGGCCTTCTATATGGTTACCATGGCAACAAGTGTTCGTCATCTAGACCTCCTATATAGTTACCAAGGCAACAAGTATTCGTCATCTAGGCCTCCTATATGGTTACCATGGCAACAAGTGTTCGTCAACTAGGCCTTCTACTATATGGTTACCATGGCAACAAGTATTCGTCATCTCTGCCTTCTATATGGATACCAAGGCAACAAGTATTCGTCATCTAGACCTTCTATATGGTTACCAAGACAACACGTATGCGTCATCTAGGCCTTCTATATGGATATCAAGGCAACATGTATTCGTCATTTAGGCCTTCCATATGATTACCAAATTCTCAAACTCTTAACAACGATGTAAGTGCCATGCCAGTGGCGTAGCCAGAAGGGGGTGGGATGGCAGAGCCCCGCCCCCCCGCCCCCCCCAAAAAAACTAGAAATTGAGGTGGGCATAAGCCATCATCTTTTCTTACGGCTCGAACAAATTTAGAACCTACAACGAAATGTTAAATACAGTAAATGCGTTGACAAAGGGTGTACTAACAATCTCTGCAAGGCCAGTGAACATTTCCGTGTCTGCACTGCTTGGAGGAGCAGAAATAACAGGGTAGCAGTTATGTTTGTGGCGTGGGGGGATTTCCCGAGAATAGTAGGTGCCTCAGTAGTACTGGGGATATAACCAGGTGATGATGACAAAAGTCTACCAAGAAATTAGGAGATTGCCAATTAGCAAGAGACCTCTCTGGAGAAGGCCAGTTATGGCTTGTCAGCTTACACTCTCTTGTGAGCTTTTAATTTCCCTTTCCTGGAGATAGCAGTGTTACAATGTCCCACGCTACAATACTGGCGCAGCATGGTTGATTGTCGTCACTGTCTGGATTTACGGTGGTTGTGTGTCTGTGCGAGAGGAGAGATACAGTTTGTAAGTGGTAGTATTGGGGAAGAGTCGAGAGTTGTTTCATAGTTGCTCTTTTCTTTCTTCCTTTTGCCACATTAGTGAGTGTTTAGAAGATCGACCACTTTGTCATAAAGAAAGCAAAACTGAATACATCTTTGGTAAGTTATGAAAAGTTCTTATTGTAAGTGTAGAAAATTGAGGCCTCCATTTCATTATATAGGCCCAGCTTTTACAAAGAATTTTCTCTGCGCGAGAAAGACGCATTGCTCACTGATAGAATGTAAAGTTATTCGATTTTTTTTAAGGTTCGTATTCATTTATTATTTAAAGGCTGTTACAGTTTCCTCTGAATAATAATAATAATAATAATAATAATAATAATAATAATAATAATAATAATAATAATAATAAACAAGAATGAGGTTCACGGTGACCGTAAGGCTTACCTTAAAACAGCGCTGTATAGGTTCGACTAACAATAATATACCTAAATGTTTTGCAGCGTACCTTCTTTGTTAGATGCCTTTATGAGTATCCATTCTTCCTGTTATGTACACCTGATGTTTTTTGGACATATTCATTCAATTGACTAAAGACATTTCTGGTAAATAAACTATTTAAAAACAGGAAGACATAGTGCGGTATTAATGTAAAGAACATCTGAACTGAAACGTGTGCATATGTCATAATAGTAGTATTCTGATAACAGATAATTGAAAATCTGAGCGACAGAGACAAATATAGACAGTGCCACAGCTGTGAGCTGCCTCAAAAACAAAGCAACGAAGGGTGGAATTCAGACAGACATGAACAGACTGAAGATTTTTGTCCTAAGCTAAAAATGAACCCTAAAGAACTTATAATCAGAACAAGTAGTTCCGTGAAGAACTATATAACCTATTTTCATATACCGGTATCCTTTTGGTCTCTTTATTAAAAAATTCTCCCGCCTATGAAAAGAAACACCATATTGGATTGTTCTGTATGTAGGATATAGAGTTATGCATTATTAGATGAAGATTGTTGCCTATGTTCATTATTCAAACGTTCACTTCGATCGCATGATTAGGACAAAAGAAAAAAAAACTCAATTTTAAAATTTCGCACGGCCACCGTCTTGAGGTTATGACACAATTGAATTTAATTAGATGCCAGTAGATTTTGTATTAACATCAGGCGCGGATTCAAGGGGGGGGGGGTCACGGGGGTCATGACTCCCCCCCCCCCCCCAAACGAAGACCATTTTTTTTTGCAAACTCAAAAAACGAAAAAACCAGACAAATAAAACTTAACGAATTTTAACTGAAAAACAGTTTTTTCATTTTATGTTCGACCCTCACTATTATGTGTCAGAAAACGGTGTCATAATGATGGTCATTATAACACTTATTTTCATTATGATACAGTTTCTCCAGCCAATCAGAGCTCGTTCATTGACCAATTAGGAAACGATACCTTCGCGCATGCGCTCAAAATCCAACATGTCGGACATAAACACAACATCGAACTATAATAATTTACCGACATGGAATACGCACCGTCCATATGTTCGCGTAAATAAACTGGCGAATATGAAACAAGAAATAGCACTGTACCTTAAAATCACCAACAATAATTTCTACACAGCGCATTCAAACGACTCCGGTGACAATATTACTGAGGGACGGCAGATGTAAACATACGGCTTGCATATGGCATTGCAAGCACACAGAGCGCATGCGTCGGTCGTTCAAAGATCTTGAAAGACAGAGAGATGTCTCACGCTCGCTCTCCGATAACAAAATTCTTGTGGCAGACTCTCAACAGATATTTATGAATATTTATGTTAAAACATATAATAAAATTATAATTATCGTCGAACATAAACAGTCGTATGCAACTCGCCTATAATGGTAATTAAGACACTCGTATGGAAATTATAAAACTCGCATACGCTCGTTTTATAAAAAATACTCGTGTCTTAATTATAGCCATTATAGGCTCGTTGCATAATGTACTATTATTCAATACTGAAAATATCTTTATTGCAATTATTATGTTCTGTTACAACTGTACATATTTACAACTTCATACCTGTTATATCAACACGATTATTTATATAACAAAATCAACTCGTCTATTTTGTTTAGCAAACCTTGTGATTATCGAATCGATGTCTATAGTGATGTCACGATGAATGTGCAGCAATGCACGGATAGGAATTTGGGGCTTTTTCGCACCAAAATATTTTTCCGACGTCCAAACTGCAAGCTTGGTCGACAATTTAAGCTGTGACTTTCTCCCTTTGTCGGTACCAACTCGACTTGCCGAAACTGTAACGTACCTTGATGCTTTTCTCGAAGCTCGATGTAAAAGTCGCAAAACACGCCGTTGCAATTTATACGAATATTTTTGGTGCGCTAAACGCATCAAATTTCTATCCATGTAGCTTGCAAAAATATTGGTCTAGTTTTGTACGTTTGGTTATTTTGTGATTGCGTTGTTAGTGATACCATTTTTCTTAACAATTTTGATTCTGTGACCCCCCCAAGCCAAACTCTAGATCCGCGCCTGATGAACATTTACCGTACCAAGTTTCACTGCGCTCGGATAATTGAATCGCGAGTCAATTCCATTTAAATGTTCTTAACTTCGCTTGGCCGCCATGTAGGTATTGTGCTCACCAGGTTATTGAAAGTCCAATAGGTGAACTTATATTAATGACTTCTATCACCATACAAAATTTAAATTTGATTGCTGCCATCAATTCGTAGATATTGGATTGTTATATATGTAGGCAATACAGTTATGTACCATTAGATGAAAATTATTGCGTAGGTTTATTAATTCAAACTTTCACTTCAATCGTATGATTAGGACACAAGAAATAAAAACTTAATTTTAAAATTCCACACAGCCGCCATCTTGAGGTTATGTAAACAATTGAACTAAATAGATGTATGTAGATTGGAATGTGTATAAACATTTAACCTACCTTTTCAAGTTTCACTGCGCTCGGATGGGTAAATCGCGTGAAATATCCATTAAAGTGTTTCAACTTCACTTGGTCGCCATGTTCGTTTTGTACTTAACAGGTTTTTTAAGACGCATAAGTAAACTTGTGAAGTCTCCGTGGCTTAGGCGGCAGCACGCCGGCCTCTCACCGCTGGGTCCGTGGTTCAAATCCCGGTCGCTCCATGTGAGATCTGTGCTGGACAAAACGGAGGCAGACAGGTTTTTCTCCGGGTACTCCGGTTTTCCCTGTCAAAACTTCATTCCAGCAACACTCTCCACTATCATTTCATTTCATCTGTCATTCATTTCATCACTGCCCTAGAGGAGTGAGTCAGGCCTTGGCAGCCGGCACGGTTCATATCCTCGCCGCTAGATGGGGGCTTCATTCATTCCATTCCTGACCCGGTCGGAGACTGGAAGCAGGCTGTGGATTTTCATTTTCAAGTAAACTTGTAGTAGTGCCCTTTATCACTGTAAAAAAAACACAGGGTGTTATCTGTTACCGTTGAGGAGATATAGAATGGCAGTGAAATATTTCACGTGGCCCGCATGATGAATTGGCGAAACGTATTAAAATTTGAAAGGCAGGGGCGAGGTCGGACGAGGTAGTAGTATGTGCTTACCGAGGTTCATTGAAATCGCTTCGGTCGTTAAGATTTTATTAGGTGACCATACACGCACACCCACACACATATAGAAAAGGTGATCTCTTAAGTCGTTTTTTTAGAAATTTCGAAGAAATAGAAAGAGTCAAAGCCACTTTTCTGAAAAGAGCATTGTGCCTGTCGAAATTCACACGGTCTCGCCTCACCTACGTGCTAGCAAGAGAGCAATTTTTCATCGAAGATCATCGCCTTAACCTATTGCTGCCATCAACCGCCGTCTACATAGAATTTGTACAAGAACTCAATGCAAAACGGCAAGACATATGGCCAACGTTCTTTTCAACAGATGCCTTGATATACAGAATGGACTCAAGTTGGATATGAACTACGGCATGTAATGACGCGATACACCGGTCATGGTTTCCACCACCGGATATGCCAGACTGAGAATTTCCACGACCCGGACGATAACTGCAAGTGTTAACTGTGTAGGAGAAACTGTGACCGTTATCACCTGCTTTTGTGCTCCTAAAGGAAAGTCTCGTTGACAGATTTCTGCAATGACTGAACGTGTGGTCTTAGTATGGTTGCTGTATGCACGGTCGAGTATGTATTTCTTTTGGCAGTTAGCTGCACTTATTAAATTATTAAGCTGTTTTTCATAAATGAAAATAGGCTAAAATATAATGAACTCCTGCACTAATAGATGAGGACCTAATGGGCCCCCTCCAAACTAAAATCCTGGCTACGCTGCTGTGCCTTGCATAATCGCTTGGAAATGGAACAAAACGTAGAGTGATTCATGTGAACAATGTTTGTTTGTTTTTCTTACTGACACAGATCCATATAAAACCATGATACTCGATAAAATCTAGCATTGCCCAGAAGTCTTTCTCCTTCTCTGCCTATAGAGAGTTACTGTATTAGGAGGCAGCATAGCAAACTTCTCCAGAACACTGCAGTGTCCCTTTCTTAGAATCTAGTTGGTTGGTTCTTCAGTTTAGGGGCTGCGACAACGCGGTCATGTAGCCCCGTGTACTTTGGGTGTGTGTAGAATCTGTCTGATAACCGGCGTTAATTGTGATGGCTGTATTAGTGTGTGTTATCAGTTTTTAATTCTAGTAAGGTTTCAGACATCGAATTTTTCAAGTAGTTCCTACTTTTGCCGCCAAACGCCACCGTCAACGATTACTAGTTCAGAACTTGGCTACTATACGCCACCGCAGTCGGCAACTGGCGACGAACGTAGGAACCTGAGCGTTGTTTAAACTTAACCTGTAATTTAGCTTCACACAGGTGTAATTAGTGGAAGGTT
Source organism: Meconema thalassinum (assembly GCA_946902985.2). Lineage (NCBI taxonomy): Eukaryota > Metazoa > Arthropoda > Insecta > Orthoptera > Tettigoniidae > Meconema > Meconema thalassinum. The sequence continues at coordinate 285,158,472 of OX336393.1, read as the reverse complement.
CTTTAACATGCCATAAATCTATGACATGGGACCGCCGGCTTTACTTCCCCTCCGAAGGAAGGCATACTGAGGGATTTTTTAACGCTCTTAAAAAATCCGACAACTTCAGCCGGCATAGAAGCTCAGCATGCTACCAACTAGCCTACCCCACCGAAGCCACTTTCTTAGAATCTAACATGTCTTACACTCTTCAGAATCACTCAAGGTTTTACTGGTAAGGACCAATGTTGGATGATCACAATTAACTGGAATCGTACTGGTGGCTTCATTTTTACAGTTTTTGGCTTTCCCTTAGCCGTTGTGTATGGCTTCACTTGCTGCCGCAGCTTCTTATTTTCTTGACACTCCTTTGCCTTCGGTACTTTTACAGACTGTTATTATCCACGATGAATGCTACAGAACTGTTCCATTCACAACAGATCGACACAGATAGTAAACCTCCACAGAACATACACTAAGTGGCATGTATATCGTTCCCAAGAGTGCCATCTACTGGGCATTTTTGTAACTATATAAAGGGATGTTTGACATGTATACGTATATTCTTTTATGTTAGACGATGTCGAAATGTAAATATTATATGTCAGAAAACTGTACTATAATGAGGCTCATTATACGAAGGTGCATCAAAAAGTTAGTTGCACTAACGCACTGCAGCAGCGCGCTGTGTGTCGCAAACGTGGGCACAGCGGAGAAAGGGACAGACACTGCCCACACGTCTGTTAGGCAGGTCGCTGTGGTGTCTCGTCTTGTATGGTGTGAATAGCGGCCAAATGCAATGGCGCGTTGACTGGACGTTCACTCCAAATCCGATTCCTATGGACCAAAAAGAAGAATTGCACGGACATTCATCGTGAAATTAGTGCTGTGTATGGAGAGTGGGCCATTTCCCGGCAAGGGATCGTAAAGTGATGTCAGCAATTCGAATCCGGACGCACGGATATCACGGACGAATATCGCGAGGGCAGGCCCGCAACGTTCAGGACCTGTGCAAATGTCGGGAGGTCTGGCAATATCCACCCTTCAGTCCCGACCTAGCGCCATGTGACTTTCATCTGTTTGATAAGCTCAAAATGGAGCTCGGTGGTCGACGTTTCCGGACCGATGAGGAGGTGAAGACCACTGTCTCCGTGTGGTTGCAGAGCGCTGGAGGAACTTTCTATGCATCCGGCATCGACAAGTTGGTTGTGCGTTCGCAGAAATGTTTGGAGTCTCTTGGAAACTATGCGGAAAAGTGGCGTCACATTATATGTCGTTATAGGCGTGTTGCTGTTGTATAGGTGGTGTAATAAATGGCCATGACTGGGAAGTGCAACTTACTTTTTGATCTGCCCTCGTAGTAAAAGTTTTCATTATGGGACAGTTTCTCCCACCAATCAGAACTCAAGAAACAGTTGTTTGACCAATTAGGTAAGTATAGCATCGCATCTGCGCTGAGTTACAAGGCCTTATAATTTAAATTTCACTGCGCGGCCTAGTGTCATAGTGGGGTAATTGAGGAGGCCATGGCCAAATACAAGGTATTCTCTGCGTCCCATGCGCTCTGTTCAGTACATAAAATTGGCAAAATCTCGACAGATATTTATGAATATTTATGTTCGAAAATAAACTAAATAGTCATAATAATTATCGTCGAACATAAACAGTTGTATGCAACTCGCCTATAATGGTAATTAAGACACTGGTAAAACTTGCATACGCTCGTTTTATAAACATACTCGTGTCTTAATTATTGCCATTAAAGACTCGTTGCATAATGTACTAGAAAAATCAAACAATCAGACAAATTCTACAAAGACATTGTAGCTGGTATTATATCACATCCCATTAGAAAAACCAAATTTGACCTCGAGGGCACTTATAACGTTGTCCATGTCTGCTTCTCAATTCTGTTTTTCGTCAGATATCACAGTTCATCACGGTTAGTAACTCCGCTCTCAGTCGGATGTTAACACAGCTCTTGGGGTGTTAGATAAGCTTGCTTCGTTTGTCGGTGACAGGTAGAGTGCGGGCGGTGTAGAGATCTCTAAAAGCCATTAACCTAACTGCTACAATCACTGAATCATGAGACAACAGTGTCAAGAACATTCTTCCACTTGTCTGTTGCAATATAAAACGCATTAGCCTGATTCGATTTGGGTCACTAACTTGCTGTTACTACAGGCGCTTTCCTTTTGTGCGGGTGAGACATTGATAACAAGAGTCCCTTTTCGCGGCTTCAATTCCTGGCCCAGAAACTCAAATTTTTGAAGGGCGTGAAAAATCTTAAACACGCTGTTTAAAAAGAAATCTCTTATCACTTCTGGTAGCTTGCCACGGTGGGTGAGTGGATAGCGTGTCGGTCTCCTAACCCCAAGATTGCAGGTTCGGCCCTGGCCGTGGTAAGTGATTTTTGAAAGGCGGCAAAAATACGATACGCATGTCATACGATGTTGGCATGTCAAAGGACCCATTTGAATTCAGTAGGCCGAGTTCATAATGGCAAAATTAATCTCGAGAGTTTCCGCCAACACAAAGTTCCCCATTTCTCTACTAGAAAGCGCTATAATATTCAAGGAGCTTAGATATCTATTATCTAACCTCCTTGACTTTCGTAGTGATTCAAGGAACAACGAAATAGGACATGCAAGCTACCCTCTGGGTGTCAAATTACAAAGCTTGCACCAGTTACCCGAGGCCATACGATATTATTATTATTATTATCACTTCTGGTGATTACAAGATAGAATTAATTAAATCTCAGCATCAGGTAACCCAGTCGAGTTCCGATTAGGCTGTGGCGTGCATTCAATCCCATCTACCCTAGCAGTTGCAGGGGAAACTATTTTTTATCAAATTATTTCTTGTGGTAACTATCTACAGTACATTGCCAGATTATTATGATCGATCTTCGATTTCTTTTATGTACCTACTACTGGCGTAGTACGAATTTACGCTGAAGAAAGTTTATTATCTCTGTTCTACATTTGTTGGCATTTCGACTTTGACTCAGCTGGTTTTGATTAGCGATTATAAAGGCTTCTATGATATTTAGTACGTTTTTTTGTGTTGATGTGGTTTGACAACCACGGGACCTCAGCTGAGTCCAACATTGCTTCCACTTACTTGTGCCGGGCTTCTCTCTGTTTTCTTTCCTGTCAACCTCTCTTGATCAGCTTAATTTTCGTTCTGGTTTCCATTTCATTGTCATTTTCGCTATCACCCAGATCATTAGGGGCCGATGACCTAGATGTTAGGCCCCTTTAAACAACAACTATCATCATCATCATTCCCCAGACCCCCAAACCACCGTCAGTTCAAAAGTTTATATAATTATTATAATTTATATATCTATGCATCTATCTACTGTAGGCCTATATAATTTCTTGTGGACAAATAACTACCACCACGTTGCACCAATTACTTTCCAATGAAACCCTTTAAAGTCTCGGTCGAGTTAGTTAATGGGCAAAATCGGACCAAGGGGGTGAAAATGGGGGGGGGGGTTCGAAAATTGAATTATCGCTATAACTTTCTTAATACCAGTATGTGAAATATCAAATCCATTCAAAATTCATACTATTCTTCAGATAAGGACCAAAAATGTACAGGGTCATTATGTATGTGCGCCCGATAAACACGGCAAGCTAAGCCGGCTGTGACTGGCGCAGATCACGGGCGCGCGTGCCCGGTTCAGCCGGTGGTGGCACGCACTTTCACAATTTTATCAAACATGTTCAAGAATGTGTACTTACAGAGCTCATAGGCGACGCTGAAAATGTCCTCCCTCTCTTGTAACACACACCTGACATATTCTGAAGAAAGAATGTCTGTCAACTCTTTTATTATTTACGGAGCCTGTTTCCTTGAATCGTTAAGCGAGCCTCCTAATTGTATGGGCATTAGGCACAGGTCTTCCTGGAAACTTGATTCGAAATTTTTGTCTCGTTTAAGAACAAGATTTTCTGCTTTTCATATACGAATTATGTATATACACACGTTCACGCAATATGAATTGGTGTCTAGGCAGGACCAACAATCACAGTAATTACAATACTCACTAAAAGTGCAACACTAACGTCTAAGGTTTGCAGATACACGTCCATATGAACTAACGATATGATTCAGCGGAGCGCGCCAACCACCGGCGATCTGCTCCAGTCACAGCCAGCTTTCCTTGCCGTGTTTATCGGGGCGCACACAGATAATCACCCTCTATGTTAGCCGGTGACAGGCTCGTTTAAACACATGCACATAACCGGCACCGTCTCTCTTAATGAAAATTTAAAATAAAAAAGTTTTTTTTTTTCATCATGTCATGTTAGGCCCTTTGTCAACATTTTGTTTTGGTAAAAATCAATACTGCATTCAAAACAGGGACGTCACCCAGCGTAATTTCATACCTAGCATGTCAATATCCGATTATTAGTTTATAAAATCTCAGGACGATGACCTTGACGTTTTGGGTCTTTTGGGTAAATTCATTGGCCACCAAAGAGGTGGAAATAAGTTTCTTTAGAGAAACAAAAATCATATCTCTCTTAATAAGCACAATATCAAAACCAGTTAAAATGGTAAATACAGATGGGGCATCTCGTACACGGGGCTAAATTACCATGATTCCGCAAAGTCCCTAAATAATCAACAACAACAACAACAGTCTGTACCGCGGATAAAGGACAACGAATTTTAATCTCTGTAGTCAAGTGTTGAAATAAGTGGTGTTATATATATATATATATAGGCTTGCCATACGTCCCGGTTTGACCGGGACAGTCCCGGTATTTTGCTCTTGTCCCGGTGTCCCGCCCGGTTTTATCAATGTCCCGGAAAACGGTTGTAAGACGTAAGAAGTAATGAATTTATGTGTTTAAGAATCTTTTATGAATGGGTTACTTTTCAACAATCAACATCTTTGAATATCGCGCACAGCGTCAAAGAGGTCAGAAGTAGACTATAGTTAACTCAATAATTAATTCTTTTTTTAGTTTGACAAAAAAGTTTTTTTGTAATTGTTTTTGTAGTTAGACAAAAATTTGTAGTTTTTTTTTAAATAAGAATTAGTAATTGTTTAATTAAACACTTTTATGAAGTATTTTAAATTACATTTTATTAACACTTATTTCTAGATGGTAGACCTGAAAAAAATATCATTAAAAAGGAAAAAAAAATATATTTTTATGTAGCAAAAATTCTTTATTTTTATTTTTAAAAGGTGTGTAGAACTAACAATTTAGGGTGCCAGATTCTTCCCTCCCGTCACTTGTGAGGCTTAAAAAAGGCTTAAAACTCACCATTTTGCTTCTAATTTAAAAAAAATCCCGGCGGAGGATCCCCGAACCCCCGCTCTGCTAGGGAGTATTCCATACCTTTCAGACCCCCCGGTAAGACCATCCCATATTAATGTGTCCCGGTTTCACTTACCAAAAATATGGCAAGCCTATATATATACTTTATATTACAAATACACACTATATATGCTTAACATTATAAGGTGTGAGTAGTTATAAAATCAATAAATACAAGAAAATTCAGGTTAAAAAAATCAATCCGCTTGGATTCGATCCACAAACCTTGTGGTTGAGGGATACAAACGCTAGCCAGCTGCTAAACATGGCCAATGTTAATAATGCGTTAACAACTGATTTAGTATAACTGTATACCATATTTCCATGTTTTGACTTGGGAAGAACGATTTCATTAGCGTTTTCTGCCGTTTTGATGAACCATTTGATACTAAATTTGTGTATCAATCTACTGAAATATGGACTAAGCAAGCAATAGCGTTCATTTTGAACCAACGGGGCGGCACGGTCAGCCTGAACTACACTGCGGAATAATATTCTATTTTTAAAATGTTAATATCCTACAGACCACCTCCTTAAAGACAGATTAAACCAACCTCGGTACGATAAGCGGATTTAGTGAGGCAGGGCCTTGTTGAAACGTAAATTACGCCTAGACTATAATACAGTAATTGCATGATTCATACATTCCCCATCTTGAAACTATTTGGGTGATGACCGTGTAGTTCGGCAGAAAAAGACGCCTTCCATATTGTTGAAAAATTTGGCAGAGGTCGGATGATTAGGTTAGTCGTAATTTGATTCAAGCTTTGAAAATTTGGGTGGGTGTCATTTCTTTTTCGTTATGATGGCAGTGATATACAACATGACTCTGAGTAGTCCCTTGCTAGTGCTACCTCTGTACCAAAGTTGGTTCGATTTGGTATCGTCGTGTTTGAATTGATAGGGGGGGGGGGGGCTCGGTTTGCACACATATACGGCCCCCATCTTCAAACTATTTGGTTGATGACCTTGTAGTTTAGGCCAACGACGTTTCCCATTAAAAGGTATATTGTTGCAAACTTTGGTAGAGATCAGATGATTAGATTAGTCGTAATTTGATTTAAGCTTTGAACATTTGAGTGGCCGCCATTCCGTTTCCGTCAAGATGGCGGCGATATAAAACATGACACTGAGGTGTCCTTTGCTAGTTCTACATCTGTACCAAATTTGGTTCAATTCGGTTTCGTCATGTTTGAATTGCTAGGGGGGAGGGGGGGGGGGGGCAGATATACACACTCACTCACACACAGACAGCCTGACAACTTTTCACCCGTGTAGATCTCACAAGTCTAACGATTTTTGCAAAAATAGAAAGTACGCTAAAAACGAGATTTTAAAATTTCGCGCAGCTGACATCTTGTGGTTATGAAAACAATTTAAATAAATTATATGCCAATGGATTAAAATTTGTATAAGCAATTTCCGTACCAAGTTTCACTGCTCTTGGATGGTTAAATCACGACAAACGTCCATTTAAATATTTATATTTCGCGTCGTCACCATGTTTGATTTATGCTCACCAGGTTATTGAAAGTCTCATAGGTGAACTTATGTTCATAGCCTCCATCACCATTCAAAATTTCAGTTTGATTTCTGTTATTGATTAATAGATATTGAAAACCGTCTAAATATTTCGGATGGTCACCATGTTGAATTTTTATATAATATGTAGGTCATAGAGTTATGTATTATTAGATGACGATTATTGCGTAAGTTCATTATTTGAACGTTGACATCGATCGCATGATTAGTACACAAGAAATAAAAGCTTAATTTTAAAATTTCGCACAGCCGCCATCTTGAGGTTATGTAAACAATTGAATTAAATTATATGCCAGTGCATTACAATGTGTATACACATTTACTGTACTATATTTCACTGCGCTCAAATAGTTCAATTGCGAGAGAAGTCTATTAAAATGTTTCAACTTAGCTTGGCTGCCATGTTCGTTTTGTACTTAACAGGTTTTTAAAAGTTACATATATAACCTTGTAGTAGTGCCCTTAATCACCGTACAAAATTTCAGGGTGATATCAATAATAGTTTCGGAGATATAGAATGCCGGTTAAATATTTCGCACAGCCGCCATGTTGGATTGGTGAGACGTAATAAAATTTGAAGGGCACGGTCGGGGTCGGCCAAAATGGTGCTATGACCTCGCTGAGTTTTATTGAAATCGCTCCAGCCGTTTAAATTTTATTAGGGGACACCACACACATACGCACACACACATACACACTCGCACACACGGACAAAAGGTGATCACATAAGCCTATTCTTTCATAAATGAAAATAGGCTAAAAATGTTACTATTTTAAAAATATTATTATTATTGTTTATTTATTTCATGATCATTTACAATTTTACAAAAATAATTTCAGGACAATTGCGAGAGTCTGATACAACATACGCAGTATCTAACGGCTGCAATTTAGAGCATTATTGTCTCCGCTATGGCCGTGGTAGAATATTCGAATGCGAAGAAGATTATGTCACCCTTGAGAGCTCTGGTTGCAATATCTTTCGCAGCCCCCTTGTATATTGTGCTAACTAGACCACTGATGCGTGCAGATAGAGTTAATATTATCGGAATAGTGTGCGTTAACCTAGAATGCTTGCAGGCAGGTACCGGGAGAGTAAACCTTGCCCGCATGCAGATAACAGTAACAGTTCAGTCATTAACGGCTCGTGGGCACATTGAGGGCACTCCAGACACGAGCATCAAAGAAACGTTTGTCTGTTAACCTACCGTGCGCCAGACTGATGAATACCGTGAAACACATGCCATGGTATGTATGTGCCTCACCTCAGGGGCTCACGACTAGTTGATGATGATGATGATGATGATAATTGTTGTTGTTATCTAGGTTATCGGCCCCTAATGGTTTGGGTGATAGTGAAAGATGAGAATGTAATGATAACAATAACTAATATTAACTCGAAGAAGAAATGGTAAACATAAAAGAATACGGTAAACAATGGGCAGCAGGAAAAGAAATGCCCTCAACCCTCGAAGAATGAGGATTTAGGGACTTGGAAGAATGCAGAGCTAGGAAAGACAGGTAGGAAAGGGAAAGAGGAGAGGGTCCGCCCCAGAGGCAGTGTTAAAAAGGGGGGAAAACCGGACGAAGCTCAAGAATCCTCCGGGGTTGCCAACTCCCGAACTCACCAGCCGTGAGCCCTTAGGGGTGTAGCACTATCCAGGGTGCACCAGAAGTGGTGGAGCTACACACACACCCTGCCTCCTTAAGGGCCTTGAGCAGAAGGAAGAGATCGGAAGAGGTCTGATCCCTCGAAGAATGAGGGATCAGGAAAGATGAGACTAGGGCCAATTATGGCGGGAGAATGAAAGACTCCCTAGGCCTCGGATACCCTAATACCGTCAGGGTCGGAAAAGAACAAGAGTTGACCAAGATAGGCCGGCAGGAAAGAAGGAGAGGAGCCCGGCACAAATAAGTGGAAGCAATGCCGGATTCAGCTGGAGTCCCGTGGTCGCCAACCCACGTCCCACTAGATGCGAGCCCCTGGGGGGTCACGACTAGTGGGACGGAGGTTGGCGACCATGGGTACTCCAACATTACTCTCTCTTTCATCTTTCATGTCAATCTCCCTTGGTTAACTTTTCTTATCTTCATCATCCTTGGAGGGGTCAGACCTCTTCTTTATCTTCACGTTACCTCCTGCCCTCTGTACAAGGCCTAAAGAGCGCTTAATGTTTGTAGCCCCATCATGCATGATGCACTCAACCTCCAGGGTTCACGGCTTGTGATTTTGGTTATTGGTGACCCCGAGCGATAATAATTTATCCCTCCCTCCTTCCAGCGATTTTTGAGGTGATTCTTCTACTTCTTTTCGGTTTTCTCCCTTTTATATTGACTCTTCCTTTCCTTTCTTATCTGCCTTTCATGGCTCTACTTCCTTCCAAGTCCCACACTCCTCGTTCTTCTAGAGCTGAGGGCTTCCTTCTTGAAAATATTTGGCTGATGACCTTATAGTTTGAGCAACAAAAGCTTCCCACATTAAGGCATATTTATCCAAAATTTGGTAGAGATCGGATGATTAATTTAGTCGTAGTTTGATTTAAGCTTCGATCACTCGGATGGCCGCCATTTTCTTTTCATTAATATGGTGGTGATATGAAACATGGCACTGAGGTGTCCTTTGCTAGTGCTACCTCTGTACCAAATTTGGTTCAATTTGGTTTCGTCATTTTCGTACAGAGGGTAGTTAAAACTGTCCTTAAGGAGGTGACCCATTGGATATTTGAATATTATACTGTAGCAGTGACTAGTGCCCAGGCCGGCCGTGCCGTGCCGTGCCGTGCCGTGCCGTGCACTTCAAGCTCACTCGTCAAAATGGCGATTATTGTTTGCTGGCTGGTTTATATTTTAGTAGTTTGAAATTATTGTATAGAATGCACTCAACGAAATAATATAAATTAGTCTGAAATTGTTTATAATAAAGTCATAATACGCCGAAGAAAGCGTTCTTACCAAGACATTGTATGCTATAGGCAGTTTTATAGGCAGTTATACTAAGTCTATTGATAACATTCTTTCACCAACGGTCATGTTTAAGCAAGGGGTAGTGTTCCAGACTGTCACCCGAAGGGCTGGGGTTCAAATCCAAGTAGGGTTGACATTTTTACTCGTTTTTTAAATATTTATTGTTTATTCTCATTAAACATACACAGTATATTGTGTATTTTCCAATGGAAAATATGTTATAGACTTAGGTCTAGCACCACATATTTCAACATTTTACCACAGCGATTTCCAATCATTGTCCTTAATCTGCGGTAGAGTCTACTACAGCCAACATAGCTTGTGACACGTAAACGAAATAGTATTTTTTATAACTCAGCAATTTTTCTAGGTTCATGCCATGTCTTGTGTGGGGTTTCGCCTAGGAACACCAAGGTAGGCTCATCAACGGGCTCTTGGTGTCCGTATAGTAAGAGGTAATGTATTGTTTGGCAAAGGGATGGGTGTAGGAATCCTTATCCAATGAACTAGCTTCTTTGTTGTGGAAGCTTGTAATTAAACGTTCTGTGTAATTCGTACTTATTTCCCATTAGAAAATAATATTGTTAATATTTTTTAAAGGGATTTGCGACATCATGGTCTTGTAGCCCCGTGTATTTGGGTGTGTGTATTGAGGTAGGATTTGTGTAGGTACCATCCCGGCAATTGCCTGGAGTAGAGATGGAAAACCACAGAAGACCACATCCAGAAAGACTGAGGTAGGAATTGAATCTACCTCTTCTCAGTTTTGCCTCACGAGGCTGAGTGTACCTCGTTCCAGCCCTCAGACCAGAATTAAATTTCTTGGCAGAGCCGAGAATCTAACCCGGGCCTCCGCGGTGACATGTAAGAATGCTAGTCACTGCGCCAACTACCAGCTTGAGGAGTACACTCATATAATTTAGCACTGTTGTGCACACAAACTTGGCTCTTAAATGTCAGCCTGATTTCTTGTTACAGTTAAATTAATAGCTTCCTAAAAATACCACGACAGCCAAGACATGCCAGCCACTACGCAACAGGCGGCTTCGGTGGCGTAGTTGGTAGCATGCTGAGCTTCTATGCCCAAGATCGCGGGTTCAAACCCGGTCGAAGTCGTCGGATTTATAAGAGCGTTAAAAATCCATCAGTATGCCTTCCTTCGGAGGGGAAGTAAAGCCGGCGGTCCCAAGTCATAGATTTAGGCTATGGCAGGTTAAAGAACCTTCCACTAATTACACTTGTGTGAAGCTAAATTATTGGTTAGATTTGACTAACGCTTTTAGGTTCCAACGTTCGTCACCAGGAGCCGACTGCGGTGGCATCTAGTAACCAAGTTGAGAACTAGTTGTTGTTGTTGTTGTTGTTGTTGTTGTTGTTGTTGTTGTTGTTGTTGTTGTTGTTGTTGTTGTTAACGGTGGCGTTTGGTAGCAAAAGTTGTAACTACTTGAAAATTGAATGTCTGCAGTCCTTACTTGAATAAAAAAAAACAGATAACACACACTAATACAGCCATCACAATTAACACCGGTTATCAGACAAATTCTACACACAAGTACACAGGGCTACATGACCGCGTTGTCGCAGCCCCGAAACTGAGGAACCAACCAATTTAACATACACGAACTGTTCCCATCAAATGCCAGATTTCATTGTATATAATTCATAGATTTGCTTTGTTCCAGGTCATGGCACTTCGCACCCTCTTGTTGCTGGTACTCTGTCACCAGCAGGTGTCTCTGATGCAACCTAGCTTGGCCGCTCTACCAGGTAAGATACTAAGAAACCATTCGTGGCTTTATACACAGAAAGGTCAGGGTAGATTCGTGTTCGAGTAGTACATGTCCGAACGTGTATTCTGTTTAGGACAGACATCCATCTTTATTTTGTTGTTTATGTAACCAGTTTCGGTCCATGCCTAAAGTATTGGTGACAGGGGAAGCCTCAACTGCAGGAGAAAACTGTAAACACTGTGAAGTTTTGCGTGAGCGTTAATCTCGCGATCATGAGCCACGGGAATTACGAATTCAGACACCACTACAACTGTCACAATGACACAGGTTGTCTGACAGATTCCACACTCACACACAAGTGCACGGTGCTACATGACCACGATGTCATGAAGCTGCCAAATGAATCAACAACAAACATCAGCATAACATCGTTGGGAATTATATTAAGGTGGTTGTTGATTCATTTAGAGGCTTTACTTGGGTGTGGGTGTAATTTGTCTGATAACACGTGTTATTGTGATAGATTTATTAGTGTGTGTAGCTGTAATTCAGATGAGGATTGGGAAGGAGGTAGCCATGACCATCATGGCATTCGCTTGGGGTAGAAGTGGGAAACCACAGAAAACCATTTCCAGGATGGCTGAGATGGGAATCGAACCCGCCTCTTCTCAGTTTCACCTCAGAAGGCTGAGTGTACCCCGTTCCAGCCCTCAGATCAGAATTACATTTCTTGGCAGTGCTGGGAATCGAACCTGGGTCTCCGTGGTAACAGCCAAGAGTGCTACGGAATTATGTTAAAAGAGAGTGCAGACAATAGCTAGCACATTTAGTACTGTGCAGTTGTGAACTGTTTTCTATCAGATAGTGAGATTTCTCCACTGGTTGGTTACACGACACGTCTACCACTGAAGTGCAAGGTATGGTTCCAGATAACACATCTAAATAATGCAGTATTTTCACAGACTGCAACGCAAAGTGTACAGTATGATAGCTTTCAAGTCAAGTGAAAGCTTGTACCGATACCTAATACACTCCTCAACAAATCCATGGAACAGCGTCCAATGGTTTTGCCTTTTATTTCATTATTCACGTGTCGTGTGATGAATTTTGTATCGGACATGTTGGCAACGGGTGACAACGGGTATGACGTACTGTCTGACGTCAATGTAACATGGTGCCGGATCGTGAAATGAAGACAAACAAAAATGCTTTATTTACGTAATAAAATAAATATTTCCGGTGCAACAGTGACAATTCAAATTGAAATCAACTTCTAATGACTCCCAGAAAGGTATGTGAATCTTAAATAATATATTTTCAATAACCTGCCTTGTGAAAGTTATGAAAAGGGAGGAGTGCCTACTCTCCACAATTAATAAATTTGCCACATTGACTGTATGTATCAACCCGGTGATGTATGGACAAGAAATCGGGATCAAACCGTACGGGTTCTGTGAATGCAATGCATAGGACAATAGGGTACAGAAAATCTCCAGAGTAGGCCTACACTTTATGTCAGTATTCCAAACTTCAGTTGAGGTGTACCTAAATGAGCTATTCAATATTAAATTCGAATGGTAATTTAATTGATCATTAGCCTATTTCATATTATTTTAATATAACTTATATATTTTTAGCCTACTTTTCACATTTTGCAAAAATGAGGAAAAAGTAGACTTATGAGATCGATCCGGTCAAATGTGTGTGTGTCTGGCTGTCTGTCCCCCCTGTCAACTCCGAAACGGCTGCAGGAATCGAAACCAAATTTGGTATGAGTAAAGATCTATACCTTAATATCTCAAGCCCATATTTGAAAATGACGTCAGTGCTACCAACTGCTGAAAAATCGGAATTGAAATTATAGCTCCATGTTGGATATCTTGGAAGGTATGCACAGGAGTTATTCCAAATTTGGCACACATATAGATAATAATATTTCAGTTTAATTACCAGGAGACCATACATAGCAGTGTTGCCAAAATGATTCTATGCCTGCTGATAGGTTGAATGTTTAAATGTATATAACTTCTACACTATCGTTTGATTACATCCAAATTTCGTATGTACTATGTGTACATAAACAAATATGATTGAGCGTATTCTTAAGAGCCACCAGGGCTGCCAACTGCTAATAAATAATCTCTGTATTTTCTTATCCAAATACCAATATATCAGAAAGTATGCACGTCGACAGCTTTAGACTATGCACACGTATAGTGCCTGACATTCTTGATTAATTTGGAGTAATTAATATACGTCAGTGCTACCAACATGATTCTAAGCTAGCTGATAGGACTAATTTTTAAATACATGCAACTTCCATACTATCAATTGGATTTCAACCAAATTTCGTATGTGTTATGTGTATCATAACAGATATGACTAAAGCCCAGGATGCTCTTAAGAATACGCATAAACTGTTAATAAATGCTGTCTCTATTTTTTACCCTAATATCAATATATCAGAAAGTATGTAAGCCAACAGCTCTAAACTTTGCACACGTACCTTACATTCTAGAACAATTTGAAGTATACGTCAGTGCTGCCAACATGATTCTAAGCCTGGTGATAGGCCCAATTTTAAAATACATGTAACTTCTATACTAACAAAATGGATTTCATCCAAAATTGGCACAACAAGAGACCATAATATTTCAGATTATTTCTGATCAACACATGCATGACATTGTTGCCAACATGATTTTACGCGCGCTGATAGATCCAATGTCTGACTGCATTTAACGTCCATGCTATACATAGGACTTCAATCAAATTTTGTATTCTGTAACTTAAGAGATGGAACTAAGAATATATTCAGTCACCAGGGCTGCCAACTGTAGGCTACATTATACCAGGCATATTTCGAACTAATTAAAATTTCGATATTACTAACTTAATTTTGTCATTATTTTAGATAGGTCCATATAGATTAATCATTGGCATGAATCTTACATTTTAAGAAAAGTAGGCTCTTTAGTTCGTCACGGATTTGTATGTATTTTGCCCGAAGGCAGGTCCGTGCCTCCGAAGAGGCTATCCTGAGCCGAAGTTTACGTGCGGTAGGGTGGCCAGATTCTTTCCTCCCCTCCTTACCATCTCCCTGCCAACTGCGCGTGGTTCCCCAGAATCATTTTAATACATGTATTAACCACTTTAATTAATGTGACAAAACTACTTATTTTATGATTGGATATTGTGATGATTTGCTTACTAGGTAACCAACTGGCCACTCAGTGTCTTTTTAAGACCCAGCTGTCTGATTGGGTGGCTTTCCTTTGTAGCGTGGCGCAGCGGTAACGTTCTTGCCTGCTGTTACCAAGGTTACAGGATCGAATCGTGGCGCAGTCAGCTGGCATTTGAGGGTGCGCAAATGTTAGAGAGCCGTGTAAGCTGATTTAGTGCCACGTTAAAGATTCCCTTCGGGGTAAAATTCCGTCCCCCTGGCGTCTCTAAAAGCCGCAGTAGTTAATAGGGACGTAAAACCAATAGCATTATTATTATTATTATTATTATTATTATTATTATTATTATCCGTTGTAGCATACTCGTATGTCAGGTCTGTCCGCCTTGTTGCGAAGTGGCTAGTATTCTTGGCTGTCACCGCGGAGAACCGGGTTTGATTCCCGGCTCTGCCAAGAAATTTAATTCTGGTATTAGGACTGGAACGGGGTACACTCAGCATCGTGAGGCAAAACTGAGAAGAGCAGGGTTCGAATGCCACCACAGCCATCTTGGAAGTTGTTTTCCTTGGTTTCCCTCTTCTACTCAAGGCAAATGGCGGGATGGTTCCTAACGTAAGGCCACGGATGCCTTCTTCCCAATCCCCACCTGAATTACAAATACACACATTAATACAGCTATCACAATAACACAGGTTATCAGACAAATTCCACACACACACACACACACAAATACACACAAAAGTATACGAGGCTAAATGACCACGAAGTCCACGTCCTTCAAATGAAATTACTAAGTTACTCATATTTCTTCTCCTTCCCCCACTTTTTCTTCTAGGCAGGGGGCGTGGTGGCGCAGCATTCAAGCTGTTGGCCTCTCACTAAGGTCGACCGGGTTCGATTCCCGGTCAATGCATGTGAGTGAAATTTCGAAGTAAAATGCCATGACCTGTGGTTTGGATTCCACGTGATAAGGAGGTCCCGTGACTCATTATCACATGATTAACGGTCACGTAAAACTACAATATTCCTTCCTTCTTATATGCTGGATATGTTGGTAAGGTTCTCGCCTACTATGCCCACTGTTCCGGCATTGAATCCTGTCCTGGATAGTTGGAACTTGAGGATGCTGAATTGCGAATGACCCGTGTCAGTAGATTGACTAGCACGTTAATGATTCCCCTCACAGAGAAATTCCCGCACTGTGGAGACTCTGAAGCTGCAGTGATTAAAAGGGACTTTGAACCGATAATAATAATAATAATTATTATTCTTTCGATTCTGCCATCTAAGGACCACGTCATTTCAACTGTTTCTTGTTGCATCGAGCTTTAACATTCACCCAGTATTATTTATTTATCTATTTATTTATCGTATGGCTTTTAGTGCCGGGAGTGTCCGAGGACATGTTCGGCTCGCCTGAGTCTGTAGCTGCTTCCAGCGGATACCCTAAAGGGTGATCTACAATTTCCGTTCAATTTCAAGTAGTTCCAACTTTCGCCACCAGATATCAATGATACCTAGTGATGAACGTTGGAACTTTGATAGAGCGTTCTGACGAAATCTAACCTAACAAATTTTGCTTTACACAAGTTTAGTCTGTGAAAGGATCTTTTACATGCCATAAATCTATGACATGGGACCGCCGGCTTTACTTCCCCTCCGAAGGAAGGCATACTGAATGATTTTTAACGCTCTTAAAAAATCCGACGACTTCGGCCGGGTTTGAACCCGCTATCTTGGGCACAGCAGTTCAGCATGCTACCGACTACGCCACCGAAGCCGCTATTCACCCAGTACTTTCACATTAGTTCTCTATGCTGTTGTTTCCTTTCTGTAGTCCATTTCTTGCCAGTTGGAAGCTTTGGCTTTTCTTGGAAACATCGGAGTGCTGTTAATTTTTTTTTAAGGGTGGCACGTTCCCAAATATCGTTGCCTGTAATTCCCACTTCTTGTAAATCTTTGTCCACCGCGGTGAAAAAAGCTACCATGGTTTTCTTTTTGAGGAAGTAGGTCAATCGTGCTGGGTTCATTCTTGTTATATGACAGTAAAAGGCAATTCTCCGTTTCCTCATGGTATCAGTTATTTTTAGCCTATTTTCAATTTTGAAAAAATAGGCTTATGAGATCACCTTTTGTCCGTGTGTGTGTGCGTGTGTGTGTGTGTGTGTGTGTGTGTGAGGTGTGTGTATGTGTGTCCCTAATAAAATCTAAACGGCTGAAGCGATTTCAATGAAACTCGGTAAATTCATAGCACTATTCAGGGCGACCCCGACCGTGTCCTTCAAATTATGTTACGTCTCACCAATCCAACATGGCGGCTGTGCGAAATATTTCACCACCATTCAATATCTCCGAAACTATTCCCGATATCACCCTGGAATTCATTACGGTGATAAAGGGAACTACTAGAAGTTCACCTATGTAACTTCTGAAAAACTGGTAACTACAAAACCAACATGGCGGCCACGCGAATTTGCGACATTAAAATAGACGTTTCTCGCGATTTAACCAACCAAACGCAATAAAAATTGGTACAGTATATG
Source organism: Meconema thalassinum (assembly GCA_946902985.2). NCBI lineage: Eukaryota > Metazoa > Arthropoda > Insecta > Orthoptera > Tettigoniidae > Meconema > Meconema thalassinum. The sequence continues at coordinate 285,141,184 of OX336393.1, read as the reverse complement.
TTTATACACATTGTAATGCACCAACATCTAACGTCGTTCAATTGTTTACATAACCACAAGATGGCGGATGTGCGAAATATTTCACCGGCATTCTATAACTCTGAAACTATTAGCGGTATCACCCTGAAATTTTGTACGGAGATAAAGGGCACTACTGGAAGTTCATATATAAGACTTTCAAAAACCGGTTAACTACAAAACGAACATGGCGGCCAAGCGAATTTGAAAATTTTAAATATACCTCTCTCGCGATTTAATGTTCCCAACGCAATGACATCTGGAACAGGAAATGTCTATACTCATTGTAATGCACTGGTATCTAATTTAGTTCAATTGTTTACATAACCTCAAGATGGCGGCTGTGCGAATTTCGAAATTTAAGTTTTTATTTCTTGTGTCGTAATCATGCGATCGAAGTGAAAGTTTGAATAATAAACCTACGCAATAAATTTCCTTTAATGGTACATGACTCTATGGCCTATACATTTAACAATCCAACATGGCGACCATCCGAAATATTTAGACGGCTCTGAATATCTACGAATCTATTATAGCAATCAAACTGATTTTTATGTTCATAGGGGCTATGCATTTAAGTTCACCTATAGGACTTTAAATAACCTGGTGATCACAAATCCAACATGGCGGCGACGCGAATTATAAATATTCACATGAACGTTTCTCGCAATTTAACCATCCGAGTGCAGTGAAACTTGGTACAGTAAATCCTTATACGAATTTTAATCCACTGGCATCTAATTTATTTCAATTGTTTCCATAACCACAAGATGGCAGCTGTGTGAAATTTTAAAATCTTTTTTTACTTCTTGTGTCCTAATCATGCGATTGGAGTTTGAATACTACATGTACACAATAATCTTCATGTAACAGTACATAACTTTAGGACCTAAATATATAAAATCCAACATGGCGACCATCCGAAATATTTAGTCGGTTCTCAATATCTACGAATCTATTACAGCAATCAAACTGAAATTGTGTATGTTGATAGTGGCAGTTAATTATAGTAGGATATATGAAAATAGGCTGTATAGTTCTTCACGGAACTACTTGTTTCCACATGGGTGTAAAGTTCGTGGTTGTGCCGTGTCCTATATTCCCCATTTTCTTTTACCGGACCCAAGATTTTTCTTAGAATTTTTCTTTCTTTCACTTCCAGATTCTCTGTTAGTCCCTTGCGATGCATTGCAAGGCACTCTGCAGCATACAAAACTACTGGACGGATGACTGTTTGGTAGTGTCTTAACTTGGCATTTGTTGATATGGATTTCTTGTTGTAAATGGCCTTAGTTAGATTATATGCCATTTCCATTTTCCTGATTCGTGACTCGAAAGTTGCCTTCTCGGAGAGATTGGGGTCTATCCACTCACCCAAATATTTGAAAGCTTTCGTTTGCGTGATTTTCCCCTCTCCTACATCCAGCTCTTTTGGCGCTAACTTGATATTATTATTATTATTATTATTATTATTATTATCATTTTACTGGGCATAGGCTTGTTTTCTATTCTATACACTACAGTGCTTTATGCATACAATAATCGGTATTCCACATTGCAGTAAACTGCGCTCTGGACTGACAGCGGCACTCGCCTGGTCCAGTGCGTACGGCAAGGCATGATGACGACGTGTGACAGTCCCCTGATGCTTCCTCGTGCCTGGACTGGGATTCTTATTGTTGGCAGTTCCGAGCCAGTGCGCGCACGTTGAGGTCATCGCGCCTCTGGATGTTCCGCAGCCAACAATGGCTACTTCCGGTGCCCCACTTCCCGTCCTGGTAACGGCAAACCACTAACCCGAGTGTGTAGACTCAATTTTAGAGACGAGATTACATCTCACCCCGTGACCCGCGAATGGTCACTCCATGGCCCGCTAAAGTGTTTAGAACTAGCGGGTCAGACAAGGTGTGTGATATGCATTGTCGATAACCACGGCCCCTTGAGTAAGGGTGTAAGGCCCTATATGTGTTGGATAACGACGAACATGACGAAAAATAAATACGAGACACATCCAGAAAGTAAGTTCCGTTTGGTAATAAAACTAAATTGTGTACAGATATAGAAAAAATATTTAATGCACAACATTCTACACCTCTTAAACTACTTTTTCACATAACTGCCGAACTTTTGCAGGCATTTGTCATAGCGTGGCACATGTTTTTGGATACCTTCTTCATAGAAGTTTGCCGCCTGTGTCTTCAACCAGTTGGAAACATCTTCCTTCAGCTCGTCGTCATTGTTGAAGTGTTAACCGCCAAGGAAAGACTTGAGATGTGTGAACAGATGAAAGTCGCTAGGAGCGAGGTCAGGGCTGTACGGAGGGTGGTCACACATGTCCCAGCCAAATCCCTGTAGGAGGTTTTTCGTCACATTTGCAGTGTGTGGTCGTGCGTTGTCGTGAAGAAAAACAACACCTTTTGACAGCAATCCTCGGCGCTTATTCTGCATTGCGCGGCGCAATTTCCTAAGTGTCTCGCAGTAAGTATCTGCGTTGATTGTTTGACCACGCGGTAAGAAATCAATGAGTAAGATGCCTTTCCAGTCCCAGAACACTGTGCACATCATTTTCCGAGGCGTCAAGATTTGTTTCGGCTTAACCTTTTCTGGGGATGAAGTGTGCCTCCATTCCATTGATTGCCGCTTACTTTCAGGGGTGTCGTAAGAAACCCAAGTTTCATATCCTGTGACTATCTGTGTCAGAAATTCTTCGCCGCCTTCATTGTAACGGGTCAAAAACTGAAGTGCACTACCCATCCGTTTTGTTTTGTGTTGCTCCGTAAGAATCTTTGGTACCCAACGTCGGCAAAGTTTACGAAAGTTCCGTTTTTCGGTAACAATTTCATGAATTAGTGATCGTGAGAATTGGAGAAATTCCATAGCGAGAGCACTAATTGTAAACCTGCGGTTTTCCAGGATCTTGTCATCAATCGCGTGAACCAGTTCTTCTGTAACCAAAGATGGACGCCCACTTCGTTCTTCATCGTGCACTTCACTACGTCCTTCATTGAACTGTCGGACCCATCTTCTCACCATTGAATCACTCATCGCATTTTGTCCATACACTTCGCAAATTTGCCGATAAATTTCAATTGGTTTCACTTTCCTAGCATTCAGAAAACGAATCACAGATCTGATTTCACAAGCGGCGGGATTTTCAATCAACACCGACATTGTACGAGTAAACATGCACAACAACGCGTACGTGGCTGACAGCGCTCTCCAAATGGCGCACGTTTCTTCTCCTTGGAACAGAACGTCTACCGCGCATATGCGGAACTGCGCTGCAGCGGAACGTACAACTCAAGTTGAAGACACAGGCGGCACACGTCTATGAAGAAGGTATACAAAAACTCGTGCCACGCTACGACAAATGCCTGCAACATCTCGGCAGTTATGTGGAAAAGTAGTCTAAGGGTTGTAGAATTTTGTGCAATAAATAATTTTTCTGTATCTGTACACAATTGAATGTTATTACCGAACGGAACTTACTTTCTGGACGTACCTCGTTCATAAATACAGGCTCTTCGTTTAACACACCAAATGTATTTCTCTATTTTTTTTATAATTTTCTTTCCAGACATGAATAAATTCTTCATGATATTCCTGACAATGCAGTCTCATACGCTCTGATTCGTGGCAAACGAAGATCATGTAAAACTTTCTTTGATGGATATATTTGTTTCTATGCCTTTTTTAGGTACCTTAAGTCTTGAAATAGGGTACTTTGCCAACATTTGCATGGAATGAGTCGGATAGCCGCCTAAATGACCGCAGTCTCTCATCGACCCACTAATTGTATATTCTCCAGGAACGTGTCTTCAAGAGCCTTGGGCTGTCTGCGTGGCTCAGCGGTAACGCTTTCGCCTGCTGGTCCCTAGGTTGCAGGATCGAATCTTGGCACTTTCAGCTGGCCTTTGAGGGTGCGTAAATGGGAGGGAGCCGTGTCAGTAGATTTTCTGGTGCGTTAAAGATCCCCTTCGGGGCATAATTCCGGCACCCCGGCGTCGCTAAAAGCCACAGTACTGTAGTTAAAAGGACGTAAAACCAATAACATTATTACATTGTCCAACGCTTGGTTATGAAGGTGGGTGTGAAAATACAGTTAATGTAAAGTATTTGAAATGCCATTATTAAACTCCATGTAAAATATAGGAAACTGAGCAAGTCATTTAACTGCTAGATTATTAGTTCCACATTTAACTGTTTCAAAGGAATTTTCACAGTTGCTCAGATATAATAAGCATTGCATATGTATAACATGATAGCATCTAAAAGGAAACCGTGAAATTAAATTGCTCCGAGCTAATCAGTTTAGAAGTTAATAAACATGCACCAAAGAAGGAAGGCTGAATGAATTATAGTTATTATAGACAACATACCAATGAAGAGTAAAATCTCCTTGTAATCAATATAAAGTGGCAAATCACAAATCTGTTGTGAACTCCTCTTACATCATATTCGATATTTAAAATGCCAAGGATTCTCTTCCTCGTTGTGACTAGTTTGTAGGATAGGTCATTAACCTGAACATAATGGACTGTTCAGCACGTCAGCAACCATCAATTCTACACGAGGTAACTCCATGATCCCCTATAAGCAGTTATCACTGCGGTGCCCTCAACCTCAACGCCTCTGAGCTTGAAGCCAGTAAACATCGAGTATAACAATCGCCTCCTAGATGTGCCTTATCGTATCTTACCTTCTATAGGTGAGTTCATTAGCCTCCTAGCCTCGTTTCGCATTCTATGGCCCTACCATTTGGGACGGCTTATATGACGACCACCATCTATTACATTTATTTCTAACGTACCATTCATGTCTTCATACCATCGCTCTAATCTGTTTGTTCCAACAATCATTCGTACTACTTTCATATCTGTCACCTTCAGCGGGGTTAGTTTATCGTCATCATAGTTATTATCATTAATAATAACAATAGCACTGGAACGGGGTACACTCAGCCTCGTGAGGTTAAACTGAGAAGAGGCGGGCTCGATTCTTACATCCTAGAAGTGGTTTTCCGTGATTTCCCACTTCTACTCCAGGTAAATGCCAGGATGGTACCTAACTTAAGACCACGAGGTTGCCTCACGAGGTTGAGTGTACCCCGTTCCAGCCCTCAGACCAGAATTAAAAGTTTCTTGGCAGAGGCGGGAATCGAACCCGGGCCTCCGCGTTGACAGCCAAGAATGCAGTTTTTCGCAAGTATATTTTGAACCCTTTTCACTATTCTCTATTCATATGAGAAACATGGCTTAACAACCATATAACCAGGCCGTTTAAAATAAATATAGTCTATATATTTTCTTCTCAGATCCTCATAAATCAGTTTGCATTAATGTGGGAAACGGTTTCCAGATCATGACACTCACAGGCATCGAATATAGAACTGATTATTTATTTAAACAAAGAAACTTATTAGAATACTATATATAGAATTAAGGGAATATGTTTCGCGGCTCATCGGAACTTGGAATATTGCTTCTCTTCTTTTTAGCCTATTTTCAATTTTGAAATTTGAAAAAATAGTCTTATGAGATCACCTTTTGTCCGTGTGTGTGTGTGTGTGTGTGTGTGTGCGTGTGTGTGTGTGTGTGTGTGTGTGAGAGAGAGAGAGAGAGAGAGAGGAGAGAGTGTGTGTGTGTGTGTCCCTAATAACTTCTAAACGACTGAAGCGATTTCAATGAAACTCGGTAAGTTCATAGCACTATTCCGGGCGACCCCGACCGTGTCCTTCAAATTATGCTATGTCTTACCAATCCAACATGGCGGTTGTGCGAAATATTTCACCAGCATTCAATATCTCCGAAACTATTGCCGATATCACCCTGAATTTTTTTATAGTGATAATGGGAACTACTAGAAGTTCACTTTTGACTTTTGAAAAACTGGTAACTACAAAACCAACATGGCGGCCACGTGAATTTGCGAGTTTTAAATAGACGTTTCTCGCGATTTAACCAACCAAACGCAATAAAACTTGGTACAGTATATGTTCATACACATTGTAATGCACCGACATCTAACTTGGTTCAATTGTTTACATAACCACAAGATGGCGGATGTGCGAAATATTTCACCGGCATTCTATATCTCTGAAACTAATAGCGGTATCACCCTGAAATTTTGTACGGAGATAAAGGGTACTACTGGAAGTTCATCTATAAGACTTTCAAAACCCGGTTAACTACAAAACGAACATGGCGGCCAAGCGAATTTGAAAATTTTAAATAGAACTTTCTCGCGATTTAATGTTCCAACCGCAATGAAATCTGGTACAGGAAATGTTTATACACATTGTAATGAACTGGTATCTAATTTAGTTCAATTGTTCACATAACCTCAAGATGGCGGCTCTGCAAATTTTAAAATTAAGTTTTTATTTCTTGTGTCGTAATTATGAGATCGATGTGAAAGTTTGATTAATGAATCCACGCAATAATTTTCCTTTAATGGTACATGACTCTATGGCCTATACATTTAACAATCCAACATGGCGACCATCCGAAATATTTAGATGGCTCTGAATATCTACGAATCTATTACAGCAATCAAACTGATTTTTTTTATGTTCGCAATTTAACCATCCGAGTGCAGTGAAACTTGGTACAGTAAATCCTTATACGAATGTTAATCCACTGGCATCTAATTTATTTCAATTGTTTCCATAACCACAAGATGGCAGCTGTGCGAAATTTTAAAATCTCCTTGTTACTTCTTGTGTCCTAATCATGCGATTGAAGTTTGAATGCTACACGTACACAATAATCTTCATGTAACAGTACATAACTCTAGGACCTACGTATATAAAATCCAACATGGCGACCATCCGCAATATTTAGTCGGTTCTCAATATCTACGAATCTATTACAGCAAACTGAAATTTTGTATGTAGATAGAGGCAATTAACATAAGTAGGATATATGAAAATAGGCTGTATAGTTCTTCACGGAACTACTTGTTTATGCTCAGACTGGCGCTGAGCTTACTCCTGCGCCCCCTAGATCCCACATTCGGCCGTCTTGATCCTCATCCGGCTCCCACATTCGGCTGTCCTGAACCTCATCCGAACCGGATGAAGAAGATCCACCCGGCCAGGGCCTCATGAACTCCGCACAGGACGATGTGATTCTTGGTCCAGCATGGTCTCCTCTGCTGACGTCATATGTGTCGTTGAGTTTAACTCGAGTCACTCGATAAGGTCCTAGACTTTTGGTTTTTAGTTTCAGATGTGGACCGATCTGAGTGCGTTTGATGGCAACCAGGTCGTCGACCTGATACTTCTTAGGCTCCTTTCGTCGTCGGTTGAATTCAGCACGATTGTCAGATTGTACCTTTTCTATCTGCTTTTTTGCATCTTCTCACATCTGATCACGTTTTTCGTTGAACGAATCGATCAGCTCCTCTTCGATGAGTTGCACTATACGTAGATCATTTTGGTTGTGCATTCTGACTCCTGTCAGCAGTTCGAAAGGTGACATTCTGATGCTCCTCTGGAACGTAGAGTTGATAGCTCGTTGGACGGATGGTACAACCTTGTACCATTTTGTCGGATCGTCAATGCTAAGTTTAGCGATGACCTTGGTCACAGTTGAGTTGACTCTCTCGATTTGACTATTGGCTCTTGGCAGTCCAGCTGTGATCAAGACGTGCTTGATACTCTGCGATTTGCAGTAGTCCTGGAACTGATGGGAGGTGAACGATGGCCCCCTGTCGGTGATCACTTTAACTGGGTTTCCAAAGTTCGTCCTCTAAAACTCCATCTTTTCAATCGTCTCGGCCGATTTGGTAGTTTTCACAGGATACAGCCAGGGGAACTTCGTGAAGGCGTCTATCACACAGAAGATGTGTTCATATCCCTTGTGAGTAGAATTAAGTGGTCCAATGTGATCCATGTGGTAGGTGTGCAAGGGAACACTCTCCTTGAATAGCGGATGTAACCAACCTTCTTTCTTGCCTGCCTTCCTGTTAACCACAATACACTTCACACAGTCGAATATGACTCGTTTCACCTTGTTGGCCAAGTCTGGAATATAATATTCCTGCTTCACGTCTTCTTCAGTCCTTTTAACTGTTTAGTGTCCCTTCTCATGTGCAGCTCTGATGATTTCATGGTGCATTGCCCGCGGGACCACCAACGTCTCTCGCCCGTCAACAAATTTAAACAACAGTCCATCTCTGACGATGAAGTTTTCGTAAGGCCCTTACTCCAGTGTCGCTTTTATAGCTGTCAATCCTTCGTCTTTTCTCTGGGCGATTTTGATCCTCGCTGCAAGGCCATCAGGGAATCCAAACATCACTGCTGGACATCGGCTCAGGGCGTCGACATGTTTCATCCTGGTTGCAGTTCGGTGTTCGATGGAATAGTCAAACTCCTCCAAGGCCATAGCCCATCTAGCTACTCGTGGGACCAGGTCCCTTTTGTGCATTGTCTTTTGGAATGCCATACAGTCACGATCTTGAACGGAATTCCAAGCAACTACACCCTATACTTTTTAATGCATTCACCACAGCTAAGATCTCGAGCTCGTAACTGCTGTATTTTTCTTCCTGTATCGTCGTCTTTTTACTCATGTATGAGACTGGATGTAGTTTGTTGTCCTCTGGGTACTTTTGCAACAACACAGCGCCATACCCACTCTTGCTGGCGTCAGTGTGCAGCTCCGTATCGTATTTCGGATTGTATATCTTCAACACAGGTTCTGAAGTGAGAAGACGTTTGAGCTCAACAAATGCACATCGTTGTTCCTCGCCAAACTTGAACTCCGGCTTAGCTCTCAACAGAACGCTCAGTGGTTTGGCTACAATCGATAAATTTGGGATAAATTTTCTAAAATAGCCAATCCGAGAAAGCTCTGCAGCGCAGCGATCGTCTTTGGCTCCGGGAAGTTTTGTACAGCAAGGACCTTCTCAGTAGCGGGTTGAATCTGTCCATGTTGAATAGTGTATCCAAGGAACTGTACCCTCCTCTTGAGAAACTGGCACTTCTCTAAGTTGATTTCCAGCCCTACTCTGCAGCTAATTCCAACACTCGTCTCAATCGTAGGAGTGCCTCGTCGTCATCCTTCGCTGGGATGATTAAGTCATCCATATAGGTAAACACTATGTTCTCTCGGATTAACTCCCAGAGCACAGCTTTAATAAAGCGTTGGAAGACTGCAGGTGAGTTGGTAAATCCAAATGGGACTTTTTTGTACTGGTACTGTCCAGAACGCGTTACGAATGACAAATATCGTCGACTTCCTTCTTCTACTTCCACGTGAAAGAATCCGTTCCTGAGATCCAAGGTGCAGAACACCGTAGCATCCCGTAACTTGTCCAGAAGATTCTCTATAACTGGCATGGGAAATAGATCCCTAACCACGATTGAGTTCACTGGACGAAAATCAGTACAAAGTCGCTTTTTTCCATTTTTCTTTTTGACTACTACCACTTGGCATGTATATTCTGATTGACTTGGTTCGATGATATCTTCCTCCAGCCACTCCTCGACTTGCTCATCGACAAACTCGTTCTCAAGCGGTGTCATTCGTCTGGGCCTGCTAAATATAGGTTTTTCTTCTTTCAATGTGATCTTCTTCTTGACATCGGTAGATTTCGACTTCTTTGGTACTTATCTCGCTACCAAATCCTGGATCTGTGCCCTTTTTTCCTCATCTACGCAGTTCTCGATATCCAATTCCTGTTCGCCGGCTACCCTGATCAACATCATTGGGACCTCTAGTGTCTTGATAGTAACTCCTTGCTTGCTAAGGATGACCTCGCCCTGATCCAATAGATCGATACCAATCACCATGACCCACTCCATAATATCATTAGAAGTCTACCTCAACGGCTGTTGTGAAGTAACCTTGAGGAGCAACCAAATCATTACCGAATCCTTTCAAAACAAGATCCGTGCTCTTCAATACTGGGGAACCCATGGACTTATAGATGTTTTGTCGCAGTAGGTTATAAGGACTGCCACAGTCGATAAGTGCCTGAAGTTTCTGCTGACCCAAACTAACCTCTTTGAACTTGAGGCAGCTTTTCTTTTCATCAATAAGATTGATACCTTGATTATTCCTCTTATCGTTCTTCCTCTCTTTTTTGCACTCGGATGAAGTGTGGCCAAACTCGTTGCAGTTGAAACATCTCTTGCCTCTATCCTTGTGCTCACATTCCTTTGAACTATGACCAGATCCACCGCAATAATTACACCTATCTCCACTACTCGCCTCTTTATTCTTTGCACCGCCCCAGCACTTTCCGTCCTTCTCGTTGGCACTCTTGGCACTTCCTTGAAAATTACTGTTATTATACTTTGTGATTTTCTTTGGCAAAGACTTCACCGCCATCTCATAACTTCTCATTTTATCCTTGAAATCCTTGGAATTTTTTGCTCCATAGAGAAGAAGTTTTGATCCTGAATCGTCTTCGATCCCATCAATCACGTACTGACACAGAGAAACTTGCTTAACATCACCTCTACTGGCGATTTTCTTCATCACAAGAAAGTACTCCTGTAGAGATTCGTCGCGCTTTTTTCGTCGCTGGGTTAACAACTTATGGATTCCTGCACTGCTTGCCGCAACGTCAAACTCCTCATTCCAAGGCCTTCTTCAGTGCAGTCCAGGACGTCAGTCCTTTCTCACCTTGAATGAAAAGCTTAGCTAAACCATCGAGTGATTTCTTAGCGAAAATAAACTTTTGCAGCTCACTCCATCCCATCAAGATTGACGTCTCCTCAAAATCTGCGATCCATTTCTTCACTGGGTAACCATCCTTACCGTTAAATGTTTTCATAGCGCCCTCTACTTCGCGGAACGACAATGAAAACTTATGTTGTTCTCTATACCTTCTGTGCTGGTCTTCCTCTTCGCTCTCTTCGTCTTCTTCGTCTTCTTCATCTTCGTCATCATCGTCTATATTAGTTGCGAGTTCGTCCAATTTTCTCAAGTAATAACAAATGGTGTTAATCATTACCTCCTTTGTCCCGATCTCGGTATTAAGAATCTCAGAAACACGCAACAGATCAGCCTCGGAAAATGTTTCTTCGATAAATTTCTTCTTAGCTTCCTCTTCAATGGAATTTTCGTCAAAATCGAATCCAGGAAACTCTCATAGTCGCCTTCGATTCTTCCTGTCGTCTGGTACATGCTCGAAAATGAGGTTATGTAAAACTTGGATTGCTTTGACCGGAGCATTTCTTATGTTCTTATTTATTTTCTCTATTGCACCGAGTGTAGTCATCTTATTTGTTTACTCACGTCTATCAAGTAGTTTTCCGTCAATATCGCTTCCTCATAACCTCGCTAACAAACCTGTTTAACCTCATTCACCATACCGGTGATATTTGTAGGTGATATCGTTGAATACCGCTTCCCGTCGTTTCTCTCTGACAAGTCGCTATCCTCTTACCATATCCACAATCCTCTGTCGTCGTTTAGATTCCGACCCTCGTCGTCGTCACGGCACCACTAATTGTAACTGAAACTTAAGAACAAATTTTGCTAGCCTATGAATCCTCGTCGTAGATTCGCACGTCGTGGGCTCACAAAACTACACGTCGTCTCGTCGTCAGCGTCGTAGGCAACAGCAACAAATATGATTAACCGTCCACTTCGTCGAAAATAGTGTCGTATTTTGAGTCGTACTTCGTGTCGTGGATTGCGTCGTAACTCGTTGTTTCAGTTCATCCCGGACGAGCCCCCATTTGTGGGAAACGGTTTCCAGATCATGACACTCACAAGCATCGAATATAGAACTGAATTATTTATTTAAACAAAGAAACTTATTAGAATACAATATATAGAATTAAAGTAATGTGTTTCGCGGCTCATCGGAACTCGGAATATTGCTTCTCTTCTTTTTATTCTCAGACAATGGCGCTGAGATTACTCCTGCGCCCCCTAGATCCCACACTCGGCGGTCTTGATCCTCATCCGGCTCCCACATTAATTAACAGCAATGTGTTGTATGAAACTGTTATGAAATATATATTTACAAGGAATGACCATTTTCGATAGAATATTGCCCGCCTTTCACACTGTTGAACAGCTGACGGAGAACAGAGCTACCAGCGTCTCCAGGCGAATGTAGCCGATTATCTGGACATACTTTCTCGTGCGGCTGATGTGACGAGTGAGACATCCAGTAGTATTAGATATCAATGGTCGTCATGAAATACAGGGACCTGGTAGACCGGAGACCGCATGCTTGAATTCAGGTGCTAAAAGCGGCCATCCTGAGTATGGTTCTCCCCTGGACTTTCCACACTTCAGGCAAATGCCAGATTGATAGGTAATTTCATGTCCAGGGACTTGTAAACCATAACGATTACAGCTGTGTACACTTGAACAGTCATACTCATCAGACAATATCAACACACTCCCTAGCACTCGTACATAGGACTAATGACCAAGATAACCCTAATCTCTAAATAAATTAACAGCAACAACTATAGTAGTTGAGGACTGAATTCAGGCCGACATAAGAAAAGTGTGGAATGTCGGCGACTCCGTGATGAAGCACAGAGATGCGGGACCCGTATCAAGTTTCCGAGCTGCTGAGCAAATAGCATTGTGCGTTCTGGACATTCTCTACTTCATTATACGGACTTCGGATTATAATCGTCACACACAAACATCGTTAATTAGCGGTGTGAGCACAAATCTTTCAACGTCGGGCACGTGGCAACTGCTGCCAACATTAGGGTGCTCTATTATGTCACCAGAGTAGCTGAAGTATGTAAGTTACGTTGATTAAATAAAATAATAAATAAATAGAAAAAGATACAGTCAGTCTGAGAGACAAGACTTTATATCATTTCAAATGACGCATGCTACAAATGCTACACATGTTAGAAAGGCTCAGGAGGGCTCTTTCAACAGACTCCATTACCCATTAACTTAGGCTTCCCGCGCGGGGAACGGAGAGCGGGAGGTGCACTCTGCTGCATGACGTCACGCACTTGCCGTCTCCGTATCGCATAACGCCAGACCCCAGGAGTAAACTCAGACTCGGTGCATATGCACTGAACAACATGATGACGTCATACACACCGTAACCGTAACGCATAACGGTAGACCAAAGCATAACGATGGAGTCGACAAGATCATTTGAAATGATAAAAGCAGCTGTTGGAGATCGAATTCTAAAAATGGAAAGAGCAAATGGATTAACGAAAAATATCTACAACAAAAAGTGCATCTCCTGGATTACCAAAATAAGGCATTATAACACTGTCGTTAAGACGGAATGTCTCTTTTCCAGTGAATGCCTCTCGATGAGCTATAGCCTCGAAAAACTAGAAATCCTGGAAAGGAGAATTCTAAGAAAAATCATGGGTGCAATTCGGACTGAAGACGGATGGAAACTGCGAAGCAACAGAGAAGTCTACCAGAACACGGAAATAATCTCAGAGACTATGCGGAAGAGGAGGCTGACATTCCTCGGACATCTATACAGAATGCACAAACATAGATTACTGTAACAAAACAAATATTCGGCTATCTCTGGAAGAAGATCACTCCTACGTGGACTAATGAAATTAGGAAAAGTTGAACATCACATAGTCTCAGATGCTAGAAAGAAGTCAATAAGGGGCACATACAGCTTAAGGAGCCACAACAATAACGATTATAACATTATAACTGTACCTGCCACAAATCTTGTACAACAACACATTACTAGACTCAGTCCACTCCAAATTATATTATACTTAACAATACATTTCCAAGGAAACACACACACACCTTGCTATTAGAAGCAAAGTTAAAACATTTCAAAATTCAAATGGTAATTATTATTATCAATTTTTTCAAAATTTGGTTCTTGTTTTGTGCTGATCTTCACCGTTTCCCTGATATCTCCCGTGTTTATAGCAATTTTTGGAGTTTTCTTTTTTTAATGTGGGTGTTAAACCTTCTGCTACAAAATGAATCTCGCATATTTTCACATTATTTATTAATTAATTAATTAAGCGTCATTATTTCCATTTTTATTCTGAGCAAACTCAAAAAAAAATATGTTAACGTTTCATAGAAAGACTAATTAAAGCCACAACGGTTTTGAGTGAGATTCATTTTGTAGCAGAAGGTTTAACACAAACATTAAAAGAAAACTCCAAAAATGAAGTGAAGAATCTGGCATGGTTTCCAGATGCAGGAAGACCTAAGAGAAGTGGACGAACTTTGGACAGAGGATCAAAGGAAACACGCCAGTGAACGCATGAAGGAATATTGGAGACACAGGAAACTCCAGGCAAAGGAAATGAAAAACTAATAAACTTGTAGCGTGATTCTAAGTGGTCAATTCTCATGGGGGGGAAAACGTCAAAAAATAAATAATTATATAAATTTTATCGTGTTGGAAGCCATTTTTCAGTGTTGCCTTAGTAATCGAAATTTAATGTTTTTCAGTTGGTCAACACGATTTTACCCGATTGTGATGGATGTTTTCATAATCATGAAAACAAAATTACGTAGGGTCTAAAGGCCTGCATGCAGTTTTAGCCTATTTTCAATTTTGAAAAAATAGGCTTATGAGATCACCTTTTGTCCGTGTGTGTGTGTGTGTGTGTGTGTGTGTGATTCGTGTGTGTGTACCCCCCTAATAAAATCTAAACGGCTGGAGCGATTTCAATGAAACTCAGAAAGTTCATAGCACTATTCCCGGCGACCTCGACCGTGCCCTTCAAATTTTGTTACGACTCACCAATCCAACATGGTGGCTGTGCGAAATATTTCACCAGCATTCAATATCTCCGAAACTATTACCGATATTACCCTGACATTTTCTATGGTGATAGAGGGAACTACTATAAGTTCACTTATGTGACTTCTGAAAATCTGGTAACTACAAAACTAACATGGCGGCCAAGCGAATTTGCGACTTTTAAATAGACGTTTCTCGCGATTTGACCAACCAAACGCAATGAAACTTGGTACAGTATATGTTTATATACATTGTAATGCACCGACATCTAACTTCGTTCAATTGTTTACATAATCACAAGATGGCGGAAGTGCGAAATATTTCACCGGCATTCCATATCTCTGAAACTATTAGCGGTAAAACCCTGAAATTTTGTACGGAGATAAAGGGCACTACTATAAGTCCATCTATAAGACTTTCAAAAACCGGTTAACTACAAAACGAACATGGCGACCAAGCGAATTTGAAAATTTCAAATAGACCTTTCTCGCGATTTAATGTTCCAAGCGCACTGAAACCTGGCACAGGAAATATTTATACACATTGTAATCCACTGGTATCTAATTTAGTTCAATTGTTTACATAACCTCAAGATGGCGGCAGTGCGAATTTTAAAATTAAGACTTTATTTATTGCGATGTAGTCATGCGATCGAAGTGAAAGTTTGAATAATTAACCTACGCAATAATTTTCCTTTAATGGTACATGACTCTATGGCCTATACATTTAACAATCCAACATGGCGACCATCCGAAATATTTAGAAGATACTGAATATCTACGAATCTATTTTAGCAATCAAACTGCATTTTTTAATGTTCATAGGGGCTATGAACTTAAGTTCACCTATAGGACTTTAAATAACCTGGTGATCACAAATCCAACATGGCGGTGACGCGAATTATAAATATTCACATGGACGTTTCTCGCAATTGAACCATCCGCGTGCAGTGATACTTGGTACAGTAAATCCTTATACGAATGTTAATCCACTGGCATCTAATTTATTTCAATTGTTTCCATAACCTCAAGATGGCAGCTGTGAAAAATTTTAAAATCTCCCTGTTTTTTCTTGTGTCCTTATTATGCGATTGAAGTTTGAATACTACACGTTCACAATAATCTGCATGAAACAGTACATAACTCTAGGACCTACATATATAAAATCCAACATGGCAACCATCCGAAATATTTAGTCGGTTCTCAATATCTACGAATCTATTACAGCAATCAAACAGAAATTTTGTATGTTGATAGTGGCAATTAACATAAGTAGGATATATGAAAATAGGCTGTATAGTTCTTCACGGAACTACTTGTTTAATCTCATGTAGTTTTTAGGATTAGGGTAACACCCTCTACAATTGGGTAGAATCGTGTTGACCGACTGACAAACAATAAAACTCTATAAAGTAATAATTGAAAATGAAAATCCACAGCCTGCTTCCAGTCTCCGACCGGGTCAGGAATGGAATGAATGAAGCCCCCATCTAGCGGCGAGGATATGAACTGTGCCGGCTGCCGAAGCCTGTCGCACTCCTCTGGGGCAATGATTAAATGAATGACAGATGAAATGAAATGATAGTGGAGAGTGTTGCTGGAATGAAATTTTGACAGGGAAAACCGGAGTACCCGGAGAAAAACCTGTCTGCCTCCGTTTTGTCCAGCACAGATCTCACATGTAGTGACCGGGATTTGAACCACGGACCCAGCGGTGAGAGGCCGGCGTGCTGCCGCCTAAGCCACGGAGGCTCTATAAAGTAATAATTAAGATTTATATATATTGTTACGGACCATTTAATCTTAATCAGTAGCATGCTGTGCTTCTATGGCCAAGGTTGCGGGTTCAAACCAGTCCGAAGTCATCGGATTCTTTTAAGAGCATTAAAAATCCCTCAGTATGCCTTCCTTCGGAGGGGAAGTAAAGCCGGCGGTCCCATGTCATAGATTTATGGCATGTTAAAGAACCTTCCACTAATTACACTTGTGTGAAGCTAAATAATAGGTTAGACTTGACTAACGCTCTTCGGTTCCAACGTTTGTTTGCCAGGAGCCGACTGCGGTGGCATCTAGTAACTAAGTTCAGAACTAGTTGTCGTTGACGGTGGCGTTTGGTAGCAAAAGTAGGAACTACTTGAAAATTGAATGTCTGCAGTTCTTACTTAATTAACAAAACAGATAACACACCCTATTACAGTCATCACAATTAACACCGGTTATCAGACAGATTCTAAACACACCCATAGTACACGGGGCTACATGACCGCGTTGTCGCAGCTCTCAAACTGAGCAACCGACCAATCTTAATCACATGTAATTTATTTAAAGTTATTTTTCACATATTCCAGTAATTGGAATAATTTTGTATTGGCCGACAAAAAGCTACAATATTAATTGTTAATAAGGCAACACTGAAAAATGAGTTCAAATTCGTTAAGTCACGCTCTTCGGCTGAAATCCGGGGCAATAGCAAGTTCGAGGATTGTGTTGATCGATCCACATAGCCTAAACCTGAACCATTTTAACATTTGAACAAATAATGGGACACATGTGCAACTCTGGGAGATATTAATAATAATAATAATAATAATAATCATACTAATATATAAAAATGAGATGGTGTGTGTCTGTCTTTCTGTCTGTCTGTGTGTTACTCAATAACACAAGAACCACTGGTCCGATTTAAATGAAATTTTGCATGGATGTAGCTGATTTACCAGGTTTACATATAAGGTACTTTTGATTTCGAAATTTTGTACTGTTAAAAATGGCGACCATTTTAGTGACGTCACTAAACCCTTTGGTTTCAAAATTTCATATTTCCATATCAAATAAAAAGAGAATGGTAAGAAATAGCAAACTTTTAATGGCATATATGAGCTTTGAAATTTAATTTCCTATCCGAAAGGTCCTTATCACTTTTCGTGTAACTTCAACGGTTAGCGAGTAAAACCGACATTTGTGACGTCACTACACCCTTTGGTTTCAAAATTTCATATTTCTATTTCAAATAAAAAGAGAACGCTAAGAAATAGCAAACTTTTGATGGCATATACAAGCTTTAACATTTAATTTTCTATCCGAAAGGTCCTTATCACTTTTCGTATATCTCCAACGGTTAGCGAGTAAAACCTAAATTTGTGCAATAAAACACGGTCAACACCGAGCGGAGCAGTATATACACACATCAAAAAAAGTTTTGCATCACCTCGGTTCCAAGAGTTCCGGAACCGTTAAATACGAAGGGAATAGAGATCAACACAAACAACATTTCAGCTCGTTTTATTGCTCATGAGACCCACACATTGCATGTTGTACCATCATACAGCTAGACTTTCAGCATTTGTGGTCCAGATTGCAGTACACACCACTACCTCTAATACCCAGTAGCACGTCCTCTTGCATTGATGCATGCCTGTATTCGCCGTGGCATACTATCCACAAGTTCATCAAGACACTGTTGGTCCAAATTTTCCCACTCCTCAACGACAATTCGGCGTAAATCTCTCAGAGTGGTTGGTGGGTCAAGACGTCCATAAACAGCCCTTTTCAACATATCCCAGGCATGTTCGATAGGGTTCATGTCTGACGAACATGCTGGCCACTGTAGTCGAGCGATGTCGTTATCTTGAAGGAACTCATTCACAAGATGTGCACGATGAGGTCGAGAATTGTCGTCCATGAAGACAAATGCCTCTCCAATATTCTGCCGATATGGTTGCACTATGGGTCGGAGGATGTCATTCAGGTATCGCAAAGCCGTTTCGGAGCCTTCCATGACCACCAGTGGCGTACGTCGGCCCCACATAATGCCACCCCAAAACATCAGGGAACCACCACCTTGCTGCACTCGCTGGACAGTGTGTCTAAGACGTTCAGCCTGACCAGGGTGCCTCCAAACACGTCTCCGACGATTGTCTGGTTGAAGGCATATGCGACACTCATCGGTGAAGAGAACGTGATGCCAATTCCGTGGGGTCCATTCAGCATGTTGTTGGGCCCATCTGTACCGCGCTGCATGGTGTCGGGGTTGCAAAGCTGGACCTCGCTATGGACGTCGGGAGTGAAGTTGCGCATCATGCAGCCTATTGCGCACAGTTTGAGTTGAAACACGACGTCCTGTGGCTGAACGAAACGCATTATTCAACATGGTGGCATTGCTGTCAGGGTTCCTCCGAGCGGCAATCTGTAAGTAGCGGTCATCCACTACAGTAGTAGCCCTTGGGCGGCCTGAGCGAGGCCTGTCATCGACAGTTCCTGTATCTCTGTACCTCCTCCATGTCCGAACAACATCGCTTTGGTTCACTCTGAGACGCCTGGAAACTTCCCTTGTTGAGAGCCCTTCTTGACACAAAGTAACAATGCGGACGCGATCGAACTGCGGTATTGACCTTCTAGGCATGGTAGAACTACAGACAACATGAGCAGCGTACCTTCGTCCTGGTGGAATGACTGGAACTGATCGGCTGTCGTACCCCCTCCGTCTAATAGGCCCTGCTCATGCATGGTTGTTTACATCTTTGAGCAGTTTTAGTGACATCTATGAACAGTCAAAGGGACTGTATCTTGGATACAATATACACAGTCAACGTCTATATGCCGGAGATCTGGGAACCGAGGTGATGCAAAACTATTTTGATGTGTGTATATAAAAATGTAAGTTGGTTGTTTTTCTCTGAATTTCTACGGAAATTTGGGTTGTTTACGCGTTTCAGACTGTTTTATGAAGGATGCGCGCGATTTTTTTTTGTCTGTCTGTTTGTTTGTTTATCTGTGGACAACTTTGTTCCCTTATAACTCGAGAACGGCTGGGTGTACCAACGTAACATTTGGTACAGATATCCATCAGAGGCACGACACTATCATTGATGTAACTCTTCTCCGTACCTCTCATAAAAGGGGGCCTACCCCCTTAAAATACATGCTGAAATAGGCGTAGAAGGACGAGACAAAGCCCATTTTCAGACCCTCAATGTGAGAGACAAAACTCGGGTCCCCGAAAACCACATTTTAAGGCCCTAAGACCAACCGTTTTTGTGATATTCCCAGAAAACTAATTTCATTTAATAAACTAATGATTGAATACAAGCCAGTAACCATGGCAACAGATTCTCAGAGGTCCATCTATTGCTGTAAGACGCAATGCAATTCCATTAATTACAATAGTGTGAAAGTTTGCAAACGGCTAGAAGGTTATCACGGAACCAAATTAAGCCGTAAAATTCATCAATACGTATAATGCGCTAAAGGGGATCAAGGGGTACTCTAGAATTTTTCACGCGATTTACACCTGCGGGTGTGGTACGGCAGGTCTATTATAATCCTATCCCCATATTATTCATTCATTCATTTCGTATATGCCATCTATGGACCGCGTCATTCCAACTGTCTCCTACTGGCTTTGATGTTTGCCCGGTACGCCCGCATTCGTTCTTGGTGGACTTCCTTCCGTTCCTGGGTCCAAATGTTTCCCGTTTTCAGCTTCGGTTTTTCTTGGAAACCTTTGCAAGCTTGAAGTTTCCTTTTGAGTGGGGCGCGCTCCTGAATGTCTGTTGGTGTAATCCCCACTTATTTCAGATCTTTATCCAGTTCAATGAACCAGGCCCATTTTGTTTTCCTCTCCTGAAAGTAAGTTATGTTGCGGTTGGTCAGTCTCGCTGGGCTCATTCGTTTCACATGCCCAAAAAAATGGTATCATTCTCTTCCGGATGACGTTACTTATCTTCCCCACATGAGTATATAGTTCATGGTTATGCCGTCCTCAGTATTCCCCATTGTCTATGATGGAACCCATTATCTTTCTCAAAATTTTCCTTTCTTTGGCCTCCAGTTTCTCGACCAAGCCTTTTTTGTTCATCGTGAGGCATTCAGAAGCATACAAGACCTCCGGACGGATGACACTGCAGTAATGTTTTAGTTTTGCGTTGAAGGATATTGACCTTTTCTTATAGATGTCCTTAGTTAAATGGTAGGCCATTTCCATTTTGCTCATGCGTGATGTGAATGCTTCTTTCTCTGATAATATCCCTTCCCTGACCCGACCTGAAAAGAAAAGTACATGGCCATTGGCTGCATTAATAATAAAAAAATAGGTGTTTTAATTTCTCCCTATATTATATTATTATTAGTATTATATTATGGCGTACAACGACGAGACAAATCCCCTCGGCGACAGAAACAAAACTCGGGGGCCCTAAAGGGTCCTCGAAAACTACATTATAAGGCTCTAAATTCAACAGTTCCTGAAATATTCCCAGAAAACTAATCTAATTTAATTTAACAAACTAATGAAGGAATGCAAATCAGTAACCATGAGAACATTATCTCAAGGGGTGGCATACAACTTTCCTTCTATTTCTGTAAGAAGCAATGTCACTCCATTTATTACATTTCTGTGAAAGTTTGCAAATGGCTATGAGGTTATCACGGAACTAACGTAGACTGTATAATTCATCAATGCAATTAAGGGGGTCAAGGGGTAACCTAGAACTTTTTCATGCAATTTTCACGTTCGACATATAGTACAGAAGGTCTATTATATCTCCAAACAGCAACATTATTTTCAAAAATTCCTGAATTGAACCAGCATTTTTTGCGGCTTTTAGGAATTTGGGCAATTTGAGGCTAAAGAACCTGAATTTTCATGCACCACAAGCCTTTATAATTTATGAAAGGGGTCTTCCTGTGTATGGGCACCTAGCACAACGTAGAGGGTCAGTTTTTATGTGACGTGTATTTCGTTTCGTCTACAAGGCTTTCAATTCTATTTCACGTCAGGAAGTACACGTTAGGTGAATTTAGTCTGAGAGCACATTTTAACTTTTTTTTGTCGACACGCGGGTTCATCGTAAGGATGATTTTGTTTGATACTGTGTGGTAGATAACTCATATTTGGATATCTGGGTAATATGTTGTAGACAATAGAATTGTCTGTCTGTCTTTCTGTGTATCTTTATGTACGCCTATACCTCGTGTTCGGATGCTTGGTGCATCGTAAAATTAGGTATGGTAACCATGAGAGTCAATACACCAATCATTTATAAAACTCTTCACTGTAGTTTTCATATAGTAGAAGGCTGGATATAGAGAAAAACTTCTCAATACATGCTAAAATAGGCGAAATATAAAACTTATCCTAGAAGGACGACCAAAGCATATGTTGCGCTTCTCAATGTGAAACACAAAATTCGGGAATCTATAAAGGGTCTCGGAAAACTTCATTTTAAGGGCCTTAAATTAACAGTGTGTGTGATATTCCCAGAAAACTAACTTCGTTCTGATAAACTTGAAGGAATGAAAAACCGCTAACCATTGCAACAGTAGCTCAATTGATAATGTCTGGTGTTAACAACGAACACCGTTCGAAGAACGGGTACTTCTGCTAGTAATAATAATAATAATATCGTATGGCCTCGTGTGCCGGGTGCAAGCTTTGTTATTTGACACCCAGAGGGTAGCTTGCATGTCGAATTTCGTTGTTCCTTGACTATGAAAGTCAAGGAGGTTAGATATCTAAGATCCTTGAATACTATAGCGCTTTCTAGTAGAGAAATGAGGAACTTTGTTTTAGCGGAAACTCCCGAGATTAATTTTGCCATTATGAACTCGGCCTACTGAATACAAATGGGTTCTTTGACATGCCAACATCGTATGTCATGCGTGTCGTATTTTTTCCGCCCCGGTGGGCAAGTGGTTATCGTGTCGGACTACCATCCCCATGCTTGCAGGTTCGCTCCTGGCCGTGGTAAGTGATTTTTGAAAGGCGACAAAAATCATGGCACGCATGTCATACTCTGTTGGCATGTTAAAGAACCCATTT
Organism: Meconema thalassinum; assembly: GCA_946902985.2. Classification (NCBI taxonomy): domain Eukaryota; kingdom Metazoa; phylum Arthropoda; class Insecta; order Orthoptera; family Tettigoniidae; genus Meconema; species Meconema thalassinum. The sequence goes on along the minus strand of OX336393.1, from coordinate 285,118,651 downwards.
GAATTCAGTAGGCCGTGTTCATCATGACAAAATTAATCTTGGGATTTTCCGCCAACACAAATTTCCTCCATTGTCTACTAGAAAGCGCTATAGAGTCAAGGAGCTTAGATATCTAACCTGGACTTTCATAGCTCTCCAAGGAACACCAAAATTCGACAAGAAAGTTGCCCTCTGGGCGCAAATAACAAAGCTTGCGCCCGGCATCCGAGGCCATACGATTTAAAAAATGATCTCAGTTGCTCTAGAGAATCAGTAGTACTCCCATCGTTAGAGAAATAGATTCCATCTACACTCTGAAATAAGTACGTAGGTGCTATCATTAACTGTCGTTGATGTCCTCGTTGTAGCCTCCATTTGTTAAACCATCCGGTTAGGATGTACCAGCGATGGTTATCCAAACTAGCGTGAAGTATCGTTGTGAAATGGTCCGGAAGTTGAGGCACACAGGAACTACTGTATTCTACATTACAGTGTTTCCCTCATTTGCGTATTTACCGCAATCCCTGGCAGTGGCGGGGCACCTCCAGATCACGTCACAGGTGATGCTGCTCTGCCTTCGAGTCCATGGGATTCAGAGCAATGATTCTAATTAAGTTCCTTTTGTGGGTTTGAATCATCAACCTTTTGACTGGTTTGATGCAGCTTTCCGTGCTTTCCTACCCAGAGCTAATCGTTTCATCTATACATAACTACTACACCTAACATCCCAGAAAATCTATTTAACATATTCTAACCTTGGTCTACCTCTACACTTCTTGTCCTCGACTTTTCCTTCCATAACTAAGTTTTCTGTTCCTGGGTGTCGTAGTATGTGTCCAACCAACCTATTTCTTCTCTTCATTAACAGTCGCCAGAAACGTCTCTCCTCTCCCATTCGTCTTAATACCTCTTCATTTGTTACTCTCTCTACACATCTGATATCCATACAGTAATTCTCCTGTAACACCACATTTCAAAATCTTCTATTCTCCTCTTTTCTGCTGCGCCAACAACCAAAGTTTCACTTCCATACAAAGGCTTTCAAATATGACTTTCTAATACCTATAACCATATTTGATATCAGATTTCTTTTCTGTATAAATGATTTCATTGCCTCAGCCAACCTACTTTTTGTATTCTCTTTGCTTCGTCCATCACTGGTTATTTTGCTTCCTAAGTAACAGTAGTCTCCTACTTCCTTTAGCTTCTCACCTGCCAATTTGACGTCCATAAGGGTTTCTGATTTCTTTCGGCTGAATTCCATTATTTTTGTTTTAGATTTATTGATTTTCATCACGAATTCTTTTGTAAAGACGGAGTCCAGACCATTAAAAATCTCAATCATTCCTCTGGTGAATCGGCTAAGATAACAATGCCATCAACAAATCTCAGGGTTGGAATTATTTCTTTTTTAACATCTGTTTTAACTGCCTCGACTTTAGAGAAGCCAGGGTGCTAGAATTTTGCTCAAAATGAGACTTTTAACTTGCCAGTAAATCTACTGTATCAACACATTTAAATATCCTCAAATGCCAACTGACTGCGCCAGAATTTAGTCGCACAACCTTTGACGGCAGGCGAGAACTTCACAGCCGAGAAGTGTAGCTTTGTGGGGGAGAAGAAAATACCGAGACCCACGAGGTTCCCCCTCCCATACAGATTTAAATATCCACAATCCCTTGGATTGCGCTCAATAAGTAGCAGTGTTGCCAATTGACCAGTTTTTTTCTCTAGATCTAAAAACTTTGAAGATAACATATATTTTAGCAATAAATATTTTAACATTTCTTTTGCATAAATAAGAATATTTTCGACTTCTTGAACTTGCTTGATTGAGAAAATATTTGCAGGTTACTGCACAAATCTCAGGGTTGGAATTATTTCTTTTTTAACATCTGTTTTAACTGGTTTGATGGAAATTATGAGGGTCTTCCGGATCAGCACTGATGAGCTTATAGACAGGGGGTTCAAAGCTCTTAAAGCTTAAACTATAGAGAATCTATCTTAATTTTGGGTCCCCATCTTTACCCAATGAAAGACAATCGTCGTTGTTATTTCATTTGGGGGACTTGGACATTGTTGTCATTTAGTCCCATGTACTTGAGTGTGTGTCTGTTTTTGCTGATAACCTATGTTATTGTGATGCCTGTTACTCCCCAAACGGGATAGGAAGAGAACTAGTTACGGTTACAATTGTCCAAGTAACAATTTGTTACTTTTTAGCTAATTTGAATTAAAAAATGAAGTTGTTTAGTTACTGAACATTTGATTAAAAATATAGTTTTTAGTTACTTTTGAATAAGAAATATAGTTGTTTAGTTACTTTTAAATAAACATATAGTTGGTTAATTAATTTTGAAAAAATATGTAGTTGTTTAGTTACATTTGAATTATAAATATAGTTGTTTAGTTATTTTTGAATAAAAAATATAGCCTAATTATTTAGTTTCATTTGAATAAAAATGTAGTTGTTTATTTGCTTTTGAAAAATAATATAGTTGTTTAATTACATTTTCCCCGCTACTATAATTTACTTGATTTGAACGGAATAGTGGGAAAGATGAAAGAGCGAAGCGAAAAGCAATGCCAAGCTCAGATGGGTCCATGTGGTCGCCAACCCACATCTCACTAGTTGTGAGTCTCTTGGGGGTGGAAAGTTGGTCCATGTGACCTCGAGTGCATGAATTCCTAACTCTTCATTGGCCCTCTCGAGAACGTGCTACTGCAACCAGCCCGAGGGAAGTTCTTTATGTGAGTACGGTACAATAATTGCGAGGGGATTTGCCATCCTGCTTCCAATCTCCTCCCTCCGTAGAGTGTAGCAAGTTCCCACGTGTTCTGTAATATACGCAATGAGATTGAATGGTAGAGTGCTATATTGTAAACTAATCCTTTATTTACAAATGATTCATGTTTTTTGGGCTAATGCCGTGTTTAAATTAGAACCATACGTTTCGGAGGAACCTTGCCTCCTTTTTCAATGGAATCAAACAATGTGGCCAAAGAAAGTATATCAATGAGATTACAAAATTTACAAAAAATATAGATAAAGTCCTCTGTTCGTCACCAGAGAGCAGCTGCCAGAAATTACTGTATGGACCATGGTAGAACGGCGGACAGAGTAGTAAGTAAGGAGAAGGTAAAGGGGGCGGGGTGAACATATAGAGACTCCTCGAAGAATGAGGATGTCCAAAAGAAAAGGGGGGCGGGGGGAGCTGTGAGGGTTAGATGGATATAAGGAAACTTAAACAAAAGGAAAGTGTATCTGAACGATACCTAACGTCATATAGGCAACGGCGAAAATACAGATGGAAACTCCTCCAGTGACGAACAAAGGAGATCAAATCCAGGCTCTGCAGCCATAGAGGAAGAAAGTACAATTTGAAATAGGTGAAGAACAGAGAGACTGAGAGGAACTATCTTCCTAGATCCTTAATAACTGGTAGCCAAGTGTCACTTAGCTGATATCCAGTGTCTCTGTTAAAATTATTGGGATTTTCACGAATTTCAACTGCCTCCCTTATAATTCTAGACCAGTTGTGCTTAAGAAGGGCAAGCGCATGAGCATCCTTGAAACATACATCGTGCCCTGAAGATATGGCATGTTCAGCTATAGCTGATTTGTCAGGTTGGTTTAGACGGATGTTCCTTTGATGCTCTTTGATGCGAGTGGCAATGGACAGTTTTGTTTGTCCAATGTAGACTTTTCCGCAAGTACAAGGGACTTCATACACCCCAGGTTGTAGTATTGGGGACAATTTATCTTTGTTTAATGCTAAACGTTGACCAATTTTCGTCATAGTGCCGAAAACTGTTTTTATCTTGTGCTTGCGGAGAAACTTAGCAACGTTTGGCTAGAGTTGTTATAATTCCTTGTTTTTGTGCTGGGTGGTGGTGGGAGTCTGCATGTAAATAACGGAACGTATTTGTGAGGCATCAACTCTTCAGGAAGAGTTACATGCGTTGCAAACCATCTTTAAGGGTAATGGCTATAATGAATCCACTATATATAGGTCCCTACATCCCAGAAGGAGGGATAGACAACCTTCTCAGAGCTCCGACGTGAGGGGAACTGCTTACCTCCCTTATATTCACAACTCCACTGACCGCGTTGCTAAGATTCTCCGCAAGCACAAGATAAAAACAGTTTTCGGCACTATGACGAAAATTGGTCAACGTTTAGCATTAAACAAAGATAAATTGTCCCCAATACTACAACCTGGGGTGTATGAAGTCCCGTGTACTTGCGGAAAAGTCTACATTGGACAAACAAAACTGTCCATTGCAACCCGCATCAAAGAGCATCGAAGGAACATCCGTCTAAACCAACCTGACAAATCAGCTATAGCTGAACATGCCATATCTTCAGGGCACGATGTATGTTTCAAGGATGCTCATGCGCTTGCCCTTCTTAAGCACAACTGGTCTAGAATTATAAGGGAGGCAGTTGAAATTCGTAAAAATCCCAATAATTTTAACAGAGACACTGGATATCAGATAAGTGACACTTGGCTACCACTTATTAAGGATCTAGGAAGATAGTTCCTCTCAGTCTCTCTGTTCTTCACCTATTTCAAATTGTACTTTCTTCCTCTATGGCTACAGAGCCTGGATTTGATTTCCTTTGTTCGTCACTGAAGGAGTTTCCATCTGTTTTTTCGCCGTTGCCTATATGACGTTAGGTATCGTTCAGATACACTTTCCTTTTGTTTAAGTTTCCTTATATCCATCTAACCCTCACACCTCCTCCCCCCCCCCCCCTTTCTTATGGACATCCTCATTTTTCGAGGAGTCTCTATATGTTCACCCCACCCCCTTTACCTTCTCCTTACTTACTACTCTGTCCACCGTTCTACCATGGTCCATACAGTAATTTCTGGCAGCTGCTCTCTGGTGACGAACAGAGGACTTTATCTATATTTTTTGTAAATTTTGTAATCTCATTGATATACTTCCACTAATTACACCTGTGTGAATCTAAATTGTATAGGTTAAGAATGTAAACAACGCTCTTAGGTTCCTACGTTCGTTGCCAAGAGCCGACTGCGGTGGCGACTGGTAGCTAAGTTCTGAACTATTAGTCGTTGACGGTGGCGTTTGGCGGCAAAAGTAGGAACTATTTGAAAAATTCAAAAGTCCTTACTTGAATTAAACAACAGATAACACACACTAATACAGTCATCACAATTAACACCGGTTATCAGACAAATTCTACACACACCCAAAGTAGACGGGGCTACATGACTGCGTTGTCGCAGCCCCTAAACTTAAGAACCAACCAGCCAAACTACTCTCATTACATAAATACAGGTTTATCACACAAATTCAACACACACCCAACTACACGGGGCTGATGATCAAGATATCCCAAGTCCCTAAACTGAATGAACAACAACCTCATAATTCTTGTTTTCAACGGGATTGGGGATGAAATGCGATTTATGTCTATGTGGGTGTGGTTTTTACAGCCAGATGCCTTTCCTGACGTCAACCTCACGATATGGGTTAATGCGAGATGAAATGAATGAAGATGGACGAAACTGTGCAAGGAGATGGGAGGCAGCGGCCGTGGCCTGTCAGAAGGCCGTCCTGGCATTTGCCTGGAGTTGAAAATGGTGAAACCACGAAAACCGTTGTCAGGGCGGTCTACGTGCAATTCGAGCCCGCGCTCTCCCAATGGCAGCGAGGCACCAGCTAGCACTTAAACGCTATCAGCCACCGTGGGGGGTTTGGTAAATCATTCGTTTCGTTTCGTTATCGTTTTACCCTCCAGAGTTGGCTTTTCCCACGGACTAAGCGAGGGATCCCACCTCTACCGCCACTGAGGGCAGTGTCCAGGAGCTTGAGACTCTTGAGTCTGGGGATACAACTGGGGAGTGTGACTAGCACTTCACCCAGGAGGCTCACCTGCAAAGCGAACAGGGGCATTATGAAGGGATGGGAAGAGTGGGAGGGATAGGCAAGGAAGAGGGAAGGAGGAGGCCATGGCCGTACAGTAGGTACCATCTCGGCATTTGCCCGAAGACGAAAACCACTTGGAGGATGGCTGAGGTGGGAATCGAAACCCCCTCTACTCATTTGGACCACCCCTTTGAATATTCGTGGCGCGAGTAACAAGTAGAGTGCTGTTCCATTTTACGCGGTAATTTGTTTAACAGCTGATTTCCATTAGCTGTGAAACGTCTATCGTAAGTGCGATGTGGCGGCGATGCTCCATTGTAGTCCAGGTGAAACGCTAATGGCGTGTCCGGGTCTCGCTTCCTACTACAGTCAGCTGCCCCGGGTCAGTAGTCCACCAGGCGAACACTTCATCTCGGCTCTTTGTTCACAAATTGAATAAGTCTTTCCTTTCTCTCAGATCATCCATATTCAGTATGTGAGACCCACATGTTCAAGTACAAACAATTTATTCGTACTGCCCAACGACAGATGTTCTTAGTCGGTATTGTTCCCAAGGCAATACATTGAGATAATGATAATAGCGTAGTCCGTGATGTCCTCGTCTGCTGTGCCGAAGATTACGGAACCTAAATGAACCGTAGTCGGTTGACGTTTTGAGTGCTTCAGGAGTGACCTTACCAATTCTTTGAGCCGATATATTCCGAAAACCAAATTGAAATTGTTGTCCTGATGATTTAATTCTTTTCTTGTTCGGCCAATGTAATGTCCTGCTGAGGCATTTAAATAACTCAAGAGCATCCCTTCGAAAGGTTATTACGGCCACGCCCACTTCGTTGATGAATACATTGTTTCTATTAAGTCTTGTTAAGACAACTAGGTTTTTTTACCCTTTTTCTATTTAAAGAAAAACACTTGTAAGTATATTTGCCAAATTTCTCCGCGTTCTAAAATGTGTATACTAACTAAAATGGCCCATTCTCGAAAGCGCATTTTTTCAGTATTCAAAATGCTCCATATGCAACTGTTTTGATCGGAATAAACTGAAATTTTACACATATGCACAACTAAATATCATACCGTACATAATTTGTAGTATTAGCTTTGGCCTTAAGTTAGAAACCACCCCGGCATTTGCTTGGGTCGCTGTTGGAAACCATGGAAAACTACATGTATAATGGCTGAGGTGAGAATAGAACTAAACTCTTCTCAGTTTTGCCACACGAGACTGAGGGTGCGACGTTATAACCCTCAGACCAGAATTTTAATTGGACCTCAGGGTGACAGAGCCAGTAGGCTACTGCTAGCCAGTAAAACAACACGAGGTGGCTTCATATTAATACACTTAAGTTGATGGCCAAGATGTCCCTAGTTCCCAAAATTAAGAAGTTCGGCTCGCCAGAGGCTGTAGCTGCTTCGAGCGGACACTCCTAGGGTGAGCTACAAGTTCCGTTCATTTTCAAGTAGCTCCAATGTTCGCTACCAGATGTCAATGATACCTAGTGGTGAACGTTGGAACTTTTGATAGAGTGTTCCATCGATATCTAACCTACAATTTAGCTTCACACAAGTTTAGTGTGTGGAAGGATCTTTTACATGCCATAAATCTATGACATGGGACCGCCGGCTTTACTTCCCCTCCGAAGGAAGGCATACTGAAGGATTTTAACGCTCTTAAATATCCGACGACTTCAGTCGGGTTTGAACCCGCTATCTTGGGCACAGCACTTCAGTATGCTACCAAATGTGATAAGAAATTTCAACTTGAACAATATGCAAAAACGAAGAAGAGTGAATAAGATTGGCTTATTGTTAAAAGCATATTTTTCAATTTTTAATGCATATTTTCTAAATTTTAGTGCTTTATTAGTCGCCTCCATAGCGTAGCGGTCAGCATGGTTAGCTGCCACCTCGGTGGTCCTGGGTTCGATTTCCGACTCTGCCACGAAATTTGAAAAGAGGTATGAGGACTGGAACGGGGTCTACTCAGCCTCAGGTGGTCCAAATGAGTAGAGGGGGTTTCGATTCCCACCTCAGCCATCCTCGAAGTGGTTTTCGTCTTCGGGCAAATGCCGAGATGGTACCTACTGTACGGCCACGGCCGCCTCCTTCCCTCTTCCTTGCCTATCCATCCCAATCTTCCCCCTCCCTTCCCATCCCTCATACCCTCAGGGGCTCACATCTAGTGGGACGTGGGTTGGCAACCACGGGGCCCCAGCTGAGTCCGGCATTGCTTCCACTTACTTGTGTCGGGCTCCTCTCCGTCTTCTTTCCTGTCGAAAGTTACTTTTAGTTATAGTTTACTTTTCATTATCATCTTCACGATCATCCAAACCATTAGGGGCCGATAACCTCGATGTTAGGCCCCTTAAAACAACAATTATCATCATCATCATCCATCCCTCATGAGGCCCCTGTTCGCTTTGCAGGTGAGGCGCCTGGGCGAAGTGCTGATCACACCTCCTCAGTTGTATCCCACCATCTGTTCACAGCTCTAGGACATTGCCTGGACCTGCGGTAGTGGTGAGTTCCCTCGCTGAGTCCGTGGGAACCACCAACCTGGAGGTTAAAATTAACTTAGTGCATAAATGTCCGGTCCCCTTATCATTAACCTCGTGTACTTGGGGCGTTTTGAACATGTCTGATAACCTGTGTTTCTGTGATGACTGTAGTAATGTGTGTAGCTGCATTAGAGATAGGGATGGCGCAAGCGCCCTAGGATATGAAATAGGGTATTATATACCGGCGTTTCTCTGGAAGGAGTGTATGAAATCCCGGGAAAAATCACACTTACGATAGCCGCTTTCAGGGCTGGGATTCTAACCTCTACCCGTCGTAATTCAAGGCACACCGCTACGCCGCTGTTGTCGATTTCTGTCAAAAACTCAATTTAACGGAATAGGGTGTACTCAGCCATGAGTGACAATTCAGAAGTAGTGGGTTCTAACCTCACCGTCAAACATCCTTGAAATATTTTCCGTGGTTTCCCTTTTTGTACAGTAGGTAAATGCTAGGACAGTACCTTATACTATGCCACGGCCGCTTCCTTCGGACCCCTCGTTCAATTTCTTTCATTTCATCTTTCATTAACCCCTCTCATGAGATTGGCGTCAGGAAGGACATATGGCCATAAAAACCATCCGCCATATAGACTACTCATCTAACCTTCTCCCTGAACCTATGGAAGAGTATCTGATATCTCGCCAGGAGATGGCCGTCGGGTTTGAACTACAGTTGTCTTCCCGCTCACTGCATATCGCGCATTCCAAAAACATTAAGTTGGTCACTGTTTCCATTACTCTACCTGAGACTGCCACACTGTTACAACTAAACACAAAGGCTTGTAATATCGACAGTAGGAAGGAAGATAACAATACACACACAAGTGAAGCCCGATAACAAATTATCATGCAGGAAGTAGCAGCAACTGACTGCCAGCCGATATATGTAGGTTTGGAATAGGCGGGCCGCGCATGCATACTGCAAGACCCCCCCCCCCCCTTACCCCGTCAAAGCGTGTTGAACTGACCATCTCCTGGCGTTATGACATTACAATAAGTGACAACATATCTGAAATACCTTAATTCGGATTTCAACTCCGATCTCTGGATTGTTTGCCAATGTTGTTGTTTCACTTAGGGGTTGGATATCGTGGTCATTTCAGTCCCAAGTACTTTGGGTGTGAGTAGAATTTGTCTGACAATCAATGTTATTGTGGTGTCTATAGTAGTGTAGATATTTGTAATTAGACCACCTCGTGGTACAGCGGCCAGTATTCTTGGCTGTGACCCTGCAGGTCCGGGGTCGATTCCCGGCTCTGCCAAGAAATTTAATCCCAGTCTGAGGGCTGGAACGAGGTACACTCAGCCTCGTGAGGCAAAACTGAGAAGAGGAGGATTCGATTCCCATCTCCGCCATCCTGGAAGTTGTTTTCCATGGTTTCCCACCCAGACAAATGACGGAATGGTTCCTAAGTTAAGGCCATGGTGGCCTCAATTCCAAATGCACACACTACTACTAACAACAATAACACAGGTTATAACACAATTTCCTCCCCACACACACAGGGGGCTAAGTGACCACGATATCCAAGCCCCTCAAATGAAACAACAACAACAACAAGGTATTTGTAATTTAGGTTATGATTGGAAAGGAGGCCTTAGTTAGGAACAATCCCGGCATTCACCTGAAGTAGGAGTGAGGAAACCACTGTAAACCACTTCTAGGATGGCGTAGGTGGGAATCGAACCCACCTCTTTTCAGTTTTACGTCACGAAACTGAGTGCACCCCGTTTCAATCCGCAGAGCACAATTAAATTTCTTGGCAGAGCTGGCAATCGAACCCAGGATATATGGAACTGGAGTCTCAAGGCCACAGTAGGCGGCGATCTAGATGGACCACTGGTTCTTGTTGTCAGGAATGCACCAGCTGGTGCTCGAACTCCTACACTATGTCATGTCGACTGCCGTAACGGTGCGCGCACTCATTAACACGAACATCACCGTGACTTGTAACTTCTCGACCAAATAAGGAAGAAAAACGCTTCTTTCTATTCAATGACACACAGGAAATGGTCTAAGACTAACCTTAAGCTGATTAAGACCACTACAGAATTCCTATTAGCTGTATTAACAGCTTCCATAGTGATCACGGATTCGATTCCTCGCCGTTGATTTCGGAGTTTCCAAGTGATACGAGATCTGCTCGTATCGAATTTGGCGATTACAGGATAAAATAAATTTAAACTCAGCCACAAGTCACCAATAGAGTTCTAGTTTTTCTGCCAAGTTTTTGTGAAAGTGCAACGTCCAAATTGGAGATTAAATCGTATAGACTAGATGCCTCCAACTCAAAATCCAAACCGGATAGCAGAGGTTATTATTATTATTATTATTATCATAATTATTATTATTATTAGAATGACGGAATACATATCTACAGATATGTAAGATACAGGTACTATCCAAGTAGAAGGGGAAGACTTGCCACGTATAACAAAATGTAAATATCTAGGCTCTATGATCACTATTGATGGAAGTCTTGTAGAAGAGGTCAATACGAGAATCAGCGCAGCTTGGATGAAGTGGCGAACGGCAACTGGAGTCACCTGCGATCGAAGGATGAAGGACAACCTAAAGTCAAAGGTCTATCGTAGTCGCTTAGGCGTTATGGAGACGAAGATGTTGCGATGGACAGCGGGTGTCACCAAACTGGTTCATGTTTCCAATGACAACATCAGGAAACGGTTTGGGGATGCACCAATCAGTGCCAAGATGCGGGAGTGCCGTCTGCGTTGGTTTGGGCATGTTCTACGAGCGGATGCGGACACAATTGCAAAGACTGGCTACAATATACAAGTCGTCGGCTAGAGACCCAAGGGAAGACCGAAGCAGCAACGGTGGGATGATACGCTACATGGAGAACTGAAGAACCAACACCTTCATCCTGATATGGCCCGAGACATGGCCAAGATCGCTGATCGCCGCGACATATCACGTTCTGTATGCTTGAGCCTCTAACTCCTCTTATTATTGCCGTAGAGAGCAATCATGGGCCCTAGGACAAGGTCTACCGGGCTACTCCTTCTTTGTAGCGCGTGGTAGTGGAAGGTTGTTTTACATGCCATAAATCTATGACATGGGCCCGCCGGCTTTACTTCCCCTCCAAAGGAAGGCATACTGAGGGATTTTAACGCTCTTAAAAATCCAACGACTTCGGCCAGGTTTGAACCCGCTATCTTGGGAATAGCAGTTCAGCATGCTACCGACTACGCCACCAAAGCCATAATATATTTGAATTGCAGCCAGTGACCATAGCGGGGTATTTTAATTGAACGCCCATAGTCTCCTCATCAGGTTCTATTGCAAGTATTTCCAATTTTGGCTACCAGAGATGACACTGCCACTGACACCTAGTGGCGAACGTTGGAACTTGGTAGAGCGTTTCTAACCAAATAACATACAAATTTAGCTACACACTACCAATTGTAGTGTGTAGGTTCTTTTACATAGCATAAATCTATGACATGGGCCCGCCGGCTGAATAGTTCATAATTGTTTTGACTTAACCACCTCGGGCTCCTCAACAAATCCGGCCTCTTGGGCTATATCCCCGCTTGCCCTTCCCACTCGTCGGGCCTGCTATCTTCCATATAATCGAGAGTTCTTTGTCTTCTCTTTCAAGGAATTCAACACTTGACTGCAGAACCAGACTTTCGAGATGTGACGCTGAGGTGGGAATACATTCGACAAGCTCCAGGACTTGCGGGCTTCCAAGTTCGCTACTGTGAGCTTCAGGCTTGGGGTCCTCACCGCTGCAGAACTAAGGTACAGTCTCTGTCTCTCTCTTTCAGTAGATCTGTCCGCAGACAGGTAAAACACTAAAGGAAGTAGGAGACTTCTGTTACTTAGGAAGCAAAATAACCAGTGATGGACGAAGCAAAGAGGATATAAAGAGTAGGTTAGCTCAGGCAAGGGAAGCATTTTTATAGAAAAGGAATCTGTTGACATCGAATATAGATTTAGGTAATTGGAAGTCATTTTTGAAGGCCTTTGTATGGAGCGTGGCGCTCTTATGGAAGTGAAACTTGGACTATTGGTGCAGCAGAAAAGAGGAGAATTGGAGCGTTTGAAATGTGGTGTTACAGGAGAATGACGAAGATCAGATGGGTAGATAGGGTTACAAACGAAGAGGTATTAAGACTAGTGGGAGAGAAGAGATGTTTCTGGCGACTGCTAATGAAGAGAAGAGATAGGTTGATAGGACACATACTAAGACACCCAGGAATAGCAAGCTTAGTTATGGAAGGAAGGGTCGAGGACAAGAACTGTAGGGGTGGACCAAGGTTAGAATATGTTAAACAGATTGCCTCGGACGTTGGGTGTGGTAGTTATGTAGAGATGAAACGATTAGCTCAGGACAGGGAGACATGGAAAGCTGCATCAGACCAGTCAAAAGACTGAAGATTTAATCAACAACAACAGGTTTCAACTGGACGTCTTCCATCTCTCTCTGTCCTGAGCATCTTCTTTCATTTGCTTGTGATTTCTTCCTCTCTTCACATCTGTTAACATTCCAATCCTTCTTCTTTTTCTCTCTCTTTTTTCTTTTACTTCTCCTTCCATGATTCCTTGTAGTAGACAATACTTACGTAGTATGTGACCCATCCAAGATATTTTCCTCTTCTGTATCATCCTCATAAAACTCCTCTCCTCAGCTACCCTTCTTAGCACCTCTTCATTTCTCATTCTATCGGTCCATTTCATGTTCTCGATTCTTCTCCATAACCACATTTCAAAACTATTTAAATACTTTTGTTCTGTCTGTCCATCTTTCCGAATCATAAGACACCACACTCCACAGTCACACAAAACATTTTGCAAACCTCCTCCTAAGTTTGATCGGCTGTTAATAAACCTTTCACTCTCCCGAAAGCTCTCTTCCCCACGGAGATTCTGCGTCTCACTTCTTCTGTATAGATTCCGTTGGAGGTTATCAATCTTCCTAAATACTGGAATGATTTAACCTTTTCTGATATCAATCCATCTATTGTTATACAGTTCTCTTTCAGGGAATTTAACACTTACAACTAATCTCGGGAGTTTCCGCCAACACAAAGTTCCTCATTTCTCTACTAGAAAGCGCTATAGTGTTCAAGGAGCTTAGATATCTAACCTCCTTGACTTTCATAGTGTTTCAAGGAACAACGAAATTGGACATGCAAGCTAACGAAGTGACCTAATCCTTTGGGTGTCAAATAACAAAGCTTGCACCCAGCATCCGAGGCCATACGATATTAAAAGCAGTTACAAGGGAAGTATCGGGTAAGACAGGTCGAGGCCTATCTTGAAACTTTGTGGACACAATCGTTGTACTATAGTAGGACAACATGCGGAAAATCAGCCGCCAGATTGAACTGCAAGGCTCCGAAATCATACCTGACATTCTGGTACGCAGGCATGACGGCTGGAGGAGCTGGACATCCCTGTGGCACTCGGAGTAGTAGCGAGGTGGGACGTATATGCTGACTGGAGCGTGCGGCTGTTCCCACCGGCCTTGAGTGCTTGGGCGGTCAGGACTGTCCATTCCAACATGTACGGTACTCGCTACCTCCCAGTGATTTATATGAGAGATTCGCCACACGATTTCGAAGCCTTGCAGTTCATTCTGGCAGCTGATTTTCCGCACATTGTCCTCTTATAATACAACGATTGCATCCACTAAGTTTCAAGATAGGTTTCGACCTGTCTTACCTGATACCTCCCTTGTTAGTTATAACTAGTTCACTTCTGGTCCCAACGGTATTGCAGAATCCGAGGTAATCTGTATGATGTTGCTGTTTGCAGACAATTGACGACTCCTCCGGCCATAACGTGATGACAGTCAACTCTCAGATGCGCATGTACTCCGTGATAATCAGTGGACTACGTATGTCGACCAACTACTCGTTTGAAGTCCGACCTCTGGAGATGCATAGCCCTGTGGAGGTCATGGAGACGCACGTTCTTGGCAAGGGCATTGTGGTGCCTACCAGGGGCTGTAAGTATTACAATATGGTAGAACGGAATACAGGTGTTTCCAGTACAACAGTTTCAGTAAATAATTCATTCACTTACCTCCCTTTATATTTGGGTAAGTTTCTGTGTACCAACGTTAAGCTGGCGAGGAAGTTTTCTATTCTTAAGTATAATTATATCACCAGGCAGGTTATTCACCTCTTTGTATCACACAATGCAAACTCTTGATTTCGTTTAAATGGCATATTACCTTATGAAATCAAGTTGTACAATGCATTGTCTGGATCTGTAGCAAATGGACCATTGCAACAGTTTAAAGCTCGAATATTGACTTCTTTCCTATTATCTTAATAAGTGAGCCACTCTTGTATGTATGCTAGTATTTTATATTATAAGTGGAAGTAACTTTAAAATTCACATATTTTGTATATGATATAGTGATAATTTGAACACTGTAATGTACTTGTTATATATATTATTTCAGTAGTATAGATCCCTCCTGCGGCGCTCACAAGCGACCGATCGTAACAAATGAGCATTCAAATGAAAGAGAATAGACATTAGCAGTGACGAATTTCACTCCAATTTCATAAATATCTATAATTTCTTTAAAAAAATGTACGATATGTGCGATTTGCAGATACTGTTGCTGTAGGAAAATACGCTCCATAATTGCTGTCCACCTCACATTTTGGCCGCTGCGACGCCAGTTCCATGTCATTTTAACATTCTGAGGTCTTTTCTTTATCATTTTGCATGGATTTCAGAAACAGTAAATCAAAGGAATGAGTACTCAAATATTATAATTTCATAAATATCAAATAACCGGTGAGTGTTACAGCTAAGCTGTCAATCATTGGACTCAGCACACAAATGACATTAGCAGTGACGAATTGCATACTAATTTCACAAATATCAATTTTTGTAAGAAGTGTGCGATTTGCAAACACTCTTGCTGTATGAAAATACGTGACATCATTGCAGTTCAGGTCGCATTTTTGCCGTAGGGACGCCTGTTTCGTGTCCAAACTATTCGTTAATTAATTTACAGGTTCGCTGTCAATCAATGGACTCAGCACACAAATGACATTAGCAGTGACGAACTGCATTCTAATTTCATAAATATCGATTTTTGTAAGGAGTGTGCGATTTGCAAATACTGATGCTCTAACATGCTGCAATTATGAGTTGTCGTGTTCTATACTCATTTGGTTGAAATAGTCTCTCAGCGATGATATACGCTCAGCTATGGACAAGGGTCAGCTTACAATCCTATGTCTTTTCGATTTCAGTAAGGCTTTTGACTGTGTGAACCACAATATACTTCTTGCAAAGCTGAAATCTTTTGGCTTCTCTCAGAGTGCTCTTTCCTGGTTCAAATCCTACCTCTCCATGCGTACACAGAGAGTGGTCCTCGCGGATGGCTCCTCCTCAGACTGGAAATCGGTAGAAAGTGGAGTACCTCAGGGATCTGTCTTAGGTCCACTATGCTTCTCGCTATATATAAACGATGTTTCTAATGAATTCCGAAATAGTTCTGTTCATATATACGCTGATGACCTCCAAGCCTATTTTCACCTCACGCCTAACACTGCATGTGATCGTATAAATCTGTTTAATGAAGACATTGACAGGCTTTGTGAATGGGCCCAAAATCATAATCTTAACTTGAACATATCTAAAACACAACTTATATCCATTGGATATACAAAACTTCTGAATTCAGTAGATTTTAATTCACTACCACCCATCAAGATACTAGATGAAAATGAAAATCCACAGCCTGCTTCCAGTCTCCGACCGGGTCAGGAATGGAATGAATGAAGCCCCCCATCTAGCGGCGAGGATATGAACTGTGCCGGCTGCCGAGGCCTGACGCACTCCTCTGGGGCAATGATTAAATGAGTGACAGATGAAATGAAATGATAGTGGAGAGTGTTGCTGGAATGAAATTTTTGACAGGGAAAACCGGAGTACCCGGAGAAAAACCTGTCTGCCTCCGTTTTGTCCAGCACAGATCTCACATGGAGTGACCGGGATTTGAACCACGGACCCAGCGGTGAGAGGCCGGCGTGCTGCCGCCTAAGCCACGGAGGCTAAGATACTAGATAATAATATTAAATATAGAAACACTGTCAATAATCTTGGAGTGATATTTGATAGAACACTGTCGTGGGCAGAGAATACGTCTAATGTGGTAAGGAAGGTTGTATCAACTATGCATCTCCTGAAAAGAACTGTTTCTTACACCCCACCTAACATACGTAAGCTCTTCGTCCAAACTCTCATCTTTCCAATCATTGATTATGGCTCTGCTGTATACAATGATTTACCAGAAACACAGAACATCAAATTACAAAGAGTCCAGAATGCATGTGTTCGGTACATTCTGGATGTAAGGCGAGATGAACATATCACACCTTACTACGTGCAGCTGAAATGGCTGAAACTCCACGAGCGCAGGCAGTTATCAGTTGCCATTCTGACACATAAAATATTACATACCAAGACCCCGTTATATCTCTACAATGCCTTTACACCAATACATTCTGTTCATAATCGA
The DNA here is from genome assembly GCA_946902985.2 of Meconema thalassinum. Lineage (NCBI taxonomy): Eukaryota > Metazoa > Arthropoda > Insecta > Orthoptera > Tettigoniidae > Meconema > Meconema thalassinum. The sequence goes on along the minus strand of OX336393.1, from coordinate 285,101,694 downwards.
GAAAATAGATACACAAAATTAACACTCCAGATTCCTATACACCGAACCATGAAGTTCAATAAATCTTTTGTTTGCACCGCCTCACGCCTCTTCAACACCTTCGATTTATATAAGTTCGTCAACATTGCAAGCACTGCAGCTTTCAAAAGACATCTTTCATCCCGCTTCTTGGAGCAGTATACCTCTCACATTTGATTACTGTATTATGTTAAAATACTTTTTTAAAGTTCAATTATAACACAAGGACAATAGCTGACAACCTGTCTACTTCAATAGCTCTTCTTGTACAGTATATGGTGTTTGTTTTTCGGGCTGATAGTCTGTATGCACTCTTACTCTTTTGTATATAATTTTTCCATTATCATTTGTAATATTATTATTATTGTATTGTTACTATATTTTTGTTACTATAATTGTTAGACTATGATTATTTATATTGTAATGTAGGTGAAATGTTTTATTTTTATAAGCCCTAACCTTATTTTATGTAGGGCGCTACTGTAAAGGAGCTCTTAAGCTCTAAGTGTAGCAGTGAAAATAAATCAATCAATCAATCAATCAATTATGAACCTATTGGGGAAAGTGTGGTTTATGAACATGAGAGATTTCTCGTAGGGTCCGCTAGTGTATTTATATTTGATTTGAAAATACATGTCATCCCTAATGCGAACCTTGTGGGTTGTATTTTGACAATGAAATGAAATACAAGAAGAGAAAAGAAGAGAATACCGAATCGGAATAAATCGAAATGAAATGAAATCAAATGGCGTCAAAACCTTGACACTATTTAAATAATCCACAGTTTAGTAAATGACTTTAAATCTTTGAATGCAGTTTCCCACAAACATCATAATTTTAGTCATACTACTTTTGCAGTAAATGAGCAATATGTGGTTCCCCAGACATCACAAAACTGGTTAGGTACCACAAGTTTCATGACGCTTGCTGAAGGCTAACGAGTGAAGTATCAGTTAAGACAGGTCGAAACCTATCTTGAAACTTTGTGGACGCAATCGTTGTACTATAAGAGGACAACTTGCGGAAAATCAGCCTCCCGATTGAACAGCAAGGCTGTGAAATCATGTGGCGAATCTCTCATATAAATCAATGGGAAGTAGCGAGTACCGTACATGTTGGAATGGACAGCCCTGACCGCCCAAGCACTCAAGGCCGGTGGGAAGGAGGCGCACGCTCCAATCAGCATATACGTACCGCCTCGCTACTACTCCAAGTGCCACAGGGATGTCCAGCTCCTCCACCCGTCATGCCTGCGTGCCAGGGTGCCAGTAACGATTTCTGAGCCTTGGAGTACAATCTTGCAGCTGATTTATCAGCTCGTTGTCCTCTTATAGTACACCCTCTGTCTGAAAAGTTCGGTGAATGGGCTATATTCAGGACCGGATTTAGATTTTATGCGCTCCTAGGCCCGTGGGCTTTTGCCGCCCCCTCTTCACACCATCGTGAAGAAGGCAGAATTTAGACCTCTGAAAGATATTTGTGAAGTTCTATTTTATTTTATTCTAATGTATCCTGATAGGCCAGGCGACAGGTAGTTCAATAAGGAATTAATTAGTGGAAAGCTGGAAATTGCTTTAATCGCTTTATTTGGACCCAGATATTACTCTCCCAAGTTTTCCCCCTCGAGCGAAGTCGGCGTTGGCCCTTCTGGCCCTAAGAAGGTACCATTTTTCGGTTTTTTTTTTTTTTTTTTTTTTTTTTTTTTTTTTTTTTGCAGGTATCTCCCATACCATCAACTTTATCAACGAAATACCTATTATAAAAAAATAATCTAAAGTAAATTTACTACAAAAATGTTCCCTACCTTTGGTCTCTAATGTGAACGGTTACAATGCTACGATCATTCAAAGTGGAGCCCTTTTTGATTCTTGCAGAAAATCTATGGAAATGATATGCCATATCAAAGTTTCTTCATGTTATAAATATTTGTCAGCATTCTAGGTGCACAAGATGTTAACTTGTTACAAGTATAACAGCTTTTCTATGTAAACAGCTGTGGCAAAGTACCTACCATTAGTATTATTATTGCGTAGTATTGGCATAAAATCACTCTTTTCCACACCACCTGGCGGTAGAGTAAATGGCGCGTTTCTTTTAAAGTGGTGTCCCCTGGAGGCCTAATCCACAGTTCAAATGTCAAAGTTAGTCGATTTTAAACCGTTTTGATGAAGGCTGGCAGTCTTGATCGTCTGTCTCAAATTCTCCGTCATCGCTTTCATCGTCTGTATCGGTACATTTGTCCGACGTTACAGGGCGGTCAAGATTAACATCGACGTCTCCGTCACAATCATCCATATCATCTTCCTCGGAAGCATTTGTACATGACCGTCCCATACAATTCATGCAGATTCTGGAGCAACGGAGGCCCGTTTTCCTTCAACCACACGCTGCGTTACATCCTTTCGAACATTTGCAGGACACTGTGTTTAGAAGCGTTTGTGGCACCGGATCCCTCGTCGTAGGTATGGGGGCCAAACCACATTGAGAATTTTTCCAGCCCCAATCCAGTGGATTTGTATAATTTCCATACCATGTTTGGATTTGATGGTATGTTCGTAAAGAGTGCTCACGTGCCGCTGATTCGGTGGGAGGTAAACTTGCGAGATTAAATCCATATTTGCTTAGAGATTTTGCAATCACTTGGAACCGCAACTCATTTCCCGTGGTTTTGTTGTCATAAAGCCTAGCCAAAACCAACTGGCCCGCTTTGTCAATTTCATCGGGGTTTGCGTTCACGTCTCGGAAAACCCTAACAGCTGTTTGCAGTTCCTCATTACTCTTCAGCTGTGTTACGAATTTCATTTTGCCCTGCCTGTGAAATGAAGACGTTGTATCGCACCCACTAAACGCATGCAAAAAGGGGAAGTTTTCTTGCACGCACGGCGGGAGATTGAAACTTGTTGTGCAAAATAGTTGTTGTTTGGTTGTACCTTTGCTGGGTTTCATAAAATACATTAGCTTGCCACGGTGGGTGAGTGGTTATAGTGTCGGACTACCAACCCCAAGATTGCAGGTTCGGCCCTGGCCATGGTAAGCGATTTTTGAAGGCGACAAAAATCGCGATACTCATGTCATACGTTGTTGGCATGTTAAAGGACCCATTTAAATTCAGTAGGCCGTGTTCAATGGCAAAATTATTCTCGGGATTTTCCGCCAACACAAAGTTCCTCCATTCTCTACTTGAAAGCGCTGTAGTGTCAAGGAGTTTAGATATCTAACCTCCTTGACTTTCATAGCGTTCAAAGGAACGACGAAATTCGACATGCAAGCTACCCTCTGGGTGTCAATTAACAAAGCTTGCACCAGGCACCCGAGGCCATTCGATATTATTATATAATACATTTTCGTGGAGGGTGGCACACGAGCCGCCAAGATGACCAGGATATCTATATCTTCAGCCACTATAATGACCGAATTGTCTGGCCGAGATAACTCGAGTGCGGTGGTAACGATGAGAACATCGGCATCTTCTGGAGCTTGTCTGGTTTCGATTCCTTCGCTTTCGAATTTGACGAGCATCAAGTCGATCAATCTTCGTTTGTTTGTGTCATTAGACAAAAATTTTGCTTGTGGCATAGGTGCCGACATGCACTCATAAAAATAAAAATAAAACATTAGCAGCATCATGCATGTGCGATCGTCGAAGACGTTCAGCGGACTTGGTACTGCGAGCTGCTGGGTCGTCTGGATACCCATCGAAATTAATGACACTGTTTTTGAAGTATCTTTTAACGTAATTCAGATATTTGGCACTGATGTCGACAAAAGTATCGGTTTGGTGCCAAATTACACGGTGCAGAAGATATCCTCCGTCGAGAACAGGATGTAGGTCCTCAAATGTGGGCTCATCGGTAACAGGATGGAATAATTTATAGAACACAGACTTTTGCATCTTACGCATTCCCGCTTCATCAAAGATCGCAACCGGATACGGAGCTAGTTCAAACTGGAAATATTGTTTCAATTGTGCATCGGATTTCTTTGCAAGGCAAATGCGTTGGAAAAGCACAAGAGGATCAACAGGAATATCCGTGTTGCGGATTTTAATTTCGAATTTACCGCGCGGAGAGGCATCACGAGACTGTGGTTGCCAGCTGCATGGGAGGCCGAGTGCGGCAAGCCAGCTGCATCTGTACACATTGTTGCGAACGCCCTCGGTGAGAAAGTAATGAAGTCTGCATGAAAAATGTACTGAATCAGAACTGAATGTACTTACTGACCATTTTTTTGTATTGATACTTGTAACAAGTTAACAGCTTGTGCACCTGGAATGCTGACAAATGTTTATAACATGAAGAAACTTTGATATGGCCTATCATTTCCATAGATTTTCCGCAAGAATCAGAAAGGGCTCCACTTTGAATGGTCGTAGCATCGTAAGGGTTCACATTAGAGACAAAAAGTAGGGAACATTTTTGTAGTAAATTTACTTTAGATTATTTTTTATAATAGGTATTTTGTTGTTAAAGTTGATGGTATGGGAGATATTTGCAAAAAAACGAAAAATGGTACCTTCTTAGGGCCAGAAGGGCCAACACCGACTTCGCTCGAGGGGGAAAACTTGGGAGAGTAATATCTGGGTCCAAATAAAGCGATTAAAGCAATTTCCAGCTTTCCAATAATTAATTCCTTATTGAGGCTTTTTTTTTCGACCTGTCGCCTGGCCTATGAAGTAAAATCAATTAAATAAATTAAAATAATGAGAGAATCAACTGTTTCTCAATTTGTATATATAAACTACTAGCAGAAGTACCCATTCTTCGAACGGTCGTCGGTATTAATAACCAGACGTAATCAATTGAGCTACTGTTGCAATGGTTAGAGGCTTGGAACCTGTTTGTCGACAAAGATAAATTATTAGTAGAAATATGCTCTGAAACTTATTTACCTAACGTGTACTTCCTGACGTGAAAATAAAATTGAAAACCTCGTAGACGAAACGCAATACACGTCCCGTAAAACCTGACCCTCACTGTTGTATCAAGTCCGCATCCAGAGGAAGGCCCCTTTAATAAATTATAAAGGTTTGTGGTGCATGAAAACTCATGTTTTTTAGCCTCCAATGGCCCAAATTCCTAAAAAAAACTATTTCAATTTAGGAATTTTTGAAGATAATGTTGCTGTTTGAAGATATAATAGACCTTCTGTACGACACATCGCACGTTTAAGTCTTGAGAAAAAAATCTGGGGTGCCCCTTGACCCCCTTAAGCGCATTGAAGAATTTTACAGTTTTTGTTGGTTCCGTGATAACCTTATAGCTATTTGCAAACTTTCACAGAAATGTAATAAATGGAGTGGCATTACTTCTTGCAGAAATAGATGTAAAGTTGAATATAACTTTTTGAGACACTGTTGTCATGGTTACTGGCTTGCATTCCTACATTAGGTTATTAAATGAAATTAGTTTTCTGGGAATATCTCAGAAACTATTGGTTTTAGAGCCTTAAAATGTAGTTTTCGGGGACCCTTTACGGCTGTTTAGGGGCCCCGAGTTTTGTTTCTGTCACCAAGGGGCTGAAAATAAGCTTTGTCTCGTCGTTGTAGGCCCTAGTATAATAATAATTATTATAATAAGAACATAACAATATAGGGATATAATAGACCTTCCGTACCACACCAGCACGTGTAAATCGCGTGAAAAAATTCTAGAGTACTCCTGGACCCCCTTACTGATGAATTTTACAGCTTAAATTAGTTCCGTTATAACCTTATAGCCGTTTGCGAGCTATCTCAGTAATGTAATAAATGGAATTGTATTGCGTCTTACAGCAATAGACGGACCTGTGAGTTTCTTATGGTTACCGGCTTGCTTTCTTTCATTATTGTATTAAATGAAATTAATTTTCTGGGAATATCCCAAAAACTGTTGGTTTTAGGGCCTTCAAACGTGGTTTTCGGGGGCCCTCCCCCGAGTTTCGTTTCTTACATTGAGGGGCTGAAAATGAGCTTTGTCTCGCCCTTCTACGCCAATTTCGGCAAGTATTTTAAGGGGGTAGGCCCCCTTTTATGACAGATACAGAGAAGAGTTACATCAATGATTAGTGTCGTGCCTCTGAAGGATATCTGTACCAAACTTGACGTTGATCCTCCCAGCCGTTCTCGAGTTATAAGGGAACAAAATTGTCCACAGACAAACAAACAGACAGACAGAAAAAATAATATTTACGCGCGCATCCGTCATAAAACAGTCTGAAACGCGTAAATAACGCATATTTCCGTAGAAATTCAGAAAAAAACAGACAAACTTTCATTCTTATATATTGTGCCCATTCCACATGGAGTCTTGATCATCACCTGGCTTGCTACTGCGGCTTCGAGGCGTGTACTGTTCAGCCCACAACATGATCTCACATTCAGATATGAAAGCACTCTAGGATCTACAAGACTACATTGACAACTAAACATGTTACAATTAATATGAGTTTATTTACTAAAAATTCCCACGAAAAATACATTTACATACAAAACATATCCAAAATAACAAAAATCAAAATCCATAAATTCTCAAAAATCATATAAATCAACATTATAGCTTTATATTGCTTAGCTCAACTGAACTGATATCTATTCTTAAACGTCAATACAAAATTTCTTTCTTACAACTTTTCATTTCCATTCATTAAGGCCAAGAGCTTGCCTATCATTTATAAAAAATACACTAAGGCTTTACGGACATTTACCGTATCATTACAGTCCCTTCAGGGCTTTATCTTTATTTTCATTGTTTACTTTTATTTTCAGTTACTTTCAAACTGTATTATTTCTTCCAGTTAAGCCTTAGGTTTAAACATTTACACAAGAAATCAACTATTTTTAACATACCATGACTCGAGCCCACATTCTTCCATTTGTTTCTCATGCTCAAGGGGGATTCATTAATGATGTATCATGTGCTATCACTTCCTTTCATTACTTAGTTTACTTACAAACTCAATTATTTGTTTACCCGTACTTCTTAGTACATTTTCTGAGGCAGAGATCGATTACTTTCTTTACTAAGTTATTCCTTGACTACTATGGTCAAATATTATGGAATTACTTCAAACTTAGTGTGGGGACCATTGTCTAAAACCCACCAATTCAACAATTTACATTATATTCTTGTAACACCATCTATATATATATATAAAATTCAATGTAACGTGATAGTTTGTCTGTGGGTATGTGTGTGGGTATGTCTCCTATGCGTTCATATACCATTCATACGATTGCGATGAAACTTGGGTGAGATGTTGAGTACACTCCAAGGAAGGTTTCTGACTTAGTAAATCCATTTTACAATAGGTAGCGCACGCGTAGATTCAACAAATGAGTGACGATGCGCGAAGCGTTTCAAACAAGTCCCGTGTTCATATACCATTCGTCCGATAGCGATGAAACTTGGGTGAGATGTTGTATACACTTACGTGAAGGTTTCAAAATTAGTGAATACATTTCACAGTAGATAGCGCACGAGTAGATTCATCAAATGAGCGACGACACGCAAAGTGTTTCAAAAAAGTCCCGTATGCATTCATATACCATTCGTCCGATAGCTATGAAACTTGCGTAAAATGTTGTGTACACTTCAGGGAAATTTTCTGGCTTAGTAAATCCACTTTACAATAGGCAGCGCACGAGTAGATTCAACAAATGAGCTACGACGCGCGAAGCATTTCAACAAAGTCACGTATGCGTTCATATACCATTCGTCCGATAGCGATGAAACTAGGCTGAGATGTGTGCACTCCAGGGAAGGTTTCTGGCTTAGTAAATCCCTTTAAAAATAGGAAGAGCAGGAGCAGAATCAACAAATGAGCGACGACGCGCGAAGTTTTTCAACAAAGTCCCATATAAGGTCATATACCATTCATCCGATAGCGATGAAACTTGGGTGAGCTATTGTGCACACTCCAGGGAAGGTTTCTGGCTTAGTACATCCATTTTACAATAGGTAGCGCAGCAGTAGATTCAACAAATGAGCGATGACACGCGAAGCGTTTCAACAAAGTACCGTATAAGGTCATATACTATTCGTCTGACAGTGATAAATGTTTGGTGAATTGTTGTGTACACTCCAGGAAAGGTTTCTGGCTTAGTTAATCCATTTTACAATACGAAGTGCACGTTTAGATTCAACAAATGAGTGACTACGCGCGAAGCGTTTCGACAACGTCCCGTATACGTTCACATACCATTCATCCGATTGCGATGAAACTTGGGTGAGATGTTGTGTACACTCCAGGGAAGGTTTCTGGCTGAGTACATCCATATTACAATAAGTAGCGCAAGAGTATAATCAACAAATGAGCGACGACACGCGAAGCGTTTCAACCATGTCCCGTATGCATTCATATACCATTCGTCCGATAGCTATGAAACTTGGGTGAGATGTTGTGTACACTTCATGGAAGGTTTCTGGCTTAGTAAATCCACTATACAACAGGCAGCGCACAAATAGATTCAACAAATGAGGGACGACGCGCGAAGCGTTTCAACAAAGTCCCGTATAAGGTCATATACCATTCTGCCGTTAGCGGTGAAACTTGGGTGAAATATGGACACTCCAAGGAAGGTTTCTGGCTTAGTAAATACATTTCACAGTAGGTAGCACACGAGTAGTTTCGACAAATGAACGACGACACGCTGAGCGTTTCAATACACTCCCCTATGTCTTCATATCCCATTAGTCCGATAGCGATGAAACTTGGGTGAGATGTTGTGGACACTTACGTGACGGTTTCTAACTTAGTAAATACATTTTACAGTAGGTAGCGCACGAGTAGATTCAACAAATGAGTGACGGGGCACGAATCGTTTAAACAAAATCCGGTATGCGTTCATATACTATTCATCCGATTGCGATGAAACATTGATCAGTTATTGTGTACACGCCAGGGAAGGGTTTCGACTTAGTAAATCCATTTCACAATAAATAGCGCCAGAGTAGATGCAACAAATGGGTGCCGACGCGCGAAGCGTTTCAACAAAATCCCCTATTGGGTTCATATAACCTTCTCCGATTGCGATGAAACCTTGATGAGTTATTGTGTACACGCCAGGGAAGGGCTTCGACTTAGTAATACATTTCTCAATAGGTAGCGCACGAGTAGATTCAACAGATGAGTGACAGCGCACGAATCGTTTAAACAAAACCCCGTATACGTGCATATACCATTCATCCGATTGCGATGAAACATTGATGAGTTATTGTGTACACGCCAGGGAAGGGTTTCGACTTAATAAATCCATTTCACAATTGGTAGCGCACGAGTATATGCAACAAATGGGTGACGACGCGCGAAGCGTTTCAACAAAATCCCCTATGCGTTCATATAACCTTCTTCGATTGTGATGAAACCTTGATGAGTTATTGTGTACACGCCAGGGTAGGGTTTCAACTTAGCAAATTCATTTCTCAATAGGTAGCATACGAGTAGAATCAACAAATGAGTGACAGCGCACGAATCGTTCAAACAAAATCCCGTATACGTTCATATACCATTCATCCGATTGCGATGAAACTTTTGAAAGTTGTTGTGCACGCTCCCACGATTGATTCTAAATTAGAAAATCCATTTTACGATAGCATAGGGGCAGTTAACGGAAATTGAAAAACATGTTGTGTATCCAAAACACTTCAAAAAACAGAATTTCAACGCCAACACTTTCTTTGATTGGCATTGCAACGCATGCCGGGTACAGCTTGTTATTTATAACAAGTTGTTCCGTGAAGAACTATACAGCCTATTTTCATATATCCTACTTATGTTAATTGCCACTATCAACATACAAAATTTCAGTTTGATTGCTGTAATAGATTCGTAGATATTGAGAACCGACTAAATATTTCGGATGGTCGCCATGTTGAATTTTATATATGTAGGTCTTATAGTTATGTACTGTTACAGGCAGATTATTGTGGACGTGTAGTATTCAAACTTCAATCGCATATTTAGGACACAAGAAGTAACAAGGAGATTTTAAATTTTTTCACAGCTGCCATCTTGAGGTTATGGAAACAATTGAAATAAATTAGATGCCAGTGGATTAACATTCGTATACGGATTTAGTCTACCAAGTTTCACTGCACTCGGATGGTTAAATTGCGAGAAACGTCCATGTGAATATTTATAATTCGCGTCGCCGCCATGTTGGATTTGTGATCACCAGGTTATTTAAAGTCCTATAGGTGAATTTAAGTTCATAGCCCCTATGGAAATTAAAAATGCAGTTTGATTGCTAAAATAGATTCGTAGATATTCAGTATCGTCTTAATATTTCGGATGGTAACCATGTTGGATTGTTAAATGTATAGGCCATAGAGTCATGTACCATTAAAGGAAAATTATTGCTTAGGTTCATTATTCAAACTTTCACTTCGATCGGATGACTACATCACAAGAAATAAAAACTTAATTTTAAAATTCGCACTGCCGCCATCTTGAGGTTATGTAAACAATTGAACTAAATTAGATACCAGTGGATTACAATGTGTATAAATATCTCCTGTACCAGGTTTCAGTGCGCTTGGAACATTAAATCGCGAGAGAGGTGTATTTAAAATTTTCAAATTCGCTTGGCCGCCATGTTCGTTTTGTAGTTAACCGGTTTTTGAAAGTCTTATAGATGGACTTCCAGTAGTGCCCTTTATCTTCGTACAAAATTTTAGGGAGATACCGCTAACAGTTTCAGAGATATAGAATGCCGGTGAAATATTTCGCACATCCGCCATCTTGTGATTATGTAAACAATTGAACGAAGTTAGATGTCTGTGCATTAAAATGTATATAAACATATACTGTACCAAGTTTCATTGCGTTTGGTTGGCCAAATCGCGAGAAACGACTATTTAAAAGTCGCAAATTCGCTTGGCCGCCATGTTGGTTTTGTAGTTACCAGGTTTTCAAAGGTCACATAAGTGAACTTATAGTAGTTCCCTCTATCACCATAGAAAATGTCAGGGTAATATCGGTAATAGTTTCGGAGATATTGAATGCTGGTGAAATATTTCGCACAGCCACCATGTTGGATTGGTGAGTCGTAACAAAATTTGAAGGGCACGGTCGAGGTCGCCCGGAATAGTGCTATGAACTTTCCGAGTTTCATTGAAATCGCTCCTGCCGTTTAGATTTTATTAGGGGGGGGGGGACACACACACGAATCACACACACACGCACACACACACGGACAAAAGGTGATCTCATAAGCCTATTTTTTCAAAATTGAAAATAGTCTAAAAATGGCATAACCTTCCGTTATGTTACCAGTACCTATTCAGATCATGACACTCCTGTACACAGAGTGTCCATTGTATTAGCTCCCCTAGCGGTCGGTGAAGGCCGGTCGGGTCGCCAGACTCTCCCTCACACTACTTAGCTTGCGATTTATGACCTGGTCTCGCTTCTCATTCATTTACCCCTCGTGACTTTTCTGTTTACCTCTTCCCTTAAAAATGCATATGATAATCCAAGCTCACTCTTTAATTCAACCTCATTTTATTATAACATTTATTTCATTTCCTCATAATCCCGAGATCACGACGACTTATAATTGGGAGGGTGGATACCAGGAGATCGTTATCATGCCCTGACTCCGTCCTTCATATTCATTTCCACATACTTTTATTTGGTCGGATACACAACAATACTGGCCAATGGGATGGGTTATATGACACTAGGCTCGGAAACTCTACACGCCTCCCCAGTTGTATCATATCTCGTAGAAACCTCTTACTCCTTCCAGACTTACACTTGGCAGATGCCTCAACAGGACTTACGCTGCAATTACCATACATTTTAAAGGCGGACAATTCAGAGATCTCGATCATACCTGAACTCCGGCTTACTTATATTGGCCTGGGCAGGACCTACTGCCTCCCAGCGGGTCAAACCCTCGTACAACTATATTATTCCGACGGTTTTCCGACAATCAACATACACACAGCTATTCCAGTGGGAACCATTTCATCCACTTTGGGTGCAACCCATAATATACCTTTTTATTGGTCTCTCGAATATGCCTGTTTTGGAATACACACTAGCTAGCCTGATGCTGCTTAGTATTTATTATTTATTGGCCCATTTTAGCAACACAACTTTTAATGACTTGGATTTTCATCGCGAACTACAAATTCACAATAACTCAACTTCCGTTATGTCGCGGTATTATTTTACTGGTCTTAACATAAGCATTTTCCCTTTTAATTTGGCCTATAGCCTACAACTTCATAATATATTTCCAAGGTGTTCATTTATCACCATTTCCTCTGATTCATTAAATTTATGATCTGAATGGCATTATTACTTCATTACTTTAAGCATGACGAATAGAAATAAACAGTGTTATCACTCCGCTACTTAAGCATTGTAGTTCATGATCCAGCCAGTGCGTGGCGCGGAAGTCGCGCCGAACCATAAGCACGTGTGACAGTAGCCCACGAGGTTAGTACTGTAATATTATGGGAGGGAATTTGTTTCTTTGTATTATAGTTTATGAATGTCTGTGTAGTGCTTTGTGTGTGCGAACAACCAAATTTTTTGCTGTTTCGAGAAAATGTCGTAATGTTCCGTTCCTGGATGTAAATCGGGTTAGGAAGAAAAATCTGATGGTAGACATTTTTTCACACCGCCACAAGAAACAAATCTGTTTGCGAAATGGGCGGGAGTTATTCCGCGGAAAGATGAGCAATTGTCAATCAAACAAGATGTTCAGTAAAGAACATATAGCCTACTTTCTCCTAAATGCAAAGGGTATTCTTATAACTGTTTGTCCTTTTCAAGGAGTATAATTGAATGTTGGTTGTAGTAGCTTGTTGAAATACAACGTGCTATAGGGATATTAAACATGAATATGAGGTGCCCTTTGCTAGTGCTACCTCTGTAAAAAAAAAACATTCAATTCGGTTTCACCGTGTTTGAATTGATCTGGGGAATGGATTTGCACACATACATGGACGCTATTTGCAAACTATTGGGCTGATGACCTTGTAGTCAGTCATAAGATGCTTTCCACAAAAAGGCATGTTGTTGCAAAATCCGGTAGAGATCAAATTATTAGGATGGTCGAAATTTGATTTAAGCTTTTAACATTTGGGTGGCCGTCATTCCGTTTCCGTCAAGATGGCGGCGATATAAAACATGACACTGAGGTGCCTTTTGCTAGTGCTACCTCTGTACCAAATTTCGTTCAATTCGGTTTCACCGTGTTTGAATTGATAGGAGGAATCGATTTGCACACATACTTGGCCACCATCTGCAAACTATTGGGCTGATGATCTAGCAGTTTGGTCAGAATATGCTTCCCACATAAAGATTTGTTGTTGCAAAATTTGGTAGAGACTAGATTATTAGGTTGGTCGTAATTACATTTTAGCCTTTAACATTTGGGTGGCAGCGATTACGTTTCCGTCAAGATGGCGGTGATATAAAACATGACACTGAGGTGGCCTTTTCTAGTGCTACCTCTGTACCAAATTTCGTTCCATTCGGTTTCACCGTGTTCGAATTAATAGGGGGAATCGATTTTCACACAAAGATGGCCGCCATCCGCAAAATATTAGGCTAATGACCTATTAGTTCGGTCAAAGGATGCTCCCTCCATAAAGGTATGTTGATGCAAAATTTGGTAGAGATCGGATGATAAGGTTAATCGTAATTTGATTTAAGCTTTGAACATTTGGGTGGCCACCATTACGTTTCCGTCAAGATGGCGGCGATATAAAACATGACACTGGGGTGCCCTTTGCTAGTGCTACCTCTGTACCAAATGTCATTCCATTCGGTTTCACCGTGTTCGAATTAATAGGGGTAATCGATTTTGACACAAAGATGGCCGCCATCCGCAAACTATTAGGCTAATGATCTATTAGATTTGTCAAAAGATGCTCCCTCCATAGAGGTATGTTTTTGCAAAATTTGGTAGAGATCGGATGATTAGGTTAGTCGTAATTTGATTTAAGCTTTGAACATTTGTGTGGCCGCCATTACGTTTCCGTCAAGATGGCGGCGATATAAAACATGACACTGGGATGCACTTTGCTAGTACTACCTCTGTACCAAATTTCGTTCCATTCGGTTTCACCGTGTTCGAATTAATAGGGGCAATCGATTTTCACACAAAGATGGCCGCCATCCGCAAACTACTAGGCTGATGACCTATTAGTTTGGTCAAAGGATGCTGCCCCCATAAAGGTATGTTGTTGCAAAATTTGGTAGAGATCGGATGATTAGGTTAGTCGTAATTTGATTTAAGCTTTGAACATTTGTGTGGCCGCCATTACGTTTCCGTCAAGATGGCGGCGATATAAAACATGACACTGAGGTGTCCTTTGCTAGTGCTACCTTTGTACCAAATTTCGTTCAATTTGCGCTCACCGTGTTCGAATTGATAAGGGGGACATTCAGAGTACTCACACACACACACACACACACACACACAGACACACACACATACACACACACACACACACACACACACAGACAGACACACTTTTTTTCGCCCTGTAGTGATCTCATAAGTCTACTTTCATTTTTTGCAAAAATCGAAAGTAGGCTAAAAATAGAATCTGTGACGTGCGTTTTTCGGAAGATTTAATTATTATAAAGGCGGACTGATTCGTAGTGAACTATGAGAACGTGGAAATTCCTCGCGTGAAGTGGAAATTAAAACCAGGATCAGTACCTCACATTTTTCAAAATTTACCGAAATATCTAACCACTGATGTAAAATCACGAAAGGCGCCCAGTAGGATACGGAATGAAGGCAGCCTTCCATGGTTACTTGTTCTAATTCGTGCCATCCTTGCCTGAAACGAAAAAATATATAATCCGTCTTAATAATAATAGGCCCAAAATAATAATAGCTGTTGATTCTTTAGGGACTTAACAACATCGTGGTCACGTGGCCCCGAGTGCTTGGGTGTGTTTAGAATTTGTCTGATAACCTGTGTCATTATGACGTCTGTAGTAGTGTGTGTATTTGGAATTGAGCTAGGATTTGGGTAGGAAACGGCCGTGGCCTTCAGTTAGGTACCATACCGGCATTTGCTTGGAGGAGAAGTGGGAAACCACGGAAAACAGCATCTTATTTGTTTTGCCTCTCGAGGCTGAGTGAACACTGTTCCAGCCCAAGGTATTACATTTATTGGTAGAGCTGGGAATCGAACCGGGACCTCCGCGGTGATAGCCAAGAATGAGACGGACATATAATAATAATAATGGCCAACCTGCCAATAAAATAAACGGCCATCCAATTCTTCGCTACCGTTGCCGTCCTCCTGATCTTCAGATCTTGTTTCAACTTTTGTCTTCAGTGTCAGAGTCACAAATTCCTTTGAAATTAATGAATCATGAACTAGCTATTCGTTATCTTTCAGCAGAAGGCGACACGCTTCATCTGCATCCTTAGGTTTTCGTAAGGCGCAATCTCCTTACTGATATTATCTAAGGCAACGTACTAAGCCAAATAATCGGTATAACACCTCACCTGCAACTCACTGACAGAATGTTACATAATTGGGAGCGCTGCGCTGGTACTATCAATCCCTCGCTGACAAAATGTTAAACGTGTAGAGTTATATTTAGGCACGTCATTTCACAACTCCACGAAAATGCTGTCTAAGGTTTGGTGTAAGATGTCACGAGACGATAAGATCATAACTTGAACTGTTGGCTTGATATTAAAACTAAAACGAACCATGGAACTGTCAGACCAATGCGCGACTAATGGAGGGTTTTAAAGGATAGTTCTACATGGGGACTTAGAATATTAATAACAACCTTTTGACAGTATTATTCATAAGTCTAAACAAACAATTTGTGGTAATCAGCGTAACCGCAGCCTTCGTAAAGAGGGTTACGTGGCCCAGCGCGTATCCCATTTTTGAACAGCTGACTGTGTAGCGTTGGGGATCTGCGCCGCTAGCGCTAGCCGAGCGGGGCGCGGTTGAACTTGGTCAGTGATAACACTATTTATTTCTATTCGTCATGCTTTAAGGTATCCCAAAGACCCTTTATTATTCAATTACTTTCAACTAGAGCTCATTATCATATTAATTCGCTATTACTTCATTATTACTTACGGAACGCAATTACTCAATGTATTTACTCATTACTATCGGAGTATAGAAATTCAATATTTATTATTTATTATTATTATTATTATTATTATTATTTTGGTGCTCATTTTATTATTACTTTATAGTTCAACAACGGCATAAATTACTTGCCAATAATATCATTATAATCGATTTCTCCTCTCATAATTCAATGTTTGATTATTATTATTAATTATTCATTTTACGGGTTTCAATTTACTACGCGCTTTAATTATTACATTCTCGTATTTACAATTTTCATAAGAAAATATGCATTGTCCGTTGAGCCATTAATATATTTAAACACAAATAGTGCTAAATGTTCCGGCATAACTCAACAAGATGACAGTGTTTCGCCCCGGTGTGCCATTGGGCTCTTCAGTTGGTTAAGGCACACCTCACCAAGACACTGTCTAGTGCACACTGGGAAGGCCATTGCAAGACGTGTGAGGTGTGCTTTAACCAATTGAAGAGCCCAATGGCACACCGGGGCGAAACACTGTCATCTTGTTGAGTTATGCCGGAACATTTAGCACTATTTGTGTTTAAATGTTCTCGTATTTGGCAAACTTCTCTTTGTGGTTTTTCCAACACATTTTTACATTAGTTATTTATTTACTTGTGCATTTACTTATTATTTTATACATTTCACAAGTTTTGATCAGCACATGACACAACATTTTAAGATAATGAAATATTTCTTACTCATCCCATGTGACGTTCGGTTCATGACCAAATCTTTGGATGTCTTCACCCATCTAACTGCCTCAACAATGCATTTTCAAACAAAAATGGACCATTTTCATTTTCTGGTCTTCAATATTACACTTTTTCACTTTTTGATACATTATTTTTACACTTAAAACACTTATTACACTTAAAACACTTGTTTGATATTTACATGACACACGAACCATATTTCAGCGTTTTGCGATGCAACATCACGGAGCTGATGATCTTGATGCGCTCCCTAATCCGCATTGAACGTGTGACTTCGCCTTCTCGGAATCTCCTACTTCTGTTCAGTCTTTATTCAGTATACTCTTTCTAATATCTCTGCTGGCTTTACTGATTTGACCTATTAGTTCTTAGGCGAAAATGTTCGTAATTTTTGCCGCCACTCCCTTTCCTAGCTCTAACTATCGCAACTTTCGTGATTGTATAGCTTGGCTTCCAATTCGAAGTCCATACATTCCTATTTTTGTTTCTAGCTGCTATATTCCTCGAATTATTATTCTTTTCTTTGACTTCGCACGTTCGCAATATTTCTGCACTATGCAGTTTTAAATTAGTGTCCTTTAAATATCCCTTTGGGATTTTAATGTTCTCTGAAACACCCTGACTTCGGTGTAACGCACTCGTTTTGCTCTATGAATTCCTAATTGTTTTGACCTCTACGGTTCTTTCCTTTGCAGTTTTTCAATGTCAATGTTTATTGACGTCAGAAATGTTGGATGGCGCAGCCACGCGGCAGAATGTTGAAGCTGTAACATTGTGACTGGTGAGATTTATTTAGATGGTGAAGCATTGACGTCGTGATCGAAACAGAAAGAAATTTGTCAAATTCGAGGAGGTACTGCTCTGTATACGGTTGCGAATCGTATAAAACGGCTGCGAAATATCTTCACTACTTTCCTGTACAAAAAGTTCAGAGAGAAAGATGGACTTCGGCGCTGTCAATTGGAAAACGTGTTACATGTTACATGACAGTGTGCAGTCTGCATTTTTCTGAAGACGACTTCTTTCCACCGGTACTGTTGATTATTGATAGTTATTGTCTCAAATTTGTATTCACATGGATTTAGCTACATCAAAAATACTGATAAACTTATAGCCTATTACTTCTGTGCCGTACAAAGAATGTAATCCGCTCTTCGTCAACTTATTTTAGGGGTTCTTCTGACTGACAATAGCCGAATGGTTAGAAAACTTAAGAAAAATGCTGTTCCTAGCCTTAATTTGCCAGAGAATTTATATTCTTGCCTTTGAACAGCAAGTATGTAGGTCATTGAAGTATGATTTGGCTTAAATTATGTTTTTGGCTATGATCTCCCTACTGTTGAATTTAGTTAATTAAAATGTAAAATCTTAGTTTTAAGTACCGGTTTGGTGACCCATCATCCCAGGCAGGCCGGCAACACCTATACTACTCAGGCAGATAGGTCACTTAGCCGTAATTTTGAAGTTATAGTGATGTTAAGTATACATATGAGGTAATGTAGAAGGAGACCGGATCGGCCTAGGCTATTCTAACTTTAATTAGTTCCCATTTCAGGGTTTTACAGTTTTGAGTGCGAATAGTTGGTTTGAAAGTTGTACAACAGTAAGGAGAGTATGTTTTGTATAGGTTTTAATTGTTATTATGGTTTATGTCGAGCTGAGGAGTGAATTTGATTTGGCTTAAAGTGTAGTTTTTGATCTGATCCGTTTGCTTATGACAAGTTCAAATGGAGACTCCAGCTTTGTTAAATATCTGTATTTTAAATATTTAATTAAATATATTGATAAAGAGGATGTCTCCATTTTAACTTGCCTGTGGCAAGATATTATTAAATTAACATTCTTGTCTTTGAACAGCAAGTATGTAGGGCCTAGGTCAATATTTGCAATATTGAAGTATGATTTGAGCATCCCAAGTAACGCTTCTTTGAACCCAAAACATTCATGCAAATTCAGGGTTGCTTGATTCAATTTATTATCAGGCAGTCGTCCTTTGTGTTATGTTAGATATATATATTGTGAAATTAATAAAAACATCGATACCGCTAGGCTCCCAAGTACAGGCTTCATATATGTAACAGCAGACAGTAAATTAACTATCTACATGTGGGTAATATTTTTAACTGGTAGTAGGCCTAATTAGGCACTGCATTTAAATTGATTATAAAAATATTTCTATCAATGAAAGGAAATATGTAGTATTTTGCCATCATAAATTAGAAGCCATAACATACGCACACCCAATTACTTCACGTCACTATCTCGCCGCCATATTGCAAACAGCTGACCGTAAGCTCCTCCCCCGTTTCGGACGTCAATAGACTTCCCTGATCGCTCAGAGTTCCTAACTCTGGATCGTTATGTGGTGTAACTTCGTCTAGTTATTGGCGTGATGTGCCTCAACTGAAGTTTAATTTACTGCTTATTCAAGCTTCTCTGAATTATAAGACCTACACTGGGTTTTAACTCGAATTGTGTTCTCTCTGAACTATTTGCACTTTGATAGTGTCGCGCCTAACTGACTTAGTAACGTGTAGCGTAACTTGTAGCTCTGACGTGCTAACGTAACGTGTAGCGTGAAGTGTAGCGTAACTGGTGTTCTGACGTGCCTCCACTGAGGCTTCTCGAAGACTGGTGCAACTGATGCTCTGGCTTGACCTTAAAGCATTATTTATTACATTTGGCGCAGAAATTAGTACCTGACAATTTCGGGAGTTCAACTTTTTACTCCTAGCTCCAATCTGGTCTATATTTTATTCCCAGATGTACTCTGTAATAACTTTACGATTGCCTGTTGGCGGAGCGGGATTCGTTCATAGGTTATTTTTAATTAATCAAAATAGTTGTTATTCCCTCTGCGGGGCCGACCTGATTACCTCTGTATCCCTTCGTAGCACTCTGCTGGATTTTTAAATGACGTAGTCTGAGCTATGCATTTTCTCATGTGCCTATTTTACAGGTCTACCAACTTTCCGATTTATGCTGTTACTACTTCTGTCTTAACTTCAAATCTTGTTAACATGGTGAATTTATTTTGTCAAGTTTTATGATGGGGAGTTCCTCATTTATATGTTCGACTTCTTGCTGGCTAAACGCTTTTTGGGGCCTCTTCTCAAGTACGTCCTTAGAAAAGTAGATCTCTCATAAATGTCACACTTGACTTGTAATAACTCCTTGCTGGATCGCTACCTCATGGAATGTTGAGTGTTAATTACGACCCTTCAGCTGTGTATTTCGTTGCTTCGTTAATGGCCTTTCTAACGACCTTTTTCACTTAAACTGTCAAAAATAATGGTGTAGCATTTATTAGTGCCCCATGTTGGTAGCGACAAATGTAATGGTTTCGCTAGCCCACACTGTTGGGAGAGAAATGTAACTGTTTACCTTTGCCTAAGCTATGTTGTTTTAATGGGCGCCAAGACCTCAATGCAATGTTGAAATCTAAATTTGTATTTAACAACGTCTAGCTCTGGCAGAACACATTCAAGACTCTATTCACTCAGATCGTGGTATGATTTGATCATTAACCCAACAAACAATTGTATCAGGAGAAGGAATTGGTCTATATCTAATGCTACCTACTGAAAGCAAAGATTGCATTGTAAAAGAAATGAATTTATTATATAAAACAAGTATAGCAAAATTAATAATAATAATAAGTTTAAAATTTAAATTGGAGCGTTGTGATTTGAATATTACCGATAGAAAATTACGTGAAAACGGAGTCTGATAAATTGATTTTACTCTTATTTCCAAGCTATGAAGTTACTGAATTATGAAATATAAAACAAAGAAAAATGAGAGATTGCGTATTTCTGCGTCATTAGCGCTTACCCCTGGAAATTGCCAAAGCATTTCCCTCGTTCTTGATGATGCTGTGTGCTTCCCACAGTCTCCTGGACGTCGTCATCTCCGTCGAAATTTGATGATATTCTGGTAGATTAGATAATTCTATGGTCCGTACATCGGACCCAAACTCTCGTAAAACCGCACTGGTTACGTTTTACAAAAGTTCGTCGCTAACTCCACTGAACATCGGAGCGTCACGCACTTGCGACCGTACACTGCAAGTTCTACACCGATTGTCACTAACTCCCCTGAACATCGGAGCGACACGCACTTGCACCCATACTCCTCAAGTATTTCACAGATTGTCCTCGTTTCACGGCGCGTCGAACGATATATCCACATGCCGGCTCCCCACTCTTCAGTCCCAACTAGCTTACGTCGTCTCCCCGGATTGGCTGAACCACCACGCGATCTTCTCCTCCTCCGGGTCATTACACTCGGCGACAGGGTTCCGTTTCAACAATTCGCCTCTTCTTGACGATGCGACCCAAGATTGCGTCATGCTCCTCGACAGGAATCAGCTTGTATTAGAATTCCCAGTGAGTCACGTCTCTCAATATACCCTAAATGACGAAAACTCCGTAAAATTCCGTAATCGCATAATTTTCTATGATATCGTCGTTCGTAATAATTTGCTTGTTAGCGTTTTCTAAGACATAGAAAACCTATCTGTATGCTTATAATTTTTATAAAATGCTCCGAAAATATCTTAATAATAATTATAATAAATTAATAATAATAATAAATTACCATGAAAAATTCTCTTGGCTGAACAATTTGCCGCGTAAATAAATATAGAATGGCTTCCTACTGACTTATGCCAGTTGCATAAAAAACCCTCGAAAAACACGTTACATATTCGCCTCGGATCATCGGATGATTTACCGTGACGACGGTCCATTATCCGATTATCCCAGACACGTTAATAAACCCCATCCAAAATACATATTACATAAATGAAATCACCCTAAATTACAGATATATACACTCATAATTTTTCTTCACGCACTTTGCGTCAAAGTTTGTTGTCACTATGGATTGCACTTTGCAACCAGTCCAATGTTTTACATATAGAATAGTGTTCCATGGATATTTCCGCCTCTCAAATTGCTCTATGTTGGAGAAATAGACATAATTAATGTGTGAGCACAATGTATTTATGATGTCATATCACACGCATTGAAGGTGTTCTGATATATTTATATCATCATTGAACTTCCTAATTTCACTGGAGGTCCCTTCCTTATGGTGAAATTTAATCTCACTTATCACTGAGCACACGATTGTGGCAGCGCCTCGTGACCATAATACTTAATCTCTCTTTGAAGTAGATTAAATTAATATTGACTTCTGAAAAAAAAAACAGTAAATGCGCATTACATATAACACCAAATATTTCTGTGCCGTAATCGCCCTGTCTTCTTAAGTTCCCGTAGACCATATTCTACTTAATACTAGTTCTCAACACAGACCATTTCTCCTGACACAAATAATACCTTTGTACAAATTACCTTAAATTACACACTTACAAATCTTACATGGCGAGGCCGTAAACAGAAATCACGTGTGCTGATATGTATGAGTTTCATGAAGGACTGTCTCGCATTCTGATGGCCCATCTTTTATCTCGTGGACGCCTTAAGCTAACAAGCCCTATACAAGCGCTCCCCCATCTCTTGGAGATAAATGGGAACCCATCAGCGCTGCCAAAATGGCCTTGGTGCATCGAGACAATTTAGTGCTCAACAGCATCCGACAATCCCGTCATATTTCCCTGTACCTTAAAAACTCTCATTTACTTACATACTACCCCCCTGTGTGACTTCCGATACGCCTGCCTTAAGACCAGATCTTCCACGCACCAGATACCACACTTACTCATTTGATAGGCTGGCTCGCCAGCTAAACACACTCCCTTTATGACACATATTTTCGTAGACTATGTATATTATACGTCCCGTATAATCTGTTTCCCTCACTATTCTCCAGCACATATGCTGTTTTGCCAATACGTTTGGAAACTATAAATGTTTCTGCGTCACCTGCTTCCAACCTTGCAAGTGGCTCCCTTAAATGAACGTCATCACGTTGCTCTACCTAGCATATTTCTCAGTGTCTGTAACGATGCCCTGTTGCTACTGTCCACACATGCACATATTAAAATACCATCCTCTGCTTTAACCACAGGATAATCCCTACATAAATTAGTGTCCCTCGATAGCATGTCTGCAAGAATGTTATCTTTACCTTTAATATATTTTACTGTGAATTCGTATTCCTGCAGAGCAAGAATCCACCTACTAACTCTGTTAGAACTGAGTTTACAAGTTCTCATATACAGTAATGCATGGTGATCTGTGTGGATCTCAAATTTCCCCCCTACTAAATACATTCTAAATTTCCCTAAACTGAAAACAATACCTAAAAGCTCTAACTCAGTAATCGTGTATCTTTTCTCCGCTGCAGTCAGTCCTCGCGAGGCTAAAGATACAATGCACAGATTACCCTCATCATCTTTCTGACATAATACTCCAGCAATGCCTATATGTGAAGCATCTGTCATAACCACATATTCCTTATCTTTTAACGGATATTTCAGCACTACAGCTTTCTCAAAACCTTCCTTCAGCGCTCTAAAAGCCTGTTCATGCTTGGACTCCCATCTCCACCGAGTCCCACTTTTAAGCAATTCCCTGAATGGTTCTACCAACCCTGAGTATTTAAGAACGAACCTCCTGAAAAAGTTGCAAATTCCCAGGTAAGTTTTTAACTGTTTAACATTCTGTGGCACCTCTGTGTTAAGTATCTTATTAACCCTACTTTCTTCTGGTGTTACACCTCTACTCGACACTCTATGACACAAAAATGTCACTTCTGACTGACAGAATGACGACTTAGACAGCTTCAAAGTGAACCCTGCCTGATCTAACTTCTGAAAAACTATATTTAAATGATGTAGATGCTCCTCAAAACTGCGTGAACTAATTACCATATCATCTATGTAAATGGTTACAAACTCTCCTGTGTCATCCCCTAATGCGATGTTTAAAGCCCTAATTAAAGCTGCTGAACTACTCTTTAACCCATAAGCTGTTCTACAAAATTGATAAAGGTTATATTTATGACTAAAAGCTGTAAATGGTCTATCTTCGTACATAAGTGGCACTTGCCAAAAACTGGAACTCAAATCTACACAAGTGAAATACTTCTTCCCCTCAAATGTTTGCATTAATTGCTCTATTGACATAGATTTCAGCTGATCTGAACTAATTCTACTGTTAACCAAACGAGCGTCTAAACAAATACGAACAGTGCCGTCGGTCTTGGGTACCGTGATCAAAGAATTAACATATGGACTGTTCGAGTGCTCAATAATCCCATCTTCAAGCATCTGATTAATTTGTGCCTCAACTGCACTCTGATAAGCGAAAGGTACAGGATATCTATGTCCTGTGAATACTGACCTATCAATAACGTTCAATGAATGTGTATAGCAATTGGCCATACCAATGCGATCCTCAAACACTCTCCTATTACACCATAACACATCATAGAGCCGAACACATTGTTCCACCTCTATATCTCCCTGAAATGCAGCATCACGTAACGAGTCCTCTAGACTTCCGTTCGTAATCACACTGCCCACAAAACATGGAGAACCCCGCTCTACGGCTGGCGATATCTCATTTAAAGTACAAATCACACCTACAATACTACTCCTCTGAATATGGTCATTGAACGCTACTTCTACTTCAGAATCTCCCCATTTAAATTTCAAACTCCCTACATCATAACATAAGTTACCAGACACTCTACTTAGCCACTCTGAACCCAAGATAACACTGAATACTAAATTTGGAATTACAAGGCAAATCTGCTTCTCTACATGATTATTAATTTTAATGTCTACTAAAACTTGCTTAGAAATTACCTTAGACCTCTTCCCAACAGCTGTGATAACAAAAGTGCTTTTAATTGGCATCTCCTCAAAATTTACTCCAGTTCCTTTCATTTTATCATAAAATGCACTACTTATGCAACTCTTCATACAACCACTATCAATTAAAACATCTGTGTACGCCTCGGACACGTTAAATTTAACTATGGGGCTCTTACTAACCACTTCCTGAATAATACCTTCATCATTTAGTTCATGTAATAATTCATTTCTTACATTTAGGTCATAGGGTTCCTGTATAATTGTATGGACAGGGCATGCTACAGACTGAGATTCTGACCTTACTTCGCAGCCTGGTTCGCGTTTAAAGAACCGCTACAGCTGGCCGTAGTACTACTAACTACTGAACTAGTCTGGTTGTTCTGGGCTGTGTTGTCATTGTTTGGCTGTATATTACTACCACTAGGCTGTCCTCTTCCTTGACCCCTATTCTGGTTGTAATTATTGTCATTATAATTTCTCCCTTGATTTCCCCTGAAATCATTGTTTCTCCCTTGATTTCCCCTGTAATCATTGTTTCTCCCTTGATACTGATTACCATAGCCATTTCCTCTGTTCTGATTTAGCTGATTATTATTATTTCTATTTTGAGCGTTGGCCCCTTCGCCACCGTTCCCTTGAACTTCTTGATGCCTGGCTTCATTAGGTCTATTATTATTATTACCCTGGTTCCGATTGAAATTGTCATCATAACCCCCTCTCCCTAGTGCATCAAATGTGCTTAACAAATTTTCTACTTGTGATATAGTCTTTACATTCTGGATACAAGCAGCCTCCTTGATCCTATAGGGAAAGTGCCTAAGTAGCAACCTTACCACATCACTTTCCTCCTTCAAGCCATCCAGATATTTACACACTAATACCTGCCCTAAAAAGTATTCGGTCATGGTGGAGCTTCCTTTAGGGTTATATTTACCACACACTACTCCCTCACGATGCTGCGACTGAATAACCTCATTCCAGAACTTTTCACAGAATTTCATTTTAAAATCATTGATATCAGTAAACTTGTCTCTGTAGACAGCAAACCAATTCCTCGTTTCCCCCACAAACACTTGTTCTAAAATTTCAACTACCTGGCACCACTCAATACTACCATTTTCCAACCTTTCCCCGAATTTATTTTCTATAGTGTTCATGAACTCCATTGGGCACCCCTGTCGATTGCTGAACTTACCCAGTTCTACCTCCCTGTGTGTGCTATTCACAAAAACTGGCCTATTCTGACTATTTTCTTGCCTGATCCTAGCTTTTAATTTTAATTCTAATTCTGCGATTTTCTCCTCAGCCTTCCTCTCAATACTGTTTACTGTTAATTTAATGTTTCCTTCTGACTCTTCTACTTTATCATATAGCTTTGCTTGTTTCTCCTCAATCTTGCTAATGCTTTCCCTATTACTCTCTCTTAAATCATTTACTTCTGCAACTATTTGTGAGTGGACTTTCTCCATTCTACCCCCCAGCTGTTCCTTAACCTCTTTAGTAGCTACCTGAATTTTGTCAATTTCTCCCCCCAATTGCTTTTTGACCTGCTGTGTTTCCAGTTGCACTAGTTCTTTTAAATTTTCAGCCTGTGTACTGATTCTAATTTCCAACTCCTCCTGTACTTTTCCTAATTTTCTGTCTACATCTGCAATAATCTCTTTAGCCTTTTCTTCCATCACCCCCCTGATCTCACCTCTAATCAGTTCGAATTTGTCACTCATTTCCCTACTGTTTTGTTCTAATTTAGCATTTAAAGTTTCAGTACTCTCTCTATTTTCCTTACTGTTTTGTTCTAATCTTGCATTATTCTGTTCTAATTTTGCATTTAACGCTTCTGTACTTTCTTTATTTTCCCTACTGTTTTGTTCTAATTTTGCATTATTCTGTTCTAATTTTGCATTTAAAGCTTCTGTACTTTCTTTATTTTCCCTACTGTTTTGTTCTAATTTTGCATTATTCTGTTCTAATTTTGCATTTAAAGCATCACTACTAACTTTGTTCTGATACATGAACTCGAGAAGTAAAGTTTTTAATTCTGGTTGGCCGCCTACACTCCCTGTTTCAGTATCGGGATTTACCTCCGCTACCCCGGTACTACCATCACTCGACATACTGCTCGTATCATCATTCTCCAGTTGATGACCACTACGTAACCTCATCTGTCTTTCTTTCTCATCCCCCATAATGATATACACTGATAAAGACAAATAACCCCCAAAATACAGGCACAGAAATATATACCCTTCTCCTTCCACAAATGTTATTAGGTTTTCATCCCCAGGTTGTCGGCGCCAAATGTAGCATTTATTAGTGCCCCATGTTGGTAGCGACAAATGTAATGGTTTCGCTAGCCCACACTGTTGGGAGAGAAATGTAACTGTTTACCTTTGCCTAAGCTATGTTGTTTTAATGGGCGCCAAGACCTCAATGCAATGTTGAAATCTAAATTTGTATTTAACAACGTCTAGCTCTGGCAGAACACATTCAAGACTCTATTCACTCAGATCGTGGTATGATTTGATCATTAACCCAACAAACAATTGTATCAGGAGAAGGAATTGGTCTATATCTAATGCTACCTACTGAAAGCAAAGATTGCATTGTAAAAGAAATGAATTTATTATATAAAACAAGTATAGCAAAATTAATAATAATAATAAGTTTAAAATTTAAATTGGAGCGTTGTGATTTGAATATTACCGATAGAAAATTACGTGAAAACGGAGTCTGATAAATTGATTTTACTCTTATTTCCAAGCTATGAAGTTACTGAATTATGAAATATAAAACAAAGAAAAATGAGAGATTGCGTATTTCTGCGTCATTAGCGCTTACCCCTGGAAATTGCCAAAGCATTTCCCTCGTTCTTGATGATGCTGTGTGCTTCCCACAGTCTCCTGGACGTCGTCATCTCCGTCGAAATTTGATGATATTCTGGTAGATTAGATAATTCTATGGTCCGTACATCGGACCCAAACTCTCGTAAAACCGCACTGGTTACGTTTTACAAAAGTTCGTCGCTAACTCCACTGAACATCGGAGCGTCACGCACTTGCGACCGTACACTGCAAGTTCTACACCGATTGTCACTAACTCCCCTGAACATCGGAGCGACACGCACTTGCACCCATACTCCTCAAGTATTTCACAGATTGTCCTCGTTTCACGGCGCGTCGAACGATATATCCACATGCCGGCTCCCCACTCTTCAGTCCCAACTAGCTTACGTCGTCTCCCCGGATTGGCTGAACCACCACGCGATCTTCTCCTCCTCCGGGTCATTACACTCGGCGACAGGGTTCCGTTTCAACAATTCGCCTCTTCTTGACGATGCGACCCAAGATTGCGTCATGCTCCTCGACAGGAATCAGCTTGTATTAGAATTCCCAGTGAGTCACGTCTCTCAATATACCCTAACTGACGAAAACTCCGTAAAATTCCGTAATCGCATAATTTTCTATGATATCGTCGTTCGTAATAATTTGCTTGTTAGCGTTTTCTAAGACATAGAAAACCTATCTGTATGCTTATAATTTTTATAAAATGCTCCGAAAATATCTTAATAATAATTATAATAAATTAATAATAATAATAAATTACCATGAAAAATTCTCTTGGCTGAACAATTTGCCGCGTAAATAAATATAGAATGGCTTCCTACTGACTTATGCCAGTTGCATAAAAAACCCTCGAAAAACACGTTACAATGGGACTTTATATATCAGCTAGTATTCAATAAGCCACCTGCGTGTCTTGCAGTGTTTCTGAAGCTTATTTCACTACGAATTCTCCCTCTTGGTTTCTTACTGTTTCTATCAAACTCTGACATATTTGTATATAAATGGTCAAGGGTTCACTTGTGCCAATATCCAAATGGGCACAATGTATAGAGATAAATAAATAGGCCAACGAGATATTAAAATAAGTTTAAACCAGTTAAGACTCATTATACACTTACAGATATTCAGATATCATCATATAACCTACAACTATGCATAATGAATTATTCAAAATAAACTGATATTTATATTCAAGACTTAAATTGTCTCCTAATATATCATAAAACATTCCTGTTCTAAAGCTGAAGTCGAAAAATCTGCTGTTGCAAAACATTTGTTGGAAAATGATGGCCACAATATCAATTGGAAAAGTGCAAAATTTTGAACAGTTTAATTTCAATCATAAAATTATACGAAATATATTATATGGAAATATTCTGACAAAAAAAATGTGGATTAATTTTTCGCCCCTCAGCGTGGTGCACCCCTATGCCGGGGCCTAAATCCAGTCTATATTACGAACGGATTGTTGGCTTACTGAAACAGCCGTTACTATCCATCGAAGTTATCCCCGTGGATGGTTATGCACTTTTGAGAACGACTGAACAAGTCCTGGAAACTCCTGGCATAGTCTTCTTTAGGAATAGCCTTCAGTTTGGGGTCGTCAGAACTCTAAATTGAAAGCAAGAGAGAAGCGTGAATTTATGCAACCTGCCTTGCACACCTGATAGGGCGGCAGTGAGAAGGGTGAATTTATGCCACCTAACGTGCACACCTGTTCGACGGGTGGCAGGGAGAAGGGTGAATGTTCCGTGGAATGGAATGGTCCTGAAAACCATCGTCATGGGTGACGAGACCTGGTGCCTGAGGTACGACCTCGAGTGCAAGCGTCAAAGTATGGAGTATTGGGGTCCAGGTTCGCCGAAAAGCCCTGAAGGGCCAGAGGTTTTCTGACATTTCGGACATCGAACGTAATGTGACGACCCAACTGAAGGCTATCCCTCAGGAAGACTATGCCAGGAATTGTACAGCCGTTCTAAGAAGTGCATGACCATCCACGGGGATTATTTCGAAGGATAGTAACGGCTGTTTCAGGTAAGCCAACGATCCGTTCGTATTATAGACCCATTCACCGAACTTTTCAGACAGAGGGTGTACAATGATTGCGTCCACAAATTTTCAAGATAGGTTTCGACCTGTCTTACCTGATACTTACCTTGTTAGAATATTGTATTCAGTTGCGCAATTTTGTTCCAGTCTCAGCGCGGGCTACACAGTGTCTACCTCACGCCAGCGAAGTGGAGGTCCTGACAGGTCCACACTTTGGGGGCCGTATTGCAGTGGAGGCTGCCGATGGTGAGCGCTGTGCAGTGGATGGGGATCCAGACAGCTCTAGGGACACCTACATCCTGCGCATCAATCACAAGGAGTGCGGCAGCCACCAGAACTCCACCACAGTAGCTACCTACGTGCTGGTCCAAGAGAACCTTCCCATCCTGACCCACAGCACCCGGCGCTTCTTGGTGCTGTGCACCTACCAGCCGGAGACCCTCACTGTGCGAGCGGGGTATGTCTTCTGTCCTTCTCTCTGGAATTTTCTAGACGGCTTATTGTGTGTTCGTGTACTAGCTGTCACCCCGGAGGTCCGGTTCGATTCCCAGCACTGCCAAGAAATTGCATTCTGCTCTGAGGCAAAACTGATAAAAGATAGATTAGATTCTCACCTGAGCCATCTTTGAAGTGGTTTTCCGTGGTTTCCCCACTTATACTCCAGGCAAATGCCGGGATGGTTCCTAACCTATGGCAACGGACACCTACTACCCAATTATCACCTACATTACAAATATACACACTATTACAGATACCACAATGAAATGAAAATCCACAGCCTGCTTCCAGTCTCCGACCGGGTCAGGAATGGAATGAATGAAGCCCCCATCTAGCGGCGAGGATATGAACTGTGCCGGCTGCCGAGGCCTGACGCACTCCTCTGGGGCAATGATTAAATGAATGACAAATGAAATGAAATGATAGGGGAGAGTGTTGCTGGAATGAAAGTTCGACAGGGAAAACCGGAGTACCCGGAGAAAAACCTGTCTGCCTCCGTTTTGTCCAGCACAGACCTCACATGGAGTGACCGGGATTTGAACCACGGACCCAGCGGTGAGAGGCCAGCGTGCTGCCGCCTACGCCACGGAGGCTGCAGATACCACAATAACACAGGTTATTAGACAAATTCTCTATCCACACCAGTGTCCAAAAACTAAGCATAATCACTAAACGAGGTCATACCGCCTGATAGAAATGTCAGACGGATTGCTGAACAAACGAAAGCTGAATCACACACCAAACGTCACACAACTTGTCCAATAAAACAGTGTCAGAAGGGTTCTGATAGCTAAGGCACACCTTTGACAACAACTAACAAACCTTGGCAATGTCTTCCACAACAAAATATGCTGTTAATAGGGTGTATAGTTACCCCTACCGGCCACACATGATTCGCAGCGACGTGGCATGCTCGCTATCAGATGGTCCAAGAGCTCTTGTGGCAGTCGATCCCATTCCTCCGAAAGTGCAATGCGAAGATCTTGGAAGGTCCTTCATGGAGGCTGACGGGATGCAATTCGCCTCCCCAATGCATCCCAGGCATATTCTATAGGATTCAGATCCGCAGACCTCGCTGGCCAGTCCATGCGATGAATGTCTTCCCCAGCCAGAAATTCATCCACCAGAGCAGCGGGGTGCGGCCGGGTATTATCGTCCATTAAGAAGAAGTGTGGACCAACCGCACCTCTGAAGAGTCGAACATGTGGTCTCAGTAGGCCTACCTCATCCCTGTATCTCCGAGTGTACACAGTGTTCCTTGGATCACCCATGAAGATGTGCAGGTCCGTACGGCCATTCAACATGATACCGCCCCACACCATGACGCCACCACCACCATACTGGTCCCATTCCACGATGTTCCTGTGGTTGTATCGGCTACCCGGTTCTCTCCAGATTAATGTGCGACGGGAATCGTTGTGCAAACTGAAGCGAGATCATCTGAAGAGCACATGCCTCCATTCATTCATGGACCAGTTTTGACGTTGACGGCTCACCAGTAAACGGGCCTGTCTGTGCTGGAGTGAGCGGGACGCACAACGCCGGACGTCTGGCAAACAGCCCTGCTGTTCTGAGTCTCCAGTACACAGTTTGCCGGGAATTGCCGGAAACGGCAACCCCTGAGGCGGCTGCATGCTCCACCGACAATTGTCTTGCAGGTGCACTCCGATTTCGTCGGGCGGTTAAGGCCAGATATCGGTCCTGCTGTGGGGTGGTTACTCTTGGTCGACCTGGTACTGGCCTACGACTAACATCTCCTGTGTCTCGAAATCTTCTCCAATGCCTGGAAATGACACTTATTGGCACATTCAAGAATACGGCGACTTCGGTCTGTGTCCGGTGTGCTTCCAGGTGCCCAAGTATTCTACCCGGCAAAACGGGGTCCAAATGGCGTCGTTGTGCCATTATCTTGTCACGTACACCATGAGTCTACACTCCGCACACTATAACAGGGCAAGCACGACTGAGGGAATATGGGGTGCAGGCAATGGCTGTGTTTACCTTGCGGTTACGCCGCTAGTTAAAGCAGGGAATACTCCTTTCCTATGCAGAGTGAACACGTAAGGTTGGCACGACATATGCCCCAAGCCCCTAATACGAATTAACAACGAAAAAGAAAACAAGAAAAAAAAGAAGGCAGCAGATTTTTCTGAATGCATTCCTTGCTTCTAATCCCCCCGTGGCACTACAGCCCATGAAAGCGCTCTGGTCGACCAAGCGACCGCTGCCCAGCCATTTGGCCTGCAGATTGTGGGGTGACGCGTGGTCAGCGCGTCGGGTCCTCTTGACCATTAATCCTGGTTTACCTGACCTGGCGCTGCCTCACTTGCCAATTGTCCTCATGTGGCTGAGTGCGTCCAATTTCAGCCTTCACGTCAGTTTCTAAAATTCCTGATGGAGCTAGGAATCGAACCCGGTTCCTCCAAGTGAAATGCAGGTACGCTACCCCTACTCCATTGGACTGGATTATTTCTTGCTTCTGTAGTTATTTATTTCTGAATGTTGTGATAAGTGGTGTTGGACCTATATTCAAATTTTTAAGCAATTCGTTCTGCCTCTATTTTATGTGACGTTTTCTTAGAATCAAAAGCAAGATTTCACAGTTCGTTATTCTGAAAGCATACATCATACTCAACATTTCTAGATAAACGTAATTCACGGTCCAAAATATTGAGGGTCCTTCTTCTAACTCCCGAAGCGTAAAGAATCTTAGACTGTTCACGAAACAAACATAAAAATACAACGAAGAACAGGCTGATTCCAACTAAATGTTGTAGTTTTACTGCTATGTGGGGGCAGCTGCAACACCACAACTTCTACCCTGTTTTGTGTTGGTTTATTAGAGAACACACCTCAGTTCAGGGTCTAGAGCTGAGTTTGGTGCTTAAACGAGACACCTAGCTCTAAGTATGTATGTCTACCCCCATATTATTCCCATTTTCCAACGGGCTCGGGGATGAGATGCTATGGAAGTCTTTGTGGCGGATGGTTTTTACGGACGGATGCCCTTCCTGCCGCCAACCTCATGAGAGGAGTTAATGAGAGCATAAATGAATATTGGTGAATGAAACTGGGCAAGGATGTGGAAGGAAGTGGCCGTGGCCTGTCAGAAGGTACTGTCCCAGCATTTGCCTAGAGTTGAAAATGGGAAACCACGGAAAACCATTTCAAGATCTGCCAACGGCAGGGCTCGAACCTAACGCTGTCGGTTGACACCTAGCTCCAAGTATGGTTCCATATTTTGTTCTAAATTCACTTTAGTTTCGTAAATTCAAACCAACCATATGTAGTGTATCCATCGTAAATCTATTCAAAATACCCAATTGTTAAGTATAAGTTGTTCAGCCATTCGTGACCGGTCGTATACGCTAGAGAATTTTACAGCGAGTCTACATATTATCACGTGGTGTCTCCTTGACTGTGTTCCGGTGCACGATCATTCAGCACCTCTTCGGTAACCAGTATTGGAGCTCACTTGTTACTTTGTTGTCGTTACGGTCCGTACATTGACAGCCCGAGTAGAACACTGAGACCGGCCTACGCATGCGCTGCACGGGGAGACTGCATTTGCGTTGGTCACACACGTATGAGGGCTCGATATGCGCGGATTCACCAATGCGCACGTAAATTGTGCCGGCCAAGAAGAACTGGCTCATGTATACCTTGATTTATTCCACACCTTACTTTTCTCAGATACCGTACCTCAGTAGAAACGTATGTGTATTGCATTTGAATTCCTTGCTTACGCACCAAGTTTTTGTCCTACGGCGCAGCCGTGCTCGTTTAAATGTGCACAACGACCGCATGGGCAGCTGCAGCAAGTCCGGAGATCATGTATTCAAATCCCGGCGCTGGCAGTGGCTATCCTGAGTGTTGCCTGGCTGCATGGCTCGGCGGTAACGTCCCCGCTTGCTGGGCCCCAAGGTTGCAGGTTCGTATCCTGGCGCAGTCAGCTGGCATTTAAGGGTGCGAAAATGCGAGGCAGCCGTGTCAGTAGATATACGGGCACATTAAAGATCCCCTTCGGGGCAAAATCCGGCACCCCGGCGTCTCTAAAACCCAGAGTAATTAAAAGGGACGTAAAACCTATAACATTATTATCCTGTGTGTGTTCTTTCCCCTCACTCTATCCATGAAAATGCTGGGATAGCACCATATTTCAAGTCTCGGGGTGCTTACCCCATCCCTGTCCACCATACAGCTACACACACTACAGTCAACATATCAATACAGGTTACCAGACAAATTCAACACACACCCAACTACACGGAGTTAGACCAACATGTCCCAAGCCTCTTCATTGAATTAACAACCAACAACAACAACAACACCCAAGTTTCTACATATACTGTATACAGTTATTTCCTCATGTTTTCTTAAAAAACTAGAAAAACAGTTCAGGCCTTAAATTATTTCATAGCGATAAAATTTATTCAATTATTTTCCCTTTTGTTTCAGTATCAACCTGCCATCTCAAGGTTCTCGCGATGATCCTAACAGTGACAATATGTTGGATCAACCCCACTCTCAAGCTATACCGTATGATGCTAATCAACTACAACTCGAATCTGTGAATGATGTGAGGGTTTCACGTCTGCTGCATGACAGACAGACTGTAGAAGCCCGCTCTGCTGACTCACTTCAAGGTAAGGTCCAGTCTCTGTCTACAATGTGTGGTAGGCCAGCTAGTATATTTCATGACATACAAATTGCTGACTTGCATCAAGGTAAGTTCCAGCACCTAACAGGTATTGAAGGTATCTGATCAAAAATTACCCCAGTCCAAGAATGGAAACAATCAGCTTCAAGTACTGCTCGGGTGCAAGCTCTGTGAACCTGAGAAGAATCGCGGACGATGACGATTCATGATGACAGACGTACTGGGTTCCCGGTCCGTGCGTTGTAACAGAATCAAACATATTGGTCGGTGACTCACTCACTCATTCGCACACCATAGTGGTTTCAGCAACGGCCCTATGTTAACAGTATTGGAATACACAAGAATACCAGATAACACGGCGGACTGTTGACAGGCCCTTCTCTTCTCGCCTGCCCCTTCCCCTCACCCCGCAAGGTCACAGAGCTTGGACCCGAGCAGTACTATAGTCTGCATTACGAAAGAAGAATGCTGACAGCTGTCATCCGCCTGTAAGGTGAGGTGAGCAGAGAGTGGGGTAACAGTTTCCATGGCAACAACTAGCCGTGTGGCAATGTACTCACGGGCAACGGCGAGTGCAGGCCCAACACAATATCCTTTCATAGCGTTCCTTGCTACTCACTGTCACTAATATCCCGCGTACCTGTTAAAATGCATTTGCTTATTCTTTCATAGGATGGAACACTGAAAGCTGCAAACGTTTGGAAACACATAAACTGACATTAATCTGTATGAAATATACTCATTGTTTGTAACACCATATGAGTCACTTATTGTAAAAAGCATTTACTAATTCAGGTACCTCCGCGAGCTTGCACACCAGCTGACCAACGTTTTTTTTTTTTTTTTGAAAAGACTCGCGCACCAACTTTTTAGCCCACTTTCGATTTTTGCAAATATGAAAGTAGACTTATGAGATCATCACAGGGCGAAAAAAAGTGTGTCTGTCTGTGTGTGTGTATGTGTGTGAGTCTGTCTGTGTGTGTGTGTGAGTGTGTGTACTCTGAATGTCTGTCCCCCCCCCCCCCCTATCAATTCGAACACGGTGAACGCGAATGGAACGAAATTTGGTACAAAGGTAGCACTAGCAAAGGACACCTCAGTGTCATGTTTTATATCGCCGCCATCTTGACGGAAACGTAATGGCGGCGACACAAATGTTCAAAGCTTAAATCAAATTACGACTAACCTAATCATCCGATCTCTACCAAATTTTGCAACAACATACCTTTATGGAGGAAGCATCCTTTGAACAAATTAATAGGTCATTAGCCTAATAGTTTGCGGATGGCGGCCATCTTTGTGTCAAAATCGATTCCCCCTATTAATTCAAACACGGTGAAAACGAATGGAACGAAATTTCGTACAGAGGTAGCACTAGCAAAGGGCACCTCAGTGTCATGTTTTATATCGCCGCCATCTTGACAGAAACGTAATGGCGGCCACACAAATATTCAAAGCTTAAATCAAATTACGACTAACATAATCATCCGATCTCTACCAAATTTTGCATCAACATATCTTTATGGAGGGAGCATCCTTTGACCAAACTAATAGGTCATTAGCCTAATATTTTGCGGATGGGGGCCATCTTTGTGTGAAAATCGATTCCCCCTATCAATTCGAACATGGTGAAACCGAATGGAACGAAATTTGGTACCGAGGTAGCACTAGCAATGGGCACCTCAGTGTCATGTTTTATATCACCGCCATCTTGACGGAAACGTAATCGCGGCCACCCAAATGTTAAAAGCTAAAATGTAATTACGACTAACCTAATAATCTAGTCTCTACCAAATTTTGCAACAACATATCTTTATGTAGGAAGCATATTCTGACCAAACTGCAAGATCATCAGCCCAATAGTTTGCAGATGGTGGCCAAGTATGTGTGCAAATCGATTCCCCCTATCAATTCAAACACGGTGACACCGAATTGAACGAAATTTGGTACAGAGGTAGCACTAGCAAAGGGCACCTCAGTGTCATGTTTTATATCGCCGCCATCTTGACGAAAACGGAATGACGGCCACCCAAATGTTAAAAGCTTAAATCAAATTACGACCATCCTAATAATTTGATCTCTACCGGATTTTGCAACAACATGCCTTTTTGTGGAAAGCATCTTATGACTGACAACAAGGTCATCAGCCCAATAGTTTGCAAATAGCGGCCATGTATGTGTGCAAATCCATTCCCCATATCAATTCAAACACCGTGAAACTGAATTGAATTTTTTTTTTTTACAGAGGTAGCACTAGCAAAGGACACCTCATATTCATGTTTAAATCCCTATAGCACGCTGTATTTCAACAAGCTACTACAACCAACATTCAATTATACTCTTTGAAAAGGACAAAGAGTTATAACAATACCCATGCATTTAGGAGAAAGTAGGCTATATATTCTTTACTGAACATCTTGTTTTAACATGAATTCTCTAATTTAGAAACCTTCGCGGGCGCGCGCTCAACAACTCACCAATGTTCATTTGTTGACACGTTACCGCGCCAAAAATTATCTCTTTAACCGACTCTCGCGCTAGCTATTATAAAATGGATTTACTGAATCAGAAACCTTCGCGGGAGTGTGCAAAACAACTCACCAAAGTTTCATTGCAATCGGATGAATGGTATATGAACGAATACGAGACAATCAAACTATCACGTAACATTTATTAGCCTACTTTCGATTTTTGCAAAAAATGAAAGTAGACTTATGAGATCAACACAGGGCGAAAAAAAGAGTGTCTGTGTGTGTGTGTGTCTGTGTGTGTGTGTGTGTGTCTGTGTGTGTGAGAGTGTGTGTACTCTGAATGTCTGTCGTCGCCCCCCCCCCTATCAATTCGAACACGGTGAACGCGAATTGAACGAAATTTGGTACAAAGGTAGCACTAGCAAAGGACACCTCAGTGTCATGTTTTATATCGCCGCCATCTTGACGGAAACGTAATGGCGGCCACACAAATGTTCTAAGCTTAAATCAAATTACGACTAACCTAATCATCCGATCTCTACCAAATTTTGCAACAACATACCTTTATGGGGGAGCATCCATTGACCAAACTAATAGGTCATCACCCTAATAGTTTGCGGATGGCGGCCATCTTTGTGTGAAAATCGATTCCCCCTATTAATTCGAACACGGTGAAACCGAATGGAACGAAATTTTGGTACAGAGGTAGTACTAGCAAAGGGCACCTCAGTGTCATGTTTTATATCGCCGCCATCTTGACAGAAACGTAATGGCGGCCACACATATGTTCAAAGCTTAAATCAAATTACGACTAACCTAATCATCCGATCTCTACCAACTTTTGCAACAACATACTTTTATGGGGGAAGCATACTTTGACCAAATTAGTAGGTCATTAGCCTAATACTTTGCGGATGGCGGCCATCTTTGTGTGAAAATCGATCCCCCTATTAATTCGAACACGGTGAAACCGAATGGAACGAAATTTGGTACAGAGGTAGTACTAGCAAAGGGCACCTCAGTGTCATGTTTTATATCGCCGCCATCTTGACAGAAACGTAATGGCGGCCACACATATGTTCAAAGCTTAAATCAAATTACGACTAACCTAATCATCCGATCTCTACCAAATTTTGCAACAACATACTTTTATGGGGGAAGCATACTTTGACCAAATTAGTAGGTTTGCGGATGGTGGCCATCTTTGTGTCAAAATCGATTCCCCCTATTAATTCAAACACGGTGAAACCGAATGGAACGAAATTTGGTACAGAGGTAGCACTAGCAAAGGGCACCTCAGTGTCATATTTTATATCGGCGCCATCTTGACAGAAACCTAATGGCGGCCATACAAATGTTGAAAGCTTATGTCAAATTACGACTAACATAATCATCCGATCTCTACCAAATTTTGCAGCAACATACCTTTATGGAGGGAGCATCCTTTGACCAATCTAATGGGTCATTAGCCTAATAGTTTGCGTATGGCGGCCATCTTTATGTCAAAATCGATTCCCCCTATTAATTCGAACATGGTGAAACCGAATGGAA
The DNA here is from genome assembly GCA_946902985.2 of Meconema thalassinum. Classification (NCBI taxonomy): domain Eukaryota; kingdom Metazoa; phylum Arthropoda; class Insecta; order Orthoptera; family Tettigoniidae; genus Meconema; species Meconema thalassinum. Next base: position 285,063,019 of record OX336393.1, on the reverse strand, counting down.
CGAAATTTGGTACAGAGGTAGCACTAGCAAAGGGCACCTCAGTGTCATGTTTTATATCGCCGCCATCTTGACGGAAACGTAATGGCGGCCACACAAATGTTCAAAGCTTAAATCAAATTACGATTAACCTAATCATCCGATCTCTACCAAATTTTGCATCAACATACCTTTATGGAGGGAGCATCCTTTGACCAAACTAATAGGTCATTAGCCTAATATTTTGCGGATTGCGGCCATCTTTGTGTGAAAATCGATTCCCCCTATTAATTCGAACACGGTGAAACCGAATGGAACGAAATTTTGTACAGAGGTAGCACTAGCAATGGGCACCTCAGTGCCATGATTTATATCACAGCCGTCTTGACGGAAACGTAATGGCGTCCACCCAAATGTTAAAAGCTAAATTGTAATTACGACCAACCTAATAATCTAGTCTCTACCAAATTTTGTAACACCATATCTTTATGTGCGAAGCATATTCTGACCAAACTGCAAGATCATCAGCCCAATAGTTTGCAGATGGTGGCCAAGTATGTGTGCAAATCGATTCCCCCTATCAATTCAAACACGGTGAAACCGAATTGAACGAAATTTGGTACAGAGGTAGCACTAGCAAAGGGCACCTCAGTGTCATGTTTTATATCGCCGCCATCTTGACGGAAACGGAATGACGGCCACCCAAATGTTAAAAGCTTAAATCCAATTACGACCATCCTAATAATTTGATCTCTACCAAATTTTGCAACAACATGCCTTTTTGTGGAAAGCATCTTATGACTGACTACAAGGTCATCAGCCCAATAGTTTGCAAATAGCGGCCATGTATGTGTGCAAATCTATTCCCCATATCAATTCAAAAACGGTGAAACCGAATGGAATGAAATTTTACAGAGGTAGCACTAGCAAAGGGCACCTCATATTCATGTTTAATATCCCTATAGCACGTTGTATTTCAACAAGCTACTACAACCAACATTCAATTATACTCCTTGAAAAGGACAAAGATTTATAACAATACCCCTGCATTTAGGAGAAAGTAGGCTATATGTTCTTTATTGAACATCTTGTTATCTATAGAAATTTTCATAAGCATAGCCTACGTCCATTAGCTCAAGTCTCACTGGGATAAAATGAAACACTAAATATTCACACCGATTTTAGAAATGTGTGCCTCAATTTATTAATTCACTCAAAATCATTTGCGGTGTCAGCAAATTTTACTGCTGTCTCTATACCACCTTTCACTAACATCACCTCATTAACGATAATCTACATTCATTAGCACGCATACCGTTTGGTGTTTGCGAGCACTATATTGGGACATATCCCGTAAATTTACCTCATAATAACGTTTTGTCCTACCAGTCTTCTTTTTTTAATCGCCCTTACACCATCTAAGCCGACCGCGGTAGCTACACACGCTAAGGCGTAAGGCCATAGAGCCAGGTTGCTCTGTAGGAAAGTGGATTAATAATAATAATGTTATTGGTTTTACGTCCCTTTTAACAACGGCAGCTTTTAGAGTCGCCGGGGTGCCAGTATTTTGCCCCGAAGGTTTTTTTTAACGTGCCAGTAAATCTACTGATACGGCTCCCTCTCATTAGCCCAACCTCAAATCCCTATACCGAAGAAAACAGGAGCTGACTGATGTGAAGATAAGCTTGATCACTCAGGCTTCAAAGTTCCTAGCTAATTTACAAGAGGATGGAAAAACAGATAGAGAGTTGGGTGAAGACCATTTTGGCTCCAGGAGAAACGTAGGAACAAGTGAAGCTGTACTCTTATGCTGATTCTGGGTGCTAGAATATGAAAGGATAAGAGAACGTTCATGGCATTTGTAGACTTAGAAAAGACTTTTGAAAACGTTGATTGGAGTAAGTTGTTTGACATTTTGAAAACGATTGGAATTAAGTACACGGATAGGATGGTGCTCTACACCATATACAGAAACCAGACAGCAGTTATACAATCGGAAGCACATGAAAGAGAAGCTGGTATTCAGAATGGTGCAAAGCAAGGCTGCAACTTATCACCTATACTTTCAATCTATTCATTGAACAAGCAATGTAGGAAATTAGAGAAATATTCAAAGTAGGAGTCAAGATTCAAAGAGAATTTGCTGATAACATAGTCATCTTAGCCGACACACCAGACGATTTGAATGAGTTTTTAAATGGTATGGATTCTGTCTTGAGGAAAGAATTCACGATGAAAATTGATAAATGTAAAACAACAATATTGGAATTCTGTCGAAAGAAATCAGAAACCCCTATAGATGTCAAATTGGCAGGTGAAAATCTAATGTAAGTGGGTGATTTCTGTTACTTATGAAGCAAAATAACCAGTGATGGATGAAGCAAAGAGTATATAAAAGTAGGTTAGCACAGGCAAGGAAAACATATCTACAGAAAAGGAATCTGTTGACATCGAATATAGATTTAGGTATTAGGAAGTCATTTTTGAAGGCCTTTGTCTGGAGCGTGGCACTCTTAAGGAAGGAAGCTTTTAGTTTTACATGACCGTTAATCATGCGATCATGAGCCACGGGACCCTTGGTCGAGCCCCTGCATTTTATCAACCTGTGACATTATTTTGGAGCTATTAAACTTGAATTTGCTTACGTGGAATCCGAACCACAGGACATGGCATTTCACTTCGAAAATCTCACATGCATTGACCGGGAATCGAATCCGGTCCACCTTGGTGAGAGGCCAACAGCTTGACCGCTGCGCCACCACGCCCCCAGCGTGGCACTCGATGGAAGTGAAACTTGGACTGTTGGAGCAGCAGAAAAGAGGAGAATTGAAGCGTTTGAAATTTGGTATTGCAGGAGAATGATGAAGATCAGTTGGGTAGATAGGGCTACGAATGGAGAGAGTGGGAAAGGAGAGATGTTTCTGGCGACTGCTAATGAAGAGAAGAGATAGATTGTAGGACACATACTAATACACCCAGGAATAGCAAACTTAGTTATAGAAGGAAGGGTCGAGGATAAGAACTGTAGGGGTAGACCAAGGTTAGAATATGTTAAATAGATTGCCTTGGATGCAGGGTGTGGTTGCTATGTAGAGATGAAACGATTAGCTCAGGACAGGGAAGCATGGATCGCTGCATCAAACCAGTCGAATGACTGAAGACTCAAACAACAACAAATGCCAGCTGACTGCGCTAGGATTCGCTCCTGCAATCTTGGACCCGGCAGGCGAGAACGTTACCTCTGAGCCACGCAGCCAGTCACAAGTGGATTAGGAACCAGCCATCAGACGTCCTTGAAGTGGTTTTCCATGTTTAACTCCAGGAAAATGCTAGGACGGTACCTTCTGATGTACTTCCAGCTTCAGCAGGGCCGTAGAGTGCGATCACGGACCCTTGGTCGAGCCCCTGCATTTTATCAACCTGTGACATTATTTTGGAGCTATTAAACTTGAATTTGCTTAACCCATAAAAATCCCAGTGGAATTTAGCAGGTCCATATTATCAGGTTACTTGGTTTTCAGTTCTTCAACCACTCTTTGACTCTGTTTGTTGTTTTACTTCAAGAATTGGATCTATGTGCATTTAAAATTTCATCTGGCCGTGTTTGGGCTCCGCAAGAATACGCCGTACTCCTTTTCAGAGATGTACGAAGTCAGTAGTGGAATTCCTCAGAGTTTGAATTAGGAACTTAGCACCTTATATAGGTTTCTTCAACTTCCGTATGTTATAAATTAATTGGACAACTCTTGACAACTTTGCTATTTCCCCGACTGAGAATCAAAATACGCAATGAATATTTAGAAAATTAATTTTCGTTCTCCTTGTAATGTCTTGGATACTATGCATTGGTTGCATTACCGACAGCGGTGGCTACGCTCGCTAAAGCACAGCAAAGCTCTCTGCCTACTCGGTAGACGCGTGGGTTCGAGGCCCCCCCCGTCGGCCGTCCTTGAAATGGTTTTCTGTGGTTTCTCCCATGTTCAACACCAGGCAAATGCTGGGACGGTACCTTTTGACAGGCCACGGCCGCTTCCTTCCACATCCTTGCCCAGTTTCATTCCTCTTAATCCTTTCCATCTCTCATCCCGACACGCAGGTCGCCCACGGGCGTCGTATAGAAAGACCTGCACTCGGCCTCTCAGGAGACCACACGACAAAGAAAAATTGGTTTCACTTACATAGAACATTGTCTTAAGAAAAAATTCAAAATGTTTCAGAAATTAATTTGATTGAAGTTGTCAACTGTAAGCCCCTCAGCAAGTCTGGGTCCCGGGACTGCTGCCCCGCTTGCCCCGCCCGCTCGTCGGTCTGACGTTCAGTCATCTCTCATCTCCTGTCGTGAGATTGGTACCGGGAAGAGTATCTGGCTGTAAAATATATTTCATCCGGGGAAATTCATCGCATCAAGGTGCCTCCGTGGCTTAGGCGGCAGCACGCCGGCCTCTCACCACTGGGTCCGTGGTTCAAATCCCGGTCACTCCATGTGAGATCTGTGCTGGACAAAACGGAGGCAGACAGGTTTTTCTCCGGGTACTCCGGTTTTCCCTGTCAAAAATTTCATTCCAGCAACACTCTCCACGATCATTTCATTTCATCTGTCATTCATTTAATCATTGCCCCAGAGGAGTGCGTCAGGCCTCGGCAGCCGGCACAGTTCATATCCTCGCCGCTAGATGGGGGCTTCATTCATTCCATTCCTGACCCGGTCGGAGACTGGAAGCAGGCAGTGGATTTTCATTTCATTTTCATCGCATCTCATTACCTAACCGGTTTAAACAGCAAAAATAAGAGATAGACACTCTATAGCAGGGCCATCCAGTCGTTGCGCTCGAGGAGCATTGGGCAGTCAGACTAGCGCTCCTTCCCCTACCACCACTACACTGTGGCAGCGAGGAGACGGACGATGTTCGGATCGCGCTGACTAGATACGTACGTACAGTCGTGGGGCCGATGGCTTTTGTGGGATTGTTGACATCATATTAATAGGACTGTTTTGCTATTTAAAAAAATAGACCGCATATTCAAATCGAATGGTACTCCGATGTGTGGAATGTGCAGGAAACGAACGCAAGTGTTAAGTAAAGAATATTGTGATTTATTCCAAACTGAAATGTGAACGTAATTAGAGAGGAAAATTCGACACCAATATGAACAGATAGTACAGACCTTGAGTGACTTTTGCTCCTTTATAAGCTGTACAAAAAAAATGAAATTTCCCATTCTGCTTTTATAGGCTGCTGCTTCACCACTCAATCTCTTCCTTTTTTTTTTTTTTGTATGATGTTCGGTCATGACCACTGTGAAACTGATTTACTTACACGCTATCAACAAAGCGCATTGGACTAGACTAGCGACTGCTGGATCGGCTGCTCACCTCAGCGCGGCAGTCAGACCGCGCGCTTAGCCAGCCAAGCTCCTCCCACCACTACCTATAGCCTACTACCTTCCACCAAAGTGTTCGGAGCACTGCCTTAGAGCGCGGCCGGAGCGCTGTGTGGGTGGCCATGCTCTACAGAAAGATGTTAAAATACGCTACAATACATTTTCACTACCGACAGTGGTGGCTACGCTGGCTAACGCGCAGCATTAGGTCATGGGGCCAAGCTCTCTGCTGACTCGGTAGACGCGTGGGTTCGAGCCCCACCGTCGGCCGTCCTTGAAATGGTTTTCCGCGGTTTCCCATTTTCAACACCAGGCAAATGCTGGGACGGTACCTTCTGACAGGTCACGGCCGCTTCCTTCCACATCCTTGCCCAGTTTCATTCACCATCATTCATTTCATCTCTCATTAACTCCTCTCATGAGGTTGGGGTCAGGAAGGGCATCCGGCCGTAAAAACCATCGCCACAAAGACTTCCATCGCATCTCATCCCCGACCCCGTTGGAAAACGGGAATAATAAGGGGTAGACATACAATACATTTTCACTGTAACTTAGTGGTAAAGATGATCAAGTGTTAAAGTATTTCATTTATAGAAATTTATATTTGCGGCATCTATACTTTATAAGCAATATAAATATGTTTCTTGTTTTTCAGACCAATCCATAGCTCAGCTGGTTTTAATGGTGATACTCCTTGTTGCTGGAGTGTTTGGTCTGGTCATTGCAGCCTGGTGGTATATTCCCAACTTAAGGAAACATGTCTTAGGTGAGTAAGTCTTATTTATTTTGATATTAATAACGTATTATACAAATACTTTCACTCCTAGTTCTCCTATCAAGCATATAAAAATATACTCGTAGATTTATTTGCAAATAGGGAAAATTACAATACAGCTACAACTTAAAATATAAATATACACGAAGTTAAAATATATACACTACTATTAGACTGTCATTTCCTGTTTCATTTTGTTTTGTTTTCCTTTTTGTAAAAATTCCAAGAGGGGATGGGTGAGGCTCTAAACCCATCACCCCCTGGCAACGCCACAATGTGCTTCTCTACAGCCATGGTTGAATCTATTCAAAATATAGTTTCTGAACAAGAAGATAAAATGGCACGATTTAAATAATATGCAATAGGAGTCATATTGATCGAGTAATAATGGCAGACAGATATGATGCTGTTGTGCATACAATAACTTTCATAGCGGCTTCGGTGGCGTAGTTGGTAGCATGCTAAGCTTCTATGCCCAATGGCGCGTCTTCAAACCTGCCCGAAGTCGTCGGATTTTTTAAGTGCCTTAAAAATCGCTCAGTATGCCTTTCTTCGGAGGGGAGGTAGAGCCGGCAGTTCCATGTCATAGATCCATGACATGTAAAAGAACCTTCCACTAATTACACGTGTAAAGCTGAATTATCGGTTAGATTTGACTAATGCTCTGAGGTTTCAACGTTCGTCACCAGGAGCCGACTGCAGTGGCATCTATTAACCAAATTCACAAGTAATTGTCGTTGATGGTGGTGCTTGGTGGCAAAAGTAGGAACTTCTTGAAAATTGAATGTCTGCAGTCCTTACTTGAATTAAAAACAGATGACACACACTAATACAGCTATCACAATTAACACCGGTTGTCAGACAGATCCTACACACACCCAAAGTACACGGGGCTACATGACCACGTTGTCACAGCCCCTAAACTGAGGAACCAACCAATAACTTTCATGTCCTTTCCTTTTGTATGCTTATGTGAAATTTGAGACTAATTCAAATTCATTGTTTTACAGCTCGAAATCTCCCTGCAGATAACACATCATCATCAGTGTATGAGAATTTTGAGAATTCGTTGCGAGACACTATCAGCATCGCTGGATCCGATAACAGTAGCAGCAGTGACTGCGATTCCATAACATTGGTGTCAGAAGATTGTTCGAATCAGACTGGAGGTGATGGAGTGTTTACCATCCGAGTTCCTGCGTCAGCCATGCGGCCAGATCGACCCTGTATCACCATTGAACAGACATCGCATTCTGAGGCTTAAAGCACACACCTTGTGACTGGACAAGTGGATAGCTTTACTACTTATATTCTGAAGCAATCTGCAAGCCATTGCAGATGGGACAGTTGAGATAATTTCAACCCTCTTATTTATTACTCCTGCGATTGTGTGATCCCGGGACCCTTTCAACTACATCAAACACTCGTAGATTAACCTGTTTATGTGATATTCGTGCACTACTGAGGGATTTTATGGAGATGGGGGGGACAATTCTCGAACATTTGAACTCGAGTCCTGCATAACCATTGGGGGACAATGAAATGGCTGATCACCGGGTGATGTAGGCAGTCCGCAAAGCGCTTGCGACTTGCAGGCTGCATTGAATTGATTTGAGTCCTCAAATGTAGAGAGCTCTGAGGTATAAATAGCTGGTCACAGTCAGCCCTCTAAGCATTTCTGTTGTGCATAGTTGTTTGTAGTTAAGAACCCAGCTTGTACATATCTGTAATTTGTACTAAAAGACTATCAGTAGGGCAACAACTATTATTCTAAGGCTTTACAAAATATTTGAAGTGATTTTTTAATGCTTGGGATCTGGTATATCATGGTTATCACACCATGACATTGGGTGTGTGTGCAGAACATGTCTGATTACCTATGTTATTGTGGAGTGTGTGTTTGTACTTGTAAATGGGCCTAGGATTGGGAAGGATGTGATTGTAGCCTTCGTTTCCATTCTAATGTTGACATTTACCCAGAATAGAAGTGAGGAACTATGGAATTTCTTTTCTATGATGACTGGATTATCACTGTAATCCACCTTTTCTGTTATCATCACGAGACCAAGTGCACCTCATCTGAATTTAAATTCCATGCAAATCAATTCTATTTTCTTGAATATGCTGATAAATTAGACGAAGTGAATTTATCTACGCTGATGTTCTGTGTATCCCGCCGCACAGCGGGATTGTCTGAACATCTGACTGAGGCTAATTGCTCTGTGACTGGTTGTAAATATTACAGTAAGTTGCACTGATCTGAAATGTGGAATGAGCAGGGAAGTTAGCATACCTGCTGCCCATTCGAGATATCATTTTAATTTGCACTGGATAGATTCAATGCTTTAGGTTACAGGTAGACCTCATCACATATTACCCGTCTGATGAGTCTTTGCCGCTCTGAAGAGAGTGTGCTATCAATTGTTTTCCTCTATCGACACATCAGATCTAGTGAAGGACAAGAGGGAAGGCAGGTACACTCCGCATTAAGTGTTATTAACACTAGCAGATTGCATGCTGTTTTGCTGCTGGTACTAATTTATAACCGGAACATTAATATTACTAATACTGCTGTAACACACTACTCTTCAGTTAAGAGAATGAATACCTCAATATTATTCACTTGAAATACCCTGCTGGCGAAACGCAAATCTCGTGCATCAATGATTCATCGACACACAGTGCAGACTGTATTAAATGGGCCGTTCTTTTTCGACCGGTACAATTTGCATGCGCAATGGTGTTTCAGCGCACAGTGAGCATACATATGTGCGCAATGTATCGACGCATAGCGCATGCGTAAGTTATATTGAGACGGACCCGTCTCACTGCTCTACTCGAGTTGACAGGGCGAGGACAGCTAACAAGGGAACGGATTGCGGTGTAAAATTTTCTAATAGGGTTGAAATTTAGTACACTGACCTTGAATCCTAGCAGCACGCGATGGCTCCCGGCCACCAGCTTTCATAGCGATCACTTTCAGCAAAGCAGCTTTGTAGACAAACTACCACATTCCAAGGGTTAAAATTTGGAAGGTGTTGAACACCGTCGTTGCCACTTTCTGACATTTGTAAATATTTTGACTGTAAAGTTAAGTTTAACATTAATTGTTGTCTGTGCCAGTAAAAAACAAACCAGACAAAATTAAATCGTCACACTTACATGGCTTGATGAAGGAATGATTTGGGACCTGTTCATCCGAAACATCACTTCTGTTTCGCATAGTCCTACCGAGCTGATCAGGGAGTGACGGGATGAGGGGAAGGTGGAAGGTCGGGACTGCAACGCAGCACGGCTGGTCGCAGGGAGCCATTGCGTGCTGCTAGGATTCAAGGTCAGCTTTACCTCTTCCCACCCCCTCGCTCATGCCATCGCCCGCCAGGTTTTCGGCGTTCAAAATTGAAAGTGGCCCGTGTGGTTATCACTCCGTCATTGTACAACTTTGTACGAATATTGTGTACTAAGTTTCAACCAGATTAGAATTTTACACCGCAATCTGTTCCCTTGTAAGTATGACACGTGAGCGCCTAGAATAGTGTCTGGCGGATTTCATTCTGCCGCCCATTCAGTCGTCGTCTTCGTTGATCAATTCCGAAATATTCCCTGTCAATCTTCGTATTGTGTTATGGTAGCAATATTTCTTGCCCAGACGTGTTCTTGCAGGGACGAAGGAGGAATCCATTTTAGTTTATTTTGTGACGAGTGAGAAACCTTCATGTGATACCATGAAGTTTGTGTAAGTGGTTAAAACAGTAGACACATCTGAGGCGGGAAGACTGCCACTGGGCAGTCCCGTAATATAGTGTAGTCTCACTCTAAAATTCTCATGCGCAGGTGACCGGGACAGCTTAGTTCATGCACCTACCGCTGGCAAAGATTCGTCAGATCTGTAATACCAAGGAATTTGTACAATTGTGTACCGTTAGGAGAACAGATCACAGAACATGAATTGATAGTATTCCTATACCTAGTGTAATTATGCAATGCAGAAACTTTTCTGTTTCACTGACATTTTGACTATCCAAAGATATGAGCAACTGTGAGAAGGAATATACGTTACTTTTAAACATAAAAAAGGACAATTATATCACAGAAGCAAACTGAGAGTAATGCAATGTGTTCTGTATCTTGTATGTGGCATGCCGTCAAAATAAAAGTTTTGATTTAAAAAAAAAGTTACATGTATGCAATTATATGCTTTTGTTTTGCTTATCTGTGCACTCCTGTTAATCCATGGTGACCCAATCATTTCATTTCATGAATTAAATAGATCCTCTTTGTGTGTAATATATGATTTTAAATTCATGTTCCACCTCATCAGTACCATACTAATTCTTTATTATAATATTTCAAAATATATAACAATTGCACATTTTTCAATCCTATATTGGATCTTCCTCAGCAATATGGTCAGATGCAAATATAAGCATAGTCTGCGCTAGTTACGAACTGGAAATTATTGTTTGGCCTCAATTGAAATATTTTTGTTAATAATGACGTTTGGATCATTGTCGCTTTATTATTCTAGGTTTAGCAACATTGAATCACTCCCTAAATTTTGGGCATTTCATTTTGGTTATAAGAAGCATGTAGCCCATGTAAAGTAGGTGATGAAGTTTCTTCCGCAGTATTAGTTTGATAACACAAATACAATACAGAGAGAAATAATTTGTTTTATCCCTTACGTGCACTGTCTTGTTTTGTACATTACTCAGCTCTGTTAGTCACTGATGTCTTCTTCGAAACCAACTTCACCATCAAACTCTCCGATACCATCGATGGTCGGATCACCTGTGACAGAATGATAAAAGAGAATCAAGTGAACTATAGCTTCGGTCTAGATATGCCTTTCCTCTTGAGGTGTCATTGGTTAAGGGATCCATAAGAGTTTCAGTTTCTTCTGGGTATCCACAATGTCATACACCTCATCACTGGCACACCTACCTTTTCAGAAAATTCCAGATGATGTCTCCTATCCTCTGTAAGTACATTTCTAGCCAGGTACAAGATTTAATATTAACTAGCAGTAGTACCCGGCTTCAGCCGGTGGAATGATCATGAAGTCTCAAAGCTCCAAGGTCAGATAACACTCGAAGTGACGAATAATTCATACATAATTATTTATTTATTTATCAAAATTTTGAGATGGTAGAGGATTTCAAATATTTAGGATCGGTCTTTTCCGTCAGAAATGTGATAGCAAAGGATAACTACAGCGAATCGTGTTTTCTATAGCTTGAACAATCTTTCCAAATCACGTTTGATTTCACAGGAAAATAAAGTACATATCTACATGACCAACCTGTGGTCCTATATGGCTGTGAGACCTGGACCATGCCTCAAACACTTGAGGAACGTCTCTGCGTTTTTGAAAGTAAGGTCTTGCGCAAAATACACATGGTCCACTATATAATGTAGAAACAGAATGGTGGGAAAGAAGATCTCACAAAGACCTTTATCAATGCTTTGGGAAAATGAGCATCAACCGGATTCTGGAGAGGAGGAGGTTCCGATGGTTGGGACTTGTCATTCGAGCTGAAGATTCCATATCCAATCGTGTTTTCAGCTCGACACCAACTGGCAGACGCCCGAGAGGCCGCCCTAGAACAAGATGGATGGATGGAGCGATAATGTCACTGTTAAAGGTGGCACCAACAGCAACTGTGGAGGATGCAAGGGACAGAGAAAGGTGGAAGATCATCAGCGACGATACTTGTGAAAAGTCTCAGTCCCTCCTGTTGTAATGCCTGTGTTATTTTGTATATGAGTTTTTGTTTAATGCTCTTATTGTCTGTCCTGGGTCTAAATGGCCTGTTAATACAATAAATGATGATGATGAAAGGGTGATAATCAAGGCTACTACTGAACTGATATATTAAACTCAAGTAAACTAATGGAAAGAATACTTTTTTAGTACAGTTGAGGAAGACTTTATGTGGTGGTGATTAGTGGTATAATGGACACAACATCCAGGCTCATCATCATCATCATCTTGCACAGTTTCCAGCCACTGGCCGGGTCTGTTTGGAACACAAGCCTCTCCAACGTCTTCTGTCTTCCCACCATCTCTCAGCCTCCACCCTTGTCCAGTCTTCTCCTCTCTTCTTCACACTTTCTTCCACCCCCTTCAGCCACCTGTTTCTCGGTCTTCCTCTCTGTCTCTTTCCTTCCCACTTCGTCTCGTGTACTCGCCTGGGTATCCTCTTCTCCTCCATTCGTTTTACATGTCCATACCATCTAAGTCTAGATTTCTCTATACCATCCGGTAATGGTTCCTCCTTCATTAATTCTCTGGTCCTCTTATTTCTTATTCTGTCCATCTTTGTAGCTCCAACACTGCTTCTCAAGAACCTCATCTCACTGGCCTGTATTTTGCTCTTCTCCCTTCCTTTCATAACCCAGGTCTCCGAGGCATAAGTCAGGATAGGGACATAGTACGTCCGATATATGATCTTTTTGCTGTTCTGAGGGACATCCTTGCTCCATAACATGCTTCTCACACTCCTCCGAAATGCTTCTGCCTGCCTCCCCCGTTCATTTATTTCTCTATCGTTTCTTCCATTATCTTGTATCAGGCTTCCCAGATACTTGAAACTCTCCACTTTCTTCAGCTGTTCCCCACCAATTGTTATTCCCATTGTGGTTCTTTCCTTCTTCCTTGTTGTGATCACCATCTCACTCTTATTTATGCTAAATTTCATCCCATATCCTTGTATTATTCCTTCCCACACGTCCAACTGTTCCTGTACCTCCTCCTCCTTGTTTCCCCAAATCATCAAATCATCTGCAAACACCATTGCTTTCATCTTCCAGGCTCATAATGATAATAATGAAAATGGAAACGACTTTTAACTACTGGTACATGTAATTTACCAATGAATAGAGAAACAAGATGTTCAGCAAATAACATATAGCCTACTTTCTCCTAAATGTATGGATATAGTCAGTGCTTTTTTTTTTTTTCAGGGGGAACGCGGGGGTACGCGTACCCCTTAAACATTTGAAAACTGTTTAGAAAAAAATATTGGAACATTTGTATCTAGTCCTGCAAATATAACTTCTGACTTGAAAGTTTATCGATCAGCTGGCGTCAACGCGCTGATTACAACAGCTGGAGGAGATTTCGCTTAATCCTAGATTTAAATCGATCTATCGAATCAGTTTATTTTGGTCGGCAACTCGGTACTCCGTTCTTATAAGCACGCAGGTGGGGTAGGTTGTTATTTTGTGCGTGTGGTTAGTTTAGAAGGATGAAGAAAATAACAAACTATTTAACATCCATCCTGGCATCGAAAAAGCTGAAAGTAAACGATTCGAACACAAACAATGACCGGACTTTGCAAATTGCCGAAAGTAGCAAGATTGTGATGTTTTATCGACTACAACAGAGAGTACCCCTTAATTTTTTTTTAGGAAAAAAAAACCCACTGCTTGTGGGTGAACCTCAAACAAAAGGAACACAAAAACTATCTACGTACTCGGGAGGCTCTCGAGAACGAACATGTGTCTAGATAATGAAGGACAACATTTCCAGGAACTACTCCCAAATTCATGTAAGCAATGATGATTATTAAATACGTTAAAAAGTGTAAATGTGTGAAACTAGTTGGGTGCTACGCTGCTGCTAGCTTTGTTTAGCAGGGGGCTACACACAGGGGCCTGGCTGCCACGCGGCCCCTGTGCGGTTCTGTTCTACAGAGAAGGACCTCACTGTAATTGTAAATACTGTTGTACACAAGTGTTATATACGTATCCGTCAAACCTTAATTAAGCCCAAGTGAGCAGGATCTGATGATGCTCGCTTGGCAAACGAAACTAGTCATCCAATTAAATCCCCCCATTTGTGTGAGAACTGTTTTATGAGGTGCATAAATAATTTATGTATTAATCTAATTGGGTGCACTACTGTAGTGTTGACTGACTCAAAAGCGAATTCCATTAATAGATTACTTAGGCAATACTGAAAAAGTAGCTTCTAATATTTCAAGATTACAGCTATTGGGTCGAGTGTTATTCATGGCCTAACAGAAGTAAGCTTCCATTTGTCACAAGAAAAACTAATCAAATCATCGGCAAATAAAATGAAAATAGTACTGTATTAACCTTTTGCACTCCTATGTCGAGTGGGTTTCGATATTGAAATATTTAACTTCCGCTCCAATGTCGAGTCCCACACAACAATGACAATAGCTTGTACTCACAGCGCTCGTATGAATCTGTGCAGTATTGTGCAGCCATCTAGTGGTCTCCGGGGGAACACCTTTCCTTATTTACTAGGCTATAGTTTGCGGGAATTGTAATGAATTTTTAATCTTCCTTATTCTTGAATGTTTATGATAGTTTTACTGATAACCTAGATTGAATGTAAGTATGGCGTCTGCATCACCTTCGCTCACGGAATCGGATATTTTAGAACAGTTAGTGGACAGTCTAGTTAGTAATTTTATTAATGCAGCCAATGGCCATGTACTTTTCTTTTCAGGACGGGTCAGGGAAGGGATATTGGAAGGTAATCGGCCTTGGACCTATTGAAAGGAACTGTCCCGGCATTTGCCTGGTGGTGAAAATGGGAAACCACGAAAACCATTTTCAGGATGGCCGAGGTGGGATTCGAACCCAAGCTCTCCCGATGCCAGCGAGGCATGAGGTAGCGCGTTAGCGCTCTTGACCACCGTGATAGTTACGATGATGAACCAACAACTGACGTGGAAATAGAACATAATTATATTTTGTGTTAGATTGTTCTGCAGTGTTCACTTCCTACTGCTGGTCATAGTGCAGAAATTAATTTGGAGTGGAGCAGGAAGCATATGCTAAGGGTAATGGAGTTCAAAATGTTAAGATGCCATAACGGTAGTTGAATAAAATTGCTTCGGGTTTCTCTAGCAATAATTCACTTTTTTTTCATTCAGTAGGTATCATGTTTTATTACTGTGAAAGCATTTCTAGAAACCTCTAGAACCATACAAGTTACAGTACCTTAAATGTTTTAGCTCAGAAAGTAGCTGAAAAATTGAACTTGCTGATTAAAACATCCTTTTATAAAATTATGTACATTATTACAAAAATGATTACAAAAGCACAAATATATTTAAACACATGAATACATCAAGATGAAATAATAACTTATATATAGCCTACTGTAAATGGACTTTCATTTTACATCCATGGACTTGACTAGAAACTGCATCTATTAACTCAAAGACTCTGGTAAGAATTGCATTAAATATGACATCACACAGTATTGGTTGACAAAACATGAATGGATGAAGCCTCATCATGGGAACTTTCCTGACGTAATATTCTCCCTCCATTGTAATATTACAGATAATTATGGTGCGGATGGTGATGGTCTAAACCAAAAATCCGAGAGTGTGCTGTTGTACAAGAAAATTAGTAACCACCTACTTTCCCTTTCAGTTAGTCTATTTCAGCGATTCCCAACATTTTTTGAGTCGCAATCCCCTTCTACAACGACCTGAGTTCAGTGAACCACTGACTTTTAAATATACGATGTACATGGAGTCGCGGAACTGTTGTTAGTATTGTTACAACACAAAGAAGCTGGCAGACTACATTTCCATTGTAGCGAAATCAAATGCGTTCCTAAAGTTGTTACATAACTGTAAATCAGGCAATCGTGGTAAATATTAATTTATTGTGAAAATAGTGTAATAAATTCCCGATGTTATGCATATGTAACAAGAGGCATTACTGGGTTAATTTGATTTTAAAAGAATAATAATGATAATATGACAATGCCGCAGAAATTAAGGAAACAGTAATAGGCCTAACCTCGAAACCCGCCATTATGGAAAAGTGTATGGCGAACCCCTTGAAATATTATGCAAACTCCCTGGGAGTTCGCGAACCACAGGTTGAGAAACGATGGTCTGTATAATAGCTGATAACAATCTATAATGTATATTTTATTTAGATTGTAGGCTTTCTCAGCCAATGTCTAATTTATCATCTAGGCTGTCAGGATAGTGCCGGACTATATGTTGATGATTGTTTACCAAAATTTCATCATGGGATCATCTCCACATTGATGTGCCAGATAATCCCCAGAAAATTGTGAAGATTAAAAGTTGAACATTCTATTTTTCCTTTCTAAAGGCAGTTTATTTGTATTCAGAAGAGAGAATATTAAGTGAATATGAAAGAACTCCATTTATGTATCAAAGGCACCAGTATTGGCAGTCCTGGGTGATGAATGGATAGGGGTTACCAGTATAGTTGTAACGTAAAATATAAAAAGTAGTCTTGCTTCAAAAAATTACTTACATTCTAACTCACATAAGATATAAGATTTTCTCAATTAAAATAAGTAGACTAATCTCGTCCTACTGTATTATTCAAAGGAGACGGTATGAAAAGATATGTTCTAAAAATACCCTTACTAAGATATGAATGTTTGTGCTTTTTGGGTAATAACATCAATGCAATCTATTTGTGATTTATAGTTAAATAAGTACCTAATGTCTGCAAACAGCATGTTATAAATCACAACCCAAAACTGAAATGAGGTTGCTCGATTTGTTGATTTTTGTACTATGACTGTATGAGCCATATATCAGTTCAAATTTTGAAGCATCAGTGATTATTTTGAAGTAGATGATAAAGTTAATCAATATACACAGTGGCCAAATTGAAATGTTTGAAAGTCAAACACTCCCTGAATACAAACTGCTTGAGAAGGTTACAAAATTGAAAATGACTGCAAAATGTAAATTAATTTTCAACGTTATCTTCGGCATTCAGGTTATGAGAGAGCTAAAACTGTATCAAGTAATTTAACAACGATAACAATAGTACAATGATTACTGTTACTAAAACAAGAAATAAAAATAAAAATATTCTCCACTCAGATAGCTTTGTACTGTGCTTCAATTCATCCTGATATATATATAATTTTAAGGTTGATGGTGTCCTTAAGAAAGTTACTTTTTAAATATAGGAAAATTCTTTTGTACTCTAGCAACAGTCAAATTAACCTGTACCTCCCATACTAGATATTTTTTCTGAAACTATGCCATGGAGGGAGGTCTTAAAAATAATCTCAACAGTCCAAAAATGTTCATATCCTGTGTACATACAATTCTTAAGTTTACATGAATATACACTTACATATAAAAACGTGCAGTAAAAAGAAAAGGCATTATAGAAAAGTCTGTTTCTTAAATATATATATCACACTTTAACCAATGCAGTTAACATTTCTCTGTTTAACAAAATACACTAACAAGTCTTCAATTCAGAGATTGTATTGGAAATAGAAATGAACCTACCATAATTAAAAATATGAAGTGTATTAAATATTTATGTAAATACTTTGTACAAATTCGTGTATATATATGATTTAAAAAAATGATAAATACATTTACATTCTCATACAATGATAATATTGTGAATACATATTTGCATGTTTTTTTTTACAATGAGTTTCAGCATGGTAAATAAAATTAAATTAAAAAATCAGTGAATGAAGGAAAAGCTCATTTCAGATTAGTCTCATTCACACAATCATTCTCACAATATGCCTCATTATGTACAATACCATGAACATCGTCCTCTCAAATGGTGGAATGTAATAAGACAGATAACCACAAATAACACATTCAATGCGATTATTGCTACACACCACCTCTATTAATATTATTAATCGTACAGCCTCAACTACCTGGTGTAGATCTTATGAGCTGGAGCCATTTTGGTGACCTACTCTTCAATCTCGATGTTAAGTATAGCAATGCCATCTGGCAGCGAAACCAGAACTCTTTTTGGACGACCTGTGGCTGAGATTTAATTTTGTCCTATAAACACTAAATGCGATAAACTTTTATCATTCTAAAGTTGTCATTAGTTAGTTGTCAAGCCACTACAGCTTTCAATAAAGTACATTTTTTTTTTTTTTTATAAATAAATAAAGTACAAATAAGTGCTAAACCAAAGTCTTCTAAAAGTATAGACAAGAAATTATTAACCTTTCAAGTGCTGAATTACCGGTACCCAGTTAGCTATTTGCTACCTCAGCGCTGAGTTTTTTCATTCGCATTTTAAAAAATTGTAGAAGTTATAATTTTTAACTTATCTAGGCTTGAAATGTCTAGAGCAGCAGCTATAAGAGCAATGTGCAGCATCGAAAACATCACATCCCTGAAACTAGCAACGTCGATGAAACTCTTCGAAACGACCATCGCCTCCATCGCTACAAATGGGATCGAACTCATATGGGATAAATTGAAAACCAGTGTAGAAAAGCTAGAAAATGTGAAAGAACGCTTCATCAAACGGGCCATAGGAGCAAGCAAATATGCGCCAAATAGAATGGCATACATTCTAGCAAAAGAAACGTTTTTCCTCGAGGATATAAGGCTCAAGGAATTCCTACCAAGCATATGCACTTACACAGAAGTAACAGAAAGAAGGCAACAGAAGGAGAAAGAGATAGATAATGGATTTTTTGGAACAGATGCCATGTTAAATAGACAACGGACCAACACCAATCAAACACAAAGGTACTCAATCATAGGGGTCGCAATTCATGGTTTCCACCATAAAATGAGTGGAAATACTAAATATCACGAAGCAGATGACCAATGCGTGGGTACAATATGTGGTGAAAGGTGTGAACTTTATCACTTCAAGCAATGCAAAAGCTGGACAGGGTCTCTTAATGACCTTATAGATGCAGCAAATGAACAGTACAATTGTGATCTAATGTAAATAATTATGTAACCTACTATTAAAAAACCTTTCCTGGCCATTCGGCTACAATAAATTTATTATTGATCCAAATATAGGCTAAATTCAAAATCCTACTTTTATATAAATTTTTATTTTGAGACCAAAATTAAATTTATTGTGCAGGCGACATCTCCATACGAGGGATTGAATGGGCCCAAAATAAAATTATTTTCTAAGATCAGTAGGCAAGTCATTCTTGTTGCTTCTTATTAGTATCCGAAATTACAGTGCGGTGTGAAGAATTTGTTTGTTATTCCACCATGCTTGTTTACATCACTCCAGCTGTAGAGGACAGACGTCTACAAATTGCTCTGTTAGTTACTTCCGGAAGCCAAAATTCCAACTCAAGTAATGCCCAATAGATGACAGAACATACCAGGGATCGACTTGGCACTCGAAAGTGAATGGGAAATATGAAAAATAAAGCTCTTTTGCAACGTTTATAGACAGGCAAAGCACTCGAAGGGTTAAACGCATGTATATCCCAAAATCAATATTAAAATGTTACTTCATTTGACAGGCAGTGTCACTAAGTTTAGAATATTTACGGGAAAGTCTATGCTAACCTAAATAAAGGAGGTTTAGTAAATACTGTATAGTAAATCTGTTCAATTTCTTTAAAAAAAAAATACCATCAGGCATGGGCAGAAAGGGGGAAATATTTGCTCTTTTAGATAAAACTGTGTTTTGTAGATCAAAGTTTCATTAACGAAGGTGATAAACCCTTGTCTGTAACAGACCATCATACATATACTGTAAATGGTTGATTACAGCAATATTAGAAATAGCAAGCGTTCCGTTGGTCCTTCAAAACATACTACAAAAATGATCACATGGACCTGATTGTGGAAGTTTCAACCCAAGCCTTTGTACAACAAATATATTTTTGTTATTTTAGAAAAACAGCTCAATATCTTAGTGATAAGTTGTTACAAAAACATGTTTCTAAAGCATTTGAACACATTTTTAACTCTAGACGGATTCTTAAGTTCTGTAGTCCAATCATTCAGAGCAGGGCTTACTAAAGAAGGCACGAAAGAAAATGCGTAGTTCATTTTTCTCCAAGTATAAAAATGTAGAAGTACTTTAGATTTTTCTCAAGAACCATAAATTACAAAGTACAAAGAGAAATATTCTTCTTAGGTTAACTAAACAATTTCTAACCCAGAAAATTCTGTTGAAATACAATCTTAACAATACGGACACTTTGTGTTGATTATATTATATGCTGACAGTGAGTCTTAGTTGTAATTACATGAACATGTTAGTATTCAGCACTGTCAAAAACTGCAGTGTTGAGCGCTCAGTAGCAGCGGTGACGTCACTGTACACCGTACCATATTTACTCATACTTGGGCCATCCTTGTGCAACAGCCACATCCCCAACCAAAACATTTGCATAAACTTATGATCACAGAAATGTTAGGTATGCTCTGTAGAATTGATCTATCCCTAGCTTTATCAATACAGCCTCACTCTTTGTTGAGTAATTTACATTATTCCGTTAACACCCTCAAACTAGTACAACTACAAACTTAAATTTCCAAAACATCACTAATTTCACTGCATAATTGCTGGGTTTCTTTATGTGCCGAGAAAGATTTATTTCTATCCCTAAAGGGAGTTTTAAACAATAGAAGAGCAACAATAACTAGTGATTTGAAAATCTGTAGTTGTAGTGACTAACTAGCTAGCCACAGGAGACAAATTGTAAACGGGAAGCAAGCAGACCTTGAGGGAATCTGTTATGGCTGCTGCTGGTACACACAAAGCTTGTGCACTCCCTTGCATTTCACTGCTAATTAGCTATGCCATCACATGTTTTCAATGAGCCTTGAGGTTGTAATTGAAACATCGCTTGTTTACAAACAAGTTCCCTCCTGAAATTCAACAGTGCCAGTATTTGCTTGTTATGTTTGCTAGTTTATAGCCATGCTTATTATACCATGGTTTTACTGTATCAATACAAATAGCTCCTCAACAAGTCATATGGCTATAAGATCACCATAGGCCTTTTTAAAACATTAAGCATGAAAATTTGTTTTGCTTATGAAAAATTGACGGAAAAATGTGGCCCAAATGCGAGTAAATACAATATGAAACATTTCTATATCAATGCAGAGCAGTAGCTGAGAATCCGCTTACTGCTCAAGACAATCCGGTGTGTGGCTAACTCATTCGACAGGCTCGATATGAGAACTCTAGATCCTGGCCATTTAATTTATCAACGCTCATCGGTATATCAAATATTCCTGTTTTAATTAAACAGCTCCTGTATTTACAATATAATAGGCAATAATAATGAGATATTGGAGGTTAATTTCTTGTTTGGCTCTCAACTAGTGATGTCGACCCAATCAAAATCAACCTTACAAGTACAGAACCAATTGTACATTATTCTGTCCATACATTCAGCATCACTTCAGCATTCTTATTGCATGTCATTCAACATAATGACTGTTATTTCCCCTTTTAGACCGTTGACTAATTAACCTTACATCAGAACTTGTGCTCTATGAAAAATATTACTGTAAGCAGTGGCGAAGCTACATTCATGCAACTGGATATTCTAAAGGAACCTTACAGTTTTTTGTAGATAAACTCCAGTCGTCGTGTTTCGCTCTGATAGAGCATGTTCTATTCTGTGTTGTCCCAGAAGATCATACCGTTCCCAATTAAGAATATGTTTCTTAGAAATTTGATGCTCTCGTGCTCTACGATCAAAATTTTTGATACACGCAATCCCAGTTTCACTGCATTCTTTACTATCGCCACCAAACAGAATACAAACATTGCAATGCATCGTGTCTATCGTTACACTTGCTGTTAACCATTCATACTGCTCATACCACCGAGACTGGAATTTACGTGACTGATGTTTATCACTCTGTACGATATTGAGATGAGGTTTTGGTCTTCTCTCTTTCACTGCACATTTCTCTGCATAGGACAATGAGGAAAATGGTGGAAATGAAAATCCACAGCCTGCTTCCAGTCTCCGACCGGGTCAGGAATGGAATGAATGAAGCCCCCATCTAGCGGCGAGGATATGAACTGTGCCGGCTGCCGAGGCCTGACGCACTCCTCTGGGGCAATGATTAAATGAATGACAGATGAAATGAAATGACAGTGGAGAGTGTTGCTGGAATGAAATTGAGACAGGGAAAACCGGAGTACCCGGAGGAAAACCTGTCTGCCTCCGTTTTGTCCAGCACAGATCTCACATGGAGTGACCGGGATTTGAACCACGGACCCAGCGGTGAGAGGCCGGCGTGCTGCCGCCTAAGCCACGGAGGCTTAGGAAAATGGTGTTGATTTTAAATACACTATTAAATCACTACACTGATACATGTTTTAACCTTTTCAATCCCAATATCTTACCTGCTTATGCATGCCCCATTTCAGGTTATAGGTTGGGGTTTCTAGGCAGTAAAGCAAGTGGTGAGTGCCTGAGGATTACGATGATATGGTGATAATTGGAGGGCCTAACTACACTTACGGTGATATTTCCTGAACCCATGGTTGGATTTTGACATGTGACATGTCGTAGGACTCGGGGTGACGCCCCCTTTCCTATGGATGACCTATCTCCACCCTAAAATAAAATCTACCCTTACCCGGGGGTGAAATAGTGATTTTTTTTGTAAGCATACGCAATTAGGGCTTTTGTAAGAGGGTGGGCTTTTTAAATGATTATTTATAGATCAGTTATTTTAAAAAAACTAATAGGTCATCGGCTTTTTAGTATCTCGCTAACCAATAATCGAATTTAAACATATGGGGTGTTCTACGACTCAGGGGGAACCCTCTTTTTCTATGGACAACTTATTTCCACCCCAAAATAAAAACTACTCTTACCTGGGGGTGAAATAGTGACGAAACTCGGGACCGGGAGAGAGCGGGGCATTTGAAATACGAGTTAACTTGTGGTTGGGACAGCGGAAGACAGTCGGATGTCCAAATTAACTCGGACTTGGGAGTGAAAAGGTTAAAACTCACAAACGAAAATGTACGCTCTGAAATACTGCCTGCCTCACGAATGCACTGCTTGGAGTCTAGACTCTCTGCTGACGCATTCAGATATCGACCTTCCGCTTGGCGCATGCGCAATTGCCTTCTCTGCCCACAAAGACTTGAGCCTGTTTCTAAGGAGACTCGCTGGCTGATCAGTCCCACGCAGAGAAGCTGGTGTCAATCCCACCGTGGCTACAGATAATAACACCAAAAACTAGAGATTTAATTTGCCTATGCCAATGAAAAAAATAGGAAAATTTAAATGTGCATATTCCTTGAGATTGAAATGGGTAGTCTAAGGCTAACGATTCCCCTCCAGCTTCGCCACTGATTGTACGTCAATTACTGATCAATGATTGAGGAAAACACACACAGATCATCAACCCTAATTGAACAGCTGGCTGTAAAGAGCACTAAATATTTCAATATATTGTCACATTTTTGCTTGTGTACATAGATAGAAAAGTCTTCAAAATGTTGAAAAATGGGGAGAACAAACTTCATTTCTGAATGATGCAATTATTATTTTTGCATAATCCATAATGGCTTATTTATGATGCTACCAAGCAATAAATGGTATCTTGTGTAATATCATCATCGATAGAGTGTACGATGAAGATGAACTGCCATTTAAAATTTCTCATTAGAATGATACATAACAAAATGTATACGGTCAGTTCATTTCACAAATAATTTAAAAATAAGTATACTGTATACATCTTCAGCACTAAGCCATTGTGATTATGAATAGCTAGATTACATGATCATTATAATTGTATAGCATTAAGTACATTAAATGCTCAGTAACCACATCATTTTGCACTTATTTTTTACAATATCCTGCAGAATATGTGCATTAACTGCTTCATATAAAAAACAAACAGAAGCAGGTGATTATTATAGATACAGACACAAAATGTAAGCACACCAAACAAATAATTAGACCCCTCCATGAGATTTGCAAGTGCTCTGGGGGTCTCTGTTTGAGGGGACTTCAACCAGTATTGCTACAACATGTTCTGCTCAACATCTTATGAAGGAGTACGTTCGTCCCAAGACCAGTTGTGAACAGTCAGAGAGCTTCTGGCCAGCATAGTCCCCAGATTTAAATCCTATCCAAACCACTAGGACTATCTGGAACAAACTTTGAGAGCAGTTATTGATAGAGGGCCTTCATGTCGTCAGTCACATTTCTGGAGTCCTTACTGCTCTGATATAAGAAGAAGTACAGGGATAACATGCCAACTGAGACATGGGTACTTACTAATAGGGGCGAAGTATTGTTGGACATATGGGAATGTAAAATTCTTAGAAAAATCTATGGACCAGTCCAAGAAAATGGAATTTGGCGAACAAGATACAACAAAGAATTATATAACTTGTATGGAGAACCCCGAATATGAATAGAAATTATAAGAGGTAGACTCCGATGGGCAGGACATCTAGAGAGAATGGAAGTGATACGAGCAGCACACCAAGTATCTCATCGGCACCCTGAAGGAAGAAGACGAATAGGCCACCCGCATAAGAGATGGCCGGATGAAGTGGACGATGATGTACGACAACTGGGAATTCGTGGTTGGAGACGACTGGCCTACGATCGTAAAGCATGGAATGATGTGATTGGGAAGGCCGGGGCTCTCCATGAGCTGTAGCGCCGATGGGTGAGGTATAACATGCCGTCTAATCTCCTGTTTGTTGTGCTTACAATAGTTGACATAGAAACATTCCACATCAGTGTTCTGCTACACATTTCTGAACTGCCTTCCCAGGAAACATAAATTTTCTTCATTGAGTTCATGAGTAAATAACATCTACTTGTACACATGATTTAATATATTCAGTCTTCTCCAAATTATTGTATCTCACTTCAAATCACAAAATACAAAAGAACCTATGTTTATCCCCCATCACAATAAATAGCAATATATAATCAAGTGATATGGGAGAGCTTTGGGAGGGGGAGGGAAGGAAGGATATGCCTAACATGTCACACACCCTATTTCTAAATCTCATTGTCACTTGAGATCTCGTTGATAGTGACCACTAGTTCGTTGAAGGTAGGTCGGTCCCGAGGGCTCTTTGCCCAGCAGCTCAGTAGGAGAGTCTGTAACGATTGCGGTGCAGCTTTATGTGGTTTCAGCTGCAGCTCGTGTTTCTTCAGGGCGGACTTCACAGCATCGTCGCTCATCTTCACAAATGGCAGTTCACCTTGGTGGAACATTTCCCACACCAGACAACCAAACATAAAGACATCTGACTTGGTCGAGTATTCATCTTCAAACACTGCTTCATACGGGAGCCAGCGTAGAGGGATTATCTGATAAAGAGATAAAAATATGCTTACTTCAGGGTGGACTTAATTTAATAAATTCCAAATATGTAGTGATATAAGCTTAATCATATGAGGGCTGTTCAAATGAAAAGGTATGAAACGATACTGTGGGTACAATTTATTCATTATTCAAAAGTAATCACCACAGGTCTGTGCACAGGTGTCCCATTGCTTCACTAGCCGCAGGATTCCCTGTTCCCAGAAGTCTTGTGGTTGTGACAGGAGCTAATCCTGAAGGGTCTCCTGTAGTTCATCGTCCGATTGGATACGTCTTCCCTTGAGATGTCTTTTTAACGGACTGAACAGATGGAAGTCGCAAGGTGACAAGTCCGGGCTGTAGGGCGGAGGCTCAAGCTGCTCCCACTTGAACGTGCCTATACACCTTGTGTGACGTTAGAGCCATGTGGGCGAGCGTTAACATGGAGCAGAATCACTCCCTTCATGAGCATTCCAGGCCGTTTGTTCTTGATGGACTCTCTGCTCCTCACTTGTCGAATTGTGCAATGTGAACGCCATCGCTGCTACTGCTTCAACTTCAACTGGACGGGAAGGAAGGACCAACTGTCAGCTTCTCTTCTGTGTCAGGTGTGTGTGCACCGACAGACGCTCAGTACCACGCCGGACACTACATCTCCTAGATGTCGGCCTGCGTTATCCCAAAGCGGCGTATTCAAATATCAACCGTTTTGGTTTTACGACGATTCATACCTTTTCATTTGAACACCCCTCGTAATTATCTAATAGCTTTCCTTATTGACAATTTAATCTAAATTAATGGGAACATAATACATATTACAACATATGCTCCACTCCACAAAGAATCTTTATTCATCACACTTCAGAACCTGTTGACCATCTCAACATATTTTTAAAGAAATATTTAAACTAATTTTTAGGAATATAAATAATTCATATTTTCTCACTTCTGCTGTCAATGCATCTCTTGTTGTTAGAGTCTTCAGTCCTTTGACTGGTTTGATGCAGCACTCCATGCCTCCCTGTCCTGAGCCTATCTTTTCATCTCTAAGCTACCACACCTTACAACCCCTACAGTTCTTGTCCTCGACCCTTCCTTAACTAAGTTTGCTATTTCTGAGTGTCTTAGTATGTGTTCTACCAACCTATCTCTTCTCTTCATTAGCAGCCATTAGCAGTCACCAGAAACATCTCTCCTCCCCCACTCGTCTCAATACCCCTTCATTTGTTACTCTATCTACCCATCTGATCCTCATCATTCTCCTGTAACACCACATTTCAAAAGCTTCTATTCTACTCTTTTCTGCTTGCACCAACAGTCAAAGTTAACTTCCATAGAGCACCACGCTCCAGACAAAGGCTTTCAAAAATTACTTTCTAATACCTAAATCTACAGTGAGTCCGGGAATGTTCTCCGCAGCACCTACATGCGTCTGCGAGAGCTAGCTACAGAAGTTACGTTCGCAGCACGGCTGCCGCTTGCATCATATTAGCCTTTCACGAAATGATTGCCGGCGGTCGAGATGGGAACTATTCTTTGTTTACTTGTGTCACATGTCAGCCTGCTTCGTTGACAGGTACAGTTGCGTGAGTAGGATATGACTCAGCTCCAGTAGCCTCTGTCATCATTTAACTGTCCGTGGTGACATGAGCTCCTATGACGCGCAATGCTGCTTGACTTATGTGCAGAATGCATTCTGTCATTGCTGTGTTCCCTAATAACAAGCAAACAGTATACTTTGTACTCACCACAGTCATTCATAACAGATACTGGAAGTGCTGATGACACATACGCTCACTTATTGCAATACACAGTGACGATTTCGACAGGCTACAGCCCACACGTGTGGGATTCACCCTGTCAAAGACACCGTGCTACCAACTAAACCGATGAGGCAACCACTCACAGCTGCACGTAACCACTGCGGAGAACATTCTCGGGTGCCCTGTATATTTGATGTCAACAAATTTCTGTTCTGTAGAAATGCTTTCCTTGCATTGGAATGCATCTAACTGCTCAATTAGTCCACCGAGATTAGACTACTGGTCTACCAACAACGTGTGTGTGTATGTGTGTGTATATGTGTGTGTGTGTGTGTGTGTGAACGAAGAGTATAAGAGTTTTCAGGTGGCAAGTCCTCTAATAAAATCTGTAAACTCGACTCATGCATGTGCACTGAAAAGCATAGATCAGGGTTTACGAGACTATCAGACTATCAGAACACTCGTAATAATGAACAAGGGAGAATCCCCTCATTATAATCGAATAATTCATAGCATATAACTAGAGCTCTGTGTGGATAAACATAATGTTATCCGCATCCAGCCCGCACCTGCACAACTGTTATATGCATCCGCAAGACGGTTACCCGCATCCGCACAAATTTTATCTGCTAGTTTGAAATCCAAATCTACTGATATTACAATGATATTTTTAATTTATTAAATAAAGCATAGAGACAAAAGTTTGGTGCTTTTCAGTCGGTCAACACGAATGTACCCAAAAAGAGCTGGGTTATGCCCTAATCCTGAAATAAATTACATGAGATTAATAAATACACTAGGATGACCAGTTTCGATCGTCAAGCGATCATCATCAGATCCATTACACTTAGGCTATAACATCTATGTTTGAGAATACAGGTGAAAAATATTTACAATATCTACAATTATTTATTTGCAGTATTGGTAATGCAACTGTCGGTGTATGCTAAATGTAGTATATCTAATGTTAGGTGAAATGCTAAAATGGTGATAGAAATCTGGAGTTTGTCTGTTTGGGGTGATTATATGGTTGTAAAATATCAACTATGGTTATACTGTAATAATACAGGCTGATACTTATCCGGTTGTCTTCCTGGCTGAAACTTCCGAGCAGTTTCATGTTCACTCTAGCACCACTTGTGGTCGACTGAACCCGGGTGTTGACTGGACGAAACTGGTTTTTCCTTTCTCCCCCCTTTGTTCCTATGTGCTCTCTGAGGTCAGTGCAATGTTTATTTGTGTGACGTTGCCAAATCTAGATAAGAATGTATGTTATTGAATACAGGAAGATTTACAACTATTAAAGACCGTGGAACTGTCTTCGCCACGCGTGGACTAAAAAGCCATTCGAACTAAGCGCTGCCCTGTCTATTGAAGACGTCCCGGCACCTTTAATACTGCCGCACATACCTGCCTAGGTTTATTGCAGAAAAAAGTACATAGAGCACCTCTCTCTTTTTGGATACATTCGTGTTGACCGACTGAAAAGCACCAAACATTTGTTTACTTAGGCAACACTGAAAAATGGTTTCAAACCCCACAATGAAGCATAGAGTATTAAAGCAACACATTTAGACATTCAAGGAGAAAGTCGTTCCCCTAGGTCAGGCTGTTCCAGCCGAGCTGCTCGCCAGTGAGCAAGAGAGCATTTGCCGCCTCGCGTGAGTAAACCTGCAACATGCAATACAGCTCTGCTGTGGGGGGCTGCCGTCACTACGCGGTGGATACATCAAGATTGGCAGGAAGCGCATGGACTTGTGTTATGACCTTCGCCCAGTGATGTATTGGCTATCACCACCAGTCCCTCTCCAACCGTACTCCGAGCATCACTGCTGAGTACTCGCGTGTACGCATACTCAAACTCGTGGATTTGGAACAGCCTGCCCTAGGTTATGTATGTCATGTGCTATGTTAAAATGAATGGTATACAGTCAGAATTGCAGCCATTTCCAGTTTGGAGTGTTAATTATGCTTAATTAAGTACATTTGTCATGGAAAGAACAGAACGGAAAAAATATATGTCATAAACATGTAGGTCCTAGTAATGATATTCACAAAGTTCGAATTGTATTCTAAAAACTATCCGCAAATTTACTCCAAACATTATCCGCAGCTTACCCGCTATCCGCACTGCTATGCAAACTAAATCTACATGGCGAAAAATTTTGCGGATATTCACGCAGGGCTTTACATAAAACAAGCACAATTTGATGGTGCATTAAAAATCTGTTTATGTTCGACCCTGGCGAAATGTAAATATTATATGTCAGAAAACTGTACTATAGTGAGGCTCATTATAGTACAAGTTTTCATTATGATACAGTTTCTCCCACCAATCAGAGCTCAAGAAACAGTTGTGTGACCAATTAGGTGAGGATAGCATCGCACCTGCGCTCACTTCCATGGCCCCCTATTTTAAATTTCACTGCGTGGGGAGTGTCATAGTGAGGTATTCCAGGAGGCCATGGTCAAATACAAGGTATTCTCTGCGTCCCATGCGCTCTGTTCAGTGCATAAAACTGGTGAAATCTCGACAGATATTTATGAATATTTAAGTCCAAACATAAAATAGTTATAATTATCGTCGAACATAAACAGTCGTATGCAACTCGCCTATAATGGTAATTAAGACACCCGTATGGAAATTATAAAACTCGCTACGCTCGTTTTACAAACATACTCATGTCTTAATTATTGCCATTATAGGCTCGTTGCATAATGTACTATTATAAGATGGAACTTCTCATTCAAGTACACTTCTAGGACACAACTCTGGGATGTAAGAAATGGCATGAGAGGACAAAATATAATTTTCTATTTAACTCAAGGAAAGTAAATACCTGATTATGATGCTTGCAGTACTCCTTGCTGTAAGTATCCTTGGACAGCCCAACCAATGAAACCTTCACTGTAAGGTTAGAGGCAATGAGACAGTTGCGAGCTGCTAGATCTTTATGTATAAACCGATGGTTTGCAATGTGCTCCATGCCCTGTGCCACCTGGCTTGCTAACTGGATTATCTGGGTGACGGATAACTGTGGAGGACGAGGACTCTTGGAGCGAGTTATCTCCTTGCCACCACGCGTGGCCAGCAAGAACTGCTTCAAGTCTCCCTGGAACCAAAATACAATCAATCACATACTGTAATCCAAATAAAACCTTTTGTACCCAGGGTTTATAAACAGTGACCTTAGCATTCATGTAACCCATAGAACTATTGCTGTTCTATGATACTTGATGTATCAGTAAGAGTCTTGATTTTTGTACAAAGCGATAAAACCCCAATAACATCACTATTCATTCTATTCTTGAAGTAACTCTAAACTCGTAAAGAAGGTCACAAACTAGTGACTCACAGACTGAATATCTGGCCACCGTATATAGTTTTCCTAACTAAGTATTTTGTAGTACCTAGTTTGCCCATCTACCTTCCTGTGGCACAATGAAAATCTGCAAACAGAGGATAATATTCACTTTGTCAGACTTCCTACCCTCAATACACTTACCTGTGACCTCATAATAACTCATATTTTTTTACTGGTTGAGCAAGCATCTGATGGGAATTCCTCCCGCCATTCCTTGAAATCTTATCATCTCATCATTGGTGCCTACAGTATTGTCGTTAAACAGGTTTGTAGGGCCATTGTCAATTATACCAAAGGATTATTATAACTCCAAGCTATCACCAACGATATTACCAGTATGATGATATTTTTAACTTCTTCTTATCATCATCACCAGTCTTGCTCTTCTACTTCACTTTAGATGCAATCTATTTCCTGAAGCACTGGAGGAATTTCATACTCACTATCCCAGTCGGTATGATAATGAAGCATCCGTGTCCAAATAATACCATAAAGAAATGTCTTTTACCGTGAATAATCGGCCATAATAAGTGTCGGTGTGAATAGGAATTGCAGCATTGTCATGCATTTGACAACGGAAATTAAATATTTGTGCTACACAAAATGCATAGCATTAATGAAATGAGAAATAGGAAACGTGGTGATATTTTTATAGTATATAGTATTTTATAGTATTTCCTCGTATATTTGTCGCCATCGCACAATACTTTTTATTGATGTCTTTAGTTAAATCACCAGATAACACTTGGAATACTCTGAATAATAAGTTGTTTATGAACAAACTGCAATATAGCCTACATTATGTAGCCATTACTAACGGACACGATTTTGAACACCAAAGGCACATGAGTAACACAGAACACCAACATTGTAACATGAAATGTTACAGAAAGAAGAAAGTTATTGGATAACATCAACACTCTCCCTTATTGAATAACTTGCAGACCCCCATGCTGTCACACAATTGTTGGAGTCGAGTTGCAAACAATGGTTTTGAAGTCATTTTGAATTTCTTCTTGAGATCGTTGATAAACTGCTGAAGTTCATGCTCATTGTCAGCTGCTATCAAGCCATCATCAACATAGAGGACGAAGAAAATTTTGCTGCAACCTCTCTGCCTAACGAAGAGACAAGGATCAGCTTCACTCCTTCGAAATCCTAATTTGATTATGTAGTGACTGAACTTTTTGTTCCAACAGCGAGGGGCTTGTTTCAGCCCATACAAGCTCTTCTTCAGACGACATACTCTACTGGAACCATCATTGTACCCTTCAGGCTGCTTCATGAATATGGTCTCCTCTAAATTACCATAGAGAAATGCTGTTGACACATCTACTTGAGCTAGCATCATGTTTTCATTGGCAGCAACAGCGAGTAGTGATTGAATAGTAGATGTTCTTGCCACAGGACTGAACGTCTTGTCATAATCGACACCTTTCTGTTGTGAAAAACCCTTTATCACCAACCTGGCTTTAAATTTATCCACCGAGCCATCTGCATTTGTTTTTACTTTATAAACCCATTTGCAGGGAATGGAACTTTTTCCAGGCGGTAAATCCTCCATGACCCTAGTCGCATTTTTTTGATGTGCTCTCATTTCTCGATCCATGGCTTCTTTCCAGTCATCCCGTTCATCCGATTTCAAAGCTTCTGCATAGCCATCTGCTTCTTTAAAAGTTGTTGAAACGGATGCTACATAGTCTTGAAGAATATTTGGACGTTTAAGTGTAGACCAATCTCGCAGCTGTCGTCCAGTCATCTCATTGTTTTGGTGGTCATCTTCATCTGGGAAAAGGTCGTCGAAACCCAAGAAATCCTCTTCATCACTCTGAGGTTTAACATCAGGCTGGTCCTCTGTCCGAGTACCTGATTCTAGAAATACTTGGTTAGGTAGCTCGACATTTATTGGGATATCCATTCTTTTCCTCTCGATTAAAGTCTTCTCCTCAAAAATTACATCTCGTGATCTGATTAGCCTGTTTTCTTCTTTGCACCAAATTCGATACCCTTCATCGTGATCATAGCCAATCAAAATCCCTTTCACAGCTTTACGATCCATTTTCTTTCGTCGTTGTTTTGGAATATGAACATAGCAAGTGGATCCTATTATTCGCAAATGCTTCGTTCCAGGTTTCTTGCCATACCACATCTCATATGGAGATACCCCAGAAACATTGGAAGGTCCTGTCCGATTCAGGATGTACGAAGCTGAATTTATCATTTCAGCCCAAAGTCTTTGTGGAATATTTCCATGAGCATGCATAATGGCTCTTGCTGTTTCCACGACTGTTCGATTTTCTCTCTCACTACATCCTTTCTGCTCAGGAGTGTACGGCATTGTGAGACGCTGTGTGATTCCTTTCTTTTGAAGAATTTTCTTGACTTCTTCATTGTCAAATTCTCTTCCATTGTCACTCAGAAGTTCTTTAATAACATGTCCAGCTGTCTTTGCTTCAGCTATAAACTGACTCAACTTTTTCACAACCTCACTTTTTTCTTTGATGAAGTAGATTGTCCTAAATTTTGTGTAGTCATCTTTGAAAAGAACAAAATATCGATATCCCGACACTGATTTTTGGAATGGTCTGCACACATCTGTGTGGATAAGCTCTCCTGGTTCCGTTGTCTTCTTTCTGGTGCCAAACGGTAGACGATGAGCCTTGCTATAAATACAGCCTTCACACAGTTGACTGTCCATTTCCATTTTGATGTTTAGGTCCTTGCTGAGAATCGACTTCACATGGCGCTTGTTTTGATGTCCATATCTTTCATGATATAGCTGTAGCAGGTTATCTTTGCCTGTGACATTAACTTCATTGTGAGAAATGGGTCTTATATTTCTCACTGCCAATTTAAAAATTTCTCCAAATCGATCACGTATGCCTACCAGTTTGACATCTTGGTTAACTTTGAAGTTACAAATTTCTGCAGTTGATATGAATTCACTTTTTGGATGCTTATCTTGTGCTGCTAGAACAGAGAATAGATTCTTCTGAATCTTTGGTACATACCATACATCTGCCAGAGTAATTGCATGCCACTTTCCTCCAACTGCTGCTTCAATGTCTACTGAACCTTTTCCGATCGCTTCGATCTTGTCACCACTAGCTGTAGTCACTGAATGTTTTGTTGAAAATGGCTGAAAATTCTTTAATGAATTTCTGTCGTTCGTAATGTGACTTGTCGCACCATTATCTACGTACCAGTCATTAGGCCTACATTCAGCATTCATTACTGCCGAGGTAACAGCAACAAGTGTCTTGTTCGTATCCTTAGTATCTGCGCAACTTGGTTTCGGAGGTTTTCCATCGGCTGCCCATTTTCTACACATTTTGACAGTATGATTGGGTTTCTTGCAGTAGTTGCATATTATCTTCTTTTTCATCTTCGGCTTGGTTGAACATACTGGCTGGGATAGCTGCTTTGACGATTCCGTGAATAGAGTTTCCTGAGCAATTAATTCATCCTCCTTGGTCCTCAAAGCCTTTTCATATGCACACAATTGATTGGTCAGATTATCAATTGTCCTGTCACTTTTAGACATTAACATCCAGCTAGATTTAAACGAAAAATAATCTTCAGGCAATGTACCTAAGATTTTACATATCACAAATAAATCTGGCAATTCGGAATTACCTTTAACATCTTTAGTCATTTCTTGCTTTAATTCACTCCACAAATTTTTCAGTTTCGAAATATGTGTCACGATATCATCTTCAGGATGCTTTTTAAAACTAAAGAACTGTAAGCAGAGGTTATAAACCTTGTCTTCAGAAATGCCGTCAAACAATTTGTGTAGCTCCGACCATACTTCCCGAGAGGTATTAAGACGCATTATTTTCTGCAATGTTTCTTCAGTCATGTTTGTAGTTAAAATAATTAAAGCATTACTGTCCGTTTTATTAAATGCTTCTAATGCACTTTTATACGCCGCCCTTTCATCGGCAGTCGCACTCGCGGGAAGTACATTTGGTTTGACTAACCTGCCTTTGATAGCATCAAGTGCTCCGGGAATTCCACGTAAACAAATACTTATTTTGTATTTCCAAGTGCTCCAATTTGATTTCCCTTCCAGAAGTCCGATGTTGATAAACCTTGTTGAATCCATTTTGCACTGCAATGATATCAACACGTGCGTAACCACAAAGTCAGCTTCGTCGAGATTTCGAACTGAAATATACAACGCCGACACGTTTTATCACACACTTAATTTCTCAACACGTATCTGGGCCCATAACCTATTGTTGTCTTTAGTTAAATCACCAGATAACACTTGGAATACTCTGAATAATAAGTTGTTTATGAACAAACTGCAATATAGCCGACATAAGGTAGCCATTACTAACGGACACGATTTTGAACACCAAAGGCACACGAGTAACACAGAACACCAACATTGTAACATGAAGTGTTACAGAAAGAAGAAAGTTATTGGATAACATCAACACTTTTCAAATACAAAAAATCCACTTATAAAATTACATGGCATAATTGTCGCATTGCACATTCGCATTTGTGCACCAGTCGGTTGCACATGCTACCACGAGCTCATAACCTGACGTGACCTTGTCAGAAGAAACGAGCCTTGTCTCTGTGCCTGCAAGCTATGACTCACACTGTACGAGCAGCCGACACTCGACCTGCTAGGCGCCAGTCCAGGGAAGTGAAACTTGTGTGAACCCGTTGCTTCTGCAAGTTAGCCTCGGAATGATGAGCTTCAATAAGCCACCGCATAAAGTGCTGCTAGCCCCAGTTCACCCACATGAAAACAAATCGAAAACTTACGGAAGGGCCATCCCATGCCAGTCTAGCATAAGCCACTTCCATGGAAACATCGGAACAGAGACCCATGTGTGATGTCATGTACGTAGTGTTCAAAATGTGAAGATACAATAATTATACGGTGACCTTGATGAAAGTGAAATATACGAAATTACAAATTAGGTACAGTAAATAATGATTCAAAAAAAATAATTGTGGTTTATCTTCTTCTAACGTTTATATTCTTTGCATAATCGTCGCACCCCGTTATTCTTTCACGAATGTTAGGTTAAAAATATGCGACAACTATGCGAGGAAATGCGATATTTTGAATGACACTTAAATTTTACAATTTAATATCATGTTTTAATGGTGCCAATTATCTGTGTGGACCTATATATTAACATTAATTACCCTAAAAGTAATATGTGTGTTTTATCACATATCAACAACAAAAACAGACAACTCTTATAGTCTGAATTACCAATAAAGCTCGCTGACAGCTGTCAAAGTTAGCACGTGGGGAAATGCTACGTTGCCACTGAGGCAGATCATGACTCATAACAGAGGCTTGCAGGAAGGCACAAATACTGGCAGTCTAATGACTGTGACGAGTGAAGACACACTGAGTCAAACCATGTGCTTATTGCTGTGTCGGCATACATTGCAACATTGCTCACTGTTGCCATGGAGACTGTTACCCCTCTCGTCTCCACTCCTCACCTCACCCATCAAGCGTATGACAGCTTTCACCGAGCATCTTTTGTAAATCAGACTATAGTACTGTCAGGATGTCTACCGAAACCAACTAACAGATTTTCCTGACAATTCCCCGAATTTTCCAGGATAAATCAGAAAATTCCCTGAGTAACAGAAGCAGCCATAATAAATATATAAAACAGAGTTTGTACTTAAAAAGCATTTCAAAAAGTGTAGCATGACAAAGTTTAAAATACATTTTTCTATATTTTGCCGATTTCTAAATTTTTCATCCAGAAAAACTATTGTAGCCTACTTGCGAGTATTGAAAGTAGCTCGTCAATAGTAATGCTCACAACCGTTACACATTTATATACAAATACACAGCCTACACATGTAATTTGTGTGCTCTATCTTGCAAGAAATGAGAGCTTACTGATTTAACGTCAGTACGAACATACATCTACAACAATCATCACCGGAATATACTTTTTCCTCCATCAAAATTTAAATGCTTAATATCCAATTATTCAAGGTTGGACCTTGTAAACCTAAAATTCCCTGAGTGGGATTAAAATACCCTGATGATTCCCTGAGTTTTCCAGGATTTAAAAATTCCTGGAGTATTCCCTATTTTCCATGTTTTCCAGAGTAGTAGGGATACTAACCCAATCGCTGTACTCGAGCAGCATGTAGTGTGGCTCGGCCTCACGACACAGACCCAGAAGCTTCACCACGTGCTCATGCTGCAGTTTGTGGAACATATCCAGCTCTCTCTTGAACTCGAGAAGCACAGACTCATCTCGTGTGTGCTGCAGAGACTTCACCATCACCACCGTATCCTTATCTTTATCTTCACCCTCCTTGAGGCCCCGGGCCTTTGCCAGGAACACTTCTCCAAACTCTCCACGACCTGTGTACAAAACAGTCAGCATTACTCCAGAAAAATGTGAATGTATGATGCACAGAAGAAACTGTAACATATGGAACATTCTAATACACAGAGACAAGAATATTTTGGAAATAGCGATAATCGTAACAAAGGTTGGACATGAAAGTCTGCATCCTATGTTGAGCAGGAAATCAATCACAAAATATGATCAATGAGGCTTTCAGTTCTTAAATTATGAGTAATTATAGTAATATTATACAGGGCGCCCAGAAATGTTCGCCGCAGTGGCTACGTGCATCTGTGAGTGGTTGCGCCATGAGTTTAGTTGGCAGCACAATGTCCTTGATAGGATGAAGACCATATGTGTGGGCTGTGGAATTCGTCAGTGTGTATTGCAATAAGCGAGAATGTGTGTCATCAGCACTTCTAGCATCAGTTATGAATGGCTGTGGTGAGTATAAAGTTTACTGTTTGTTATGATACAAGCGACAGCCGTGCTGCCAACGTAATTGGTGACGTAATCTCTCGCAGCAGCTTGTAGGATTTTTGTAATTTGAGTTATATTTTTGGGGTTGATATTTTGTCATATGGTCACTGCGGAGAACATTCCCGGGCTCACTGTAGTATTGAAGGCATAATAACAACAATCCTAATGGAAGGAAAGACATTAATGTAAGTCAATACGAAACCTATTGAAAATCCACAGCCTGCTTCCAGTTGACCGACCGGGTCAGGAATGGAATGAATGAAGCCCCCATCTAGCGGCGAGGGTATGAACTGTGCCAGCTGCCGAAGACTGTCGCACTCCCCTGGGGCAGTGATTCAATGAATGACAGATGAAATGATAGTGGAGAGTGTTGCTGGAATGAAATTGTGACAGGAAAAACCGGAGCACCCGGAGAAAAACCTGTCTGCCTCCGCTTTGTCCAACACAAATCTCACATGAATTGACCGGGATTTGAACCACAGACCCAGTCGTGAGAGACCAGCGTGTTGCCGCCTAAGCCATGGAGACTTCTATGAAACCTATTCTCATTCATATTCTTCTTTTCTATTTTGTACATTTTTTTTTCCATTCTACAGTGTAAAAGTTTTACAATTTCTTTTCTAGTATTTCTTTTTTTTCCGGTTCTTTGTTAAATAAATAAATAAATAAATATGGATACGTTTAAGGCATTGTACAAACAGTACAAGCCATATATCGTAGATCAAAGGTCGTCAAAATTACCCCTTGTGTAGCCAAGCACGATGTATGGCGCTCCATTCATCCCCCACCTGCAGTAAGTGGGCAGGGGAGCTGTAGCAAGTCCAGAGATTGGAGGTTCGAAACCTGGCACTGACAGTGGCTATCCTGAGAGTGGTTGTTCCCCAGATATTTCCATACTCCCCCAGGCAAATGTCCTGGGTCACCTACCTCATCCCTGTCCCTAATACTACACACACCACTACAGTCATCACAGAAACACAGGTTATCAGACAAGTTCATCACCTACCCAAGATATCCCAAGTCCCAAAAATGAAATAACAACAAAATCCATTTCTTCAAATCATAAAATATTTTATCAATTTAAGTGCTTTTGCTTTCCCTCTTTTATTTTATATTATTTTTACAGATATGTGCCAACATCATCTTCTACAGTTTCCAGCCCCTGGTTGGGTCTGCTTGGAGCATAAGCCTCTCCATCGTTTTCTATCTTCCCACCACCTTTCACCCTTCACTCTGTCCCACTCCTCTCCTCTCTTCTGCACTCCTTCATTCACACACACAATCCACCTATCTCTTGGCCTGCCTCTTGGTCCCTCCACTTCCATCTCAAGCATCCTCCTTGGTATCCTGCCATCCTGCATTCTCCTAACATGTCCGTACCAACTCATTCTTGACTTCTCTATGATCACCTGTAAGAGATTCTCTTCCACAATCTCTCACACTCTCTCATTCTTATTCTATCCCTTCATGTTATTCCCAATCTGCTTCTTTGAAATTTCATTTTGCAAGACTGGATCCTTCTCACCTATCTGTCTTCATAACCCATGTTTCTGATGCGTAGGTGAGTCTCATCTCATCATCTTGCACAGTTTCCAGCCACTGGCCGGGTCTGTTTGGAACACAAGCCTCTCCAACGTCTTCTGTCTTCCCACCATCTCTCAGCCTCCACCCTTGTCCAGTCTTCTCCTCTCTTCTTCACGCTTTCTTCCACCCCCTTCAGCCACCTGTCTCTCGGTCTTCCCCTCGGTCTCTTTCCTTCCCACTTCGTCTCATGTACTCTCCTGGGTATCCTCTTCTCCTCCATTCGTTTTACATGTCCATACCATCTAAGTCTAGATTTCTCTATACCATCCTGTAATGGTTCCTCCTTCATTAATTCTCTGGTCCTCTCATTTCTTATTCTGTCCATCTTTGTAGCTCCAATACTGCTTCTCAAGAACCTCATCTCACTGGCCTGTATTTTGCTCTTCTCCCTTCCTTTCATAACCCAGGTCTCCGAGGCATACGTCAGGATAGGGACATAGTACGTCCGATATATGATCTTTTTGCTGTTCTGAGGGACATTGGGACATAATATGTTCGATACAATACCTGTTTGCTCTTCTGGGGTACGTCCCTGCTCCATACCAGACCTCTCATGCTCTGCAGGAATCCAGAGGCTTGCCTTCCTCTCTCACTGATCTCCTTGTCATTTCTACCACTTACTTCTACAGTGAGATTCTTTTGCTGGGGCGCGACTCTGCCAGCCAACCGAGCTCAGGCCGCGGGGTTGCCCGAGGCGGAGGCGAGCTAACCAGGGTCATTTAAGTCCATTAAGTCACTAAACGTTCATCATCGAGGGTGTGTTGTGTCAGCACACAGATAAGAAGGTAGCATAAACAACAGCTGCAAGATTTAATTAAAGAAGCACAGATGTTGCTTTATTTCTTGGGAATCGGGATGACCTCACGTCACCAGTTAAAGGTTAGAACTTATCTTTTCACAGAAGATACTAAAAATGTTCTCCTTCAGCTGACAGACAGACATCGTTACATTATGTCTCTACTCCTGCACCCCCCTGCGTGTTAATTAATCGAAGCACGGACCTAAGCCCGTTTGTTGTTCAATTGTGGGTTAATTTAACATTCAAAGTGTACAGATCAATTACCAGCACTCTAGTGGAGCTGGGGAACAATATATGGCAGCAGATATCCCTTACAACAGAAGGGAAATACAACATGTAAACGCTAATTTATTTACACGGTCTGTCAGTTGAAGGAGACCATTTTCAGCATCTTCTGTGAAAAGTTCTTTAGTCATGATTTGCTGGTGAATTTACCATTAATTAATGTACTTTGTTACGGTTTCCACCTGCGCACAATCCGCGGTGCGAGCTCAGTTTGCTGGCGGAAGGCGCGCGCCCAGCAGCTGCCTGCCCGTCCCGCTCCAGCAAAAGAATCATCCTGTATTACACTTCCAAGATACTTGATATGGGCCATCATTTTAAAAAAATCCAGAATGCTTTCATAAGTGGTTATTCTATATTAATATTATCTACCCAATATAATTGCATTGACCCACAGGAGGTATGAAGACATGGGATAATAAAATCAAGAATTCCCAGATTCCCTATTTTTAAATAAAATATTAATTTTTAGGGGTAGGGGGAGGAGTGTGAGACAGCTCGAGTTACTGCCCAGTTAACATCATCCATTGCTTAAGAGTAGGATATACTTGGGAATGAAACTCACCTAGCAGTACCATGCTGTGTAGATCCTGCCTCGGAAATGAAACGCGGTCGTAGTTGTTCTTGGAACGTTTGCTCTGGGTGGAACTATGAGAGTGAGTAGTATCCCCTCCATCACTTCTTGGAGCATCGCGGGTCTCCTTGTTGAACCCCGTCTCCTTCAGGTCGGTATGCTCGCCAACAACTTCACCATTCTCTGCCTTTGTCACTGTTACAGCACACAGTTATATCCAATGACAAACAGATCATGCTCCCCATATTTAAAATTTTAATTTATATGTTGACTATCTATAGAGGAGAACATCACGTGCAAATACTGTATATCGACATTTATTACACAGGAAAAGTAGGATAGAAATACATAGACAAACTTAGAAGCAATTATTCAGTGACACCTTGTTAGAATCTAAGTAAGGATTGCTGTTCAGTCAGTCAACAATTAAATTACACTGGTCTGAGCGGCTTCAGTGGCGTAGTTGGTAGCATGCTGAGCTTCTATGTCCAAGATTGCGGGTTCAAACCCGGTTGAAGTTGACGGATTTTTTAAGAGCGTTAAAAATCCCTCAGTATGCCTTCTTTCAGAGGGGAAGTAAAGCCGGTGGGCCCATGTCATAGATTTATGGCATGTGAAAGAACCTTCCACTAACTACTATTGTGTGAGCTAAATTTGTAGGTTAGATTCGATTAATTTAGATCGTAGGCTTTCATGGCCGGTGTCTAGTTTATCATCTAGGCTTACAGGATGGAGCCGCGTCGTATATCGGTGATTATTTCCCGACGTTTCGGCTGACATTGCAGCAGCCTTAATCATGGGTAGGTACGAGTTGGTGTCCGTACTCAAACGGATTTGATTAATGCTCCATTAAGTTCCAACGTTCATTGCCAGGTGCTGGTTGCGGTGGCATCTAGTAGCCAAGTTCACAGCTAGGTGTTGTTGATGGTAGCATTTGATAGCAAAAGTAGGAACTACTTGAAATTGATCGTCTGCAGTCCTTACCTGAATTACAGATAACACACACCGGTTATCAGACAGATTCTACAAACACCCAAAGTACACGGGGCTACATAACCGTGTTGTCGCAGCCCCTAAACTGAGGAACCAACCAACCTACACCGGCCTGCGATGAAAAAATGAAAGGGAAGTGATATTTGAACATTATGTATTTTTCGGTGCTGATTTCGTAAACAGTAATTTAAAAGTTCTGTCACGTCACGTTTTCTTGAAAATTTCAATTGTACTTGGATTTTTATGAACATTGACCTGAGA
This sequence comes from Meconema thalassinum, assembly GCA_946902985.2. Taxonomy (NCBI): domain Eukaryota; kingdom Metazoa; phylum Arthropoda; class Insecta; order Orthoptera; family Tettigoniidae; genus Meconema; species Meconema thalassinum. Next base: position 285,021,350 of record OX336393.1, on the reverse strand, counting down.
TTGAACATAATAGAAGAATATCAAGAACAAGTTTCAAAGGGAAAAGACTACGTACTTAAATGGACACTTTGTATGTTTTGTTCTGTTTTTTGTTCAGTTTAGACTTTGTTTGGAATGTTAATTTGTCCCTCTTGGTCAATCGTCTATTTTATGTTAGTTTCTTCTATAAACTGCACCAAAATTTGATGTAAAAAGTTTAAACTCAAGAGAAATATTTTTTTGCACTCGATTTTAGCAAAAATATCGAATTCAGTTTCCACCAAGTCTTTACTAACAGTTTGTTAGATAATTGCTATTTAACTTAATAACGAGAGTTAATGCATGGTTATCATCGATGTACTTCACGAAGCCATTTGGGTTCGTAATTACTTAAATAAGCTTTACGGCTCTAGCGCATACGTAGACTCTGTTTCATCCTGGAGAAACATGGTGGACAGAACAAGAAGCGCGTAGCACCAATCGTTGTTTGCGATGCTTCCTTGAGATTTTGTGAACATAATTATAAAGGGAGTGAGGCGCACCATGACGCGTGATGGGCCCCATCTCAGCAACGCTGTACAGCTTTCCCCGGAATGGCTAGCTGGTGAACCATGTCTTATTTCCCTGTACAAATACAAACTGATATAAAATAAGTGAATTAATTTACGTATTTCACAGTTATACAGCATAACCTTTTGATGTATGAGAATTACTACGCGACCAAGAACTACATTTTCCAACCACCCCGGGCTGAGGAAAAGTTACTTTACATCATTATTATTGGATACACAAAATTTTGTAATTAATAAACCAGTTATACAAATTTCCAATGTATATTGTGTTAAAATTTGGATTCGATCTGATAACGGGTTTCTGAGATATTAATTCTTAAATGTGACGCATGGTTGAAACACGCTTAGAATCGGGCCCTTTTTGTGTTCCAACTGCGATAAAAGATATTAAAATATAAATTAAAAATTCCAAACCTGCATGACCTAAAGCAAAATAGAACGACGAAAATGATGATGTTATTGGATTTTATGTAGGTCTATTGGTTACTTCACAAACAACCTTCAAACTCTCAAGTGCACATAATACTTTGGTTGACAGTCGTTCTATCCTTGTCTTCTGCTCCTGTGTTCGTTTCTTATACTTTCCTTCATGATCCATACCCTACATACATTACCTTAAGTTATTGAAGAATGTAAATTTATTGTTTCTTGTGCTCCATGTTATTACTCCCTCTGCTCTCACCTTCCTGGCATATGCTAATCCTTTTTCCATGCTTCTATTCTCGTTTTCCTAACCATTGACTGATCAACTGAATGAGTGATTGATTGATTGATTGATATACCTCACTTACTTTTCCAATGTCAACATGATTCTACCCTAAAACTGAATACAACAATGATATCTTGCTCAGCCTTTACTGAATATCAGTTACAGCATATCTACAAAGGCCTACTGTAACTTTTTACCAGCCCTTCTTGGGCGACTGATTTAAAACTTCCCAAAATCATCCTCCTATTTTTGATCGGAAGTACTTCATCATATACCACACAATTGAAATGGCAGGGTCGTGGAGTGTTGGACACACATTTGGTCAACCTAACTGGTATCATTTGGGCGTTCAACTATTAGGTGTAATTCCCTATAAAGAAAACTAATTATAACCTTCAAAATATGTGTATTAATATCAACTTTAAACATATGGCGGGGACTCTCGTCGAACAGACTATGGTTTACTATCTTCTCTCCTCGGCAATGACGAAAACATGTGACCCAAAATGAATGTTGGAATATAAAGATGTTTGTTACTCACTCATCGACGATCTAGCAGATAATCTACGAGACATGCTCGATAGATCAGTTCTCCCCAGCATTTCTAAGATTTTCCACACGTGGTTTGAGGTTAGAGATGTTTACTGGTTTACATAGCCACATCTCCGCGAGAGAAATGAATGTGCTTCCGTACCCAACTTGAATTGTGCTAACAGAGATAACATCGTTGTGATATGTAGCCGTTTCGAGTACATTCACAAGCCATGCTTTCAACAAAACTGTTTCTCCAAATAGGCCTACGCCAAATTACGAGAACGCGACCTTTCCAATCAGACGCTACAATAGAAGTGACACCTCGCTTGACGAAAAACCCACCGCTCATCTTGTAAACACATGTTTTCGTCTTTCTCCGCCAGGGTCATGATACCCTCCAACCCATACAAAATACACCAATAATCTCGAACCCATGTATATTTCTTACAACTCGTGGCGCGAAACTCTTCTCTGACGTCAGAACCTTACACAATTTACACAAAGCTTTCTTCAAGACAAGGGAAGTTATTCTCGGCCCAATCTAAATTTGGCCTAGAGTTTCCTGCTGTTGCAACATCTTGTAGCTTACCTACACAATCCGCTGTCTTGTATACTGACATCTCCCATACAAATTAAATGAAATATTCCTGACTGAGTCCCCGAGATACACAAGATATATATACACTAAATAAAATGAAATTCTACAACCTAAATGATGATGATGAACAAGAAAAGAAATGGTATGAACAAATTACCCTAACCTGACTTCTCTTGCAGTCAACCAAATAAGGGTTTGGGAACATTGTGACCGGAACAGTCACAATACGCCCCCATGTGATTCACACGGGTGAAACAAGTGTGGATCACAAACACTCAAACAAGCAACGCACTGAAAACACAAAGAATTACACTATTACATAAATAAACCCTGGAAGACATATATACATACACACTTGTCAAATTTTCACACATTCTCACTCTCTCGAATGTCTTATTGTGTCCATTTCCTAGCCTCACTGATTTCTCTCAAGTGTCTTAGGTCTACCACTTCATTTTCTTCGTCTCATCATGAGACCCTATCGCTTCACAAGCCATGGTATTTGCCTGCACAGGCCTTATCATACCATCTATCCATCTAACACTCGATGCCACTTTGCTGGTTAGCATTCTTCGTCACATCTCTTGAGTTTTGTCATGCCATCACGTTATGTTGACTGATTCTCTAAGAGTCCATGCCATATTATTTTACAGAGTGATATCTACGGAGATTCCTAATATTATGTGTACTGACAGACTTACCATCCTGGTCCGTTAAACTATAGGCACACTCACCAATACGTTTAACCACCTTAAAAGGCCCCTGAAATAGATGAAAAAACTTCCCTATCTCCTTATCTACAGCTGAAGACGGATATGGAACCCTCAGAAGCACCTGATCGCCTACTTCAAAAGAATCAAACTTTACCCGCTTCTGCTGGCGCCTACGCTTATTCCCTGCCTTGATTAAGTTGTCCCTAGCCAGCTGGATACAAACATCCTTCCCAATCTCCTCTCCCGTGACCAAACCTAGCATTCTAGCAAGCTCATTGGTAGGCTTCCTACCATACTGAATTTCATAGGGAGTGCATTTTACACTCTCATGGAACGTACTATTGAACCATCGTTCAATATCTCCTAACTTGGAGAACCACGCATTGTGGCGATTGCTCACATAGGTGCGAAATACTCTCCCTAATTCTCTCATAACTCGTTCGGACAAATTCCCTTGAGGATATCGAATAGATGAGAATATGTGCTTGATACCCAATTCACTCAACTTGGTTTTCCAGATCTTTGAGGTGAATTGACTACCGTGGTCTGATAGTATCCTGAGAGGCACCCCAAACTCAGGTACATACTTATCAGTGATCTGTAGGACACAACCCTTCCCGGTCGCTTTTCTCAGGGGATACAGTTTGACGAGTTTACTGAATGCGTCAACAACCACGAAGATATACTGATATCCAAACTGAGCTTTAACCAATGGACCATACAGATCGACACAGAGTAAATCCCTTGGTTTTTCTGTGATCACCATTTGCCGAGGTCCCTCAAGAAACCTCGTTGGGCATTTACACCGTTGACACGAGTCACAACTTGCCAGAACTTTCCTAATCTGCCTTCCCATGTTCTTCCAAATGAAATGCTGCTGAACAGCAAAAAGAACCTTGCTTGATCCAAAATGCCCTAAAGCCTTGTGATGATACCAAATCATCGTTACCTGCAATGAGCTTGGCACACACACTCTCCAGGCACCTTCATGGCACAGCCTAGCCAAGAAACCACACTCCAACTTGTACCAATACTTTCCAACCTTAATTCTACTATCCACATCCATACCTCTCAACTGAGTCAAGATATCACCTAAGACCTCATCCTTCTCCTGCTCTACAAGCAGATTCCTTAAGCAGCGTATCTCATAATCACACTCGCTTACCTTGGTTACGCAGATAACAACACCTTCCTGTACCTCCAGTACCTGATGACCCTCATCACCCCCAATGTTTCTACTCATGAAGTCAGCCACAATGTTCTCAGTACCCTTAATATGCCTTACCTCAAAGTTATATTCACTTATAGCCAATATCCACCTTGACATCCTGTTCGAAGTGAGCTTGCAGGATCCAATAAAAAGTAATGCATGATGGTCAGTCAGTATCTGCAACTTACTGCCCAACACATAACTCCTAAACTTCCCTAGAGAGTATACGATTGCTAACATCTCTATTTCAGTAATAGTATATCTCTTCTCCGCCATGCTTAGCCCTCTGCTTGCTAATGAGACAATCCCTAGATTGCCCTCACTATCCTCCTGACACAAAATGCCTGAGATGCCTTGCATGCTCGCATCAGTCATCAAAATGTAGGGACAATCCAGACGAGGATACCTAAGCATGACAGTCTCTACAAAGCCTCTCTTCAACTCCTTAAAAGCCTCATCGTGCACCTGGGTCCATACCCACTTAGTACCCTGCTTCAGCAATTCCCTAAACGGTTCTACAAGACAGGAATATTTAACTACGAATCTACGAAAATAATTGAAAACCCCTAATATTGACCTCAATTGTTTGGCGTTACGTGGTGTAGCAGTGTTGTGAATCTTGTCTAATCGTGACTGTTCGGGAGACACCCCTTGTGTTGTGATAGTATGCCCTAAAAATGTGATTGATGTTGTGCAAAACAGAGACTTCTTAAGTTTAATTGTAAATCCCCCGTCCCTTAATTTCCCCAAAACAATGTCTAAGTGATCCAGGTGTTCCTTTAATGTGTAAGATGCAACAATTAAATCATCTATGTACATTGTCACAAACTCGTGTGTGTCCCTCCCTAACACTAGATTTAAGGCCCTAATCAACGCTGAACTGCTGGTCTTTGTTCCGAAAGGAACGACCCTGAATTGGTACAAACCACTCTTAAAGCTAAACGCAGTCAACTTCCTGTCCTGTTCTCTCAACGGTACCTGCCAAAATGATGCACTCAGATCCATAGTGGAAAACCATTGCTTACCATTGAATTTCTGAACCAGTTCCTCAACACATTCTGGCCTCTGTTGGTCCCCAGATATCCTACAATTGAGCTGCCTGGCATCAATACACAACCTGACCGAGCCATCACTCTTCCCAACCACAACTAAGGGATTCAGATATGCACTAGTTGAAGGCTCAATAATACCCTGATTCAGCATAATGCCTATTTCTTTCTCCACAGCATCAGCAAATTTGTGAGGTATCGGGTACTTGGGTCCTGAAAATGGAGAATGATCTACAATTTCGAACTGATGCGTATAGACATGTGTTAGCCCTGGCTTGTCACTGAAAACTTCTTGGTTTAGCTCTAAAACCTCTAACAACTTATCCCTCTCCTCAACACTTAAACCACTCTTATCCACAGCCTGCTGGAGTTGATCACACTTATCACCCTCCACAGCAATGTGACATAAATCCACAACTTCCTCCTCATCGTCAGCCTTACCTTCTGCCATATCCCCTACAGTGACCTCAGTAACACATGCCTTTACTGTCTTATCTACACTCTTGCATTTCATTCTCATCTCCTGGCTTATATTCCCCCTCACAAAGTTGATGACACCCCGGTCAAAATCAATAACAGCACTATGCTCGTTAAGCCAGTCTATCCCCAAAATCATTTCATAAATTAGGTTAGGAATTACCAAGCAAGTCTTGTGGTCAACTTCATTACCAAACCTCATGGGCAACAATACCTGCTTTCCCACTCTTTGGGATTTATTACCAACAGCAGTTACCACATATGTCGACTTAACTGGAATTTCTTCCAACTTACCACCGTCCTTGATTAAAGTATCATAAAATCCCTTACTGATGACACTTCTCTCACTCCCCGAATCCACCAATGCCTGCACTCTCTTACCTAGTATGCTCAACTCAACAGTTGACATAAAAGCCTCCTTCTCCCCGATACATGAGAACTCCTGCTGGTCAGCTAGCAGATCCTCCCGACTCATAGGCATAAAATCCTCCTCACCCACAATAACACACTGCTTGACTTCATTTCTTACGGACTGCCTGACTGACCTCCCTGCACAGCCCGTTCGGAGTTTAAAGCTCCTTGACCATCTTGTTCTTGTCTCCTCTGGTTCACCTGTACTCTTTCGTTACCACCTTCCTGACGCCCCCCACCTCTCTGATAGTTACCTTCCTGTCGCTGTGAATTATCCTGACGCCCCCCACCTCTCTGATAGTTTTCCTGCCTCTGCTGATAATCTCTTTGCTCCTGATTAAATCTACCCCTATTAAACTCCTGATTATTCCCCCTATTGCCCCTAAATTCCTGTTTGACCTCTGGCCTCTCCATGTGCTGCTTGCCTAAAACGTCAAAGCTCGTAAGAAGCTCTTCCAACTCTTCTACCGTCCTTACCTTCTGCATACAAGCTGCCTCCTGAATTCTAGGTGGGAAGTGCTTCAACATGACCCTAACCACATCACTGTCAGAGGTCAGCCCATCCAAATTCTTCCAAATAAGTACATGTGCCAAAAAATATTCTGTCAGGGATACCCCTTCTCTCTCCTTATATTTCCCAAAAGTTAATTTTTCCCTTTCCCTGGACTGTACCCCCTCCCCCCAGAACTTAGCTTTGAATTTATCCCTGAATTCCCTTAAACTATTCATGTTAGGCCTGTATATTTGGAACCATGCTTTCACATCCCCTTGAAATGAGTTAGACAAGATCTCCAACACTGTTTCCCATTCGACAACCCCGTCTTCTAGATCCTTGCTGAATTTCTTCTCAATGGTTTTTAAAAACTCCATAGGGTTGAACTGCCTTGAGTTAAATTGTGGCAGACCAGGGTCCCTGAGTAGCAAACTAGATGGCATCACAACCCTTTGACTCATCGGTCGCTCTTTCAACTCTCTCCTGACCTTTATCAGCTCTTCCTGCAGCTTTTCGTTTTTCTCGGTCAATGCCACCTGCTTCCCTCTCAGACCCTCAATCTCTCCCAACTTATTTTCAACGGCACCTACTCTATCTAAATATTCCCTCTTATTCCCACTTACAGTGTTGCATATCTCATCACACTTTCCCGTTACATTCTGTACTTCTGCCCTTGAACTAGCTATCTCTGACTTAATTTTCGTTATTTCCACATCTTGCTGGTTCTGATGGCCTTCCATTCCTTCTAGCCTACTTGTGATCCCAGCCTGATTCCCCTGCATTTCTGCCCTGATTTCCTCTCCCTGTTTGCTAATTTTCCCACTTAATTCCAGGTTCATACTCTCCATTCTACTATTAAGGACAGACTTATGGTCCCGTATTTCTTTGCTGAGACTCTCTATCCTTGTGTTCGTGGCCCTGTTGCTCTCCTGAATTTCCTTACTTACAAATTCCTTCACTTCTACTATCTGTTTGGTCACTGACTCTACCTTCTCATTTACAGAGCCTACCTGCTCCTTAATTTCCTTACTCATAGATTCTCCTTGCTTCTTAATCTCTTTTATTTCACTCAGTAGCATTTGGATGAAACTATCGTTCATAACCCCCCCATTTACATTTAAGTTACTACCTTCAGCGATCAGCTGCGACTCAGTAGTAACAATGGTAACATATGTTCCCACTGTCTTTTCCACATCTTCCTCACTGCCACTTCCCCCAGTTTCCTGATTACCTGACATTTTACTGTTTGATTTACACACAACCCTTGACCTTAATTCTAAATTGTCTGATGTGGACATACCCCTTAAAACAAAACAAATTACTGTGAACCCTAATACTCCTAAGGTGTCTATCGGCTGTGTGCATATGTGCCCTAATGATACCTGCTAGGTTTCCCTACTCTTGCCCCACGTTGGGCGCCATGTTGTAACTTTTTACCAGCCCTTCTTGGGCGACTGATTTAAAACTTCCCAAAATCATCCTCCTATTTTTGATCGGAAGTACTTCATCATATACCACACAATTGAAATGGCAGGGTCGTGGAGTGTTGGACACACATTTGGTCAACCTAACTGGTATCATTTGGGCGTTCAACTATTAGGTGTAATTCCCTATAAAGAAAACTAATTATAACCTTCAAAATATGTGTATTAATATCAACTTTAAACATATGGCGGGGACTCTCGTCGAACAGACTATGGTTTACTATCTTCTCTCCTCGGCAATGACGAAAACATGTGACCCAAAATGAATGTTGGAATATAAAGATGTTTGTTACTCACTCATCGACGATCTAGCAGATAATCTACGAGACATGCTCGATAGATCAGTTCTCCCCAGCATTTCTAAGATTTTCCACACGTGGTTTGAGGTTAGAGATGTTTACTGGTTTACATAGCCACATCTCCGCGAGAGAAATGAATGTGCTTCCGTACCCAACTTGAATTGTGCTAACAGAGATAACATCGTTGTGATATGTAGCCGTTTCGAGTACATTCACAAGCCATGCTTTCAACAAAACTGTTTCTCCAAATAGGCCTACGCCAAATTACGAGAACGCGACCTTTCCAATCAGACGCTACAATAGAAGTGACACCTCGCTTGACGAAAAACCCACCGCTCATCTTGTAAACACATGTTTTCGTCTTTCTCCGCCAGGGTCATGATACCCTCCAACCCATACAAAATACACCAATAATCTCGAACCCATGTATATTTCTTACAACTCGTGGCGCGAAACTCTTCTCTGACGTCAGAACCTTACACAATTTACACAAAGCTTTCTTCAAGACAAGGGAAGTTATTCTCGGCCCAATCTAAATTTGGCCTAGAGTTTCCTGCTGTTGCAACATCTTGTAGCTTACCTACACAATCCGCTGTCTTGTATACTGACATCTCCCATACAAATTAAATGAAATATTCCTGACTGAGTCCCCGAGATACACAAGATATATATACACTAAATAAAATGAAATTCTACAACCTAAATGATGATGATGAACAAGAAAAGAAATGGTATGAACAAATTACCCTAACCTGACTTCTCTTGCAGTCAACCAAATAAGGGTTTGGGAACATTGTGACCGGAACAGTCACACTACTTCACCATTTAATCAGAAAACTTCAATGAAGGTTTGTGACATTATTTCCCATTTGGCAAGTTACGTTTGTGTCACACAGTATACATCTCGTGACTGGGGTTGACAGTAGATAGGTTCAATGAAGATAGAAATAAAGCAGTGGAAAAGGACTGTTAAGATAAAGAGTGAGAATATGAAGATACAGTAGTAAATTACATGAGTTTTACTAACCTTACATTATTGTGAAGAACTACAATTTGATCTCAACTACAGGGTCACAGGCAGATTTTCTGATTTACATGTGAAAGCTCGTGGACGAAGTGAAAAGTGCCTTTCCGAGTGCAAAAGTGTGTATTAGTGGTGTATTGCAAAGACGTGACATAGACCCACGATACATTAATGCAGTGAATTCAACACTGGATTGGTTGTGTGGTGAAAAAAACATTATGTTTTTAGAAGGGAACTCTTGGTTACAAGACAGGGACCTTGCTTATGATGGTCTCCACCTCAATAGAAGAGGAACAATGAAATTTGGAAAACTTTTAAACAGAGTTGCCAAGTTTTTACTCTCGGAAAACTAATTGCTGGAACGAGTGATGACATTTTATTGTTTAGAGAGAAGAAAGCGCTGACTACAAGTGGACACCTAGGTGAAGTACAGTGCAGTGAACATAAGTACAACTGTTTGGATGATTTCATGCAACAGGACTCTAATATAAGTGCATGCATAAACTCATTAGAATTAGGTGGAGAGGTTAGGTGTTTGTACATTAATAGCAGAAGTATTCGGAATAAGCTTGATGACATTGAAATTCTCGTGCAGATGATAGGTCAGATAGATGTATTGGTAGTTACAGAAACCTGGGTGAAAAGTAATGAGGCAGATTTTTATAACTTCAACAATTTCACAAGCGTGTTTGCTCATAGAGATGACAAAGTTGGTGGGGGTCTGGGTATTTATGTATCACACAAATGGAAAGTGAACGTTAAAAGAAAGTGTGAAATGAATCATAGTTTGATGTGGATTGAGGTATTCAGAGATGATGTTAAAAGTAATAGGCCAACATACAAAAGCATTGACATTATTGCAGCATATAACCCCAATAGAAGCAATGCCATACCCTTCTTAAATTCATTTGAAAGTTTTCTTAGCCAGATAAACAATAAATTATGCATCTTCCTCGGAGATACCAACATTGATATCCTAGCTGATGATCAATTAAGAAGGAAATATCTAAATTTAATAGCATGCTATGGTTTTAAACAATGCAACACTAAATATGCTACACGACTTTGTGACACTGCAGCTACCTTAATAGACCACGTGTCACTAAACAATTCAGAATTAAGTTATAAAATATCAAATGTCAGCAATGATATTAGTGATCACAGTATATTAATTCTTGATATTTCCAAGACCAATTATAGCACGTACACTCAGTCACATAAGCCGACAAAATCAACAACACACGAGGACTCTTGGGATAGGCAACACACTCCTGAAACTAATATATCTATAAATGCAGATTCCCATAATGATGCAGATAGTACTGTTAACTCTCTATATAACTCTTTCATCAAACAATTGAATCTAAGGAACAGGCATAGCCAAAGAAAAATAACAAACAATACTAACAATAACAGACAGACTACTAACTTACCATGGATCACAGCTGAACTCCTTACACTTATAAAACAACGAGACACTCTGCATGCAAAGCTCAAAAATCCCCTTCACAGAAATAATAATGATATGAACCAAGAATACTGTAGATGCCGGAATAATGTAACAAACTTAAAAAGAAGACTAAAGTCAAATTACTACTCAGATAAATTCAGAACATATGGAAACAATTCTAATAAAACTTGGGAGACTATCAAAGAAATCATACACAACAAAAAACCAACAGTTGAGACATGCACTTCACTTGAAATAGACAACAAAATTATCACAAACAATCAAGAACTATGTGAATCATTTAACTTGTTCTTCACAAACATTGCTGGAAGTCTAGCAAAAGCTATTCCTGAACAGAAGGAAATCCTCAGTAAGGACCACAATCAGTCAAATTCTCTCTACTTATATCCGACAGATGAAGCAGAGGTCAAGTCCATCATCACAAATTTAAAGAATAAAAAGAGCTGTGGATTAGATAGGATCAAGACAAATTTCATTAAAAACAATATACAATCATTTATTAAAATCTTGGTTGAAATGATTAATGAGTCCTTAGTTACTGGCATGATACCAGATGACTTAAAAGTGGCCAAAGTAGTTCCTATATTTAAGGGTGGTGACAAAAGAAATCCAAATAATTATAGACCTGTTTCTATTTTATCGGTAGTTTCAAAAATTCTGGAAGAAGTGGTAAAAACAAGATTGCTTTCATTTCTGAACAAGAATACATTCTTTCATAATATGCAATATGGATTCAGGGAAAATTCTAGTACTGAGGCAGCAACTATTGACCTAATAACAATGCTACAAGAAACTATTGACAAAAATAATATGGCAGTTGGGTTATTTATTGATCTCACAAAAGCCTTTGATACAGTAGATCATAAAATACTGTTATCAAAATTAGAAAATGCTGGTGTCCGAGGTATAGCACTAAAATGGTTCCAAAGCTACCTTATTGGAAGAAAGCAGCATGTAGCTTTGAATAAATGCATAAGTTCAGGAAAATATATAACTCATGGAGTTCCACAAGGATCTATACTTGGACCTACATTATTCTTAATTTATATAAATGATATTGTGGAATGTAATTTGAGAGGGCATATCAAATTGTATGCAGATGATACAAATATCTTCTACACTGGGAAAGACATAATTGAAATCATACAAAATGTGCAACAAGATATAAATACTCTCTCACAATGGTTCCAGGCCAATAAATTAACAATGAACCTACAGAAGACCAATTACATGGTAATTTCAAAGCAAAGCATGAAAGAAATCACACATGACAAAATATATATAAATAATATTGAAATAAAAGAGGTTAATCAGGCAAAGTATTTAGGTCTAATCATCGACAAACACCTGACCTGGATTGAACACGTTGAACGAATTGCTAAGAAACTCTCACCTATAGTAGGGATCCTAAGGAAACTTCGGTATCTTATTCCCCTAAACCTTGTAAAACAAATCTACTATTCACTTGTACATAGCAAGCTCCAATATTTAAATGTTATTTGGGCTCACTGCAGGAAATCCACACTGAATGATTTAATGACTATTCAGAATAGGGCTATTAGAAACATATTTAACCTTCCTTACTGCACTCCAGTAAAAGATCTGTACATCAGAAGTAAAATTCTACCCCTCAGCATAAGTGCAGATCTCCGAGCAGCTATGCTAATATACAAAATTAAACACAACACAATACTCTATAGCTCTCCCTACATCTTGAACTCGGACAATCATTCTTATGGAACTAGGCATGCGAAGGACGTAGCCTTATATATCATTCACTCTTCTAAATACGGTAGAAATAGTTTCAAGTTCTCTGCATCACAGTCATATAATAAACTTCCCGATGAAGTAAAAAGTGCACCAACTTTGTCAGTATTTAAGAGGAAAACTACGAAAGTATTGTGGGAAAAATTCGATGCATCGTAATACATCAAATAAGCTTAAAAATCCTGTGCTTATCATTTTAAGAGACCTTGGTCTAAACAATCTTAGATATAGTATCAACTTTACTAATAGGCCTATGCCCTTATTCATCAATTTGTGTTACCTTCAGAATTTTCTTCCTGGTGTGTAAACACACATATTACTGTACAATTCCTCTGTACGAGCCTATGGCTCTTTGGAATTAATTGAATAAATATCATACCAACAATCAAAAAAAAAAAAAAAAAAAAAGACACTTACACAATATATTTGTACCTTCAGCTCCATTGGCATCCAAATAGGCCTGTTTCCTTCTCCTTCGACGGTATCGGCACCAGATCATCAGTCCGATAACGAGGACCATGTAAGCTGCAGCAGCACTCAGAGTGATAGTGACTGTCTTTGTCATTACGGAGCCTTCGTCCATTCCTTCCATTGGTCGGTACCCTTCTCCACCTGGACATACAATGATACAACAACATTGATCAAGACAAGGTCAGAGAATTCAAGAGATCAGAATCAATACATTATTTTAGGGAATAAGGTACACTTTAGATGTTAAGTCAGTCCAATCTCAGATAAAATTGTACATGAACATTTCTTATCTTGTTAATAAGAATTGGCCCATGGGCCAATCCACTCTCACATTTTGTGGTAATGTGACTAAATGTACATGCAACTCTCAAACATAGCATTGGAGATTTGAGCTGAGGAAGGACATGATTAGGAATTATGCCTACAGCCCATGGAACTATATTACATTCAATGAGTTCCTTCAGTATAGTGGCAATGCTAATTACAAATAAAGAGATTATTGAGGCATCTAATTCTTGGTGATTACTAGGCTGGATGCTGTAAGGTACTGCAGAGTTGAAATAATGAGACTGAATAGTGTGTCATTGTAAACCATGAAGAATATCAGTTACATTGCGATTAGAAGAGGGGTGGGTAAAAGGGGATGGAATGGAGAAGGGAAGAGGGATAAAGGAAGGGGAGGGAAGGGGGAAGGTGAAAGACTTGAGGGAAGGGAAAAATGGGAAGGAAAGGGAATAGAATAAAAGGAAGGGGAAAAAAGAAATGTGGAAAAGGGGAGGGAAGGGAAGGGAAAAGGGAAGAGGGGAGGGGAAGAGACGGAGAAAAGGGGAGGGAAGGAAAGGGTTATGATTGAATTGCTTGCGCGAACAGGAAATGGTATGTGAACTTTACCTAGGGCATGAGAAAGAGAAATAACAAAAAAGCAATTCCACTGAATCACTTTTAATGCATTGCTGAGGTGAATTGGGATAAGTGCATACCCTAAAAATGCAAGTGCAACTTTGAATTTTAAATGCATCTAAACTAATTGCAATACCAAAACAAGACTTCTTCTGCATATTCACTGGTTAACTGTGTGTGACTACTGCATCTTGAACGTATGCTTCGAGAATGTATATTCCATTAGGAAATTAAATATCACTATAATGTCCAGGGTATGCACTTGCTCCGTGATATGGGGCAAGTGCAACTCCAGCCTATATTCTTCCATTAAATGTATAACACATAATCGTGGGGCAAGTTCGTGTTCTCTACTTATTAAGCTATTACATGCATATTTCAGAATTTATAAAGTTATGTTTTCTACTAAATTCTTCAACTTAGTATGTTGGGGTGTGTAAGATGCAAAATTACAGCCATTGGTAGAACATCACAAGAATATGAAAATTAAAGACAAAAACTGGCGTTTACTTACATTTATTAGTAGGCAAGTTGCTTAAGTTTCAAAGCAATTTATTAACTTATCAATAACGAATGAACTTACCCACGGCGTTCTTAAGTTAACAGGCGGGAACACTGCCGGCGGGGCTGTGACGTCATGGGTCTTACTGCAGGCAGCAAAGAGATGCTCAGCCTTGTTGGAGCGCTGTGATGTGGTCATTGTTTCTATGTTTCGAGGGTGACATTTCACAATATATTGCTTTTCCTGTTGTCCAGTGACAAGTGTTAAATATACCCGTGCTCCACGTGGTATATTTTAAAAGCAAATACAATGCCACGAAGGTGTTATGTACCAGGATGTAGTAGTAATTTTCTGGTTCGTGGAGTTGAAACTGCCTACGTGAAATGTTTCTCTTTTCCCAAGGAAGTAACTTGAGAAATAAATGGCTGAGAAGCATCCCGAGGAAGGACTGGACACCTTCGGAGAACAGTGTTGTGTGTATTAAACATTTTCAACCGGACTGCATTATTTTACAGAATGAATACTGTGATTCTAATGGACAGAAACAAGTGTATAAATACGATCATCCTAAGCTAGTTAAAGGTTCTTGTCTTACTATTGTTGAATACTTGACAAAGGAAAGTGAAATTAAGCGGAAACAACCAGAAGAGAGGAGAAGAGAAATCGAAGTGAGGAAGGAACATGCTCAAGAAAGTGCTGTTGCTGCTGCAGAATGGGACGATGTTATAATCAGTTTCGAGAGTTTATGCAATTCTCTTGAGAAACGATTAGCAGATAATAGCACTAAAGTGAAAGGGCACTCAGCTATTCATTTCAATATTTTTGACGATAGAGTGGTTATATATAGAATCAATTTTGAGTCTATGACTTTTGTTTCTTTATATTAATGTAGATAATCATTTACGTGTTTCGGCTTTCTATAACAATTTGCAGTTGTCTTCTACAGAACTTTCTTCAGTGTTGGGAATTGAAACAGCTGTGAAGAGTTGGAGAACACTGTTCAGTTTGTTACAGTATCTTACTGAGAAGAGATTCCAAACCAACTTGGAAAATTACATGGCCAATGCCTTAAAATTGCTGGATGTCATTCAAGAAGCTTTATTGGATAGTAGAGAGGAGGGAATTTCTCAGCAAGTTAATTTTTTATTCGAGCAATTCTCTCTTATATTTAAGAACAAAAAAAAGGTCCCCCAACATGATACTTTGCTCTTACATATTGTACATGCAATCCGCGAAGTGTTATGATACTATCAGGCAGAACAAATTTCTATCCCTTCCTCATTCTAAACATTTACAAAAATTGATTTCTTCTCTTAATGTAGCTCCGGGTAATTTTAACGAAAACGTTCATTTCTTGAAAAAAAAAAAAGCCGCTGAAAAGTGTGAAAAGTTTGGGTAATTTTGCAACTTGATGAAATACATGTTAAGGAAGAAATTTCCCATTTGTTAAAGTACATAAACAGATATGATATTCTCACTAATTATTGTGTTCTGTAGAAGATACAAAAACCGCCTACTTGTAGTGCAATCAAACATTAGTTTCCAGCATGCTCTTTTTGTTTACCGCTCTGGGCTGACTTGTATCGCAGTCATTTGCTTTAATCGCCCATAGTGACAGCGGAAAACGTCTCACACAATATTCATCGATCACTAAGGAAGGACTGTGGTGAAATTCGGAAGTCCATCCCAATTTATTCTGTAAACAAAACCGATTTAATTACATGAATGCATCTCCTGCCATATGACTAGCGTTCTGTCCGCCGGCCAGCTGAGACTCCTGACGTCACTCGCCGGTGGCAGAGTGGGGGTACCGCTCCCGCCTGTAACTTAAGAACGCCGTGACTTACCCCGTATACTGTGCCCGTTTATACGGAGGATGGTTAGTCAGCACTCGGCTTCTTTTTTGCTGCTGCGGCATCGGGGCATGTAACGTTCCCTCCACTGCCGACTTAACATCCGATATGGAATACTCAAGGTTCACAAGGATTTGAGGAAAAACTCAACATTATAATTTACATAATTTATTTCATACAAGAAAAATAGATTCACTCAAACCATGTCAAAAATCAATCACTTGGCATAGTCTCCTCAAGTGTCACTCAAAACTAAAAAATCAGGACAGTCTAAAAGTTTAAGATAGCACTCTTCACAGCTGCATGAAGAATCTCCACGAGTTTGCCAGATACCTGTCGTAATATTGTACAGCCATCAACCCTTGATAAGGGTTGTGTCTATAACTATGCCTAGCAAATGGAAGTTATAATGGAAGGTATAAGTTGAGCTGTAGGACATACGGACCTGGCAGGCCAACAGCGACCTACATTCGTAAGTACTGCAAGCCGGCAGACTTACGCAATAGTAGCAACACAATGCACATACCGCTGACATGGCCGACCTACTTAAAAGTCTACAAATACAGAGGACGCACACGCGGCGGGCCTCTTGAGCTCTCTCCTGTTCTTACTTCTGGATCCTGAGGACCGACGCCGAGTGTCAGTGCTGCGAGAGACCGGCGGGGCACCGTCCCCTGCCGCGGACATCATGAAGGACGAGCGTCAGTGGTAGGGTGAGTCTTGTTGTGTCTGTCAGATCCCTTTTCCCTTAACAATCATCCCCCCTTTCATCTAGACCTAAGTGCCACCCATCAGTACAATAAATCCCTCTCTCACAGTCAAAGGCTCTATCTTTTCATTGCACGTAGTAGTCGTAAAACCCCACCCCCTTAGTTTGTAGTTAGATTAAGATCCAGTATTTCCCGCTGCGCCATGCTGTCAGACAGTACCCGAAGACGACCCGCAGGTGTTTGGCTTGCTAAGGCTCTCCCGGTAAGTCTGGTAAGTATGGGTCCGCAGTTCTTCATAAGACATCCTAGTAAATCCCCGTAGATGCAAGGATGCCCAGTAATCAACACCCCTTTTGAATGGTGGTTAAGGCACCAATCAAACATCCTTAACAAATGGTGGATGCGGGTGCGCAGGTAGTCACGTATTAAGGGAACTCATACAACGAGATTCCGTGACTAGATCGCCAGGGGGAAAAAATCAATAAACCTCTAGCTAAGCCAAGTGAGTAAATTTTTTTTCTCAAGAAGAATCATGTAGAGGATAATTTTTGCTATCCATGATAATTATATCATCCCCCCCCCAAACCCAGCTTAACGTCGATTGACAAGAAAGAATGCAGTAGAATCCTCTTGCAGATAAGCGTTTTAAGATTTTAGCAACCCCTAACTAGAGAAGTAGATATAAATATTTAATACCCAACCACCCCCAGCCCTTAAAGTTAAGTAAGCCTTTACCACCCTAGTAGGTAGTAGGAATTAACCCATAGCAGTTTATAGAAAAGGTAACGAAGTACAGATAATTACCCCACTCTAATAGAAGACAGCTTATTCCCTAATATTAATTCCCCTAGAATAAGACAGTGTAACCTATTAATCCAGGCATTTTTCTTTCAGCAGTGTCATTACAGTGTATATATTGTTGTAGATCATAAGTTAGTTAGGAAATATTTGAGTGACTGAGTGAACAGCAACCTTGGTAATGTGAGTAGACAGGAGGAGCGAGCTACCTTTACACTACACTTTCACAGACACGACAATAACGATACAGCAAGGTGGCACAGCTCAGTCTTTGTTTACAAGTAGCATCAAGGGACACCGTACTTACTCAGCTCAGCGAACAGTCCTTACAATTATGACTATCAGCAAACTAGGCACGCGACATACAGCTGGCAGCCAGACAGGATATGTAAGACTGTAAATGGCCAGATAAGCAAAACACATGTCTGCTAGCGGAAGTAAGAGATTACGGGTTCAGAGCCTAGCGTAGGCAGACTAGCATAAACAGATTTAGCATTTCAGAGCACATCCCTCAATGTAATGAAAGCGTAATGTAGCAAGGAAATTTCTAGTAAGCATTCAGTCATGCTCCCATAACATGCGTTATTTTTAGCCTATTTTCAATTTTGAAAAAATAGGCTTATGAGATCACCTTTTGTCCGTGTGTGTGTGCGTGCGTGTGTGTGTGTGTGATTCGTGTGTGTGTCCCCCCCTAATAAAATCTAAACGGCAGGAGCGATTTCAATGAAACTCGGAAAGTTCATAGCACTATTCCCGGCGACCTCGACCGTGCCCTACAAATTTTGTTACGACTCACCAATCCAACATGGCGGCTGTGCGAAATATTTCACCAGCATTCAATATCTCCGAAACTATTGCCGATATTACCCTGACACTTTCTATGGTGATAGAGGGAACTACTATAAGTTCACTTATGTGACTTTTGAAAACCTGGTAACTACAAAACCAACATGGAGGCCAAGCGAATTTGCGACTTTTAAATAGACGTTTCTCGCGATTTGACCAACGAAACGCAATGAAACTTGGTACAGTATATGTTTATATACATTGTAATGCACCGACATCTAACTTCGTTCAATTGTTTACTTAATCACAAGATGGCGGATGTGCGAAATATTTCACCGGCATTCTATATCTCTGAAACGATTAGCGGTATCTCCCTAAAATTTTGTACGGAGATAAAGGGCACTACTGGAAGTCCATCTATAAGACTTTCAAAAACCGGTTAACTACAAAACGAACATGGCGGCCAAGCGAATTAGAAAATTTTAAATAGACCTTTCTCGCGATTTAATGTTCCAAGCGCACTGCAACCTGGTACAGGAAATATTTATACACATTGTAATCCACTGGTATCTAATTTTGTTCAATTGTTTACATAACCTCAAGATGGCGGCAGTGCAAATTTTAAAATTAAGTTTTTATTTCTTGTGATGTAGTCATGCGATCGAAGTGAAAGTTTGAATAATGAACCTACGCAATAATTTTCCTTTAATGGTACATGACTCTATGGCCTATACATTTAACAATCCAACATGGCGACCATCCGAAATACTTAGACGATACTGAATATCTACGAATCTATTTTAGCAATCAAACTGCATTTTTTAATGTTCATAGGGGCTATGAACTTAAGTTCACCTATAGGACTTTAAACAACCTGGTGATCACAAATCCAACATGGCGGTGACGCGAATTATAAATATTCACATGGACGTTTCTCGCAATTTAACCATCCGAGTGCAGTGAAACTTGGTACAGTAAATCCTTATACGATTGTTAATCCACTGGCATCTAATTTATTTCAATTGTTTCCATAACCTCAAGATGGCAGCTGTGAAAAATTTTAAAATCTCCTTGTTTTTTCTTGTGTCCTAATTATGCGATTGAAGTTTGAATACTACACGTTCACAATAATCTGCATGTAACAGTACATAACTCTAGGACCTACATATATAAAATCCAACATGGCGACCATCCGAAATATTTAGTCGGTTCTTAATATCTACGAATCTATTACAGCAATCAAACAGAAATTGTGTATGTTGATAGAGGCAATTAACATAAGTAGGATATATGAAAATAGGCTGTATAGTTCTTCACGGAACTACTTGTTTTTTTAGGAAAAATAATTCACGTAGCAGTAAAAGTAGTATCTTCAGAAAGCGTACCCTCACGAAGGCCCACAGGCCATGGGTATGAGCAATTATCAAGCTCATGAGATGCCAACAAACGAACGGCAAAAGTTTAAATACGGCGTAACTACGGCAAGGTGGGCACACGACAGTGATAGTTATACTATGTAATTATTATTATGAATACCATTACTATCATGCATTAAGAAGAAGAATATAAGTACAGAAGAGGTTGTTCTTATGAAGTTAAGTTATTATGAGAAGAATATATGAGTAGAAGAAGTCGATTTTTGAAGTGAGTTATTATTATAAGGGAGGAACGAAGGTTGTTACCTAACCCTCAGAGGAGAAGTACTGAGTAAGTAATGAAGTTAGTTATTAACTATCTTGTGGCAGGAATGAGATATTGCCAGGTCCTGAATTAAGAAGTCAAGAAACGATGCATGGAGAATTTTAAGATTATTACGTTCATAACTACTGTCATAATTTATCACAATCGTTGCCACCACTGTGCCAAACGCCTATAAGCAAATATATAATATATATTAGAATTTCAGTAACATTATTCATGAGAGCACGCATGAAGATAATTTATTCCCATTCTTTAAAAGAAGAGTCCACCAAGAAGCGATAAATTAGTATATGCTCAAACTCAATACATGTTAGATCTAACGTCCGTCAAAACTCATTTGAATCGGTGTACAATCAGACTATTGACAGACGATATTTCTATGGTATTATGATAAACTATTGATAGGATATATATATATAATGTACATGTTAGATCTAATAACGTCCGTTGGGATACGATTTGTATCGAAGTACAGTCAGCCTGCCAACAGACGATATTTCTATGATATTATACTATAGGACGGTAAGAAGTGAAAGATAAATAAATACATTTTTGGAACTAAAGCGATAGCTTGAAGGTATTATATTGGTAAGATGATAAGAATATAGGGAGATAAGCAACGCGAATCAGATAGTTAACAGCAGCTGAGAAAATCACGCGGAAAGATATACTACAACGCATAATTAAACAAAGCACAATTACGCTACATTTTAACAACTAATTCAAAACTTTCAAGGGATAATAACATCGAAATACCAGGTTAAAGAGGAATAATATTCAAATATAGTATAAGATGTTCAGAAAGAGGAAGCCATCTATTTATGTCATAAGAGTAATGGGTAATATTTTATTACCGGCACTGCAGACCAGTGCAGTATCAAATGCTATCAACCAGTCTGCAAACATGGGTTATCGAATCTTATAGATATAGGATATAGGACATAGATATATGGGTAGGCGCTAGGGAAAGACTAAACGTTATATAATTAACATTCAAAGGTAAATACCCCCATTTTTTTTCTCAAGGGATTTTTCCATTAACTATCCACCCTCCAGACACACAGACCACCCCCACCCCCTGTAAATACTGTTACGGCTGTGAGTTTGTGTCATCGCTCGCCGCATGAGTCACAACTGCCCCAGGGCTGGGCTGTGGCCTGCCTCCTGTATTGTGCGCGCCTTATGCAACAGGGCTACTAGGACAAAGGGGTAGTCCAGAATATTCGTGACTGGACCAGCGATGGAAACCTTGAGAAGCCGTGAACCCTGGATGGATCTAGAAGCATTTATTGAGTCACCGGCCTGCTATATAAGTGCGACCTGTCTAGCAGTTGTTGTTGTTATGTTTTACGAGCTAGTGCAAGCGATTATCTTGAGCGACAGAAGTGTGGTGACTTGCGAAACCCCTAGTGAAGCTGATTCTCTTGACACCGAGGAAGTGATTGTGGTGCTTGTGAAACAGTGTATAGTACAGTGACAGACCTAGTGCAGCTATTTCCAGCGAGCGTACGGGAGAGGACTCATTAGCGAAGAGTATTAACTGTGGTCTGTTGACCAGTGAAAGGGAAAGTATTCTCGACGTGAGGAAACTGGAGTAAGGTAATGATTGCTGTTGAGTAGTGTATTTTTCTGGCTGCAATAAAATTAATTATTTCTTTAAGCAGTAATTGGTGTTATGCTTTATACCCACCGTAATCCAGTTAACAAAGGTGCCACTAGGGGGTGGCACGCAACAACTGGTGTCAGAAGCCGGATTACGAACTCAAGCACAACACCTGACGGTCCTGGTTTCAAAACCTGAGCAGGTCATTTTCTCTAATTTTCCTGTGAGTGCATGCCCTTTACAAGACAAACAACTAAAATGGAGGAGAAATTGGCAGCATTGCTAGAAAAGTTAAATGGCATGGAAACCAAGATGGAGGACGGCCAGAAGAATTTAACCAAGGAGCTAACTGCCAAATTAGAAGACGGCCACAAGAAGATGGAAGACGGTCAAAATAAGTTAGCGGAGGACCTGAAGACGATGGAGGATGGCAAGAAGAAGATGGAGGATGGCCAGAAGAAGTTAGCAGAGGACCTGAAGGACAGCCAAAATAAGTTAGCAGAGGACCTAACCGCCAAATTTCTGGATGGCCAGAAAAATCTGGAAGAGTGTCTGCTGACGAAATTAGAGGAGAGCCAAAGGAAATTAGAACAGGGCCTACATGAGGAAGTCGCAGCAGTGGAAAAGAAGTTCGACGCCTTACAAGTGGAAGTTGACGAGCTGCGCCAACGCCCGCTGATGGGGGTGGAGGAGAAATTCAACGCATTACAAGTGGAAGTTGCCGAGCTGTGCCAACGCCCGCTGATGGGGGTGGAGGAGAAATTCAACGCCTTAAAAAGGAAGTTGCCGAGCTGCGCCAACGCCCACTGACGGGGATGAAAGAGGAATTCAACGCTCTACGAGAGGAAGTTGCCGAGCTGCGCCAACGCCCGCCCACCGTTACACCGGGAATATCAGGAACGGGACATAGCAGAGTGACGCCCCCAACCTTCGACGGAAAGGTCCCGTGGAGCACCTACTTACGTCAGTTCGAGGCAGCCTGTTCCATAAATAACTGGAACAACACAGAAAAGGCTACAGCTCAAATTGTAGCGCTGAGAGGCGACGCCCTTAACGTCCTTCAGGCCATCCCGACTGGATCCCAGGACTACGCTGCACTCATCGCCCATATGGAGTCCCGATATGGAGATAGCCATCTTCAGCAGGCCTATCAGATGCAGCTCCGGACCCGGGTACAGAAGAACGCGGAAACCCTGCAGGAGTTCGAGATGGACATCGCACGCCTCGTAAGGCTCGCCTACCCAACAGCGCCGGCCAAATTTCAGGAGCAGATAGCGACGCAGACTTTCACCGACGGGCTACGGGACTCGGACACTCAACAGGCGCTGCGTCTAGCGCGCAATAAGACCCTGGCAGATGCGCTGAGCCACGCACTTGAGTTCGAGACGGCAAAACAGGCATCCAGAATGCACGCGCGGGTGCGTCAAGTGGACGTCGACGAACCAGTAAAAACCAACGAGACCAAGCCCCTGGCCGACGAATTAATGGAGGCGCTAAGCCGTTTCTTCGATAGTCGCGGCACCACCAGCAACGACACAGCCGGAAGGCAACCGGAGAGGCGGCCCGGAAGAGGACTACCGACCTGCTGGACCTGCGGTAAGAAAGGCCACCTGAGCAAGGACTGCGGTGATCGCCGCCGCCGAGGGTATCCGACGGGAAATCAGTCGTCTGAAAAACCGCGCGACCCAGGGAAACGAGTATTAGCCAGCCTTGGGGGGCAAAGGTTGGCTTGTGACAGTCGTCAAGCCCCAGCAGTCCAAGTGCGTGTGACGAAGTTACGGAGGGACAATAGCAGCCTGATGGTCGACGGAGTCGTCAACGGAGTGAGCTGGCCCATGCTGATCGACACGGGAGCGTCGAGGACCATCGTCAGTCCCACCGTGATCCCGAAGTGGAGAGTTCAACCCACACAAAGGAACCTCCAGCTAATAACCCCGACCGGAGAGACCGCACCGGTACATGGCGAAGCATCACTGGAGTTCCTCATTGGTCGACGGGCGATAAAGCATCCAGTGCTTGTGGCTGACGTATCAAATGAAGTGATCATCGGACTGGACTTCCTGGACCAGAACAACATCATCTTGGATCTGAGTACCAACACTCTGCACTTCGGAGGTGAGGAACTTGCTTTGCAACCTGCGCACGAGTCCATCACCGCACGACGAGTAAGGCTGAGAGAAGACGTCATCGTTCCCGCCAGGACGGAGGTCAGCACTGCCGTAATTGTCGACGGAACTGCTGAGGGAGTGGCGGCTGTCATCGAACCAAAATATGAGGACATCCAGACAAAAGGATTGCTAGTTGCCAAGACTCTCATCAACACGACGTCTCGGCCGTACGTCCCCCTGTCCAACCTGAACGACTACGACATTACGGTTCACCGGGACACCAACCTAGGAGTCTGCGAGCCCGTTACCTGGATTGCCCGCATCACAGATACGACAGACAGACACCTGCAGACGGACAACCGAAGAAGACGCACACTGCCAGAAGAACTACAGAAGCTGTACCAAGGATCCCAGGACCATTTAGACGAGGAACAATCACGCCAACTTCAGGACCTGCTACGCGAATTCCAGGATGTCTTCTCCGTGGGGAGCAAAGACTTCGGCAGGACAAGCTTGGTCCAGCACAGAATCGACGTTGGGGACAGCGCACCGATTAGGGCCCCATTCCGACGTGTCCCGCTCGCCAAGCAAGCCGAAGTCGACCGGATGGTAGAAGAGATGAAGGAGCAAGGGGTGATCGAGCCATCACATAGTCCTTGGAGTTCTCCGGTTGTGCTTGTGAGGAAGAAGGACGGTTCCACCAGGTTCTGCGTGGACTACAGGCGGGTGAACGACGTCACGAAGAAGGACAGCTACCCTCTACCCCGGATCGACGACACGCTGGATACCATATCAGGGTCAAGGTGGTTCTCCACCTTGGATTTGAAGAGTGGCTACTGGCAGGTGGAGGTCCACCCTAAGGACCGCGAGAAAACGGAGTTCTCTGTGGGCAGCGGGCTCTGGCAGTTCACCGTCATGCCATTCGGTCTGTGCAACGCCCCTGCGACCTTCGAAAGACTAATGGAGTCCATTCTGAGGGGACTACACTGGAAGACCTGCCTGGTCTACCTAGACGACGTCATCGTTCTGGGGAGAAGCTTCGAGGAGCACTACAGCAACCTGAAGGAGATCTTGTTGAAGCTACGGGCTGCCGAGCTGAAGTTGAGCCCCAAGAAGTGTCAGCTCTTCCAGAAGCGGGTCCAGTACCTTGGGCATATCGTCTCCGAGGAAGGGGTGCGCACCGACCCAGAGAAGACCGCAGCTGTGAGGGAGTGGCCAGTTCCGAAGGACAAGTCCCAACTACGAAGCTTCCTGGGACTCTGCACTTATTACCGTCGCTTCGTGAGAGGATTCGCCGACGTCGCCAAACCTTTACATCGACTGACTGAGAAGGACCAACTCTTCACGTGGACAGCAGAATGCCACAGTGCCTTCGAACAACTCAAGCAGGCTCTGTGCACCGCACCTATTCTGGCCTACCCCAGACCTGGAACAAGGTTCATCGTCGATACCGATGCCAGCGACTTTGGCATAGGGGGAATCCTGTCGCAAGTAGTGGACGGCGAGGAGAGAGTAGTGGCTTACTTCAGCAAAGCCTTGTCAAAGCCAGAAAGGAACTACTGCGTCACCAGGAAGGAGCTGCTCGCCATCGTGAAGACCATTGAACACTTCCACAAGTACCTGTACGGGCAAGAATTTCTCATCAGGACCGACCATGCATCCCTGCGGTGGCTCCTGAACTTCAAGCAGCCCGAGGGTCAACTCGCGCGGTGGTTAGAGAGGCTTCAACAGTACAACTTTGAGATTCAGCACAGGAAAGGCCAACTGCATTCTAACGCCGACGCCCTGTCACGAAGACCGTGCCCCGAAGACTGCACCTTCTGTGCCCGAAGGGAGGAGAACACCGGGATACTGTGCCGACGGACTACTGTGGAACTTCAAGGGAACTGGAGCCGCGAATCTTTCACGCGAGCACAAGCAGAAGATGATGACCTGGGACTGATAGCCGAATGGAAGAGGGCCTGTGTCCCCAGACCCGGGTGGAACATTGTGAGTGACTGCAGCCCAAAGTTTAAGTCCTACTGGGCACAGTGGGACTCACTGATTGTAAGGGATGGCCTCATCTGCCGTACCTGGGAGAGCACCGACGGGAAGACATCTCGGGAACAAGTCGTCGTTCCAAAGGCTATGACGGAGGAAGTCCTGAAGGAAGTTCATGGAGGATCATCTGGTGGACACCTAGGGATAAAGAAGACCCTGGAGAAGCTGAGAGAGCGGTTCTACTGGATCGGATGCCGAACAGACGTGGAGAACTACTGCGCGAGGTGCCACGATTGCGCAGCCAGCAAGGGCCCAGGACGAAGACGACGGGGTCCACTGAAGACCTACAACGTGGGCGGCCCCATGGAGAGAGTGGCCATCGATGTTGCTTGGCCATTCCCGTTAAGCGAGGCAGGGAACCGCTACATATTAGTCGTCAGCGACTACTTTACCAAATGGCCGGAGGCGTATGCGCTCCCTAACCAAGAAGCCGCGACGATTGCAGAGACCCTGGTGAAGGAATTCGTCAGCCGGTACGGAGTACCCCTGGAGCTGCACTCCGACCAAGGGAGGAACTTCGAGTCGCAGGTGTTCCAGAACCTATGCCAGCTGCTGGGAATCCGGAAGACAAGGACAACGCCGCTACACCCTCAGTCCGACGGGATGGTAGAGCGATTCAACTGCACCATCGAGAACCATCTCCGAATAGTTGTCAGCGAACACCAGAGGGATTGGGACAAGCATCTTCCACTATTTCTCCTGGCCTACCGCGCCGCCGTGCATGAAGCCACCGGGTGCACACCAGCCCGGGCCATGTTTGGGAGGGAGCTCCGTCTACCTGTCGATCTTGCCTTCGGCCGACCTGGGAATGATCCGATCCCGGTAAGCCAGTATTGTCAAGAACTGGTCGACCAACTGGAAGACGTACACGCGTTCACGAGGAGGAAACTGCGGATCGAGACCGACCGAATTAAGACCCGATACGACCAGCAGACGGATGCCGGCGGATTCCACGAGGACGACCTGGTCTGGCTCTTCACCCCATTACGGAAGAAAGGCCTGTCACCCAAACTGCAGAAGTCCTGGGAGGGCCCGTACCGAGTCGTGAAACGGATCAACGATGTCGTCTACAGGATCCAGCGGAGCCCGAGGGCAAAGATGAAGATCGTGCACCGAGATCGCCTGGCAGCCTACGGAGGGACACCGACGGACCAATGATTGATCGGGACGATCAGCCTTTTTAGGAAGGGGGTGGTGTTACGGCTGTGAGTTTGTGTAATCGCTCGCCGCATGAGTCACAACTGCCCCAGGGCTGGGCTGTGGCCTGCCTCCTGTATTGCGCGCGCCTTATGCAACAGGGCTACTAGGACAAAGGGGTAGTCCAGAATATTCGTGACTGGACCAGCGATGGAAACCTTGAGAAGCCGTGAACCCTGGATGGATCTAGAAGAATTTATTGAGTCACCGGCCTGCTATATAAGTGCGACCTGTCTAGCAGTTGTTCTTGTTGTGTTTTACGAGCTAGTGCGAGCGATTATCTTGAGCGACAGAAGTGTGGTGACTTGCGAAACCCCTAGTGAAGCTGATTCTCTTGACACCGAGGAAGTGATTGTGGTGCTTGTGAAACAGTGTATAGTACAGTGACAGACCTAGTGCAGCTATTTCCAGCGAGCGTACAGGAGCGGACTCATTAGCGAAGAGGATTAACTGTGGTCTGTTGACCAGTGAAAGGGAAAGTATTCTCGACGTGAGGAAACTGGAGTAAGGTAATGATTGCTGTTGAGTAGTGTATTTTTCTGGCTGCAATAAAATTAATTATTTCTTTAAGCAGTAATTGGTATTGTGCTTTATACCCACCGTAATCCAGTTACCAAAGGTGCCACTAGGGGGTGGCACGCAACAATACTATACATAGTAAGGTAAATTTATTAATATTAGATTTAGGAGTAGGGACTAGCGTTAAGTGCTGATGGAACCCCAAGCACAAATAAAACCCCATTTCTTCCCCCTATATATAGTGGCATATTTTAAAAGGGTATAAAATGCATATGTTAATAACAATGTTATTTTTCAGGAAGTGTTAACAGCTCAGTCAATAAGTTATAAAAATGTATACGGTTTATAAGAAATATCAGAATTACGGATAAACAACCGTCTAAGGTACCTAATCATTGTCCAGTCAGTCCATGGAGACAATAGTATTTTCATAGCTGCATATAACACTGTCACCACTTTAAAGTAACTCAAAGCGCCACAATTAAACATAAACGCGTAGTAAGAAGTTTACTAACACAATGTCTGCATTTAAATACGTTGAGAAGTAAACATGGTGGAAGAAAGTAATTGCAGGAAGGTTCATTCCCTGTTGAGTGTAGTAGCCCAGGATGGTCAATGCCCTGAGGTTATAATGTGAAATAGTTATGTATACAGGAAGGTTCATTCCCTGTTGAGTATAGTAGCCCAGGACGCTTAATTCACTGAGGTTACAAAGTGGTATAAATATATATTGAGGTTCTATATATATATGAAAGCCTCCATGGCTTAGGCGGCATCACACCGGCCTCTCACCGCTGGGTCCGTGGTTCAAATCCCGGTTACTCCATGTGAGATCTGTGCTGGACAAAACGGAGGCAGACAGGTTTTTCTCCGGGTACTCCGGTTTTCCCTGTCACAGTATCATTCCAGCAACACTCTCCACTATCATTTCATTTCATCTGTCATTCATTTAATCATTGCCCCAGAGGAGTGCGACAGGATTCGGCAGCCGGCACACTTCATATCCTCGCCGCTAGATGGGGGCTTCATTCATTCCATTCCTGACCCAGTCGGAGACTGGAAACAGGCAGTGGATTTTCATTTTTTCTATAGATATATGAAGGAGCATATATCACAAAGTAGTATGTAAGAGATATTAGTACACAGATTCAAAAATGCAGACATTATTAGTAAACTCCTTCGCAAAACGTAAGAAAAAAAATGGGGAAAGCGCCCCAATACGAACAGACGTTAACAATACTTTCTGATTTCAGAATAATGATAAGATGACAATTCCTGTACCCTCCATTGTAGAACGGGAGGACAAGGCGTAAACAAGGTGACCATGGACCAAGAAAGAAGAACCAACAGACTTGGAAACAGAAAATCGAAGAGAACAAAATCGTAGCATGTAAAGCCATTTTATAGGCAGGTTAACCTTAAAATCTAGCTCTTTTTCTAAACTCATGTTTTATCAGAGATGAACCGTAACAGCATAACTCTCTTAGGTAAAATTATAAATCATCCCCCATGTCATAGGGAGGTTAACAGGGCACATGCACCCCCACGACCGCACACAGAATGACGTAGCTTTACGCAGTCCGTGGACGGGTTCTGCAAGGGTAGCAAAGCCTAGACTCTCTATATTTTCATTCCCACGTTGTAAGCAGATTAATGATATCAGTGCACCCTCGCGGTACACTTGGCCTAGTGAAGCATTACACTTACACAGCACACTATTTTTTGCGTTTCACTGCACTATGCTTCAGAGGCACAGGCTAACCCGAGAGGGCTAACTATACTTTAAACTCCATACATCATCATCCCCCACATAATACGAAAATTACAGTCGTACACGCACCCTCAAGGCAGTACATGATGGGCGTTGTGGACGCAGCTCATGAACTAGTCCGAGAGGAGTGTCTACAACCTAAATTTCCTATACACCATTTATTTTATCTTTCTTCACCAAGTGTCTTAATGTGAATTTCTTTCATAATTAACCTCAGAGAGTCATTAATTTCTAATTTGATCTTTAATTAACTATTTAATTATCTCATTAATTGATCAATACATTTAACAATACAATCAGATCAAATGAACAAGAGTATCACATACAATTTAAAGTGATCATGTCAACATTGCAAAGCAAAATGTAACGAAGTATCAAATGACTGTATAACACCATATTCCACCCCTGCCAGACCTACCAACCCCTGGCACGACACACTTACCCACCCTACTACGAGCAGACAGAAGAAGAAGAAGGAAGAAAAGAAGATTGGAAAGAATATAAACAAAAAACTGCAATAAGAAGAAAAACCCACTTTAGCACCGCAGGACCACTGCAATTGTCGAGGACGACAATTAAAACCGAGCGAGGTCTTGTACAGCCATCAACCCTCGATAAGGGTTGTGTCTATAACTATGCCTAGCAAATGGAAGTTATAATGGAAGGTATAAGTTGAGCTGTAGGACATACGGACCTGGCAGGCCAACAGCGACCTACATTAGTAAGTACTGCAAGCCGGCAGACTTAAGCAATAGTAGCAACACAACGCACATACCGCTGACATGGCCGACCTACTTAAAAGTCTACAAATACAGAGTACGCACACGCGGCGGGCCTCTTGAGCTCTCTCCTGTTCTTACTTCTGGATCCTGAGGACCGACGCAGAGTGTCAGTGCTGCGAGAGACCGGCGGGGCACCGTCCCCTGCCACGGACATCATGAAGGACGAGCGTCAGTGGTAGGGTGAGTCTTGTTGTGTCTGTCAGATCCCTTTTCCCTTAACAATCATCCCCCCCTTTCATCTAGACCTAAGTGCCACCCATCAGTACAATAAATCCCTCTCTCACAGTCAAAGGCTCTATCTTTTCATTGCACGTAGTAGTCGTAAAACCCCACCCCCTTAGTTTGTAGTTAGGTTAAGATCCAGTATTTCCCGCTGCGCCATGCTGTATCCTAGTAAATCCCCGTAGATGCAAGGATGCCCAGTAATCAACACCCCTTTTGAATGGTGGTTAAGGCACCAATCAAACATCCTTAACAATATGATTCCCTTCGAATCGGCTCATGTGTAAACAATCCCCTGTTACTAATTCAAATGCTATAATGTAAATAGTTTGCTGTCTAGGGTAGGAAAGTTTATTGTAACTACCTGGTCTAGGTCTGAGCCAGTCTGTCTCTGATACTGCTTATGATCATTCCCTGCATCTATACAAAGTGATCAGGCTATGCAGTAAATTCAGCCTTTACCTGTGCTGTCTATGTACAGCCCAAATTCTGACTTCAAACATAAATTCACACTTACTTTCTACGACAAGAGCAACCTCGACTCTCTTGAAGCCTCCACTGTTCCCAGCTGTGCATCCATACTTCCCTCCATCGGACTTGTGAGTCTCCTTCACCAATAGAGTTCCATTCTCCAGAACTTCAAATCTGGGAAATGACAAATAGCTTTGTAATAAATTATCAAACTACAGTAGCCTACTTTGACAATATACATAGTTAGTCACCTCAATTGTCCGTAAGAAATATCTTTAGAATATTGATATGCAGAAGATTTTATGATGCTTTACACTATTTCTCAAACAATGGCCAGAATACACTAAAATTTTCTTACTTTACCTGTTTTGATCAAAGGCACTAAAGTTGCTGTTTCGGTCCCACTTGATGGTAGGTTTGGGGTACCCATCAGCAATGCAATGGATCATCACTGGAAATCCTTCATATGCTTTTGTCATACTTAGAGGAGGTACCTTAAATTTTGGTGTAACTGAAACACAAATTTATAAATAGAGTAAAAACCAATTGAATAAAACTGAATAAAATTTTTCAGTTCATAAAAGAAAGCTCCCTCTTACGAACTTGTAGGCTTAACCTGCACATACTATTGTCCACGTTAAGAGATGTTTTCCAGTACATAGAAGAAACCTCCCTTTTATAAACTTATAGGCCTACCCCGCACATACTAACTTAAATTTTTCAAAAGTAATACTTTGGTGTTAATGTGCTGAGCTAAATCAGCTGGTTGCAATTAAACGACCACATTCATCAATATTTTGTTTGTGAATTTAGGTGCCTTTCAATATTTTAAATATATGGTATTCTTTCAAGATTAAATGGTGGTACTTGTAGAAAATATAGATTTTGCAATAGACCTATTCTTCAGAAACTGAGAATGTTTTTCTTCTATTCCCAAGGTCGCGGGTTCAAACCCGGCCGAAGTTGTCGGATTCTTTAAGAGCGTTAAAAATCCCTCAGTATGCCTTCTTTCGGAGGGGAAGTAAAGCCGGTGGGCCCATGTCATAGATTTATGGCATGGAAAAGAACCTTCCACTAACTAAACTTGTGTGAAGCTAAAATTTGTAGGTTAGAATTGATAATGATATTAGTTCCAATGGTCACCGCCAGGTGCTGGCTGCGATGGCATCTAGTAGCCAAGTCCGAAGCTAGGTGTCGTGGACAGTAACATTTGGTAGAAAAAGTAGGAACTTCTTGAAAATTGATCGTCTTCACTCCTTACAGAGAACACACACTAATACAGCCATCACAATTAACACCGGTTATCAGACAAATTCTATACACACCCAAAGTACACGGGGCTACATGACCGCATTGTCACAGCCCTAAACTGAGGAACCAACCATCAACCAAACTGAGAATTTGGTGAAAATGTAACGATAAACATAGGAATAGCTCATTGCTATGGAGAAAATATAAAAATATTATTTGATACTTTGTAATAGTAGGCCTGTGAATTAGATGTGCAGCTTTGATGCAAGTCAAAAATTTGTTTTAATAGGTATTTCAGTTAAAACAAGTAGTTCCGTGAAGAACTAAACAGCCTATTTTCATATATCCTACTGGTCTTACTTAGGACACGAGAAATGAAAACAAGATAATAAAGAATTGCACACCACCATTTTAAGTTCTCATAAAATTCCATCAAATTAGAATTATGTATACTGTATTAAGGCTTGTACGAAGATATACAGTACTCGTATGAAAAGTCGCTAGAAAAATCCATTGAAATATTTAAATGTTGCATCGCCGCCATGTTGGTTTGTGCTCACCAGGTTAATGAATGATCTATAGGTGAACTTATGTTAATAGCCTCTATCAACATACAAAATTTCAGTTTGATTTGCTCCTAATAGATTCGTAGATATTGAGAACAGTCTAAATATTTTGGATGGCCGCCATGTTGGATTGTTATATATGTAGGCCATATGTTCCATTAGATGAAGATTATTGGGCAGGTTCATTATTCAAGCTTTCATTCAATCGCATGATTAGGACACAAGAAATAAAAACTTAATTTTAGAATTTCACACATCTGCCATCTTAAGTTAATGTCAACAAAATTAGATGCCAGTGCATAAACATTTCCTGAATCATATTTCATTGCGCTAGAATGGTTAATTCGCGTGAAAAGTCTATTTATGTTTCAAATTCGGTTGGCCGCCATGTTCGTTTTGTACTATACAGGTTTTTGAAAGGTACATAGATGAACTTCTAGTAGTACCCTTTATCACCATACAACATTTCAGGGTGATATATGTTACTATTGCGGAGATATAGAATGCCAGTGAAATATTTTGCGCAACTGCCATGTTGGATTGGTGAAACGTATTAAAATTTGAAAGGCACGGTTGAGGTTGGACGAGGTAGTAGTATGCACTTACAAGTTTCATTGAAATCACTTTGGCTGTTTAGATTTTATTAAGGGGACACACACACATATGAACAAACACATGGAAAAAAGGTGATCTTATAAGTCTATCTTTTACATAAATGAAAATAGGCTAAAAATGGGGGGTGCAGCTCTTGTGCAACAAAATACAATAATTCAAGGAAGATTTTATGTGGAGCAAAACAATTTATTTTAGAATTAAAAATACTGAACCGGTACTCAAAACAATTTTTGTTTACTTATTGCTTTGAAGATTTTAAAATGTTAAGTGCCAATGGTATCAGCATGAACAAAACACCACTGAAGAACATGACTAACACAATGAATTGATTTCACAGGTACATAGCCTTGAATCTATTTGGAAATATTACCAGATTTGTAAGAAACTTTTACATCTACTAGTATCTTCAAGAAGAATAAATCAATCATTACTCACCAATAACATCAATGTCTATGGTGGCACTGATAATCCCTTCAGAGTTGGTCGCTACACATGTATAGTTTCCTCGATCAGCCATGGTAACATTTCTGAAGATCAGTGTGCCATTCAAGTCCTCCACATGTGGAGGCAGATCAAATGAAGGCTGGCAGTCCTGGAAAGACAATGCCAAAATACAAAAATACTAACTGTATCTGATTGCACTGTATACTTTTAATAGTTCAATTAACCAAACAAAAATTAGGTAGTTGTGAAGGATGTGTTTCCCATTTACAGAAAATTTCAAAATTTACTTCCATATGGATACTGAAAAGTTTGACAATGGTGATGACAATAGAAATGTTTCTCACTTAATGGCCCAGAACACTATACACTTCGTGGCCAAAATGTCATGGGAAATCATGGAATATGATGTTAATAACGAGTTGCTCTTCTGCGAGCCCTCAAAATGGCAGCAATACGGCGAGGCATCGACTCATCAAGAAACGAGTTCCTGACTCCCAATATTCAACTCGGCGGTGATCTGACTCACAGTAGCCCTTCAGTAGTATGGCTCTGCTGAGGTGACGTGATGTCCGATTGTTAGACACTTGTGGTCATTCCGTGCAGCGGTTCACGCAGATGGTAACATTATCTCTGCGATATTGAAGATCCACTCTCAACACTTTTGACCTCGGAAACCCGAATTTGCGTGTAAATTCTCTAAAGCTATGATTTTCATAATAACTTTGGATGAGTTTGTTAAGAGACTTATAATTGCAAGAATTATGATTCACCTAGTATATTATCTCGGTGAATGGGTTCACCCCAACGTTAGAGACGGCACCTCTATCTTAAAGCGATGTTACGGACTCAACGCAGCCTACTAACCGTCTCATAACCATTACAACAAGAAGTGCATTTCAAAGAATGCCAAGATCTGTCATGTACGTATGTCCATGACCTTGGTCAGGTTCTATTTTCTTTCCATATTGAGTCCACTTTAGAAGATCTGTCATTACAAAATTGTTGTCAGACCAGTTTCTGTATGAAGCAAAGACCCGAACACACAAGGCGCCATGGATGATCTGGGAAAAGAATTCTAGTCTGAGGGCTGGAATGGGGTACACGTAGCCTCCAAAAGTAAGAAGAGGCGGGCTCGATTTCCTCAGGGAAATTCATGGGCCAAGATTGCTCCCAGATAAAACCTACCGCTTGAAAGCAAACTCCGAAATGTATTGACGGTTAAAAACGGACAATACCAGCATGCGACATAGGCGGCTGAAGTTCTACAACAGGACAACAACAGGCCTACCAAGGGGATCTTCTCTTTGGTTAAAAGCTCTAAGACTTGAAAGCCTGTGGCTCAAAGAAGTACAAAAATACTTGCATTCCACTGGGATTTCTGACCTTGATGTCCAAGATCATTTCAAATATTGTGAAATGATTAACTCTTGGTCCCCACCACTCAAAGTACCTAAGGGCCATTCTACACGAGCGGGTAAACTGCCGCGTTTCACCCGCTTCCTACCGCGCCAAAATGTTTCAATCTACACATGGTGGTCAAAACGTGGCGTGTGAACAGAAGCGCCTTCCATTCTATCCAAGCGCAAAATGACATACTGGATTTGAGCAGAGGCGTTCAAACCATAGTTTATAATTTACCCCAGCATTTTATAATTTCATCAGCAAACACTCCAAACAACGTAGGAATTCAGTATATAAATACAGACTACTTACAACAATTGAAACTGAAACATAACTTTGTTGTTCTAAACGTATCACAGTTAGAAACACATTGCTCAGCTGTTTACTAATCGCGCCTATACATGGGCTGGGGATGCGCTCTATCGGCAACTAGAGGAAATTTTCCAATTAAATGTTATGCATGGGTTCTAACTGGGAATGTCAAGGCCGGTATAGAGAGCGCAGCTCGCATCCAGTCGGTGTGAGGTTACTGTCGCATATAAACTGCTTGCAAAACGCCACGTGTAGTTTCGTATGCGGGTCTCCCGCTAGCGGGCAGGACGTCTCCAGAGGCGTGCTTCCCGCCCGACTCGTCTCGAACGCCTCTCCCACGACCGGCAAAACACTTGTGTATACAGACCAATTCATTACTGTAGGTTCTGTCCGATGGCACAGTACGAGGTGGGCAAAACGCGGCAGTTTACTCGCTCGTGTAGAATGGCCCTAAGTGTCGGAAACCCCTCTCACAGGAGAGAGTTGAAAAATTATTAGCCAGGCTCAAGAGATATTGGGAATGAAAGAGAGCATATTGTTATAATGGACAGAATATAAGGTCAAGTATCAAGCCTTGCTTAGATTTTATGTGTTATAAATGTGTGAGTTTCTACCCATTTCCACCTTTAGGACAAAGATGCAGAAGACATAGCTTACCTTACAAGGAGTTTTGGCCCACCGGATAACAAGTGGTGAAGAACCTTGAGCTCTACAGTAGACCCGTGCCTCAGTATCCAGTTCCAACTTCTTATTTACAGGTCTAGGAGAGAACTTCAGCTTTTCTGCAATGGAAAAATGGCAATTGCTAGGTATATACAGTACATATGGGACTAAAATAGAATTATTTTTGAGGCACCGCACTGTATATATATTTTCACCATTTCTTTTAACATCTGCTCCTCTGTGTTACTAGATCTTTCCTGCACAGATTTTTCTGAGCCGATGTTAAAAGTAGTGCCCACTGTATCCTAAAAATAGTCCTCTCGGCACGCCGGAAGGCGGAGGTAGATTTCACCGGGCAAACTTGGGGATAAGCCAAAATACACACATCAAAAAAAGTTTTGCATCACCTCGGTTCCCAGATCTCCGGCATATAGACGTTGACTGTGTATATTGTATCAAAGATACAGTCCCTTTGACTGTTCATAGATGTCACTAAAACTGCTCAAAGATGTAAACAACCATGCATGAGCAGGGCCTATTAGACGGAGGGGGTACGACAGCCGATCAGTTCCAGTCATTCCACCAGGACGAAGGTACGCTGCTCATGTTGTCTGTAGTTCTACCATGCCTAGAAGGTCAATACCGCAGTTCGATCGCGTCCGCATTGTTACTTTGTGTCAAGAAGGGCTCTCAACAGGGGAAGTTTCCAGGCGTCTCAGAGTGAACCAAAGCGATGTTGTTCGGACATGGAGGAGGTACAGAGATACAGGAACTGTCGATGACAGGCCTCGCTCAGGCCGCCCAAGGGCTACTACTGTAGTGGATGACCGCTACTTACGGATTGCCGCTCGGAGGAACCCTGACAGCAATGCCACCATGTTGAATAATGCGTTTCGTTCAGCCACAGGACGTCGTGTTTCAACTCAAACTGTGCGCAATAGGCTGCATGATGCGCAACTTCACTCCCGACGTCCATGGCGAGGTCCAGCTTTGCAACCCCGACACCATGCAGCGCGGTACAGATGGGCCCAACAACATGCTGAATGGACCCCACAGAATTGGCATCACATTCTCTTCACCGATGAGTGTCGCATATGCCTTCAACCAGACAATCGTCGGAGACGTGTTTGGAGGCACCCTGGTCAGGCTGAACGTCTTAGACACACTGTCCAGCGAGTGCAGCAAGGTGGTGGTTCCCTGATGTTTTGGGGTGGCATTATGTGGGGCCGACGTACGCCACTGGTGGTCATGGAAGGCTCCGAAACGGCTTTACGATACCTGAATGACATTCTCCGACCCATAGTGCACCCATATCGGCAGAATATTGGAGAGGCATTTGTCTTCATGGACGACAATTCTCGACCTCAACGTGCACATCTTGTGAATGCGTTCCTTCAAGATAACGACATCGCTCGACTACAGTGGCCAGCATGTTCGCCAGACATGAACCCTATCGAACATGCCTGGGATATGTTGAAAAGGGCTGTTTATGGACGTCTTGACCCACCAACCACTCTGAGAGATTTACGCCGAATTGTCGTTGAGGAGTGGGACAATTTGGACCAACAGTGTCTTGATGAACTTGTGGATAGTATGCCACGACGAATACAGGCATGCATCAATGCAAGAGGACGTGCTACTGGGTATTAGAGGTAGTGGTGTGTACTGCAATCTGGACCACAAATGCTGAAAGTCTAGCTGTATGATGGTACAGCATGCAATGTGTGGGTCTCATGAGCAATAAAACGAGCTGAATTGTTGTTTGTGTTGATCTCTATTCCCTTTGTATTTAAAGGTTCCGGAACTCTTGGAACCGAGGTGATGCAAAACTTTTTTTGATGTGTGTAGGTAGAATATGCAGGTTTTCGTAGAAGGATCAGACCTCATTTATTGCGAGAAAGTATTTTATAATTGTAGATTAATTAACTTTGTTTTTCGTCATTTTATGCATATTTTAAACATTTTATTGTCTTATGATGATGGTAACCTTCTTGTCATTTGGAGTCCATTTTTAGCCTACTTTCGATTTTTGCAAAAAATGAAAGTAGACTTATGAGATCAACACAGGGCGAAAAAAGTGTGTCTGTCTGTGTGTGTGTATGTGTGTGTGTGAGTCTGTGTGTGTGTGTGTGAGTGTGTGTACTCTGAATGTCTGTCCCCCCCTATCAATTCGAACACGGTGAATGCGAATTGAACAAAATTTGGTACAAAGGTAGCACTAGCAAAGGACACCTCAGTGTCATGTTTTATATCGCCGCCATCTTTACTAAAACTGAATGGCGGCCACTCAAACGTTCAAAACGTAAAATCAAATAACGACTAACCAAATCATCCAATCTCTACCAAATTTGGTAACAACATACCTTCGTATAGGATGCGTCTTGTGACCAAACTACAAGGTCGTCCGCCATACCATTTCAGGATGGCGGCCGTGCGAATTATGCAAACTTTATAATCCATAACATGGGACCCACCAGTTCCGATTATCGAGCCGAGAATCGTTTTAACTGTTCTAAAGGAAGAGGCACGTTCAAAATTAAAAGTCTATTTTGTAATACTATAGTGCAGACGTGATTTTAAAAAGCTGAGCTGATTCAGTAATAAGACAAGATGGCAGCGGATATCTTGTGCCTGACTTATATTTCACTAATTTGAGTATTGAATGCAATATAGCGTACTGATACAAAATAAATAAACTTTGTATGAAATGCTTTATATATAAATAATATACTCCAGTGATGAAATTGTTTAGTATAAATCATTATTTGCTAACAAGTTCTATGTAAGTCATTTTATATAGAACGATATTCGTTGACACAATTAGCTCAGTGGTAGAGCGTTAGCCTATCGCTCAAATGCCTATGGTTCAAACCCGATCAGAGCTAGATTTTTTGCTTGAAATGTTATATGTTTATTGTTTTGTAATGACTCAGATGTTTTAAAATTAAGCGTTATATTGTGCATATGATGGTGTAAAATATATATTTAATTAAAACATAATTCGCCAGCATATTTACTCGAGACATCTAGCTGCCAAAAAGGTAACTGCACGCCGACATACTTATTAACTTCCAGATTTTATTGAAAAGTTTCTTCTTCTGGCCGCTAGAATGCACTCGCTCTGTTAGGATTATATTGTTCGATATTTCACCACTAGAAGTCACGACTAGTCTACGTGGGGCTCCATTGATTAATATACCATTGGCATTCTATGCGCATCGAATTTGAAGAATGACAAGATGATACTACGATACATTTTTACTTTTTATTTTAAAGGGTTTGTAACAGCCTATTTTGCGTTACTTGAAAATGTTATTTGAAGTAAAGAACAAAACGATTTCACATAGTAACTGAGTTCAAGCCGTTGGTGTTAGTTCAGGTATTAATTACTACTTTTATTTCAGGCAAATAGCAATCGAAAATATCCACATAGTTTGTATACACACGTCTCTGTAGGGTCATGGAAAGATTTGTTAATTCAATTAGGGTTTTCGATTCCCGGTCAATGCATGTGAGATTTTTGAAGTGAAATGCCATGTCCTGTGGTTCGGATTCCACGTAAAAGGTAGGTCCCGTGGCTCATAATCACAAGATTCACGGCCACGTAAAACTACAATCTTCCTTCCTTTTTTTTCAATTAGGGTTGTGAAAGCCCTGCACAACCAGACGTGTAAAGACATGCCTCAACTCAAAGTTGGATGTTGCCCACGGCAGGTCGTATATGTAATAATAATAATAATAATAATAATAATAATAATAATAATAATAATAATATATATATATTTTTTTTTTTTTTTTTTTTTAGGGGAAGAAATGCATTTACGCACAGAGTGTCGGGCTCCTGCTGCTGAGTAGCAGACTACCGACTAAAACTCCCCCTTTACTTCTGAACACTAGCCTGGAACCGTTTAGCACATTAAAACAATAATAATAATAATAATAATAATGTTATTGGTTTTACATCCCTTTTAACAACTGCTGCTTTTAGAGACACCGGGGTGCCGGAATTTTGGCCCGAAGGGGATCTTTAACGTGCCAGTAAATGTACTGACACGGCTCCCTCGCATTTGTGCATCCTCAAATGCCAGCTGACTGCGCCAGGATATGAACCTGCAACCTAGGGCCCAGCAAGCGAGAACGTTACCGCCGAGCCACGCAGCCAGTCCGGTCGATTATGTCTCCAGATCCATAACATTCTTGAGATACTTCTTATCTTTCTTTCTTCAATGATGGTAGCAGTTTTTATCTAGATTGTGGCGTTTGGTAGAGGTAAATCGTTTCTATGGCCTTCAACAAAGAATAGTTCTATTATACTCTTTGATAATAACAACGAGTTATAACTATACTCATACATTTAGGAGAAAGTAGGCTATATGTTCTTTACTGAACATCTTGTTATACTTGTGGTCACACCGTCCTTATGCAAGGTTTCAACACTGATGTGTAACTAAATAACGGTCTGTTACTTCTGCACGCAAAATTATATCTCCCGCAGAGATTTTGGTTGGTTCCTCAGTTTAGGGGCTGCGACAACGTGGTCATGTAACCCCGTGTACTTTGGGTGAGTGTAGAATCTGTCTGATAAACGGTGTGAATTGTGATGGATGTATTAGTCTGTAATTCAGGTAAGGACTTCAGACGGTCAATTTCAAGCAGTAGTTCCTAATGTTGCTACCAGATACTACCATCAACGACACCTAGCTGTGAACTTGGCTACTAGATGCCACCGCAACCAGCAACTCGCAACGAACGTTGGAACATCCCCTCCAAAAGGAAAGCATACTGAGGGATTTTTAGCGCTCTTAGAAAATCCGACGACTTTGGCCGGCTTTGAACCCGCAACCTTGGGCATAGAAGTTCAGCATGCTACCAGTTACGTCACCGAAGCCACTTCACACTTAGTCAGATGGAAATCTGAATCTGATCTCGTGCAAGTGCGTTGTCATGGCAACGTCTGATGGCTCATCCCTCATCAATTTAGTAGAGTTGCCATGGCAACCACTGATAGCTCTTGGCATTTTCTTATAATTCCGAAATCATTTTTCTCATCCCTTGGCGTAATGGTGGGTCATATCAAAAATTCTTTCAGACAAAAGTTTTGGGTAATTATTAGGGGAATATTGTCCATTTTGTACGGTTTTGATATTGTGCCTATTAACCCCTCAAGCAGGTTGGCCGTACACTGTACGTCCGCTGGACTCTACTCATTCAGCCGGTTCGACGTACCACAAACGTCCGGTGCAGGCGGAAGTTAGAATGCCTATTACGCATGAAACCCTGCTGCTTCGCCGGATCTTCTTTCACGTTATAAACCGAGAAGTTATGTACTTTCATGCCACCTCTGTTTCATAATTAGAACTAATACGAAGTTGATCGATATCCATTGCTTTTGACGACTCATATCGATCAGCGAAGGAACATGAAACGCGCTCTATTGAGTTTCAGGTTAGTTGCTTTAGAAGGTACCACATCCTTTCCTGCCATCTCGAGATTGTTTTGTGAACTATATCTAACTTGACAGTTTTAGTCACTTATGAAGGGGAAGCACCGATAGCAATTACTCAGTAGATAACTTTTGCTTCGTAGGCTAGAAGTTACTCAGTCGCAGATGAATAATTGCCGGACTGTCTCATTCTCTTACGGGTGCAGATATTATTGGTTTGATAGATGACAGTAGTGGAAGTGATGTATAGGGAGCGATATTTTCGGTAGTGATACGAACTATGCACAGCATGATGTTATTGGAGAAGTGGGAGACAGCCCAGACGAAGAAGAAATAGCTTCAGCTGTAATAACAACGACCGCTGTTCAGTGTTTGTGGCGAGAGGTAGACTTCGTCACAAGCACACAAAAGATCCCCTTCACGGGTATGCCGGGTACAAGAAGTCATTTCACGTCTGTTTTTTTGCTGCTTTCGACAATGTGATTGAACGAGTTTGAGAAACAAATATGTAGGCCTACGCGGCAGAATGTATGGTGGCGCGCCCTTGAAACCAAGGTCGCGCGCCAGGAAGTGAGAGTCAGTGACAGGGGACAACATTTATGTGTTCTTGTGGCTTGTATTGTTGATGGGGATAATGCAGAAACCTACCCTAAAGAGCTATTTCCCCCCTATATTCCCTCAAACAATGCCAAGGAACAGGTTTGAAATAATATTGCGATATTTACATTTTGTTGACAATTCGACACGGGATGCATACACGGGGCCTAAAAAGCTTTTCAAAATTCAGCTTTTCCTGGAAATTATAACCCAAAAATATGTATATATGTAGATTGAACATTATCATGTAAATATCTTGCTTTCATTGTAAATATACCTGAAACAAATACCAAAAGTGGAACTTAGCAAATTATTATACTTTTGTAAATATTGCGTGTGATTATGGACAACCCTGAAGAGCAGTCGTCACATATATTACTGAGAAACATTGGACATGATTTCGGTAAGTAATCCTAAAAATTTCATTACGTTATATTTCATAGATTTAACATTATTAATTTTTTACCTTGTTGGTGTCCAAACCTCTGCTGAGCTTCAATTTAAATACCGCCGGAGAAGTGAAATCCTCCGGATTAAATAGCCGGCCTGAGGGGTTAAGAGAGATATGATTAACGTTTCCCGAAAAACCCACTTTTTCCCACCCCTTTGGTCAATGGTTGGTGCTATAAAAAAAACTCTTCAAACATAAATTTTTGGGCTTTATCCGACACATAGTATGAACTTCGAACGGATTCGATATTTCACATATTAAGAGAGTTATAGCAATATTTCACTTTTTCGAAAAAAAAAAGCCCCCCCATTTTCACCCCCTTCGACCGATTTAGCCCAGTAACGAACTCGACCGAGATTTTATAGGTATACATATTCGGTAAAAAATTCAAAGTGATTGGTACAAAATTACGGCAGTTATCGTGTCCACAAGAAACTGATATACATATATATATATATATATATATATATATATATATATATACATAAATTATATATAAACTTTTGAACTGACGGTGGTTTTGGGGTCTGGGGGATGTGAATCGCGAAGATATGTCGAAATTTTCCGGAAGTCGAAACATGGTACCCATTGCAATAGTTACCGTAGCTTTCTAATGAAATCTACCTAAATAACCTTTGGAAATATAAAAAAATATAGATCAAAATTATTTCATTGCACATTCACAGATCTCTCCCCCATAGGTGTAATTAATCAAATACATCAAATTATTATTATTATTTTATATTTTATGGCCAACATCGGACCACTACAATCAATTATACATAGCCTTAACCAATTTAGTTCTTCTATTTTGCCAATAGGTTTTCATCCTCTCAGATGTTTACTCTTTATATGCAGCAGAGAACACCCTTCCCCTAGCTCTTTTATTAACTTTGGTTGTCAATCTAATATTATGTGAGTCTTGTGAATAACATCAAATATTGGTTTTACCCTCATTAATTTCAATAAAAATTTAATCTAATCCAAGATACATTGGATTTTATAGTGCTTGCACCTAAATCATCTCCATCTGTTGGGTGATAGGGTAAGGAGGCAAAACATAAAGATCATCAGCTTCTTCGGGCTTGAGAACATTCTTCTTTTAGGCATTAACATTGTTGGTGCATTCATCTGGAATGCAGAAAACTATGCTTTTTGTCTCAAGGATAACTCCTACCCTTCATAATATATTTCTGCTTGGTAAAGAATGTTATCTTTATGTAAATATCACAGTAATACAGTAGAATAATTAGCTTGCAATAAAGTGCAGGTGTGTGCAGGATATTAGGCTTTGAACAATAACACTCAATAAGGAGAAGAGATAAGCCAACCTGTCACTGACAAGTGCTGTTTGCTACCGGTGACAGCTGGACCAGTCTATTGACACCTGGCCATACAGTATGTACACATCTCTTATCTCACAAGAGGCAGAGCAAACTAGAAATGAGGTGCTGCTTCTCCCCCACTCGGAAGGAAGCCAAAAACCATTATTATGGCACACTTATCCCTCGGATACTCGCGCGGGCTACAGATGTAACCCAGAGATTTATTTTGTTGTAGCACAGGGTATATTCTTTGCTAGGAATATTGAGAATCTCTGTAGCAAAAATAAAATTCAAAAACTCAAGGAAAAAATAAATGAAAATACTGAAATTGTTCATAATAAGTGCTGATTTTGTAAGGAAATTAACTAACCTAGTATTATTTTTGTTTAATTCCAATCCAAATAGGCACTAATGTAAGTATTTAGGTTTACATAAAAATGATTTAACAGTTCTAGTTCCATTAGTTTTATTTCTGTTGCAGTTTTACCGAAGATGAAAGATAAAATTGATTTTTATTCTTAGGTTTGTATTTTCTCTCCATATGAAAATAGATGCCAACATAAATTCCTCAGATTTAGCTTAG
Organism: Meconema thalassinum; assembly: GCA_946902985.2. Lineage (NCBI taxonomy): Eukaryota > Metazoa > Arthropoda > Insecta > Orthoptera > Tettigoniidae > Meconema > Meconema thalassinum. The sequence goes on along the minus strand of OX336393.1, from coordinate 284,976,475 downwards.
ATTATTACTATTTATCATATTATTAAAACTGAACACCAAAAATAACGTGTGCGAGTCCATCAGATCGAATAACTGTTTGGGCTACATATGTAGCCCGCGCGAGTAACGCTGTATCTATTACTAGCACGAGTGTCCGACGGTTAAAATCTAAGTATGCTTCCTACATCTAGGAGGCTAAATGGACTTGATTTCAGAAGACAACAGACGTAGGAGTATAATAACGAAATTAAGTTGGTATTACTGAAATTAAGTTGGTAATATCGAATTTTCTAATTAGTTTGAAATACACCTGGCATAATGTAGCCTAATAGAGCACTACAGTTGGCAGCCCTGTTGACTGAATATATTCTTAGTTCCATCTCTTAAGGTACAGAAAACAAAATTTGGTTGAAGTCCAATGGATAGCATGAACATTACATGCAGTTAGACATTGGATCTATCAGCGCACGTAAAATCAGGTCATGCATGTGTTGGTCAGAAATAATCTGAAATATTATGATCTATTGTTGTGCCAATTTTTGATGAAATCCATATGTTAGTATAGAAGTTACATGTATTTTAAAATTGGTCCTATCAGCAGGCTTAGAACCTATGGACTGACAATACATGTGGTAACTGAGTGATATAAAACCTCACTTTCTGTACCGAAAGCATTATCGAGACAACAATATTCCTATCAGCATTTTGTTCAACAAAGACCTTAGTTTTTAAATAGCACGTAGTATTTCGATTAATGAACGGCAGAGAGGAGAAAATTACACAAGAATGAAGAAAACAGTAATTTACATAGCTGGTCGCCTGAACACCAATATAAAACTACTTAAATTAACGTAGCCCGTCATCAATGTGTTAAAAGAATACCATAATAATGAATGTAATTATGAAATACTTTTCAACAACTTTCATTTTCCTAAGTATTATGTTTTGCGTGCCGAAGTTGCTGACGGCGGAGCAAAAGCAACTTGTGTTGAAGTCTCACAGGACATACTGGACTCCACAAACAGTGACCCTGACTTCATTAACACCATAATCACTGATGCCTAGTCCCGAGTGTACGGAAACCAAATCCCAGTCCTTGCAATGAAAAACCGACAATAGCACTACACACTACCTCACTCAAATGCTGCTTGCCAGCAACAGACGCTATCAGCAGGCGGGAAAATATTCTTGCATGCGCACGAAGGCTCAAGGTCTGCTCATGCAAGAGTGCTTGATTCAAATCCATCAGGTTTTTGCAAAAGAAAAAAAGAAAAAAAAAAAAGATAGGATACTTCTCTAAAAGACCTCATATGACTTTTAAGCTATTTGCAGTTCATGGCCGGCTTGATTATACCAAAGAATGTACTAATACCACCACAATCATCATATTTCAATGAGTTGGGTGCAGCCCTTAAACATAACGATTCGGTTGCTAATGCCAATCGGCGAATGTGTTGGTGAAACGCCAAGTTTAATTCCGATGTTAAAATTAACGAGGCATTTACTGACGGCCTGTTAACACTGTGTTGGTGAACCCGGCTCTTAGTACGGTAATCAAGTATGGATTAAGGTTAACACTTTGTTTCCTAGTAACCTTAGTAATTTAGTTAATGTCATTTATATAATTTTCACAAAAGAAAAATATGTATTGTCCATTAAGCCATTATTTAAACACAAAATGAGATAAATGTTCCGGCATAACTCAACAAATTGCCAGCGTTTCGCCCCTGTGTACCATTGGGCTCTTCAGTTGGTAAAAGTTGAGTTACGCCGGAACATTTACCACATTTTGTGGTTAAATATATAATGGCTCAACAGATAATACATATTTTTATTTTGTGAAACTATATATTCAATGCCAAGGTAAGGTTATAATTGCTTTGGAGTGGAGCTTTGACTCCCGTAGTGCACTGACTTTGCTCGTGACGTGGGTACATACATAGGTTGGTTTTTTAGTTTTGGCACGTTAGTTATAACTGGATTAATAACTCACTTAGATGGTTCCAAGTTTCACAGGCCCTCGATGTAGTCCCCACCGTTGCGTACAACGTGTTCCCAGCGATGCGGAAGTCGTTGGATCCCTTTGGCACTGCCCAATCTATTGATGGTATGAAGAGAACACTCGGCAGCCTGCTTAACGTCATTGTCATCTTCATCTTCGGGATGAGATCATAGTCGCAGGGACTGATGTCGGGAAAATATGGGGGGTGATAGAGGACGTCCCAGCCCCAGCGATCCAACAATGCCGACACAACGCCTGCTGTGTGTGCCCTAGCATTGTCATGCAGAACGATGGGCGGTGTAACCATGTGGTGGCGCCGTTTCCTTCTCAGAGCTCCTCGGAGATGGTCTTCCATAAACGAACAATAGTACGCCGCATTAACGGTTTGCCCTCGAGGAACAGTATGGCAGTGCTTCCGTACCATTGAAGATGTTAAGCAGGCTGCCGAGCACTATCTTTGTACCATCAATAGATTGGGCAGTGCCAACGGGATCCAAGGACATCCGCATCGCTGGGAACATGTTGTACGCAACGGTGGGGACTACATCGAGGGCCTGTGAAACTTGGAACCATCTAAGTAAGTTATTAATCCAGTTATAACTAAGGTGCCAAAACTAAAAAACCAACCCATGTATGTATCAAATACGTCTTGCAATGGCCTTCCTAGTGTGTGCTAGCCAGCGTCTTAGTGAGGTGTACTTTTACCAACTGAACAGCCCAATGGTACACCGGGGCGAAACGCTGGCAATTTGTCGAGTTATGCCGGAACATTTATCACATTTTGTGTTTAAATACATGTCATTTGATGTCAAGGTTCAAGAAAAGGAGACCAAGACACTACAGCTAACAGCAAGCTCATTAAAATTATAATTTATCTTTGCAACATTTCATTTAGAGAGTTTATTACACATTTTACTCTGGAATGAGTGGCAATGAGGAAATAACTACTGGCAAACCTGGAGAGGGGAAAAAGGCAGGAAGGAAACAGAAGATATTCGACTATTCTGTTCACCTTTGACTTGCAGCATTGCTGTCTTGGACCGTAGTGGTGTGAACCCTGTGGTGTTCACTTCACAGACGTACTGTCCCCGGTCACTGAGCTGAGTACTGGTCACCACCAGGCTACTGTTTCGGTTGTGGCGGTGGCTCTTCACACGGTGACGATCCTCGTCGAGAGGTGCACCATCCTTGAGCCAACGCACGCTCGTCACTGGATATGCCATAGCTTCAAATTGACATCGTAAATTGGCCCCCTCTCCTTCCTCGACTACAACAGGCTGGGGGTCGGCAATCATCCGAGGTGGGGCTGTGCACATAAAATACGGGTGGTTAATTGATGGCCTGATTACAAAATTAAATAAACAAACAGTTTTGTAAAGAACTAGAATGCCTGTCAAATTGTAAACTAAGGATATCAGAGTTTAGATCTTGCTAGTAAATAAAAGAATTGGTCAATCTCTAAATAAACTATATCAATATTTAGGTACATTATTATGTATTCAGGAGTATTATACAATATTATTTTCAATATCTACTTCTCATTGGTTGAAATGGAAAGTGAACTTTTCTTTTCCTTATTCAGATTAACCTCACCTTTGAGAGGCTCTAAAATGAAAAGTGCAGTCTCGTTATGTTAATATTTTAAGGGAGTTTTCAACATGTTTGTAAAATTACAAATTTCAAAATTTTTGATATTAAAGAAACCAGCCACAGTGTCAGAGAGCACTAACATGCTAGCACACGCATTGCTGTCATCGGGACAGCGTTGGTTCAAACCCCACCTCGGCTGTCCTGAAAATGGTTTCCGTGATTTCCCATTTTCACCACCAGGCGAATGCCAGGATGGGTCCTTTCAACAGGTTCACGGCCGACTTCCTTCCAAAATCCCTTCCCTGACTCTTACTTAAACCTCCATCGGGCACACATAATCTGTGAAATTGAGGGGAAATTAAGGCTTGGGTTTCTAATGAACAGTTCGTGCGTCGCAATGGCTTCCGCTCTCCCCACTAGTTGCATGAGGTTATACTTGTTTCAGTATCCTTCGCTACTCCTTGGCGAGCCGATTCATCCAGGAGATTAAGTGCGCCCGATTGCGTAAGTATTAGTATGTTATGCTTTGTTTACATATAGTAAGTGTATCTATATTTTTTTTTTAATATTGAAAAGATAAAACGTTCCTCTGTTTTGGTTAATTCGAAGTTTAACATGACCATCAATCTCGCGATCATGAGCCACGGGACCTACTTCTTATGTGGAATCCGAACCACAGAACATGGCATTTCACTTTGAAAATCTCACATGCATTGACCGGGAATTCAATCTGTGGCTTGTTGAAATCTCAGTAGAGAAGCTTGAGTGTAATACAATTGCAGAATTTGAGTCTGTTCATTATATGTAATTAGATTTTTGATTTTAGTAAAAGTTTAGCATTATTTAATTTGAACTGGATATTTTCCTTTCTTCCAGGTAAAAATACAACAGTTAAATGAGATGCCAAATTCTAGATTGCAAAGGGTTAATTGGACAGATTTGTTGAGTCCGACAGAGGGTTAATTAGACCTAATTTAGCGGGTGCCTGGGCAGTCAGCCTGTCAATATCCCCAGTTGTATATGCTGACAAAGTGTGTGATGAGCTCCCAAACACCGTCCTTGCGTCGGTAGAGGAACGATCCCTTGCAGAGTCCGTGGGTGAAGCCTAGCTGGGAGAATAAGCGACAGGAAAAAACGAAAGATATTAAAGAAATTACCAATTTATTATGAAGATTTTTTCTCGCAATTGGGAGGTCGGGGGAAGTAATACTTACAGATAGAAAGACGATTAAAACAGCAGTAAGTACACAAGATGGACCAAAAATTGTAATCCTTGATATTGGTCTGAGGGCAGTTTGGTAATACAGTATACTCTCGATTATCCGGGCAAATGACTGAGGTGAAAGGCACGGATAATCGAAAACACTAATAATCCAAAAACATGTGTTTATTGCAAGAAGAATGCCATCTATTACTTTTTTTTAAATACAGTACCAAATAAAGTAGGCTATAAAGATAACTCACCCACATTATTGTGCTCTGAAAAAGTCTGTAAAGGTTCTCTGCTTTTGGTTGTTCATCTGCTTCCTTACCTCGGAGACGTAATCATTGACTAATTTGCTTGCAGAGATTCCATTACTATCTAATTTGTGAATGATATTTAACTTTTGTTCGATTGTTAGCACTACTCGTTTACAAGTTACACCAGATATTGTTCCCACAACAACATACCGTATCTTACTGTATGACAATTTGTTGACAGCTGCTGACCTTTTAAGAGGATCCCTCAATGGAATGCAGACTGCAAATGCCTTCCAGCAACCTTGAAATAAACCTACCCCCACCTTCTTAGGGAACTTCACCATTACAAATCAAGACTGGACAAAGCAAGAAGACGTCGACCTGTCACAAACTACCGTACTAAAAGTAACTTGCCCCCCCCGGGACTACACTGCAAAAATATGTACGAAAAATACCGGGTCTACACTAAAAAATATTTATGAAAAATACCGGGTCTACACTAAAAAATATGTATGAAAATTAAATTCAAACGTATTCAATTTACAGTACAGTAACAATTACAGAGAAATTTTTGTACTGTATGCTGTACTCTAAGAAAGCCTCCGTGGCTTAGGCGGCAGCATGCCGGCCTCTCACCGCTGGGTCCGTGGTTCAAATCCCGGTCACTCCATATGAGATTTGTGCTGGACAAAGCGGAGACAGACGGGTTTTTCTCCGGGTACTCCGGTTTTCCCTGTCACAAATTTAATTCCAGCAACACTCTCCACTATCATTTCATTTCATCAATCATTCATTTAATCATTACCCCAGGGGAGTGCGACAGGTTTCAGTAGCCGGCGCACTTCATAACCTTGCCGCTAGATGGGGGCTTCATTCACTCCCTTCCCTGACCCGGTCGGTCGACTGGAAGCAGGCTGTGGATTTTCATTTTCATACTGTATTCTCAATTATTATTAATTAGGCGATAACGTACACGGTAATCCACAACCGGATAATGAGCGCACAAATAATCGAATACACTGAACTTAGAATATTGAGCAATACTGACATTTTGTCGTTATAAACTGTGTACAGTATGTGTTTCTAAATGTTGTACAGTACTTCAATACAGGTAATTGTTTCTTACTGCCTGTATTCCGTAACAAATAACCGTTGTTTTCTTTTTTGGTTCCTGATAAATCTGGTTATATGGACATGATGAGTGCTACTGTTGAATATAACAAAGCAAACTTACTGGATACAATGAGATGAAACGTTGCACTGTTAGACCTCGCCAAGTTCTCAGCAACACAAGTGTATGTCCCATTATCTTCAGAAGACCGGGCTGCCTCCACCACGAGTCTGGTATCATCCACTCGAACTGGGCCTGTATCGGACACTGTATGGCCCCGAGTGTCTTGCCACCAAACACGCGGTGGGGGATCTCCTTGTGGAGGGAGGCATGTGATCTCAAATTCTGCTCCCTCCGGAACAATCCGAGTACGGTCATCTGGCAGAGGGGGTTCAAATGAGTCCTGTGACAGGTTACTCAAAACTGTAACATACAAATGGTCAACATTCATTTCAAGAAATTAAAAACATGATAAACTTAATACTTACAGGCACTTGCCTCCAAGGCAGTGTATTATTTGTTTTGCATTGTATATCACTGCAGCAATACTTTGGATGGGCTTGATTAGCAGATTCAATTATTTCATAAAGGACTAATTATTGAAGTATATTACAAATTATTCCACATATTTATGTAATGATAATTAACCAGTTCTCTAGGTATCAATTCCATCTCTTTGAATGCAGAATTAGAACTTGGAACATTAACACCCTTACCTACAAACCACCTAATGAATTTTTGCTTGTTTCTTCGTTTGAGGCTAATTGAGAGTCATGACTTTATGATTGACACTATCCTTCTTAGAAGACGGTTCATCATGTCTGCAGTTCGTTATAACAAAGGCCTCGGGGAAATGTCTTCAAAATCTCAACTCTTAATTAATACCGGTTATCAAACAGATTCTACACACACCCAAAGTACACAGGGTTACATGACCTCGTTGCCGCAGCCCCTAAACTGAGGAACCAACCAAGCACAATGGAATTACAACAGACACCATAGAAAACAGAGCACTCTTCTGAGAAGTTAGTCAAAAGGCAGGATTTCAGGAGAGAAAGAAACCAACAAGAAGAAAAAAACAGAAAAACAGTGGACTCAAGTGGAGAAGGACCGCCACTTGAGCAGGATGAAGGAAATTTGAAAGCAAAGGAATTTGAATACAGTGAAAAATAGACAAAGTTGATTCATTGTACCCTCCAAATGGGTTATTTGAAAGAAGACGAAACTAATGATTAATTTTATGACAAAAACACCACATTGATCAGTTTTTTTTAGGGTTACGGCTTTTAGTGCCGGGAGTGTCTAAGAACATGTTCGGCTCACCAGAGTTTGTAGCTGCTTATATGCGGACACCCACGGGGTGAGCTACAAGTACCTTCACATGTGGAGTGTTGTCTGGGGAGCAAAGTGTGAATGTAAGGACGAGTAATTGGAAGGTAGCGGCTGTGGCCTATAGAGACCAACCCCGGCATTTGCCTGGAAGAAAGATGGGAAACCACAGGAGACCATCTTCAAGGTTGCCGGCGGGGGGGTACGAACCTCCTCGCCTCCCGGATGTAAGCAACAGCCTGCAGACACGCCGAACGACCACGGCTAACTCACCCGGTATTGATCAAAGTTAATAATACCCGAAATGTGACCTGGAAAGGGGAAAGGTATCTCTTGTTGAAAATAAGAATTTTTTACTTTATTGGTGTATTGTGACTGTTTTGGTATAAAATTGAGCTCTATAGCTCAATTGGTTGCAAAGGCATTTTAAATTGCTTAAAACAAAGTTTTGAGATAAATGTTTTCAAATTCTTAGGAGTTATGATGGATGATGATGATTGTTGTTTTAAGGGGCCTAGCATCTAGGTTATCGGCCCCTAAAGAGAAGAAATTAATAATTAATTTTATGACAAAAACACCACATTGATCTTTTTTTTTTTTTTTAGGGTTATGGTTTTTAGTGCCGGGAGTGTCTAAGAACAGATGAACAGATTCATAGAGAAGTGGAAATTAAAGTTAGAACACAGAATGCGAACAAAGTGTAGGCCTACTACTATCTGCTGTTTTTATTGGGATCAAAATTTTGATGAGGAATACAAAACTGAAAATATACAGTACCAGCACTAAGCCAGTTCTAACTTATGGTGCAGAATCATGGAGTTAAACAAAACAGGAAGAACACCAGTTGCAGGTTTTCGAAAATAAAGTATATAGGAAAATTTTTGGACCATTTTTTGACTCCGCATCTCAAAGCTGGAAAAGAAAGATCAAATAATGACATACACTCACTATCACAGCAAGCACCAATCCTCAACAACATTAACTCCAGAAGGCTTCAATGGGCTGGTCATTTACTAAGGATGGGAGATGATTGGATGGTCTTACAAATCTTTTAGGAAGAACCATGAAAAAAAAAGGCCAGTAGGAAGACCATGAAGTTCCTGGAAAAAATAAATCGCCAAACTTTGTGGACATCTGAATGTGGACAACTAACCAAGAATTCGCCCAAAACAGAGTTTAGTTGAGGCATTTTGTGAGATCGGCGCGGGATCATCGTGTCCCATAGAAGCCTTCTGAATGAGTGAGTGAGTAAATTTTTTGAGAAAAACAGTTATCTTAAAAATTGAAGTTTTTCAGCCACCAAGAGAGAGAACAACTTTTGACCCAATTATAGTGTTAAATGCTGGTTAATGAATAGAATTGTTATCAATAGTTTTGACTGGAATTCTTTTTATCTATTAAAAACAGGTACCTTTGTCTCTTCCAGATCATAAAATTAATATAAAATTATAACATTATCTATTTTCTAAGTTGAAGATTCCAAGTTGTATGTTCTAAATTCATTTTTTCTAGATAATGAAAGAATATTAATACCTACAAACAACAACTATTATTTCTTTAAATGCAGGTGTAACATCCCAAAACCCAACAAATGGCCATATTTTACATGCATGCATGCACACACCTATATGTATGGAATGAATACTTACAGGCTATGCTAAGTAGAGCAGTGTAGCTCTGTGACTCTTTGCCCTTAGCTCCAACACATGTGTAGAGTCCCTCAGCATTTTCAGTCACATTGTGGATCGCAAGGGAGCCATTGGGGAACGTGCTCACTCTGAAACCAAACACAATTGACTAATTTTAATTCCAGCTCCAAGAAGAATGTGAAAACATTTACAGAAACATCAATAAAATTAATGATTAATATGCAGAGGATTAAAAAGCTTGTGGTTTTACGTGACCGTTAATCTCACGATCATGAGCCATGTTACCTCCATTTTACGTGGAATCCGAACTACAGGACGTGATATTTTACTTTGAAAATCTCACATGCACTGACTGGAAACGAACCCAGTCCACCTTGGTGAGAGGCAATCAGCATGACCAACTGCACCACCACTCCCCTGAGTGGATTTAAGCTTTAAATGTTAATGTATGTATTTAAAATACTTTAATTAAATCCAAAAATATGTAGACCTCCAATTCATGAAAAACCAAGTGCATTTCTTCTTCTTTCTTCCTGGCACTACAGCCCGGTGTGAGCTTTGGCCTCCCCAACCACAGATTTCCATCGATCTTGATCTTGGATCTTCTTCAGGGTCGTACGTTCATTGTTTGCAAGTCCAGCTCCACTTCGTCTTTCGATCGATGCCTTGGTCTACCAGGGCGTCGTCTTCCTTCCATTCTGGCTTTTATATAATCTTTGGTGATCTTCAGTCTCCCATCCTTTCAATGGGGCCCAGCCATCGTAGTCTCTGTGATTTCATATATCGAACATTGTCTTCGCTTTTGAGGATTTCATCTATTTCTCTATTACTTCGTATCCTCCATTCTCCTCTATCCCATACAGCACCATAAATTCTCCGCATTACTTTCCTCTTATACACCCTAAGTTTATTGCAATCCTGAACCAACATATTCCATGTTTCTGAGCCATAAGTTAACACTGGTCTGATCAAGGTCTTGTAAATTTTGAGTTTTGTTTTATGCAACAACAATTGCAACTTAATGAGTTTCAGATTGGCACGAAGTGCATTTACTGTACATCTCTACTTAGTATAAAACAAAGTCCCCGATTCTTGGATGTCACGGGTAATCTCGAGAACCACTGGATGGATTTTGATGCGGTTTTCACCATTCTGTAAAGGATATCTCGAGGAAGGTCTCTGTACAAAATAATGTATTTATGATCAAACGAAGTCAAGCAGTAACGATTTCAGTCAAAAAGTCGAAAGAAAACCTGGCGTCCGTGCGCTTTTTAAGCTTACGCTGCGCAAACCGTTTAAATTTCAACATAGCCTACTATGAGTGTACGAATTGTTCAGCATGAAAAGTTCTACAAAAAAGTCCGGGAGAGCATATCTCTATCTTCAATACATCGCCCACTATAAGTGTTTTACGTTTTCATTTCTTTCAACAATCTCCATTGAATTACTGAGGAGACAGTTTACGCGCTACGGGGCGAGACTATCACCCCAGTTACAGCCCAACTATCGGGTGAGCTTATTACCCCAGATAGGTTACAGCCAGCAGCAAACTGTCGAGACGTGTTGAGTTAAGACTTCAGAGAAGAGTGGTTGTATTTGGAGTTTCCCTGGAAGTACAACTCGGCTTTTCTTCATTTCGCCTGTGAACTATTCGTCCTGCAAAATACACACACACACAGCCAGACAGACACACATTTGCCCGGATCGATCTCATTAGTCTACTTTTTCCTTATTTTTAGCCTATTTTCAATTTTGAAAAAATAGGCTTATGAGATCACCCTTTGTCCGTGTGTGTGTGTGTGTGTGTGTGTGTGAGGTGTGTGTGTGTCCCTCCCTAATAAAATCTAAACGGCTGGAGCGATTTCAATGAAACTCGGTAAGTTCATAGCACAATTCCCGGCGACCTCGACCGTGCCCTTCAAATTTTGTTACGTCTCACCAATCCAACATGGCGGCTGTGCGAAATATTTCACTAGCATTCAATATCTCCGAAACTATTACCGATATCGCCCTGAAATCGTGTACGGTGATAAAGGGCACTACTAGAAGTTCACCTATGAGACTTTCAAAAACCTGGTGACTACAAAACCAACATGGCGGTCAAGCAAATTTGAGACTTTTAAATAGACATTTCTCGCGATTTAACTATCCAAACGTAATGAAACTTGGTACAGCAAATGTTTATACACATTGTAATACACTGGAGTCTAATTTAGTTCAATTGTTTACATAACCTCAAAATGGCGGCTGTGCGAAATATTTCACTGACATTCTATATCTCTGAAACTATTACAGATATCATCATGCAATTTTGTACGGTGATAAAGGGTACTGATACAAGTTTACCTATGCATATTTCATAAACCTGTAAAGTACAAAACGAACATAGCGATCAAGCGAATTTGAAATATTTTAATAGACTTTTCTCGTGATTTAACTCTCTGCGCGCAGTGAAATGTGGTACAGTAAATGATTTTGCAGATTGTAATGCACTGCCATCTAATTTAATTCAATTGTTTACATAACCTCAAGATGGCGAAAGTGCGAAATTTTAAAATTAAGTTTTTATTCTTGTGTCGTAATCATGCGATCGAAGTGAAAGTTTCAATAATGAAGCTAGGCAATAATTGTCCTTGAATGGTACATAACTCTATGGCCTATACATATAACAATCCTAAATGGCGAGCTTCCGAAATATTTAGATGGTTCTCAATATCTATTAATCTTTTACAGCAACCAAACTGTTTTTTTTATAATCATAGAGACTATTAACATATGTTCACCTATAGGACTTTCAGTAACCTGGTGAGCACAAATCCAACATGGCGGCGACGCGAAGTATAAATATTTAAATGGACGTTTCTCGCGAATTAACTATCCGAGTGCCGTGAAACGTTGCACGTTAAATTCTTATACATATGTTGATCCACTGGCATCTAATTTATTTCAATTGTTTGCATAACCACAAGATGGCTGCTGTGCGTAATTTTAAAATCTCGTTTTTACTTCTTGTGTTCTAATCATGCGATTGAAGTTTGAATACCACACGTATACAATAATCTTAAAGTAATAGTACAAAAATAAAAATCCATCCTGGCGACCATATGAAATATTTAGACGGTTCTCAATATCTACGAATCTGTTACAGCAATTAAACTGAAATTTTGTATGTTGATAGAGACAATTAACATGAGCAGGATATATGAAAATAGGCTGTATAGTTCTTCACGGAACTACTTGTTGAAAAATGTGAAAAGTAGGCTAAAAATCCTTCCTGGCACGCCGGATGATTCCACCGGGCAAAGAAAAATATTTCGAAGTCACTAATTTTCGAATTGTTGTAAACATACAAACGTTACACATGTTTAGTAGGCATATCACGGTGGGTGAGTGGTTATCGTGTCGGACTACCTACTCCAAGCTTGAGGTTCGCTCCTGGCCGTGGTAAGTGATTTTTTAAAGGCGACAAAAATCTCGGCACGCATGCCATACGTTGTTGGCATGTTAAAGAACCCATTTGAAATCAGTAGGCCGTGTTCATAATGGCAAAATTAATCTCGGGATTTTCCGCCAACACGAAGTTCCTCCTTTCTTTACTAGAAAGCGCTATAGTGTCAAGGAGCTTAGATATCTAACCCCCTTGACTCTCATTGCGCTCCAAGGAACGCCATACGATATTATTATTATAGTAGGCATATACGAGAGCCCTCCGAAAATTCTTTGGTCATCCCTCAGTGTAAGGGTGTGTCATATCAAAAATTCTATCAGACAAACGTTTTAGTAAATTTTAGAGCATTGACCATTGTAAACGGTTTTGATGTTGTGCCTATTAAGGGAGGTATGATTTCATTTCTCTAAAAACTCCATTTCCCCACTCCTTTGGTCAATGGTTGGTGCTATCAAAACACTTATCCGAGATAAGTTTTTGACCCTTATCCGAAGATTATTACGAACTTTGAATGGATTCATTTTTTCACATACTAAGAAAGTTTCAACTAATTGAACAAGCAATGAAGGAAATTGGAGAAAATTTTTAAGTGGGAGTGAAGATTCAAGGAGAAGTAATTTCAATTCAGAGATTTGCCGATGACATAGTCATCTTGGCCGACATGCCTGAGGATTTGAATGAGTTTTTGATTGGTATGGACTCCGCCTTGAGGAAAGAATTCATGATGAAAATTAATAAATGTAAAACAAAAATATTGGAATGCAGCCGAAATAAATCAGAATTCTCTATGGACATCAAATTGGCAGGTGAAAAACTAAAGCAAGTAGGAGACTTCTGTTACTTACCAGTGATAGACGAAGCAAAGAGGATATAAAAAGTAGGTTAGCTCAGGCAAGGAAAGCATTTCTACAGAAAAGGAATCTGTTGACATCGAATATAGATTTAGGTGTTAGGAAGTCACTTTTGAAGGCCTTTGTGTGGAGCGTGGCGCTCTATGGTAGTGAAACTTGGACTATTGGTGCAGCAGAAAAGAGGATAATTGAAGCGTTTGAAATGTGGTGTTACAGGAGAATGATGAAGATCAGATGGGCAGATAGGGTTACAAACGAAGATGTATTAAGACTAGTGGGGGAGGAGAGATGTTTCTGGCGACTGCTAATGAAGAGAAGAAATAGGTTGGTAAGACACATACTAAGACACCAAGAAATAGCAAGCTTAGTTATGGAAGGACGGGTCGAGGACAAGAACTGTAGGGGTACACCAAGGTTAGAATATGTTAAACAGATTGCCTCGGACGTAGGATGTGGTAGCTATGCAAAGATGAAACGATTAGCTCAGGACAGGGAAGCATGGATAGCTGCATCAAACCAGTCAAAAGAAAGAGGACTCAAGGTTCCCCATTTTCACCCATTTGGTCTGATTTTGCCCATTAATTAACTCGACAGTCGCCTCCGTAGCGTAGCGGTCAGCATGGTTAACTGCCGCCCCGGAGGTCCTGGGTTCGATTCCCGGCTTTGCCACGAAATTTGAAAAGTGGTACGAGGACTGGAACGAGGTCTACTCAGCCTCGGGTGGCCCAAATGAGTAGAGGGGGTTCGATTCCCCCTCAGCCATCCTCGAAGTGGTTTTCCGTGGTTTCCCACTTCGTCTTCGGGCAAATGCCGGGATGGTACCTTCTTCAAGGCCACGGCCGCCTCCTTCCCTCTTCCTTGCCTATCCATCCTAACCATCCCTTACCTTCCCTCATGAGGCCCCTGTTCGCTTTGCAGGTGAGGTCGCCTGGGCGAGGTGCCAATCCCACCTCACCGGTTGTATCCCTTCCGATTCGATGTTCCCAGCTCTAGGACACTGCCCGTAGAGGCGCTAGTGGTGAGTTCCCTCGCTGAGTCCGTGGGTTCCACCAACCTGGAGGGTAAACGACTAAATAAAAATAAAAAATTAACTCGACCGAGATTTTGAATGGTAATATTTAATGTATTAATTTGAAAGTTATCGGTGCAAAATGGCGGTAGTTATCGTGACCACAGGAGGGTGATATACAGTATATATAAACGTTTGAACTGACGGTGGTTTTGAGGTCTGGGGGATGTGAAACGCAAAGATGTGTCAAAATGTTCCGCAAGTCGTAAATGGAAAAGAAGAGAATCGACAGATACGCGGTATTGAAAGTTCAGCGACAATAGAGAGTATATTAAGTATCCTTTTAGTTAACTGGGGAATTTTATTGAGTAATGTTCTAATTACTGTATACCAGATTCTCAAATACAATTTTCATTTTTTAAATTTCTCCCCGTAAAGCAACGGTCGCCACCGTCAGAACATGCCTTCCCCTCCCCCTCCCCCAGGTCGATCTTATGACAAAGACGGACCCGCCGCGACATGTGAGGTCATGTGCGCTGGAAACAATTTTGTAGCAAAGGCTGACATGTTTCAACGATTACTGTTGTGTGTAAGATAAACAAGGATGGAGAGCAGAGGATATCAACTCATGTGTACATAAATATTTATCAGTGGCGGTGACTTTTAACTGTCAAGTGATAAATATTTGTGTGGCATGCTGTGAGGGGGGTACCCCGCACAGATAAACACTGGCTTGTGGTGGGGCCAGATAACTTGTGCAATTGAGAAGGAGGAGGATGTATAAAGTCCGAGAATCCGTGAAAACGGGGCTCAACAATGGAGAGGGGCAAGGTCACTCATAGAGGAGTGGTGATGATGACTATTTCACTCTTTCATCTAGACTAGGAAGCCTCCGTGGCTTAGGCGGCAGCACGCCGGCCTCTCCCCGCTGGGTCCGTGGTTCAAATCCCGGTCACTCCATGTGAGGTCTGTGCTGGACAAAACGGAGGCAGACAGGTTTTTCTCCGGTTACTCCGGTTTTCCCTGTCAAAAATTCATTCCAGCAACACTCTCCACTATCATTTCATTCCATCTGTCATTCATTTAATCATTGCCCCAGAGGAGTGCGTCAGGCCTCGGCAGCCGGCACAGTCCCTATCCTCGCCGCTAGATGGGGGCTTCATTCATTCCATTCCTGACCCGGTCGGAGACTGGAAGCAGGCTGTGGATTTTCATTTTCATCTAGATTAGGGCTGGTAATTTTAATCGATTAATTTCGGTTACCAAATATTCCATTAATTGAAGCAGTAGAAACGAGTAATTGCTACAAAACGATTAATCGATTGTACGTTTAATCGATTAATTGGTTGGTTGAATAATTGTTCTGTCGAGTGATCGATGTACTTCGCTCCTTTGCTTTGCTTCTGTAAGAGCGTAGTGAGACATTTAATTAATTAAAATATATTGTATCATATTTGCCACCATGTTCGTTTTTTTTCTTTTCAGGTTTAAAAAAGTCACATATGTAAAATTCTAGTAGAGCCCTTTACCACCATACAAAATTTCAGGGTGATATCGGTAAGAGTTTCGGAGATATAGGATGCCGGTGAAATATTTCGCACAGCCGCCATGATGGATTGGTGAGACTTAATAAAATTTGAAGGGCACGGTCGGGGTCGGACAAAATAGAACTATGACTTTGCCGAGTTTCAATGAAATCGCTCCAGCCGTATAGATTTTATTAGGGGGAGGGGACACTCAGACATACCCACACACACACGGACAAAACGTGATCTCATAAGCCTATCTTATTATATAATACGCTAAGGTGTATGTTTCATAAAACTCAAGCTCCTAAACCAGAGGGAGTTAGAAGATGTGGTTTGTACCAGAATCTTCCAAATCGTCTCAATAATACAGGAAAAATCTTGCATTTCTTGGCAAATCAACGGAAATATATTTATTTGTTTATAAAGTGCTTTTAAACAGATAAACAAGACGATAGCCCCTGGGAGGACTATGTTGCATATACAGCCAACAAAGCACTAGGGCCGGGCGGGTAGTCTGTACACATGGGGCGCACACAGCCCATTATGCAACCAGCAGCAGTGATTAATAAATTGCTCTCTGATTTCATAAATATCGATAATTTGTTTAGAAAGTGCGTTTAAAACAAATAAACATATTTATAGAAGCCCGCATAACAGTAAAGCCAGGTGGGTGGTTTATACACATGCGAGAGTTATCGCACGGGTCCGCTAGTAGCCTATATTTTTAATTAATGTACCTTCTTTGTGAAAACTTGGCTAAAACAAAGTAAAATAAAAATGTTCCCGTCCTAAATTGTAAATATTGAATAAGAATTCAAAGTCATTCCTGAAAACTCTTCGTTTTCTTTTTTCAAAAGCCTTCCCAATTTAATTGATGTTTGTCCTTCCACTGTCACTGACCCTTATTTGGTTATTGTTAACATAAACAAGCTAGGAGACTTTGTAGACTATACTATATATTTAGGCAAAAAGTAACTTTTATAGATTTCTATAATTCATTCCGAATATAAGCGTAACTCAACTTACGTGATGAGCCCTCAGTTAAACTTCTTTTCTTATCTCGTGTCTACTAGTCAATCAATCAATTCTTCGGTTAGCTAATTAATCAATTCTTCGGTTAGCCAATTAATCAATTCTTCAGTTAGCCGATTAATCAATTCTTTGGTTAGCCGATTAATCAATTCTTCGGTTAGCCGATTAATCAATTCTTCGGTTAGCCGATTTATCAATTCTTCGGTTAGCCAATTAATCAATTCTTCGGTTAGCCGATTTATCAATTCTTCGGTTAGCCAATTAATCAATTCTTCGATTAACCGATTAGTCAACTAGCCAATTAATCAATTCTTCGGTTAGCCACTTAATCAATTTCTCGGTTAGCCAATTAATCAATTCTTCGGTTAGCCAATTAATCAATTCTTCGGTTAACCGATTAATCAACTCTTCGGTTAGCCAATTAATCAATTCTTCGGTTAACCGATTAATCAACTCTTCGGTTAGCCAATTAATCAATTCTTCGGTTAGACAATTAATCAATTCTTCGGTTAGCCGATTCATCAATTCTTCGGTTAGCCAATTCATCAATTCTTCGGTTAGCCAATTCATCAATTCTTCGGTTAACCGATTAATCAACTCTTCGGTTAGCCAATTAATCAATTCTTCGGTTAGCCAATTAATCAATTCTTCGGTTAGCCGATTAATCAATTATTCGGTTAGCCAATTAATCAATTCTTCGGTTAGCCAATTAAGCAATTCTTCGGTTAGCCAATTAATCAATTCTTCGGTTAACCGATTAATCAACTCTTCGGTTAGTCAATTAATCAATTCTTCGGTTAGCCAATTAATCAATTCTTTGGCTAGCCGATTAATCGCTTTCAGTTAATTTAAAATTATTCGATGAATCGATTATTAATCGTTTAACCGCACATCGCTTATTACCAGCTCTAATCTAGACGATGTTGGTGATGATTATGATAATTGTTGCTTTAAGAGGCCAATAATCGAAGTTATCGTCCCCTAATGGTATGGATGAAAATGAGAACTGATTAGCCTATGAAATTAACACTACAGCTAAAACTAACTACAACTTACGGGCTAGAAGAACAAACTGACAAAAATAGAAGGAATCAGGGAAATAAAAGATAGGGAAAAGCGATGCCCCCAATTCTCGAAAAATGAGATTCGAGGGATTTGGAAAGAAGTAGGGCCATGAAAGGCAGATAGGGAAGGGGAAGAGGAAACGGACCCCTCAGAGCCACTGCTTCCTAAGTAACAGAAATCTCCTACTTCGTTTAGCTTCTCACCTGCCAATTTGACGTCAATAGGGGTTTCTGATTTCTTTCGGCTGCATTCCAATATTTATGTTTTACATACAGGCCTATTGATTTTCATCATGAATTCTTTCCTCAATAAAATGCGAAAATGTTTACCATGTTGGTTTGGTAATTGGTAATTATTTGTATAATTTAATCCACCTTGTCAAGACTATAAATATGATGTTTATTATTATTATTATTATTATTATTTAAACGGGCATGTTTCGATATTCAATGATTTCTTCAGCGTTTAACATTAATAAAATAAAATAAAATGGATAGCCTATCCTTATAATATTTTTCTTTTGTCGTGTGGCCTCCTGAGGCCGAGTGCAGGTCTTTCTAGTCGACGCCCGTGGGCGACCTGCGCGTCGGGATGAGAGATGGAATGGATGAAGATGAATGAAACTGGGCAAGGATGAGGAAGGAAGCGGCCGTGGTCTATCAGAAGGTACCGTCCCAGCATTTTCCTGGTGTTGAAAATGGGGAAACCACGGAAAACCATTTCAAGGACGGCCGACGGTGGGGCTCGAACCCACGCGTCTACCGAGTCAGCCAGTAGCGGCTATTCAGGTGAAGAGAGTGAAGAGCCTCTTCACATGCCATCTCTTAAATAAAATAAACATTATTTTTTCTTATTTAAATAAAACTGTTGTCATTGTCTTGGGCTACTTTTTCACTTAGTGTACTGTTATTTCTACACTCCGTCGCTAGATGGTGCGCAAGCAAGGCTGCATGACGTCCTTGTAGCAGTTGTACTCCCTGTCGCTAGATTGTACTGCCGTAACTTGGAAGGAAGCAGGAGACGAAGTGTCTTGTTTATGTCAGCTACATCGTCTCGTTGCCATGGTAACCTGACGTCAGTTGTGACGTCATTACCTGCCGTTAGACAGACGAGTGAAGATGTTCCTGTGTCGGCAAGGCAATATCGTCTAGTTCAGTTGATGAAAGTTTACATTGCAACAGGCTTCTTTTTCTTTTATATTGAGGCTTTTATTTACTTTCCCAATGAATAGTATGCATTTATAACGTTATCTACCCTGTTGTTGAAGAAGATTGATGGCTTTTAGTGTATAATGTTTGCAGTGAAAGACACGTTACTAATTTTATTAGAAATTCCCTTCAGTAGGTGGAAAGATGAAGACAAAAAGGGATTTATTAATTAATTTATTAATTTGTGGGCGGCCAAAGAAATTAATAGAACTGTGCATTAAAGAAATAAAACCGGAAAGTCCTATAGCCTTCATCGCAAGGGATCTTGGTTCGAACAGTTCACATAGTTGTGCAGTAGTTATAGAACTGTTCTGTTGGCCTTGCTTACTATACAGTAACAGTAACAAATTTCCAAAACATTACGCGCGGGTTGGACAAACACAAAGACAGTGAGCAACATTTAAAGAACCAGTTACCACTTAGAACACGCACACAAGCACGATATCTGGCACTTAACGGGAAAATGCAAGACTAAGTGCACTTAAATGTAATGTGAATGTGACTTTAAATAGGCAGATCCTGGGACTTGTGATTAGAGTTGTTACAGGAACTCTCTTCTAGAGAGGAGGGCCGATAACCTAGATGTTAGGCCTCTTAAAGCAACAATTATCATCATCATCATCGTCTTCTAGAGGACATGACAAGACCTCTTTAAACCGTGTGCGCTTTAAGGAATTATTGAAGATACTGATATCTAAAAAGTCCTTAGAACCTCAAAATTATTAAAATAAAATTCAAAGTGTGTTCTCTGGAAATAACTGATGCAACATCAGAGTACATCAGAGATCATATTAAGGACCGACTTAATAATGTTAGAGCCTCCGTGGCTTAGGCGGCAGCACGCCGGCCTCTCACCGCTGGGTCCGTGGTTCAAATCCCGGTCACTCCATGTGAGATCTGTGCTGGACAAAACGGAGGCAGACAGGTTTTTCTCCGGGTACTCCGGTTTTCCCTGTCAAAAATTTAATTCCAGCAACACTCTCCAATATCATTTCATTTCATCTGTCATTCATTTCATCATTGCCCCAGAGGAGTGCGTCAGGCCTCGGCAGCCGGCACAGTTCATATCCTCGCTGCTAGATGGGGGGGGGGCTTCATTCATTCCATTTATGACCCGATCGGAGACTAGAAGCAGGCTGTGAATTTTCATTTTTTTCTTAATAATGTTCCGCTTTTTTCTATGCTAACGCATGGCTGTGATAAATTACAATTCTTAAATAAGTCTTATAGATTCCGACAAATTTGAGCTGTATAACAAATATAATCAACAATAGGCCTACCCCACATTTAATAAATGAACTGTCACTCTTTTATGCTCATGAATCCTACATCGTAAAAATAGTCGGGAGAAATACATCAAGAACTCCGTGAATAGAAGAGACTTACAAACTTTTGCTTAAGGACACCACGTACTCTTGCATGATGAAAATATCGATTTTTTGATTTTGGCGCCATAAAATTCTTCATTCTTTTCTGAATCCAAATATATATAGTTTGTGGTTTTTTTTATGTCTACAACTACCTTAAATTCGTTTTTTTTTTAAATTAGCGTCCCATGCTCTGAATAATTCATTTTTAACTTTGCCAGCTGTTTTCCGTTAATACTCATTTTCCATGTTTAGGTACCAATAACTAGGAAACCATTTAAGATAGAGGGCTAATTTTTTTACATTAACTTGCCTAATGGAGTACTTGAATATTAACCTATTTGCACTTCCAAAACATAGTAGGCATGGATTGGGAAGAGAAAAATTAATACATATTTTTGAATAAATTTAAAAAGAAAGAGTTCGGATTCTTTTTTCTTGCATTCTGTCCCAATAATAATGAAACAAAGTGGTTACCGGTACTCATCTGCCATAATCCATTCCAAGTGTGTGAACAGAATTTGAGAATATTTGATTGAAAAACAACTGAGAAATGTGTACCTGAAGCAAATTATACAACATTTTTTTGAAAATGTATCTGTCCAAATTTGTATTCATTTCACACATCCTATAAAAGCAAAGTAGCACTACATGGTCATAAACAGCTCAGAATATACCGCTTCTTATATGTGACAAAAATCATAGCTGTACCTTTAGCATAAATCCAGAAAATACTTAGTAAAGTGATGCCACAAAAATAGACTTTTTCATCGTGTAAGAGTACGTGGCGACCTTAATTGGGTACTGGCAATACCTTCTACAAGTGCATCAGTACAACGCAGTTTCTCTTGTTTGAAAAGATTCAATATTTTTGCATGTAACACAATATCTGACTCCAGAATTACATCATTGGCTATCTCCATA
Organism: Meconema thalassinum; assembly: GCA_946902985.2. Lineage (NCBI taxonomy): Eukaryota > Metazoa > Arthropoda > Insecta > Orthoptera > Tettigoniidae > Meconema > Meconema thalassinum. The sequence continues at coordinate 284,954,921 of OX336393.1, read as the reverse complement.
AATCGTGAATTGTAGTTGAAATTGATTGAAGACCTTCTATGAGGACATCATAGATAAGATTGCCTACCTTAGAGAACGGAGGATTCATTTAAGCTATACAAATAAGCGAGTTTGACTTTTTAGTGCGATAACTTATGTTTGGTTTGGTTTTAAGTGCTAGGCTTTTAGTAGATATTTTAGCATTAAAATAGGAAAAGGATGTCAATATTCACAAACGCAAACATCATGCACTGATGAAATTAGGAGTTTGGCTCTTCACCTGATATTTGATCTACGAGCCGCCACTGGAGTCAGCAGAGATCTTGGCCCCATGACCTAACGCTGCGCTTTAGCCAGCGTAGCCACTGCTGTCGGTGCAATAATAATAATAATAATAATAATAATATCGTATGGCCTCGGATGCCGGGTTCAAGCTTTGTTATTTGCGCCCAGAGGGCAGCTTGCATGTCGAATTTTGTCGTTCCTTGGAACGTTATGAAAGTCAAGGAGGTTAGATATCTAAGCTCCTCGACACTATAGCACTTTCTAGTAGAACATGGAGGAACTTTCTGTTGGCGGAAAATCCCGAGATTAATTTTGTCATTATGAGCACGGCCTACTGAATTCAAATGGGTTCTTTAACATGCCAACAACGTATCACATGCATATCCTGATTTTTTCGCCTTTCAAAAATCACTTACCACGGCCAGGAGATAACCTGCAAGCTTGAGGTTGATAGTCCGATACGATAACCACTCACCCACCGTGGCAAATAGCCTTACAATAATAATTTGATTAAAATAAAAGAACAAAATATAAATTTTAAAAATTCAAACACTTAGAAAATGTTCTTTCTAAACTGGAGTTGCGATGGATTGTGCTGAAATTGTAAGGATTTGAGATTTCTACCTTCGACATCATCTGCCAACGTCACAACCTTATTTTCTGGCTTATTCTCGTTGTTTCTTTCCTCAATGCTAGTTCAACGAATATCAAGCATCGTCCATAATGAGTATGAATTCTTACTGTGGCTCTTTTCACTTTTATTATAACCACTCGCATAAAATCAAAGCGAACATAACATTACCGAGCAAGGAATCAGCATTTAGAAATTCAATTTAAAAGGAGTAGTTCCCTCTGTTATGGTGAGGTGCTGGCCAGTATATCACAAGTAGACTATAATGTACAGGAAATGCGTAGAGATATAACATTTCCTTTGCTCCGTCAGCAAACTTTTAAGATACAATTATATATCTTAATGCATTTTCTCCCAGGACTGGCGAGACGCTCCTTTTATTGTCAACTAAGTGGAAAATAATGTGCAAGCGTCCCTAAAAAGTGCGCGGCTCATTTCTTACATCCCTACTAACTTACCAGCCCGTCTGTATTTAGCGTCCCAGAAAATCAAATATTGTTGCTGTTGTTTCAATGAAAGGATTAGAACAACTTTGGTTATCACCTCTGAGCACTTGTGCGTATATTTTATTTGCCTTATATAATAGTACATTATGCCACGAGCCTATAATGGCAATAATTAAGACACGAGTATGTTTAAAAAACGATCTAGCGAGTTTTATAATTTCCATACGAGTGTCTTAATTACCATTATAGGCGAGTTGCATGCGACTGTTTATGTTCGACGATAATTATAACTATTTTATGTCCGAACATAAGTATTCATAAATATATGTCGAGATTTCACCAGTTTTATGTACTGAACAGAGCGCATGGGACGCAGAGAATACCTTGTATTTGACCTTGGCCTTCTCAAATACCTCACTATGACACTCGGCACGCAGTGAAATTTAAAATAAGGGGCCATGGAAGTGAGCACAGGTGCGATACTATCCTCACCTAATTGGTCACACAATTGTTTCTTGAGCTCTGATTGGTGGGAGAAACTGTATCATAATGAAAACTTGTACTATAATGAGCCTCATTAGAGTACAGTTTTCTGACATATAATATTTACATTTCACCAGGGTCGAACATAAACTGTATTATTGTGTGACTAATTGCTTGAAATAAGATATCATCCCGACATTTACCACGAAGGAGTTTGGAAATACCTGGGGGGAAAACCACACTCACAAGAAAAGTATCAGGTAAGACAGGTCGAAAGCTATCTTGAAACCTTATGGACACAATCGTTGTACTATAAGAGGACAACGTGCGGAAAATCAGCCGCCAGATTGAACTGCAGGGCACCGAAATCGTACCTGACATCCTGCTACGCAGGCATGACGGACGGCTCGAAGAGCTGGAGATCCCTGTGGCACTAGGAGTAGTAGCGAGGCTGGGCGTATATGCTGACTGGAGCGTGCGGCTGCTTCCCACCGGCCTTGAGTGCTTGAGCCGTCAGGGCTATCCCTTCCAACATGTACGGTACTCGCTACTGCCCATTGATTTATATGAGAGATTCGCCACATGATTTCGGAGCCTTGCAGTTCAATCTGGCAGCTCATTCTCCACACATTGTCCTCTTATAATACATTGATTGTGTCTACAAATTTCCAAGATAGGTTTCGACCTGTCTTACCTGATACTTCCCTTGTCAGGATGACCGCTGTCAGCGCCAGGCTTCAAGATGTATACGTGTAACAGGGGTGACACGTCATTCGGCATTCTGACAATCATTCGAAAAGAACTCCGCATAGGTGTCTTAATTGCGAAGAGGCATTCTGAACTGTAGCCAAACATTCAAAGGCGGAAGAAGCGACTACCTGATACAGAGGTGACAAGTCTCCTGCCGGAAACCACGTCGAGATATACTGTAGTATGTACGCCAACGCTAGGACAATGGGAACGCTTGGACCAAATTATGCTCTTCAAAACTCGCTCCCCTTATGAGTGAAAACTGAGCACTGTCCCTGCAATGCAGGAGGTAATAGCCCTTATGGTATTTATAAGACTGTTTTTGTTTATTTTATACAATATATACCGACAGCGATATTTACGCTCGCTAAAGCGCAGCACTAGGCCATGGAGCCAGGCTCTCTGCGGACTCGGTAGCTGTGGGTTCGAGCCTCACCGTCGGCCGTCCTTCAAATGGTTTTCCTTGGTTTCCAATTTTTCAACACCAGACAAATGCTGGAATGGTACCTTCTGGCAGGTCACGACCACTTCCTTTCACATCCTTGCCCAGTTTAATTCATCTTCATTCATTTCATCTCTCATTAACACATCTCATGAGGATAGCATCAAAAAGGGCATCCGGTCCCACATAGACTTTCATCGCATCTCATCCCCAACTTCGTTGAAAACGGGAATAAGAAGGGGTAGACATACATGCATTTACCTAACAATATCTAAACATTCAAGTCCATATTTTGCAACCAGCTGATAACATCAGAGGTGCAACAGAACAGGTCGACAGGGTTCAATGGGTATGAATACAGATGGCAGCGTTGGATCAGGTGTTGCATTGTCTGCTCCTCCAAACCACGATCACACGTAGCTGAGAGTTAGTGACATCATCATCAATCATTTTATCCTCATTTTATCTTCATCGCAGGTCATAAGGAGGTGGCGGCATCTCTTCGGTCTTGGCGTCCTGGCACCGATGAAGTGAAAATATTAGTGAAAAATGGTTTTCCTCGCAGGTGGTACACGTACAAATGTTCGACATACGCTACGAGCTGAACTGATTCGGGAATAAACAAACAGAGAGAATTAAAGAACAGTTTTATATTATACGAAGAGTATCTTATAAGTAAGAAGGTCCGTTTGCTGATACCTGTTTTTAAATCCTATGCATTCGTTATAACCCACATGTGTGCAAGCCACGTCTTCAGTGTGTGCGCTTTGTACCATACTTTGTCAGCAATATTTAAGACGATCATGCTTCCGGCTGACTTGAAATACGATCATTCTTTTCGGTTTGACGACAACATCACAGAAGATGAGAATGATATGGATGTCTTAAGGTGACTCCTCAATCCGAGCAGCAGTTGATGGAGTGGCGATTCACGCCGTCTACGACTAGTGGGAAATTCAGACAAGCTCATCGCCAAGATTACGACAACGGTGTTTGGGACCAGCCCGGAATTTGGGTCTAACAACTGTCACGTCATCTTGCATCTCTTGAAGTTCTTCTGTGGCAAGCGTTCTGGCACAGGTGATGAAGTGAAAACTTTAGTGAAAACTGGTTTTCCTCGCAGGCGGCAGACGTAAGGAGAGTAAATTTTCAAATGCTTGACATACGCTACGGCAAATGTTCAATTAACCCCTTTGAGATAACGTATTTCCACGGACGTACCTGAGGAATAGGCAACCCACTGTACAGCCAAGACCGAAAAGATGCCGCCACCTCCCCTTAACATGTGCGATGAGATTGAGGATGAAATGATAGAGGAAGATATCACCAACACTCATTCTCTCAGGCAAGAGAATTATCAATTGGAGATTAAAGTGCCCAAGATCCGGCCGGGAATTGAACCCGGGACCCTTCAAGCAAAAGCCTTGCCACGGAGCCGTTCAAGTCCTGCAGTGTACTCCTGCGGGTCGAGACGGAACGAAATTTTATTTGGTATCCATTATGTACGGCTAGCATCTCTTTAACGTCTGCTCAGGAAGAAGTTACTGCTTGAGTCTAAGCTCTGTGAATCTTCGAGGAATGTGGATCACGGACGATGAGGAGAGATGTGGGGGGTTCCCGGTCCGAGCGTAGTAACAGAACCAAATACATTGGTCGGTCACTCACTCACTCACTCATTTACAACACCGCACTGGTATAAAAAAAAAATATAGGCAACGGCCCTATGTTAGCAGTATTGGATTAGACAGGTATTCCAATAACACGGCGGGCTGTGGACAGGCCCTGCTCTTTCCGCTTCCCAAGTCACCTCTCCCCGCAAGTCATTAGAGTTTGAACCCGAGCAGTACTCGCAAGACGACAACAGGGCTTCAGCTGCGTCCAGTATTGCCTCCACTTACCCGAGTCCAAGCCCTGTGAACGTGAGAGGGATGCGGATCGCGGACGATGGGGAGAGATGAAGGGGGTTCCCGGTCCGTGCATAGTAATTTCTGTTACCATACAAATAATGCTACAAATACATTGGTCGGTCACTCACTCACACACTCATTCGCAACACCAGACTGGTATAGGCAACGGCCCTATGTTAGCAATATTGGAATAGAAATGAATTCCAGATAACACGGCGGGCTGTTGACAGGACCTTCTCTTCCCGCCTCCCACGTCACCTCACCCCGCAAGTTCATACAGCTTAGACCCGAGCAGTATTTGTGCCGGACTCCTCCCTTTCATCTTTCTCGTCGACCTCTCTTGCTCAATTATTGTTCTCTCCCTGCTCAGACGATACTAGAGTATTGGTGGAAATCTAAAGTATTATTCATTTCCTTGCGTTACTTCACTCTTGCCGTTTCTAAATTGTTACCCTCTTCTCATTTTCCTTTTTCCCCATGTGTGTGTATGTGTGTGCGTATGTGAGTGTTTGTGCGTGAGTGTCCCCTTAATAAATTCTAATCGGCTGGAGCGATTTCAATGAAACTCGCTAAGGTCATAGCAACATTTCGGCCGACCCCGACCGTGCTCTTCAAATTTTATTATGTCTCACCAATCCAACATGGCGGCTGTGCGAAATATGTCACCAGCATTCAATATCTCCGAAACTATTACCGATATCACCCTGGAATTTTGTACGGTAATATAGGGCACTACTTGAAGTTCAACTATGAGACTTTCAAAAACCTGGTAACTACAAAACCAACATGGCTGCCAAGCGAAGTTGAGACTTTGAAATAGACTTTTCTCGCTATTTAACCACTCAAACGTATTGAAACTTGGTACAGCAAATGTTTATACACATTGTAATGCACTGGCGTCTAATTTAGTTCAATTGTTTTCATAACCTCAAAATGGTGGCTGTGCGAAATATTTCACTGGCATTCTATATCTCCGAAACTATTACTGATATCATCCTGGAATTTTGTACGGTGGTAAAGGGTACTGCTACACGTTTATTTCTCTATGTAACTTTCAAAAACCTGTAATGTACAAAACGAATATGGCGGCCAAGCGAATTTGAAACATTTTAATAGACTTTTCTAGCGATTTAACCATATGAGCGCAGTGAAATGAGGTACAGTAAATGATTATACATATTGTAATGCACTGGCATCTAATTTAGTTCAATTCTTTACACAACCTCAAGATGGCGGCTGTGCGAAATTTCAAAATGAAGTTTTTATTTCTTGTGTCGTAATCATGCGATCGAAGTGAAAGTTTGAAAAAGGAAGCTACGCAATGGTACATAACTCTATGGCCCATACATATAACAATCCAAAATGGTAACCATCCGAAATATTTAGACGGTTCTCAATATCTACGGATCTTCTACAGAAAACAAACTGAAATTTCTTATGTTCATAGAGGATATGAACATAAGTTCACCTATAAGAATTTCAGTAACCTGGTGAAAACAAATCCAACATGGCGGCGACGCGAAATATAAATATTTAAATGGATGTTTCTCGCGATTTAACCATCCGAGTGCAGTAAAACTTTGTACGTTAAATGCTTATACAAATGTTAATCCACTGGCATCTAATTTATTTCAATTGTTTTCATAACCACAAGATGGCAGCTGTGCGAAATTTTAAAATCTCGTGTTTTACTTTTGTGTCCTAATCATGCGATTGAAGTTTAAATACCACTCGTACACAATGATCTTAATGTAATAGTACATAAATAAAAATCCAACATGGCGACCATCTGAAATATTTAGACGGTTCACAATATCTACGAATCTGTTAAAACAATCAAACTGAAATGTTGTTTGTTGATACTCTATAAGCAATTAACGTCAGTAGGATATATGAAAATAGGCTGTATAGTTCTTCAAGGAACTAGGCCTACTTGTTATTAAGTTTTCAAATTTTGGGCCTGACTTTGTGCTGACCTTCGCCGTTTTCCTGATATATCCATTTTTTTGGAATGTTTCTACACCCAGTTTAAAGAAAGAAAAGTCAACAAGTAGTTCCGTGAAGAACTAAATAGCCTATTTTCATATGTCCTACTCGTGTTTATTGCCTCTATCAACATACAAAATTTCAGTTTCAAGGGTGTGATAGATTCGTAGATATTGAGAACCGTCTAAATATTTCAGATGGTTCGCAGGTTGGATTTTTATTTATGTGCTATTACATGAAGATTATTGTGACGTGTGGTATTCAAACTTCAATCGCATGATTAGAACACAAGAAGTAAAAACGAGATTTTAAAATTTCGCACAGCTGCCATCTTGTGGTTATGAAAACAACTGAAATAAATTAGAAGCCAGTGGATTAACATTTGTATAAGTAGCCTATTTAATGGGCAATGTTTCACTAGGATGGTTAAATCGCGAGAAACGTTCATTTAAATATTTATACTTCGCGTCGCCACCATGTTGGACTTCTGCTTACCAGGTTACTGAAAGTCCTATAGGTGAACTTATGTTCATAGCCCCTATGAACATAAAAAATCAGTTTGATTGCTGCTAAAGATTCGTAGATATTGAGAACCGTAACAATACGGCCCGCGATCGCAATGTGTGACAGACAGAAGAATCATGACTTCACTCGATTCCTCTACGGAAGTTTTAAAATGCGCACACTACAACATTTATAAGTAATTTCAAGGGCAGCGCGTGCCTAGACAAGCGAGAGAGATAGACAGTAACGCCATCTCTTAGCAACAAGCGGAAATACCACGAAGGCTAGAATCTTCCACGCGCTTCGAGTCTAGTCAGTTGAGTCGAGTAATCGAAGCGATACGGTCGGAGAAAGATTTTAGTTAATTTAGTTGTACTGCGACATAGTGATTGTGAAGTCCAGTGATTGTGAAGGTACTGTGCATTTGTTTGTGTCGTGCGCATGCGATATCCTGTGTCGAGTTCCATAATTGGCTCTCGCGGCCATGATGCACAATTTAACGAGCACGCATTTTAAAGCAAAATATCGTAGGTATGGACATAGCAAAACTCAGACATTACAGTACAGTGGTAAAGAGGGTCTGTATGCCTCCGAGTGTCTAACCTTGAACAAAAAAGGGGAGCTGAAGGAACTTGAGATAAAGGAAAGGAGGATCCTCAGGAAAATTCTCGGAAGATGATGACGGAACATGAAAAAAGGAAAAATGAAGATCGGTATATGCAGACCGAACCCATTGTGGTCACAATGCCTAAAAGAAGGCTACAATTTTATGGGCATTTAATGAGAATGGACGGGAAACGGCTGACAAAGAAAATATTTAAATACATCGCAGGGTTGAAACCTACTACAAAATGGGTAGAAGAGGTCAAAAGATACGCTATGGAAGTTGCATTAACTGAATTTGTTATTCACGATAGGAAAACGTTTCGAAGCCGAGTTGACAATATCAAGACGTTCAAAGAAAAACCACCACAACACAGGCCAAATTTGGTAATAACAGAGGAGCAGAGAAAGATTAGAAGTGAAAGAATGAAGAGGTTCTGGGAAGAAAAAAAGAAGAAATTGACCAGAAAGCCTTAGGTTCCATGCGGTCCACAGTTGGCCAAAGTCGGAAACAAAAATAAAAAATATCGTAGGTATAGACGTGAAGTGTGGAAGTCGCCACTGAACACCGCTACCCCGGAGGCTCGAGGGCGAGGTCCGATAGGATCTGCTTTAAGCCGTGGATACATAATGTGAGCCCGTTCTCCCCAGCTGGCACTATCTAAATCCCTGAGGCTTTCCACTATCAGACAACAGGCACCAGTGTTCCCTCGTGCCGTTCCGATATCTTAAGGCTTACAGCGGAGAAATATTGGAAATGTGTCAATGAGAGGTAGCACAGAAACACGGTCCGGACACTCGTAAGTCATGGTGGCACTTCCATGCTTGGAGGATCAGTATATATAAGTTTCAAAAGAAAAATATATGTATTGTCCGTTGAGCCATTATATATTTAAACACAAATTGTGCTAAATGTTCCGGCATAACTCAGAATATTGTATTCAATGGGACAGTTGGGGTGGCAGTAAATATTCAGGATGATCAATGGTTTAATATTTAACATCATTCATTTTTAAACGGTGACTACAATTATTTACCAGACGTTAAAATAAAAATCAATCACCTTAGAAGTCACGCCTTCTAACAAACGATTCAAATTAATGAACACAATTTTACGTTAAATCGTTAACGGGAGATATGCGGTTTATAAGAGCGAAACCTACACCCTCTGTCTGAAAAGTTCGGTGAATGGGCTATATTACGAACGGATTGTTGGCTTACGTGAAACAGCCGTTACTATCCTTCGAAGTAATCCCCGTGGATGGTTATGCACTTCTGAGAACGACTGAACAAGTCCTGGAAAATCCCGGCATAGTTTTCTTTACGAATAGCCTTTAGTTTGGGTCGTCAAAACTCGAAATTGAAAGCAAGAGAGAAGCATGAATTTATGCAACCTGCCTTGCACACCTGATAGACGGGTGGCAGGTGTATATTTAGACGGTTTTACCTTTCAGCGCCCAGTCTAGCCTGCAAGCCTCTGTTTGTGAAGACGTCACCTCCATGATCCCTTATTATCAGTTAGCATTGCGCCTCCTCTGCTTCTACACCTCTCACTTTGAAATAGATCAACACTGAATGTAACCTTCACCTCCTTCTCTTACTCTCCACAGCCGAACTCATTAACCTCGTAGGTAATCTCTCCTCGCCCATTCTCTTCACATGACCCCACCATCCGAGTTGGTCCATACGAACAGCTTCATCTAGCGTTTTCATTTCTAACTTAGCCTTTATCTCTTCATTACCGCAGTAGTTAAAAGGGATGTAAAACCCATAACATCATTCATTATTGCTTGTCCCAGCAATCATTTGTGCTACCCTCATATCAGTGACCTCCAGCTTATGTATCAGGCATCAAGAAACTATCCAGCTCTCACTTCCATACAGCAAGGTCGGACTAAATACTGAGCGATATAGGGAGACGCGTGAAACCAACGTTAGCGATCATATAAGTAATCATATACCAGGTGAATCAGCTTCCCCTAGTAATATTGTTTTATGCAGCCCAACCAACGCGAGTTGTCAGGAAGGTCGATAATTTTCTGCTTGCATCCCGTTTTTTTCTCTTTCTTTTTCTTTTTCCTCGATGTGACTACAGACTAATCTTCTTCTTTCTTTCTTTCTTTCTTTCTTTCTTTCTTTCTTTCTTTATCTGGCACTACAGCCTGGTGTGAGCTATGTCCTCGCCAACCACAGTTTTCCATCGATCTCGATCTTGGACAGCTGTTGTCCTGTGTCGTACGTTCATTGTTACAAGTTTACCTCCACTTCATCTTTCCATCGATTCCATTCTGGCTTTATATATAATCTTTCGTGTTCTTTTGTCTTCCATCCTTTCAATATGGCCCAGCCATCGTAGTATTTGTGACTTTATGTATTGAACAATGTCTTCGCTTTTGAGGATTTCATCTATTTCTCTATCAGTTTGTATCCTCCATTCTCCTCTATCCAATACAGCACCATATATTCTGTGTAATATTTTCCTCTCAAACACCCTAAGTTTATTGCAATCCTGAACCAACATATTCCATGTTTCTGAGCCATAAGTTACCACTGATCTGATCAAGGTCTTGTAAATATTGAGTTTCGTTTTATGCAACAACAATTGCGACTTAATGAGTTTCAGATTGGAAAAATAGGCTCCGTTTCCATTAATAATCCGTCTATTTATTTCTTCACTCACTTTGTTTTTATTATTAACTAGAATACCCAAAGACTCAAAATTTACAACATTTTCAAAGACTACAGACTAATACGAGGGAAGTGTTCAGTATCGTTTGCAGGATATGCTTGCAGTGCATTATTACCATACGGGATGCAAGCAGAGAAATATCGACCTTCCTGATATCAACGCTAGGCGGGCTGCATAAAACAATATCACTAGGGTCAGCTGATTCACCTGGTATAGCATATAATACAATTCAAGTGCATGATCTAATTTTTTAAATTTATTAATATTGTGTTTTCTAACTGCATACACTTGCATAATTCGGTACTCCCACAAAGTTCACAACCCCTCACACAACAAATTAAAACAAGATTCAAACTGCGAATCGTAATAGCAACACCGACTAAGCGCACCACACTAAGTGTAGTTAGACAATATATGTGTATTTATATAAACTTCAACCCCGTGATCAGGTTTTATGTTGATCGTTTGAAGGTCAAACGCATAATCCTAGTTGCAGGTTCGTATCCTGGCGCAGTCAGCTGGCATTTGAGGGTGCGCAAATGCGAGGGAGCCGTGTCCGTAGATTTACTGGCACGTTAAAGATCCCCTTCGGGGCAAAATTCCGGCACCCCGGCGTCTCTAAAAGCCAGTGTAGTTAAAAGGGACGTAAAACCAATAACATTATTTATTGCATAATCCTAAAATTGCCGCATTATAATTATTGTGATCATAACTACTAATACATGCAATTTCTTCCAGGAGTGTTTTCACTTATCTATTATTTACTATCAACCCAGCCCCAGCTTCGACCGGTATCTTTAACGGTTACCCAGCATAAGCTTAAAAGGCGCACGGACGGCAGGTCCCAGACACAATTCAGAAAAGCCGAGGTGAACAGCGAAACTCCAAACACACATAGCCTACTCTTCTCTGAAGTCTTAACTCGACACGACTCGACAGTTTGATGCTGGACGAAGCTGGGGTAATAGGCTCGCTTGCTAGCTCGTAAACTCACTCCTAAGCCAGTAATTAAAATTTCCATTGAATGGAGATTGTTGGAAGAAATGAAAACGTAGAAACACATATAGTGGACGATGTAGTGGACGTTTTTGGAGACCTTTTTATGCTGAACAATTCTTACACTCATAGTATATACAGTAGATATGTTTAACGGTTTACCCAGCGTAAGCTTAAAAGACTCACGGACGGAAGGCTTTTTTTTTCGACTCAATTTACTGAAATCGTTACTCCTCTGCTTCCTTTGGTCATAAATGAATGTTTCTCTACAGAAACCTTCCTCGAGAAATCCTTTACAGAATGGTGAAAACCACATCAAAGTCCACCCAGTGGTTCTCGAGATTACCCGTTACATCCAAGAACCTGGGACTTTGTTTTACACTGTAACACCGCCCATCATTGGGCAAATTCGAGTTGACCGACTGAGGAGTTACAACTGACAGTTCCTATAGGCATCACAGAAAGAATGGCTTCAAAAGTTTACATCCTAATATAAAATTTGTTGACATTTTAACTCACCTCGAAGAGTTCTCGAGTGGCTCCGAGTCCTCGAAGTACCACTCGGTAAAGTCGGCGTCCTGGTACATGCAGTCAAACCTGGCGGAGTCCCCTCGCCGGACAAGTAGATTCTTAGGGGGCAGCACGATCCGCGCTGCGTTGGGATCTGTGAATAGAAAACACTTCAATGTTAATGACTGTCAGTGGCGGATCCAGGCCTTGCAGGGCCCTGGGCGATATAATAAGGTGGGACCCACAACAATAGGAAATAAAAAAATATCAAATCAAATGGAAAGTAATTTTGTAATAATAATAAAATAAAGAATAGTTACAATATTTTGAATACACTACAGTACATTTTTTTATTATGAAAGAAACCTTTAAGTCCCTTTGAAGAAGAATATGTAAACTATGAAATATTAAAATATTATACTTTGCGACTTTTTTCCAGCTGAAGTCGTCTATTATTTCGCTGAAATCTAAACTTGCTAAACGGCCAAGGGAGGTCATAGCTGCACTGAAATATATATATATATATAAATTAGTTTGAAATGTTTGAAAAGTATAATTAATTAATTAATTAAATTTTAAAAAATCCATGGCGCGGGGCTCCCTGAGCCGCGGGGCCCTCCCCTAGATCCGCCCCTGATGACTGTTGCCTCATAAACTAATATCCAGACTATGTGCCCATGATAATGAGGATGAGTATGACAACTACTATTACCGGAAAGGGTGCTTGCTACGGTGAGTGAGTAGTTATCGTGTCGGACTAGCAACCCCAAGCTTGCAGGTTCACTCCTGGCCGTGCAACGCATGTCATACGTTGTTGGCATGTAAAATAACCCATTTGAATTCAGTACGCCGTGTTCATAATGGCAAAATTAATCTAGGGATTTCCCGCCAACACAAAAGTTCCTCCTTTCTCTACTAGAAAGTGCTATAGTGCCAAGGAGCTTAGATATCTAACCTCCTTGCCTTTCATAGCGTTCCAAGGAACGACACAATTCTACAAGCAAACTGCCCTCTGAGCGTCAAATAACAAAACTAGCATCCGAGGCTATACGATATTATTATTACACCAGAAAGGGCACCGTTAGCGACGCGACGCAGGGGGGAGTATGAGGGAGACACGACCCGTTCGAAATTGGTATTGCCTAGAACAGGCGTTCTAAACTTTTTTTGAGTCTTTGATCACCCTCATGTCATACCAAGTGCCCGAGCACCATTAAATGGAATAATCATAATAATATCAATAAAAATCAAAACAACTGGCTAAAGGAAATCAGTGAAGACATAAATGAAATTAGCTGTCATGAAGAAACCATTCAGGAAAATGAAAATTGACAGCCTGCTTCCAGTAGACCGACCAGGTCAGGGAATGTAATGAATGAATGTGTTAATCCCCCATCTAGCGGCGAGGATATTAACTGTGCCGGCTACCGAAGCCTGTCGCACTCCCCTGAAGAAACCATGCAAGACAGAACAAAACTCAGAAAGTTAATTCACAATCAAAAAATTTCTGACGAGAGAAGTATCAGGTAAGACAGGTCAAAACCTATCTTGAAACTTTGTGGACGCAATCGTTGAGCTATAAGAGTACAATGTGCGGAAAATCAGCCTCCAGATTGAACTCCAAGGCTCCGAAATCGTACCTGGCATTCTGGTACGCAGGCATGACGGCTGGAGGAGCTGGACATCCCTGTGGCACTCGGAGTAGTAGCGAGGCGGGGCTGGAACGTGCGACTCCTTCCCACCGGCCTTGAGTGCTTCGGCGGTCAGGGCTGTCCATTCCAACATGTACGGTACTCGCTACCTCCCATTGATTTATATGAGAGATTCGCCACATGATTTCGAAGACTTGCAGTTCAATCTGGCAGCTGATTATCCGCACACTGTCCTCTCACAGTACAAAGATTGCGTCCACAAAGTTTCAAGATAGGTTTCGAACTGTCCTACCTGATATTCCCTTGTGAGAAGCCCATCTGACAAAATACAGGATGGACAGAACAGCGTAAAAGGGAACACAGCGGGAGGATGAACAGATATTGGGAAGGGAAGAAGAAAAAGTGCTAATACGTTCAAAAGCGCTCCTTAGTTGGGGACAACGAATACGAAAAGTGCAAAAAAAAAAAACCCTCCTCTCTTTCCTTTGCCTATCTCTCCCTCAGTAATGCCGAAATAGCTAGGGATTCGCCACTCACCAGGCATGCTGCAATTACTTGCATAACTCACTCAGATAATACTTTTACATATGGACAGTCGAGTTGAATCAGCATATTTCGTGTTATTCATAAAACAGGGATGTCCATTTATTCTTACTGCAGGTTAAGAATACTACAGTATTTCACAAAATGATAAGATTTCTGACTGACAAAACTTGCAATGAAAACACTATTATTCTGGTTCGTGCCACAGAATTTGAAATTAAGAATGGATCTCAAGGGAGCTTGTGCTCGCGATCAATTTTTGGCTCGTATGACGAGAGGACCAAATTTCATTTAACGAGCACCCTGGTTTTCGCGAGCACCACGTTGAGAACGCCTGGCCTAGACCTAGAACAGAGGTGTCCAAAAAACATACCCGGTCGCGCTGGCACGCTGGCTTCACGCCGGAGTGCTTCTGCCTTTCAGTGATAGTGGAGGAAGACTATATGTCTTTTCCCGTCTCACTTCCTCCCATACTGCCTTCGCTGTGTGGAACGTCAAACGGTCGCGGTCCGGTGTCCCTAATCTTGCTACCTGTAGGTGTTAGTAGTCGTCGACGGTGGCACTTGGCGGCAAAAGTAGGAACTATTTGAAAAATTCTAAGTTGCAGTACTTAAATTAAAAAAACTAAAAAGCACTAATATAGTCATCACAATTAACACCAGTTACCAGACAGATTCTACACACACCCAAAGTACACGGGGCTACATGACCGCGTTGTCGCAGCCCCTAAACTTAAGAACCAACCAACCAGATTATTTGATCGCGGGAATAAGTAAAGTAACGCTTGACTATGGCTGTTTGTTTGAGTTTTCCTTTACTAGCAGATTTCAAGAACTTGCAAAACTTCGATCTGCTTTATATTTGCTCGTCAAGCCATTTACGATATTTTTAACTCGGTGAAGAATCTGCCTGATTTCAATTCAAAATTACCGCAGCAAGAATATCCAAAATTGCACAGGCAGGCTGCACAAGTGTTATCAATGTTTGGAGCAACATATGTCTGCGAAACGTTTTTCTCTGCATTGAAACTTACAAAATCACGGCATCGCGCTCTGAATAATGACTATAGCCTGCGAAACAGCCTCCGGTTGATTGTTTCTCAAACAACCGTCTCGAACAATGAGCATATTATAAATATGAAAACAAACTGAAACAAATTGAAAACAAGATTATTTTCGGTGCGCTAGCGATACCAACTTGACTCGGGCAGTCAGGTTGGCAGCCCAGTTAAAAGACACAGAAGCCAGCATGCCGGTGTGCGGAACAGCATAGCTGGCACGCCGAGCGTGCAAAATCTGGCCGCCCGTGACCTAGAGTGTGTTCAGTCACTGATATTTGTACCTGTTTCTTGTTTGAGTGTTTAGTCTTTTGACTGGTTTGATGCAGCTCTTCATGCCTTCCTGTCCTGAGCTAATCGTTTCACCTCTACGTAGCTAACACACCTTACATCCGAGGCAATCTGTTTAACATAATCTAACCATCGTCTACCTCTACAGTTCTTGTCCTCGACCCTTCCTTCCTGGGTGTCTTAGTATGCACCCAATAACCTATCGTTTCTCATTAGCAATCTCGAGTAGTCCCCCACCCGGAAATCCGAACGGGTGACTAGTTTACCTCCGGATTGGAATTTTGCAGGAGAGGAGGCTATCATCACAAGTAATCATGCTAAGAGAGTTGCATATTCTCCGGAAGAACGTAACTACAGTATTTTCCCGTCGCTTTCAGCATTGTAGCAGTGCGCAGATCATCTCTCTCTATATAAAAATGAAAGTTTGTCTGTTTTTTTATGAATTTCCACGGAAATTTGCGTTTTTTTCCGCGTTGCAGACTGTTTTATGACGGATGCGTGCAAAAATATTTTTTTTGTCTGTCTGTCTGTCTGTTTGTTTGTTTGTTTGTCTGTGGACAACTTCGAGTCCTTATAACTTGAGAGCGGCTGGGTGGATCAACGTAAAATTTTACACAGATATCCATCAGAGGCACCACACTAATCATTGATGTAACTCTTCTCCGTACCTCTCATAAAAGGGGGCCTGCCCCCTTAAAATACATGCTGAAATAGGCGTAGAAGGACAAGACTAAGCTTATTTTCAACCCCTCATTGTGAGAAACAAACCACTTTTTAAGGCCCTAAAACCAACAGTTTTTGAGATATTCCCATAAAACTAATTTCATTTAATAATCTATGAAAGAATGCAAGCTGGAAACCATGGCAACGGAATCTCATACGAGCATCTATTTCTGTAAGACGCAATGCAATTCCATTTATTACATTAGTCTACTACCGCCTCCGTGGCTTAGGCGGCAGCACGCCGGCCTCTCACCGCTGGATCCGTGGTTCAAATCCCGGTCACTCCATGTGAGATCTGTGCTGGACAAAACGGAGGCAGACAGGTTTTTCTCCGGGTACTCCGGTTTTCCCTGTCACAATTTCATTCCAGCAACACTCTCCACTATCATTTCATTACATCTGTCATTCATTTAATCATTGCCCCAGAGGAGTGCGTCAGGCCTCGGCAGCCGGCACAGTCCATATCCTCGCCGCTAGATGGGGGCTTCATTCATTCCATTCCTGACCCGGTCGGAGACTGGAAGCAGGCTGTGGATTTTCATTCACATTAGTCTACTGTG
Source organism: Meconema thalassinum (assembly GCA_946902985.2). NCBI lineage: Eukaryota > Metazoa > Arthropoda > Insecta > Orthoptera > Tettigoniidae > Meconema > Meconema thalassinum. The sequence continues at coordinate 284,937,884 of OX336393.1, read as the reverse complement.
AAGTTTGCAACCGGCTATAAGGTTATCACGGAACCAAACTAATCTGTAAAATTCATCAATACGTCAAGGGGGTCAAGGGGTACACTAGAATTTTGTCACGCGATTTTCACGTGCGGGTGTGGTACGGAAGGTCTTTTATATCCCTGTCCCTACATTGTATTTATTATATTATTATCATTATTATTATATTATGGCATACAACGACGAGACAAAGCTCATTATTATCCCCTCGGTGGCAGAAACAAAACTCGAGGATTCCCAAAAACTACATTTTAAGGCTCTAAAACCAACAGTTTCTGAGATACTCCCAGAAAACTAATTTAATTTAATAAACTAATGAAGGAATGCAAGCCGGCAAACATCACAACAGGTTCTCAAGAGAAGACATCCAACGTTCCATCTATTTCTGTAAAAATCAATGCCACTCGACTTATTACATTTCTGTGAAAGTTTGCAAATGGCTATAAGGTTATCACGGAACCATCTTAGACTGTAAAAATCATCAATGCGCATAAGGGGGTCAAGGGGTACCCTAGATTTTTTCACGTGATTTATACGTGTAATATGTCGTACAGAATTATATCTCCAAACAGCAACATTATTTTCGAAAATTCCTGAATTGAAATAGTATTTTTTGCGGCTATTAGGAATTTGGGTCATTGGAGGCTAAAAAACCTGAATATCCATGCACCACAAGCCTTTATAATTTGTTAAAGGTGTGTTCCTGTGGATGGGGACTTTACTCAACGGTGAGGGTCAGTCTTTATGCGAGGTGTATTGCGTTTCGTCTACGAGGTTTTCAATTTTATTTTCACGTCAGGAAGTACACGTTAGGTGAATTTAGATTGAGCACATTCTAACTTTTTTTTTTCGACAAACGGGTTCATCATAAGGATGATTTTATTTGAAACTGTGTGGTTGATATATCCATATTCGGACTTCTGGGTGATATGTTGTAGGTTGGTTGGTTGGTTCCTCAGTTTAGAAGCTGCAACAACGCGCTCACGTAGCCTCGTGTGTGTAGAATCTGTCTGATAACCGGTGTTAATTGTGATGGCTGTATTAGAGTGTGTTATCTGTATCTCAGGTGAGGACTGCAGACGATCAATTTCCAGTAGTTCCTACTTTTGCTACCAAATGCTACCGTCAACGACACCTAGCTGTGACTTGGCAACTAGATGCCACCGCAACCGGCAAACTTTGGAACTAATAGAGCGTTAATCAAATCTAACCTACAAATTTAGCTTCACACAATTGTAGTTAGTGGAAGGTTCTATTACATGCCATAAATCTATGACATGGGACCGCCTGTTTTACTTCCCCTCCGAAGTAAGTCATACTTAGGTATTTTCGGCCTTTCTGTGTATCTTTATGTACGCCTATAACTCGTGTTCGAATGCTTGGAGCATTGTAAAATTAGGTATCCATGAGAGGCCATACACTAATTATTTATAAAACTCTTCACCGTACTTCTCATTGAAGGATTGGTAAAGGAAGAAACTTTTCAAAATACATGCTAAAATAGGCGAAATATAAAAATTATCCTGGAAGGACGACCAAAGCATATGTTGCGCTTCTCAATGTGAGACACAAAATTCAGGAGTCTATAAAGAGTCTCCGAAAACCACATTTTAAGGCCCTTAAATTAACAGTGTGTGTGATATTCCCAGAAAACTAACTTCGCTCTGATAAACATATGAAGGAATAACAAGCCCCTAACCATTGCAACAGTAGCTCAATTGATAGCGTCTGGTTATTAATACCGAAGACCGTTCGAAGAGCGGCTTCTTCTGCTAGTCATCATATATATTACTAGCAGGTACCCGCGGCTTCGCTCGCGTCATAGTCGTGTCATATTGTTCTTCAATGAAATGCAGGTTTAACCCCGTTCACACCCCTTTAGAACTTGAATATCCAAAAATCCCTCCTTAGTAGACGTTTTCGACGCACAACAAACATAATCCCAAAATATCATTCTTCTAACTTTAATAGTTTTGGTTGGTCGATGAGAGTGAATATCCAAAATTCCTCCCTTAGTGGACGTTTTTCTTCCAGAATTTCACCCCTCCCCATGAGCCCCTTAAATTGGATTTATGAAAATACGGTCGAACACCTATTTATTAAATTATTTATTTATGTATTTATTTATTTATTATTATTAAGCTGATTGTTTTCCTCTGAGTTTCAAACTCCTCGCCTATGTCGTTTTGGAGATGCATGCTCCGTTAGGAATCCTTCAACCCCCACTTTTCACCCCTTTACTCTTAATATACATTACATCGAAAAATCATTAGACATGTGTCAGCTTATTTTTAATGATTGGTTTATATGCCAAGTATCACATCCCCAAATGAAACCACTCGTGAGATATTGTTATTCAATTAAATGCAGGTTTACCCCCTTAACACCCATTTAGAAGCTGAATATCCAAAAATCTTTCCTTAGTGGACGTTTTCGACATACAATGAACATATCCCCAAAATTTCATGTTTCTAACTTCTATAATTTTGGCTGGGCGATGATGAGTGAGTGAGTCAATCAGGTCTTTCTTTCAATTATTTTTACCAGAATTTTACCCCTCCCCATGGGCCCCTTAAATTGAATTTATGAAGAAACGCTCGAACACCTATTAACTTATTTTTTAAGCTGTCTTTTTCCCCTGAGTTTGATGAGTGAGTGAGTTAGTCAGTCAGTTAGGACACTTTCTCTCCTTTTTTCGCAGAATTTCACCCCACACCATCGGCCCTTTAAGTTGAATTTATGAAAAAACGTTCGAAAACCGATTTACTTAATTTTTAAGCTGATTTTTTCCGCTGAGTTTCAAACTTCTCACCTATGTCTTTTAAGAGATACACGCTCCATTAGGAAACCTTCAACCCCCACTTTTCACCCCTTTCACCTTATAATATACACCACATCGAAAAACCCTTAGACACATGTCTGCTTATTTTTAATGATTAGTTTATGTGCCGAGTATCACATCCACAAATGAAACCACTCGTGATATATTGTTATTCAATAAAATGCAGGTTCAACCCCCTTAAGACCCCTCTAGAACCTGAATATCCGAAAATCCTCCCTTAGTGTACGGTTTTGACATACAACGAACATATCCCCAAAATGTCATGTTTCTAACTTCATTAATTTTGGCAGGGGCGATGATGAGTGAGTGAGTGAGTCAGGACATTTTCTTTCATTTCATTTTCTCCAGAATTTCACCCCTCCCCATGAACCCCTTAAATTTGATTTATGAAAAAGAAACTGTCGAACACTTATTTACTTATTTTTAAGCAGCTTTCACTCCCTGAGATTGAAGAGTGAGTGAGTCAGTCAATCAGTTAGGACACTTTCTTTCCTGCCCCCCCCCCCCCCCCCCCCCCCAGAATTTCACCCCTTCCCATGCAGGTTCAACCCCCTTAAGACGCCTCTAGAACCTGAATATCCGAAAATCCTCCCTTAGTGTACGGTTTTTGACATACAACGAACATATCCCCAAAATGTCATGTTTCTAACTTCATTAATTTTGGCTGGGCGATGATGAGTGAGTGAGTGAGTGAGTGAGTCAGGACATTTTCTTTCACTTTTTTCTCCAGAATTTCACCCCTCCCCATGAACCCCTTAAATTTGATTTATGAAAAAGAAACTGTCGAACACTTATTTACTTATTTTTAAGCAGTTTTCACTTCCTGAGATTGAAGAGTGAGTGAGTCAGTCAATCAGTTAGGACACTTTCTTTCCTGTCCCCCGCCCCCCCCCCCCGAATTTCACCCCTTCCCATGGGCCCCTTAAATTGGATTTATGAAAAAAATAACGGGCAACACCTATTTACTTGTCTTTTAGGCTGATGTTTTTCCGCTGAGTTCAAACTCCTCGCCTATGTCGTTTAGGAGATACACGCTCCGTTAGGAATTCTTCAACCCCCACTTTTCACCCCCTTTCACCTCATAATATACACCACATCGAAAAACCCTCAGACACGTGTCTTCTTATTTCTAATGATCAGTTTATATGCCGAGTATCACATCCACAAATGAAACCAATCCGGAGTTATTGTTATTCAATGAAATGCAGGTCTACCCCCTTAACACCCCTTTAGAACCTGTATATCCGAAAAACCTCCCTTAGTGGACGGTTTGGACATATAATGATCATATCCCCAAAATGTCTTGTTTCTAACTTCAATAATTTAGGCTGGGCGATGATGAGTGTGTCAGGACTTTGTATCTTTCAATTTTCTTTTTTCAGAATTTAACCCCTCCACAATGGGCCCCTTAAATTCGATTTATGAAAAAACGGTCAAACACCTATTTACTTATTTTTTAAGCTGATTTTTTTCCGCTGAGTTTCAAACTCCTCGCCTATGTCGTTTAAGAGATACACGCTCCGTTAGGAACCCTTCAACCCCCACTTTTCACCCCTTTCACCTCATAATATACACCACATCGAAAAAACCCTCAGACACGTGTCTTCTTATTTTTAATGATACGTTTATATGCCGAGTATCACGTCCCTCAATGAAACCAAGCCGGAGATATTGTTATTCAATGAAATGCATGTGTACCCCCTTAAGACACCTTTAGAACCTGAATATCCAAAAATCCTTTCTTAGTGCGCATTTTCGACTTACCACGAACATATCCCCAAAATTTCATGTTTCTAACTTTAATAGTTTTGGCTGGGCGATGATGAGTCAGTCAGTCAGTCAGTCAGTCAGGACACTTGTTTTTATATAAGAGATTTCAGTGGTATAGATCCCTCCTGTGGCGCTCACAAGCGACCGATCGTGACAAATGAGCATTCAATGAAAGAGAATATACATTACCAGTGACGCATTGCACTCTAATTTCATAAATATATATAATTTCTTGAAAAAAAAAATGACTTTAAAAAAATTGTACGAAGTGTGCGATTTGCAAATACCGTTGATGTAGGAAAATACGCTCCATAATTGCTGTCCACGGGCCGCTGTGACGCCTGTTTCATGTCATATTAACATTCTGAGGTCTTTCGTTTGTCCTGAAATGTAAATAGGTTCTATAATCATTTGTTAGTTAGTTATTGTTGTTGTTGTTGTTGTTGTTTTAAGGGGCGGAACTACGAGGTCATCTGCCCCCTATAATCATTTGGTTGAAATAAAAACATAAACCTTTCTCCTTAAGTGTCTCATTATAAACCTATTGGGGAAAGTGTGGTTTATGAACAAGCGAGATTTCTCGCACGGGTCCGCTAGTATATATTATTTCAGTAGTATAGATCCCTCCTCCGGCTCTCACAAGCGACCGATCGTGACAAATGAGCATTCAAATGAAAGAGAATAGACATTTGCAGTGACGAATTGCACTCGAATTTCATTAATATGTATACTTTCTTTAAAAAATGACTTTAAAAAATGTACAAAGTGTGCGATTTGCAGATACTGTTGCTGTAGGAAAATACAGTACGCTCCATAATTGCTGTTCACTTCACATTTTGGCCGCTGTGACGCCTGTTTCATGTCATTTTAACATTCTGAGGTCTTTCCTTTATCATTTTGCATGGATTTCAGATACAGTAAATCAAAGGAATGAGCACTCAAATCGTATAATTTCATAAATATCGAATAACCGGTGAGTGTTATGATTTATGATGATCCAATTTTCAGTGATTGCCTTCTTAATTTAGGGAACGTAGAACTTGGAATTCTAACTGAAATGTAAATAGTGAAATCAGTAGCGTAGCCAGGATTGACCAATGGGGGGGGGGGGGGTTATAGTTACTCAAAGCCAAAGTCTACAAGTATTTCGTCCCGCGGCGTAGCCACGCTCGTCAAACAAGCACTATGGCCGCGAGGGCAGCTGCAGTAAGTACGGATATCGTAGGTTGTAATCCCTGTGCTGACAGCGATTATCCTAAGTGTGATTTTTCTCCGGGTTTTTCCACACTCCCTACAAGAAATTGCCGAGATAGTGTCTTACTTCAAGTCCCGGAGCGTCTATCCCCATCCCTGTCCCTGATACATTTACACACATTACTACAGTCATCACAGCAATACAGGTTGCCAGACAACTTCAGCAAACACCCATCTATACGGGGCTGATGACCAAAACGTTTCAAGCCCCTCAATTGAATTAAAAACAACTCTACAAGTATTTCTATTTCTCAATGAGATAATATCACACAAGAAGAGTTTCATGTATTTTGGTCCAGAAGTTTTCGGGTAATACAATATGCACAAAAGACAACAAAAAAGAAGTTCTTTAAAAAATTAAGTTAATTGTTGACTTAAATGGTAAATCTAGAACATATCTGTTCCCGTGCTCTCAACAAGAGAAGTCATTTACAGAAGTCTCAGCAAAAGTGGGCATGTCCTCTCACGATGTATTATGTTGATTTATGAGTTATACAATAGGCTACTCATTTTATGTTTATTCAGAGTATGAAAAGAGTATAAAACTTCAATTCTAGTAGATATTACATACGATATATTGCGCGTAATATCTTTCGTCATAAGATAAAGATTCAAAATCTTCCGTAACAGCAACGGCATCAAGATTATACCTAAAATGCAAAAGTCATTCAGACGACCACGTATATTAGCGGCTAACATTCTCGGCTTTCGCCTAGGAGGTTCGAATTTGAATCCCGGTTCTGTCATGAAATTGTAATTCTGGTCTGAGAGCAGGAATGGGCTACACTGCGCCTCCCGAGGCAAAACTTGGAAATTGTTTTCTGTGGTTTTCCACTTCTACTCGAAGCAAATATCGGGATAGTTCCTAACTGAATGCCACAGCAACCTCCTTTCCAGTCCTCATTTGAATTACAAATACACACACTACTACAACCATGAAAATTTGGTTGAGATTGGTGGACACATGTTATCAGAAAAATTCCATACACTCTCAAGTTCATGGGGCTGTATGATCATGATGTCGCAAAGCCTCTAATCATCAACAACAACAGAATCATTTAAGCTAATTTAATCGTAACACTAAGATTCGTGACGATATATCCAGCTGTTGTAACGTTACGCCACATGCAGGGTTAGCCAATGCATTTCTTTTGAAATTTCAATTCCCTACAATAACACCTGTTAATAACATTTAAAAAAATTGTATTCCAATTCTTATGGCGTTCAGATTAATGTATTTATCATAGTTTGGATAGAAAATGGAGTGCCGTGGTCTCTTACAGAGATAGATGGAAACCTGGTGGTCATAGCTTGAGCTACTGTTGCCGTGGAGAAAATTGAGAGCCATGGTCTCATACAGAGATAGATGGAAACCTGGTCGTCATAGCTTGAGCTACTGTTGCCGTGGAGAAAATGGATTGGCATGGCCTCTTACAGAGATAGAATGAAACTTGGAGGTCTCGTCTTGAGCTAGTGTTGCCATGGAAACAACCAGCCTTGCCACTCCTTCATCAGTTTATTTTCTGATTTTATTAGCCTTTGCTCGAGTGCCAAAAGAATGAAATCAGAAGAATGAGAAAGACTATCGAAAATTCATGTAGCCAGCGAATTCTTCTGGGTCCTGAACTATGTGTATGCAAAATTTGGTTGAGATTGGTGGAACGGGGTAGATTTGTATAGAGAACAAATCCACATACATACATACATAAATACAGACTTCCACTTTTATATATAGTCTGGGTATAAGATAACCAATTATAGTAGAAATGGATTGCGAACAGCTGGAGCATATTCATCTCTTGTACCCCGTGAACTATCCCACCTACACATCACTGAGCTAATGTGATGCCAATAGTGTTTCTGTCACTATCACACTCTCATCATCATGAGGTCAGTGATGTAGGCAGGAGTGGTCACAGATTATGTTCGGAGGAGGTATAAATATCCATATCTCAGTTTCATTCGTGTGTTTGAGTCTTCAGTCTTTTGACTGCTTTGATGCAGCACTCCAAACCTCCCTATCCTGAGCTAATCGTTTCATCTCTACCACACCTTACATCCGAGGCAATCTGTTAAAAATATTCTTACCGTGGTCTACCCCTACAGTTCTTGTCCTCAACCCTTCCTTCCGTAACTAACTTTGCTATTCCATGGTGTCTTAGTATCTGGCCTAACAACATCTCTCCTCTCCCAGTCGTCTTAATACCTCCTCATTTATTACTGTATTAAACTATCTGATCTTCGTAAAGACTATTTATCACCAAAAAGGCAAAGCCAACTCCATACAGGCCATGGAGGCCCTGGGAGTAGTGGAAGTTAGAGGCTTCCACTTTTTGTGACAGCAGCACTAGATGGGATGGAGTTGTCAGCTCCATGCCCCCCAGCCAACTTTGCTCCCAGGAATTACCCTGGTACTCATTTCTGGTGTAGGCTGAGTGAATCCCACGGCTATTTGCGTTTCCGAAAGTGGTAGTTTTGTTTCTAAAATCCACTAACTGGGTGGGGAACGAACCCACTCCCTTTCAGTTAGAAGCTCAGCGCTTCTACCGACTGCTCCATGCAGCCCCCTCTATTTATCACCACATATCTTAATTAGCTCCGAGCAAACACGTACAATCACACGCTCGGGAAGTCTTACTGCTTGTTCAAAGTATACCTATTATGAATTCACTTATTCACGGAACTTAAGTTAGTTATTGTTGTTTTAAGGGGCGGAACTACGAGGTCATCTGTCCCTAGACACCGAACACATTGATATATCTAAGAGAGAGAGAATGATTCCCACGTTGTTGTGGTTAAAACAGTGATAGCACTACGTGGCTGGAAATAAATTTAAAGACACTATGTTGTATTTAAAATAACGGGGCCCGTGGCATATTTAGCAAAAGCTCCTTTGAGCGATAATCGGTCCCCTGGCACTATAAACGTTTAGTACCCAGAGAACTGTAGAGTTCAGCCTCGAATTCTCTGAATCCGCAAATGTTTCCAGTCTTTATAATCAACTGGTTCCGGGTAGCGAGCCTCAACGCAATGGCGGCCAACAATTTCAAGCAATTCTGGTGTTCTTCAGTGAATCAGCAATGCAGGACCACGGCCTGAGGAATGCCCATGGGCTCATGTTCGCCAATGATACTTAATATCGGTCTTTGCACGTGCAGGAAGAGGCTCTGTATTCTGCTGTCCGCTTGATGGATGAGGCAGCATAGGAATATTTCCCTGACAGCAAGATGAACTGGGATCGAGATCCATATTCGCTGCACGCACAGCGCAGCTACAATAAAAAACAGATTTTACAACCGTCAGCAAACACAGTGGCGTGACATAAGGTACGGTACTCTTTCAGTCAGAAATATCTAGTTAAAGTGAGACATCGATTCTCACGACAGGGTTTCCAAGTGTTGTACGAAAATTGAAAACAATAAGTAAGTTTTAACATAGTTTAAATTAAATTATTTATTTATTTATTTATTTATTTATTTATTTATTTATTTAATTATCGTATGGCTTTTAGTGCCGGGAGTGTCCGAGGACATGTTCGGCTCGTCAGAGGCTGTAGCTGCTTCAAGCGGACACTCATGGGGAGAGCTACAAGTTCCGTTCAATTTCAAGTAGTTCCAACTTGCGCTACCAGATGTCACTGATACTTGGTGAACGTTGGAACTTTGATAGAGCATTCCAACCAAATCTAACCTAGAAATTTAGCTTCACACAAGTTTAGTCTGTGGAAGGATCTTTTACATGCCATAAATCAATGACATGGGACCGCCGGCTTTTTCTTCCCCTCCGAAGGAAGGCATTCTGAAGGATTTTAACGCTCTTAAAAAATCCGACGTCTTCGGCCTGGTTTGAACCCGCTATCTTGGGCACAGCAGTTCAGCATGCTACCAACCACGCCACCATAGCCGCTAATAATTAATTAAGTAATTTTAATTTCACCAGTGAAGTTCCACACATTTTAGGCTATATGTGATGTTCCTTCTAGAATTCGAAGTTCTATTACTTGAATATTTCGATAACTCAAATGTTATTTTGTTCCCCAGACATAAAATATGTGTCTTTAACTCGAAGTTGGGGTGACAATGCAGTTGAATTACGTTCTTAAGGTGTGACATGGGAATTTAAATATCGATTCAGTTGTGTATGGTAGAGCCCGACACACTAGTCTCTGCCGCGACGCAATAACGCATTTTAGTTCCTTCACGCTTCCTCTGAAACACGTGACACGTTCTGCCTCCCCGAGTCCCAATGTAGCAACATCGTTCATTCTCTGCTTGGACTTGAAAGTGGGAACATAACGGTAACGCAATGGAGGGAGAGCTTCCCTCACCCACCTCGTTGCTGTGCAACGACTTGACAACATTGTCTTGCCTCGTACACTCTGCAGCGGCTAGGAAAAATTGATTAAAGATCGATGAGTAGTGTCCTCTTTCAAATAATTTTAAAATATCATAAAAAGTGTACTAGTGGGTGTAGAATTGTGATTCATATTTCTAGATATTCATGAAAATGCTGCCTTTCATCCTACTCAACCGTATTCTGCCAAACTTGACCCAGCAGCGGACGTGATATTTCGTTTCGGTTTTAAAAGTGAAGCGAGTGATCAGCCGTCTAGGGCAGTCCCAGTCCCCCAATGTTTGGTGCGGGTTCAAACCCGGCCGAAGCCGTCGGAATTTTTAAGAGCGTTAAAAATCCCTCAGTATGCCTTCCTTCGGAGGGGAAGTAAAGCCGGCGGTCCCATGTCACAGATTTATGGCATGTTAAAGAACCTTCCACTAATTACACCTGTGTGAAGCTAAATTGGATAGGTTAAGAATGTAAACAACGCTCTTAGGTTTCTACGTTCGTTGCCAAGAGCCGACTGCGGTGGCGTCTAGTAGCTAAGTTCTGAACTTAGCCTAGTAGTCGTTGACGGTCGCGCTTGGCGGCAAAAGTAGGAACTATTTGAAAAATTCTAAGTTGCAGTCTGTACTTAAATTAAAAAACAGATAACACACACTAATCCAGTCATCACAAGCTCTACCAGGACTGAGTTTTTCTGTCAATTTGTGTCAGCAGCTTATTATGCTCGGAATTCCAGCTAATACGCAGTCAACCATTATGAAAAATTAACACAAGATTTATAGCGCTATGCAGGAGTCACGTTATTGAAAGAACGGAAAATATATACAGTAAAATTAATCGAACTTGATCTGCAATATTTGCACAGCAAAATTTAACCCTAGCTAGTATACCGGCATGAGTAGACGTAGTGACAATAACAGCATGACGTAGCTACAGTTGACTATTAATGTATTTATGATAATACAGTGAGATTCTTTTGCTAGAGCAGGACCGGCGGCCGACTGCCCCGGGTGCACGCGCCTTCCGCCAGCCGACCGAGATCGGGCCGCAGGGTTGCGCGAGGCGGAGGCAAGCTAACCAGGGTCATTAAAGTCATTAAGTCACTAAACTTTCATCAACGAGGGTGTGTAGTGTCAGCGCACAGATAAGGAGGAAACATAAACAACAGCTGCAAGATTTAATTAAAGAAGCACAGAAGTTCGTTTCTTTGGGGGGGGGGATCTGGATGACCTCACTTCACCAGTTAAAGATTAGAACTTATCTTTTCACAGAAAATACTAAAATGTTCTCCTTCAGCTGACAGACAGTAACTTTGGAAGTTACATTATGCAGCTACTCCTGTATCGCCCTGCGTGTTTACTGTAATTAATCGAAGCACGGACCTAAGCCCGTTTTATGTTTAATTGTGGGGTGATTTAAAATACATAGAGTACAGTTCGATTGCACGTACTGTAGTGGAGCTGGAGAACAATGTACGGCAGCAGATATTCCTCACAACAGAAGGGAACCACAACGTGTAAACGCAAATTTATTTACACGGTACAACGCCTGTCTGTCAGCTGAAGGAGAACACTCTCAGCATCTCCTGTGGATAGGTAAGTTCTTTAATCATGATTTGCTGGTGAATTTACCATTAATTAATGTACTTTGTTACGGTCAGCACCTGCGCGCTATCCGTCACCCGACCTCAGTTGGCAGCCGGTCCCGTTCCAACAAAAGAATCACCTGTAGAACCCCACGTTTTCATGTATTTCTATATTTCGAAATTTCGAAATTTCGATAAATCGAAGTAATTTTTATTTTCGAAATCACTTCGGGATATCGAAGTTCGACTGTAAACCCATCTCCTTAGAAACGTGTTCATTAATTAAATTTATTTTCTCTATTTATAGTGTCCTGGTAGGCAGGCACCCTACTTTGAGAATTCATATTTATCCGTCTTGAAGTATCCAAAACTGCCATGCTAGAAATAATCCAAGCATTTTTATTGATGTTATACATTCTTACCGTATTGACAAATCCTCAAAAATCAAGTTACCAGGATTCAAGATTATTTCTTGATATAACATATTCACCTTTTATGAGAGTTTCTTTGAATTTTGAAATTTATTTGGATGAAAAACACATTACTATATTCAGTTTTCCAGTCATATGTTTTCTGATTTTATAAGGATATTCTCTTATATCTTTCTATAGGTTATTTAGGTTGTACGTATAATATAATATAATTTGATATAATACGTGCAGTATAATATAATATAATATAGAATAGAGCAATGTTATGGTATATTGGCTTTCACGGCCAGTCAATTAAAAATCAGCAATTTTTCTAGGTTTGCGCCGTGTCTTGTGTGGGGTTTCGCCTAGGACACCAAGCTGGCTCATCAGCGGGCTCTTGGTCCCCCCCTCCCACATCAGTAGCGAACTGCGCGCTACCTCCCCTGTTTTAAGGCGCACCTGCGCCACTTTACTGCGAGAACTAAAGCTTCAAACTGCCATAACCTCCATATTTATGAAGACTTCCAAACACATCCCTTGGTGAAACCCCACACAACACATGGAACAAACCTAGAAGAATTGCTGAGTTTTAATTCACTGGCCGTGAACGCCAATATACCATCTTTTTTGAAGCCTTCTTAGGGAGGTTATGGCCGTTTGAGCGTTTAGTTCTCGCAGTAAAGTGGCACAGGTGCGCCTTTTAAAAAGGGAGGTAGCGCGCAGTTCGCTACTCCTGTGCGGGGCACCAAACGCCCGCTGATGAGCTAGCTTGGTTGTCCTAGGCGAAACCCCACACAAGACACAGCACAAACCTAGAAAGATTGCTGAGTTTTAATTAACTGGCCATGAAAGCCTATATACCATCTTTTTGGAAGCCTTCATAGGGAGGTTATGGCTGCTTGAGACTTAAGTTCTCACAGTAAGGAGGTGCAGGTGCACTTCATATAAAGGCAGGTAGCGCGCAGTTCACTACTTCTGTGGGGGTCCGAGCGGGGACACCAAGAGCCCGCTGATGAGCTAGCTTGGTGTCCTAGGCGAAACCCCACACAAGACACGGCACAAACCTAGAAAAATTGCTGAGTTTTAATGTTATGTTAATTTGGATTTTTCTGATATTTGCTTCAGTTAATATATTTTTATGCTGATGAAGACTGCATTGAAAGTTGAGACATGTACGAGTACATTCTTTAACTAGATAGTTACAACAAACTAAGTAGGCTATTGATCGGACGTTGTCTCAAAATAATTTAACAGTATGTCCAACAGTTGGGGATTTGTTGACTAATAAAACCCCTCTCTGGGACTTTCATTTGAGTCGTCCAGTTGCAAAACTCGTTTACTCCACTTGTGAATAAGAATCATTTCCATGAGAAACGTTTCTCTGGACTTTGCCTCACGTATATTTTGTGTTTTTTTTTTCTACTTTTTGCTTTGTGCATTTGGTCTTTGGTCTTGTGTTTGCTTTGTGCTTTTGCTTTTGAATTTTACTTTTTGCTTTTCTTTCTTGGTTTTGGGCGGTTTTCTGTTTTTTATTGATGCTTTATGTTTCGTGTTTCTTGTTTTTTTTTGTTTTCTGCTTTTGCATTTGTTGTTGAATTTTGCTTTTTGTTTCGTGTTTTTGTTTTTTTATATTGTGATTATTTTCTGAAAAAATACTTAAAACAAATAAAATAAAACAAAATAAACAAAACAAAATCAAAATAAAACAAAATAAAATAAAATTTTAAAAACAAAATTAAAAACATAAAATAAATTAAAAAACAAAACAAAAGATTAAAGAAAACATTTCAAAACAAAATTAAACGAAATAAAATAAAATAAAACAAAATAAACAAAATCAAAAAAACAAAACAAAATAAAATAAAGTAAAATTAAGTCAAATTTAAAAAAAACGACATGATCGTTATTCTTAAACAAGTGGATTAAACGAGTTTTGCAACTGCACGACTCATATAGTAAGTTAACGACCATGGAACCCCAGTTAAGCCTGGCATTGCTTCCAGACTCCCCCCTTTCATCTTAACTGTCAACGTCCCTTGGCCAACTCTTGTTCTCTGCCTACGCCTATAGGTATGTACTCACCTGGCACGGTGTATCCGAGTATCCTAGGCCTAGCGTGTCTTTTGATTTTCCACTCTAATTAGACTTAAATGTCGTTTGAGAAGCCGGTCGTTAACGTGGAGAGTGAGAGGTGTGTACTCACCTGGCACGGCGAGAGCGAAGTTGGTAGAGCTGTTGCGGCTGCCTGCCACACTGTGCGCGCTACAGCGGTATAGCCCATTATCAGCTGATGTCGCGTTCTTAATGTGCAGCTTCTTGCCACGCAATGCCACCCGCTCCGACCTTCCAACACGGTCCGCATTCCTGGGAACACATGCATGCACATAATGCAGTATATACAAATTGTGTTCACAATGAAATGAGTCCCCATATATATAACAAGATGTTCAGTAAATAATATATAGCCTACTTTCTCCTACATGCACGTAGGAGATTCCGAAATGTCTTGCATATTTCATAGTATTTTCTTGTTACCGTAAAGGTACGTGCTGATATTGTCTTTGCGTTTGGGATTTTAACTACAATGGTTGTTCCGATATCCTTTACTTTGCCAACTTTCAAATCTTGTAATTCATGTCCGACATGTTGGATTTTGAGCGCATGTGCGAAGCTATCCTTACCTAATTGGTCAATGAATGAAAAACTTGAGCTCTGATTGATTGGAGAACTGCATCATAATGAAAACTAGTACTTTAATGACGCCCAATAAAGTACAGTTTTCTGACATATAATATTTTCGTTTCGACATCGTCGAACATAAATATGTTCAACATTAAACGTTGGAAATAATCATGAGCAATATAATTAATATAATTATATACGCCGTTCTGTGACATTTACCAGTAGCGGTGATACTTAAAGCAGAAGCACACATACCTGAACCATTCGTAACGTATCTCGCCACTGCCGTCCACGTGGCAGCGCAGCACGACGTCCTGGTTTGGCGCTATCTTGTCGGCGGCGTCGGGACTCTGCAGCTGTACCAGCACTGGCTCGCCGAGCCCTGGAACATAAATCACTCACATAAATCTCCAGCAACTCAGACAGCGAAAACGAGCTTTTAATTAATTCTTTCAACATTTAGTTCCCATAAAACTAGCAGACAGTTTCAAACGAGAGCGAAGAAATATAACATTTCAAGAGGTCGTTGCACTGATACGATAATATCCCATCAGGAGAAATGTTACAAATGGTGTGTTTGTCGGCAGTTCCTTAGACATGCCTCAATACTATGCGCTTCAGTAACATTTCCGAGTAGCGGTGATACTTATAGCAGAAGCATACAGTACATAGGCCTTCCTGAACCACTCGTAACGAATGTCACCACTGCCATCCACGTCAGGGGCGTATATAAGGGGGGAGCTGTGGGGGGTCCACCCCCCCCCCTCCCCGAAAAAACAATAAAAGTGAAGAAAGTGTTGCTTTGGTAAAAGCATAAAATAATTGTAAATTTGGTTGTACCCTAATCTCAACTTATTGGATAAGATATAAACAATATTAAGATTTATATTAAGGCTTTCACGGCCCGGATTATATAAATAATTCATGTTTTTTTTTGGGCTAGTGCCGTGTGTATTTAGATTAGAACCATATGTTTCGGAGAAACCTTGCCTCCTTTTTCAATGGAAATTAAACAATGTGGCCAAAGAAAGTATATCAATGAGATTATAAAAATTACAAAAAATATAGATAAATTCCTCGGTTCGTCACCAGTAATTTCTGGCAGCTGCTCTCTGTAGCCCCGTGTACTTTGGGTGTGTGTAGAATCTGTCTGATAACCGGTGTTAATTGTGATGTCTGTATAAGTGTGTGTTATCTCTCAAGAAAGCTAAGAACGACTGGATAAGTGAAATGGAAAAAAGACCTGCAAGAAATTGGCGGCATTACGGACGAAATTTTACAAGATCGAATCCAGTTCAGAAAATGAATCAATAACCATAATTTCTCTGAGAAAATTACTACCAGGACCAACGGAGGAAGATTTTTAATGCCCAGATTTTGGAAGAAAAAAGCATCATTAGCAAAATAAGTTCGATCGCGCTCCACAGATGGGCATAACGATATAAATGAATTGAAAATCCACAGCCTGCTTCCAGTCTCCGACTGGGTCAGGAATGGAATGAATCAAGCCCCCATCTAGCGGCGAGGATATGAACTGTGCCGGCAGCCAAAGCCTGTCGCACTCCCCTGGGGCAATGATTAAATGAATGACAAATGAAATGAAATGATAGTGGAGAGTGTTGCTGGAATGAAATTGTGACAGGGAAAACCGGAGTACCCGGAGAAAAACCTGTCTGCCTCCGTTTTGTCCAGCACAAATCTCACATGGAGTGACCGAGATTTGAATCACAGACCCAGCGGCGAGGGGCCGGCGTGCTGCCGCCTAACCACGGAGGCTCCATAACGATATAAATAACAATTATAATTATAATATAGAGAGAAAAAAAATCAGAAAACAGAATTTTGAACAAACGCCCAAAGAGAAAACCAACAGGAAAGAAGTGGCCAGATGAGAGAAAGAGGAATAGATGAGGGGTTTCAGGGAAGAAAGAAGAAAGGGACATAAAAGAAAACACGTGTGTTGTAACGCTTTCCTTAAGGGGGAAATAACGAAAGTTCAAGGATGATGTTTACATATTTCAGAGCAACTTAGATTTATACACCCACACCGAAAAGGTAACAAGCGTAACCCGAAAAAGAAGGATATCCCTTTACGCTCACCTCTTCAGATTGTCAGCAGAAAGAAATTTTAAACGTTTGTTATCCTACTTTAAAAGTCTCAAAACGATTGTTTCTTGGCTGGTGGAGATCCTTTGAAAGTATGGAATTACAGAAACAGACATTCAACTCGAAACACCACTCAAACACAAACAGGCTCACAAAGAAGAAATCACAACTCGACCGAAGCATGTCCATTCTGATGTATGGAAGAATGCACACTTCGAAAGGATGAAAACCTGGTGGGCCCGCAATAAGACAAACATTGGGTTGGTTGGTTCCTCAGTTTAGGGGCTGCGACAACTCGGTTATGTAGTCCCGTGTACTTTGGGTTGTGTGTGTCTGACAACAGGTGTTAATTGTGATGGCTGTATTAGTGTGTGTTATCTGTAATTCAGGTAAGGACTGCAGACGATCAATTTCAAGTAGTTCCTAACTTTGCTACAAAATGCTACGGTCAACGACCCCTAGCTGTGAACTTGGCCACTAGATGCCGCTGCAACCAACACCTAGCGGCGAACGTTGGATTTTAATAGAGCGTTAATCACATCTAACCTACAAATTTAGCTTCACACAATTGTAGTTAGTTGAAGGTTCTTTTACATGTCACAAATCTATGACATGGGCCCACCGGCTTTACTTCCCCTCCGAAAGAAGGCATACAGTTCTGAGGGATTTTTAACACTCTTAAAAAATCCGACGACTTCGGCCGGGTTTGAACCCGCTATCTTGCGCAAAGAAGCTCAGCATGCTACCAACTACGCCAAGATAGCCGCCAAGGAAGAGAATAATAATAAACACGTATGCAGCAGTAAGATCTTATTGTATTTTTTAACAAAGACATTCACACGCTTGATATTTAAAATTCCATTCTCTCATTTATATGACTTACAATTCATTGTAACTTCTTCCATGGGTCAGAGTAACGTGCACCGAAAAATGTATGGAAAAGAATCGAATGAAAGTTGCCACAGCTTCCATTGTGCTGAAATGGAGAAGGGGTAGGATTAATGATTATTTAACATTCTTAGCATTCTCGATGTAGGCCCTAAACCTTATTTTCTACATAATGCGTAGTACTTAAGGAAGAAACAGTTACCTTTACAGAAATATCGTGTACCTAAATTAGAATATTAATAAGATTTCACGTAAACACATCCTCTTAAATTTCTAACTTAGCTCAGCTTAACTAGCAAGGGGACCGCGTCTACTCGTCATCACCAATTTCGTCGAAATTGTTGATAGCCTACATGCAGGGTTTCGCCAAAAATGATAGTGACAGGAGTAGGAGCTTCAGATGGCCAAGCGTTTAGAAACGAATAACTAGGGCTCGGATTCTTAGGTAGATACATATTTTTATGTGAATACACAAGAGTTTAGTGCTTTTCAGTCGGTCAACACGAATGTACCCAAAAGAGATGGGTTATACCCTAATCCTGAAATAAATTACATGAGATTAATAAAACACTAGGATGACCAGTTTCGATCGTCAAGCGATCATCATCAGATCCATTACACTTAGGCTACAAAATCCATGTCTGAAATACAGGTGAAAATATTTACAATATGTACAATTATTTAGTTGCAGTATTGGTACTGCAACTGTCAGTGTATGCTAAATGCAGTATATATGTTAGGTGAAATGCTAAATGGTGATAGCTATCCGGAGATTGTACTTTAGAGAGATTATATGGTTGTAAACTATGGTTAAACTATAAAATTTTAGGCTAACTACTTATCTGATTGTCTTCCGTACTACAGCTACTCGCAGTTTTCGTGCTCACTGGAACTCACTGTGAGGTCGACATAAACAGTCGCACAGTGAGTTCCAGTGAGCACGAAAACTGCGAGTAGCTGTAGTACGGAAGACAATCAGATAAGTAGTTAGCCTAAAATTTTATAGTTTAACCATAGTTTACAACCATATAATCTCTCTAAAGTACAATCTCCGGATAGCTATCACCATTTAGCATTTCACCTAACATATATACTGCATTTAGCATACACTGACAGTTGCAGTACCAATACTGCAACTAAATAATTGTACATATTGTAAATATTTTCACCTGTATTTCAAACATGGATTTTGTAGCCTAAGTGTAATGGATCTGATGATGATCGCTTGACGATCGAAACTGGTCATCCTAGTGTTTTATTAATCTCATGTAATTTATTTCAGGATTAGGGTATAACCCATCTCTTTTGGGTACATTCGTGATGACCGACTGAAAAGCACTAAACTCTTGTTTACTAAGGCAACACTGAAAATATGGCTTCAAACACCACAATGTAAATACACATTTTAGGCATTTTTTCTATAAATACATAAATTCCTGCTTTTCACTTATTGGCACATAAAAATACATAATATTTACATTTTTTTTAAATCAGTATGTTAGATCTTTCAGTTTATTGCAGCTATCTAATCTTCATGCAGAGCGTATGTCAGTTTGCAACTGTGTTATTCTGAACTTGTCGCTCCGTGCCACTCACTGTGGAAGCCGGGGATTTCCTTGTCCATAGCCATATTGCACCACGTGCAAGACCTCCCCCTCCCCCAGCTACATGGAACCAGTGTCACTCACATTCAGTTCTTTCTGGTACTGTGAAGTTTAAGGCAGTTCTACGATGCCTAAAGTAAAAACAACTACAAGTTATCGTCTGTTGCAGAATTTAAAGATAATTTTACTTCTGATGGGGGCGTTCTGTTCTGCCAAACATGTGGGAATACAATCAAGGCTGGACAAGGGATCTTTAGTTACACAACACCTCAAGGGCAAGAAACATATTGCCGCAGTTTCGCGCCTTCAGAAGAAGTGTTTCGCGATAATCGTCGGTCATTTGTGATGGACAACATGAATGTATCTCGTTGGGTATTGTAATGCTTCAGTAGTCAGTGAGACATAGCATATATTGCATTCGTGAGTACTGCATATTGTTTATATTCACATTAATAAACTAAATAATAATTAAATATTTTTACTTTATTGTCACATATTTCAGGTATTTTTAATACATACAAAATAAATATTTTCCCGATTTTTAGCACCTAAAAATCCGAGCCCTACTAATAACATACATACTAGGGGACCTGAGCGAGAAATATCGCATGTTCATTGACTACCCGCCCGGCTTTACTGTTATGCGGTCTTCTATAAATATGTTTATTTGTTAAACGCACTTTTTAAACAAATTGTCGATATTTATTAAATCAGAGAGCAATTCGTCACTGCTGCTGGTTATTCCGTTTGAATATTCTCTTCAATGCACAATGGGTTGTGTGCGTCCCATGTGTACAGACTACCCGCCTGGCTCTAGTGTTATGCCGGCTGGACGCGACACAGTTCTGCCAGGGGCTATCGTCTTGTATATTTGTTTAAACACTCTTTTTAAACAAATAAATATATTTCAGTTGACTTTTCAAGAAATGCAAGATCTTTCCTGTACTATTCAGACTATTTGGAAGATTTTGGCACAAACAGCATCTTCTAACTCCTTCTGGTTCAGGAGCTTGAGTTTTTTGTCGCATGAACTTAGCGTATTATATAATATAATAGATTCTAGCGCGGGTCGGGCGAGGCATGAGCCATTAATGTTAGCGTAGTTTCCAGGCAGCGTTGTCGCAGCGGAAGGAGTTCAGATTGGTAATCTGCGAGTCGTGGAGTCGAGTCCCAATGTGGAACGGTTTGTTTCTTCAATGTTTACGTTACTTACATTGCCAATAAACCGAAATAATTCTCATTATATTGTATTTATTAATATACGCCTTAATTAGGCCTACAATCCCTTCCTGGAAATTTATTTGCCATCCCAAATTTTCATTGACATTCTCGTTTCATCCTTTTATGCAAACCTTCGATGAAGCCAGTTTCCAGAAGAAACAGAAGACCTCAGCGGTATTCATTGACCTAACTGCGGCTTATGACACAGTGTGGAGGCATGGAATAATATATAAATTACTTCAGTTAGTGCCCTGTCTGAAGATTGGAAATTTAATGAACTCCATGCTGAGTAACCGTAGCTTTCAAGTTGTAATGGGTAATAAAATAAGTCCACCAAGAAAACTAAACAACGGTTTACCACAGGGATCTGTCCTAGCTCCTCTCCTGTTTAATCTATATATAGCTGATATACCTGAAACTAAATCTAGGAAGTTTGGATATGCCGACGACTGGGCTCTAGCTGTGAGTCATAAAGATCTAGACATTACTGAATCCATCCCGACCAGAGACCTATCTCTTATTGGCATGTACTTTCGTAAATGGAGGCTACAGCCAAATGGAGCTAAGACGGAAGTAACTACTTTCCACCTCAATAATAGACTGGCAAACAAGAAACTTCAGATCCAATATTTGAGGGAAAAATACTACAACATAATGGAAACCCTAAATTTCTCGGGGTCATTCTGGACAGAACTCTTAGCTTCAAACATCACTTATCGGGAACAGATGCCAAGATCAATACTAGGAATAATATTTTGCAGAAACTGTGTGGGACTACATGGGGCTCATCAGCAATAACACTGAGAATCTCTGCTCTAGGTCTGGTGTACCCTGTAGCAGAATACTGTGCCGCAGTCTGGACCAACAGCGCTTACACGAGGCTTGTTTATGTTCAACTTAACCAAACTATGCGCATTATAACAGGCACTTTACAGAATACGCCTACATTTTGGCTTCCAGTCCTGAGCCTCCTTCCCTGCGACGAGAATGTTCAGTTGTGCGTGAATTCACGAAAATAACTGCAATTCCTGAGCTCCCTACTCATGAAGACATTCCTGCCATCAACACAGAGAGACTCCGTTCCCGTCATCCTCCATTACAAACTTGCCAAGTCAATAACAATACATATAATATAAGTGATCGATGGACTAAATTATGGCAAACAAAGGAGCAACTGAAGATGCCCTGTACCAAAACCAGGCCACCAGGATTTGATAAACACAGGAAGATTTGGACCACTCTGAATAGAATACGAACTAATTGTGGTAGATGCGCCGATTCCCTACATAAATGGGGAATTACATCCTCCTCGCGCTGTGATTGTGGTGCTGAACGTCAAACAGTTCAGCACATTGTCCAAGCGTGCCCCTTACGAGCATTTCATGGGGACCCGCAGGAGTTCCTCTTCGCAACAAAAAAGGCTATTGAATTCATCACAAATCTGGATATCTGTTTGGGACTCGGTGTATAGATTATTATGTAAATATGTATATAGACTATAATTATCTTTGTGCAATGTGTTTCCAAAAGCTAAATGAATAATATTATGCAAATATTAATAAATACAATATAATTAGCATTATTTCTGTTTATTGGCAGTGTAAGTAACGTAAACATTTAAGAAGAAAGTTTCCGTGTAGGGATTTGATCCCACGAATCTCAGATTACCAATACGAACTCTTTCCGCTGCTTGGAAACTATGCTAACATAAATGGCTCATGCCTCACCCGACTCGCGCTATTTTTTCTAAACCCTTGACCATCTGGAGCTCCCACTTGTATCACTTTCATTTTTGGCGAAACCATGCATAGACCATAACATTTTGACGAAATCGGTGATGACAAGTAGGCGCGGTCTCCTTGTTAGACTCTTGTCTATAATATTGACTAGCAAGCTTTGTAAAAAAGAGAAAACTTAAGAATGTAGTAATTATTATTACTGTTTCCGGGATGTAGGCTACCATATCTTTTGGCCATAACTACAGTACTGTACATTTAAGCAGTGGCGTGAGTCACGTACTTTCTGTATTATTTATTCACGCGAATGCTCCTTCATAGGCAATTCTTCACCAAAAATATTTAAAATGGATCTCCTGTTGTAGCGGCTAAATCATTACACTAAACAAGCAAGCTATTAGGTCAATAACCACTAACAATAGATCAACAAACAAAAACATCACATATAACTAACAAATCTTGACAAGTTGCGGAAGTTTTAACGGCTTTAGTGTAAAGGATCTCCTGAGGATCGCTTGATGATCGAAACTTTTTATGCAAGTGAAATTATTAATCTTATGTAAATATTGAGGAAACACCTATTAGTCTACAATTGTGTACAATCGAGTTGACGGACTGAAAAGTATTACATTTCGATTACTAAGGCAACTGAAAAATGGCTTCCAACACGATAATGTTAGACTTAGTATGTTAGGTTATATAAGAATGACGAGCAAACACAGGCTTTAAATAAAGGTGATCTTATGAGCCTAAATTTCATAGGGCGAAAATAGGCAAAGAAACACCTAATTGCTCGGAAATAATGACCAGACATCCCAAGCCTGTAAAGGAATGAACAGCAACATTCTACATCTCACGTATTCAACTTGTTGACGTACTCTGGAAGTAGGTGGTAATTATACACTGTAACCTTTAATTCGGACAGATGACATATCCACTAAGCTCTTAAAGTTGACAATTAGGTCATTGTATGCCCCGCAGTGCAATGGATTTACCCTGCTCTTCGAATATTTGACGTCCTTGTCGGGTATTGAACTATCTTCTTGGCTTTATCTGCATACAATCCTCAGAACTAAATAAACGTACACGGCAAACCCCGAAGGAGGAGTCTCGCTGCGAGTAGAGTGCAGGGCATTTACAAAGTGAAAAGCGTGATCACATTTAAAATACTGTATATGCTGGAGTAATGGTTGGTTGGTTCTTAAGTTTAGGGAATGCGACAACGCGGTCATGTAGCCCCGTGTACTTTAGGTGTGTGTAGGATCTGTCTGATAACTGGTGTTAATTGTGATGACTGTATTAGTGTGTGTTATCTGTTTTTTTTAATTCAAGTAAGGACTGCAGACTTTTGAATTTTTGAAATAGTTCCTACTTTTGACGCCAAACGCCACCGTCAACGACTACTAGCTCAGAACTTAGCTACCAGACGCCACCGCAGTCGGCTCTTGGCAACGAACGTAGGAACCTAACAGCGTTGTTTACATTCTTAACCTATACAATTTAACAAAAGTTTGGTGCTTTTCAGTACATGAGATTATAATTTCATGTAATTTATTTCAGGATTAGAGAATAACCCAGCTCTTTTTGGGTACATTCGTGTTGACCGACTGAAAAGCACCAAACTTTTGTTTATTTAGGGCACACTGAAAATGGCTTCAAACACCACAATGCTATACAATTTAGCTTCAGACAGGTGTAATTAGTGGAAGGTTCTTTAACATGCCAAAAATCTATTACAAGGGGACCGCCGGCTTTACTTCCCCTCCGAAGGAAGGCATGAGGGATTTTTAACGCTCTTAAAAAATCCGACGACTTCGGCCGGATTCGAACCCGCGATCTTGGGCATAGAAGCTCAGCATGCTACCAACTACGCCTCCGAAGCCGCCCTGCAGGAGTAAAGAAGCCTCATTAGCGGTAGTGCAAAAACATTTACCAGGTAATAGATGGGACAATGTAAGGATTCAGGTAAACCGTCCCCCACCCTGTCGGTACACCACTGAATCGTCAGGTCACTTACACAAGGCGCAATATTATCCAAATCATATACAATATTATAACTGCCTCTGAACTAATTGACCCTTGTTTTTTTTAGCGTATGGCTTTTAGTGCCGGGAGTGTCCGAGGACATGTTCGGCTCACCAGTTTTGTAGCTGCTTCGAGACGGACACCCAATGGGTGAGCTGCAAGTACCGTTGGGGAGGAATGTTGGATGGGAGGGTCGAGGAGTTGGAAGGTAGCGGATGTGGCCTATAGTTAGGGACCAACCCCGGCATTTGCCTGGAAGGAAGATGGGAAACCACAGAAGACCATCTTCAAGGTTGCCGGCGGGGGGATTCGAACCTCCTCGCCTCCCGGATGTGAGCGACTGCCAACAGTCATGCCGCAACGACCTCGGCTAACTCACCCGGTATTGACCCTTGTGAAAATCTAGTATGAAGCTGAAGAGAGAGTCTGCTTTTCTCAGCCTTCTGAGTGGTGTCCGCTGCATCACCCACCAGAAGTACAGTCTGTTCCCGCAGTAACTGTCACTCACTCACACGATAACAACCATTATTTTATTTCACTTGTTACAAACTGTATTAGAGTTGATTAGAACAATTAAATGGCACTAATACGTGTAATGGAATAATATAGTAACGAAAATATTATTATTATATAGTTCAGCACTGTAGTATTAATAATCAACCATTATTCATAAATATAATTAATTAAACAAGCAAATCGAAATTAATTTTCAATCTTCACATCAAAATCAATCACCTGGTAGTCATTAATCATCTAATGGTTCGATTCCAGACATTTCACTATCACCATAACTTTTATGTAACTGGTAAATAAGTAGCACGTTGGGAACAACTGGCTGACTGTACCTCTCTGTTATAAATCTGTCACAAGAAGCAGCCCTCATTCCTTCGCCCCCTCTCGCCCCTTCCCAACCCTCTTCCACATTACAAGCTGTCATTGAACTTGAGGTAGGCCCGGTGGCCAGCTTCACTTTCTCACTCACGGGCCAATTTGTTCTGAGGGACTTATATGTAACAGAAAGAATATGCAGTCTGCATGAAGATAAAAGGTTAGCTATAATGTTCTTCAATAGGCGTGGCTTTATAGATTATGTTATGTGCAGTGGCGTACGCAGGATTTCCTTCTGGGGGAGGGGTCATTAATATAATAGGGTAATTGTGACATTATTGAAGGGAAGATGACCTTGCTGTTCCGACCCTTGAAACGACAGTCATCATCATAATTCAACTTATATTCGATTAATATTCATAAAAACAATAATGAAATAACCGTTTCCTTTGCATGAAATCTATTTTCGGCCTCATTATATTTTCGACAGAATAACAAGTAGTTCCGTGAAGAACTATACAGCCTATTTTCATATATCCTACTTATGTTAATTGCCACTATCAACATACACAATTTCAGTTTGATTGCTGTAATAGATTCGTAGATATTGAGAACCGACTAAATATTTCGGATGGTCGCCATGTTGGATTTTATATATGTAGGTCCTAGAGTTATGTACTGTTACATGCAGATTATTGTGAACGTGTAGTATTCAAACTTCAATCGCATAGTTAGGACACAAGAAAAAACCAAGGAGATTTAAAAAATTTTCACAGCTGCCATCTTGAGGTTATGGAAACAATAGAAATAAATTAGATGCCAGTGGATTAACATTCGTATAAGCATTTACTGTACCAATTTTCACTGCACTCGGATGGTTAAATTGCGAGAAACGTCCATGTGAATATTTATAATTCGCGTCACCGCCATGTTCGATTTGTGATCACCAGGTTATTTAAAGTCCTATAGGTGAACTTAAGTTCATAGCCCCTATGAACATTAAAAATTGCAGTTTGATTGCTAAAATAGATTCGTAGATATTCAGTATCGTTTAAATATTTCGAATGGTCGCCATGTTGGATTGTGAAATGTATAGGCCATAGAGTCATGTACCATTAAAGGAAAATTATTGCTTAGGTTCATTATTCAAACTTTCACTTCGATCGCATGACTACATCACAATAAATAAAATCTTAATTTTAAAATTCGCACTGCCGCCATCTTGAGGTTATGTAAACAATTGAACTAAATTAGATACCAGTGGATTACAATGTGTATAAATATTTCCTGTGCCAGGTTTCAGTGCGCTTGGAACATTAAATCGCGAGAAAGGTCTATTTAAAATTTTCAAATTCGCTTGGCCGCCATGTTTGTTTTGTAGTTAACCGGTTTTTGAAAGTCTTATAGATGGACTTCCAGTAGTGCCCTTTATCTCCGTACAAAATTTCAGGGTTTTACCTCTAATAGTTTCAGAGATATAGAATGCCGGTGAAATATTTCGCACATCCGCCATCTTGTGATTATGTAAACAATTGAACGAAGTTAGATGTCGGTTTATTACAATGTATATAAACATATACTGTACCAAGTTTCATTGCGTTTGGTTGGTCAAATCGCGAGAAACGTCTATTTAAAAGTCGCAAATTCGCTTGGCCGCCATGTTGGTTTTGTAGTTACCAGGTTTTCAAAAGTCACATAAGTGAACTTATAGTAGTTCCCTCTATCACCACAGAAAATGTCAGGGTAATATCGGTAATAGTTTCGGAGATATTGAATGCTGGTGAAATATTTCGCACAGCCGCCATGTTGGATTGGTGGGTCGTAAAAAAATTTGAAGGGCACGGTCGAGGTCGCCGGGAATAGTGCTGTGAACTTTCTGAGTTTCATTGAAATCGCTCCAGCCGTTTAGATTTTATTAGGGGGGGACACACACACGAATCACACACACACACACACACACGCACACACACACGGACAAAAGGTGATCTCATAAGCCTATTTTTTCAAAATTGAAAATAGGCTAAAAATATGAAAAAAATAATATATGGAAAACAGTAACTAAATATTAAAATTGAAACGATGCAGTGGTATCATCATGACCACAGTTACGTGGTTGCTTAAAATATTGATATTATGTAAGAGAAAAATAATGTTTTACTCTCCGTGTTCCTACTGCCGTTACTATTGACTCTCAAAATCTGACTATCTTTATGGCCTTATCTGTATCATTAATTGTAATAAATTGCAGAAACTCCTCATGTACTGAATTATCTTTAATGAAACGTACACACAATTAAAGCGACGTGAAAATGGATGCACACTTTAACAGCAAAACTCATCCTACACTGAAGGAGTCTCGCTGGGAGTAGAGTGCAGGACATTTACCAAGTGAGGAACGTGATCACATTTAAAATACATGTATACAGGAGTAGGAAGCCTCAATAGCGGCAGCGTGAATCAGGTGATAGATGGGACAATATAAAGATTCAAGTAAAGAAATGTCTCGGGGGGGGGGGGGGGGGGGGGGGGGTGTAACCCTAACCCCCCGTCGGTACGCGCTGACAACTTGACAACTTTTAAGTTACATTATATGATGATGATTAGGGCCCGGATGTTGCCACTTTTTACTGAGCTGTCTAAAACAATGCTGAAGTAGCCTACATAGAAACTCCGGACAGGACACCCTGTATTCAAATATGTCAGTTTTATTTTGCATATTTGCTATTTTTAGCCTATTTTCAATTTTGAAAAAAATAGGCTTATGAGATCACCTTTTGTCCGTGTGTGTGTGCGTGTGTGTGTGTGTGTGTGATTCGTGTGTGTGTCCCCCCCCCCCCCCCTAATAAAATCTAAACGGCAGGAGCGATTTCAATGAAACTCGGAAAGTTCATAGCACTATTCCCGGAGACCTCGACCGTGCCCTTCAAATTTTGTTACGACTCACCAATCCAACATGGCGGCTGTGCGAAATATTTCACCAGCATTCAGTGTCTCCGAAACTATTACCGATATGACCCTGACATTTTCTATGGTGATAGAGGGAACTACTATAAGTTCACTTATGTGACTTTTGAAAACCTGGTAACTACAAAACCAACATGGCGGCCAAGCGAATTTGCGACTTTTAAATAGACGTTTCTCGCGATTTGACCAACCAAACGCAATGAAACTTGGTACAGTATATGTTTATATACATTGTAATGCACCGACATCTAACTTCGTTCAATTTTTTACATAATCACAAGATGGCGGATGTGCGAAATATTTCACCAGCATTCTATATCTCTGAAACTATTAGCGGTATCTCCCTAAAATTTTGTACGGAGATAAAGGGCACTACTGGAAGTCCATCTATAAGACTTTCAAAAACCGGTTAAATACAAAACGAACATGGCGGCCAAGCGAATTTGAAAATTTTAAAGACCTTTCTCGCGATTTAATGTTCCAAGCGCACTGAAACCTGGTACAGGAAATATTTAATCACATTGTAATCCACTGGTATCTAATTTAGTTCAATTGTTTACATAACCTCAAGATGGCGGCAGTGCGAATTTTAAGATTAAGTTTTTATTTCTTGTGATGTAGTCATGCGATCGAAATGAAAGTTTGAATAATGAACCTACGCAATAATTTTCCTTTAATGGTACATGACTCTATGGCCTATAGATTTAACAATCCAACATGGCGACCATCCGAAATATTTAGACGATACTGAATATATACGAATCTATTTTAGCAATCAAACTGCAGTTTTTAATGTTCATAGGGGCTATGAACTTAAGTTCACCTACAGGACTTCTGGTGATCAAAAATCCAACATGGTGGTGACGCGAATTATAAATATTCAGATGGACGTTTCTCGCAATTTAACCATCCGCGTGCAGTGAAACTTGGTACAGTAAATCCTTATACGAATGTTAATCCACTGGCATCTAATTTATTTCAATTGTTTCCATAACCTCAAGATGGCAGCTGTGAAAATTTTTAAAATCTCCTTGTTATTTCTTGTGTCCTAATTATGCGATTGAAGTTTGAATACTTCACGTTCACAATAATCTGCATGGAACAGTACATAACTCTAGGACCTACATATATAAAATCCAACATGGCGACCATCCGAAATATTTAGTCGGTTCTCAATATCTACGAATCTATTACAGCAATCAAACTGAAATTGTGTATGTTGATAGTGGCAATTAACATATATATTAACATATACATTAGGATATATGAAAATAGGCTGTATAGTTCTTCACGGAACTACTTGTACCTTTTTAAGAGCACTTTTTTTAAGTTTGGTAGATTTTCTTTGTCATATTTTAGAGAAATCGGCCTTTTAAGATCTTTTTTTTTAATGTAGTCGTGTCACAGCCTTATATGACGTCTATCAGAGTTAAGAAGAAGCTAATAGCTGATACAAGATAATTTAAAATATTGAAGAAAAAAAAACAATATTGCTATTAGTAGAAAAATATATATATATATCTTGGATGCAGAATAATGGTACCGTATGTATACAGATGATCTTGTTTTCGTCGCAAACCAGTCATTAGCGGAATGAAATGTTACCTGCTCTGTTGACCAAGGTCAGCTGTGGCGGGGTAGAAAGAGGAAGGGGTGTATATTCTTGTCTCAGTTCATTTTCTCCATTTTATAGTGCATTTTTCGAATTTTTGAAATATTGGTAAGTTTATTATTATAAGATCATTTTCTCCATGTTATAGTGCATTTTTCAAATTTTTAGGTCATTTATTACAGTCATTTTTGAAAATTTTAAGTGCATTTTGATTTTTTTTACGGTATCAACATCCGGGCTCTAATGATGATAATTGTTGTTTTAAGGGGCCTAACGTCTGGGTTATTGGTCCCAAGTTACATTATACATGCCAGTTTGAAAATTGAATAAATCAACATGTTTGTGATGATAAGGGACAAAGCATAAGGTTATATTGTTAGTAACTTATTTAAGGTGACATACACTGTAATATGCCCCTGCCAGGCTAAATAAACCCTCCGTCTGGATAAGTAAAGTATGATACATTTCCAGAAAGTAAGATTCTCGAGTCCTAACAGAAAAGAGGGCCAAAATATTGATCCTCCGATACTCGAGATGAAAGAAAGCTGGAACTCTTTATTCGTCAGTGGTGTAACTGTCGGCTGAGCCAACACCCGCCAGGCCAGATGCAGTGTTGTTTATTTTTTAGAGTCATGACAGACGGAAGGAAGCTGAATGCCGAAAGGTAAACATATAAACACGTTTACCGGGAAACCACCGGAGAATTTCAACACAGGTCTTTCTTGTGCACTTCAAAGTGCCGACCGGAATGAACTTGTCGCAGACAGCCAGGAATGGCTGACTAGCAGAGAGCAGACACTCTGGGTCATGCGTTCTCAACCTGGTGCTCGCGAGCACCACGGTGCCCTTTAAATGAAATTAAGTGCTCTCGTAATACGAGCCAACAAGTGCTCGCGTGCACAAGCTCCTCTGAGATCCATTCTTCAATTCAAATTCTGTTGCACGAACCGGAATAATAGAGTTTACGTTCGACGATATCGAATTGTAAATACAGTATTATATGTCAGAAAACTGTATCATAATGAGGGTCATTATAACACTACTTGAGTTCTTTACAGCAACACCTCGGAAGAAGGCCTTAATATGGCTGAAAGTGGTACATTTTATTAATTAATTGACTAAGGTGTTTTGGTATTCATTTAGTAGCAAGTACGCAACGAGAATCAATTCTTAACATTGCATGTTTCTGAGAGGAATACGGTACGTTGTGACAATAGATGTCGCACGCTTCGAGTCCCCTGTCAATACAATACCTGCTAATCTCTCTAATGGAACTCCTCTAGCTCTGCAGACTCGACTATTATCTCGGTAACATGGTAGGATGAATTCCATCGCATTCATCACTTCGCGTTGAAAGCAAAATGGTAAATAGCCTCATCACACATATTAGACAAATCTGAATAGAACATTAGTATTTGCGATACTGTGAACCGCAACTTTCTTACCACGTATCGCAGAACAACAATTTTAGCATACCCCAAAGTGCTAACCATAACCAGCCTCGAGGATCTGAGTGTGTTACTTTGGGAAGGAGGGAGGACTAGAAGGGGTGTTTAGTATTACCCTCACCCCACATGTCCGCTAGTTTGAATATCGATTGACGGAGCATTTTTCAGTCATGACCACTGCGAAACTGATTTACTTACACGCTGTCAACGAAGCGCATTGGACTAAATTAGTGACTGATGGATCGGCTGCTCAATTCTGCGTGGCGGGAAGACCGCGCGCTTAGTCAGCCAAGCTCCTCCCACCACTACCAAAACTCCCTTCCTCCAAAGCGCTCGGAGCACTAGCTTAGAGCGTGGCCGGAGTGCTAGCGCTCGGGGAGCGCTGTATGGATGGCCCTGCGGCTAAAGGTGTATGTTTCACAAAACTCAAGCTCCTAAACCAAAGGAAGTTAGAAGGTGTGGTTTGTACCATATCTTCCAAATCGTCTCAATAGTACAGGAAAAGTCGTGTAATTGTTGAAAAGTCAACGGAAATTATATTTATTTGTTTATAAAGTGCTTTTAAACAAATAAACAAGACGATAGCCCCTGAAAGAACTGTGCCGCGTAAAGCCCGCATAACACTACAGCCGGGGGCGGGTAGTCTGTACACATGAGGCGCACACAATCCAAATCCGCTAGTTTGAATATAATTTGTATTGATTGAAAAGCCATCTCCGTACAGGCCATGGAGGCCCTGGGAGTAGTGGATGGTAGAGGCTTCCACTTTTTGTGACATCGGCACTCGATAGGATGGAGTTGTCAGCTCCACGCCCGGCCGCCTTTGCTCCCAGGAATTACCCTGTTACTCATTTCTGGTGTAGGCTGAGTGAACCCCAGGGCTATTTGCGTTTCCGAAAGTGGTAGGTTTGTTTCTAAAATCCACTACCTGGGTGGGGATCGAACCCACTCCCTTTCAGTTAGAAGCTCAGCGCCTCTACCGACTGCACCACGCAGCCCCCAATTGATTGAAGGAGCATTTTAATTAATTACTACAGTATTAGATATACAGACGTCAAAATAAAATTAGTGATAAAATATGTTTTAACATGGAATTGGCCTACCGGGTTTCATGGCCAGCCAATTCAACACTGCCACCTCATGATGTAGCGGCTAGCGTTCTTGGCTGTCGTCCAGGAGGCCAATAAATTTTTACTCTGGTGTGGGGGCTGCAACTGAGTACACTCAACCTCGTGAGTCAAAACTGAGCGGAGGAAGGTTCGATTCCCCCCTCAGCCATCCTGCAAATGGTTTTCCGTGGCTTCCTCCACTTCTACTCCAGGCAAATGCTGGGATGGTTCCTAACTTAAGGCCACGTCTGCCTCCTTCCCAATCCTGTCCTCAATTTACAAGTGCACACACGGGTGCAGTCACCACAATAACACAGGTAATCACACAAATTCCAAACACACCCAAATATACGGGGCTAGATTACCATGATGTCGCAGCAATTTCTATGTATTTACCATTAATGTTGTGGGGTTTCACCCTGGTGAACCTAATTTGACTTATCAGCTGACGTTAGGTATATTCCTTGTGTGGACCTCGTTAAGATAATAAACTTTGTGGTGGAACGTAGCACAAAGTTTGTTATCCCAACAAGATCCACACAAGGAGTACGCCTCAGCACTACGATATGTTTTAAATCTTGAGAGTGAAGAACATTTTCAAACCTACTCTGGAGATTATTTCAGCGTGTATAAAGAATTATTGTAATGAAAACACAATTTCGAAAGCAGTATTCCACTACGACTAAAATGAAAGAAATGAGCTGTCTCGATATTTGTTTCTAGTTACAAAGAACGGCGTTGCCGTTACCGTTATTTTAATGAAAACGTTACCACCAAAAAGTAACTGTTGCTGGTAACAAGGTACTCTCCAACCTCGAATATAACTTTGTCGTTTTTGTGAATTCACTTTAGGGCCTTGAAACATTTTGGTAATCAGCCCCGTGTAATTGGGTGTGTACCATGTGTGTTAAACTACTTGTCTGATAACCAGGGCCGCCGAGAGAAAGGGACAAGACGGGCAAATGCATAGGGGCCCGTAACTTGTGCACTTTCTTATTATGTAAAATGTTGGCTATAACTTACAACCTTTGCAGAATAAGGATGTAGATTTGTATACAACTCTGCAGAAGATATCTCATGTTACCATCTTTCAAGTGTCAACAGAAATGAGGCAGAAAACACTTCAGAGGCAAAATGACAGTGCGCAAGTATTGGCAGAAGCAATTCATTTGGTAAGAGAAGTTCCTCGATTCTGAAAATTACAAAAAAAAAAAAAAAATGTACCGTACCTTATTCTACCCCAGAAGAGTATTAAATTCTATGTAATTATGACTGTAAGTTAGGAGTTATAACTGTGTAGGAATAATCAACTACAATTTAGTGTTGAATCTACTATCAAACTAGTGCGGAGTTTTAAAATACTCCTTTTTTTTTCATTACGTACTGGTAATTATAATGAAGACTTGCTGAATTGCAAAATATTCCCCTATGCATATTAACTGAATTAAAAATCCAAACAAAAGTTTGGTGCTTTTCAGTCGGTCAACACGAATTTACCCAAATTACATGAGATTAATAAATACACTAGGATGAACAGGCGACTGTTACAAGTGCCCGAGTGAAGTTGTAACTGCTCGTTGCTGTAGTACGGAAGACACCCAAATCAGATAAGTAGCCTATATTATTACAGTACAATCAAAATTGACCATTCTTAACAACCATAGAGTCACTCCATACAGAAAAAAAATCCGAAGTTCTATCACCACCATTTCACCAAACATCATATAGATCACCACTAATATATACCGACAAGTTGCATTACCAATATTGCAACTATGTAGGTGTACATATTGTAAATATCTTCACCCATATTTTCAAACATAGATTTTACAGCCTAACTGTAATGGATCTGATGATGATCGCTTGACGATCGAAACTGGTCATCCTAGTGTATTTATTAATCTCATGTAATTTGGGTAAATTCGTGTTGACCGACTGAAAAGCACCAATTTTTTGTTTACTTAGGCACACTGAAAAAATGGCTTCAAACCCCATAATAAAAATCCAATATTGTTTTGTGCACTTTGCAAAATATATTTCAAACAAGAAGTTCCGTGACGAACTAAAGAACCTACTTTTCTTAAAATTTAAGATTCATGCCAATGATTAATCTATATGGATCTATCTACAATAATGACGAAATTAAGTTGGTAATATAGAAATTTCAAATTAGTTCGAAATACTGAATACCTGGCATAATGTAGCCTAATAGAGCACTACAGTTGGCAGCCTTGGTGACGGAATATATTCTTAGTTCCATTTCTTAAGGTACAGAATACAACATTTGGTTGAAGTCCAATGGATAGCATGGACATTACATGCAGTTAAACATTGGATCTAACAGCGCGCGTAAAATCATGTTGGCAACAATGTCATGCATGTATTGGTCAGAAATAATCTGAAATAATACGATCTATTGTTGTGCCAATTTTGAATGAAATCCATTAGTTAGTATAGAAGTTACATGCATTTTAAAATTGGACCTATCAGCAGGCTTAGAATCATTTTGGCAACACTGCCATGTATGGCCTCCTGGAAATTAAACTGAAATATTATTGTCTATACGTGTGCCAAGTTTGAAATAGCTCCCATTCATACCTTCCAAGTTATCCAACATGGAGCTCAAATTTCAATTGCAATTTTTCAGCAGTTGGTAGCACTGACATCATTTTCAAATACGGCATTGAGCTATTCAGGTATAGATCTTTACTCCTGCCAAATTTTGTTTCAATTGCTGCAGCCGTTTAGGAGTTGATGGGGGTGGGGTGTGGAACACACACACACAGCCAGCCAGACAGACAGACAGACAGACAGACAGACAGACAGACAGACAGACAGACGGACAGACAGACACACTTTGCCCGGATCGATCTCATAAGTCTACTTTTTCCTCATTTTTGCGAAATGTGAAAAGTAGGCTAAAAATGAATACTAAAATGTTTTCTATGAAATAAGATTTCTATGTTTCTTTTTACATTACGACTGTGCATCAGATGCTTTTCTCAAAATGACATTGTCATTCCAGAATAGCTAGTTGCGGATAGTAATAATTGAAAGTATTTCAAGACCGGTCCGAGAATAAAATTGCATAGAGGCCCTTAAATTCACTCGGTAGTCCTGTTGATAACCTGTATTTATGTGATGACTGTAGTAGTGTGTGTAGCTCTATTAGGGACAGGGATGGGGTAGGTGCCCCGGGACTGGCATTTGCCAGGAGGGAGTGTGGAGAAACTAGGGAAAAAGTTAACTCAGGACAGCCACTCTCAGCGCCGAGATTCTAACCTCCGGACTTTCTACAGCTGCCCCGGTGGCCGTGGCGCACGATTTAACGAGCCGGGTTTGAACATCACTGTACACCAGGCTTTCTTAACCTTTCTGCGACTGTGTGAGCACCATCCTCAAGCCATACCAAGTACCCGAGCACCATTAAATTGAATACATTAATAATAATAATAATAATAATAATAATAATAATAATAATAATAATAAAAGTAATAATTTTAATAATAATAATAGTTTCTTGGTTTTGAGTCAAAGATACTGAAGATACGTTTCATCCATCGGGAGCCGATCATCTGTCGTATATGACCGTAGAAGCAAACTCTGCGATTTCGCATTGTGTCTGTCATCTTCTCTATCTTAGAGTATATTTCTTGCCTGGATTTTCTGATATAGATGCCATTTTTGCAGTCCGGGCCAAGTATGATGTGTAGGATCTTTCTTTCTTTCTTTCTTTCTTTCTTTCTAAATTCGCGAGCTAACATTTCTCGGATAGGATAAGACATTCAGATGCATATAGCGGTACTGGTTTGATGACAGTGTTGTAGTGACGAATTTTGTGTTCATAGAAAAGCACTTTTTGTTACATAGCATTAACGTCCAGAAAGATCTTAAAGAAATGGGGATACGAGGATGCACAAGACTGAACTCTTTATAGAGCAGCCATCAAGACGTTTGGGACTTTCCGGGACGAAAAAGGACAACTGGAGCGAAATGGACAGAAGAACGTCGTGCTAAAAACCGTGAGCTCATGAAGTTGTCTATGAACAAATGCCAGAATGTAAAATGAGGCTTATCGTGGTCCCTAGTTGGCCGATTAACGAAATTGAATTAATGAATATTAATGCTGCAACAGACACTATAAAACAGCAGTCTTACCAGAACCCTTATACGCTTCAGAAAAAGACAGCAATCAAGGGAAGAACAAAAATTAATGAACTAGAAAAACATGAGATAATAATGAGAAAGATCCACGGGCCAGCTCAGAAAGAGGGAATATGGATAAAGAGACCGACAATAGAACTACATAAACAGTCAGAAACGATTACAAACACCGTCAGGAAAAGAAGTGCAAAATTTTATGGACTCATACATAGGATGAACGAAGACAGACTCAACAAGAAGATTTTTAATATTTGTATGTGTGTACACTGAAAACCAATTGGGTCAAGGAAACCGTGAAGGACCTCAAGAAACTAAACATCTCTACAGACGACAAGGCAGACGGGAAAATATACAGGGGGCGTGGTGGCGCAGCGGTCAAGCTGCCCGCCTCTCACCAAGGCAGATCTGGTTCGATTCCCGATCAATGCATGTGCGATTTTCAAAGTGAAATGCCATGTCCTTTGGTTCGGATTACAACCAAATAGGAGGTCCCGTGGCTTATGATCTCGCGATTAACGGTCACGTGAAACTACAATCTTCCTTCCTTCCTTCTTTTGGAAAATATACAGACACATCAGAAAACAGAAATTTGAGCAAACGCTCAAATAGAAACGAACAGGAAAGAAGTGGACAGAAGAGAGAAAGAGGAAACACAGTAAATATATGAGAGGTATTTGGGAAGAAAGAAGAAAGAGACAGAAAAAACATGAAAATTGATTGCGTATTAACGTTCTCCTTAAAGGGGAATTAACGATGATGATGATGATAATAATAATAATAATGAAAATAATGCTGCAACAAGCTTGAGCCTCTCTCTCCTTTTCTTATCTCTTTCTCCTTCAGTAGTGCTGAAATAGTTAGGGATTCACCGCTCACCAGTCACGCTGCAACTTGCAGATAAGATAAATTTATGTGCGGTCAGTCGAGTGGAATCAGTATATTTCATGTTACTAATAAAATTAGTTCAATTAATTGTATTATTTATATTTGTACTCGTATTTCAGAAAATGATAATATTTCTGACTGTCAAAACTTGTAATGAAATAGTACATTATGCAACGAGCCTATAATGGCTATAATTAAGACACGAGTATAATTTCCATAAGAGTGTCTTAATTACCATTATAGGCGAGTTGCATACGACTGTTTATGTTGGACGATAATTATAACTATTTTATGTTCGAACATAAATATTCATAATATCTATCGAGATTTCGCCAGTTGTATGTACTGAACACAGCGCATGGGACGCAGAGAATACCATGGCCTCCCCGAATACCCCTCTATGACACTATGTAGCCACGCAGTGAAATTTATAATAGAAGGCCGTGGAAGTCAGCGCAGGTGCGATGCTATCCTTACCTTATTGGTCACACAACTTGAGCTCTGATTGGTGGGAGAAACTGTTTCATAATGAAGAATGGTACTATAATGACCCTCATTATGATACAGTTTTCTGACATATAATATTTACATTTCGACATGGTCGAACATAAACTCTATTATTCCAGTTCGTGCAACATAATTTGGATAGAAGAATGGATCTCAGGGGAGCTTGTGCTCGCAAGTACTAGGTTGAGAACGTCTGCTGTACACTATTAAAATGATTAAACCAGATGGTCATAGAATTTCAATTATGAGCAAATAATAAAACATGGGAGACAAGAAACCATTGAAGAACACCAAGTAATTAAATGAATTCATAAAAAAGGGTATTTAATTATACGTACTTCCTCATTAGACGTTCCACCTTGTCTTTTAATTAACGAATACAATAGGACACATTGGAGCAGAGCGTCCCTCTTGCTTCTTTTGTCTATTCACCTTCGTCAACTCTTATTTTAATAAAGCCTACTCCAGGATTTTAATAAATATAGTTGTTTTTTTCCTTCGTCTATTTTATCTTCTCGGCTTTTGTTTTAAACGAAGTTAACAAGACAATAGATTGGACAGAACTCGCTTCTTCTATATTAAATAACTACCAACCCGCCCCGGCTTCGCCCGATCTCTTAAACGGTTTAACCAGCGTAAGCTTAAAAGGCGTATTTTTAGCCTACTTTCGATTTTTGCAAAAAATGAAAGTAGACTTATGAGATCAACACAGGGCGAAAAAAAGTGTGTCTGTCTGTGTGTGTGTGTGTGTGTGTGTGTGTACTCTGAATGTCTGTCCCCCCCCCCCCCTAATCAATTCGAATACGGTGAACGCGAATTGAACAAAATTTGGTACACAGGTAGCACTAGCTAAGGACACCTCAGTGTCATGTTTTATATCGCCGCCATCTTGATGGAAACGTAATGGCGGCCACACAAATGTTCAAAGCTTAAATCAAATTACGACTAACCTAATCATCCGATCTCTACCAAATTTTGCAACAACATACCTTTATGGGGGAAGCATCCTTTGACCAAACTAATAGGTCATCAGCCTAATAGTTTGCGGATGGCGGCCATCTTTGTGTCAAAATCGATTGCCCCTATTAATTCGAACACGGTGAAACCGAATGGAACGAAATTTGGTACAGAGGTAGTACTAGCAAAGGGCACCCCAGTGTCATGTTTTATATCGCCGCCATCTTGACGGAAACGTAATGGCGGCCACACAAATGTTCAAAGCTTAAATCAAATTACGACTAACCTAATCATCCGATCTCTACCACATTTTGCAACAACATACCTTTATGGAGGAAGCATCCTTTGACCAAATTAATAGGTCATTAGCCTAATAGTTTGCGGATGGCGGCCATCTTTGTGTCAAAATCGATTCCCCATATTAATTCAAACACGGTGAAACCGAATGGAACGAAATTTGGTACAGAGGTAGCACTAGCAAAGGGCACCTCAGTGTCATGTTTTATATCGCCGCCATCTTGACGGAAACGGAATGACGGCCGCCCAAATGTTAAAAGTTTAAATCAAATTACGACCATCCTAATAATTTGATCTCTACCAGATTTTGCAACAACATGCCTTTTTGTGGAAAGCATCTTATGACTGACTACAAGGTCATCAGCCCAATAGTTTGCAAATAGCGGCCATGTATGTGTGCAAATCCATTCCCCATATCAATTCAAACACGGTGAAACCGAATTGAATTTTTTTTTTTTTTACAGAGGTAGCACTAGCAAAGGGCACCTCATATCCATGTTTAATATCCCTATAGCACGTTGTATTTCAACAAGCTACTACAACCAACATTCAATTATACTCCTTGAAAAGGACAAAGAGTTATAACAATACCCATGCATTTAGGAGAAAGTAGGCTATATGTTCTTTACTGAACATCTTGTTTCGATTTCAATGAACTACGATCTATATCAGTTTTCCGTCTCGGCTTGATGAGTTAAAATCACTGACTGGACTATTAATTATATTATCATGGAGATGCATGTGCAACGAATTCTTGTCAGACGTATTTAAGAATGGTGAGGTGCATGAAACACAAATACCCCTTCCGTCACATCTAAACATGACTGTGTATTCTGCGTAACGAAGGCTAAAACTGCGGTGATAGGCTCACTCGCTAGCTAGTTCGAAAACAGTCACCAAAGCTAGTAATTAAATACAGATTGTTGAAGAAATTAAAACGTAAAAACACTTATAGTGGGCGATGTATTGAAGATAGAGATATGCTGTCCTGCACTTTTTGTAGAACTTTTCATGCTGAACCTAGTATATAGATATTTTTAACGGCTTAGCCAGCGTGCGTAAGTTTAAAAGGCGCACGGACGGTAGGTTTTCTTCTTTTCGACTCGATTCACTGAAATCGTTACTGCTCGGCTTCATTTGGTCATAAATGACTGTTTTTCTACAAAACCTTCATAAAATGCGTAAACTTGAACCATTATAAATTGATCACAGTTTTATCCGTATTGACTAATGGTAATCTGTAATTACTAGCATTACCCATCGCGGGTTCTCCCGCGAATATTCTAGTTGTAAAGAGTACACTTAGCAAAATCTCAATCATGAATGCTATGACTGATTTATCCTTGGTATGAATAACAGACTTTATCAATTCAGCTACTGGTGCAGTGGTTAGGGGTTTGTCATTCCTTCATAGGTATATCAGAGCGAAGTTAGCTTTCTGGGAATATCACAGACACTGTTAATTTAAGGGCCTTTAAATATGGTTTTCGGAGACCCTTTATAGTCGGGTGAAAAAGACCTTTCGTACCACACTCACACGTGAAAATTGCGTGAAAAAATTCTAGAGTGCCCCTTGACCCCCTTAAGCGCATTATACTGTATGTATTGATGAATTTTACAGCTTAATTTGGTTCAGTGATAACCTTATAACCATCTGGAAACTTTCACACCCTAGCGCGCTAACCACGGAGCCGGACGACTGATGAGTTAAAGCCGACACACTAACATAGTCATCGCAATAACTCAGGTTATCAGATGAATTATTCTCTCACACACAAGTACACCAAGATGTTGCAAAGCCCTTTGAGAATAATATTTACTGTACTGTTCAGTTTCAGCAGTTAGGGTGTGTTGAATACCTCTCACCATATTACTAGTGCTGAACCAAAGAAGTAGGGGAATTCGTAACGTTGACTCGAAGATGAAACCTGAATGCTGTGAAAATACGGTCGCCCTTATTAAGCGATCTTCTTACGCTCCAAGGCATTCTAGATGCGAACAATAGAGGACTCGACAGTCAACGGCAGGGAGGGTGAAGCGCTAATAAAGATAGGTCCTTAAGGAGGGGATGAGAGCTTTTACTTTCTTCTATATTTGAAGTCTTTAACCTTTTCTTAACTTATGGCGTACTGACTAGCGTTCTTAGATCTTTATTACATAATGACCGTTCTTCTAGCAATAGAATTCGGCACACATCTTTCTACTCTATCCGTCACAGGGGAGGCCCGGGTTCGATTCCCCGCTCTGCCAAGAACCTTATTTCTGGTCTGAGGGCTGGAACGGGGTTCACTGAGCCTCATGAGGCAGAACTGACAAGCAGTGAGTTCGATTGCCAACCTCAGCCATCTTACAAGTGGTTTTCCACTTCTACTTTGGATAAACGGTGCCTAACATAAGACCACGGCCTCCTCCTACCCAAATACTAACCCTAACCACGAATACACACACTAGTAACTTACAATGACACAGGTTATAAGTCATATTCCACACTCACACCCAAGCACACGGGGCTACATGGCCACGATGTTGCCCAACCCCTAAATGAATTAACATCAAACTTTTTTCAACGAAGAGCTAAATCAACGGTTTAGAAAATTGGCATTTTGCATCACACAAATATGAACGTCTGTTTCACCAACGAATGAAGAAAATGATTCCGTCGCGCTGATCGCGTAGATCAATGGTGTAAGGTCACGCTCATGATACCAAAATCGTGGTTTCGAACCCTGCTGTAAGGGGCGTGACAGCGCAGCAGTCAAGCTACTTGCCTCTCACTGCGGCGGACCAGGTTCGATTTCTGGTTAATGTATATGGGAATTTCGAGGTGAAGTGTCACGTTCGATGGTTCGGAATTCACGCAAAAAAGGAGGTCCCGTGACTTTAGATGGTGGCGGCTGAGGCCTTAATTTAGGAACCATCCCGGCATTTGCCTGGAGAGGAAATGGAAAGGCACTTCAAGGATGGCCGAGATGCGAATCGAGCCCGCCTTTTTAATTTTTCCCCCAGGGACTCAAAGCGTGTGGGACGTGGGTTGGCGACCACGGGAACCCAGCTGTGTCCGGCATTGCTACTGCTTATTTGCGCTGGACCCCTCTGTCATCTTTCCTGCCGATCTCCCTTGGCCAACACTTGTTCTCTTGTGATCCCGACGGTATTAGAGTATCCGACGCCTAGAGAGTATTTCACTTTCCCGCCTTAATTTGCTCTTGTGTTATCATTCCTGATCCCCTAATTCATCGAGGGGTCACACCACTTCTGTTTCTTTTAATGGTATCTCCTGCCTTCTGATCAAGGCCCTCAAGGAGACAGGGTGTAAGTAGCCCCACCACGTATGGTGCAGCCTGGATAGTGCTACACCCTCAAAGGCTCACGGCTGGTGAGTTCGGGATTTGGCGACCCCCAGGGATTCCTGAGCAGGGTCCGGTTCTTCCTCTTTTACCATTGCCATTAGGGTGGACCCTCTCTTCTTTCCCTTTCCTGCTTTTACGAAGTCCCTTAATTATCATTTTTCGAAGGTTGAAGGCATTTACTTTCCTCCCGTCTTTAATTTACCTTATTATTCTGTTTTTCCCATTTCCTCTCCTTTATAGTTCTTTATAGTTTCCCTTTTATTTTCATTGTCACGATCACACAAACAATTATGGGCCGATAACGTAGATGTTAGGCCCCTTAAAACAACAATTATCATATATTCTCAGTTTAGCCTCACAAGGCTGAGTGTACCCCATTCCAGCCCTCAGAGGAGAATTACATGTCTTCGCAGAACCGGGAATCGAACCCGGATCTCCAGGGCGACAGCGAATGATGCTAGCCTCTACACCATGAGGTGTGGAAAATAAAAATGCATGAAATAAAACTGTATTATTAGCCTATTTTCATTTTTGAAAAAAACAATAGGCTTATGAGATCACCTTTTGTCCGTGTGTCTGTCTGTGTGTGCGTGTGTGCAGTTGTGAGGATTTTTGTGTGTCCTCCCCTAATAACTTCTAAACGGCTCGAGCGATTCCAATGAAACTCGGCAAGTTCATAGTACTATTCCGTGCGACCCCGACCGTGCCCTTCAAATTTTGTTACGTCTCACCAATCCAACAAGGCGGCTGTGCGAAATATTTCACCAGCATTCAATATCTCCGAAACTATTAACAATA
Organism: Meconema thalassinum; assembly: GCA_946902985.2. Taxonomy (NCBI): domain Eukaryota; kingdom Metazoa; phylum Arthropoda; class Insecta; order Orthoptera; family Tettigoniidae; genus Meconema; species Meconema thalassinum. The sequence goes on along the minus strand of OX336393.1, from coordinate 284,894,477 downwards.
TCACCCTAGAATTCTGTACGGTGATAAAGGGAACTATTAGAAGTTCACCTATGAGACTTTTGAAAACCTGGTAGCTACAAAACCAACATGGCGGCCAAGCGAAGTTGTGACTTTTAAATGCAGGTTTCTCGCCATTCAACCAACCAAACGCAATAAACCTTGGTACGGTATATGTGTATACACATTGTAATACACCGACATCCCTCTTTGTTCAATTGTTTACATAACCTCAAGATGGCGGCTGTGCGAAATATTTCACCGGCATTTTATATCTCTTAAACTATTACCGGTATCACCATGAAATTTTGTACGCAGATAAAGAACACTACTGGAAGTTCATCTATGGGTCTTTCAAAAACCGGTTAACTACAAAACGAACATGGCGGCCACACGAATGTGAAAGTTTTAAATAGACTTTTCTCGTGATTTAATATTCCAAACGCAATGAAATTACGTACAGCAAATGTTTATACACATTTTAATACACTGGTATCTAATTTAGTTCAATTGTTTATATAACCTCAATATGGCGGCTGTGCGAATTTCGAAAGTTAAGTTTTTATTTCTTGTGTTCTAATCATGCGATCGAAATCAACATTTGCATAATGAACGTACACAATAATCATCATCTAATAGTACATAACCCTATGGCCTACATATATTAAAATCCAACATGGAGACATCCGAAATATTTAGACGGTTCTTAATATCTATTAATCTACTACAGCAATCAAACTGAAATTTTGTAAGTGTATAGATACTATAAGCATAAGTTCACCTATGGGACGTTCAATAACCTGGCGAGCACTAATCCGACATGGCGGCGACGCGAAATTTAAATATTCAAATGGACGTTTCTTGCGTTTTAACCATCCGAGCGCAGTGAAACTTGATACGAAATATCCTTATACAAAGTTTTTTCGACCGGCACCTAATTCATTAAATTATTTTCATAACCACAAGATGGCAGCTGAGTGAAATTTTAAAATCCCGCTTTTATTTCTTCTCTCCTAATCATGCGATTGAAGTTTGAATAAAATACCTACACAATAATCTTCATGTAAGAGTAGATAAATCTAAGGCCTATAATATAACAATCCAACATGGTGACCATCCAGAATATTTAGACGGTTCTCAATATCTACGAATCTATTACAGCAATCAATCTGACAATTTGTATGTTGATAGAGGCAATTAATATTTGTAGGATATATGAAAATAGGCTGTATAGTTCTTCACGGAACTACTTGTTTTTCTTTCCTGCTTGAAGGAGAGCGGGACATTTATCCCACCCGTCCCGACGCCCCGGGGATCCGGTCTGGTCCCGGAACATCCGGGACGTGTACCAAAGCAACTCTTGGTTGGTTGGTTCCTTAGTTTTGGGGCTGCGACAACGCGGCCATGTAGCCCCGTGTTCTTTGGGTGTGTGTAGAATCTGTCTGATAACCGGTGTTAATTGTGATGGCTGTATTAGTGGGTGTATCTGTTTTAATTCAAGTAAGGACTGCAGACATTCAATTTTTCCAAGTAGTTCCTACTTTTGCCGCCGAACGCCACCGTCAACGACCAAGTAGTTCAGAACTTAGTTACCATATGCCACCGCAGTCGGCTCTTGACGACGAACGTAGGAACCTAAGAACGTTAGTCAAATGTTTAACCTATATATATAATTAATTTAGCTTCACACAGGTGTAATTAGTGGAAGGTTCTTTAACGTGCCATAAATCTATGACATGGGACCGCCGGCTTTACTTCCCCTCCGAAGGAAGGCATACTGAGGGATTTTTAACTCTAATTTACATTTTGAATATCGTGATGATTACGGAATTATGGATCTTCATTTGCAATTCGTGTTGAAGACTCGATCCTCGATCCTCAATATCCTGCTGCAATAACTTCAGAAGAAGGCAGAAGAAATGCTATTGATTTTATGGCGTGACGTCATGTTGGGTGCCATCTGGCCACACAGTATTTACAAGGTGCCACCCGCTCTCTCTCGCATTCCCAAAAGTCTGGGCTCCGACCAACGCCCCGGCCCGCCAGAGCCCTCCTAACGACCAACATAAAACTTTATGAGCAAGGCATCGACCCAGCATTGCCATGGCAACGGGACTCTCACCCCATCCCCCACCACGGTGCGCGCACCGCGTCTTCCTCTCTCACAACTAACGAAGCCAATATACTAAAAAACATTATATATATTATATTGCTGTTCGATCGTATTCCTCGACTTACCTCGCGCAGGTTAAGGAAGGTAACTGCCCACGGAACATTTAAAGACGGAGCTGTCGAAACAAGGCACTAGGACATCCGTCATCAGCTACGTGCACTTAGATATGGAGCATGGATTTGAATTGACGCAAAAGCCGTTTTTACCCGTTATATGAGAAAGCAGCTCATGACAGGCATGTGCTGGCGTAAGGTTTGCATATATCCCATGTTCCGGCATATTTTTTGTTTATTTCAAATTTTGCCTTCTTTAATTTACAAAATCTTGTCTTTCCAGTAGTTTCCCCTGTGTATCTGGCGGCTCGTAGTTGGTAGCATGCTGAGCTTTTATGCCTAAGGTCACGGGTTCAAACCCGGCCGAAGTCGTCGGATTTTTTAAGAGCGTTAGAAATCCCTCAGTATGCCTTCCTTCGGAGGGGAAGTAAAGCCGGCGGTCCCATACCATACATTTATGGCATGATAAAGAACCTTCCACTAATTACACTTGTGTAAAAATAAAAAATTATAGGTTAGATATGACTAACGCTCGTAAGTTCCAACGTTCGTCGCCAGGAGGCGATTGCGGTGGATTCTAGTAACCAAGTTCAGAACTAGTTGGTCGTTGACGGTGGCGTTTGGTAGCAAAAGTTGGAACTACTTGAAAATTGAATGTCGGCAGTCCTTACTTGAATTAAAAACAGATAACACACGCTAATACAGCCATCGCAATTAACACTGGTTATCAGACAGATTCTACACACACCCAAAGTACACGTGGCTACATGACCGCGTTGTCGCAGTCCCTAAACTGAGGAACCAACCAACCAACCTGTGTCTCTATCTGTGCTCTGTGGTACCCACCGCTTCAGGGTGCCAGTGGCATAGTGTGTTTAGGTTATAGCTGGTACAGTATTTACACTAATACTGACAGCGGACAACCCTGCGCGGATACGGAAATCCACGGGTTTATCTACGGATATCCGCAACATTTTTCACCGTGCGGATATACTCGTAATTTCATGGCTCTGCGGATAGCGGATAAGCTGCGGATAATGTTTTGAGTAAATTTGCGGATAGTTTTTAGAATACAATCCGAACTTGTTTAATTTCATTACTAGGACCCGGATGTTTATGACATATGACATATCATATTTTTTCCGTTATGTCTTTTTCATGATAAATGTAAGATGATTATTTAATCCGGGAATGGCAACGCGGCGCGGCGTGCTGTCAGACCCCCACGGACAGATCTCGAGCTACTGAGCTGCTAATGCTTTGTCTGCTCCCATTCATATATTCGCTTTGCAAGTTGCTCCATGCATCTTGAGTGTTCTTCGTCTCGGAGGAAGTAAACGGCTTGTTAAAGCGACTGGGGTGCTCGTGGACCCTCATGTTACCGTTTGTGGAACATTTTGTGTACATAATTTTGCATTGCTGTGCGGTGTTTTTGGGGTGAGTATTATTCCTACTACGAAATATTATTTAGCATACTAAGTACGATGTGAAATGTTTCACTCTTGCTGACGCAAGAACGTGGTATACACTTTCAATGGAGATGTATGAAGATTCTCAACCTGATGGAACGTATACGTTCCAACACTGCTTCAGACATTATGAGAATTTCAACACCTATTCAGGGGACAGGGAGGAACATAACCGCAGATAACTGGTTTTCTAGCATCACATTAGCCGAAAGACTATTGCAAGCCAATTTAACTTTTGTGGGGACACTGGGAAAGAAAAAAGGGAAGTGCTGGAGGAATTTGTTGCGCAGAAAAAAAAAGTTTCCTTAATATTTGGGTTCCAGGAAAAAATGACACTCGTGTCTTATGCCCCAAAGAAAAAGAAAACTGTGCTAATGTTGGCAACAGTGCAGATTGAACTAAATTATGGTTGACAAGCAGAGCCAGGTCCCAGTAGCAAGTCAAAATGCACTAATTGTCCCAGGGGTAAGGACATAAAGACTTCGTCATTCTGTAATAAGTGTTTACGATATGTGTATAAAACACATGAAAAATGTTTTATGAACCTTGCATTGATGTTCCTGAACACTCGACCAGTAAATCTGATTTGAGACTTACAATGAAACAGAATTGCAATAGAAGTTCATACGATGGCAAACTAAGTTAATGTTGTATCAATGATTTGTATACGTTTATTGATGTGCCAATGACATACCATACGTTGTATTGTAGTCTTGGTTGGTTGGTTCTTAAGTTTAGGGGCTGCGACAACGCGGTCATGCAGCCCCGTGTACTTTGGGTGTGTGTAGAATCTGTCTGATAACCGGTGTTAATTGCGATGACTGTATTAGTGTGTGTTATCTGTTTTTTTTAATTTAAGTACTGCAACTTAGAATTTTTCTAATAGTTCCTACTTTTGCCGCCGAGCGTCACCGTCAACGACTACTAGGTCAAGTTCAGAACTTAGCTACTAGACGCCACCGCAGTCGGCTCTTGGCAACGAACGTAGAAACCTAAGAGCGTTGTTTACATTCTTAACCTATCCAATTTAGCTTCACACAGGTGCAATTAGTGGAAGGTTCTTTAACATGCCATAAATCTATGACATGGGACCGCCAGCTATACTTCCCCTCTGAAGGAAGGCATGCTGAGGGATTTTTAACGCTCTTAAAAAATCCGACGGCTTCGGCTAAAACCTATCTTATGATTTATTTATGAAAATATAATTTAGTGTTCATTCCAGTAACACAGAAGAAGGAAGACTGATGGGAGTCCAGAGACACCCACGTTGCTATTGGCTTTACAGAAATCCACGTTACCACTCCCGGGTTAAACTAATCTCATTCAAATTACGTCATTAAGCATAATTAAGACTCCGAACTGAAAGTGGATGCAATGCTGGCTGTAATTCATTTTAAACATAGCACTGGACATACAAAGCCTAAAGGAACGACTTTTTCCTCAAATGTGTAAATGTGTTGCTTTAATGCGTTACGCTTTATCTAATTGAAAATGTTATTGTAATGTCAGTAGATTCGGATAACAAACGTGGGATGCGGATAACGTTTTGTTTATCCGTGTAGGGTTCTAGTCATGGGGCCAAGTTCTCTGGGAACTCGGTAGACGTGGGCTCGAGCCACACAGTCGACCGTCCTTGAAATGGTTGTCTGTGGTTTCCCAATTTTCAACTCCAGGCAAATGCTGGGACGGTACGTTCTGACAGGGCGCGGCCTCTTCCTTCCGCACCCTTGCCCAGTTTCATTCATCTTCATTCATTTCATCTCTCTTTAACTCCTCTCATGAGGTTGGCGTCAGGAAGGGCATCCGGCCGTAAAAAAAACACACGCCACATAGCCTTTCATCGCATCTCATCCCCAACCCCATTCAAAACGGGAATAATATGGGGTAGACATACACTATTTACTGTACACTAGTGAAATGAATCATAAAGGGACTTTCCCAAGAAAAGTGAGTTTTATTTCCTTATCGAGAAAACCATTTCAGGCAGAAATGTTCAAAATATGACATTTTCCGAAAAATACATCATTATTACACGTTTAACTAAGATGACTTTACTAAAAGAATCGATTTAGAACTCTTTCAATTGTAGTATAATTTTAAACATACATCAGTGGTGTAGTGGCTAGCGATCTTTGCTGTCGCCCTGGAGGTCCGGGTTCAATTCCCGGTTCTACCAAGACATTTTAAATCTGGTGTGAGGGCTGGAACGGGGTATTCTCAGCCTCGTGAGACAAAACTGAGCAGAGGAGAGTTCCATTCCCACATCAGCCATCCTGCAAGTGGTTTTCCGTGGCCCCCCACTTCTACTCCAGGCAAATGCTGGAATGGTTCCTAACTTAAGGCCACGGCCGCCTTCTTCCCAATCCCATCCCCCAATTTACAAATACACATACTAGTACAGACAGTGCTGATAGGTTCAATGCTTAACTGCATGTAACTTCCATAACATACGCTACAATGTATGCCGAAGCGGTTGCACATTTTCAGAGACAGCAGAGGCACTAAGTATCTAATAACTCGCTCTGAACATTTGAGCCGTAGACCCTCAGTACCATATGTCAGAATCCATTTCAAAGAAACTGTAGAGCCCTATTCTTTCAGGTATATTTCATCATGCCACGGTGGGTGAGTGGCTAACGTGTCGGCCTACCGACCCCAAGCTTGCAGGTTCGCTCCTGGCCATGGTAAGTCTTTTTAAAAGGCAACAAAAATCACGACACGCCTGTCATACGTTGTTGGCATGTTAAAAAAACTCATTTGAATTCAGTAGGCCGTGTTCATAATGGCAAAATTAATCTCGGGATTTTCCGCCAACACAAGAAAGTTCCTCCATTCTCTACTAGAAAGGGCTCTAGTTGCAAGGAGCTTAGATATCTAACCTCCTTGACTTGCATAGCACTCCAAGGAAAAGCAAAATTCGACATGCAAGCTGCCCTATGGGCGTCAAATAAGAAAGCTTGCACTCGTACCCGAGGCCATACGATATTATTATATTTCGTTGTTTTATTATTCTGATAAGTATAAATAGATCAATCATTGGCATGTATCTCATATTTTACGAAAAGTAGGATCTTTAGTTCATCATGGAACCATATTTGTATAAAAATATCTTGAATCAAATAAAAACACTCATTCTTCTCTTATAATTCTGATCTAGATAGAAAATTCGACCTAATATATCAGCCATTAGGGTTCAAAACCTGGTCAGGAAGACAGTAATGACAATGGCTATCAACACAGTTCAGTATTATTAAATATGAAATATTATTGTGTGATTTTTACAGGGTGTTCAAAAACAAGGTCACAAAAACGATCCCACAAGTTGGATTTTAGAGATTCTGGTACTCTTTTCTTAGGGACTATTTAAGTTACAGGCCTGATCTATTGTATTGTGTTGGTAACTATGTAGATACTTAAAATAATCTTTATCTTTTCAATTTATAAATTTAAAAAATCATACATTTTAAGAGACAAAAATATTTTTTGAGTTTGTTAATTTTTAAACTGCTCAAAATAATTATTCTGGAAAAACCAATCCGTTCATTTTGTCAAGCCTTAGATTCCAGGAAACAAATGAGTATTCTTGACGAGAGAGTTTCAAGAATAGTGTACCAAACATGAGAAATGTATGTAACTTACTAGAATTGTTTTCTGTGATCTAGTTTTTTTAAAATCGAGTTTACCCTCCAGGGTAGTGGCTCCCACGGACTCAGCGATGGAACTCACCCCTACCGCCTTTTCAGGCAGTGTCCTAGAGCTGGGAACATCTGGTCGGAGTGGATATAACTGGTGAGGTTTGATCAGCACCTCGCCTAGGCGGCGACACCTGCAAAGCGAACAGGGGCCTCAAGACTGAAGTGATTGGAAGGGTAGGATGGATAGGCAAGGAAGATGGAAGGAGGCGGCCGTGGCCTTACAGTAGGGACCATCCCGGCATTTGCCCGAAGACGAAGTGTGAAACCACGAAAAACCACTTCGAGGATGGCTGAGGTGGGAATCGAACCCCCTCTACTCATTTGGACCACCAGAGGCTGAGTAGACCCCGTTCCAGTCCTCATACCACTTTTCAAATTTGGTAGCAGATCCGGGAATCGAACCCAGGACCTCCGGGGTAGCAGCTAACCACGCTGACCGCTACGCTACGGAGGCGACTACCCTGTAAAATACCAGACAATAATATTTCATATTTATTGTTAGCAAGTGGCTTAGAAAGTTAAGATCTTTGTTTAGTGTGAAATTAATAACCATTGACTAAACGGAAATAACAGATTTTTTTATTTATTTACTCATTTAATTATGTAAAATAGGCCATTGTCACAACGCAGTGTCCTTCGTCTATCAAATTTCCTTTCTGAGAATGGCTGGTAATCTAGGTAGACGTCCGTCAGTTCTGGAGACGCTAAGGAACACGCTTCTTATAAATTTAGAAGGCATGTTGTGAAGCCCGGTAGTGGTACGTGGGGTACTGTTGATGAATAGCAATAAGATGTGGTAATGCTTGACAGACTGTGGAGGAGCTACCTGTTATATAGTTGAAACATAGAGATGACTTTAGGGCAGGGGAGGCCAACACACGACACACCACGTGCCACTTGAGATGTAAATGATCTCAAACGTACCACTCTACTTTACCCCCCACCCGATATTTTGCCAGGAAGATAAGGAAAAACATTTCCTTATGTATATTTCGAGTAAAATACCATGAAAAAATATTTTTTAAGGAAACAAGGCAATGATATTACTATTAAAAATATAAACTAATACATGTTCTCACCACCTGTGAAATTGGATGGTGCTCAAGGAATCGTTACCTCTCTGGTAACTCTTGAGGACTGGATGACCTAGAAATCTTTAAATAGATTACGAACCCAAGTTGGCCGATCCAAGGCTAATCAACGGAAGTGGTGCTACTCTACTTTTTTTTAAAAACTATGGCTTTTAGTGCCGGGTGGGTCCGAGGACATGTTCGGCTCGTCAAAGTTTGTAGCTGCTTCTATGCGGACAGCCATGGGGTGAGCTACAAGTACCGTCGCTTGTGGAGTGTTGTCTGGGGAGGAAAGTGTGATTGTAAGGACGAGGAATTGGAAATGGTGCCCACACGCATCATGGCGCGTCTCGCTCGGAAGTGATGGGCTCCATCTCAGCAACGCTGTACAGCTTTTCCCGGAGCGGCTAGCTGGTGAACCATGTGTTATTTCCTCGTACAAATACAAACCGATATAAAATAAGTGAATTAATTTACGTATTTCACAGTCATACAGTATAACTTTTTGATGTATAACGATTACAACGCAACCAAGAACTACATTTTCCAACCACTCCGAGCCGAGAAAAAGTTACCTTACAAAAATGATAACAACTTTGTTTCTTGGACACACACAATTTTGAAATTAATATACCAGTTATACAACATTCCAATGTATATTGTGTTAAAATTTGGATTCGATCTGATGACGGGTTTTTGAGATAATAATTCTTAAATGTGACGCATGGTTGAAACACGCTTAAAAACGTGCACTTTTTGTGTTCCAACTGCGATATAAAAAATATTAAAATATAAATTAAAAATTCCAAACCTACATGAACTAACGTAAAATAGAACGACGAAAATGTTGATGTTATTGGATTTTATGTAGGTCTATTGGTTAGTTCACAAACAACCTTCAAACTCGAGTGCACATAATACTTTGGTCGACAGTAGATACCTCGCTGAGAGGGGAGTTGATATATTTCCAATCATTTTACCGACATTTTTTTAATGCACTGTACTTGATTGTACATAATATTATTAAAGTAATTAATTTTCAAATAAAACAATGTGCTGCAGCACTTCACACATAAGGCAGAGCCGCCCCCTGCTTTGGAGCTGGCATATCTGTTGAGTAAGTTTCCTTCCTTGAATCCTGTTACTAATTCGTTTTAACCAGCCACTTTGCCCGAGAGTGCTAACACGCCCTCTCGTACCTCACCTCGGCCGTCTTGAAAAGAGTTTTTGTAATTTCCAATTTTCACCACCAGGCAAATGCCGGGACGGTTCCTTTCAATAGGTCCACGGCCAATTTCCTTTCAAAATCCCTTCTCTGACCCGTCCTGAAAATAAAATAAATGGTAATTGGCTGCAAAATAAAATTATTAATGTGTTTCACGGGCTCTGGACATCTTATTCATTAGCCTCGTGTATTTAGGTGCGATGAACTTAATAATAATAATAATAATAATAATAATAAGAAGAAGAAGAATAAATATAATAATAATAATAGTCGCCTCCGTTGTGTAGTGGTCAGCATGCTTATCTGCCACCCCGGAGGTCCGAGGTTCGATTCCCGACTGTGCCACAAAATTCGAAAAGTGGTTTGAGGAATGGAACGGGGTCAACTCAGCGTCGGGTGGTCCAAATGAGTAGAGAGGGTTCGATTCCCACTTCAGCCATCCTCGAAGTGGTTTTCCGTGGCTTCCCACTTCGTCTTCGGGCAAATGCCGGGATGAAACCTACCATCAGGCCACGGCTGCCTCCTTTCCTCTTGTCTATCCCTCCCATTCTTCCCATCCCTCATGAGGCCACCTGTTCGCTTTGCAGGTGAGGCCGCCTGGGTGAGGTGCTCGTGCCACCTCCCCAGTTGTATCACCGTGCTCGAAGTTTCAAGCTCAAGGACACTGCCCGTAGAGGCGGTAAATAATAATGTTAACGGTTTTACATCCCTTTTAACAACTGCGGCTGTTAGAGAAGTCGGGGTGCCGGAATGTTCCCCCGAAGGGGATCTTTAATCTACTGATACGGCTCCCTCACATGCCAACTGGCTGCACCAGGATTCGATCCTGCGACCTTGGGCACAGCTGTTGAACTTAAAAGCTATGTTTCTATGATGACTGCAGTAATGTGTGCAACTGTAATAAATTATTATCATTATTAGAGTCGGGAATGGGATAGGCGCCTCGGGACTTGAAATAAGTTACTGGAGGGATTGTGGATAACCCTGGAGATACCACACTCAGGATAGCCACTGTCAGTGTCGGGATTCGAACCTCCGATCTACAGACTTGCTGCAGCTTCCAATGGCAAAAGTTTTAACGCGCACAGCTACACATTATAAGTCGGCATCCCCCAGAACTTGTGTGTGCATGGTATTTGTCTGTTAGCTCTTTGTTGTTGAATATTTAGGGGCACTTAAGGAGGAAGCAAGCTCTACTAAGGGAAGCTAAGAAAATCTTTGCATCACCCTCTTTGCCATTGCACCAAGAATTCTGCCATCCATCACAGCAACGACTGCAATCTAGAAGACCAGAAAGTGTCACTGCGGGGCAACTCATTGCTGCTGGATTTGACCTAAATGGAGGCTGGAAGCTTGAGTGGTCAACTAAAACATTAGGAACAAGTGCCCATCATCTTGATCCCACGAAGAAACCAAACGGCTATGACTTACCGATGAACTTCTGGTGTCGCATCAACAGGCTGAGGACTGGACATGGTTGCAGCGATTATTTCAGGTACAAGTGGGGCTGGATCAGCTCACCAGTGTGCGAGTGTAACCTGGAACAACAGATGATCGAACATCTGGTCCAACGCTGTCCTCTTGACTCGTACCCTGGCATTCCCGACGATTTGTTCACTCTCGCACCCGACTTAACCGAATGGTTGAGAAGGATGGACTTTAAAGTTTGAATATAGCGTGTTATGTATTATTGTATAAATTACCATACGATTAAATAAATTTAGGGGCATGGCGATATGTTGGTCATGTATTCCCGTGTACTTGTGTGTGTGTTGAAGTTGCCTGATAAACTGTGATACTGTGGTGTATGTACTAGTGTGTAATCTAGGTAGGATTTTGGTTAGGAAGCAGCCGTGACCTTACGTTAGGTACCATCCCAGCATTGACCTGGAATAGAAGTAGGAAACTGCGGAAAACCACTTCCTAGATGGCTGAGGTAGGAATCGAACTCACCTCTTCTCAGTTATACCTCAAGAGTCTGGGTGTACTCCGTTCCAGCCCTCAGACCAGAATTAAATGACTTGGCAGAGCCGGAAATCGAAGCAGGAACCTTTGGCGACGACGACCAAGAATGCTAACAGCTACGCAGCGAAGCGGACGATAACTTGTACAGGGATTAGAATGCGGATAACAGCCCCGGGCCTTAAAATAAGGCATCATCGCGGTATTTGCCTGGAGTGAGCGATAAAATCCCTGATATCCGTTGGTTGCCATTGCGGAGTTCCAGGTTCGATTCTGGGCTCTGTCAAGAAATTAAATTCTGGTCTATGGGCTGGGATGTGGTTCACTCAGCCTCATGTGGCAGAACTGAGAAGAGGTGGGTCGATTCCTACCTCAGTCACTCCTAAAAGTGTTTTTCCGTGGTTTCTCACTTCTACTCCAGGTGAAATACCGGGATTGTTTCTAACTTGAGGCCGCGGCCGTTTCCTACCCAAACCCTAGCCTCAATTAAAAATACACACTAATACAGCCATTACAATGACACAGGTTGTTAGACTGATTCCACACATACTCAATTATGCAAGGTTGCATTACTACGATGCCACTAAGTCCTAAAATGAAACAACAACAACAACAACCTGATTTCCAGTTAGGTGCTCCTAAATGCAATCGTGTAGCGTGGTGTAACACGCTTGGCTACGCTGTTGAATATTATTATTATTATTATTATTATTATTATTATTAATAATAATAATAATAATGACAATCTTATTATATAATACGCTAAGGTGTATGTTTCACAAAACTCAAGTTCCTAAACCAGAAGGAGTTAGAAGGTGAGGTTTGAGCCAAAATCTTCCCAATTGTCTCAATAGTACAGGAAAAATCTTGTATTTCTTGATAAGTCAATGGAAATGTATTTATATGTTTATAAAGTGCGTTTACACAAATAAAAAAGACGATAGCCCCTGCCAGCACTGTATCGCGCCGAACCCGCAAAACAGTGAAGCCTGGAGCGTGGTTTAACACATGCGAGATTTATTATTATTATTATTATTGTTTATTTTTGACATCATTATCACGACAAGGCCTTAGCAAGGAACCATCTGTACTGTACTATGTAAATTACACTGTACAGGAACCTCACATTACATTAAGTTCGTGCCCGCACTCTTCACGAGTCTCCCTTATTTATAGGATGAGCTAAATTTCCATCTGAGTCATCTTCGAGCCTTGCTGAGTGATGGACCGGTGTATTTTCACCAAGGAACTTCCTGATAATATGGCAGGTGTTTAACAGAACTGCACAGGGTACAAAAAGCAGTTCTGAACTGCTGTGCCCAAGATCGCGGCTTCAAACCTGGCCGAAGTCGTCGGATTTTTTTAAGAGCGTTAAAATCCTTCAGTATGCCTTCCATCGGAGGAGATGTAAAGCCAGCGGTCCAATTTCATAGATTTATGACCATGTAAAAGATCATTCCACTAACTAAACTTGTGTAAAGCTAAATTTCTAGATTAGATTTCGTTGAAACGCTCTACCAAAGCTCCAACATTCACCACTAGGTGTCAGTGGCATCTGGTACGGTAGCGAAAGTTGGAACTACTTGAAATTGAACGGAACTTGTAGCTCACCCCATGGGTGTCCGCTTGAAGCAGCTGCAGCCTCTGGCGAGCCGAACATGTTCTCGGACACTCCCGGCACTAAAAGCCATACGATAAATAAATAAATAAATAAATAAACAAATATACAGGGTGTAATTAAATATGTGGGAGAGCTCCCGCTTCACTGTGCAGGTTGGTCATTTGTGTTGATAAAATGTACGTTACTACTTACAGTTCTCTACAGAAGGTGATCAAAATGGCTACCACGAGCTGTAATGCAGGCGTCCATGCGTCACATCATTGACTGTCTCACACGCTCCCATATTCCCGGCGTTTGTCGTATCTGCTGTCATCCTCGCTCTATTCGCTGACGCAACATGTCCACGTTATGAATAGGTGTGGCATACACATTGGCCTTTAAATGATCCCATAAGTAGAGCCCTGCGCGGATAAACAAAACGTTATCCGCATCCGCCCCGCATCCGCACGGCTGTTATCCGCATCCGTCCCGCATCCGCATGACTTTTATCCAAATCCGCTAATATTTCAATATTATGTTTAATTTATTAAATCAAGCATAACGTGTTAAACCAACACATTTAGACATTTGAGGAGAAAGTCGTTCCTGACAATTTGCTTCATTGCAAGGAACTTCAAGTTGACATTCCAAGGGACTTCAAGGTGGATGACACTTCTGGTTCCTTGACCTCCGCTTTAGACAAAAAATTGGCTATACTTTTTTGGCTACTTTCGCACTTGTGCCTCAGTAAGTTTGATGTGCCTGATTTGTGTCCTGAATATGAATACACTTTTTTTTACAGGTAAAACATCCTACTATATCGTTCACCTTTTCGTTTCCATTGAAAACGTAACCAAATGTCTGCCATATCGTTGACTTGAGCTTTGTTTCACGCGCTATTGAATATTCACCTTGTTTTATTTTAATATATAGTTTATCCATGTTGGTGAAATGATTTTCATACTCACGGTCGCGGTAACATTCACTACGTGAACATCTCTTGACATTTGGACGGAAATTCCAAGTCAGTCATCATCCTTCTGCTTCTGGACCCATCCATGTTCGCATAGATGATTTCATAGTTGATGTTGCAATATCACAGCCAACGTGCTTCAGTGACAAGTTGGAAATAAATCTACAGATAAACCTGGATCCCGATCTTATGGCTTAGATGGCTTAGATGGCGAAGTAGCTGACACGAGGAATTTAATGATGTCACCACGATGAACTAACAAGCTTATTGGCAGCATTATATCTCGTACGTATAGTAATAATGGCTGTGAGAATTGATGATGATGGGATGTCAAGACCATCTACTACAAACATACGGTACTTAATAAAATATAGTTGAAAGCATATGAGTAAAATGATCTTCTCGTGTATAAGTGCAATACGTGCCTGAATAATTCCTACGCAATAGGCTATAGGAGTATTCCTATTTTAAGCATGAAGCTGTAGATTGGCATATCAAATATGTGATATTAACGTAAGTTTGTATTCTAAAGACTATCCGCAAATTTACTCGAAACCTTATCCGCAGCGTATCCGCTATCCGCACAGCAATGCAAACTATATCCGCGTAGAAGTAGAAGTCTAATGGGTTGAGATCGGGAGAACGTGCAGGCCACTGTGTCGGTCCCTGACGCCCTATCCATTTGTTTGGACTTGAATAGCGACGAAACGTACAAGTGGCATGTGTGCCCTCCACAAATGACCAGCTAGCATCGTACCGCCGTCGGTGTTACGCACACCACAAACAGTGCTTGTAACACGACAACGAACGCACATACACCATATGTTTACAGGACATGTTTTGCTTGTTGTCAGGTCTCTATCAAATTCCCGGAGCTTTCCCACATATTAAGTTACCCTGTATATCTGCGGATGCAGATTCAATACTGATAAGACTACTACGGAGGTTTTTGGGTATAACACTAGTATATGATACAATCATTGAGATTGTAGTCACCCACTCAAGTTCCCACATCATGAGTCCCTCCTGCGGTACTCACAAGCGACCGATCATGAAAATGAACATTCAAATGAAAGAGAATAGACATTAGCAGTGACGAATTCCACTCTAATTCCATAAATATCAATTATTTCTTTAAAACATGACTTTTAACCAAGACGTTCAGTAAAGAACATATAGCCTACTTTCTCCTAAATGCATGGGTATTGTTATAACTCTTTGTCCTTTTCAAGGAGTATAATTGAATGTTGATTGTAGTAGCTTGTTGAAATACAACGTGCTATAGGGATATTAAACATGAATATGAGGTGCCCTTTGCTAGTGCTACCTCTGTAAAAAAATCTTTCAATTCAGTTTCACCGTGTTTGAATTGATATGGGGAATGGATTTGCACACATACATGGCCGCTATTTGCAAACTATTGGGCTGATGACCTTATAGTCAGTCATAAGATGCTTTCCTCAAAAAGGCATGTTGTTGCAAAATCTGGTAGAGATCAAATTATTAGGATGGTCGTAATTTGATTTAAGCTTTTAAAATTTGGGTGGCCGTCATTCCGTTTCCGTCAAGATGGTGACGATATAAACATGACACTGAGGAGCCCTTTGCTAGTGCTACCTCTGTACCAAATTTCGTTCAATTCGGTTTCACAGTGTTTGAATTGATAGGGGGAATCGATTTGCTCACATACTTGACCACCATCTGAAAACTATTGGGCTGATGATCTTGCATTTTGGTCAGAATATGCTTCACAGATCAAGATATGTTGTTGCAAAATTTGATAGAGACTAGATTATTAGATTGGTCGTAATTACATTTTAGCTTTTAACATTT
Source organism: Meconema thalassinum (assembly GCA_946902985.2). Lineage (NCBI taxonomy): Eukaryota > Metazoa > Arthropoda > Insecta > Orthoptera > Tettigoniidae > Meconema > Meconema thalassinum. Next base: position 284,878,427 of record OX336393.1, on the reverse strand, counting down.
GGGTGGCCGCGAGTACGTTTCCGTCAAGATGGCGGTGATATAAAACATGACACTAAGGTGCCCTCTGCTAGTGCTACCTCTGTACCACATTTCGTTCCATTCGGTTTCACCGTGTTAGAATTAATAGGGGGAATCGATTTTCACACAAAGATGGCCGCCATCCGCAAAATATAAGGCTAATGACCTATTAGTTTGGTCAAAGGATGCTCCCTCCATAAAGGTATGTTGATGCAAAATTTGGTAGAGATCGGATGATTAGGTTAATCGTAATTTGATTTAAGCTTTGAACATTTGTGTGGCTGCCATTACGTTTTCGTCAAGATGGCGGTGATATAAAACATGACACTGAGGTGCCCTTTGCTAGTGCTACCTCTGTACCAAATTTCGTTCCATTCGGTTTCACTGTGTTCGAATTAATAGGGGGAATCGATTTTGACACAAAGATGGCCACCATCCGCAAACTATTAGACCAATGACCTATTAGATTGGTCAAAGGATGCTCCCTCCATAAAGGTATGCTGTTGCAAAATTTGGTAGAGATCGGATGATTATGTTAGTCGTAATTTTATTTAAACTTTGAACATTTGTGTGGCTGCCATTACGTTTCTGTCAAGATGGCGGCGATATAAAACATGACACTGAGGTGCCCTTTGCTAGTACTAAGTCTGTACCAAATTTCGTTCCATTCGGTTTCACTGTGTTCGAATGAATAGGGGGAATCGATTTTGACACAAAGATGGCCGCCATCCGCAAACTATTAGGCCAATGACCTATTAGATTGGTCAAAGGATGCTCCCTCTATGAAAGTATATTGTTGCAAAATTTGGTAGAGATCGGATGATTATGTTAGTCGTAATTTGATTTAAGCTTTGAACATTTGTGTGGCCGCCATTACGTTTCTGTCAAGATGGCGGCGATATAAAACATGACACCGAGGTGTCGTTTGCTAGTGCTACCTTTGTACCAAATTTCGTTCAATTCGCGTTCACCGTGTTCGAATTGATAGGGGGGGGGGGGGCAGACATTCAGAGTACACACACTCACACACACACACACACACACACACACACAGAGAGAGACTCACACACACACACAGATACACTTTTTTTCGCCCTGTGTTGATCTCATAAGCCTACTTTCATTTTTGGCAAAAATCGAAAGTAGGCAAACAAATGTACGAAGTGTGCGATTTGCAGATACTGTTGATGTATGAAAATACGCTCCATAATTGCTGTCCACTTCACATTTTGGTCGCTGTGACGTCTGTTTCATGTCATTTTAACATTATGAGGTCCTTCCTTTATCATTTTGCATGGATTTCAGAAGCAGTAAATCAAAGGAATGTGTACTCAAATCGTATAATTTCATAAATGTCGAATAGTCGGTGAGTGTTACAGCACACTCAGCACACAAATGACATTATTAGTGACAAATTACCTTCTAATTTCTTAAATATCAATTTTTGTAAAACCTATTGGGAAAAGTGTGGTTTATGAACATGCGAGGTTTCTCGCACGGGTCCGCTTTATCTCAATTGCCAGCTCTGTGTACTTTGATATTTTAGTAGCAGCTGTTTGGATGATTTGTGAGTTGGGACATGCGATATCTATTGGTAATGCCTCTCGGTGTTCTTTATTGATGACAATGATATCTGGCCGGTTGTTACTGACGGCATTATCTGTCACAGCTCCTCGGTCCCAGTAGTTGGCAAGGTAGGATCAACCCGATATAATCATGGAGGAAAGAACGGAAGGAGATGCCTTCGCTGCGCTGCCTAGTGCAATCTGCTGAAGCCAAACGGTACGCGCACTTTGGGTAGCAAGAAAATGGCTGCTTAAAGCCGTAAACCACTCCAACTAGTCTTGGATTTTAGTGACATAAAACTGCAATGACAAGTGAAGATTTTTCTTGGATAGGCAGAATACACTCTGTACATCACGGTACTTGGCACAAATAAGCTGCGTTATCGTTTGAAAAGCCAATTTAAATAGAAATATGGGAGCACCTTTGTAAGGCTAGTTTTGTAAGAAAGACGCGGCAAAACTTAATAATACGCTGAAACACTGATTCAATTGAATAGCCTACAGGTGTCTGAAGATGCGAGTTATACCAAAGACGGAATATCTTGGGAACTATCATAATGATGCCGTACTAATCACGGTATTTACACCAAATTGATTTTTAAGTTCTTATTGGTGTTGAGGCATTCATCAGTATTTAGGCCTAATTTCAAGCACTGCCACTTTCACTCATTTTTCGTACACATTTTGATATTCAAGAATGCGAACCTTAAAATTAATAAACAGGGCACTTTTCGATTGGTACAACAATATGCAAGCCACGGAACACCGAATACAAGTTAAGGTTACGCCCACTTTCGACGCAGCGCTTGGCTTCACTCAAATGAGTTCAGGGCATCTCCTCTTATTCATTCCTCCATGAATATAATGTGTTGAATGTTCTCACAACATTTGACACAGCGGCGACACGTCTCACTCTCTGTTGCTGAATCCTTGATGATAAATAAATTTTCGATAGCTTCGAGTAGCTTATTATTATTATTATTATTATTATTATTTGCGAATGCAAATGCATGTTGGCCGATTCATGGGCAACAGCCGAGTGGAAAACCCCTGCGAGCGACGGTGCTGATATATAAATACAGGGCTATTCAAAATGATTGTCGGGGTTACAAAAATTCATAATTAATTAATATATAATTAGGATCACACTACAATTTCACTATTTCTGCTTTGTAAGTAATTTGTAGCTTATTATTATTATCGCATTTAGGAATACTGCAGTCTCAGACGTTAATTTTATTGTAGACGACAAACAAGCAAGAAGTACTCAAAGTAAGAATTCGGAGACCAGTGCTCACTTAACTCTCTCAAGAATACGATTTACTGCCTTAATATCCCATAATTCATCGCCAAAAAAAAGTTGTTTTGGTCAAGTGAGGCAAGCGCTTTGTTTGTGATACCGATGGTTTCAAGACAATCGAGAGAATGGCTAAATAAAGGCTAAAGAAGGAGAGAGGCTACAAGAAACGGAATGTACGTTTCATTCCTCAAGACATTCTCCCGGTATCCTGTTTTTAGCTTCTCACTCTTAGAATGCGCTACTCGCAGTCATGTCCTGACCAAAATGTTGTTCGCCAAGTCCACTTCTTGATCTGGTTGCCATTAAAGAAGCTCGTGTTGGTCATTGTTCCAATGTTTTTCTTTCTAACTGGGCAATTATTCTAATAAATTGACAATTTATTCATGATTAATTGTGAGTCGTGAATAACAAATCATTCGTCTATCGCGAATAAACAATGTATTCGTCCTTTTCGACCAATCTAATTATTTTTATGAGTTTAGAATTTTCAATGTTCGGATGATGATAATAATACTAATAATAATAATTATTATTAATAACCAAACTCCAGAAAGCATACCGAATTACGTGGAATCACTATAATAAAACAGTGATATCACGAAATGTAAGACTACGGCACTACCAGACAGTTGTTCTTCCGGAAGCCTTGTACGCCTCCGAAGCTATATCTCTAGCAGGCCACTCTCAAATTGGTGAAATCGAAATCCAGGAACGTAAAATTCTCAGGAAAATATATGGCCCCGTTTATGTTAATGGTAGGCCTATATGGATTATGGAAAACCCACACACTTGTACACAGTAATCAATAAGTTCACTGATACCGTGCGTATGAGACGATTGAAATTTTATGGTCACATCTGCAGAATGGACAACACCAGATATGCATAAACTGCTTGATATAATTAATTCAAAGAAGGTCAAAATCAGTTGGTTAGAAGAGATCAAACAGGACTTAAAAGAAATAAACATTACAGAAAATAGCATCATAGATCGCAAGACTTTTGGAACTCTAGTTTCACCGAAAGAGCTAAAAAGACCACTGGAAAGAAATGGAAGGAGGAACGTAAGAAGGGGCATAGTGAGTTCATGAGAAGATTGTGGGAGGAGAAGAAGAGGAAAACACTATCAAACCGAGTCAACAAGTTCAAACGCGCTCCCTCGAAGAAAGAAGAATTATAACAATAATCCATTCATTTCCATTTCAGACTGTTTTGCCTTTTATCTGTTAAGTTTTGAAGTTATTCTTTCAGTGTTGCCTAAACAAACTCTCAGTTGTAACTCTTCAGTCCGCCCAGAGTGTTATTTACTTATTAATCATATATTATATACAGGGTCATATTAATACATCAGCAACATCGTGCTCGGAGATTTTCCACTCGGGCAACAGCCGAGTGGAAAACCCCCGCGAGCGACGATGCTGATATATAAATACAGGGTTATTCAAAATGATTGTCGGGGTTACAAAAATTCATAACACACAGTGCAATTGACGTAGGAAGATGAATCGTGTTTATTGTGTACTCTAACTCAAAAAGTTTTTTTTACATGCATTACAAATGCTCGATATGTGCGCCTCTGGTCACTCTACACACATCAACTCGAAAGTCCATCTCTTCCCACACACGCCCCAACATGTCAGTCGTGATGGTGTCGAAGGCGGCTTGGATACGCTGCTTCAGTTGCAGAATATTCGCTGGTAGAGGAGGAACAAATACCTGATCTTTGACATACCCCCACAGGAAGAAGTCACACTGTGTTAAGTCTGGTGACCTTGGTGGCCAGGGTAAGAGCATCTGATCATGTTCCGTTCCACGTCCAATCCATCGTCTTGGAAGTTCTTGATTTAAAAATGCTCTAACATGCAGTTCCCTGCTGCCTCTTGTAGTCGATTTCTTAGGACTACGGAGATAAACATCCCTGATCGGATTAATGTCTGCTTCTGACACGCGGGGACGGCCAACGCTTTTCCCTTTACACAAGCAACCGGTATTCACGAATTGCACATACCATCTGCGAATAGAATTGTCGGAGGGGGTGGGGGGGGGTCTTTCCCGTACGTCGTAAGAAAATGGCGCTGGACTATGGTAACGGACCGGTGTTCGGGTGTTGATGAAATTCGAGAATACAAAACGCCTTCTCCTTACCGCTGACCGCCATTTTTTCAAATACTGCTGTTACTGTCATCTGGTGGTTATACATGGTACTAAATCGATGTAGAACAAAACTTTGAGAGTTAGTGTAACCGTTACTGCAACAATAACAATGGTATGTTGTCCACTGTTTCTACAAAAAATTCACGAAACTCCGACAGTCATTTTGAATAACCCAACCCTGCATATTGTACCCCCACCCTGTCATTGGGCACATTCGTGTTGACCGACTGAAGAGTTACAACTGACAGTTTGCCTTTCATCCTTCGGTTCAGTCTGGAAGCCTCTGTTTGCGAACAATATGCCTCCATGATGCCCCAATTGCAGTTAGCAATGCATCTGCACCTCTTACCTTGAAATTGTTAAATGAATCTAACCATCTCCTCCACTCCACCAGTGAAACAAATGTCTGTATAAGAAGGTTAGCCTAGCCGTGTGCGTCAAATCGCTCACCACGATCACGATGGGAAGCTGCATCATGTCCGTACATAGGAGGTTCGAATCCCGGCGCTATCCTGAGTGTGGTTTCTGCCTGGGGCTTTACACACTCCGTCCAGGTAAATACCAGGATAGTACATTTCAAGACCCGGGGCACCTACCGCTTTCCTCAGCCTTATTATTACAGTTGCACACACGCTACTACAGTGACCACAGAAACACAATTTATCATACAAATTGGACAGACACCCAAGTACACGGGACTGATGACCAAGATGTTTCAAGTCACAAAACGAATTAACAACAACAATCTACCAACTAACCTAATCCGACAGACACTTAAAAATGCTCACTTGCATGGTGGGCAGAGGAATGTAGCCACCGAGAATGTAGCGTCTCGTTGTCTGGCTGAGAGCCAGCGATATCTGGCTTCCAAAAAACATTGCGTCTTAACTTCATACTGCACTACGGGCCGATATATTCAGACGAGTGATACGCAGGTTGCTATAGCAACGAATGACGTCTGAGTGTGGGGGAAGGCCCTTCCCCTCGTTCTCCAGTTCACCCCGCATTCGCAAACAAGTGAGCTTCCATCTCTACATATGCGAAACCCAGCCTATACTAACGCAATTACACTGTATTAGTGACCCCTCTGAACTTGATCCAAGAATTGGATTTACACGACCGCATTGATCACTAATACGAAGGCTTTCAGCTATTGTTGTACAACACTCGTCCTAATAGCTGAGATCCTCCTTGCTCACATGACATGTTCTTATCTTCTAGTTCTTATTCCTCGGCTACATTTCTGATGACCTCTCTGACTTTATGATGGCGATCTAATGACAGTAATTAACAGTTTTTGAGCAAAGCATGCTGTGCCTGGATAATAACATTGGTCGACAGATGGTTCTTCCGCTAAATAGCTCTGGTTGGTTTTTATTTAGCCATATGTCCACCTGATCTCTAGACTATGTCCACCTCACATATCATCAGCAAGCTGGGGGATTTACAGTATATGCTTCAAAGCAGGGGGGTCTTCAACATTTCCTGCTCGAGGGCCAGTTGAACCCGAGAATGATTTGTGGACCGCGTGGGGTAACGTAAATGTTAATCCTTTTAAACATACATAAACGCGTATTTATCTATTAATTATTTTACCTAAAATTATGGCATCATATGCAAAATGCAGGATAGTACTTATACAATATATTACAATTTGATACCGTCAACACTGATCTAATTCATCGAAATTTTATGTTTTTCAATCGGTCACCACGATTGTACCCAATTGTAATGGGTGGTTCCCTAATCCTGAAAAACTGTAGCCTATATGAGATTAATTAATATTGAGAACCGTCTAAATATTTCGGAAGGTCGCCATGTTGGATTTTTATATAATGTAGGCCATAGAGTAATTTACTATTAGATGGCGATTATTGCGTAGGTTCATTATTCAAAAGTTGACTTCGATCGCATGATTAGGACACACGAAATGAAAACCTAATTTTAATATTTCGCATAGCCGCCATCTTGAGGTTATGTAAACATTTAAACAAAATGAGATGTCAGTGCATTACAATGTGTCTAAACATTTGTGGTACCAAGATTCATTGCGTTCGAATGGTTAAATCGCGAAAAAAGTATATTTAAATGTTTCAAATTTGCTTCGCCGCCATGTTCGTTTTGTAGTTAACATGTTTTTGAAAGTCACATAGGTGAACTTCAAGTAGTGCCCTTTATTATCGAACAAAATTTCAGGGTGGTATCAGAAATAGTTTTGGAGATATAGAGTGTCGGTGAAATATTTCGCACAGCAACCATATTGGATTGTTGAGATGTAATAAAATTCGAAGGGCACGGTCGGGGTCGGCCAAAATAGTACTATGGCCTTACCGAGTTGCATTGAAATCGATACAGCCGTTTAGATTATATTAGGGACACACACACACACACACACACACACACACACACACACACACACACGAACAAAAGGTGCTCTCATAAGCCTATTTTTTTATAAATGAAAAAAGGCTAAAAATGGATTCCAACACGATAATGATCTACCGTAATTAGGCCCTAATCTATGCAATTTACATTGCAGCTTAGTTTGCTGTCGAAAACCCTTGCTCTTTGGATACGTAGAAAGTGCTTTTGTTTTAAAAACAAGGAATCTTGTAGTTTTACGAGACCGCTAATCTTGTAATCTTGAGCCACGGGACCTCCTTTCCACGTGGAATCCAAACCACAGGATATGGCATTTCACTTCGAAAATCTCACATGCATTGACCGGGAATCGAACCCGGTCCACCTTGGCCAGAGGCGAATAGCTTGACCGCTGCGCCACCACGCCTAAATAGGCAAAACAGAGCGATGAACGAGAAGACACTATAGATTCTTATTCATAAAACCGTTTTTTAGCTTTACTTTCGAATACCAATTCTAATTGTGAAAGAGATGTGTCTTTCATCACACTCAGTGGAATGATGAAACTGATGGTCTGATCAGTGGTGTAAACTCCACAAAATAAAAATTAAATCAAATTCAGCGCATAAGAGCAGTGTTCTTGATCCCTAGAGGATTATTTATATTTGTCACAATAGTTAGGGTAAAACGACGCTAAATTCTCACTTATACAATAGGAAACTTTAATTATTTTGTCTCTAAGATACGTATGAAATTACAATATTAGCTCTAACAATAAAAGTACTAAATTGGTAATACTGCTGCTGGTGAACTCATCAAATGTATTATTGGAGTAATAAAGAACAATGTGCATCTCAATTTGTATGGAGGGTACCAACCCCTCCGATCGCTCCCTCCCCAGAAAGAAACACCGAGGTAACTCTGTTTTCAGACCATCTTCCTGTGGTCTAGAGGTATTGAACCCTTATTGATCTTCGATAAATAAGTATTCATATTTATTATTATTATTACTACGGCCCAGGCAGCACATAAGGAAGTCGACTTGGATATTAGGGAGGCCAGCATTTCGTAATGGTTGCAACAGAAGCTGAGTTGGTAGCTATTCCTGGGGACGGCCAGAATTAGTCGAGTTCAAGGCCAAATTGTGCAACTACTGTACCAAAATTGGAGACATAAAGGGAGAATCACGAGGTCCTCTCAACGAACATACGATTGAATCAGCCAATCGCAAGAGACCAAGCCGTGACCACGAGGTGGACGGCGTCAGTAGTAAAAAGCGCGCGGAAGTGTGTATCTAAGGAACCGCCGAACGGATTAATCTCCGCTCGAGTAATTTGAGACGTTGGATTCATTTGGAGAAGAATGACACTAGCCCCATCTTTGTGAGACATAAACTCTGGAAGTTTTTATCCGACTCCGCCCCACTCCACCGCCCTTGTCAGTTTCTCATAAATAGTCTGGCCTGACGCTTATCTGAGTACTTATCTTGTGGAGCCTTCAGAGGCATACTCCACGCCAGTTTGTAGTGTGATTTTGACGCTCGAATTTATCTGAGTACTTATTGTGTGGAGCCTTCAGAGGTATACTCCACGCCAGTTTAAAATGTGATTTTTACGCTCTAAAATCAGTGAAGCTAATTTTATTTTTGAGCTCTGGGGAGCTAAAGTCGCAGCGTTGGCAGTACCGAATTTTATAAGCTATAATACATTTGTTCTAAAATCAACTAAATTGTGTGATCTAAATATTTCACGCCAGCGCGTGATAAACTGTAACATTCTTTTAAAGACGACGAGTTCAACTTTAAGGGGGAAGTATCGTATCACCCTCATTAGCGCTTACCAGAACCGAAGTCCATAAGACGGGACGGAAATACCGGACGAGATAGCGACTGCGAGTGCAGCCAGGATTTTGAACTTGTTAACGAGCCAGTGGCGCGGACTCGAGATGTATATTTTATGTATAAATTGTGTGTATTGTATGTGTTTTTATAGTGCGTATGTGCGATATAATTAGGGCCAGTCTTCGCTATTAATCGCAGTAGGACAATTGTGGGTGAACTGAGTAGCCTGCAAGCGATTATAGATAGGCAAATATTTAACATTGAACTTTTCTGCCAAGGAGTCGAGACCAAGATGATCAGCACGTGGTTTGAAGTTGGGATGAGCTTCAAGAAATCAACGCAGACGACTACTATGGAGTGCTAAATTGTCCATAGGGCAATGGGTTGAGAAGGATGTCCTTAGTCCTACATGCAGAAGCGGTGATGTACTAAAATTGGATTATTTCAATTATGTAGTTAGATTTGGCCGGGGAACTTTGTAAATAGTCATGTTTTTCTTTCTTGTTTTTTGTTAGCTGTTTTTTCTTGTATCGACACTATATGTTTAAATGTCCGTTGGCGCGTGGCCAAAGTGTTTGTTGATATTTTGATTTTTTTTCTTGAGTCATGTGTAATGTACGCGGCGTGCGTGCGTGATTTTTATCCTTGCAATTGCGGAACCCGTTACATTCGATAAATGGTGCTTTATTAACGTTAATATTTTGAAATAGGAATGGGAGGAAATGATTGTAAAACATTTTGCTGAACAGGTTATTATTCATGTTAGGGTAGCCGAGTGCACCAACTTAAAAGTAATTGTAGAACACCTTCGTTCTAATTTTGATAGATTTTTCTTGAGTCCTTTTCAGGTGACTAGTCACGGCATAGAACGATGGCGCCAGCATGTGGATATTATTTGTGTCTTTTATTTCAGGGTCTGTCACAACCCATACGTGTGATTCAGTGTGTGTTGATGTGTCTTGCGTGTGTTGATTCTACGTGAGGAGGGGGTAGTTGTCCTACCGCCCTTATATATTTTTTGCTGCTGTTGTATTTTTTTAGATGGAAAGACAGAGTGCTCTTGGGAGACTGCTGATTCTTGTCCATATGTTTTTCTGACACACACGTATTATTGTGCTTTGGGGCACATTTCTTCGAGGTTCGACCCCATGTTCTGGGAGGTCGAGGTTATTGACACGTGGGTTGACAGACATGCAGAGTTCCACAAACCGCCCGTTTTGCCTGTGACTTATTTTGATAGGCAGTCCTATGTGTCCGACTGAATCCTGTAAGCTTTCATGTAGCAAACCTGTTCATTGTGATGGCTAATTTTAGGCCATAATTAATTGGGGAGTTCGCCATGTGTGTAACGGATTGTTGTACCTTGTATGGATAAGAATAGTGTGATTAACGTAAATGTTGGCTGTTTGCCTATTGCTTTGTTGATGACTCGATTTCAGGTAATTTTGTTTGTCACACCCGTGTGGTGTAGTGGTAGAGTATTTGTAAATTTTGACAGCGGTCATTTGAGTATTTTTGTCTATTGGTCACGTGTTAATGTACTTGTGTTGATTTGTGTGAGAAGTCCTAAGTTTTTAGGCAGTAAATGTTGCTACGGCAATCTAAGTCCAATTTCACCCGGAAATTTTGTGTTTGTTTATAGTAGATTTAGGAAGTGTCGGTTTAATTTAAGTATTGTAGTTGTGTTCCCTTGTGTCGGTCTAGCTCTAGGAAATGCGGATTCGTTGTTTGAAGGGTCATTCTGAATGATAACGAATCACGCATTCAAAGTACACATCGTGATGCATGTAGAACGGCGTACGCACTTATATGGTCACTTTTGTATCTTTTATTTAAGGACACTTGGTCCAGGTAATTAATCTCTCCAGAGATATCGCCTAAGTTTTTGGCATTTTTATTAAGCGGGAGTCAAGTTGGGAGTTTTTGTTGTTAATTGTTTATGTAAATATGGTGATTTGTTATTAAATTCAGTTGTTTTAACCCTGGCTTCACTCTTTCCTGCATGTTATTTTGTTATATGTTACCCTGCAAGTTAATGAAGCGCCCTGACAGCAACTTACGAATATGACCTGTTACGCCCCGAATCTGAGTCTCATATGCTTCTTTGCAAGGGTTCATAAAACAAAAATGGCTGCCCAAGTGGGGATTGTTGTTGTTGTTGCTTCGCTGATCTCATATTTATTTCGTTGAGAAATGATGCCAGGTCAAGCGGACATGTAAATTCAGTAAATGGAGGCGATGTTGTACCGCCATGTGCATTAGTAAAATCACTGAGTTCCTAAAGTTAGAAATATTGAACAAGGTTAGAATTTGATTTGGTATTTGTTATAAACTTGTTCTGGCGCCCACATTAAAATTAGAAATTTGCATTATAAATGAACTCAGTCAAAGCAGGAAGATGTTGCCTTATATTTGACATTTAATTGACTTCGGTTAATTGGTGTTTCGTAAATTCTGTTGGTTAGGAATTTAAAAGCAGATCACTAGGGGTTATTTTGTTGTTGGGAATAAATGTCATTGTATTCAGTAAATTTTGTTACTGAAAATTTCATTAAATTAGAGCCAGTAATATTTAAATGTGTGACATGTATGTGCGTATAGGGCTGAAACCTTAGCCCATAACCCTGTTTTTCTCTGAATATATTTGTGTGTGTGAAATGGCGATTGTTGATGAGATAAAGGTATTGTTAGAACAGATGTCGATCCAAATGTCCGCGAAAACGGAGGAACAATTAGAACAGATGTCCGCGAAAACGGAAGAACAATTAGTGCAGATGTCCGTAAAGACGGAAGAACAATTAAAAGAACAATTAGAAGCTCAGCGTGAGCATAGTGAAAAACAATTAGAACAGATGTCCGTAAAGACGGAAGAACAATTAAAAGAACAATTAGAAGCTCAGCGTGAGCATAGTGAAAAACAATTAGAACAGATGTCCGCGAAGACGGAAGAACAATTAAAAGAACAATTAGAAGCTCAGCGTGAGCATAGTGAAAAACAATTACTTGATATGAGCGGTAACATTTCGGTCCAGTTAGAAGTCCAGAAATTAGACACTGACAAACAATTCAATGAACTAAACCACAAATTGTCACAACAGGCGGTAACACAAACCGAACAGTTAGGAAAAATCACAAATGATATTAATCAGAGCGTTCAAAAAGTAGAGAAACTGGCAGGCGAGGTTGCGGAAAACAACATCAAACAGTTAGGCGAAATGAAGAAATTGGAGGCGAAATTTGATAACAAATTAGTACAATTTGACGAGATGGTGGCAGATAAACTCAAGCAGATAGAGGCAGCATGTGTCAGTAACACCGCGGGAGTGAAGAAAACCCAAGAGAAACTACAGCAGCAAATTAATTCGGTAGATAACAACGTGCTGGAATTAATAAAGGAAATAGATAAAGTCGAAGTCAAGGCTGAAACCGAGCGGATACACTTGCGGGAAAATTTAGAGGAGCAATTAGGCAGAACACAAGAGATCATAAGAAAAGAGATGGAAGGCCAGCTAATAAACACACAGGAGGTCATAAGACAAGAAGTAGGGGAGCAGCTCGTCAAAACTCAGGATAATTTGGAAGAACAACTAGTGAAAACGCAGGAACGGATACGTGAAGAGCTAGAGAAAAATCAGGAGAGGAACGAGGAGAAAATAAATAGCTTAAAAAGTAGGATCCGGCGAGATTGGGACCAGCAGGCTCATGCGAATAAGGAAGACAGGCTGGCAGTTTTAAAGCGAATGCAGGCACTGGAGGAAAATATGAAGTCGAAATTACAGGAACATTCAGAATTAATCATAAAAAACGAGATTAGATCGTTAGAGAATGCGACATTATTTTCAAACGAAAATATTCCGGAAAAGCAAACAAGTATTGGAAGTCCAGCAGGTTCGAAGTTGGCTGAGGACACGAGTCGGGGTCAAAGTCCCAGACTAACGACTAATGCATTCCAGCAGTACAGGGGGGAGACTTCAACTCCGCAACCGAACTTGGCACCAGCCCAAGTCATCCAAGTCATTCGGGGTAATGATTTTAAGCCCGATAAGTTTAAAGAACATTCAGGAACCACTCCCAAAGCATTTCTACGGCAATTAACTGACTACTTTAATGACCAACACATCGGCCCGGAGAAACAATTAAGAATGGTGGAGAAATTTTTAGAAGGACCTAGCCTGACCTGGTTTTTAAGTTTCAAGTACACGTTTACAGACATGGCTCAATTCCGCGAGGCGTTTTTGAAGAAGTTTTGGAGTCCTTCGTTACAGCAGGGGTTAAGAATGGACCTGTACACGCGCAAATACCACAGTACACATCCAACCCGTTTTTCAGAATTCTTCAGTCAGCAATTGGTAAAATTCAGGGATTTTGATGACCCGCCTAGCGAGCCGAATATGGTTCTAACCATCGGAAAACAACTCCCAATGCATATCCAACAATTATTAGTCGCAGGAAATATTCAGACCGCAGTCCAAGCCGAAGAATTACTCAGACACTTAGATGAGACGAGTATGGTAAGCCCACAGACAGGAAGAAGGAATTTGGAATGTGTCAACACGGCAGAGGTAGTTCAGGGACTCCAAAATAACCACGGCCAGGGGAACCAAAGTAAGACACAGTCCACAGGGACACAGTTCACGCCAAGAAGACAAGATTTTGACGGCCGAAACCAGTTCCATAACAACAATCAGAATTATCAGAATAACCGCGGGAGATATCATCATAATAACCAAAATCAAAATAATCAGTGGACGTACCAGCGGGAATACACGAATTGGAGGGGAAACCAGAGACAAGGTAGACCTTACCAAAGAAATGGAGATGGTAGATGGAGTAACGGCAGGGACTATCGCCAAGAAAACAGAGGGGATTATAGGAATAACTGGGACGAACGATATATTGAATCCCGTAAATACTTGGATCAATTAAGTAATGAAGAAGCGGAGAAGGAGAAGTGGGGGCGTGCCATGGCGAACAGACAGAGCCCAGATAACCATCAAGGAGAGGGGGCAGAGAGTTTACTGAGGCAACAGGAGCGACAGAATGATAACCGGCGAAACACATCTAATGGGGCCCGGGATAAAAAAAAAACCAAATGAACTGAAAGGAGACAGGCTAGAAACGGAGATCGCCAGGGAGCAAGAAGAGATGATAGTGGCCAATATAGAAGAGTGGGTAGCATTCCCAGACGACTGCCTGGAGGAAGTGGTGAAGAACCGCGAAAATGTTATCAGACAGCTACCAATTATTTACGCGCATATTGGAGGTATGAGGGTGAGATGTTTGATTGATACAGGTAGCCAGGTGAGCTTAGTCACTGAAATTTTGATAAAAGAAATAGCAAGAAAACAGACTGTTCCTATTATGCCGGTACCGCTAATGAAAGTCAGAGGTGTCATTCCTGACAAAACTATGAATTGTAAACAGCAAGCATTTCTAGATCTGGAAATATTGAACCATACTTTTTCACAAACATTCATTGTTATTCCAAAGATGAACTACAATATAATTTTAGGAGCCAACTTCATCTGCGATTTTCATGCTGTAATTGATTTACATAACAACACTGTAAGCTTCAAACAAGTAGAAGGATTGGATCATGTGGGTTTAAATATGGAAGAGAATCCGCTGGAGAGAGAGGCAAATACTTGGGTTGTTGAGGAATGCACTAATGAGGCCGGAGATAAGATCTTGAGGGGAGAGCAAGTTAACCAGACAGCAGTGCTAGAGATGGATAGCCGAGATATTTCGCAGGAACTTTGGGTGCATTTGGCGGAAGAAGAAATGGGCGGAACCAAATTCGAAATTCTACTTCAGGAGCGACTTAAGGAAGCCATCGTAGGGGAATCTGATAGAAGAAGATTGGAAGAAATTTTAAGATTACATAAAGGAGCGTTTGACACCGTACCTGGGAAAGTTTTAAATTTTCAATATGCGATGCAGGTAACAGATTGGACCCCATTTAAAAGTAGATTGTACCCGATCCCAGAGAAGCATTTTTCTCAGGTGAGGGATATCATTACTAACTTATTAGATTCTGGCATGATAAGGAAAGCTGCAACTCCTTATCTGAACGCAATATTGGCTGTGACCAAGCCAAACGGATCAATTAGGCTATGCCTAGACGCGCGAGTTTTAAATAGCAAACTGCTAGTTGAGCACGACCAAGCACCGAGGATCAAAGATGTTTTGAAAGGCTTCCGTGGGAAGAAGATATACTCAAGTGTTGATTTGACGAATAGTTTCCACCATCTTGAACTTGAAGAAAAATCCCAACTGTTGACGGGATTTTTATTCGATAATCAAAGTTATATCTGGTGTCGAATGCCCTTTGGCGTGAAAACTGCGGGATGTGCACTCATTAGAGCACTCGATAGAAATCTGACTGAGGAGGTCGAGAACTTCACCACGAGATATGTTGATGACATATTAATCGCTTCTGAGACAATGGAAGAACACTTGATAAATTTAAATAAACTGCTGGACAACCTGAGAACCATGAACTTCAAGATCAACTTAAAAAAGTCACATTTTTGCCAGAGCGAAATTTTATATTTGGGACATATAATTGATGTTGAGGGCGTGCGGCCTAATCCAGCCAAGATTGATGCTATTAAGAAATTTCCCACACCTACCAAAGTCAAACATGTTAGAGCATTTTTGGGAGTGACAGGTTTCTTCAAAGAAAATTGCCCTGGTTACACAGAAACAGTAGCGCCCATGCAGGAGATGTTGAAGAAAGCGAATCGATGGTCGTGGAACGAGGAGTGCGACAGGTCTTTTAAAGCAACGAAGGATTTATTGGAAAACTGTGTGAAACTTGGATATCCGGATTTTGAGAAACAATTTATCATTCAAGCAGATGCTTCGTTAATTGGGATTGGTGCTATGCTGTACCAAGAGGACGCTGGAGAACCCAAGAAGAAATCCTATTTGGCATTTACGAGTCGTAAATTACGGAAACATGAGAGGAACTACACAGTTACGGAACTTGAGCTACTAGCAATTCTATATTCTCTCAAACAGTGGCGCAAGATGATCTACGGTTATTCCATCATTGTTAGAACCGACCACCATGCACTGACATTTTTATTTAAGACAACAATAGCAAATGAGAGAGTTACGCGCTGGTCCATCTACATACAGCAGTTTGACATCACAATAGAGCATTGTCCTGGGAAATTGAACGTCATACCAGATGCCTTGAGTAGAAACCCTGAGGACGGAAACGAAGTAACAGCGGAAGTTCACAATATTACCTTGACACCTAAGGCTCGTGAGTTTTTGGCGAGATTGAAGGATATTCGGAAGGAGCAAGAAGCTGACCCATGGATGATGATGATGATAAAATTCTATAGGAAGGAGTTACAACCAAATTCACCGGAGTACCGGGAAGCCAGTGCTAAACAAGCGAGATTTCACTACTTGAATAACTTGTTACATAAGTACGTGGATGAGCATCATACTAAACTGCGGATCTTAGTTCCAGCATCACTACAGAGGGGATTAACTTGGCATGTTCACGAGAGCCTAGCACATATCGGCACGGATAAGACTGAAGCTACGATAGGGGAGACCTTTACTTGGCCCAAGATGAGATTCACCATTGTTGAAGTAATTAGAACGTGTGACGCTTGTCAGCGCACAAAGCCGAACAACTTTATTCTGAAACAACCTCCAAGACCACTATTACCGCAGAAACCATGCGAGATGCTCGCGATTGATTGCTTTGGTCCTTTAGTAAAAGGAAAGCGTGGATGCCGACACCTCTTGGTATGTGTCGATGTATTTTCGAAGATGGTCGTGCTATGTCCTATTCAGAAGACGACATCAGGACAAGTCCTTAGTCGAATTAAGAACAAAGTCATTCCGATGCTTGGGAAGCCGGAATCCATTCTATCAGATCACGGTACCTATTTCACAAGCAATGTTTTTAGGCAAGGTTTGGAGAGCCTAGGAATCAAACATATATTTTCAAGTATTCGTCATCCTTGTGGAAATCCGAGCGAAAGAACAATTCGCTGTGTCGCTAAATACTACAGAGTAATGATTCCTAACGAACACAATAAATGGGTAGACAAAGTAGGGGAAATTGAGATGTGCATGAACACTACTAAGCACGAGTCGACGGGTCAAGTCCCACTGATTGTACACCACAACATATTGCCGGAAAGAACTTGGGACAAGATCATTCCTTGCCCAAGGGATCCATTATTACCGCATGATTTGCGAATCCAGCGAACGAGGGAGCACATGAGGAACCAAGCGGACCGAAGGCTGAGACGGTACCGAGGAAAGAAGTTTCACCGAGAGTTACAAGAACAAGAATTAGTGCTGGTTCGTAGACCGCCGATCTCCGACCCTAAGAACAAAGTCTTCGCCAAGTTCTGTCCGAAATTCATTGGCCCGTTCCGGGTAATTAAGAATCTGGGTAACAATGCCTACAGATTAGAAGAAGTGAGCACTGGTGCAAAATCTGTTTTTAATAGCGCCAATTTGAAACCGTACTACAGAAGGGAACCATTTGATGATTAGGAAAGATGATTATGCAGAATCTGTATTGCCAGAAATTTTTTTTTTTGAAAGCAAACACTCAAATCCACGGGGAGCGCGTGAGTACGCACTTTGTTTGTAAACAACGAGCAGCTGAGACGACGGGAGTGGCAACTACGTGAGGAGAAGGGGGAGACCTAGAGAAAATATGAATGACATTCCAGCGAGAAGGGAGCACACTAATTGAGTCAGAGGGGCATACACTCGAGCAGCTGAGTGAGATTTAAAGAGATGTGTTGTTACTACAGTGGATTTTGTTTTTGAAATCCAAACCAATAAATTGTTTCGAATTTCAAAACCTTGCTGAGGATAAATGAACCCTTATTGATCTTCGATAAATAAGTATTCATATTTATTATTATTATTACTACGGCCCAGGCAGCACATAAGGAAGTCGACTTGGATATTAGGGAGGCCAGCATTTCGTAATGGTTGCAACAGAAGCTGACGGCCAGAATTAGTCGAGTTCAAGGCCAAATTGTGCAACTACTGTACCAAAATTGGAGACATAAAGGGAGAATCACGAGGTCCTCTCAACGAACATACGATTGAATCAGCCAATCGCAAGAGACCAAGCCGTGACCACGAGGTGGACGGCGTCAGTAGTAAAAAGCGCGCGGAAGTGTGTATCTAAGGAACCGCCGAACGGATTAATCTCCGCTCGAGTAATTTGAGACGTTGGATTCATTTGGAGAAGAATGACACTAGCCCCATCTTTGTGAGACATAAACTCTGGAAGTTTTTATCCGACTCCGCCCCACTCCACCGCCCTTGTCAGTTTCTCATAAATAGTCTGGCCTGACGCTTATCTGAGTACTTATCTTGTGGAGCCTTCAGAGGCATACTCCACGCCAGTTTGTAGTGTGATTTTGACGCTCGAATTTATCTGAGTACTTATTGTGTGGAGCCTTCAGAGGTATACTCCACGCCAGTTTAAAATGTGATTTTTACGCTCTAAAATCAGTGAAGCTAATTTTATTTTTGAGCTCTGGGGAGCTAAAGTCGCAGCGTTGGCAGTACCGAATTTTATAAGCTATAATACATTTGTTCTAAAATCAACTAAATTGTGTGATCTAAATATTTCACGCCAGCGCGTGATAAACTGTAACATTCTTTTAAAGACGACGAGTTCAACTTTAAGGGGGAAGTATCGTATCACCCTCATTAGCGCTTACCAGAACCGAAGTCCATAAGACGGGACGGAAATACCGGACGAGATAGCGACTGCGAGTGCAGCCAGGATTTTGAACTTGTTAACGAGCCAGTGGCGCGGACTCGAGATGTATATTTTATGTATAAATTGTGTGTATTGTATGTGTTTTTATAGTGCGTATGTGCGATATAATTAGGGCCAGTCTTCGCTATTAATCGCAGTAGGACAATTGTGGGTGAACTGAGTAGCCTGCAAGCGATTATAGATAGGCAAATATTTAACATTGAACTTTTCTGCCAAGGAGTCGAGACCAAGATGATCAGCACGTGGTTTGAAGTTGGGATGAGCTTCAAGAAATCAACGCAGACGACTACTATGGAGTGCTAAATTGTCCATAGGGCAATGGGTTGAGAAGGATGTCCTTAGTCCTACATGCAGAAGCGGTGATGTACTAAAATTGGATTATTTCAATTATGTAGTTAGATTTGGCCGGGGAACTTTGTAAATAGTCATGTTTTTCTTTCTTGTTTTTTGTTAGCTGTTTTTTCTTGTATCGACACTATATGTTTAAATGTCCGTTGGCGCGTGGCCAAAGTGTTTGTTGATATTTTGATTTTTTTTCTTGAGTCATGTGTAATGTACGCGGCGTGCGTGCGTGATTTTTATCCTTGCAATTGCGGAACCCGTTACATTCGATAAATGGTGCTTTATTAACGTTAATATTTTGAAATAGGAATGGGAGGAAATGATTGTAAAACATTTTGCTGAACAGGTTATTATTCATGTTAGGGTAGCCGAGTGCACCAACTTAAAAGTAATTGTAGAACACCTTCGTTCTAATTTTGATAGATTTTTCTTGAGTCCTTTTCAGGTGACTAGTCACGGCATAGAACGATGGCGCCAGCATGTGGATATTATTTGTGTCTTTTATTTCAGGGTCTGTCACAACCCATACGTGTGATTCAGTGTGTGTTGATGTGTCTTGTGTGTGTTGATTCTACGTGAGGAGGGGGTAGTTGTCCTACCGCCCTTATATATTTTTTGCTGCTGTTGTATTTTTTTAGATGGAAAGACAGAGTGCTCTTGGGAGACTGCTGATTCTTGTCCATATGTTTTTCTGACACACACGTATTATTGTGCTTTGGGGCACATTTCTTCGAGGTTCGACCCCATGTTCTGGGAGGTCGAGGTTATTGACACGTGGGTTGACAGACATGCAGAGTTCCACAAACCGCCCGTTTTGCCTGTGACTTATTTTGATAGGCAGTCCTATGTGTCCGACTGAATCCTGTAAGCTTTCATGTAGCAAACCTGTTCATTGTGATGGCTAATTTTAGGCCATAATTAATTGGGGAGTTCGCCATGTGTGTAACGGATTGTTGTACCTTGTATGGATAAGAATAGTGTGATTAACGTAAATGTTGGCTGTTTGCCTATTGCTTTGTTGATGACTCGATTTCAGGTAATTTTGTTTGTCACACCCGTGTGGTGTAGTGGTAGAGTATTTGTAAATGTTGACAGCGGTCATTTGAGTATTTTTGTCTATTGGTCACGTGTTAATGTACTTGTGTTGATTTGTGTGAGAAGTCCTAAGTTTTTAGGCAGTAAATGTTGCTACGGCAATCTAAGTCCAATTTCACCCGGAAATTTTGTGTTTGTTTATAGTAGATTTAGGAAGTGTCGGTTTAATTTAAGTATTGTAGTTGTGTTCCCTTGTGTCGGTCTAGCTCTAGGAAATGCGGATTCGTTGTTTGAAGGGTCATTCTGAATGATAACGAATCACGCATTCAAAGTACACATCGTGATGCATGTAGAACGGCGTACGCACTTATATGGTCACTTTTGTATCTTTTATTTAAGGACACTTGGTCCAGGTAATTAATCTCTCCAGAGATATCGCCTAAGTTTTTGGCATTTTTATTAAGCGGGAGTCAAGTTGGGAGTTTTTGTTGTTAATTGTTTATGTAAATATGGTGATTTGTTATTAAATTCAGTTGTTTTAACCCTGGCTTCACTCTTTCCTGCATGTTATTTTGTTATATGTTACCCTGCAAGTTAATGAAGCGCCCTGACAGCAACTTACGAATATGACCTGTTACGCCCCGAATCTGAGTCTCATATGCTTCTTTGCAAGGGTTCAGTATGTATTAAAAATCCGGTCGCAATAGGTCCAGGGTTCGATTCCCAGCTCTGTTAAGAAAAAAATCCGATCCATAGCGATTGATGATCATTCTAATATTGCACAGCTGTCGTTAGAGACTTTCTGGATACCACCTCATGGTGTAGTGGCTAGCATTCTTGGCAATCACCGCGGAGGTCTGGGTTCGATTCCCGGCTCTGAAAAGAAATTTAATTCTGGTCTGAGGGCTGGAACAGTCAGTCTCGTGAGGTAGAGCTGAGAAGAGGAGGATTCGATTGCCATTTCAGTCATCTTGGAAGTGGTTTTCCGTGGCTTCCCACTTCTACTCCAGGCAATGCCAGTATGGTTCCTAACTTAAGGCCACGACCGCCTCCTTTCCAATCCTCATTTCAATCACAAATACAGTATAAGTTTACACACTAATACAGCCATAACACCGGTTATAAAATTCCACACGCAAAGTACACGGGGCTACATGACCAAAATGTCGCAAAGCCCCTAAATCAATCAATCAATCAATCAATCAATCAATCAATCAACCAACCAAACAAACAAACAAGCAAACAACTGACCTTCTGGATAGAATTGACAATTATCCGTCACCGAACAAAATAAAAAGAATTGATTCCTTCTCTTTACGCGGAATACAAAATGCAAGTAGGAGAATAATTCGTTTAGTTTTTTCAGTAGATTAGCTTACTTTGACCTGACCGTCGTCACCCCCTATGCTTGAGAACTCCCACCCCTCCCTTGGCTCCCCCTTGTTTGAAGGAAGGATTATCTGGAGCATGTCAATTCACCAGCAGCCGAACATGCGACAGATGCGCTCTTCAAAATATTCAAGTGGCCACGTTCTAGTGAGGAAACGCTCAAATGAAGCGTAATTATCACGATCATAGCCATTTTAACCAGCGAAAACTAAACTCATTGGTATGGCGACGTTCAGAGTACCACACGTCTTCTGTGGTCAATGCATATTATGCAGCTGCCCTCCAAGGTCCTGGTCTCGATCTCTGGATCTATCAAGAAATAACACAGATTATCAAATTCCACACACACACCCAAGTACACGGGGATACATAACCACAATGTCGCAAAGCCCCTAAATCAATCAATCAATCAAACAAACAAACAAACAAACAAACAAACAAACAAACAAACAACAACATACCTTCTGAATGGAATTGACAACTATCCGTCATCGAAGAAAATACACTGAAGATAATGGAAATTGCAACACCATGAAGGCATAGGTCGTTTGTGTTGATTTTCAAGATATGGAACGATGCCATGTAGGTATGTAAACAATCAAAGTTTCAGACCCATTGGATTGTTGCTACAGGTCTCCCCACGTGATTGGTCGCGGAGGAATCAACTCCAGTATACGGACTCTGGTGTAGCGTAGTTGACTTGCAGTCTGTGCAGTGAAGTGTTGTTGCCCGTCAAACATGACGACAGAGAAGAGCACGCTATCAACAACTGTCGCCGTTTGAGAGGGCTCAGATAATTGGGCTGTGTGAGGCTGGATTATCGCTAAGGACTGTCGCTGCACGTGTTGGCCGACAGGCATCTACGGTACAACGTGTATGGCAGCAGTGGTCAAATGAAGGTACCCACACTCGTAAACCTGGCACAGGCTCAGCGCGACAGACAACTGTGAGAGAGGTTCGCCACATCGTTCGGATGGCCCGGATGGAACCCCATGCAACAGCAGCGCAAATTCGAGCAGCTGTGGCACCCCACGTTACACAACAAACAGTTGGTAATCGCCTGCGTGCAGCTGGCTTACGATCCCGTGTCCCTGCAGAAGGTGTTCCATTGACCCCACAACAGCGACGTGTAAGGCTGGCCTGGTGTCGAGAACGATCGACGTGCGTCGACGATTGGCATAGGGTCGTCTTTAGTGATGAATCGCGCTTCTGTCTTGCCCGCAGTGATCGCCGGAATCGTGTGCGCCGACGTACCGGGGAGAGGGGCCGCCCAGACCTTATTGTCGAGAGGCACACAGGGCCAACACCAAGCATTATGGACTGGGGAGCTATTGGCTTTAATGTGAAATCACAATTAGTGCTTGTAGAGGGCACTATGACTGCTCGACAGTACGTTGATAGGGTACTCAATCCATTGGTTGTCCCTATGATGGCGAACATTGCTAATGGGTTGTTTCAGCAGGACAATGCCCGGGTTCACATTGCACGCATCTCCAGAGAAGCTCTCCACGACATCACAACCTTAGAATGGCCCGCCAGTTCCCCGAACCTTAGTCCTATTGGGCATGTGTGGAACATGATGGGTCGACAACTGGCCAACCGTCCTCACCATCCACAACTCTGGAACAACTGACCCATGCAGTGCAGCAAGTATGGGCCACAATTCCTCAGGAAGCGATCCAGGGTTTTATTGACTCCATGCCTCGACGAATTCATCAATGTATAGCAATTCGTGGTGGGCACATCCTGTATTGATTGTTGTCCAAACTTGCGGTCAGAGGGACCTGAAGTGTAATCATCGAATCACAACCGAACACTCGTCCTGCATGTTCAATTGCAGCAATGTAGCACCACTCCTTCTGGGTGTTGCAATTTCCATTTTCTTCAGTGTATCAAAAATATTGATTTGTGCTTTTTATCGCAGGTTTGAGGGCTGGAATGGGGTTCACTGTATAGTTCTTTCACTTTTCTAGTTGAAATCTAGCTGGGCGGATATGTTAACATTCCATGGCGCCTGGAGCCAAGGCTTTCCCAGCGCGATGCACAGCGTTGTCAACTTCCCACCGTAGCCACTGAGAGAAAGCAGCAAGACTGGACAGAACTGCGTGCAGATGTGCAACATTGGACACCTGATACCTGCGTGACACGCGAACTAGCCACCAGGGCGGGAATTTGGAGTCCACCTGGAGTGATAAAGGAAAAATTCTGTTGGTCAACAATGGTTATTGTCGGCGCGTGCTACTGCCTTACGTTTGAGCCACCGCTCGTTAACCGTGAAAATGAGGGAACTATACAAAACGTCAGATAAAGTCCTGAGGAAAATACCCCTCCGCGCAACTCCTGTCTCTGACCCTTCTTGTGTTTCCGGATGGAAACTCTAGATCGTCCACTCTCGATTGCCTTCCCTCAACCTACTAAACTATACATTTAAAATCATTTGTTTTCACCTCTCACTCAACTTTTCTACACGTTTATTAGCTCTGAAGTATTTTATTGGTGATTCAAGCTTAACAGCTGCAGTCTGAACACGTTTTTTACTTGAAGAAGCCAAGTTGAACTTTGTGCAATCGTAACAGTGTTGCCAACCTTTGAGGCTGATTTGCTATAATGTCGAATTACTCCGGTGCTCTTTTGCCGCTCAAACAAGGTTTATACACAACAAAATTTAATATTATTCCAAATTAGCACTGAATTACTCTGCCTATCGTTCGAAATACCACTAGAAACTATATTCACACATTACAAGAAAGCAAAGTTGGTAAAGCTCCCTATTAACGTGAAATTGAAAAAGATATTCATACATCTTTACAAAGAAAATTCTTAAAGATAATCTAGCCAGATTATGGAAACATAGCAACACGTGCTAGAGAATCTTGTACGCCATACAAGCATAAAAGAGTGGTAACTATTTCCTGGCGCATTAGCTTCTTCACAGACCAGAACATCAAAGGGACCGCTTAGGTCCTGAGGTGACTAGAGGTATAGCACAGCGAGAATGACTGAGGAGAGTCGGGTTCAATTCACACCTCGGTCACCTTGCAAGATGTTTTCTATGCTTTTTTTTCCATTTCAAGTCGCAATGCCGGGAAGGTACCTAACCGCGGTAGCCTCCTTCGCGATGAGAAGTACGCCGATTAATACAGACACCATAATAACAAAGATTAACAGACATTTGTAGGGCTGAGTGGCACAGTTGGTTTAGCTTTATCCTTCTAAATCAAAATTTTGGGGTCAATCCTGGTTCAATCATATGTCATGAAGTGTATTTAAATGCGAAAACGTCCAGTTTCAAGATTGATCGGCAGGTTTAAGACACACTGGCCTCTATGAAGCATCAGCAATAAAAGGGGACGTTAAAACCAATTATTATTATTATTATTACTTTAACAATTCTTACAGGGTCAAAATAATCACATCCAACTACACTGGTAGACAACTACGATGCTTCTAGCCTCCGAAAGGCACAGCAGCAGCAACAACAACAACAACAACAACAACAATAACAAATTCTAAAGGCACGGCCACACAGAAAGCGGTCTGTCGCGGCGGGAAGCGATCCAGCGGTCGTAGCGGCGGTCTGTGATATGGGGACGTCACATAGGACGCGATACTTTGTGTGCGCGGTCCAGTCTGGTCGCTTCCTTCTAGAGAATACTGTGTTTTCATATTAAGTATTGTTTGATATTATTATTAGCCTACTTTTCACATTTTGCAAAAATGAGGATAAAGTAGACTTATGAGATCGATCCGGGAAAATGTGTGTCTGTCCTTCTGTCTGTCTGTCTGTCCGTCCTTCTGTCTGTCTGGCTGTGTGTGTCCCCCCCCCCCCCCTATCAACTCCTAAACGGCTGCAGCAATCAAAACCAAATTTAGTATGAGTAAAGATGTGAACCGGAATATCTCACGTCCATATTTGAAAATGATGTCAGTGCTACCAACTGCTGAAAAAACGCACTAGAAATTTGAGCTCCATGTTGGATATCTTGCAAGGTATGCATGGGAGCTATTCCAAAATAGGCACACATGTAGATACTACTATTTCAGTTTAATTTCCAGGAGGCCAACCATGACAGTGTTGCCAAAATAATTTTAAGCCTTCTGATAGGTCCAATGTTTAAATGCATATAACTTCTACACTATCAATTGGATTTCAACCAAATTTTGTATGTAATATCTGTACATAAACAGATATGACTGAGCGTATTCTTAAGAGCCACCAGGGCTGCCAACTGTTAATAATTGCTCTCTCTATTTTTTTTTATCCAAATACCAATATATCAGAAAGTATGCAAGCCAACAGCTTTAAACTATGCACACGTATATTCTGACATTATAGATTAATTTGGAGTAACTTATATACGTCAGTTCTACCAACATGATTATATGCCTGCGGATAGTACCAATTTTTAAATACATGTAACTTCTATACTATCAGTTGGATTTCGACCAAATTTCGTATGTGCTATGTGTACCATAACACATATGACTATAAGTATTGTTAAGAGCAAGCAGGGCTGCCAACTGTTAATAAATGCTGTCTATATTTTTTTTACCCTAATATCAATATATCAGAAAGTATGCAAGCCAACAGCTCTATATTTTGCACACGTATAGCACCTGATATTCTAGATTAATTTGGAGTAATTAATACAAGGCAGTGCTGCCAACATGATTCTATGGCTGCTGATATGTCCAATTTTAAAATACATGTAACTTCTATACTAACAAATGGATTTCATCCAAAATTGGCATAACAAGATATTATAATATTTCAGATTATTTCTGACCAGCACACGCGTGGTATTGTTGGCAACATGCTTTTACGCGTGCTGATAGATCCAGTGTCTAACTGCATGTAACGTCCATTGGACTTCAACCAAATTTTGTATTCTGTACCTTAAGAGATGGAACTAAGAATATATTCAGTCACCAGGGCTGCCAACTGTAGTGCTCTATTAGGCTACATTATACCAGGTATATTTTGAACTAATTAGATATTTCGATATTACCAACTTAAATTCGTCATTATTCTAGATAGATTCATATATTGTAGAATAATAAATGGCATGTATAGTTCTTCACGGAACTTCTTGTTGAGTATGAGATCGGACGAAGACAAACTCCTTCTCCTATTTGCTTTACAAAACACAAAGAAGAAAAGACAATGTTGGGTGCATGACATCAATAAGAATAGAGAGCAATTAGGAGAATCCCTCCGCTTATGCATCGAACTGGAGTCACATGGAGATAGGTTTTTCGAGTGTTTTCGTATGTCGCGAGAATATTTCGAGGAATTGCACGATTCCATGCTTCAGCCTTCTTTAAAACATCATTATAATGCTCGTGTGAACTGTCGAACAAATATGTGTATTTACGCACAGATTCAATAAATACTACATTTTGGTCACTCATGACAATCGAAGGCCCGGTTAGGCGGGCAATCTGTAAATTTGTACAACCGGATCGCTCGTCGTCGCGACAAAGACTAGCGGATGACGGTAGACCGACTGCGTTCTGTGTGCCGGGGTTGATGCAACTTTGGGAAATACAACTGGACCGCCTGACCGCCGCAGTCAGATATCGCTTCCCGCCACGGCAGACCGCTTTCTGTGTGACCGAGCCTTTACTTTCGCTCCATATCCAAGAACACCCAAGTACGTGCTGATCACGACGTCAAACCCCCTAATTGAGAAAAAGAAACTAAAAAGAAAGAAAGTTCCTCCACCACACTGAGGAACACTGAATCATGGATATGTTTTTCACTGCGCAATAAAGAACCAAAGTGTTATATTAAACTGTACAACTGCTTCTCGCCTGACAGAGATGCAGGTAGTATCTGAGCGCGCCCGCTTAGGGGCAAGGTGAGTGATAGACCGTCACACATTCAATGTGTATCAAGCAAATTTTGGCTTTTCCACAGCCCAAAAGCATATACTTGTTAATATGTAAAGGAAGAATTATACAGTTTCATCCACGGATTTCTGCCGGTATCCGTGAGAGATCATGCATTGAAGTGAGTTTGGTAGTTTCGTCACAACCCGCTGGAGGCACTGCCGGTCAACAGCGGAGCACACAGTTCATGGTTTATCCACGGTTGTGACCCGGGTAAGCTCTCTGCAGCAATTAACGTTACAAAGCGCATGCCCTAGAATTTGAGGCTCGGAGACTGGATGGTATCCCGATGCGCATCTCGAGTCTACCGGCAGTGATTGACAGCCACCAAGAAATCCAATCGTTTTCCACCAAACACATACAAGAACATCCTCTTTAACATGCGCAGTTGTTGTGTGAACTAACTGGTTCTTTCACCAAAACGAAGATGATTTATTTTCCTTTCAACATCAATCTTTTTCTAAACGAAAAGCTAGACATTCCGATCGCCGCACAGAAGTATGCTTCACAGCTCACAATTTCTCCTCCTGCGATGATCGCCAGCTGCGTGCTCGTACTTGAGATTGTAGTGGCTATCAAGAGGAGCGAGTGAGGTTCCACAATGAGCAATGGCTAATTCCACAGCGCGCTTTTCAAGTAGAACCACTCTTCTCTTATTTATAATATCGTCCTTGTTGGTATTATTACGTCTCTCATTACTGAAATCATTCCAGTATGAAATTCCATATCCCGCAATAGAGACCCCCCCCACTGTTAGCAATGAAGTGGCAATGTGCTTGTGGCGGTCTCTGACCTTCTTTATTATCATTATTCTTCACTCACTGCCATCTGTCACATAAATGTGCAAGGAACCTGCTTCAGCCAGCCACTAGAACAGACGGACAACTCAGGGAAGTCAACTGACAAAATCGCCAATAATTACAAAAATAAAAAAATAAAGTACCGGTATTTAACAGAAGAGTTTTCCAGCCACATAAGTAAAGTAATTAAACTCAAATAAATTATATTCGTAATCTACTGGGCTTTTGCCGTGTGAAACTGATTGAAATACTGTAATCTAAAACGGCAAGAATCCATGCCTTTATTTCAATTAGCTTGCCACGGTGGGTGAGTGGTCAACGTGTCGGTCTACTAACCCCAAGCTTGCAGGTACGCTCCTGGCCGTGGTAAGTGATTTTTGAAAGGCTGCAAAAATTACGACACCATGTCGTACGATATAGGCATGTCAAAAAAGCCATTTGAATTCAGTAGCCCGTGTTCATAATGACAAAATTAATCTCGGGAGTTTTCGCCAACACAAAGTTCCTCATTTCTCTACTAGAAAGCGCTATAGTGTTCAAGGAGCTTAGATATCTAACCTCCATGACTTTCATAGTGCTTCGAGGAACAACGAAATTCGACATGCAAGCTACCCTTTGGGTGTCAAATAACAAAGCTTGCATCCGGCACTCGAGGCCATACGATATTATTATTATTATTATTATTATTATTTCAATTTTCTGGGCTATTTTAGACTTGATGTTGTTTATTCTAGGGGTTGTGACATCGTGGTCCTTTCAGTGTGTGTGGAATTTGAGTGATAACCTGTGTTATTGTATGGCTGTACTAGTGTGTGTATTTGTAAATTGAAGATAGGATTGGGAAGGAGGCAGCCGTGGCCTTTAGTTAGGAACCATCCCAGCATTTGCTGGAGTAGAAGTGGGGGAACTACGGAAAACCACTTCCAGGATGGCTGAGGTGGGAATCAAACTCTTCTCAGTTTTGTCTCCCGAAGATGAGTGTACCTCGTTCCAGCTCTCACACCAGAATTAAAATGTCTTGGCAGAGCCTGAAATGGAACCCGGACCGCTAGGGCAACAGCTAAGAGTATTAGCTGCTACACCACGAGGTGGTCTTTTGTGAGAAGTATTTAATTAAGTGTATAAATAAAACTAAAAACTTTATTCGGATTAACCCAATTAATTGGAGTCACCGGAGCTAACCAGCTCATTTTGGTTTTGGCCGGGGGTTTAAGACCGGATTCACTTCCTGACGCCACGTGATTTTTCAAGTGAAAATTCCACCCCGCTATCACCGGGATTCGAACCCCGGCCGTTCGGGTAAAAGACGAGCAGCTAAACCACTGCGTCATCACACTCCCCTATTTCGTTTATGAATAATTCATGTAATTTATCTTAGGCACTAGTAAATTAATTGTAATTCCCTGAATGCTAATTGCTAACTATGGTTTCCACCTTCCAATACAAATTTGGTTTTAATTTTTCATTTTAAATCACACGATACAAGTGTTGGCATTTTTATGCCTTCATCAGTCGTTCATAGTTTGATAAAATATTACATACACATATTGACACCATCCTTTTACACTAAATAAAATCCTTTTACATACATAAAATATCGTCATGACTAACGTTAGATATAAAATTCTTAAAATGCAGTTCCTTTATTGAAATCCGGAGTTATACTCCTTCGTCTTTAAAATCCTTGATGACTAGTTTCCTCTAGAAACTGCTATTTCACGATTCTCAGAACTGTGGAAGAGAAAATAAAATGAACCCCATTAGAACATGCGTAAACATATTTATTTAAAAAACACGAGGGTGAGTGGAAAAAAGTCAACCCCTTCCCGAAATATCCACAACAAGTAGTTCCGTGAAGAACTATACAGCCTATTTTCATATATCCTACTTATGTTTACTGCCACTATCAACATACACAATTTCAGTTTGATTGCTGTAATAGATTCGTAGTTATTGAGAAAGGACTAAATATTTCGGATGGTCGCCATGTTGGATTTTATATATGTAGGTCCTAGAGTTATGTACTGTTACATGCAGATTATTGTGAACGTGTAGTATTCAAACTTCAATCGCATAGTTAGGACACAAGAAAAAACAAGGAGAATTTAAAATTTTTCACAGCTGCCATCTTGAGGTTATGGAAACAATTGAAATAAATTAGATGCCAGTGGATTAACATTCGTATAAGGATTTACTGTACCAAGTTTCACTGCACGCGGAAGGTTAAATTGCGAGAAACGTCCATGTGAATATTTATAATTCGCGTCACCGCCATGTTGGATTTGTGATCACCAGGTTATTTAAAGTCTTATAGGTGAACTTAAGTTCATAGCCTCTATGAACATTAAAAAATGCAGTGTGATTGCTAAAATAGATTCGTAGATATTCAGTATCGTCAAAATATTTCGGATGGTCGCCATGTTGGATTGTTAAATGTATAGGCCATAGGGTCATGTACCATTAAAGGAAAATTATTGCGTAGGTTCATTATTCAAACTTTCACTTCGATCGCATGACTACATCACAAAAAATAAAATCTTAATTTTAAAATTCGCACTGCCGCCATCTTGAGGTTATGTAAACAATTGAACTAAATTAGATACCAGTGGATTACAATGTGTATAAATATTTCCTGTGCCAGGTTTCAGTGCGCTTGGAACATTAAATCGCGAGAAAGGTCTATTTAAAATTTTCAAATTCGCTTGGCCGCCATGTTCGTTTTGTAGTTAACCGGTTTTTGAAAGTCATATAGATGGACTTCCAGTAGTGCCCTTTATCTCCGTACAAAATTTCAGGGGTTTACCGCTAATAGTTTCAGAGATATCGAATGCCGGTGAAATATTTCGCACATCCGCCATGTTGTGATTATGTAAACAATTGAACGAAGTTAGATGTCGGTGCATTACAATGTATATAAACATATACTGTACCAAGTTTCATTGCGTTTGGTTGGTCAAATCGCGAGAAACGTCTATTTAAAAGTCGCAAATTCGCTTGGCCGCCATGTTGGTTTTGTTGTTACCAGATTTTCAAAAGTCACATAAGTGAACTTATAGTAGTTCCCTCTATCACCATAGAAATTGTCAGGGTAATATCGGTAATAGTTTCGGAGATATTGAATGCTGGTGAAATATTTCGCACAGCCGCCATGTTGGATTGGTGAGTCGTAACAAAATTTGAAGGGCACGGTCGAGGTCGCCGGGAATAGTGCTATGAACTTTCCGAGTTTCATTGAAATCGCTCCAGCCGTTTAGATTTTATTAGGGGACACACACACACACACACGAATCACACACACACACGCACACGCACACACACACACGGACAAAAGGTGATCTCATAAGCCTATTTTTTCAAAATTGAAAATAGGCTAAAAATGACAAAAAAAAACCACGTTTTTCACCCAAAATTCCTATCTCACCTACTCGACACACTCATCTTCGTCAACAGGGCAACGCAATAAACCCGAGGACACCTGAAACGTTATTCTAGCTTTATGGTATATGTTCTGCTCTATTCGATGGTGAGGTTATTAGCCTACTTTTCACATTTTGCAAAAATGAGGAAAAAGTAGACTTATGAGATCGGGCAAATGTGTGTCTGTCTGTCTGTCTGTCTGTCTGTCTGTCTGTCCTTCTGTCTGTCTGGCTGTGTGTGTGTCCCCCCCTATCAACTCCTAAACGGCTGCAGCAATCGAACCAAAATTTGGTAGGAGTAAGGATCTACACCTGAATATCTCACGGCCATATTTGAAAATTATGTCAGTGCTACCAACTGCTAAAAAATCGCAATTGAAATTTGAGCTCCATGTTGGATATCTTGGAAAGTATGAATGGGAGCTATTTCAAAATTGGCACACGTACAGATCATAATATTTCAGTTTAATTTCCAGGAGGCCAAACATGGCAGTGTTGCCAAAATGATTATAAGCCTCCTGATAGGTCCAATTTTTAAATGCATATAACTTCTACACTATCAATTGGAATTCAACCAAATTTCGTATGTTGTATGTGTACATAACCAGATATGACTGAGCGTATTCTTAGGACCTACCAGGGCTGCCAACTGTTAATAAATGCTCCCAATTTATTTTATCCAAATACCAATATATCAGAAAGTATGCAAGCCGACAGCTTTAAACTATGCACACGTATAGTACCTGACATTCTATATTAATTTGGGGTAACTTTTATACGTCAGTGCTACCAACATAATTCTAAGCCTGCTGACAGGTCCAACTTTAAATACATGCAACTTCCATACTATCATTTGGATTTCAACCAAATTTCGTATGTGTTATGTGTACCATAACAGATATGACTATGCGTATTCTAAGGAGCAACCAGGGCTGCCAACTGTTAATATGTGCTGTCCCTATTTTTGTTACCCTAATATCAATATATCAGAAAGTACGCAAGCCAATAGCTCTAAAATTTGCACACGTATAGTACCTGGCATTCTAGACGAATATGGAGTAACTAATATACGTCAGTGCTGCCAACATGATTCTAAGCCTGCTGATAGGTCCAATTTTAAAATGCATGTAACTTCTATACTAACTAATGGATTTCATTCAAAATTGGCAAAACAATAGATCATATTATTTCAGATTATTTCTGACCAATACATGCATGACATTGTTGCCAACATGATTTTACGCGCGCTGTTAGATCCAATGTTTAACTTCATGTAACGTCCATGCGATTCATTGGACTTCAACCAAATTTTGTATTTTGTACCTTAAGAGATGGAACTAAGAATATATTCAGTCATCAGGGCTGCCAACTGTAGTGCTCTATTAGGATACATTATGCCAGGTATACAGTATTTCGAACTAATTGGAAATTTCGATATTAGCAACTTAATTTCGTCATTATTCTAGATAGGTTCATATTCTGTAGAATAATCATTGGCATGAAAAGTAGGCTGTATAGTTCTTAACGGAACTTCTTGTTAATTGGTGGATTATTCGAAACGTATTTTGGGATAAACACATGTTTTTGACATTTTGCTGATATGTGGCGACCCATAAGGCTAGAACGCTGTGCTCGTTACGGGGATGTGTGTGGTGAATAGGTTTATTTATTTATTTATTTATTTATTTATTTATTTATCGTATGGCTTTTAGTGCCGGGAGTGTCCGAGGACATGTTCGGCTCGCCTGAGTCTGTAGCTGCTTCCAGCGGACACCCTAAAGGGCGAGCTACAAGTTCCGTTCAATTTCAAGTAGTTCCAACTTTCGCCACCAGATATCAATGATACCTAGTGGTGAACGTTGGAACTTTGATAGAGCGTTCTGACGAAATCTAACATAACAAATTTTGCTTTACACAAGTTTAGTCTGTGAAAGGGTCTTTTACATGCCATAAATCTATGACATGGGACCGCCGGCTTTACTTCCCCTCCGAAGGAAGGCATACTGAAGGATTTTAACGCTCTTAAAAATCCGACGACTTCGGCCGGATTTGAACCCGCTATCTTGGGCAAAGCAGTTCAGCATGCTACCGACTACGCCACCGAAGCGGTGAATAGGTGAACATGGTTTTTGGGTTAAAAATGAGTTTTTGTGATTTTGGTGACATTTTGCGAACAGATAAAGCTATAACAATGATTGAGATGTGTTTTTTTTTTCGTGGCGTTGTCCTCTTGACAGGGATGCTTTTGGTGACTAGGTGCGAACATGGTTTTGGGGGTAAAAATGCATTTTTTTTTTCATTTTTACTGATATTTGTCAAAATTTCCAAGGTGCGTGTTTTCAACTGTTGTATTTGTTATGCCTTTAACCAATCTTTATCTGCTTGTTATTCAGTTGAGGATAAAATTGGGTTATTATTTAGTGAATAAACAATTTTAAGCGTTTTGAAAACGTTTGTTGCGGTGTCTGTGAACAAATGACACAATTTAATTCCCTGCCCAATCTAATTGGGCACACTCATGTTGACCAACTGAAGAGCTTCGAATAATAGTATGTATACCAGTAACTGTAATTATGAGATTCGGGAACGGACTAAGCTCCTCAGGACTTGAAATAAAGTACTCTCCCAGCATTTGCTTGGAAGAGTGGGGAAAACCCACACTCAAGATAGCCGCTGTCGGCACTGGGATTCGAACCTCCGATCTCAGGACTTGCAGCAACTTCCCATCGCAGCAATGGCGAGTGCTTTTACGCCGCGGGGATAACCACAATTTCAAGACGTGATACCAGGAAGTATACAGACGAACATGTTAACTTTTGTGGTCTGGGGGTATACATTGACACTAACGTTCAAAATGTCCTGATTTCGATTCCCGAAACCACACTTTCCCCGATAGGTTTATAATGAGAAACTTAAGGAGAAAGGTTGCTATGTATTTATTTCAACCAAATGATTATAGAACACTACTTACATTTCAGTTAGAATTCCAAGTTCTACGTTCCCGAACTTAAGAAGGCAATCACTATCATAACACTCAGCAGTTATCCGATATTTATGAAATTATACGATTTGAGTACTCATTCCTTTGATTTACTGTTTCTGAAATCCATGCAAAATGATAAAGGAAAGACCTCAGAATGTTAAAATGAGATGAATCAGGCGTCACAGCGGCCAAAATGTGAAGCGCACAGCAATTTTGGAGCATATTTTCCTACGGCAACAGTATCTGCAAAACGCACACTTCGTACATTTTCATAAAAGTCATTTTTAAAAGAAATTATAGTTAGTTATAACATTAGAGTGCAATTCGTCACTGCTAATGCCTATTCTCTTCCATTTGAATGCTCATTTGTCACGATCGGTCGCTTGTGAGCGCCGCAGGAGAGATCTATACTACTGAAATAATACACACATCAAAAAAAGTTTTGCATCACCTCGGTTCCCAGATCTCCGGCATATAGACGTTGACTGTGTATATTGTATCCAAGATACAGTCCCTTTGACTGTTCATAGATGTCACTAAAACTGCTCAAAGATGTAAACAACCATGCATGAGCAGGGCCTATTAGACGGAGGGGGTACGACAGCCGATCACTTCCAGTCATTCCACCAGGACGAAGGTATGCTGCTCATGTTGTCTGTAGTTCTACCATGCCTAGAAGGTCAATACCGCAGTTCGATCGCGTCCGCATTGTTACTTTGTGTCAAGAAGGGCTCTCAACAAGGGAAGTTTCCAGGCGTCTCAGAGTGAACCAAAGCGATGTTGTTCGGACATGGAGGAGGTACAGAGATACAGGAACTGTCGATGACAGGCCTCGCTCAGGCCGCCCAAGGGCTACTACTGTAGTGGATGACCGCTACTTACGGATTGCCGCTCGGAGGAACCCTGGCAGCAATGCCACCATGTTGAATAATGCGTTTCGTTCAGCCACAGGACGTCGTGTTTCAACTCAAACTGTGCGCAATAGGCTGCATGATGCGCAACTTCACTCCCGACGTCCATGGCGAGGTCCAGCTTTGCAACCCCGACACCATGCAGCGCGGTACAGATGGGCCCAACAACATGCTGAATGGACCCCACGGAATTGGCATCACGTTCTCTTCACCGATGAGTGTCGCATATGCCTTCAACCAGACAATCGTCGGAGACGTGTTTGGAGGCACCCTGGTCAGGCTGAACGTCTTAGACACACTGTCCAGCGAGTGCAGCAAGGTGGTGGTTCCCTGATGTTTTGGGGTGGCATTATGTGGGGCCGACGTACGCCACTGGTGGTCATGGAAGGCTCCGAAACGGCTTTACGATACCTGAATGACATCCTCCGACCCATAGTGCAACCATATCGGCAGAATATTGGAGAGGCATTTGTCTTCATGGACGACAATTCTCGACCTCATCGTGCACATCTTGTGAATGCGTTCCTTCAAGATAACGACATCGCTCGACTACAGTGGCCAGCATGTTCGCCAGACATGAACCCTATCGAACATGCCTGGGATATGTTGAAAAGGGCTGTTTATGGACGTCTTGACCCACCAACCACTCTGAGAGATTTACGCCGAATTGTCGTTGAGGAGTGGGACAATTTGGACCAACAGTGTCTTGATGAACTTGTGGATAGTATGCCACGGCGAATACAGGCATGCATCAATGCAAGAGGACGTGCTACTGGGTATTAGAGGTAGTGGTGTGTACTGCAATCTGGACCACAAATGCTGAAAGTCTAGCTGTATGATGGTACAACATGCAATGTGTGGGTCTCATGAGCAATAAAACGAGCTGAAATGTTGTTTGTGTTGATCTCTATTCCCTTTGTATTTAACGGTTCCGGAACTCTTGGAACCGAGGTGATGCAAAACTTTTTTTGATGTGTGTATATATGATGATGTGCGTTCGATTCTTACCTCAGTCATCTTTGAAGTGGCTTTTCATGGTTTCCTGTTTCTACCCACCAAAACATACCGGGATGGTGCCTAACTTGAGGCCATGGCCATCTCCTCATTGCTACCTCCAAATACAAAAACACACACCAGAATAGATATCACAATAATAAACGTTGTCAGACAGATAAAACATATATCTAAATACATGGGTCTGATGACCACGATGTCGCATGCCTCTAAGTAAAATAACAGCAATATAAACGATACTAACGATTAACCCTTTATAAAGCAAAACTATTTTTCTTTTTATGTGTTTTTACATTTTAACTTATTTTAATTATTAGAATTATTAATAATGTTATTTCTTGTTTCTATAATTTTAATGTTTATATATTAATTTTTAATTCTCAATTTATATTCTTATAGATTTAATTTTGATATTTTAATTTATTAATTGACTAATTTAGAATTGGTTTTTACAATTATTTTCATAATTCTTTTATAGTTATGTTTATTATTTTAATTTGTATATTTCTTTTATAATTGTAATTTTATTCTTATGATTTTCATTTCTATATTATATTTTATTTTTACACTTTAATTGTTAATGTTTCTAGTTTTTTGATGTGTAACATCTTGGCACTCGGCATCTGTATATTTTTGTGGGGGTGATTCTGAAAAATGAAACGGAAATGGATGGGACGGAAACAATGAAACGGAAATGGATCGGACGGAAACAATGAGCGCGCGCGGTGGCAGAGATTGATATACTGTCGGCCATGTGGCTCTGTGGAATGTATATCGCATACGGTTTACTTCAAGGTTTGAAGGCCCCATTAAAGATATTCCTACAATACATCATCTTCAAATTGTGGTTCTTTGGTGAAAATATTCATTATGTCATATTTGCTGAAAACAATTACAATTTATTAAATCTTCATACTTTTGCTGTATTCTTATTTAATGTAAGCACTCGAGGTACGGTCGGTCATGTGGCTAGGTGGAATCTATATCGAATACAACATTGCTTCAAGGTTTGGAGGCCCCATTAAAAATATTCTTCCTACAATAAATCAAGTTGTCGTTGTTTGGTGTGAAAATATTCATTATATCATATTGGCTGAAAACCGGCCAGGATTTGGCACGGCAGTTTTACAAGTAGTTATTTCAATGACCAACAGAGTTCACTGTTAACAAGGGATAACATGTCACATGTTACACATCACATGCGACTACTGTAAGGCTCGTATTTTTTTTCTTTAAATTTATCCAACACATTACGTCAGTTAGATACGTATATAATATTTGATTTTTAGAAATACTAGCACTTCGGCATGAAAATTCTCCAAAATTTGGATTAAAGATTCAACTATCAGCATCTTTGAAAGCATAAACTGTCCTTATGACAGGTGGTTAATATAGAGACCACTATCCCATAAAGGGTTAACCATGGTGTAACTACAAAGTATGCTGCTGATCAATCGGGTACGTTGTTGTTGATGAAGATGATTATTTAGGGGCTTTGCGAT
This sequence comes from Meconema thalassinum, assembly GCA_946902985.2. NCBI lineage: Eukaryota > Metazoa > Arthropoda > Insecta > Orthoptera > Tettigoniidae > Meconema > Meconema thalassinum. Next base: position 284,840,119 of record OX336393.1, on the reverse strand, counting down.
ATCGTGGTCATGTAGCCCCATATACTTGTGTGTGTGTAAGTTGTCGGATAACCTCTCTCACTGCCATGCCTGTACTAGTGTACTTGTAATCGAGGTGAGATTTGGATAGGAAGCGGCCTTGGCCTTAAGTTAGATACCATCTCGGCATTTGCCTAGAGTAGAAGTGGGGAAACTACGGAAAACCAATTCCAAGATTGCTGAGGTAGGAATCAAATCCGCCTCTTCTCAGTTTGCCTCACGAGACAGAATGTACCCCGTTCGATCCCTCAGATCAGAATTACATTTTTTGGCAGAGCCGGGAATCGAACCCGGGCCTCCGCGGTGACAGCCAAGAATGCTAGTCACTATGCAACGAGACCCAAAGTTCTTGAGTTCCATTCTCGGTTCTACCAAGAAATTTAATTATGGTCTGAGGGTTGGAATGGGGTACACTCAGCCTCATGAGGCAAAACTGATAAGAGATGGGTTCGATTCCCGCCTTAGTTGTAAAGTACCTAAATGAATCACCAACAAAACAACGACGCTGATCAGTCATCGTATTTCAAGGTTTGACAAAGGCTGTTCAAAATTCGTATCGTGTACGCCAAAGACATGGACGACTAGTCAGATAACTGCACTAATTAAATTCCATTTGGTATTCATTTCATTCTTTGCTGTTGTCCTTCATGCGCTGTATGTACACAGGAGAAGGAATTTCATTCCCTTACTGGAAGAACGATAAGACTAAAACCTGACCTGTCAGCGCAAGCTGAGTATTGTGCACATACATCATTATTACACAATCTGCGTTTATAAGAGCACCTCCAAACAAAAGTAAATTTTGGTATTGGTAATTGTACTTTCGATTTTTGCAAAAAATGAAAGTAGACATATGAAATCTAAAAAGGCCAAAAGTTGTCAGTCTGTGTGTATGTGTGTGTGTGTGAGTGAGTGAGAGAGAGAGAGAGAGAGAGTGTATGTCTGCTCAACCCCCACCCTATCATTTCAATCATGACTAGAGGTAGCACTAGCAAAGGGCACCTCAGTATCATGTTTTATATCGCCCCCATATTAGCTAAAACTTAATGGCAGCCACCCAACTTAAAACCAATTACGACTAAACGAATCCTCGGATCTCTACAAAATTTGGTAAAAACATACCTTCATATGGGACGTGTCCTGCGCCCAAACTATAAGGTCATCAGCTGTACCATTTCAAGATGACGGCCGTGTGAATCTTGCAAGCATTATAATCCTTAACTTAGGACCCTCCAACTCTGGTTATCGAAGCAAGGGTGTTTTAAGCTATCCTAAAGGACGTGACCCGCTGTATATTATAATTTTATATTATAATAGGCTATTGTACTGTAGCAGTGACTTAACAAAGCTGAGCCGTCTCTGTCACATGACAAGATGGCAGTTGACCTCTATTGCCTGACCTATATTTCAGTAGTTTGAGTATGTTGCATTCGATGTAGCTTACTGATGGAAATAATATAAACTTTGTATGAAATGGTTTATAATGGAGATGTACCGCACTAAAGAAATCGTTTATTCAAAGTCATTATTTGCTAACACGTTGTTTTATAACTAATCAGACGTTATAAAATTAAGCGTTATATTGCGCATTTTACAATGGAAGATATATATTTCATTAAACGTCCGGGCTGTTGAAACCGGATTTTGATGACGGCTGAACCCGTATTGAGGAGTGGTGTTAAGATCACAGATTATGCATATCGTCTTTACCTAGAAGATCCTAACAATATATAGCACTTTCTGAGAGTGAGCAGTGTTAATATAATCACAGACCACAAATTACTGAGGTAGAGCGGGTGGCCTTGCAAATCCCTGGCCTCCTGAAGTATATTACAATTTTGTAATAGTTCAACTTCTAGCCATGCCCGCGCTCTGATTACCTTTCAGTGACGCAAAGAAGAGTGCGCAGTTCCTTACATAAGTATGGCGGAAGTTGATCCTTGCTCACTAATGGCTCCATTAGAAGCTACAAATCTATTTGTTTATATTGCTGCTAGGATTTCGACTAGAAAGCAATTCGATTGGTTGTTGTACTTAATCCTCCATGAAAACTGCCGGGAAAAATTGCACCTGTTCAATTCCGTGAGTTACATAAAAGCTATCATGGAAGGCAGAACTTAGTCTAGAAAGTACAATTCGCACTGAAATAATGCCGTCTTTACCCAAGGCTAGTAAACTACAGAGGTTGCCTCAATATGGAGCTCTTAGGCGAGGGGATCGCGGAGGGAAGGGAAAGGACGTGACGTCACACGTTTCCTCGTAGCGCGCGAGGCACGAGATATGCAAGGTATTTCAACTTTCCTACACATTATATTGTATGGATTGCAGTGGTTTAAAAACGTGTTTTAAGCCCTTTTGTTTATAATCATGCCAGGCCAAAGATGTGCTGTGGTAGTTTGTCACAGTTATTATAAAGTTGGAAATGACGTGTCGTTTTTCACGATGCCTAAAGACGCATGCCTTCGCAATCAGTGGATTGCTGCATGTAAGCGAAAAGATCATTGTAACCCTCAAACAAGTAGGATATGTTCCCTCCACTTTAAGAGTGAAGACTTCGAATTAGACTATAGGGCCGAATTGCTTAATATAAAGCCAAGATTTCCAAGGAATCTAAAACCAAATGGTAAGTGAGCCTAGCTGGCCTACTCTTTAAGTTTTGATGACCTGCTAGGATGATTTTAAAGCTGTTAATATTTTTGACATATTTCGTACATGGTATCAGGGGCGTATATACATTTTTTCGAGGGGGGGGGGGGCTGACTATCGTGGAAAATTGTGAGTACTTAATGAATTTTCTATTATAGCCTATGGAGTATGAATGGAAAATATCTAAATGGGCTACTTGTCAATTTATAAAGCAGAAAGGTAAACACTCATTTTCTTTTACAAATTGATAATTATTTCTTTAAAGTAGACTACTGTGAAATACATTGTATGTTGTACCCAAGTTGGCTTTTTACGGGGGGGATCTGGAGCCTCCTCACCCCCACTCCCTTATATACGCCCATGCATGGTATTTTGTTTTTGGACAAGATGGAAAATTTCATGAGTAATTCTCTTTGCATTCGTAAAAATTCTTTGCAAATATTCCAGAAAGCAGTCATCATTTCAATAAAATCCCTTCGACTTCTGTACCAAGATATGGCCCGTACCCCGTAGGCATAACACAAAGTATATTCTCACACATAGGCTAAATCAAGATGTACTGGAAAACCTCTTTTCACAATTGCGAACACGTGGTGGCTTACACGACCATCCTTCTGCATTTACAGACTGTGGATGATTATTTAGGAAAAAATCCAGGAGTTGTTCAAACGCAAACAAACACTGCTGATCCAGATTCAGATGAATATTTAGTTGCTAAAGCACCAAACAAAGCTGGCATAGTGTCTGAATCAAGTAACGTGCTTCCAGGACTAACCTTACGGAGCAATGTGCAACCAGAGTCCTTCGTTGTCAATATCATGGAACAAAGTGAGGAAGATGGCAAGGCTTATGTTGCAGGTTATGTAGCCCACAAGTTCCAAGATAAATTTCCACAACTTGGGGAACTTAACCTATGGAATGTAAACTCAACACGATTATGCATTACCAACCTTGATTAAACACTTGTCATACGATGGTATGACCGATCCCTCAGAAACTTGGCTAAACCAGTTCCGGCACATTTCAGCAAAATTCGTCCCATTTCACGGAAAATACGGATTTCAACGAGGCAAGAACGTTCTAAGAAGAACGACAGATTTTGTGTCGAGAGAAGTTCCTGACGTACCGTCTGGTGGGGTTGAGAAAGCTGTGATAACAATTTTCTTCATCAGATTGAAACATGCCAATTCTATCTTGCATAAGAAGTGGTTATTGGAAGTCACTAACACCCACGATACTGCTACCGAGTCTAGGCGAATTTCCAAGAAATTCAAGAAGATCACAACATTTAATGTAAGTAGGCTACATTCAGTTATTTTATCACCCATTTACCAATAATTTCATGAGAATAAACTGTTATTTGCGTACTCAACAGCTGATGTTGACAGTTTCGTTACGTTCCCCACATGGCGCGTTAGGTATCTTGTGACGTCATCTGCCTTGTGAGCGCTGATTGGTGAGTGAAAATTGAGGCAACCTCTGTAGTTTATAAGCCTTGGTCTTTACCAACGTGTATCCATACTGGCAGAAGCTTCCATGCCAACGAGTGCCGCGTGTAACAGGCTTTAGGACCAAAGCCTATCATGGCAACCAATTAGCCACGACCACTCGTCAAAAGTACCACACTGAGTTATGCGGTCGGTAATAGGTCCAGTAAGTACCGTAATGAGTGGAAATAAGGAAAATCATTATCATAGTATAACGTACAATACATCAAGCTGCATTTCAACAAGCTACTACAACGAACATTCAATTATAGTCTACTCCTTGATAACTATGGCCATACATTTAAGAGAAAGTAGGCTACATCTTCTCTGCTGAACATCTTGTTAGCCTACTTTTGATTTTTGGCAAAAAAGAAAGTAGACTTATGAGATCAACACAGGGCCAAAAATTGTGTGTCTGCCTGTGTGTACTCTAAATGTCTGCCCCACCCCCACCCTGCCTTATCAATTCGAATACGGTGAAACCGAATTGAACGAAATTTGGCACAGAGGTAGCACTGACAATGGGCACCTCAGTGTCATGTTTTATATTGCCGCCATCTTGATGGGAACGTAATGGCGGCCACCCAAATGTTAAAAGCTTAGAGCAAATTATGACCAACCTAATCATCTGATCTCTATCAGATTTTGTAGCAACATACCTTTATGTGGGAAGCATATTTTGACTCAACTACAAGGTCATCAGCTCAATAGTTTGCAGATGGCGGCCATGTGTGTGTGAAAATCGATTCCCCCTATCAATTCAAACACGGTGAAACCGAATTGAACGGCATTTGGTACAGAGGTAGCACTAGCAAAGGGCACCTCAGTGTCATGTTTTACTAGCAGAAGTACACGCTCTTCGAACGGTCTTCGGTATTAAGAGGGGGCGAAACTTGGGTCGGAAATCGCCTTTTATTTCCAGAAATGGCCACCTGAGAGGTGAGCGCTATTGTCGCGTAATCTGCATTACCGACCATGCTACAGAGTAGAGCGCGTACGGTGGCAGGTGAGAGAGAGCGTTTTGGACATAAAGAGACAGAGACACTCACTGCGATGTCGCCAGACTGCTCTTCCCGCAGTGTTGCTAATTGCTATGAAGCAAGTCAGTAAGCATTCAACCTCCACTCAGCCGACTTCTCAGTTTTCTTCCCTCAGTCTTTCGGCAGGACTTACGCAACCTGCCCAAGGGGATGTTGCGATGCTGTCAATCGTCTCTTCGTCCGTAATTCTAAACGACTGCTATTCGGAACGTATTGTTTTTTTCTTGCAACATAAGATTTCACGTGCGCCCACAAATGGATTGTACCAAAACTACACAATGTCCACGCAGGGCCGCGACGGTAGAGAGCGATCTTGGGCCCCGCGGTATTGACTGCCACCCCACATTTGAGTTCTTTCCGTGAAATCCTAATATTCATCTTTTTTTTTTTTTACAAATTAAAATGTCAATATTTGGTTATGTGAAATTATATCGGAAAGGGAAGCGATTCAACTTATTGAATTTTCACCAACCAGGCCTTTTACGCAGTGCCGGATTTCCGCCTAGGCCTACAAGGCCCCTGCCTAGGGGCCCAGCCAGGCTAGGGGCCCCGGTGGAGGAATTTTATCTGCTTATGAGGAATTAAGTAAAAAGTTTGACTTTCTTACGAAACTACATCGTTTGGAATCTAAAGACATTCGTGAAGGAGCCACAAACCTTATAACTTTTTATCCGGGGGACTTGGATAGGACTTTGGAATACGAGTGTCTGCACCTGCAAGCTCATTTGTCGTCGAATGATGAAGTCATGGAGTTATCGTCACTGAAGCTATACACATATCGGAAAAAGGCTTTTTCGACATTTATCCAAACGAAGGAATTGCGCTTCGAATGCTGTTGTGTACACCATCGTCAAACTGCTCAGTAGAACGGTCGATTTCAGCGCTAAAGAGAGTAAAGAATTGCTTAAGATCTAACATAGGAGAGAACAGGCTCAATTCACTCTCTGTAATGTACATAGAGTCAGAAATAATGCAGTCAATTGACTATGATGACATCATTCATTCTTTTTCACAGAAGAATGTTTGTCGTTTGATTCTATACATTTTACAGAATAACGTACCAATACTAACATAGACTGTATTATTCTGATGTTTATTAGAGTCATTAAAGTCGATTAAAAATTATATGTTCTGTACTAGTGCATTAATTTGCTAAATTTCCAAAATATCTTCGAGATGGTGGGGGACCCAAATGTCAAGTGCCTAGGGGCCCTGGATCTCTTAAGTCCGGGCCTGCTTTTGCGGGGACATAATCTCATTTTATATTCATTCGTGAATTTTGTACTTTTAAATTTCGTAGCGTGCTTACATTTTCTAAGTTGCCTTTAGCACTGTAACGCTTGAAATTTTACCTGCTGCCAATAGACTACAGTATATACCTAGGTAAATAACAGTTCTTTAGAAATAACTGAAATTGGACCCAACGTTTTCGCTCTACAACGGCCCAAGAATCACCATTGTTTTAAAGTTTACTCACTTTACCTTTCAAGAGTTTGCTTGGACTTATTTAAAAGACTGATATAGCAATTAAGAAGCCGTAGTTTTCTCTTTCGGGCCCTTCAGTACGCTCGGGCCCCAGGGCTGTAGCCCCATTTGCCCCTCCTTCTCGTCGGACCTGTGTCCGCGTTGTCTTGCTATTTCATCAATTTCGTACGTACAATGAGCGGATTTGTGAAGTAACAATTCCACTCTGGTTTGTGATGGGCTGTGGGGAATATCATTAGAAGACAACCACTCGATAATGTAAGCCTCTCTGTTATTCGAGGTCGGAGCTTTGTTAATTTGCACTGAGAAAATGCTCACATTGTCCATAATAACTGAATGTGGACGGAGGTCTGGCAGTAATTATTCAGTAAACCTTAGTTTAAAACGAGCGTGTCTCTCCTGAACGGCAATGGTCAGATTTCTCCGAGTTCGATACTAACCCTCCTTTGGTCGCGTAGATTACTATTGTAATCAAGGTTCATTTGTTTTATATCTACGAACATAATACACTAGATTTTCGTACATTCTGTTCAGTACCTTTCCAAGAAGTTCTTCCCATTACAATCACCGTGAAATATTACATCAATTGCCACTATATAGCGTGCCAGTGGTGTACCAAATAAATGTATTCCACTCGACTATTTGGGGAACTACGCTTGAACTCATGGGTAGAGCCCTCCTCGGTAAACAAAGCGTTATCCGCATCCGTCCCGCATCCGCACGTTTGTTATCCGAATCTACTGGCATTACTATAATATTTTTAATTAGATAAAGCATAACGCATTAAAGCAACACATTTACACATTTGAGAAGAAAGTCGTTCCTTTAGGCTTTGTATGTCAAGTTCTATGTTTAAAATGAATGTTACACGGCCAGAAATGCAACACTTCCAGTTCGGAGTGTTAATTATGCTTAATGACTTAATTTGAATGATATTAGCTTAAGTAATCATCTTACATTTCTCATGAAAATAACATAACGGAAAAAATATGTCATCTCATAAACATCCGGGTCCTAGTAATGACATTCAACAAGTTCGGATCGTATTCTAAAAGCTATCCGCAAATTTATTCAAAACATTATCCGCAGCTTATCCGCTATCCGCACAGCCATGCAAACTATATATGCATGGCGAAAAATGTTGCGGATATCCGCATCCGCGTAGGGCTTTACTCATGGGCGCCCGTAGGGGAGGGGAAAAAGGGGGCCATGGGCCCCGTCTGGAATCCCGAGAATATTTCGACTGTTCATTGTCACACCAGTTTATTTCATAAATTGAGGATACTGATAGTTAACTGATTTAGATGTAGGGATAATTCCACAGTTTTAATTAACTAAGTAATTTGTGATTATTTGAAAATATCTCCAGTTATTTAGAAAATCGGCGAACTGGATTAACATTACTATTTTAATGAACTGCTTGATTTTTATTTTACTTGTTCTTAAGAAATGAACATTATGACGATGATTCACAAAAGAAAGAAAAAAACTCCTCCCATTCATGCCATGAAGATATGTACCCGACGGTTTTAGAGCAGTCAAATAATGAATAACACGAAGCAAGTAAGAAATGAAACTAAATTGCGGGGCGGAGGTACGTATCATCATCAGCTAGTGACAGGTAGGTAAAGAAATGAAAAATACAACTTGCCTCCCTCCCCCCGGAAAGAAATCCTGCGGGTGCCCATGCTTGTATAGCATTGTATAGAATTGGGCAACTGAATATATTAAGGAACACTTAATTGTAGAAAAATACTCATCTGTTCGCAAATATTTCATGTTTTTACTCAATGCGGGAAACTGCCAAATTTCTTTCAAATTTAGAATTATATAAGTTTTCATGTTATGTCAAAATATTTGGTATTTCATGTATTTGTCATGGAGGAAAGAAAGAGAGGATTTGCCCAGAGCTCGTGCCAGTGAAGCAAAGCTCTGAGTCCAAAGTGGGCGTAACCTAGTGTTCTGTGACTTGTATGCGGTAGAGCATTGTGCATGGTTATTTCGGAGTTTTTTTCTTCCTAATAATGGCGTGTAGTGCCTATGGTGGTACGAATCGACAGAACAGAACAGACCAGGAAGCATAAAAATATAGTGGGCCGATTATTTACCATACTTGAAAGTTAAAATATCAATTGATGCTGAACCGTTGTAAGTTGTATCCATGCAATTCTGTTGCAGGTTGAGTTTATTAATGTTATATTATATCTCAGGACAGGAAAGCATGGAGAGCTGCGTCAAACCAGTCGAAAGACTGAAGACTCAAACAACAAAACATTATATTGCTCTAGGCAGCGCAGCGAAGGCATCTCCTTCCGGTTCTTTCCTCTATGGTATTTGTCTATGATTAGTTTATTCATCACACTCCATCCTTCTTATAAAATCGAAAATCAAAATTTTAAACCAAAAAAAAGAGCAAATGAAATACCCATTAAAATTGGCCTACGATTGTAATCCACGCGACTACTGACGTTGCATTTCGAGCCGACCTCCTAACCAAAACTTCCAGTCCTCCGGAAACGTCGCTTATTTTCCAGCACATTGACCTTGTATAGTTTTGACTTACATTACGCTTCATCAAGGTAATAAATGCAGTAACTTATGTCCCTGATTTACCGATCTCGTACATTACGGTACCGGTACCCTGAAAAATACAGTTCTCGCCGCTAATGATGTCACTCCTTTCCATGAGTAGCTTTTTCTCGCCATGAGTTTCCTCATATTTTTAGTGCTTCGCTTATCTTATACTGTACTGTAGGTTCACAATTAGTTAAAATATAAGAAACTACCAGAGTATTAGTGTAGGACAATACTGTGAAAACACAATAGATATGATTTTTATACAGGGTACTTTTTTCGGTCTAGCGACATAGCCGCGCAGCGGCAAAATGCATGCGTAGCCGGGTTACTCATTGCGAGAGATATAGCACTGCTATGTTGCTACATGGACAGGGGTAGATGACCACGCAGTTCCGCCCCTTAAAAAAACAATAACGAACTTGCTACATGGATAAAAAAGAAGGACCCTGTACTTTTAATTAATAAGTGTATGATAACAATGTTTCACAATAAATTATACTTAAACTCGTTGAATTAATAACACTGTATACAGAAGATGAACCTACTAACAGTTCGTTTAAAAACGAAAGTAACACAGTAGAATCCTATTCAATGAACACAATACATGAGCTGTAAGTCTTGTTCTCAGCGCTAAAAATAACTCGTCATTCTGCCTTACCGACCCATTACGCCTGCGCTCTTGCGGCTAAGTAGCGAACTTCTACGGCAGCGGCATTACGACTGAAAGTGTGGGGCATTAAAAACTGCTTGTTTTATAGAAACACGCAGGAGAAAAGCAAGATTCATCTCTATAGAAGCATTCTTAAACAAATACCCTTTACAACCATGTAACTTTTCATAACTTTTGACAGTCACATTGATTTTTAATTTCTGAAGTAAAATCGGTGAAAAAAACGCCTTGCCTTATGGGAAAACTACTTCTCAGTTTCAATGATACAAAATGTTATTATCAATGAAATCTTATTTGAAAAGTTTAATACGTGCTATTGAAGGTATTTACGTGATTTGAAAGTGAAGTTTTGTTTAATTTCGGCCATTGACCTATTTAAAACGAAGATTTTAACTCTCTCTCAATGCTATAAGCAGAGCCAGCCACGAGCGACCGGCCGGCTGACTTTAGCGCCCTCTTAATAACCAGACGTTATCAATTGAGCTACTGTTGCAATGGTTAGGGGCTTGTTATTCCTTCATATGTTTATCAGAGCGAAGTTAGTATTCTGGGAATATCACACACTCTGTTAATTTAAGGGCCTTAAAATGTGGTTTTCGGAGACTCATTATAGACTCACGAATTTTGTGTCCCACATTGAGAAGCGCAACATATGCTTTGATCGTCCTTCCAGGATAATTTTTATATTTCGCCTATTTTAGCATGTATTTTGAAAAGTTTCTTCCTTTACCAATCCTTCAATGAGAAGTACTGTGAAGAGTTTTATAAATAATTGGTGTATTGACTCTCATGGATACCTAATTTTACGATGCTCCAAACATTCGAACACGAGTTATAGGCGTACATAAAGATACACAGAAAGGCCGAAAATCCCTAAGTATGCCTTTCTTCGGAGGGGAAGTAAAGCCGGCGGTCCCATGTCATAGATTTATGGCATGTAATAGAACCTTCCACTAACTACAATTGTGTGAAGCTAAATTTGAGGTTTAGATTTGATTAACGCTCTATTAGTTCCAAAGTTTGCCGATTGCGGTGGCATCTAGTAGCCAAGTCACAGCTAGGTGTCGTTGACGGTAACATTTGGTAGGAAAAGTAGGAACTACTGGAAATTGATCGTCTGCAGTCCTTACCTGAAATACAGATAACACACTCTAATACAGCTATCACAATTAACACCGGGTAGCAGACAGATTCTACACACACGAGGCTACGTGAACGCGTTGTTGCAGCTTCTAAACTGAGAGACCAACCAACCAACCTACAACATATTACCCAGAAGTCCGAATATGGATATATCAACCACACGGTTTCAAACAAAATCATCCTTACGATGAACCCGTTTGTCGAAAAAAAAAGTTAGAATGAGCTCAATCTAAATTCACCTAACGTATACTTCCTGACGTGAAAATAAAATTGAAAACCTCGTAGACGAAACGCGATACACCTCACATAAAGACTGACCCTCACCGTTGTGTAAAGTCCCCATCCACAGGAACACACCTTTAACAAATTATAAAGGCTTGTTGTGCATGGATATTCAGGTTTTTTAGCCACCAATGGCCCAAATTCCTAATAGCCGCAAAAAATACTATTTCAACTGAGTATTTTTTGAAAATAATGTTGCTGTTTGGAGATATAATTCTGCACGACATATCACACGTGTAAATCACGTGAAAAAATTCTAGGGTACCCCTTGACCCCCTTATGCGCATTGATGAATTTGACAGTCTAAGTTGGTTCCGTGATAACCTTATAGCCATTTGCAAACTTTCACAGAAATGTAATAAGTGGAGTGGCATTGATTTTTATAGAAATAGATGGAACGTTGGATGTCTTCTCTTGAGAACCTGATGTCATGGTTGCCGGCTTGCATTCCTTCATTAGTTTATTAAATTAAATTAGTTTTCTGGGAATATCTCAGAAACTGTTGGTTTTAGAGCCTTAACATGTAGTTTTCGGGAACCCTCGAGTTTTGTTTCTGCCACCGAGGGGCTAATTGAGCTTTGTCTCGTCGTTGTATGCCAAAATATAATAATAATAATAATAATAATAATAATAATAATAATAATAATAATAATAATAATAATAATAATATAAACACAATATAGGGATAGGGATATGAAAGACCTTCCGTACCACACCCATACGTGAAAATTGCGTGACAAAATTCTAGTGTACCCCTTGACCCCCTTAAGCTCATTATACGTATTGATGAATTTTACAGCTTAATTTTGTTCTGTGATAACCTTATAGCCGTTTGCAAACTTCACAGTAATGTAATAAATGGAATTGCATTGCATCTTACAGAAATAGATGGTCCTCTGAGATTTTGTTGCCATGGTTACCAGATTACATTCTTTCATTAGATTATTAAATGGAATTAGATTTCTGGGAATATCTCAAAAACTGTTGGTTTTAGGGCCTTAAAATGTGGTATTCGGGGACCCTTTAGGGCCCCCGAGTTTTGTTTCTCACATCGAGGGGTTGAAAATAAGCTTTGTCTCGTCCTTTTACGCCTATTTCAGCATGAATTTTAAGGGGGTAGGCCCCCTTTTATGAGAAGTACGGAGAAGAGTTACATCAATGATTAGTGTGGTGCTTCTGGTGGATATCAGTATCAAATTTTACGTTGATCCACCCAGCCGTTCTCAAGTTATAAGGACTCAAATTTGTCCACAGACCAACAGACAGACAGACAGACAGATAAAAAATATATTTTTGCGCGCATCCGTCATAAAACAGTCTGAAACGCGCAAATAACGCAAATTTCCGTGGAAATTCAGGAAAAACAGACAAACTTTTATTTATATAGAGAGATATAGAGATATCGCCACCATCTTGACGGAAACGGAATGGCAGCCATCCAAATGTTAAAAGCCTAAATCAAATTACGACCAACCTAATCATTTGATCTCTACCAAATTTTGCAACAACATACATTTTTGTGGGAAGCATCTTTTGACTGCACTACAACAAGGTCATCAGCCGAATAGTTTGCAGATAGCGGCCATGTATGTGTGCAAATCGATTCACCATATCAATTCAAACACGGTGAAACCGAATTGAATGAAATTTTGTACAGTGGTAGCTATAGCAATGGGCACCTCATATTCATTTTTAGCCTATTTTCAATTTTGAAAAAATAGGCTTATGAGATCACCTTTTGTCCGTGTGTGTGTGCGTGTGTGTGTGTGTGTGATTCGTGTGTGTGTCCCCCCCTAATAAAATCTAAACGGCTGGAGCGATTTCAATGAAACTCGGAAAGTTCATAGCACTATTCCCGGCGACCTCGACCGTGCCCTTCAAATTTTGTTACGACTCACCAATCCAACATGGCGGCTGTGCGAAATATTTCACCAGCATTCAATATCTCCGAAACTATTACCGATATTACCCTGACATTTTCTATGGTGATAGAGGGAACTACTATAAGTTCACTTATGTGACTTTTGAAAACCTGGTAACAACAAAACCTACATGGCGGCCAAGCGAATTTGCGACTTTTAAATAGACGTTTCTCGCGATTTGACCAATCAAACGCAATGAAACTTGGTACAGTATATGTTTATATACATTGTAATGCACCGACATCTAACTTCGTTCAATTGTTTACATAATCACAACATGGCGGATGTGCGAAATATTTCACCGGCATTCTATATCTCTGAAACTATTAGCGGTAAACCCCTGAAATTTTGTACGGAGATAAAGGCCACTACTGGAATTCCATCTATAAGACTTTCAAAAACCGGTTAACTACAAAACGAACATGGCGGCCAAGCGAATTTGAAAATTTTAAATAGACCTTTCTCGCGATTTAAAGTTCCAAGCGCACTGAAACCTGGCACAGGAAATATTTATACACATTGTAATGCACTGGTATCTAATTTAGTTCAATTGTTTACATAACCTCAAGATGGCGGCAGTGCGAATTTTAAAATTAAGTTTTTATTTCTTGTGATGTAGTCATGCGATCGAAGTGAAAGTTTGAATAATGAACCTACGCAATAATTTTCATTTAATGGTACATGCCACTATGGCCTATACATTTAACAATCCAACATGGCGACCATCCGAAATATTTAGACGATACTGAATATCTACGAATCTATTTTAGCAATCAAACTGCATTTTTTAATGTTCATAGGGGCTATGAACTTAAGTTCACCTATAGGACTTTAAATAACCTGGTGATCACAAATCCAACATGGCGGTGACGCGAATTATAAATATTCACATGGAGGTTTCTCGCAATTTAACAATCCACGTGCAGTGAAACTTGGTACAGTAAATCCTTATACGAATGTTAATCCACTGGCATCTAATTTATTTCAATTGTTTCCATAACCTCAAGATGGCAGCTGTGAAAAATTTTAAACTCTCCTTGTTTTTTTATTGTGTCCTAACTATGCGATTGAAGTTTGAATACTACACGTTCACAATAATCTGCATGTAACAGTACATAACTCTAAGACCTACATATATAAAATCCAGCATGGCGACCATCCGAAATATTTAGTCGGTTCTCAATATCTACGAATCTATTACAGCAATCAAACTGAAATTGTGTATGTTGATAGTAGGATATATGAAAATAGGCTGTATAGTTCTTCACGGAACTACTTGTTAATAGTCGTATAGCACGTTGTATTTCAACAAGCTACTACAACCAACATTCAATTATACTCCTTGAAATGAACAAAGAGTTATAACAATACCCATGCATTTAGGGGAAAGTAGGCTATATATTCGTTACTGAACATTTTGTTTTTTCCATAATCTCAGCAGAGTAGTCTACTCGTATGTCATTTCTGCATATTAGTTTACAATTCTACGTTGGGGCTTATTGCTGAAGTGTATCACAGCAATAGTAGCTACACCTTCATAGACTAGTTGGTGGAGGGAGACTGTTTGAGGATGGGATCGTCATTTCTCAGTCTTGCAACCTTGTAAATATTAAAATATATAGTTCTTTTTTTTTTGGGTGCTTAATCAAAATAGTGGCCACACTTTCTTAAGTTTTCGCCATGCATTTTCTGGGTGGCAATGTTGGCTTGGTAGTGTTTTGTAGAGCTATTTTGTATTGTATATTTGGACCTGATGATGATCGCTTGACGAGCGAAACATGACATCCTTATTAACTCTTCTGTAATCCATACCAAATATATAGACTATATATATATCGAAATTTAATGCTTTTTCAGTCGGTCAACACGATTGTACCCAATTGTAATGGGTGTTTCCCTAATCTTAAAAAAAATACATAAGATTATTAATAACACTTGGAAGACCAGTTTCGATCGTTAAGCGATTATCATCAGATCCTATACACTTAGCTATTAAATCTATGTCTACAAGTATGGGTGATATTATTTACAATAGACGAAGGCTGTTTTTTTTCGCACTCCGCAACAAGCGTGCGCGCTACCTCCCGGCATCCTTTGCGAACAAGCAGGCATCGGTTGCAGCTATATAGCTAACCTGTACGCTGAACTGTGCATCTTTACAATGTTCAAGATTATTGATTCGCCCGCAGCGTGTGAGGTACGATCTTTGATACGTTTTTTGAGTGCAAGAAACAAGTCAGCTTAGTGAGGTGTATGGTGATAATGCAGTGAACATTTTCACAGCCACTTTTGAACTCGCGTACCCGTTTTAGTACTTTACCTTCACAGCGCAAGATCATGGCAAGACCTCACACTGCTGCCCGGACTCGGGAACTGATTGACTCTATTGGGTGGGAAGTTTTGGATCACCCACCGTATAGCCCTTCGTCATCTTGGTGGAAAGCGCTTCGCCGACGATGAAGAAGTGAAACTAGCCGTGAATTCTTGGTTGTCAGAGCAGGCGGCAAACTTTTATGCAGAGGGATTTCAGAACTTAGTTTTAAGGTATGACAAGTGCCTAAATAAACAAGGCAACTATGTAGAAAAATAGAGGAAGGTATGTAAAACCTAAAAATAAATGTGGTTTCAAAATAAAATGTTCGGTTAATTTAAAAAAATGGTCCTTACTTAAAAAACAGCCATCGTACTACGAGCTCAAGAAGAACGGTCCAGTTCCAGCCATGACGTGCTTAGCCCTCATTAATAAAGAATGGACTGCTGGGGGATACTAAGTCTATTAGACACTTGCAGTTCAAACTAAGTGTGATAAGTTCGCCAACTTCCTGATAGCGTGCCGGCCGTCTGCTTTCCACATCAATACAGTTTTAACATCACTCAGGAACGGTGCTATACAATATTCACTTATTATATGCAAGGCTAGGACAGCTGGTTTCATAAATCACTCGCCGTAGTTATTATTGGACATGTGTAAGGACGTAGAGAGTAGGGGTGTTCTTTCGTAATCTACTCTCTTCCATTACTCCCTACCCCTTACATCAATGCTAAATTGTTTGAAATGTTTACGGTAACACTTCTCTATCCCTTTCTTTCTCTCACGCACACCCTTGGCAGATAACCTCAATATGTCGCCCCTTATTTATGACTTACTAGCTGACCCGCCACGGCTTTGCACGGGTGGCCTTAAATATGAAATATCCCCGTATATACTACGTTACGTGACTCTCCAACTGGAGCCAACACACATATTTTTTCTTTGAAAGTAACACGCGACAGGGCAAGGTAGTGCTGACTATGATAAAAACATTCAATAACTTGAACCAGCGGCTTCGGTGGCGACCTTCTATGCCCAAGATCACGGGTTCAAACCCGGCCGAAGTCGTCGGATTTTTAAGAGCGATAAAAATCCCTCAGTATGCCTTCCTTCGGAGGGGAAGAAACGCCGGCAGGCCGATGGCATCTTGTAGCCAAGTTCGCTACTAGGTGTCGTGGATGGTAGCATTTGGTAGCAAAAGTAGGAACTACTTGAAAATTGATCGTCTGCAGTCCTTACCTAAATCAAAGATAACACACACTAATACAGCTATCACAATTAACACCGGGTATCAGACAGATTCTACACACACCCAAAGTACACGGGGCTACATGACCGCGTTGTCACAGCTCCTAAACTAAAGAATCAACCAGCCTAAATTAAACCAAAAAAAATCAACACCTATTCTTTCGACGGAGTCCATGTTTTTAATTATTTTTTTTGTATTTGCATAATTCATAAAATTACAGCAGCCTTTCATTTATTTACAAACCAAACCAAACACCGTGGCACTAAACCCCCAGCGATTCATTTACGAACTTTCCGGTAATGAACAAAGAGTAGACCACCTCGTGGTGTAGCGGCTAGTAACCTTAGCTGTCGCCCTGGAGGACCGGGTTCAATTGCCGGCTGTGCCAAAATATTTAATTCTGGTCTGTGGGCTGTAACGGGGTACACTCAGCCTCATGAGGTAAAACTGAGAAGAGGTGGGTTTGATCCCCACCTCAGCCATCCTGGGAGTGGTTTTCCGTGGTTCCCCACTTCTAGTCCAGGCAAATGTTGAATGTCCATACAAACCATTAAAATAAGTTCACCTATAGGACATTTCATAACCTGATGAACACAAAAACAACATGGCGGCGACACGAAATTTAAATATTGAAATGGATGTTTCACGCGACTTAATCATCCGTACGTTGTGAAACGTGGCACGGTATCTTCATACAAGGTCTAATATATTGAATTATAATTTTATTTTATTTCTATGAGAACTTAAGAACTTAAAAATGGTGGCTGTGCAACATTTTAAAAATCACGTTTTAATTTTTCTAGTTTTCAACAAGCGATCGAAATGTAGATTGGTATAATGAACCACCATTACAATATTCATCTGCCAGCAGCCTATCTATATATATAACAAGCAGTTCCGTGAAGAACTATACAGCCTATTTTCATATATCCTACTTATGTTAATTGCCACTATCAACATACACAATTTATGTTTGATTGCTGTAATAGATTCGTAGATATTAAGAACCGAATATATTTTTCGGATGGTCGCCATGTTGGATTTTATATATGTAGGTCCTAGAGTTATGTACTGTTACATGCAGATTATTGTGAACGTGTAGTATTCAAACTTCAATCGCATAATTAGGACACAAGAAAAAACAAGGAGATTTTAAAATTTTTCACAGCTGCCATCTTGAGGTTATGGAAACAATTGAAATAAATTAGATGCCAATGTATTAACATTCGTATAAGGATTTACTGTACCAAGTTTCACTGCACTCGGATGGTTAAATTGCGAGAAACGTCCATGTGAATATTTATAATTCGCGTCACCGCCATGTTGGATTTGTGATCACCAGGTTATTTAAAGTCCTATAGGTGAACTTAAGTGCATAGCCCCTATGAACATTAAAAAAATGCAGTTTGATTGCTAAAATAGATTCGTAGATATTCAGTATCGTCTAAATATTTCGGATGGTCGCCATGTTGGATTGTTAAATGTATAGGCCATAGAGTCATGTACCATTAAAGGAAAATTATTGCGTAGGTTCATTATTCAAACTTTCACTTCGATCGCATGACTACATCACAAGAAATAAAAACTTAATTTTAAAATTCGCACTGCCGCCATCTTGAGGTTATGTAAACAATTGAACTAAATTAGATACCAGTGGATTACAATGTATATAAATATTTCCTGTGCCAGGTTTCAGTGCGCTTGGAACATTAAATCGCGAGAAAGGTCTATTTAAAATTTTCAAATTCGCTTGGCCGCCATGTTCGTTTTGTAGTTAACCGGTTTTTGAAAGTCTTATAGATGGACTTCCAGTAGTGCCCTTTATCTCCGTACAAAATTTTAGGGAGATACCGCTAATAGTTTCAGAGATATAGAATGCCGGTGAAATATTTCGCACATCCGCCATCTTGTGATTATGTGAACAATTGAACGAAATTAAATGTCGATGCATTACAATGTATATAAACATATACTGTACCAAGTTTCATTGCGTTTGGTTGGTCAAATCACGAGAAACGTCTATTTAAAAGTCGCAAATTCGCTTGGCCTCCATGTTGGTTTTGTAGTTACCAGGTTTTCAAACGTCACATAAGTGAATTTCTAGTAGTTCCCTTTATCACCATACAAAATTCCAGGGTGATATCGGTAATCGTTTCGGAGATATTGAATGCTGGTGAAATATTTCGCACAGCCGCCATGTTGGATTGGTGAGTCGTAACAAAATTTGAAGGGCACGGTCGAGGTCGCCGGGAATAGTGCTATGAACTTTCCGAGTTTCATTGAAATCGCTCCTGCCGTTTAGATTTTATTAGGGGGGGACACACACACGAATCACACACACACACACACACACACACACACACACACACACACACACGGACAAAAGGTGATCTCATAAGCCTATTTTTTCAAAATTGAAAATAGGCTAAAAATCAATGTTACGGGATAGTTTGTCTGTCTGTGGGCATGTCTCCTATGCGTTCATATACCACTCATCCGATTGCGCTGAAACTTGGGTGAGATGTTGAGTACACTCCAGGGACGGTTTCTGGCTTAGTAAATCCATTTTACAATAGGTAGTGCAGGAGTAAATTCAACAAATGAACGACGACGCGCGAAGCATTTCAACAAAGTCCCGTATGTGTTCATATACCATTCGGCCGATAGCGATGAAACTTGGGTGAGACGTTGTGTACACAAACATGCAGTTATCTAACTTAGTGAATACATTTCACAGTAGATGGCGCACGAGTAGATTCAACAAATGAGTGACGATACGCAAAGCGTTTCAACAAAGTCCCGTATGCATTCATATACCATTCGTCGAATAGCCATGAAGTTTCGGTAAGATGTTGTGTACACTTCAGTGAAGGTTTCTTGATTAGTAAATCTAATTTACAATAGGCAGCGCACGAGTAGGTACAACAAATGGGCGACGATGCGAGAGGCATTTCAACAAAGTCCCGTATAAGGTCATATACCATTCGTCCGATAGCGATGAAACTTGGGTGAGACGTTGTGTACACTTATGTGAAGTTTTCTAACTTAGTAAATACATTTCACCGTAGATGGCGCACGAGTAGATTCAACAAATGAGTGACGACACGCAAGGCGTTAACAAAGTCCCATATGCATTCATATACATTCGTCCGATAGCCATGTAAATTGGGTAAGATGTTGTGAACACTTCAGGGAAGGTTTCTGGCTTAGTAAATCCACTCTACAATAGACAGCGCACGAGTAGATTCAACAAATGAGCTACGACGCGCGAAGCGTTTCAACAAAGTCCCGTATGTGTTCATATACCATTCGTCCGATAGCGATGAAACTTGGGTGAGACGTTGTGTACACTTACGTGAAGGTTTCTAACTTAGTAAATACATTTCACCGTAGAAGGCGCACGAGTAGATTCAACAAATGAGTGAAGACACGCAAGGCGTTAACAAAGTCCCATATGCATTCATATACATTCGTCCGATAGCCATGTAAATTGGGTAAGATGTTGTGAACACTTCAGGGAAGGTTTCTGGCTTAGTAAATCCACTCTACAATAGACAGCGCACGAGTAGATTCAACAAATGAGCTACGACGCGCGAAGCGTTTCAACAAAGTCCCGTATGTGTTCATATACCATTCGTCCGATAGCGATGAAACTTGGGTGGGACGTTGTGTACACTTACGTGAAGGTTTCTAACTTAGTAAATACATTTCACTGTAATTGGCGCACGAGTAGATTCAACAAATGAGTGACGACACGCAAAGCGTTTCAACAAAGTCCCGTACAAATTCATATACCATTCGTCTGATAGCGATGAAACTTGGGTGAGACGTTGTGTACACTTACGTGAAGGATTCTAACTTAGTAAATACATTTCACAGTAGATGGCGCAAGAGTAGATTCAACAAATGAGTGACGACACGCGAAGCGAATCAACAAAGTCCCGTATGCATTCATATACCATTCGTCCGATAGCGATGAATCTTGGGTGAGATGTTGTGTACACTCCAGGGAAGGTGTCTGGCATGGTAAATCTATTTTACAATAGGTATCGCACGATTAGATTCTACAAATAAGCTACGACGCGCGAAGCGTTTCAACTAAGTCCCGTAAAAGGTCATATACCATTCGTCCGATAGCGATGAAACTTGGGTGAAATGCTGTGTACACTCCATGGAAGGGTTCTGGCTTAGTAAATCCATTTTACAATTGATAGCGCGCGAGTAGATTCAACAAATGAGTGACGACGCCCGAAGCGTTTCAACCAAGTCTCGTATGCGTTCATATACAATTCATCCAGTTGCGATGAAACTTGGGTGAGTTGTATGTGCACACAGCAGGGAAGGTTTTTGACTTAGTGAATCCATTGTACAAGAGGTAGCCCACGGGTAGGTTCAACAAATGTGTGACGGCGCGCGAATCATGTAAATAAAATCCCTTATGCGTTCATATACCATTCATCCGAATGCGATGAAACTTGAGTAAATTATTGTGTACATTGCAGGGAACGTTTCTAATTTAGTAAGTTCATTGTATAACAGGTAGCCCACGAGTAGTTTCAACAAATGAGTGATGGCGCGCGAATCGTTTCAACAAAGTTCTACCTGCGTTCATATACAATTCCTCCGATTGTGATGAAACTAGGGTGAGTTGTTGTGCACACTACAGGTAAGGGGTATGAATTAGTAAATCCGTTGTACAATAGGTAGCGCACGAGTTGATTCAACAAATGAGTAACGGCGCGCGAATCGTTAAAAAAAACGTATGCGTTCATATGCCATTCATCCGATTGCGATGAAACATTGATGATTTGTTATGTTTACGCCAAGGAAGGTTTTCGTCTTAGTAAATCCATTTTACAATAGGTAGCGCACGAATAGATGCAACAAATAAGTGATGACGCGCGAAGCGTTTCAACAAAGTTCCTTCTGCGTTCATATACCATTTATCCGATTGCGATGAAACTTTGGTGAGTTGTTGCGCACTCTCCCACAAATATTACTAAATTAGTAAATCCATTTTACGATAGCTTAGAGGCAGTGAACGGAAATTGAAGAAAATATTGTGTATCCAAACGCACCTCAAGAAACAAAATTACAATGTCAACACTTCTTTCGATTGGCATTGCAACGCATGCCGGGTACAGCTTGTCTATATATATATAAAAATCAATGTAACGTGATAGTTTGTCTGTGGGTATGTCTGTATGTCTCCTATGCGTTCATATACCATTCGTCCGTTTGCGATGAAACTTGGGTGAGATGTTGAGTACACTCCAAGGAAGGTTTCTGACTTAGTAAATCCATTTTACAATTGGTAGCGCACGCGTAGATTCAACAAATGAGCGACGATGCGCGAAGCATTTCAACAAAGTCCCGTATGTGTTCATATACCATTCGTCCGATAGCGATGAAACTTGGGTGAGATGTTGTGTACACTTACGTGAAGGTTTCAAAATTAGTGAATACATTTCACAGTAGATAGCGCACAAGTAGATTCAACAAATGAGCGACGACACGCAATGCGTTTCAACAAAGTCCCGTATGCATTCATATACCATTCGTCCGATAGCTATGAAACTTGCGTAAAATGTTGTGTACACTGCAGGGAAATTTTCTGGCTTAGTACATCCACTTTACAATAGGCAGCGCTCGAGTAGATTCAACAAATGAGCTACGACGAGCGAAGCATTTCAACAAAGTCACGATTGCGTTCATATACCATTCGTCCGATAGCGATGAAACTAGGCTGAGATTTTGTGTGCACTCCAGGGAAGGTTTCTAGCTTAGTAAATCCCTTTAAAAATAGGTAGAGCACGAGTAGAATCAACAAATGAGCAACGACGCGCGAAGCGTTTCAACAAAGTCCCATATAATTTCATATACCAGTCATCCGATAGCGATTACACTTGGGTGAGATGTTGTGTACACTCCAGGGAAGGTTTCTGGCTTAGTACATACATTTTACAATAGGTATCGCACCAGTAGATTCAACAAATGAGCGATGACACGCAAAGCGTTTCAACAAAGTCCCGTATAAAGTCATATACCAGTCGTCTGATAGTGATAAATGTTTGGTGAATTGTTGTGTACATTCCAGGAAAGGTTTCTGGCTAAGTAAATCCATTTTACAATACGAAGCGCACGTTTATATTCAACAAATGAGTGACTACGCGCGAAGCGTTTCGACAACGTCCCGTATACGTTCACATACCATTCATCCGATTGCGATGAAACTTGGGTGAGATGTTGTGTACACTCCAGGGAAGGTTTCTGGCTGAGTACATCCATATTACAATATGTAGCGCAGAGTAGAATCAACAAATGAGCGACGACACGCGAAGCGTTTCAACCAAGTCCCGTATGCATTCATGTACCATTCGTCCGTAGCTATGAAACTTGGGTGAGATGTTGTGTACACGTCATGGAAAATTTCTGGCTTAGTAAATCCACTATACAATATGCAGCGCACAAGTTGATTCAACAAATGAGGGACGACGCTCGAAGCGTTTCAACAACGTCCCGTATAAGGTCATATACCATTCTGCCGTTAGCGGTGAAACTTGGGTGAAATATGGTGGACACTCCAAGGAAGGTTTCTGGCTTAGTAAATACATTTCACAGTAGGTAGCACACGAGTAGATTCGACAAATGAACGACGACACGCGGAGCGTTTCAATACAGTCCCCTATGTCTTCATATCCCATTAGTCCGATAGCGATGAAACTTGGGTGAGATGTTGTGGACACTTACGTGACGGTTTCTAACTTAGTAAATACATTTTACAGTAGGTAGCGCACGAGTAGATTCAACAGATGAGTGACGGAGCGCGAATCGTTTAAACAAAATCAGGTATGCGTTCATATACTATTCATCCGATTGCGATGAAACATTGATCACTTATTGTGTACTCGCCAGGGAAGGGGACTTAGTAAATCCATTTCACAATAAGTAGCGCAAGAGTAGATGCAACAAATGGGTGACGACGCGCGAAGCGTTTCAACAAAATCCCCTATTGCGTTCATATAACATTCTTCGATTGCGATGAAACCTTGATGAGTTATTGTGTACACGCCAGGGAAGGGCTTCGACTTAGTAATACATTTCTCAATAGGTAGCGCACGAGTAGATTCAACAAATGAGTGACAGCGCACGAATCGTTTAAACAAAACACCGTATACGTGCATATACAATTCATCCGATTACGATGAATCATTGATGAGTTATTGTGTACACGCCAGGGAAGGGTTTCGACTTAGTAAATCCATTTCACAATAGGTAGCGTACGAGTAGATTCAACAAATGAGTGACAGCGATGAAACTTTTGAAAGTTGTTGTGCACGCTTCCACGAATGGTTCTAAATTAGAAAATCCATTTTACGATAGCTTAGAGGCAGTTAACATGTTGTGTATCCAAAAGCACTTCAAGAAACAGAATTTCAACGCCAACACTTTCTTTGGTTGGCATTGCAACGCATGCCGGGTACAGCTTGTATATATATAAAACAATCCAACATGGCGCCCATACGATATATTTCACTGGTTCACAATATCACCAAAGCTATTTAAGCAAGGGAAGAACTTTACCAAGGCAATGCAGGGTTGATGGAATCGATGAGAAAACGGAGACTGAAATTCTATGGGCATTCATTTCGAATGGATGAACGGAGACTTACAAAGAGGATTTTTAGAATGCTCGACAGTAGACCTAAGGCGTCTGACAAATGGTTCAGGGAGGTGCGGAAAGATCTTCATCAGGTTGGACTAAAGTCGAAGACATTTCAAACCGCGCTAAGTTTAGTTCAGTTATCGACAAATTCCAAGGATTCCACGACGAACCAAAAATGAACAGGGGTTGAACGGAAGAACGAAGACAAACTGCCGGAGATAGAATGCGAAGATTTTGGGTGGCGAAGAAGGCTTCCAATAATGTGTAATTGTTGCCTAACGTGGTCCTTAAAGGCCGTAAACGGAAATATATAATTCAAGATGGAATCAGTTCGAAACAATAAGACCAATTCTTAATTTATTTCTCGTGTCGAATTCAAGCAATTAAAGAGACAATTCGTATGATGGGCTATTATAGACTAATAATAATCATCATCAATGGTACTAAATTCTATAGGTTACTTTTCGTAAATCATAGAAGCCGTGCATTTGATGACTCGTTACTAACAGGTGCCATCACGTGGGAGAAGTCTTCATCACCTAGACTGAAAGTTATATATTCTAGCACATTGTGAAGACATACGTCATGTAGCCTACAAAATGCAATCTAGTTCTTCACATAGAAAATCCTTCTTAATAGGCGGGTAAATTTTTAAGGTAAATGACCAGTAGGATAGGTTATGAGAAAATAGGCTGGTTGGTTGGTTCCTCAATTTAGGGGCTGCGACAACGCGGTCATGTAGCCCCGTGTACTTTGGGTGTGTGTAGAATCTGTCTGATAACCGGTTTTAATTGTAATGGCTGTATTAGTGTGAGTTATCTATAATTCCGGTAAGGACTGCAGACGATCAATTTCCAGTAGTTCCTACTTTTGCTACCAAATGCTACCATTCACGACACCTAGCTGCGAAATTGGCTACTAGATGTCATCGCAGCCTGCACCTTGCGCCGAACGTAGGAACTAATATAGCGTTATCAAATATAACCTACAAATTTAGCTTCACACAATTGTAGTTAGTGGAAGGTTCCTTTAGACTACATGCCATAAATCTATGGCCCGCCGGATTTACATCCAAAGGAAGACATGCTGAGGGGTTTTGAACGCTCTTAAAAATTCCACGACTTCGGACGGGTTTGAACCCGCGATCTTGGGCATAGAAGCTCAGCGTGCTACCAACTACGCCACCGAAGTCGCCTTGAAAATAGGCTATTTATTTCTTCACGGAACAACCTGTCTCCTATAATTTATCTCGTGGTAGGAGGGACCGTTTAGATCTGCCACTGCATGATACGAGACCATAGATGTGTGTAAAAGTTCAGTGCTTTCCTCCCCTGACTGTACTAAGCGGACCGGGCTACTTTTTGCTGACAGGCTTACCTCGAGCCCAGCTTGTCGTCCGCTCCCCTTGATAACCTGATACTACCGACAGAGAAACAGAAGCCCAACTTAGCCACCGACAAGAATGAAATGTACAGCTATAGAGTTCTCACATGGGCTCACAGCTTGCAGGATGTGGGCTGGTGATAGTAGGACCTGAGCTAAGTTCGGCATTGCTCCCACTTACCGGGCTCCTTCCCTTCTGATCTTTCTTGACCACCTCTTATTCTCTTCTAAACCTGCTGGTATTACCCTTTCACGAATTGATTGCCGGCGGTCGAGATGGAAATTATTCTTTGTTTACTTGTGTCATACGTCACTCTGCTTCGTTGACAGGTACAGTTGCGCGAGTAGGATATGACTCAGCTCCAGTAGCTTCAGTCATCGTTTAACTGTCCGTGGTGACGATTACGTGCCGAGTGCGACCGTGCCCTATGCGACCCAGTAAAAATCATGGCTGTAGTGACCCTGCTAGTAACTTACCATTGTTCGAGAGAAGAATTGAAGATCTTATTTCCAAAGTGAGGCAAATCAATGAAATGCAAAACTTCAGAAAACGCGTTTTTGTTTCTTCGTGTATGTTTATGAATATAATGTAATTTCATTCATTACTTTCATGCACATCCTGACACTGTGTTTTAAAAATCTCCTATAATTGGAAATTGTGGTAATAGTCTCCTGTAAGTTGGAGTTAGGGCATTTTGGAAATAAATCATATATTGACATACGCTTTGAGTGGTATTTATGAACATGTAAATGGTTTAAACACAATAAACACAAACTGATGCTCTACATATCCTTCAAAGTTAGCCATGGCCTTGACTTATCACGTGATATCCAGAGAGCCATCGGATTGGTCAACATGTATATAAGACACATTGGAGTTACATCAATTTGCAAATAAACTTAGTTCTTAGATCTCTGTTAATATGGGATATACGACGTATTGCGACTTAAAACCTTTGCTATACGTTGAGAGAACCTATAAAATTGCTTCTAAAATAAAGAAAAAAACTGAAAACCGTCAATTTTGGATTTACGTCACTTTGGAAATAAGCTCTTCAATTTTTACGGCGCCTAACCTATCCTAACCTAAGCGGAAAATTAGCAGAGACAGAAGATGTGTTAGAAATTCCCAGATTCCACCGATACATCAGTGCTTGGGTCGCTAGTGGCACGATGGCAAATTTGTGTGTCGCTTGCAGCACGGGTTGCCTCCGGAACGGTCGCATCCGGCACGACACCGTGGTGACATGAGCTCCTGTGACGCTTATCTGCGCTTCTAAAACAGGTAGCGCGCGCAATGCAGCCTGACTTATGTGCAGACTGCACTCTGGCATCACTGTGTCCTCCCATTCATCACACGGGCTCCTGCTACAATAATCAACAAACGATCGCGCAGCCACGCTCAGCGGCAAACAAATCTTAAATGGGTAATATTAGCGCAGCGTCCACCACGTTGCGTAGTAGCTAGCCCTCTTGGCTGTTACCGCGGCTGCCAAAGAAATTTAATTCTAAGGATACAAGGAAGCTAGTATTTTACGTGACCGTGAATCTTGCCATCATGAGCCACGGGACCTCCTTTTTACGTGGAAACCAAACCATCACAGGACAAGGCATTTCACTTCGAAAATCTCACATGTATTGACCGGGAATCGAACCTGGTCTACCTTGGTGAGAGGCAAACAGCTTGACCGCTGCGCCACCACACTCCCGAAATTTATTCTGGTTTGAGGGCTGGAACGGGGTACAAGCAGTTTCGTCAGGCAAACATGAGAAGAGGTGGGTTCGATTCCCATCTCAGCCATCCTGGAAATGGTATTACGTTGTTTCCCATTTCTACTCCAGGCGAATGCCGGGATGGTTCCTAAATTAAGGCCACGGCCGCCTACTTCCCAATCCTCATCTGAATTGCAAATACACACACTAATCCAGTCATCACAATAAGATTGGTTATCAGACAAATTCCACATACACTCAAGTACACGGGGCTACACGACCACAAAGTCACAAAGTCCCGAAATGAATCCACCACAAAACTAATACAGCCATCACAATGACACAGGTTAGCATACAAATTCCACACACACCCACAATGTCGCAAAGCCCCTAACGAATCAATAACAACTAGGCTATTATTAATTCCGTGTGGTCTCCGGAGAGACCTGCTGCAGGTCCTTCGAGTTGACGCCCGCTGGCGAATGATCGTCACAAACATCTAGTTACCAAACCAAGGGAATTAATACGCGGCTTCGGTGACGTAGCCGGTAGCATGCTGAACTGCTATGCCCAATATCGCGGGTTCAACCCGGCTGAAGTCGTCGGAATTTTAAGAGCGTTAAAATCCTTCAGTATGCCTTCCTTCGGAGGGGAAGTAAAGCCGGCGGGCCTAAGTCATACTGTAGTTCACCGGTAGGTGGCATTTGGTAGCCAAAGTTGGAACTACTTGAAATTGAACTTGCTGGGAGCCTATGGGCGTTCAATTAAAAATACCCTACTATGGCCATTGGCTGCAATTCATATAGGATAACTTTTATTTTGTCGTGTAGCCTCCTGAGAGGCCGAGTGCAGGTCTTTCTATTCGACGCTCGTGGGCGACCTGCGCGTCGGGATGAGAGATGGAATGGATGAAGATGAATGGAACTGGGCAAGGATGTGGAAGGAAGCGGCCGTGGCCTGTCAGAAGGAACTGTCCCAGCATTTGCCTGGTGTTGAAAATGGGGAAACCACGGAAAACCATTTCAAAGACAGCCGACGGTGGGGCTCGAACCCACGCGTCTACCGAGTCAGCAGAGAGCTTGACCCCATGACCTAACGCCGCGCTTTAGCCAGCGTAGAAACTACTGTCGGTATAGGATAATTAATACTGTAGTATGAGGTTAAAATCACATGGCCCGGTCGAGAATTAAACCTGAGGCCCCTCGGACCAAAATCAAGCGCTCTATCCACGAACATTTCTTTACAAACACGACATTTTACATTTGAAGTATTGTCTGGGTTAGATGATGTTTCCTAACCGGACATGGGCGCCCACAGGATCTTTTCAAGGGGGCAAGGGGGAGGGGGGCAAGTAATATTTGTTTTGGATTTAATTTCCTACCTTTCACTAGACGATGATGAGACGAACACCCCACCCCCGCATTTTACCTGTCACTGGGTGATGATGAGACGTGCCCCCACCCCATCGCGCATTTTTTGTTTCATTTCTTACTTGCTTCGTGATATCCATTATTTGGCTGCTCTGAAACCGTTGGGTACATTATCTTTATGGCATGAATGGGAGGAATAGGATTTTTTAGTTCAGCGTCTTTGTCCATAGAAGTTCACTTATCTTTGTGAATCATCGTCATAATGTTCATTTCTTAAAAACAGGTTAAAAAAGAGTAGTTGTATCACCATGTATCGTCAAAAATTAAACAAGCAGTTCATTAAAATGGTAATGTTAATCCAGTTCGCCGATTTTCTAAATAACTGGAGATACAGTATTTTCAAATAGGCTAATCCAAAATTACTAAGTTAGATAAAACTGTGACATTATCCCTACATCTAAATCAGTTAACTATCAGTAACTCCAAATTATGATATAAACTGGTGTGACAATGAACAATCGAAATAGTCTCGGGAATTGTGCCCCCTCCCCTTGTGACCGGAAGCTCGATGGACAACACTAAACACGCGTAACGTAACCTTTCCATCAAATAAAAGACGAGCGATAGGAGCGGCCCGTTGATAGTCACTTGAAGTCGCTTCGCTGTGTTGTTTCTTTGAAGCACCGACCACCGGAAGTTCCATGAGGTGTCAGGTGAAACTCCCACCTGCAGTCACAATGTTGTTAAACGGCGTCACGTTCGTCAGAGGGAAACCTCTGAGCATGGTGTCTTCAACCCGGGGAATCCAGCCCACATGCAGCAGTGTATCTAGGATAATACAAGTGAAGTTCTTCTCTAAATGACGGAACCTCACAGAGGCCGTGAGGCGGGTGGCTCAGGACGAGACACAGCCATATAACTATAAGGCATCCAACGTTTAGAAAGAAGCACTGATTAGATAGGGATATTCTTCTCTCTTTCTGTTGCACGTGAGACATGTATGACGCTGTCATTTTCTAGCAATCTACTGTTGCCATATCAGTCGAAAAACTTTCTTTGTCGAAAAAACAGCATATTTGGGTAGAACTATGTTTTGCCGATATTTTTTGTCCTATATTAGAACTACGTAAACTTGATAGAAATGCTAGAAAAAATAGATATCCATATTTTTTTTACGACAAACTGTGTCCCATTTTTAGTAAAATCGATCTTATATCATGTTGCATTGACTTTGTGATGCCTATTTTTCACACTCGTGTAGCTAAATGTGCCGTCTTGATGATGGATTATCGAAATATTTTATACTGGCAATATTACAATTTTCATGTAGGTAAAACTTCTGAATATTCTCTCATAACCGCATAGCAGCATTGAAAAAGTTCGTATGCTGCCAACTTTTCTATTTTTAAAGATAACCATGTCATGTCAGTTTGAGAGTTGTAGAGGAATGTTGGAAGAAGTTTTCTACCTGCTTTCCCAGAGTGTAGGTTTAATTGTTTACACAGGCCGGGCTGTTCATTGACCGCGGATTATAAGAATGAAGTTTCGAAGGACAGCGTGGTGCAACTTGCTACTCACAGCTTTATTACTGTGCCCTTCGAGCTTGTATTTCAGATGTTCAGCAGTCTCTATCTTGAGTGTGTGTGCAGCAGTTCTGTTAAATTTAACGTGTTGTATTTTACGTAGCCTATTTCACGTACAACAATGGATAATTTTGTGAAAAGAAAGCGTGGTCAAGTGCTCAGAAGGAGGGAAAAATAGGTCGTAATTAATTTGTTCAGTTATTTTAAGAATCTTAAACGTAACGAAAGTATAAATCATGAATTTCGTTGTATGTGTTATGTTAGTCTACTAATAGTACTATTATACAGTACTTAATTCAAGTCTTCGTCACTGCACAATCGCTGAATGTGCGTAAAGTTTACGCGAAGCGCTTTGTACTGCCTGCTCTCATGGAGTGGCAACCCTGTCGTAACGCGCCGTAAGACCTATGCTTCATTCTAAACGTTGGATGCCTAATAGCAATGTACCAATTACAAAACTGCGGTTCGGGAAGCACCGGATTCTATCATAGCATTGATTACATACGCAGCTAGCAAGATACCTTAGTTGAGATAAATAAGTCTTGTGATGAAGTCTCCCATAAGTCCAACCCCTCGTCCACGTCGTGGGAGACGGGCAACGGCACAAAGTAGGGGATTGCCTGTAGGGGCGAAGTACAGTGGGGACTTCGTGTGCCCCGGGACCGTTACGGTAGCTGTGAAGGTCCTACAGGAACCCTGAAAAGTGACGGCTAACGGGGCTCTGGTGAAGCTACGATAGGCCCAGCAAGCCAGTAGTGGATTAAACCAAATGCTTTCAAAAATGGAACGAGCCTCGGACAGGATGGATTTAATAGACGACGACACGGCTGTACACACGGACTAAGATTTGGAACTTTAAACCTAAGAACGCTGACGGGGAAGGTGGAGGAGATAGTGGATATGATGGAAAGAAGGAAGTTGGATTTATTGGGATTGGCAGAAACAAAGTGGAAAGGGGAAGGAAGGAGAGTACTGAGAAAAGGCTATAGACTGTACTGGAGTGGGAACGAAGAGGGAAAGAGGAATGGAGTGGGAGTAGTAGTACGAGATGGTTTGAAAGAAGAAGTGAGGAGAATAAGTGATAGGATGATGAAAGTGAAAGTAGCACTGAGGGGAGAGACCGTAGAAATAGTGCAAGTATATGCTCCACAAGTAGGCTGCGCTTCTGAAGAGAAGGAGGAGTTTGAAGAGGAATTGCAGAAGCAGCTGGTAGGAAGAAATATGATTGTTATGGGGGACCTCAATGCCCATGTAGGAAGAGAAAGACAAGGTTATGAGAGTGTTCTAGGACCAGAGGGTTGGGGTGGAAGAAATGAGGAAGGAAAGAGACTGTTGGACTTCTGCCAGAGGAACAGCCTGCTAGTTGGGAACTCCTGGTTTAAGAAAAGAGAGAGCCACACAATCACATGGTACAGTGATGACTTGACCAGGAAGTCGGTGGTCGACTATATACTGTATGAGAAAGAACTAAATAAGAACATCACGGACATCAAGGTTATACCATCGGAGAACCTGGATAGCGACCATCGATTACTGGTAATGAACCTGAGAGGGAGTAAGGAGAAGAAAGGGACTGAGAACCAGGAAAGACGTATAAGGATATGGAAACTGAAAGAAGGGGATAGAAGGGTCGAGTACCTCAAAATGGTAAAGGAAGGAATTCCAACAGATGAAGAAAGAGGGGTGGAAGAGGAATGGGCTAGATTTAAGAAGACACTAGTGGGTGCAGCAGAAGCAGTATGTGGGAGGACAAGTAGTAAGAAGAGGTGGAAGGAAACACCATGGTGGAATGAGATGACAAAAGATATAGTAAGGGAAAAGAATAGAGCCTTTAGGAGGTGGTATCAAAATAGGACGGTAGAGACAAGGGAAGAGTACCAGGAAAGAAAGAAGGAGGCGAAGAGAGTGGTGGCTGAGGAGAGAAGGAAGTGGATGGAAGAGTGGACAAAGATGATGGAGGAGGATAGTGAAGGTACAAAAAAGGTCCTGTATGGGATGGTGAAAGATAAGAGGCGGAAGGATCCTACGGATTATGTTAGAATGGTGAACAAAAGGGGACAAGAGATAGAAAATAGGGAAGAACTGAAGAAAATGTGGAAAGAATATTTTGAAGAACTTCTGAACCCAAATGGAAAAGATGGTGAGGAGGAAGAAATCGGGGAAGAGGAAGATGAACTGCAAACAGAAAAGGACTTAACATGGAAAGAAGTGGAAGATGCAGTGAACAAGATGAAAGGAGGGAAGGCACCGGGTGTGGATGAGTTGAGTGTGGAGATGGTGAGAGCAGCAGGAGAGGTGGGGATGCAGTGGCTGTACCGAGTGATGAGGACAGCATGGAAGGAAAGGAAGACCCCAGAGGACTGGAAAAAAGGAATCATTGTCCCGATCTTCAAGAAAGGTAGTAGAACAGATTGCAGAAACTATCGGGGAATAACACTGATGAGTCATTGTGCAAAGATCTTCGAGAAAGTTTTGGAAAAGAGAATTAGGACAAGGATAGAAGGAGGGATGAGGGAAGAACAACATGGCTTCAGAGCAGGAAGGTCCACAGTGGATTTGATTTTTGCTGTAAGGCAGTTACAAGAACAGCACTATGAATATGGAACAGATCTACTGATGGCCTTCCTGGACATTGAGAAAGCATATGACAGTGTATGCAGAAACAAAGTATGGAAGTCCCTGGAGGATAGAGGAGTAGAGAAATGGACTATAAAGAGGATAAAGGAGATGTACAAGGGAAGCGTGAGCTGTGTGAAAGTGGGAGGAGAGAGATCTGGCTGGTTGGAACAAAGAAACGGCCTGAAACAAGGAAGTGCACTGTCACCGTTACTTTTCATTGTGGTGATGGATGACATAATGACCCGAGTGGCACAAGTAATTGGGGACGGAAAGATGAAAGCAATGGTGTTTGCAGATGATTTGATGATTTGGGGAAACAAGGAGGAGGAGGTACAGGAACAGTTGGACGTGTGGGAAGGAGTAATACAAGGATATGGGATGAAATTTAGCATAAATAAGAGTGAGATGGTGATCACAACAAGGAAGAAGGAAAGAACCACAACGGGAATAACAATTGGTGGGGAACAGCTGAAGAAAGTGGAGAGTTTTAAGTATCTGGGAAGCCTGATACAAGATAATGGAAGAAACGATAGAGAAATAAATGAGCGGGGGAGGCAGGCAGAAGCATTTCGGAGGAGTGTGAGAAGCATGTTATGGAGCAAGGATGTCCCTCAGAACAGCAAAAAGATCATATATCGGACGTACTATGTCCCTATCCTGACGTATGCCTCGGAGACCTGGGTTATGAAAGGAAGGGAGAGGAGCAAAATACAGGCCAGTGAGATGAGGTTCTTGAGAAGCAGTATTGGAGCTACAAAGATGGACAGAATAAGAAATGAGAGGACCAGAGAATTAATGAAGGAGGAACCATTACAGGATGGTATAGAGAAATCTAGACTTAGATGGTATGGACATGTAAAACGAATGGAGGAGAAGAGGATACCCAGGAGAGTACATGAGACGAAGTGGGAAGGAAAGAGACCGAGGGGAAGACCGAGAGACAGGTGGCTGAAGGGGGTGGAAGAAAGCGTGAAGAAGAGAGGAGAAGACTGGACAAGGGTGGAGGCTGAGAGATGGTGGGAAGACAGAAGACGTTGGAGAGGCTTGTGTTCCAAACAGACCCGGCCAGTGGCTGGAAACTGTGCAAGATGATGATGATGATGAAGTACTGTAGCCTATCTCGAATCCCGTGAACATGGTTAGATATGGAATAAAACAACGAATTTTCCTATTGGGAACTTATCTTCTCAAGTCTTGCAGTAAATATGTACATAAGTTTGGTTGGTTCGTTAGTTTAGGGGCTGCGACAACGCGGTCATGTAGCCCCATATATATACATTGGATGTGTGTAGAATCTGTCTGATAACCGGTGTTAATGTGATGGCCGTATTAGTGTGTGTTATCTGTGATTCAGTTAGAAGGACTGCAGACAATTAATTTTATCATTTCAAATGATCTTGTCGAATTCATCGTTATGCTTTTGTCTACCGTTATGCGTTACGGTTACGGCGTGTATGACGTCATGATGTTGTTCAGTGCATATGCACCGAGTCTGAGTTTACTCCTGGGGTCTGGCGTTATGCGATACGGAGACGGCGAGTGCGTGACGTCATGTAGCAGAGTGCACCTCCCGCTCACCGTTCCCCGCGCGGGAAGCCTAACTTAATGGGTAATGGAGTCTGTTGAAAGAGTCCTGGGACTTCGAGCGAAGCGAGAAGCCCTCCTGAGCCTTTCTAACATGTGTAGCATTTGTAGCATGCGTCATTTGCTTTGAAATGATATAAAGTCTAGTCTCTCAGAATGACTGTATCTTTTTTCATGTAGTTCCTACTTTTGCTACCGAATGCTACCGTCCACGACACCTAGCTGCGGACCTGGCTACTAAATGTCGTCGCAGTCAGCACCTGGCGAAGAACGTTGGAACTAATAAAGCGTTATCAAAATAACCTACGAATTTTAGCTTCCACAAGTGTAGTTAGTGGAAGGTTCTTTTTCATGCCATAAATCTATGACATGGGGCCGCCGGCTTTACTTCCCCTCCAAAGGAAGGCATACTGAGGGATTTTAACGCTCTTTAAAAATCCGACAACTTTCGCCGGGTTTGAACCCGCGATCTTGTGCATAGAAGCTCAGCATGCTACCAACTACGCCACCGAAGCCGCTATTTTGTAAGTTTCAGAGCCGTGCGATTTGCACTTGTGAAGGAACCTCAAACAAAAGATATACAGAAACAATCCGCGTACTCGGATGGCTCTCGGGAACGAAATAACTGCACTGTTACCAAACACGACAGTCAGAATGAATTACAGCTACAAGTGAATGAAAATCCACAGCCTGCTTCCAGTCTCCGACCGGGTCAGGAATGGAATGAATGAAGCCCCCATCTAGCGGCGAGGATATGAACTGTGCCGGATGCCGAGGCCTGACGCACTCCTCTGGGGCAATGATTAAATGAATGACAGATGAAATGAAATGATAGTGGAGATTGTTGCTGGAATTAAATTTTGACAGGGAAAACCGGACTACCCGGAGAAAAACCTGTCTGCCTCCGTTTTGTCCAGCACAGATCTCACATGGAGTGACCGGGATTTGAACCACGGACCCAGCGGAGAGAGGCCGGCGTGCTGCCGCCTAAGCCACGGAGGCTTAACAGCTACAAGTAATGATGATTATTAAATACGTTAAGAATTGTAAAAGTGTTGAACTAGTTATGCGTTTCGCCAGTGGCTTGCTCGACACGCTGCTACACTCAGTGGCCTGTCTGTTCGCCACTTGAGGGGGCGTGGTGGCTCAGCGGTCTAGCTGTATGCCTTTCACCAAGGCGGTCCGGGTTCGATTCCCGGTCAATGCATGTGAGATTTTCGAAGTGAAATGCCATGTCCTGTGGTTCGGATTCCACGTAAAAAGGAGGTCCCGTGGCTCATGATCTCGAGATTAATGGTCACGTTAAACTACAAGCTTCCTTTTTTTTTTGTTCGCCACTTGGCCTCTGTGAGCTTCCATCATTTAGAGAAGGACTTCAATATAGATCCCCCTGCCCCTTGACGTTTCTACTGTCATTTGTTGGACGTAATGGAGACACTATACTCGTATTTTTGTGTTTCTTGTTTTCTGGTTTTGCTTTTTGTTTTGTCTTTGTTTTGTTTTCTGTTCTTTTTGCTTTTGTTTTCTTCTTTGCTTTATCCTTTGTCTTTGCTCTTGTTTTTTGGGATTGTTGTTTTCTAGTTTTGCTTTTTGCTTTGTCTTTGTTTTTGCTTTTGTTTCATGGATTGTTGTTTTCTGGTTTTGCTTTTTGCTTTGTTTTTGCTTTTGTTTTTGTGTTTGTTATTTTCTGGTTTAGCTTTGTCTTTGTTTATTTGTTTGTTGTCTGCTTTTCTGTCTTTGTTTTTGTTTTCTGTTTATTTTCCTTAGTTTTTGCTTTGCTTTTGCTTTTGTTCTTCTTTGTTTTTTTGCTTTGTCTTTGTTTTTCTTTTTAAGATTATTGTTTTCTGGTTTTACTTTTTGCTGTCTTTGCTTTTGTTTTTGTGCTTGTTATCTGGTTTTACTTTTTGCTATGTCTTTGTTTTTGGATTGTTGTTTTCTGGTTTTGCTTTGTCTTTGTGTTTGTGTTATGTCAAAAGCACAACCAACAGAGAGGCTGGAAGGAAATAGTCTACGGATGTCAGAAAAAAAAATGTACACATTTTGGTAAGTACAAGAAAATAATGTGTCCTCCCTTAATCCGGATGCAGCTTATTTTCGGGCATAAACATTTTTTCCTTTTTCCTCTTCGAATATTAAGGGTGCGACTGATATGCGGGGGCGGCTTATTTTCGGGCCAATACGGTAATATTGGTTAACATGTAGGCCTATATGCTTCAAAATATACATATGATTTGAGACAAAAATATAAGAAGCCTGCGAATCCTTCTCTAGCTCAAATATGACCCCTTATTAAAGACTAGTTGGAGACCTCTGTCCGTAAAGACACGTTGGAATAAACTTGTGTGAGATTATCACAGTAACGACGAACGGCGAGTACAAAGTGTTCTCGCGAGTTGGTGGAGACAGGAAGACAAACTTGCAGTGTTTGCCAAGTTCTTAAAGCACGCAGTCTCTTGATGACGGACAAAGCCAAGTTTGTAGCTGAACTTCCCGGTAATTAATCACGTACTTGGGTTGACTTTTCTTCTGAACTCTAAGGCACGTCTGAACTCTTAACTCGTTAAGGGAGTAAGTTTGAAACACGCGACCGTCTTTTCGAGGCATCTCCAAGATGTGCTGGACTTTCGTCAGAAATCTTCTTTGGTGATGGAATTTCTTCACAAAGTTCATCCCATCGATTTCAGAAGTACGCGTTAAGTCGTTGAAAACTGCTGGGAAGAAAATACGAATGTTGATAAATTCATTAACGACTCTCTTATTAGTGTTTTAAATGGCATTCGTTGTGAACAAGTAATAGGCCTACATGTAATTATAGGCCTACTCAAAATACTGTAGCAGCTACAGTAAAACTTGTCCTTAGCGGAAACTTCATTCACCAAAATCCTATCAATGATGGAAGTATGAACACTGAAAGGGAAGCAAAATTAGTTGCCATACCGTAAAAAAGCGTAGGGTACATCCAAGCAAACACGCCAAGATAATGAACAACGACCTCGGCCGGGTTTGAACCCGCGTCCCAGGGCATAGAAGCTCAGAATACAACCAACTACGCCACTGAAGCCTCCTTGAGAAGAGGTAGGTCCCATTCTCACTTCAGCCATTCTGGAAGTGGTTTTGCGTGGTGTCGCACCTCTACTCCAGGTGAATGCCGGGATGGTTCCTTACTTAATGCCACGGCCACTTCCTTTCCAATTCTGACCTGAATTACAATAACACATCATGTTATCAGGCAAAATTCCATACTCACCCAAGTACACGTTACTAAGCGACGTATAGCAACGTTACAAAGCAAGGCGACGGTAGAGCGATGTGAACAGTGTGACAATCAGTTTGCTCTGCTCTTATGTGTAACAACATAACCTCTTATTACTCTGCAGTGCCTTCGCTCTTATGAACCTATCAAGAGCAGCAACAAGTGCCCTTGAAGCGTGTGACAAACGTTTTTTCCCTAACTTTTATGCCCTTATCAAACTTCTGGCAAATTTGCTATCTTTCTCTCTCTCTCTCTCTGTGTAGCTACCGGTACTGTCGAACGGAGTTTGTGTTGGTTGAAAACATACTTAAGAAATTCTACTTCTGAAAACAGACTCAACGGTCTAGTATTGTCATCTATTCACCGAGACATACATCTCACCGACGAAGTTATAAACCGATTTGGCAATGCTTCAAGAAACCTTGACTTTATATAATAGTGTGAGGTGTAAATCAAAACAGTAACATTAATTCTTTCCATGTAAACTCTATCAAGTGAGCAAGTTTTTTTTTTTTGTCGTGTAGCCTCCTGAGAGGCCGAGTGCAGGTCTTTCTAGTCGACGCCCGTGGGCGACCTGCGCGTCGGGATGAGAGGGAATGGATGAAGATGAATGAAACTGTGCAAGGAAGTGGAAGGAAGCGGCCGTGGCCTGTCAGAAGGTACTGTCCCAGCATTTGCCTGGTGTTGAAAATGGGAAACCACGGAAAACCATTTCAAGGACAGCCGACGGTGGGGCTCGAACCCACGCGTCTACCGAGTCAGCAGAGAGCTTGACCCCTTGACCTAACGCTGCGCTTTAGCCAGCGTAGCCACTACTGTCGGTAAGTGAGCAAGATGATTGTATTAATAAAAAGTAACATAAAATGGTCTTAGTTGTGTTTGACATTAACCAAACTTAAAACATCACAACAAATTGGTTGAACAAGTGATGCCAGATAACCTTAAAATTCATCATTTTGCACCAAATTATACAAAAGTTCCCCGGGGAGAACCCCAGACCCCCTATTCTTTGGGGCCTATAGGCTACCATGCCCCGTGACCTCCGTTTGGGCACACCCCGAAACGGGGCCAAATGACCACAATATTCAAGGTCGTGAAGCATGGCTCAGACCGCTCGGCTACTGCTGAGAACTGCGGGCCGCTGGTTGAAAACTCCACCCCAGACGACGCGATGTGTGTGTGTGTGTGTGTGTGTGTGTGTGTGTGTATGGGATCGCCGGAAGTAGGGAGAGTGCCGATAACGGTGCAGCCCCCTTAACACAATCAGACGCTGCGAGAGCCCACATCTACTATTGATTTCCTGCGGCTCCATTCTTCATGCAGGCAGTCTCACTGTGTGTGTGATCCCAATTATCAGACTACCTCTACATCACTAAATTATCCCTCCCCCTCCCCCTCCCCCACGCAAACATTTTCCACCAAAGTTTCATTTAATTAATTCCTTTGTCTGCCGGTACCGCTATTAGTCTGTGTCAACTACCGTGGACGAGCACATTTTCGCTCGCTGATGAAGGCAATCAAATACTATATGCCTCAATATTCGGGACACTATTACAGCAAAGCCTGTGTATAATGGAACTCCTTTCCATGCAGGGTTTCGGTTAAAAGAGTGATTAAAATATAAACATAAGGCGGCTTCGGTGGCGTAGTTGATAGCATGCTGACCTTCTATGTCCATGGTTGCGGGTTCAAACCCGGCCGAAGTCGTCGGATTTTTAAGAGCGTTCAAAATCCCTCAGTATAGCCTACCTTCGGAGGGGAAGTGAAGCCGGAGGTTCCATGGCATAGATTTATGGCATGATAAAGAACCTTCCATTAACTACACTTGTGTGAAGCTAAATTGTAGGTTACATTTGACTAACTTTCTTAGGTTCCAAAGTTCGTCGCCGGAGCCGACTGAATTTCTAACTTTGTGTTCAGAGGTATAAATGAAAATGGATTTATTTAAAAAAAAATGCACTTCATTCATTTTCCTATGTCGCACACAATCAGCTACGTACCAAAAAGTTGAAAGCATATTAATGTATAGAAATTAACTTCATTCACTGAACTCACAAACACACTTGTACTGTACTTGGGGCACCAGCCAACTGAAAATGTATAAATATATTTTGTGTGAAATCAGCAAGCTGTGAACCAATGGCTAGAACGTATTGAAGGGCTTGGGGTGGACCTATCTCCCGTAATCCGGTTTGACCTTCAAACAGAGACAGAAGCAGGAAGTGAAATGGAGTATGTTATGGTATGGATTAATTAATTCCCCAGGCCCAGGACCTTTCATAGAACAGAGGAATTCGCGTGAAAGACCGTGCTATGTACACTGTTTTACCACCAGGCCCTTCACCCCATATAGTTTACACGGACGGTTCTATAGAGTAGCCCTCGCTACACCGCACGAGACTGTCAGGAACTTCAGCTAGGGATGAGTTATGTATACTGA
The DNA here is from genome assembly GCA_946902985.2 of Meconema thalassinum. Taxonomy (NCBI): domain Eukaryota; kingdom Metazoa; phylum Arthropoda; class Insecta; order Orthoptera; family Tettigoniidae; genus Meconema; species Meconema thalassinum. Next base: position 284,799,678 of record OX336393.1, on the reverse strand, counting down.
ATTCTCTTTAGAGATTCGTGAAGGGAAAGTCATTCAATTTAAGTAGAATATCTGCAATTTAAAGTAATCTCTACTTAGAATAAATCAAAGTCTCCGATTCTTGGATGTCACAGGTAATCTCCAGAACCACAGGATTGATTTTGATGCGGTTTTCACCATTCTGTAAAGGATATCTCGAGGAAGGTTTCTGTACAAAATAATTTATTTATGATCAAAGGAAGCCAAGCAGTAATGATTTCAGTGAAAAGGTCGAGAAAAAAAACCTGGCGTCCGTGCGCTTTTTAAGCTTACGCTGGGCAAACCGTTAAAAATATCAACATAATGTACCCATGGTGAGTGTAACAATTGTTTAGCATGAAAAGTTCTACAAAAACGTCCCCGAGACCATATCTCTATCTTCAATACATCGCCAACTATAAGTGATTTTACGTTTTCATTTCTTCCAACAATCTCCAATCAATTACTGAGACGACAGTTTACGAGCTAGCACTTAATACATTCATAACTGTTCCCGGGCGAAGCCGGGGCGGGTTACTAGTTTTAAAATAAATCAACTAACCAAATATTGCGTACAATACGTCCCCACGGCCCTAGTGACCCTTAATGACACACAACCCCTGATTTGGGTTATCGTACAAATTATAAGCCCGGTTAAATTGCACTAATGGTTTAAAAGTCTCATGGAATCCGGAGTTTACTGACTCGCCTCGATCCATGATGACAGATACCTTGCGAACACAACCACGCGAGTGGCATCCTACCATCATTTGTGAAATTATTGTAACACCCAGAGTTTGGTAGGATCATGATAGCATAGCAGTCGACTGGAGTAGTGGCGTGCAGAGGTCTTATATCGCCATCATCTTGTGAGTGCAGTGCGCTAACAACAATAGCTTCAGATGGGAGCGAGAGATGTGGCGGTATTGATCCAGGTATGTTTCACACGGCAATAAGGGCTCAGGTAGTGGAACACAAGGCTTGCTCATTCACGGACCAGTCGTTTACTGGCCTGGGAAGTTGGTTTATTATTTATGTCTGTGAAATACTCGCCTTACCACTCTTTCCATCTCTCTCTTTTAACTTCTCGAGGAGCGCCAAGCTTTGTGGCATGGTGTATTCAGAGCTGAGCAGCGGGAAGTCCGAGGCGGGCATTCAACCCGGGCTCTCTGCAGTTTACCATCTCCCAACTTTAGGGCTAGGATTTTTATGTAAATAAATATTCTTTCCCTTTGCTTATACTGTACATAACTAGAAACAATAAATGTCCACGAATTAGAACCTTAGCTATCATATAATTGCATTTTATTATTACACATTTTACATATTTGATCATAATGACATTTTTTTAGCCTACTTTTCTCATTTTGCAAAAATGAGGAAAAAGCAGACTTATGAGGTCGATCCGGGAAAATGTGTGTCTGTCTGTCTGTCCTTCTGTCTGTGTGTCTGTTGGTACAGTACAGCTGCACAGAAGAAACCATTATTGTTCCAAACACCGTGATATGGTTGGCTTTTAGTAAATCTTTAGAAAGGCACAAGAAAAGCTTAACTCTAAATTTCAGAATAATTTGCACGATCAATTTGTCGGAAAACTCCAAAAAATTGAAAAGCGTCTTTCTCTGAATCGACGTATTTTAAAGAAACGTTTTTTTAAACAAAAAATGTAGAGGCCATTTTCACCTAGCTTCTGCATTTCAAAACGTATGACATGACCTCAATGAGACAAATTGTAGGTGCCAATGTCCTCTACATTTTTGGTTTAAAATAAAATTCTTTAAAATACGTAGATTCAGAGAAAAACGCTTTTCAATTTTTTTTTTAGTTTTCTGACAACATGATACTACAAATTATTCCGAAATTTAGAGTTAAGTTTTTTTTTTGGTGCTTTTCTAACGATTTACATGGTTTTTGGAACAAAACCATTCCAGCTGTGCTGTACTGTACTATGTCAGTCCTTCTGTCTGTCTGGCTGAGTGTGTGTGTGTGTCATCGCCCCCCCCCCCCTCCCTATCAACTCCTAAACGGCTGCAGCTATGGAAACCAAATTTGGTATGAGTAAAGATCTATGCCGGAATATCTCAAGGCCATATTATAAAATGATGGCAGTGCTACCAACAGCTGAAAAATCGCAATTGAAATTTGAGCTCAATTTTGGATATCCTGGAAGATATGCATGGGAGCTATTCCAAAGTTGGCACACATATAGATAATAATATTTCAGTTTAATTTTCAGGAGGCCATACATGACAGTGTTACCAACATGATTCTAAGCCAGCTGATAAATACATATGAACTTCTACACTATGAATGGGATTTCAACCAAATTTCGTATGTACCATGTGCACAATAACAAATATGAATGTGCGTATTCGTAAGAGCTACCAGGGCTGCCAACTGTTAATAAATGCTCTCTCTATCATTTTATCCTCATACCAATGTATCAGAAAGTATGCAAACCAAGAGCTCGAAACTTTGCACACGTGTAGTACATGACATTCTACATTAATTTGGAGTACCTAGTATACGTCAGTACTGCCAACATGAATCTAAGCTTGTTGATAGGTCCAAATTTTAAATTCCTGTAACTACTATACTAACAAATTGATTTCAACCAAATTTCGTATGTGACTTTTGTACTATAACTCATATGAATATGCGTTTTTTAAGAGCCAGCAGGGCTGCCAACTGTAAATAAATGCTCCCTCTCTCTCTATTGTTTTACCCTAATATCTATAAATCAGAATATATGCATGCCAACAGCTCTAAACTTTGCATACGTATAGTACCTAACATTCTAAATTAATTTGGGGTGAGTAATGTACGTCAGTGCTGCCAACATTATTTTATCCTTCTGATAAGTTCAACTTTTAAATGCATGTAACTTCTATACTAACAAATGGATTTCATCCAAAATTGGCACAATAATAGATCATAACATTTTAGATTAATTCATAAATTCTAAGAAAAGTAGGCTCTTTAGTTCGTCACGGAACTACTTGTTTTTTCATAATTTTACTTTTTATGTAAAATTACATATTCTGTCTCTTACTGTAAAACAAAGTATATTTTCTCGAGTGGAATATACGGTTACTCAAAACAGTCTGTAGGCTACGCCAATATTTGTTCACTAGAAACTCAGGTACATGAAACGGATTTTCCTAGCAAGTCATAGCTAAAGCCCTGCGCGGATGCGGATATTCGCGGATCAGCCCGATATCTCGAAGTAATTTCAATTTCCCGACAAGTTCTGCACAATATGTGTTGTGTTTTTTTTTCTTCCTATAATTCAAGTTCTGTTATTGGAATATTTCAATAACCCGAATCATATTTTTTCCCCAGACAAAAATGGCGTATTTATTCCGAAGGGTGGGTGACAATGCAGTTGAATTACGTTCTTAAGGTGTGATATGGGAATTACAATACTGTATGGATTCAGTTGTGGACTGTGTCAGTAGCATATATGCTATTTAAGGCTGGAAGACGGGTTGAGGTCAATATGCACCACATACTGTGAGAGTTAGTGTGTAAAGCCAGTAGCAACAGTCCACTGTTTATGTATATACTAGCAACCCGCCCCGGCTTCGCCCGTGAACAGTTATGAATGCATTACGTGATAAGCGCCTTTATTTTTCGATGTCAATGAACTACGCCCTATATCCGTTTTACGTCTCGGCATGATGGGTTAAAATCACTGACTGAACTATTAATCATACTATCATGGAGATGCATGTGCAACGAATTCTTGTCAGACGTAATTTAAGAATGGCGAGGTGCGTGAAACACGAATCCCCCTTCCGTCCTATCTTAATTTGACTGTGTATTTTGCGGAAGCGAGTTGCACTTCCGGGGAAACTCCAAACACAACAACTCTTCTCTGAAGTCTTAACTCAACACAACTCGCCAGATTGCTGCTGACTATATCTGGGGTAATAGGCCCGCTTGCTAACTATGCCGAAACTAGGGTGATAGGCTCGCCCCTAGCTAGCTCGTAAACAGTCGCCTCAGTAATTGAATGGAGATTGTTGGAAGAAATGAAAACGTAAAAACACTTATAGTGGGAGATGTATTGAAGATAGAGGTATGCCTTTGTGGACGTTTTTGTAGAACTTTTCATGCTGAACAATTCTTACACTCATTATATTGATAATTTAACGGTTTTCCCAGCGTAAGCTTAAAAAGCGCACGGACGCCAGGTTTCTTTTTCGACTTTTTCACTGAAATCGTTACTGCTTGGCTTCCTTTGATCATAAATAAATTATTTTCCACAGAAACCTTCCTCGAGATATCCTTTACAGAAAGGTGAAAACCGCATCAAAATCTATCCAATGGTTCTCAAGATTACCCGTGACATCCAAGAATCGGGGACTTGGTTTTATACTAAGTAGAGATGATACTATAATACCTATATAACCCCTTTCTATATCTTGAATTTTCGATAACTTGAAGTAATTTCTATTTCCAGAACACTTCGAGATATCGATGTTTGACTGTACATCAATTTTTATTCATGTCTTTAATAAAACAAAAAAGAGAAAGGGAATATAATTCCCCAGTCTCAAAAACTCCGGCCATTCTAAGCGCACAAAGATCAAGCATTCCTTGTCGACGTTTTCTTTCAGCCGTTACTAACAAGTATTTGTTCCGTCAGCCCTCTGATTAGCATTAAAGTGGTGCGGTCATCTCCCTCATGAACACTGTCTCAGATAATAGACAAACCCTTTCCGTTCCTCTTTATGCCTTCCTTTTGCTTTCAGGATTCAAAAAACATTTGCTGTATTCAAATACAGTACTGAAAATCACAGTAACGAATGTTTGAAGGGGAAACATAGATATTAAGGAGTCAAAACAATACTGTTTTAATGTTACAACCGTGCCAGTTATAGATATTGTACAACAATAATTGTATACATTTCCAAGGAAACGCACACATCTTGCTATTAGAAACAAAGTTTTAAATGTTCAAAATTCAAATCGTAGCTAATATTATCCATTTTTTCAAAATTATTTAATCATTTATTTATTTAGTTAAATAGTTAGTTAGTTGGGAAGTTAGTTAAATAGGTAGTTAGTTAAATAAATAGTTAGTGAGGAAGTTAGTTAAATAAATAGTTAAGAAGTTAGTTGGGAAGTTAGTTAAATAGTTAGTTAAATAAATAGTTAGGAAGTTAGTTGGGAAGTTAGTTAAATAGGTAGTTAGTTAAATAGTTAGTTAAATAAATAGTTAGTTAAACAGGTTGTTAAATAGTTAGTGAAATTGTTAAATAGTTAGTGAAATAGTTAGCTAGTTAATTAGTTAAACAGGTAGTAAATTAATAGGTAGTAACTTAAATAGTTAGAGAAATAGTTAGTTGAATAGTTAGTGAAATAGTGTGTTCGTTAAATAGTTAGTTAGCTAGTTAATTAGTCAAATATGTAGTTAGTTACGTGGTTAGTTAAATATGTAAGCTAGTTAATTAGTTAAATAGGTAGTTGGGTAGTTAGATAGTTAAATAGTTAAACAACAGCAAAGCAATGCTGCGAACCTAACACAAATGCATCAGACTGCTTTGAGTTGATCTTCACCGTTTCCCTCATATCTCCCATGTTTTTGACTTTTTTAGCCTATTTTATTTGATGAAAAAACAAGATGTTCAGTAAAGAACACATAGCCTACTTTCTCCTAAATGTATGAGTATAGTTATAACTCTTCGCTTAATCAAAGAGTATAATAGAATCATTTCTTGGTTGAAGACCTTGGAAACTACTGTATTTACCTCTACCAAACACCACAACGTCGAAAAAAACCTGCTACCATCATTGAAGAAAGAAATAAAGATAAGAAGTATCTCAAGAATGTTATGGATCTGGAGACATAATCGATCGGACTGGCTGCGTGGCTCAGCGGTTACGTTCTCGCTTGCTGGGCCTTAGGTTACAGGTTCGTATCCTGGCGCAATCAGCTGGCATTTGAGGGTGCGCAAATGCGAGGGAGCCATCTCAGTAGATTAACTGGCAGCTGGCACGTCAAAGATCGCCTTCGGGACAAAATTCCGGCACCCCGGCATCTCTAAAAACCACAGTAGTTAAAAGGGACGTAAAACCAATAACATTATTATTATTATTATTACATTATCGACCTGACGTGGGCAACATCCAACTTGAAGTTGAGGCACGTGTTTACACGCCTGGCTGTGCATGGCTTTCACCACCCTAATTGTATTAACAAATCTTTCCATGACCCTACAGTGACGTGTGTATACCAACTATGTGGATATTTTCGATTGCTATTTGGCTGCAATAAAATTAATAATTAATATCCTGAACTAGCACCAACTGCTAGAGTTCAGGTACTATGTGAAAACATTTTGTTCTTTAATTCAAATGACATTTTCAAATAACGCACAATAGGCTGTTACAAACCCTTTAAAATAATAAGTAAACATGTATCGTATTATCAACTTGTCATTCTTCAAATTCGATGTGCATAGAATGCCAATGGTATGCTCATCAATGGAGTCCCACGTAGACCAGTCGTGACATCTAGTGGAGCAGTATCGAAGAAGATAATCCTAACAGGGCGAGTGCATTCTAGCGGCCATAAGAAGAAACTTTTCAATAAATCTGTAAGTTAATCTGTAGGCCGGCGTGCAGTTCGCAGCCAGTTGGCCATGATAATTCACTTCTTTGTTGCTAGATGTCTCGTGCAAATCCACTGGCGAATTTTTAATTAAATATTAATTTCACTTGTAATATATACTAATATAATAAAACTGAAGAGTTTGTTTGTGTGTTTGTGTGTTTAAACGCGCTAATCTCGGGAACTAACGGTCGGATTCGAAAAATTCATTTGGATATGATAGCCAGCTTCAAGAGGAATATTTTAGGCTATGTAACATTAGGCTACACCTCTCAGGTAACCATAAAGATTGATTTTTGTTCAGTAAATCGAAAGAACAAGCGCTCCCGGTCAGCTTCTATAATACCTAAGTCTATTGTTGCCTGGTAATGCGGGCTGCATCACGTCGCCCCTACCAGTGTTCTGGTGCAGAATTGCGAGCTGCTTATACATAAATTGCAGTCACGGGGAATAATTAGTGCAAAAAGATTTCTTAGGCCCCTTAAAACATTTATCATCATGACAATAGTATGCCTCTGTATAAGGGCGATGGTGTTGGTGAAGTATAATGAGGTTATCAGCTGCAATAAGCGTTGGTGCTTTCCGATCCGTATCATTGAGCGCCCCAGTTCTGTAGTAGTGTTCATTATCAACCATAAAACAAATCAATCCACCGGGCGAAGCCGGACACTACTGCTAGTATGCACAATATAACGCTTAATTTTAAAACGTCCGAGTCATTACAAAACAATAAATTAACAAAATTTCAAGCAAAAAAAAACCTAACTCTGATGGGGTTTGGACTTCAGCTCTATGAGTGATAGGCCAACGCTCTACCACGCAGCCAAACGTGCCAACGAACATTGCGCTATATAAAATGAGTCAGATACAACGTGTTACCAAATAATGATTTAGACTAAACGATTTCATCAGTGGAGTATATTATTTATATATAAAGCATTTCATACAAAGTTTATTTATTTTGTATCAGTAAGCTATAGTGCATGCAATACTCAAACTAGTGAAATATAAGTCAGACACAAGATATCAGCTGCCATCTTGCTTTGTACCTGAGACGGCTCAGCTTTTTAAAATCACTTCTGCACTATAGTATTACAAAATAAACTTTTAATTTCGAACTTGCCTCTTCCTTTAGAACAGTTAAAAAGATTCTCGGTTGGATAATCGAAACTGGTGGGTCCCATGATATGGATTTTAGAGTTTGCGTAATTCACACGGCCGCCATCCTGAAATAGTACGGCGGATGACCTTGTAGTTTGGTCACAAGACTCGTCCAATATGAAGGTATGTTGTTACCAAATTTGGTAGAGATCGGATGATTTGTTTAGTCGTTATTTGATTTTACGTTTTGAATGTTTGAGTGGCGGCCATTCAGTTTTGGTCAAGATGGCGACGATATGAATCATGACACTGAGGTGCCCGTTGCTAGTGCTACCTATGTCTCAAATTTCGTTCAACACACAGACACACAATTTTTGGCCCTGTGTAGATCTCATAAGTCTACTTTCATTTTTTTAAAATCGAAAGTAGGCTAATAGGCTTATGAGATCACATTTTGTCCGTGTGTCTGTCTGTGTGTGCATGTGTGTGTCCCCGCCCTAATAAAATCTAAATGGCTGGAGCGATTTATTTCAATGAAAGTCGGTAAGTTCATGGCACTATCCCGGACGACCCCGACCGTGTCCTTCAAATTTTCTTACGTCTCACCAATCCAACATGGTGGCTGTGCAAAATATTTCACCAGCATCCAATATCTCCGAAACTATTACCGATATCACCCTGGAATTTTGTACAGTGATAAAGGGAACTACTAGAAGTTCACCTATGTGACTTGAAAACCTGGTAACTACAAAACCAACGTTGTGGCCAAGCAAAGTTGCGACTTTTAAATAGACGTTTCACGCGATTTAACCAACCAAACGCAATGAAACTTGGTACAGTATATGTTTATTTTTATTTTAGTCAATTTACCCTCTAGGTTGGTGGTTCCCACGGACTCAGCGAGGGAACTCACCACTACCGCCTCTATGGGTCCTGGAGCTGGTAACATCTGGTCGGGATGGATACAACTGGGGAGATGTGATCAGCACTTCGCCCAGGCGGCCTCACCTGCAAAGCGAACAGGGGCCTCATGAGGGATGGGAATGGATGGAAGATTGGGATGGATAGGCTAGGAAGAGGGAAGGAGGCGGCCGTGGCCTTACAGTAGCTACCATCCCGGCATTTGCCCGAAGACGAAGTGGGAAATCACGGAAAACCACTTCGAAGATGGCTGAGGTGGGAATCGAACCCCCTCTACTCATTTGGACAACCCGAGGCTGAGTAGACCCAGTTCCAGTCCTCATACCACTTTTCAAATTTCGTGGCAGAGCCGGGAATCGAACCCAGGACCTCCGGGGCGGCAGCTAACCATGCTGACCGCTACGCTACGGAGGCGACTGTATATGTTTATACACATTGTAATGCACCGACATCTAACTTCGTTCAATTGATTACATACCCTCAAGATGGCGGCTGTGCGAAATATTTAATCGGCATTCTATATCTCTGAAACTATTACCGGCATCACCCTGAAAGTTTGTACGGAGATAAAGGGCACTACTGAAAGTTCATCTATGAGACTTTCAAAAACCGGTTAATTACAAAACGAATATGGCGGCCAAGCGAAGTTAAAGCTTTTAAATAGACTTTTCTCGCGATTTAATGATTCAAACGCAATGAAACATGGTACAGCAAATGTTTATACACATCGTACTGCACTGGTATCTAATTTAGGTCAATTGTTTAGATACCCTCAAGATGGCGGCTGTCGAAATTTTAAAATTAAGTTTTTATTTCTTGTGTCGTAGTGATCGAAGTGAAAGTTTGAATAATGAAGCTACGCAATAATTTCCCTTTAATGGTACATGACTCTATGGCCTATACATGTATAACAATCCAACATGGCGACCATCCGAAATATTTAGACGGTTCTCAATATCTACGAATCTATTACAGATCAAACTGATTTTTTTTATGTTCATAGGATCTATGACTTTCAATAACCTGGTGATCACAAATCCAACATGGCGGCGACGCGAAGTATAAATATTCACATGGACGTTTCTCGCAATTGAACCATCCGAGTGCAGTGAAACTTGGTACAGTAAATCCTTATACAAATGTTAATCCACTGCCATCTAATTTATTTCAATTGTTTCCATAACCACAAGATCGCAGCTGTGCGAAATTTTAAATTCTCGTTTTTAGGTAGATTTCATTAGAAGCTAACTATTGCAATGGGTCCCATGTTTCGACTTCCGGAAAATTTCGACATATCTTCGCGTTTCACATCCCCCAGACCCCAAAACCACCGTCAGTTCAAAAGTTTATATATAATTTATGTATGTATATATGTATATCAGTTTCTTGTGGACACGATAACTGCCGTAATTTTGCACCAATCACTTTGAATTTTTTACCGAATATGTATACCTATAAAATCTCTGTCGAGTTCGTTACTGGGCTAAATCGGTCGAAGGGGGTGAAAATGGGGGGCTTTTTTCGAAAAAGTGAAATATTGCTATAACTCTCTTAATAAGTGAAATATCGAATCCGTTCAACGTTCATACTATGTGTCGGATAAAGCCCAAAAATTTATGTTTGAAGAGTTTTTTTATAGCACCAACCATTGACCAAAGGGGTGGGAAAAAGTGGGTTTTTCGGGAAACATTAATCATATCCCTCTTAATAGGCACAATATCAAAACCGTACAAAATGGACAATATTCCCCTAATAATTACCTAAAACTTTTGTCTGAAAGGATTTTTGATATGACCCACCATTACGCCAAGGGATGAGAAAAATTATTTCGGAATTATAAGAAAATGCCAAGAGCTATCAGAGGTTGCCATGGCAACACTACTAAATTGATGAGGGATGAGCCATCAGACGTTGCCATGACAACGCACTTGCACGAGATCAGATTCAGTATTTCCATCTGACTAAGTGGGAAGCGGCTTCGGTGACGTAACTGGTAGCATGCTGAATGTCTATGCCCAAGGTCGCGGTTTCAAAGCCGGCCGAAGTCGTCGGATTTTCTAAGAGCGCTAAGATCCCTCAGTATGCTTTCCTTTGGAGGGGAAGTTCCAACGTTCGTTGCGAGTTGCTGGTTGCGGTGGCATCTAGTAACCAAGTTCACAGCTAGGTGTCGTTGACGGTAGTACCTCGTAGCAACATTAGGAACTACTGCTTGAAATTGACCGTCTGCAGTCCTTACCTGAATTACAGACTGATACAGCCATCCCTAAGTACACGGGGTTACATGACCGCGTTGTCGCAGCCCCTAAACTGAGGAACCAACCAAAATCTCTGCGGGAGATATAATTTTGCGTGAAGAAGTAACAGACCGTTACATAGTTACACATCAGTGTCAAAACCTTGCATAAGGACAGTGTGACCACAAGTATAACAAGATGTTCAGTAAAGAACATATAGCCTACTTTCTCCTAAATGCATGGGTATTCTTATAACTCTTTGTCCTTTTCAAGGAGTATGATTGAATGTTGGTTGTAGTAGCTTGTTGAAATACAACGTGCTATAGGGATATTAAACATGAATATGAGGTGCCCTTTGCTAGTGCTACCTCTGTACCAAATTTCGTTCAATTCGGTTTCACCGTGTTTGAATTGATAGGGGGAATCGATTTGCACACATACTTGGCCACCATCTGCAAACTATTGGGCTGATGTTCTTGCAGTTTGGTCTGAATATGTTTCCCACATAAAGATATGGTGTTGCAAAATTTGGTAGAGACTAGATTATTAGGTTGGTCGTAATTACATTTTAGCTTTTAAAATTTCGGTGGCCGCGATTACGTTTCCGTCAAGATAGTGGTGATATAAAACATGACACTGAGGTGCCCTTTGCTAGTGCTACCTCTGTACCAAATTTCGTTCCATTCGGTTTCACAGTGTTCGAATTGATAAGGGGAATCGATTTTCACACAAAGATGGCCGCCATCCGCAAAATATTAGGCTGATGACCTATTACTTTGGTCAAAGGATGCTCCCTCCATAAAGGTATGTTGTTGCTAAATTTGCTAGAGATCGGATGATTCGGCTAATCGTAATTTGATTTAAGCTTTGAACATTTGTGTGGCCGCCATTACGTTTCTGTCAATATGGCGGCGATATAAATCATGACACTGAGATGCCCTTTGCTAGTGCTATCTCTGTACCAAATTTCGTTCCATTCGGTTTCACCGTGTTTGAATTAATAGGGAGAATCGATTTTGACACAAAGATGGCCGCCATCCGCAAACTATTAGGCGAATGACCTATTAGATTGGTCAAAGGATGCTCCCTCCATAAAGGTATGTAGTTGCAAAATTTGGTAGAGATCGGATGATTAGGTTAATCGTAATTTGATTTAAGCTTTGAACATTCGTGTGGCCGCCATTACGTTTCTGTCAAGATGGCAGCGATATAAAACATGACACTGAGGTGCCTTTTGTTAGTACTACCTCTGTACCAAATTTCGTTCCATTCAGTTGCACCGTGTTCGAATTAATAGGGGGAATCGATTTTCACACAAAGATGGCCGCCATCCGCAAACTATTAAGCTAATGACCTAGTTATTTGGTCAAAGGATGCTTCCTCTATAAAGGTATGTTGTTGCAAAATTTGGTAGAGATCGGATGATTAGGTTAATCGTAATTTGATTTAAGCTTTGAACATTTGTGTGGCCGCCATTACGTTTCCGTCAAGATGGCGGCGATATAAAACATGACACTGAGGTGCCTTTTGTTAGTACTACCTCTGTACCAAATTTCGTTCCATTCAGTTGCACCGTGTTCGAATTAATAGGGGGAATCGATTTTCACACAAAGATGGCCGCCATCCGCAAACTATTACGCTGATGACTTATTAGTTTGGTCAAAGGATGCTCCCCCCTTAAAGGTATGTTGTTGCAAAATTTGGTAGAGATCGGATGATTAGGTTAGTCGTAATTTGATTTAAGCTTTGAACATTTGTGTGGCCGCCATTACGTTTCCGTCAAGATGGCGGCGATATAAAACATGACACTGAGGAGTTCTTTGCTAGTGCTACCTTTGTACCAAATTTCGTTCAATTCGCATTCACCGTGTTCGAATTGATAGGGGGGGACAGACATTCAGAGTACACACACTCACACACACACACACACACAGACACACACACACACAGACTCACACACATACACACACACAGACAGACACACTTTTTTCGCCCTGTGTTGATCTCATAAGTCTACTTTCATTTTTTGCAAAAATCGAAAGTAGGCTAAAAATGGACCCCAAATGACAAGAAGGTTACCGTTCCCATAAGACAATAAAATGTTTAAAATAAGCATAAAATGACGAAAAACAAAGTTAATTAAGCTCCAATTATAAAATACCTTCTCGCAATAAATGAGGTTGATCCTTCTACGAAAATCTGCATATTCTGCCTATTTTCGCCTATCCCCAAGTTTGTCCGGTGAAATCTACCTCCGCCCTCCGGCGTGCCGAGAGGACTTTTACTTCTTGTGCCGGCCCCGTGGTGTTGGGGTAGCGCGCCTGCCTCTCACCCGGAGGCCCCGGGTTCGAACCCCGGCTCCGTCAGGGATTTTAGAAACTGACGTGAGGGCTGGAACGGGGTGCACTCAGCCTCGTGAGGACAATTGAGTAGCTATCTGACAGTGAGGCACCACCCCGGTCACGAACACCAAGATTAACGGCCGAGGGGACCCGACGCACTGACCACTCATCACCCCAATACCTGCAGGACAATTGGCTGGGCAGCGGTCGCTTGGTAGGCCCAGGCCCTTCATGGACTGTAGTGCCACGGGGTTAGTTTTACTTCTTGTGCCCTAATCATGCGATTGAAGTTTGAATACTACACGTACACAATAATCTTCATGTAACAGTACATAACTCTAAGACCTACATATATAAAATCCAACATGGCGACCATCCGAAATATTTAGTCAGTTCCCAATATCTACGAATCTATTACAGCAATCAAACTGATATTTTGTATGTTGATAGTGGCAATTAACATAAGTAGGATATATGAAAATAGGCTTTAGTTCTTCACGGAACTACTTGTTCTTTTCTTAAGAAAACCATCTGTTACAAAATGAATCTCCCTCATTTCCATATTAGTAATTAAGCGTTATATTTTCATTTTAGGGGCAGATGACCTCGCAGTTCCGCCCCTTAAAACAACAATAACTAACTATTTTCGTTTTGAGCAAACTCAAAGAATACCGTAGTTTTAATGTTTCATAGAAGGACTAATTAAATCCACAGATCTTTGAGTGAGATTCGTTTTGTAGCTAAAGGTTTAACATCTACTTTAAAAACAGAAAGTTCAACTAATCCTATAAATATGGGAAATATCAGGGAAACGGTGAAGTTCAGCACAAAGCCAGGCCAAAATTTTGAAAAATGAATAAAAATAGTTACGATTTGAATTTTGAAAATGTTAAACTTCTTCTAATGGCAAGATGTGTGTGTCCTTGGATTTGTATACAATTACGGTTGTGCAAGATTTATGACAGGCATTTATAGTTTAAAAATCATTATTTTTTTGGCTCCTTAAGCAGTATGTCCCCCCTTAACCGCCATACTCTCGCCATCCTTTGCTACATTTCCTCGTTAGATTGCATAAGCGTGCTAAACTAAGGTAGAGCTTGCATCGTGTTTCTTGTTTGTTTGCCGCAAAAATGTCTGTTAGGTAGTCAGCCCGAAGGCTGGTTGGATCCTCAAAAAGCACCGCCGTTAGGTTATGTGAGTATAAGGGGTGTTTATGTTCCTGAATACGAGGATCGCCGACGGCTCTTACTACAACCGTGGCTGTATTCCTCGACAGTGAATCTCCAAGGAGCACAGCAGCAGTGACCCCCTCCACTACATTCCTACTCCTCCCTTTCCCCTCATCGCTCACGGGTTAACGCAGATTTGCAACATCGGGTATTATTTGCAGTCTATGCCAACAACCTGACTACAAGGCGGCTTCGATGGCGTAGTTGGTTGCATGTTGAGCTTCTATGCCCAAGATCGCGAGTTCAAATCCGGCCGAAGTCGTCGGATTTTTAAAAGCGTTAAAAATCTCTCAGTATGCCGACGGGCCCATGTCATAGATTTGTGGCATGTAAAAGAACCATCCACTAACTAAAATTGTGTGAAGCTAAATTTGTAGGTAAGATTTGATTTGATTTGATTAACGCTCTATTAAGTTCCAACGTTTGCCGCCAGGCACCGGTTGTGGTGGCATCTAGTAGCCAAGTGCATGGCTAGGTGTCGTTGACGGTAGCATGTGGTAGCAAAAGTAGGAACTACTTGAAATTGATCGTCTGCAGTCCTTACCTGAATTACAGATAACACACACTAATACAGCCATCACAATTAACACCGGTTATCAGACAGATTCTAAACACACCCAAAGTACACGGGGATACATGACCGCGTTGTCACAGCCCCTAAACTGTGGAATCAATCACCAACCAACCTCTCTCCCTGCTCTTCCTGTAAAACTCCAAACGATACTATCAACATACGCTAGCGCAACGGCACTCGTTTTTAAGTACGTACTGTAATACAGCAAAAACCTGCCTTCAACACACTGGCGTAATTACGGGGGGTGGGGTGGGGGGGGGGGGTGATCAGGGGTATCAATTACCCCCCCCCCCTCCCCAGAGCCAAGTAATAAGTTTTTGATTTTGAATAAAGCTAATCTTTGGATTGATGCCAAATGAATGAATTTAGTAAGTTTATCAAATCTTACCTACAAATTTAGCTTCACACAATTTTAGTTAGTGGATGGTTCTTTTACATGCCACAAATCTATGACATGGGCCCGTCGGCATACTGAGAGATTTTATTTTCACCAGCGTAAAATGTTTAGTATTAGCCTATCTCAACTTAACACTTGTTGAATGAGCAAACTGTTCAGCTGTTCGGTTAGCCAGAGGGGTGGTAGTGAGATGGATGTGGCAATATACCACTTGTCACTTACCATTCTGTTAGTATCGAAATTTGACTGTCATTTTGGAAAGTGAATAATATAATGTTAAGTTGTACTGCTGTTTTAAGTTAAGCTTTAGTTGTAAACTGTAGCTTATTAGTATTTATGCAATGTCGGGGAATAGGAAGGGCAATGAAATCTGGACTTTATAATTTAATATCAACAAAATAGTTAATTTTCGAGCGTTTGAACACTGATAATTGCAAATACAACGTGTCACATGCTAATGAAATCAAATACGAAAAAAAAAAAAAAAACAATGTAGATAGGAGGTTAAGAAACTTTGAAATCGTATATTAGCTTTCGTTGCTTATGTCTCCTTGTGTCCGAGCCCCACCATCCCCACCCCCAATGTAATTTTGACTCAGTTCATCCCCTTCCAGAAGCAAACCCTAGTTACACCACTGCTTCAACGGATCTTTTATTAAACGAAAATAGGCTATTTGATGATCCTGAGAAGCTAGGGGGTGAAAAATATGTTAAATTCCCTTTATTAAACGGAAACTGTGTTACACGGACAACGGAAATCAAAATACGCATTTTAACGGAAAATTTCCAAATTTGGGAATACGGTGTTTAGACAATGTTCAGGCACACTGTGAAAGTCTACTTTGTCTACTACAACAGTTTATTCTGTAGTCAACAAGGGATGTGCTAATAGGTCTTCCTTGCCTTGTTCTCCAAATTAAACGTCAAAGTGTAGGCTAATTGCCTGTTTCCTGTTCCCCAATACTTTCCCAATGCTCCCTTATACGTGCTGTCAACCAACAAATGCCAGTCTTTATGTTTATTGTAAGTTTACCTTGTACAGTGCTGTATTAATTCGTACCAGAAATGCAGTATAAATACAACACTGAATAGGGTATGTACAACATTTTATTTTTGCTCAGCATGTCAATGATATGCATGCCCATGGTTTAATAGTTTAGCATAGGCCTACCTCCGTTAGCCGGAAGCCTATGTTTAACGGAAATATTTGTAAGTACTGTTCGTTTCCGTTGAAAGCAGGATTTACTGAACATGCATTCGCCAAACCACGATTACTGATTTACTCACGAGCAGCAGGTAGATCACTTTCTTTAAACACCGATGGTAGAGGTGTTTGTTTTTGTTATAAACTTCTCGCTCAGTAGTCCAATACTCACCTGCAAATAAGAGAAAACAACGTTAATATTTATTTAGGCTACACACAAGAAGAACGGACAGTAAATGAGAACAAAAACAAGTAGTTCCGTGAAGAACTATACAGCCTATTTTCATATATCCTACTTATGTTAACTGCCACAAACAACATACAAAATTTCAGTTTAATTGCTGTAACAGATTCGTAGATATTGAGAACCGTCTAAATATTTCAGATGGCCGCCAGGTTGGATTTTTATTTTTGTACTATTACATTAAGATTATTGTGTACGTGTGGTATTCAAACTTCAATCGCATGATTAGACAACAAGAAGTAAAAACGAGATTTTAAAATTACGCACAGCAGCCATCTTGTGATAATGCAAACCATTGAAATAAATTAGATGCCAGTGGATCAACATTTGTATAAGCATTTAACGTGCAACTTTTCACTGCACTCGGATAGTTAATTCGCGAGAAACGTCCATTTAAATATTTATATTTCGCGTCGCCGCCATGTTGGATTTGTGCTCACCAGGTTCCTGAAAGTTCTATAGGTGAACATATGTTCATAATCTCTATGAACATAAAAAAATTCAGTTTGGTTGCTGTAAAAGATTCATAGATATTGAGAACCGTCTAAATATTTCGGGAGCTCACCATTTAGGAGTGTTATGTGTATAGGCCATAGAGTTATGTACCATTCAAGGACAATTATTGCCTAGGTTCATTATTCAAACTTTCACTTCGATCGCATGATTACGACACAAGAAATTAAAACTTAATTTTAAAATTTCGCACAGCCGCCATCTTGAGGTTATGTAAGCAATTGAATTAAATTAGATGGCAGTGCATTACAATCTGCAAAATCAATTACTGTACCACATTTCACTGCGCTCAGAGAGTTAAATCACGTGAAAAGTCTATTAAAATATTTTAAATTCGCTTGGTCGCCATGTTCGTTTCGTACTTTACAGGTTTATGAAATATACATAGGTATACCTGTATCAGTACCCTTTATCACCGTACAAAATTGCAGGGTGATATCTGTAATAGTTTCGGAGATATAGAATGTCAGTGAAATATTTCGCACAGCCGCCATTATGAGGTTATGTAAACAATTGAACTAAATTAGACTCCAGTGCATTACAATGTGTATAAACATTTCCTGTACCAAGTTTCATTACGTTTGGATAGTTAAATCGCGAGAAATGTCTATTTAAAAGTCTCAATTTCGCTTGGCCGCCATGTTGGTTTTGTAGTCACCAGGTTTTTGAAAGTCTCATAGGTGAACTTCTAGTAGTGCCCTTTATCACCGTACACAATTTCAGGGCGATATCGGTAATAGTTTCGGAGATATTGAATGCTAGTGAAGTATTTCGCACAGCCGCCATGTTGGATTGGAGAGACGTAACAAAATTTGAAGGGCACGGTCGAGGTCGCCGGGAATAGTGCTATGAACTTCCCGAGTTTCATTGAAATCGCTCCAGCCGTTTCGATTTTATTAGGGGGGGACACACACACGAATCACACACACACACACACACACACACACACACACACACACGGACAAAAGGTGATCTCATAAGCCTATTTTTTCAAAATTGAAAATAGGCTAATAAGTGATCTGTTTGGTGGTGATAGTTGTTTTTCGGTGTGTCCACCTCCTGATGTAATGGCCAGCATTCTTGTCTGTGGCTCCCGAGGTCCAGGTTTGATTCCCGGCTCTCTCAAGAAAGTTGTTCTGGTCTCAGGACTGGAATGCGGTCCAGTCAACCTCGTGAGGCAAAAGTGACAAGAGGTGGGGTGGATTCCCACCTCAGCCATCCTGGAAGTGTATTTCCGTGGTTTTCAACTTCTACTCCAGATAAATGCCGGGATAGTTCTTAACTTAAGGCCACGGCCGCCTCCTAACCAATCCTCACCCACATTACAAATATATACACTACTACAAACACCACGATAATACAGGTTATCACACAATTCATTCATATACTGTAGTCTATGTATATAGTCTATATATAAATTTAACGTATGACCTTTAGTACCGGGAGTGTCCGAGGACATGTTTGGCTCTCCAGAGTTCGTAGCTGCTTCTATGTGGACACCCATGGGGTGAGCTACAAGTACCGTCGCATGTCGATGAGATGAAATTAATGAAGATGAATGAAACTGGGCAAGTTCAATTTCAAGTACTTCCAACTTTGGCTACCAGACGTCACTAACACCTAGCGGCGGACGTTGGAACTTGATAGGGCATTTCTAGCCAAATAACCTACAAATTTAGGTACACGCTACTAATTGTAGTGGTAGGTTCTTCTACAAGGGCCCACCGGATTTACTTCCACTCCGAAGGAAGGCATACTGAAGGAATTTAACGCTCTTAAATATCCGATGACTCGGCCAGGTTTGAACCCGCGATCTTGGACATAGCAGTTCAGCATGCAACTTCCGACTACGCCACCGATGCCGGTATATATATGTACACAGGGATAAATGACTATGATGTCGCAAAGCCCTTAAATGAATTAACAACAACTGTTTTAAGGGGCGAATGGTTTGGGTTATAGTGATATTGAAGAGAATGGAATGAAAAACTACAACTAACTACTAATGTTGTACAAGAAGACTGGAAGAAACGGACAAAAACAAAAGGAATCAGGGATATTAAAAAAGAAAGGGGGAAAAATACTCTCAACTCTAGAATAATGATGTAGTTGTTAATTCATTTTAGGGCCTTGGGACATCTTGGTCATCATCCCCGAGTAGTTGGGTGTGTGTTGAACTTGTCCGATAACCTGTATCCCTGTAATGACTGTAGTAGTGTGTGTAATTGTGTTAGCGACAGGGATGGGGTAGTTTCTCCGGGAATTCAGAGAATGAGGGACTCTGTGGTTAGAAGAGCCATGAATGGTAAATAAGAAAGGGAAAGAAGAGAGGGTCCGCCCCGAAGTCAGTGGTAAAAGAGGGAAAATTGGACCCAGCTCAGGAATCCCTTACCAGCCGTGAATTCTTGAGAGTGTAGCGCTATCCAACGTGCACCTTACATGGTGGGGCTACACACACCCTGCCTCCTTTAGGGTCTCTTACAGAAGGGAGGAGGTACCACGGAAAACAAGGAAAGGTCTCACCCGTCTCACCCTTCCAAGAATGGGGTTTTAAGGAAAGAAAAGACAAGGCTCAATTAAAAAGGGATCGGATAGCCTAAACTTGACGGCGTCAAAAAAGAACAAGAGTTGATCAAGGGATGTCAAAAGGAAAGTTGAAACAGAGGAGTCCGGTAGAAGTAAGCGGTAAAGATAAGCGACTCAGCTTGGGTCCCGTGGTCGCCAAATCACGTCCTACCAGTTGAGAGCACATAGGGGGAGAAATCTATTTCTTTTAAAATCATTTGTTGGATTATTCTACTTAAGTTACGTCTGGCCTCCCTATCCACAACCTATGATCTTAATTTACCTTTCATAACTCAGCACTTTGTTTGTTGTTCTTAATGTAGATTCGTTTAGGGGCTTTGCAACATCGTGGTAATCTATCCCCGTGTACTTGGGTGTATATAGTTGTCTGATAACCTAAGTCACTGTGATGTCTGTGCTAGTGTGTGTATTTGTGATAGAGTTAGGATTTGGGTAGGAGGCGGCCGTGGCCTTAAGTTAGGTACCATCCCGGGGGAACCCACGGAAAACCACTTTCAGAATAACTGAGACAGGATTCAAACCCACCCATTCTCACTTTTACCTCACGAGGTTGAGTGTATCCCGTTCCAGCCCTTGAACCTAAATGAAATTACTTGTCAGATCACGAGAATCAAACCCGTACCTCTGGGGTAAAAACCAAGAATGCTAGTCGCTACAACGCGAGGTGGTCATTTACGTATAATACCTTGAACTATTATATAAGTAGATCGACCTTCAAAATCTGGCAGCGCTGGAGCGAAAGAAAAGAATCTATTTTTGCAGATACAACCGCACAGTGGCGTAACTATGGGGGGTGATCAGGGGGATCAATCCCCCTACCGAGTCTAATATTATATATGAAATGTCTTGAAGTTTATAACTTTTAGCCTATTTTCATTTATGAAAAATAGGCTTATGAGATCACATTTTGTCCGTGTGTTTGTATGTGTGTGAGTCCCCCCAAATAACGTCTAAACGGCTGAAGCGATTTAAATGAAACTCGGTAGGATCATAGTACCATTTCGGCCGACACCGACCGTGCCCCTAAAATTCTATTACGTCTCACCAATCCAACATGGTGGATGTGCGAAACATTTCACCGTCATCGCATATCTCCGAAACTATTACTCATATCACCCTGAAATTTTGTACAGTGATAAAGGCCACTATTAAACGTTCATCTATGTGACTTTTAAATAAAAACCTGTTAACTACAAAACAAACATGGCGGCCAAGCGAAGCTGAAACTGTTAAATAGACTTTTCTCGCGATTCAACCACCCGAACTCAGTGAAACTTGGTACAGCTAATGACTAAACACATTGCAATGCACTGGCATCTAATTTAGTTCAATTGTTTACATAACCTCAATATGGCGGCTGTGCTAAATCTTAAAATTATTTTTTATTCCTTGTGTTCTAATCATGCGATCGAAATCAGCGTTTGAATAACGAACGTACACAATAATCCTCATCTAATAGTAGGCTACATAACTCTATGGACTACATATATTAAAATCCAACATGGCGACCATCCGAAATATTTAGGCAGTTCTCAATATCTATTAATCTATGACAGCAATCAAACTGACATTTTTATGTGTATAGAGGCTATAAACATAAGTCACTTGTCATTCTGTTAGTATCTGAATCATAGTGTCATTGTGGAAAGTAAATAATAGTGTGTAAAGTTGTTTTAAGTTGAACTTAAGATGGGAAGTGGAATGTATAAATATACTAGCAACCCACCCCGGCTTTGCCCGGTATCTTTTGACAGTATGCCCAGCGTAAGCTTAAAAGGCGCACGGACGGCAGGTTTTTCTGCGGCTCGATTCACTGAAATCGTTACTGCTCGGCTTCCTTTGGCCATAAGGGAATATTTTTCTAGAGAAACCTTCCTCAAGAAATCCTTTACAGAATGGTGAAAACCGCATCAAAATCCATCTAGTGGTTATCGAGATTACCCGTTACATCCAAGAATCAGGGACTTGGTTTTACAGTATACTATTTAGTGATAGTATGACGGAAAATATATAAGGACAGATATTTCGAGAAGAAAATTGGACCTTATACTTTAATATCAACAAAATTGTTAATTTCCAAACACTTGCACATTGATTAGTGCAAATTCAATGTATCAAATCTTAATGAAATCAAACACGAAAATAAGACGTATAGATAGAATATTTTGAAACTTTGGGACCGTATATTTACTTTCATTGTTTGTTTCATTATGCCCAAAACCTCCCCGCCCCCCACCCCAATGTAATTTTTACCGAGCTCATCCCCCTCCGTCACAAATGTTGAGGTTCTAAAAAAAATGAGAAAAAAAACAAGGAGGTATTAAACACCGTGAAAATAAGGAAAATCCAATACTTAGGACTCATCATGAGGCTTCGGTGGCGTAGTCGGTAGCATGCTGAACTGCTATGCCCAAGATAGCGGGTTCAAACCCGACCGAAGCCGTCTGAATTTTTAAGAGCGTTAAAATCCTTCAGTATGCCATCTTCGGAGGGGAAGTAAAGCCGGCGGGCCCATGTCATAGATTTATGGCATGAAAAAGAACCTTCCACTACAATTAGGCCTAGTAGTGCGTACATAAATTTGTAAGTTATTTGCCTAGAAACCCTCTATCAATTTCGCAGCTGAGTGTCAGTGATGTCTGGTAGCCAAAGTTGGAACTACTTAAAATTGAATTGCCCAGTTTCATTCATCTTCATTCATTTCATCTCATCCACATGCGGCGGTACTTGTAGTTCACCCCATGGGTGTCCACATAGAAGCAGCTACAAACTCTGCCGAGCCGAACATGTCCTCAAACACTCTCGGCACGAAACGCCATACGCTAAATAAATCCGGCAACCCGGCGTCAGTAAAAGCCGCTGCAGTTAAAAGGGACGTAAAACAATTAACATTATTATTAATACTAGTACCATCATCTTGGATAGATCTAGGCCGGACCACCCCGTTAAGTAATACAGTATTAGGAATCATTCTTCGGCGGTAAATGTTTGTAGAAAACACCCAGGATGTTCATTGACAGTACCGGTGTATTGAACCCGCAACCTCCGGATACTGAAGGTGAAAATCCACAGCCTGCTTCCAGTCTCCGACCGGTCAGGAATGGAATGAATGAAGCCCCCATCTAGCGGCGAGGATATGAACTGTGCCGGCTGCCGAGGCCTGACGCACTCCTCTGGGGCAATGATTTTAATGAATGACAGATGAAATGAAATGATAGTGGAGAGTGTTGCTGGAATGAAATTTTGACAGGGAAAACCGGAGTACCCGGAGAAAAACCTGTCTGCCTCCGTTTTGTCCAGCACAGATCTCACATGGAGTGACCGGGATTTGAACCACGGACCCAGCGGTGAGAGGCCAGCGTGCTACCGCCTAAGCCACGGAGGCTCCGGATACTGAAGGTAATCTTGTAAATTGATTCTTGTAATATTGCTCTGATTGGCTCCAATCTCAGAGGTCACGCGACTCGACTCGACTTCCTTTCGCTAACGAGGCAGCTGGGTGACGTAATTGCCAGCAGATGCAGAGACAGGCCTTCCCTGTGTGCCTGAGGGCACGAGACCAACCGTTTTTTGGAGGTCCCTTTGTTATGATGTAGTTAGCTAGCTTGTGGGTTTACAATCCCCCCCTTTCCCTCATGAATAATGCAGGTCGCCGTATGAATTGAATGTGTATTAGCCATTGCATTACCTGAGAATATGTGCTAATGCAAACAAGGGCGAAGAGAAGGGAAGGGAAGTGGAGTGAAGGCTAAAGAAAAGAGGGCCAATACTGCTGCTGAAATTCGAGATGGGCACTCCCTCACGCAGTTGTTCATGGAATGTATGAATAGGGTTGGGCAGATTTTGACCTTGTCTGCTTTGGTATTTTTTCCCATTCATTTTCTTCGCTGGTGATTTATTTTTTTAAATTGGATAATCTAGTGGATTTTAATGATATCCGGTTGCATTTGCGTAATTAGGGATTGCTTATGGAGGGGAATCTTCTTCTTCTGGTTTCAATCCGTTCCGGATGTTGGCAACCATCTTGACTGTGCAGTTCCTGTCACTTGCAGCTCGAGATAAATCAGTGGACGTTTTGGAGGTTTAGGCTGTGAGACTTTTGACGTGACAACGTCTAATAAAATGTTGGAATAGAGTGATGTTCGTGAAAAACTATTACAGTGAAAGGTGATGATATCGTTATATCTCTCTTCTGCTGCAACGCTCTCTCTCTCTCTCTCTCTCTCTCTCTTCTGTCGCTGCGCTCGAGTGTCGCTACTGTCGTCTTTGGCTGTCAAGGGTGAACCTCTGGATGGATATTGATCCGGCTTTCACCATTCTGTAAAGGATATCTCGAGGAAGATTTCTGTAGAAAATAATTTATTTATGAACAAAGGAAGCCGAGCAGTAACGATTTCAGTGAAAAGGTGGAAAAAAACGCATCTGTTTTTAAGCTTACGCTGGGCAAACCGTTAAAAATATCTACATACTATGAGTGTAAGAATTGTTTAGCATGAAAAAATCTACAAAAAAAAGTCTGCGAGAGAATATCTCTATCTTAAATAGATCGCCCACTATAAGTGTTTTTACGTTTACATTTCTTCCAACAATCTCCATACAAATACTGAGGCGACAGTTTATGAGCTGGCTAGGGGCGAGTCTATCAACCCAGTTTCAGCCTAGCTAGTGGGCGAGCCTATTACCCCAGATACAGCCAGCAGCAAACTGTCGAGTCGTGTTGAGTTAAAACTTCAGAGAAGAGTGGTTGTGTTTGGAGTTTCCCTGGAAGTGCAACTCGGCTTTTCTTCATTTCGCCTGTGAACTCTCCGTTCCGCAAAATACATAATTAAGAAATATACGAAGCTGAAATCTCGCAAGAGCGACAGTTTAAACAAATCAGTCCGAGAAGACGTTGTCACGCTCAAATATAGTCACGTATCATAGTTTCTAACACCCAATATTTTTCTTTTTTAAACCAGGATATTCTTCTACGTCGAACACTTCCCTTCCTGGTATTTTTCCTGCAGGAGAGGGTACCTGTCGGTATTCCTCATGATTTATTTATTTATTTATCGTATGGCTTTTAGTGCCGGGAGTGTCCAAGGACATGTTCGGCTCGCCTGAGTCTGTAGCTACTTCCAGCGGACAAGTTCTGTTCAATTTCAAGTAGTTCCAACTTTCGATACCAGATATCAATGATACCTAGAGGTGAACGTTGGAACTTTGATAGAGCGTTCCGACCTATTGAAAGGAACCGTCCCGGCATTTGCCTGGTGGTGAAAATGGGAAACCATGAAAACCATTTTTCAGGACGGCTGAGGTGGGATTCGAACGAACGCTCTCCCGATGTCAGCGAGGCACGAGGTAGCGCTCTCGGCCACCACGGCCTACCGAGGACTATTGAGTAGCTACTTAAGTAACGGCAATACAACTGAGAGAATCATCGCGCTGGCTCGCGCGTCCCTCATTATGCACAGGCTATGAGCTGGGCGGCACTTGCCCTTAAGAAACGCAAGGTTCTCAAATGGTCCAGTCGTAGGATTGATTTATTTTTTGAAATGTATTCTTTTTTTATTATTATTTTATTTAGTCAATTTTACCTTCCAGGTTGGTGGCTCCCACGGACTCAGCGAGGGAACTCACCACTACCACTAGAGCTGGGAACATCTGGTAGGAGTGGATACAACTGGTGAGGTGTGATCAGCACCTCGCCCAGGCGGCCTCACCTGCAAAGCGAACAGGGGCCTCACGAGGGAAGGGAGGAGGGGAAGATCAGGAAGGACAGGCAAGGAAGGGGGAAGGTGGCGGCCGTGGCCTTACAGTAGGTACCATCCGGGCATTTGCCCGAAGACGAAGTGGGAAACCACGGAAAACCACTTCGAGGATGGCTGAGGTGGGAATCGAACCCTCTTCTACTCATTTGGACCGCCCGAGGCTGAGTAGACAGCGTACCAGTCCTCATACCACTTTTCAAATTTCGTGGCAGAGCCGGGAATCGAACCTAGGACCTCCGGGGCGGCAGCTAACCATGCCGACTGCTACAATACGGAGGCGACTGAAATGTTATTTCAATCGCTTACTCTTCAAGCTTGGCTTCATCCACGAACTCTGTGAGGAATCATTCCTCTACCTCCACAAGGACAGTGTCTCAGAGCTGGACACACTTTGTCAGCAAATACAACTGGGGATGGGGACATTTCGATCGCCCAGGTGACCGCCAACTTGGGTCTAATGAAGGAAGCATCAGGGAAGGGATTTTGGAAGATATTCGGCCGTGGACCTATTGAAAGGAACCGTCCCTGCGTTTGCCTGGGAGGCGAAAATGGTAGGCCAGGGAAATCCATTTTCAGGACGGCCGAGGCACGAGGTAGTGCCTTAGCGCTCTCCATCACCGCGGCCGGTTTTATTATTTATAGCCTACATATACGTATACTAGCAACCCACTTGGCTACTAGATGCCACCGCAACCAGCACCTGGCGCCAAACGATGAAAATGATAGAGCGTTAATCAAATCTAACCTAAAAATTTAGCTTCACACAATTGTAGTTAATGGAAGGTTCTTTTACATGCAATAAATCTATGACATGGGCCCGCCGGCTTTACTTCCTCTCCGAGGGAAAGCATACTAAGGGATTTTAACGCTCTTAAAAAATCCCACGACTTCGGCTGGTTTGAGCCCACGATCTTGGGCATAGAAGCTCAAAATGCTACCAACTACGCCACCGAAGCCACCAAAATGTGTATGCTAAAATATGCTGCTATGTTCAGAGTATGCATTAAATCCAACAAACCCACAAAATATGCATTTGCATATGCGTATATGGATTTTTTTTATCCGGTCAGTTAGCTATTAGTTATTGTTGTTTTAAGGAGTGGAACTACGAGGTAATCTGCCCCTCTTAACACAGATTAAAGAATACAAATTTGGAATTGAATTTAAAATTTAGAGGTGGACACCTAAATTTGAAAAGACCGAAAATTAATAAAACAAAAAATTAAATAAAAATAATAATTTTAAAAATAAATAAAAATTACGGAAAAACAAAAAATTATCATTCAAAAACGAGCAAGTCGTTGAGTCAATGTACACTGGAAAATTTAGATTGCTGGCCCTAACCCACTCTCACTTATAAAGCGGATAACGCGATCAGCAGCCACCGCGTCATCGGCTAATATAAGTTTGAGTGCCATCTGCAAACCAAGGTTTCTTCGTAAGTCAGCAAGTTCCACACACTCGGTTAAAATGTGGGCCACGGTGAAAACGGCTCCACAGGTAAAAAGTGTGTGGGGGGGGGGGGGGGTCTTCCCTTCTCATTAGGTACGAGTGGGTGGATTTGTATGACCTGTCCTTAGCCTCAAAATCCGGTCCCTAGTGATAAGAAACCCATTCTATCCGGACGAAGTGGCCAGCTTGGCGCTGTATTTCCTTCACCCCAATAACCCCACACTTATCACTGTATCAATTTCTTAATCAGTCCTTGCACGCCGCTTGAGTCCACTAATTGCCCCACACCGCCAGCCCTTTCTTCCTACCGCTCAACTTCAGAGGAACTTATTGGTTCTCAGTCTTCACAGCCTGTATTTCCTTGTCACGCATAGCTTTATGAAGTTCGTGGCTTCTAGTAGGTCACAAAGTTTTAGAATTAATTAAGCAGTGTTGATAAGAAAGTTTCTTTTTGGAAAAGAACTCTCTCTCTTTGGTTTAAAAGTATGTTTCTGACAGAAGGAAATTGAACTTCATAATTAGTTCTTATAATTGCGTTGAAATGGTGAAGATTAATTATGTTAAAACTTCAAAGTTATGCCGCGTTGAATATAAACAGCACGTCTCATCGGCCTTATCTCATTCAAAAACTTATTTCACCGTCGCGTGGACGTTTTAAAGAGATTGGCACTTATTTTGAATAGTTTTCAGACACCATAAAAACAAATGCAGAGTATGAAATGTAATTAAGGTGAGATCAGACGCCCTACACTGACTAAGTAAGACCAATTCATGACTTTTTCTGGGACTCTTGAACATATCTCCATCAAATTTCTACTAATTTCACATCGGTGTGTCTTAATGATCGCGTCCTTAGTTCAATGATCTTTAATTAAGATATTTTGGAAATCGAGTTACATTCCTTTACATATGCCCTTTCTTGTGTGGGGGATTGGGTTTCATACAGAACAGCATCAATACCAACCACACTGAGAAATTCATTGTAGATCCTCATAACCTCTACTAGAAATTCAACTATAAGAATTAACTCCACAGTTTTTATGTTTAGACTAACAGTTGTGGTTCACTTTTAAGATATTTCCGGACACTTGCGACCCTAAGTGTCCTGTATCAAATTGCTTGTCTCAATGCCATCTACGTCGCTATAGAGAGTTTTAAACATTAATAAGAATCACCCTGTATATATTATTTCAGTAGTATAGAACCCTCCTGTGGCACTCACAATCGACCGATCGTGACAAATGAGCATTCAAATAGAAGAGAATAAACATTAGCAGTGACTTATCGCACTTTAATTTCATAAATATCTATAATTTCTTTAAAAAATGAATTTTTAAAAATGTACGAAGTGTGCGATTTGCAAACACAGTTGCTGTAGGAAAATATGCTCCATAATTGCTGTCCGCGGGCCGCTGTGACTCCTGTTTCATGTCATATTAAAATTCTGAGGTCTTTCCTTTATCCTGAAATGTAAATAGTGTTCTATAATCATTTGGTCGAAATAAAAACATAACCTTTCTCCATAAGTGTCTCATTATAAACCTATTGGGGAGAGTGTGGCTTATGAACATGCGAGATTTCTCGCACGAGTCCGCTAGTACAGTGTTGCCAAAATGTTTAGAAATTACGCTCCATAATTGCTGTCCACTTCACAATTTGGCCGCTGTGACGCCTGTTTCATGTCTTTTTTTTAACATTCGGAGGCCTTTCCTTTATCATATTGCATGGATTTCAGAAACAGTAAATCAAAGGAATGAGTACCGGTACTCAAATCGTATAATTTCATAAATATCGAATAACCGGTGACTGTTATGATGATTGTCTTCGTAAGTTAGGGAACGTAGAACTTGGAATTTAAACTGAAATGTAAATAGTGTTCTATAACCATTTGGTTGAAATAATAACATAAACCTTTCTCTTTAAGTCTCTCATTATAAACCTATTGGGGAAAGTGTGGTTTATGAACATGCGAGATTTCACGCACGGGTCCGCTAGTATCAATTATTCGACTAACCAATTACTCAATTATGCGCACAATCGATTAATAGTCATTTGTAGCAATTGATGTTTCTGCTTCGATTAATCGATTATTCCATAACTGAAATTGATCAAATAAGAGTACCATTCCTAGTGAAAACATAATTCATATTCACAAGATATTTGGGGAGTACATTTGAGTCGTCCAATTGCAAAACTCGTTTAATCCACTTGTGGATAATGATCATGTCGTAAAATTATTTATTTAATTAGTTTATTTCATTTTATTTTGTTTTATTTTGTTTTGTTTAATTTAATTTTATTTTGATTTTGATTTGTTTTATTTTATTTTATTTCGTTTTATTTTGTTTTAAATCGTTTTATTTAATTTTTTGTTTTGTTCTTTTGTTTTGTTTTTATTTCGTTTTTGTTTATTTTGTTTTATTTTGGTTTGTTTTATTTTGTTTTTGTTTTGTTTTATTTTGATTTTCCAGAAAACCTACATAAAATCAAAAACAAAAAACATGAGGCAAAAAGAAAAATTCCAAAACAAAAGCAGAAAACAAAAAACAAGAAACGCAAAGCAAAAAGCAAAATTCAAAAAAAAGCAAAAGCAGAAAACAAACACAAAACCAAAACCAAAAAAGAAAAGCAAACAGTAAAATTCAAAAGCAAAAGCACAAAGCAAACACAAAACCAAAACACAAAGCAAAAAGTAGAAAACGACAAACACAAAAGATACGCGAAGCAAAGTCCAGAGAAACGTTTCTCATGAAAATGATTCTTATTCACAAGTGGATTAAACGAGTTTTGCAACTGGACGACTCATTTTAGACGATTCATCTGGTATGCCAGAGCATCCCAAAGCGAAGAGTAGGATATGATCCAGATCGCAGATAACCTGTTTGGTTCCAGCAGATTACGATCACCGGGCGCAGCCACTGGCCAGCCAAGCAGCCTCAAATTGCAGCTAATTCCTTGAGTCTACTTTTCGCTGCGGTAAGGAGAGTAAGCAAACAGAAGGCGGGGAGAGAGGACCACCAGAGCAGCGCGCGAGACCGGTTCTACCGCCGCGGGCACAAATTGGAAACGTGCTCCGAGTGCCAACACGACCGAGCTGGATTACTACGATCGATCTTTCAACTCGTGAGCGCAGCAACGGTCTGATCTCCCGTGTTTGTTTTAGTTACCGGTACTCGAACAGTCTCCAGCCGCATGTGGATGTGCAGTTCAACAGAACAATTCACGTTAGGGTCATTTTCAGCCATGTCCTGTGGTTCGGATTCCACGTAAAAAGCAGGTCCCGTGGCTCATAATTCCAAGATTGGTTGGTTCCTCAGTTTAGGGGCTGCGACAACGCAGTCATGTAGCCCCGTGTACTTGGGTGTGTGTAGAATCTGTCTGATAACCGGTGTTAATTGTGATGGTTGTATTAGTGTGTGTTATCTGTTGTTTTTTTCGTTGGAACCTAAGAGCGTTAGCCAAACATAACCTATAATTTGGCTTCACTCAACTAAGATTCTTTATCATGTCATAAATCTATGACATGGGACCGCCGGCTTTACTTCCCCTCAAGAACAATGCGAGACCACATGTGGCAACCAGAACCACCAACAAACTCCGTTCATTTCACTGGCAGAGTCTGGAACACCCACCATACAGTCCGGACCTCGCCCTTAATGATTTTCAAGTTTTTGGTCCGCTGAAGAATTTCCTGGCAGGACAGCGATTCATGTGCAACGATGGCGCTAAGACAACAATTCGTTGATGGTTCCACAGTCAGCCCGTCGAATTCTACCACATGGGCATCTCAAATTTAGGTCTCTGATGGAACAAATGTCTCAACAAATGTGGAGACTATGTGGAAAAATAGTGTAATAATAATAATATCGTATGGCCTCGGGTGCCAGATGCAAGCTTTGTTATTTGACACCCAAAGGGTAGCTTGCATGTAGAATTTCGTTGTTCCTTTAAGCACTATGAAAGTCAAGCAGGTTAGATATCTAAGCTCCTTGACCACTATAGCGCTTTCTAGAAGAGAAATGAGGAACTTTGTGTTGGCGGAAACTCCCGAGATTAATTTTTCCATTATAAAAACGGCCTACTGAATTCAAATGGGTTCTTTGACATGCCAACATCGTATGACATGGTGTCGTGATTTTTGCCGCCTTTCAAAAATCACTTACCACGGCCAGGAGCGAACCTGCAAGCTTGGGGTTGGTAGTCCGACACGTTGACCACTCACCCACCGTGGCAAGGTACGTAGAACAGTATGTGCAATGAGTTTCTCTCTTCAGTTGGCCGGCTGGCGCGCCCAGCTTGTCTGCCTCTTGTTGAATCATCACTCCCCGCTCGGCATGGCATAGCATAGCATAGTTTCTGCGTCGAAACATACCCGTGTAAAGCTTCGTCCGTCAAAAATATTAAGCGTGGATCAATTATTTCATCATGAACGTTTCGCAACATCCAATTACAAATAAGTAGGCCTACTCGCTTTTCACGTGGATGCAGTTTCATTTTCAAGATTTTCGTAGCCCGCCATGCTAAGCTCTTCGAACCCCGGTTTCTTGTCCAAGTCGTCTTAGGGATTTGGTAAGCGTATGTTCTAATTTTTCTGCGATTTCATTTACTCTTTCCTCGTTAGGAATACGTTTTTAACACTTCGCTTCTTATCGAGTAATGAACCAGTTCCCTTCAATTTGTTCATGAGTTTCCGCACGGTCTCTCTAAGTGGAGGGCGCACACCTTGAAGATGTGTTATGAAACGTCTCACGACTTTCTTGCAAGACTTTATTTTCAATTATCGTACATAAATACCCTTTCCTCTACCGTGTACACATGTTGAGGCATTATGAGAATTATACCCCGAAGTAACACTTCACAACTGGAGAACAGTTAGAGCGACAGATCGACACCTAACACGTTCTAAGCACGGACCAGAACTGCGAAGTGCACGCTGTGCAGCGGGAAGTGATGAGTCAACGGGAGGCAGATAAGCTGGGCACGCCGGCCGGCCAACAGATGAGAGAAACTCACTGTGTATTTGTTGATGATGATAATTGTTGTTTTAAGGGGCCGAACATCTGGGTTATCGGCCCCTAATGGTCTGGGTGATAGCGAAAATGACAATGCAATGGAGACCATAACGAAAATAAAGCTGGACTGAAAATACTTACAAAATGGAACTCAGATTGAAATGGCTCACAAAATGAAGAATGGAAATACTTATAAAAGGTAAAGGTAATTTAGAAGGAAAATACTCATAAAAGGAATTTAGATTGCAAAATACGCAAAAAATGCAGTTTATGTTCAAATTACTTACAAAATGCAATGCAGATACGAAATACTCAACAAAATGCAATTGAAATTCAAAACATTTACAAAATGCAATTGAAATTGAAAATACGTACAAAATGCAATTGAGGTTCAAAATACTTACAAAATGAATTGGAATTGTAATACACAATGCAAGTGAGATTGAAAAAGGCCGGTTCAGATTCAAAATACTCACAAAGTGCAATGGAAATTCAAAATACTTACAAACTGCAATTGAATTTGAAAATGCTTACAAAACGTATGGTAGATTCAAAATACTCTCAATATGTGGAAGCCCACGATTCAAAATACTGTACTTACAAAATGCAATTGGGATTGCAAATACTTACAAAATGGAGTTTAGATCGAAAATACTTACAAAGTGCAATGTAGATTTAAAACACTTACAAAATGTGGTTGAGTTTAAAAAAAACCTCATAAAATGTAATTTAGAGACACCGGGAGCCAATTCATAAAACAGGGCGGGAATCTTAAAGAGAAAAGGAACTATAATGAAAAGAAGGCTGATCCTTCGAAGAATGAGGGATCAGGAAAGATGAGAGAAGGGTCAATGAAGGCAGGGAAGGGAAAGACTCCCGAGGCCTCGGATACCCTGATACCGTCGGGGTCGGAAGAGAACAAGAATTGACCAAGGGAGGTCGACAGGAAAGAAGACAGAGAGGAGCCCGGCACAAGTAAGTGGAAGCAACGCCGCTCTCAGCTGGGGTCCCGTGGTCGCCAACCCACGTCCCACTAGATCTGAGCCCCTGGGGGAACTGTATATTTGTAATTACATGTACGGTATGTATTTTTGTTTGGCTGAAAATAGGGGCAAACACTTTCCGATCCGTCCTCGTACACCACTCACTGGTAAGAAGAAAACCATTTAATGAGAATTTGCGCTGAGGGAGGCCCTGGTCTCCACATGAAGTTGACAAGTTGGAGAGGACTGGCCGATAGAAAACAAACGGCTACATTGTGTGAGAAGTAGCAAGTGGTGAGGGGAGAGATGTGTCAAGCCGAGGAGAGCGACAACCACTCAGCTAGTATCTCATTTCTCCGCCCCAACACAAGCGGAAATTTTACAAACCGCGATACCATTACCGAGTGGAAATTACATTTACTAACACTGGGAGTATTTGATCCCCCACGCACTTACACCACGCGCTCTCAACCTTCCTGAGACTATGAGCACCACCTTCATGTCAAACCAAGTACCCGAGCACCACTAAATCTAATATAATAACAATAATAATAATAATGCAACAAACATTAAATTTAGCCAAAGAAATAGAGAAACAAGAAAGGAAAATTTTAAGAAAAAAAAAAAAATTGGCCCAGATTGTATAGAGGGAATATGGAGG
The DNA here is from genome assembly GCA_946902985.2 of Meconema thalassinum. Lineage (NCBI taxonomy): Eukaryota > Metazoa > Arthropoda > Insecta > Orthoptera > Tettigoniidae > Meconema > Meconema thalassinum. Next base: position 284,765,856 of record OX336393.1, on the reverse strand, counting down.
AAAGAATCCTCACAGGAAATATATTATCATTTTGAAAAAATCTCTCACACTTTTCGGAAAAGACGATTGAAATTCTATGGACATATTATCAGAATGAACAATAACAGACTAACTAAAAAGTTCTTAACCTGTCCCTTGCATTACAAACCAAGAACAGATCTCCGGGAAATCAACATCTCAGAAGGCATTGTACGGGTTAGATGTAGAAATTCAGAACCAAAATATTAGCAATCATCACTTTGGAGACAAACCCAACACCAGAGCCACTATAACTTGGACAGAAGAACGAGGGAAGAAGCTTAGCGAGAGGATGAAGAGATTTGGGGAGGAAAAGAAGGCCAACACAACAGCTAAGCAGGTTCAATCGTGCTCCCGAGTAGGGCATAACAATGTATAATAAATGCAACAAACACGGTCCTCTCTTTCAATCAAATTATGTTGCACGAACCAGAATAATAGAGTTTTCTTTACACGTTTTGACATTCACAAATTGTGAAATAGTATTTTTTAATTTACGGTAAAAAAATGGACATCCCTGTTTTATGAGTAACACGCAAGATGCTGAATTCTTTCCTTGCAACTGCTTGCAAGATACATTTGCGTGAGGACAGTCGATTAGGTTAGTCATTGGTGCGGAGAGGCGCTCGGCGACAGTGTAACGAGCGACACGCCCCTTATCAGTGTCACCAAGGGGGGGAACACAGGCAACCCGCAACACTCAACCGCTCGATAAGTAGCCTAATCCCTCTAAATCACGGGGCATCACAGGAAAGTCAGCGATTAAAACACAGTGGATATAAAATACCGTAGCAGTAGTAGTAGTTGTTGTTTCAATTTAGGAGCATGGAACTTCTCTGACTAGTCATCAGCCCCGTGTACTTCGGTGTGTTGGATTTGTCTTATTCATTCATTTACCTTATTTGCGAATGGGGGTAATTCCCCGGTGGCAAATTGTACACTTACAGAAAATTACTAACAATAACATGAAACACACTTAATTTCAGTCTTCTCTTAAACACATCAATATGTTTGGGAAAAGGCTCTAAGACAGTGGCAGGTAATGAGTTCGAATTATCAACACCGTGATAAATGAAAGAACGTTCCCCATAATTTGTACGCTACGGTCGGCCCATACCTTTACGTGGATGATCTGCCCTGCTCAGATAGGTGTGATTTCCCAGACATTTGCTTAGTTCTCCTCATGCTGGCCGATCAGTGGAAATGTTAAACTTAGGGTATACCTAGGTACTCTGGATTTCATCCTTCTATCTTTCAGAGATTCCCATCCTAGTTTTTCTATAATTCGAATTACGCTACTTCTAGAATTAAAATCGTTGAGCACAATCCTAGCAGCCTTACTTTGATAACCTCTGTTTCTGTGCTAACAGTTATCAAACAGTAAGAATTAGGGTCAGGGATAGAGGGTAGGTGCCTCCAGAATTTGTAGTTTGGTACCATCCCGGCATTGGCCTAGAGGGCGAGTGGAAAAACTCATACTCAGAATGGCTGTTGCTGCGTTGGGGGTTCGAACCACCTATATCCGAACTCGCTCCAGTTCCCCATAGCAATCGTGGAACGCGATTTAATGCGCATGGCTACGCCGCGGTGTTTGGTTCATATAGAGACACAGACTATCCTTACCCCTAATGACTGCCAATGGTCGCTAAACACACGACATATTTTCTCATGGTTACAATAATGTTGTTGTTGTTTTTTGAGTCTTCATTCTTTTGACTGGTTTGATGCACCTCTCCATGCTTCCCTGTCCTGAGCTAATCGTTTCATCTCTACATAGCTACCACACCCTACATCCAAGGTAATCTGTTTAACATATTCTAGCCTTGGTCTACCCCTACAGTCCTTGTCCTCGCCCATTCCTCCCATAACTAATCTGGCTATTCCTGGGTGTCTTAGTATGTGTCCTACCAACCTATCTCTTCTCTTCATTAGCAGTCGCCAGAAACATCTCTCCTCTCCCTCTAGTCTTAATACCTCTTCATTTGTAACCCTATCTACCCATCTGATCTTCATCATTCTCCTGTAACACCACATTTCAAACGCTACAATCATCCTCTTTTCTGCTGCACCGATAGCCCAAGTTTCACTTGCATAGAGTGCCACGCTCCAGACAAAGGCCTTCAAAAATGACTTCCTAATACCTAAATCTATATTCTATGTCAACAGATTCCTTTTCTGTAGAAATGCTTTCCTTGCCTGAGCTAACCTACTTTTTATATCCTCTTGGCTTCGTCCATCACTGGTTATTTTGCTTCCTAAGTAACAGAAGTCTCCTACAATAATGCATTGTTCATAATTCATATCTCTGACGCAATTCTGTGAAAGTGAGACTTAAACGCTGCACGTTACTCATACACATTGTACGCAAATCAAATTAAGTTATTTTATAATTCTGGGGTTTGGAGCATCTTCGCAAGCGTGCCAGAAGTAAACAAGAGCAGACTCCTATTTTACGTTTACATTGGTCTCTCAACTACAATAAACACTCGGTTTACGCCGTACAACGTCACGTAGGCCATATACAGTAGTTCGCAGCAGTCGGACAGTTCTACTGAACTTTAACACGAAGCTTGGTGAGAGAGGAATACCACGTAAGGGACCTCACAAACATTAGTCACAAGACAGTCACACCACATAGGCTATAGTTGTCCATTCGAGCTATACATATACGTAGAATTTCATGCGTCTTTTCCGAGCAAGTGAGGTGAATCGTTCAGTCAGTGCTTTTCCTCATCCAGATACCGTCCTGAAGCTTTGGTCCAAATTATTATTATATATATTTATTATTCGCTAATCGGCCAACTAGGCACCACGATAAGTTCCACTATATATTCAGGCGTTTATTCAATTTACGATTGATCCAGTAGGTTTTCATTAACTTGCTGTGTCGAGCACGGCGTTCATCCGACCACTTTGCACCGGTTGTCCATTCCTCATCTCGGAAAGTCCCAAAAGTCACGATGCTTGTTCGGTAAAGGTCTCGTTTGTGCACGTCATCTGGTCGTTGGCCCATTTCTTGGAGGTCTTTCTTGACGTTAACGTACCAGGGAACTGTTGTTTTTGGTTTTGAGTCGAAATTGTTAAATATACGTTTTTTAGTTATTATTATTATTATACACAACATACATTGCATAATGGAAACAAACCGAACAACAAGACTTGTCTGTTACCCGTGTTCTGTTTAGAAGCCCTCCTGCTATTGGCAACTTAAACTAACACTTGGGGCGCTGCAATCGGTCTGGATAAGTAGGGTAGAAATACTCAATAACACGCGTTTGATATGGAACACTTTTTATTTTTCGGTTATAATCAGTAAATGTGGTCCCTAAAATAATGACAGTGTTATTTTCAATTGTATATATGTACAAATGTGCGATACACGTGATCTAATTTGTGTGCTCCACTGGATTTTATGTGTCAATTGCATATTATCAAGCATCAGTTGACTGCTGGTATTTGTTTTTGTGCAGTTCGAGTCATGGCGCTGTTACTTTTTAAAGCTATATTTGAGTTTGCTCACTGTACCATAGACTCTAGAAATTATTTGCTGCTTGGTAGGGCGAACTTGTATTAAAACTCGGGGTAGACAGGAATTGCTTGATTTGGATGGTAGGTATTAACCCTGCGAAGTCAAATTAGGCCTATATGACTCGAAGTGGAATGGCTCGGATATCGCAGATCGAGGTGATGGCGGCTGGTAGGGTTATTGGAAATGAACTAGGGAGTGAGGAAGGATACCTGACTGATGAAGTTTGGCTGTCCTCGGCTGGTGTATGCTTGGCTGTCTTGGTACGGCTTGGCTCGGCGAGACTGTGCTTGGCTGTCTAGGTGCGGCTTGGCTCGGCGTAAGTGAACAACCCGTCCTGTCGTCAGTGAGTGTAGTGGTGAGTGGTCCAACCCGCTCTTATAGCCCGTATTTATTTGGTATCGTCACCTTTCGGCTATTGCTATTTGCATCTTTTGGAAAGTGATGAAAACGTATATCCGCCGCCCTCTTATACATCGACTTACAGCCGTAAACTGAGCAATATACTTTGCTTTTACTCATTTTGCACTCTTATCAACGAGTAAAACTTATAACTTATGTATAAACACGAAGAATTTACCACGATCTGCTTACCAATACAAGAAACCATTATACAAACAGTCACCACGTGACAAATGTACCCTACTTGGTAAGTTTCTCATTTTTACCGCTAGATGCCATATCAGATAGCTGGAGTTGCCAATACACCCTCATTTTCTACCTCGACTCGCTTGAGATCTTCCGACTTCGCACTCGTTTAGCATACTCAAAGCAAGGAGTGACGGAATCCCCCATCCCCAAGCGTAGGCGCTCCTCATTAGGAATGATTATAAACAAGGGCCGAGCTTGACATCTTCATGCAAAACACCCCCTTCCTCTGCCGTCCGAACTTCAGCCGGTGCCCACACGTTATCTAAATTTGTTGCGCGATTACGAGTGTTTATGAATGCGACTTGGAACGTCCACTTGTCACCCCCGCGTGACACCATCCCCACTCTCTCTCAGTTTGTGCAAGGGAGGGTGGGAGAAACCCAGATGGTTTGCAGCAGTTTGGCATCTACCTGGCTGGAAGCTATTGTAAGGCCGACAGTGCTGTGTAAGCCCTACTCGTTTCACTCCATAAGGGAGCTTGGATTGAGTCAATAACAAAAGCTATTTGTCGCTTCACATGTATACAAGCAGACCCCACACAAAACTGAAAAAGTTGCGGAATACGACATAATAAAACCTATTTCAATAAAAGTATTTGACACCAGTTACACAGCTTTATAGTATAAAAGAAATAAAGATAGACACATGAAGAAAAAAAATTACGAGCCTTAAAGTAGTCGCATATGATGTGGAACATCTGACATAGAAGAAACCTCACGTGAAATTGTTGTTACACCGGTATTTTATACTATTATTGGCACAAATATTAATCTATTGTAAAAGGGAGTGTTTTACAGATATTGCAGTTTATAATACGGAACTCATTTCATTAGATGATTTGTAACTTCCACCAGCACTAGCCTAAATAAAGAATACGATATGGATCAACTAGATTAATAGACGCGACACCGCTCATAACCTTAAATTCCTGATAAACAGGTCCTCTTCATTCACAGACCCACGTAATTTCATATGGATTCTGTTAAAATAAGTCATATTGATATGATAAATATCGTTTAAAATGATAATCTAGTAGCACAAATATCCACCCCGTCCGGGATTATAACCCGAGATCTCTAGATTCACAGTCATAGGCGCTAACCCCACGGCTATTTCGACTACGCAAATATTGTGCACAAGATGGTAACTTATTTCCACGTTCCAATAATACTGCATTACGGAATTAAGTTTCATTTATACTTGGCTTGTTTCGATAATGTTCCTGCGTGATATTGAGTTTAAAATGCATTATGAATAGGCCCTCTCGTGAGTAAAGAGAATGTATTCAGCAATAGTCCATGAAGGCTTGCTCAATTCTCGTATAACCACAACGATTATATTATGTTGATGACTGCATTACCGTTATGTGGGTTAATATTTGAATAGCCATTGTGCAGAAACATAATACCGGTAATGCCGACTACTTACAATGTTTGATATTAAGGCATTTTACCATTTAAATACAGATACGAAGACTTCGAACATGTACCATGTGCTTTGTTTCAATCACTTGACACCAGAGTTCGCATGAGCGTTTTCCGTTCGATCGAACGGAAGTGTGCCAGCTGGTGCCACCTCGATCGTTCCGATCCACTTCCGTCCCATTTTTCAAAATCACGCCCACAAAAGTATCCAGCAACCGAGTGGAAAGATGTTACACATCAAAAACAGAATTCAACCCCCTGAGCCAAATAATTTAATAAAAATGTAATTTGATGAAATTTTTATTTATAAAAAAAAGAGTCAAATTTCGGATTGTTTGCAAACGACTGGGTTATGCACGTTTATAACTGGAGAACATTTATGTTTACTTGTGTAAAATATGTATTGTTATGCCTATCAAAACTGTTCATTTCCGAGCTTTTGCACATCAAACGTATCAAATGCTATCGAGATCAAACATGAAAACGTGTAAGTTTGGTTTCATTGATTGTTTTATTTTGCCCCCCCCCCCCCCTCCCTGCACAAAGCAAAAAGCGAAAATAAACACATGACCAAAACCAAGAGCAAAAGCAGAAAACAAAACCAAAAACCAAGAACAGAAAACGAAAAGCAAAACCAGAATTTGATAGCAAACACAAAACAAAAAGCAGAAAACGAAAAACAAACAGAAAAACAAAAAACAGAATGTGAAAAGCGAAAGCAGAAAGCAAACACAAAAATCAGAAAGCGAAAAGCAAAAGCGAAAACAAACACAAAAATACAGAGAGTGAAAAGCAGAAGCAGGAAATAAAGCCAAAAACCAAAAACAGAAAGCAAAATTCAAAATCAAAAACAGAAAACAAACACAAAAACAACAAAAAAACAGAAAGCAACATTCGAAAATCAAAGAAAAGCAGAAAACAAACAAAAACAAAAACAAAAAAGAGAGAGCTAGAAAGTAGAAAACAAACATTAAATCCAAAATGCAGTTAGTTAAGATTTGACTCCGCTCATCCCCCTCCAGAAGGAAATCCTAGTTACGCCACGGCATTCCACTCGGACACGCTGCATTTGAAAAATGTTGTGTCGGCATTATTTTAACGATACAAGTTTCACGGGCTTTTATGTCGCGTAACTAGCAAACGCATAGCTTTTGCTGCGGGTTACTCACGAATGTTCCAAAATAGCAGTCTACAATTAAGTCAGTTTAAGAAACGTCTCAAAATTTCAAGCAAAACAGTTCAAAGTCTTCTCACGTTTGGAACGCATCGTGTTCGTAGAACTAACACGGTCAGTTTACGACTAGCCTAACAAGATTTGGAAACCACCGTAATTTCAGAGAAATTCTCCTGTTAAGGCATGGATTTGTGGAGGGGCAAATGGGGCTTAAAGAGTCCCTGTCGGCTCCATCCCCCTGCTATTAGAGGAATCCCTGTCTTGAAATAAAATACAGAGGGTGTACAAACGAAACAGAGAAACCAATTCTTAGAATTGACAAGAAACGAAAGTGAGGGCTAGAAATATGAACGAATGATTAAATACGCCAAAATAAGCATTTAGTTATGAAAACAAATCCCTCTCGGCACGCCGAAAGGCGGAGGTAGATTTCACCGGGCAAAGAAAAATCTTTCGATTTCACTAAGTTTGCCAATATTGTGGTACAAAAAAAAGTTCCACATGTTTAGCATACGAGGAGCCCCATCTTATAATTCCGAAAATATTTTGATTATCCCTTGGTGTAAGGGTGGGTCATATCAAAAATTCTTTCAGACAAAAATGTTAGGTAATTTTTAGAGGACTATCGACCGTTTTAATATTGTGCCTATTAAGAGAGGTATGAATTTTCCCCTCTCAAAATCCATTTTTCCCACCCCTTTAGTCTCAATCACATAAAGTAGAGTCCCGCCAATCCGAAAATCGGCATAATCCAAACAGGGCTAGGAAACACATATCTACCAAATTTGTTTTGAATTTTGAAACAGGAAAAAATAAAGATTAAGTTTAAACTAGTTTTTCCAAGTAAAATCGTAGATTTATAGCACAGAAAAACATGAGTTAAATGCTACAGGAGTAAACAGTTAATGTGTCGGCTATTTTATACACACAACTTAAAAACTACTAATGTGCATAAGAAAGTTTGAATACAATTTTCTTTACGTTAACGACAAAACAAACCGAAAAGCAAATCAACATTTAACAATTGAAGTCAGTGATTTTTGTAAAGAAGAAAACAGGGAGTGAATTCATGTTTTTGAAACACCGTGGTTTTGCTGATTTTCCAATTACCATTACTGGAAGCTTATGTGTCGCAGATGCATCGCTCCAAGCTACTGTAGGTAGACGCCAACCGTGCTTATAAGAACACTAGCAGAAGTACCCGTTCTTCGAACGGTCTTTGGTATGAATAACCAGACGTTATCAATTCAGCTACTGTTGCAATGGTTAGGGGCTTGTCATTCCTTCATAAGTATACCAGAGCGAAGTTAGTTTTCTGGGAATATCACAGGCACTGTTAATTTAAGATCCTTAAAATGTGGTTTTCGGAGACCCTTTATAGACTCTCGAATTTTGTGTCACACATTGAGAAGCGCAACATATGCTTTGGTCGTCCTTCTAGGATAATTTTTATATTTCGCCTATTTTAGCATGTATTTTGAAACGTTTTTCCCTACACCCACCCTTCTATGAGAAGTACAGTGATTAAAAATCCCTCAGTATGCCTTCCTTCGGAGGGGAAGTAAAGCCGGCGGTCCCATGTCATAGATTTATGGCATGTTAAAGATCTTTCCACTAATTACACCTGTGTGAAACTAAATTGGATAGGTTAAGAATGTAAACAACGCTCTTAGGTTGCTACGTTCGTTGCCAAGAGCCGACTGCGGTGGCGTCTAGTAGCTAGTTCTGAACTAGGCCTAGTAGTCGTTGACGGTGGCGCTTGGCGGCAAAAGTAGGAACTATTTGAAAATTCAAAGTTGCAGTCCCTACTTGAATTAAAAAAACAGATACACACACTAATACAGTCATCACAATTAACACCGGTTATCAGACAGATTCTACACACACCCAAAGTACACGGGGCTACATGACCGCGTTGTCGCAGCCCCTAAACTAAGGAACCAACCAACCAGAAGTACAGTGAAGAGTTTTATAAATGAATAGTGTATTGACCCTCATGGATACCCATATTACCCACCTAATTTTACGATGCTCCAAGCATCCGAACACGAGTTCTAAGCGTACTGTAACGGCTACCTTTTGTCGTTGGATATCGCTCTACAAGTTGGGCGATCATTTATAACGTTTCTACAGATATTACACTCAAGAATCCTTAAAACCACCTCATCGTTCTTATTTAGCATTGGCCTGTCTAGACAGACGACATACACTTTATTAATTTAGATTTACTGGGCGCCAGTTATCGTAAAGATAACACATTAAAATTTTATTTAGCCACGGCCGCTCCCTTCCTTGAGCCAAGATCTATCATCGGAGCGTAGGGCAATAAACTTGCTCTATGAGATACTCTTTGCATTCCAACTATCCTATATATTCAACTCCCAATGAACAAGACATTTTAACTAATACTGGTTTATTTACAACAAAATTATTAACATTTGATCTGAGGTTTCGAGCTGTGTACAATATGTGCATTAATATTCCCTAATTGCGGGGCAATATTGACTGTCTTCTCGCTAGCGCTGATCTTCTGTGTTGATAATAACTCGGTCCACATACCTGGTGCCTTGTGGTTCAAAGTCCATCTCGTTGGTCTGCTTGCAGTCTAATTTGAGATCTTACGCCAACACACGTTTATTGACCTTTGAAAACATATGTTTTCTTCTTCTCGTTGTTGTTGTTGTTGTTGCTGCTGCTGCTGCTTGTTTCTGAGTTTGATCACCATGGTAAGCAAATTTGAACAAACCAGGCTAATTGAATTCACTAAGTCCCATCTTACTGAGGGACTGGCAGAGTCTACGACTCACAAAGTCAGTGAGTGAGTGCGTGATCGAATATGTGAATGACAGAATAGAATCTATAGAATAGCCAGTGCTGAAGTCGCGCTGGGCTTTTATACACTCTGAATGGTCCCGATGTTTCGCGGCATAAATTTGCCCGCGACCCATCAGACCAATTATAGCAAAGCATTTCTCAGTCCTCAAGCGACGCTAAAACTTCTCCGAGCGGGAATACAGGCCCGCGTACTTCAAATATTCCACTCAGAACCCGCTATTCCTCTCGTTGCGCATTTATATATTCCGCCGAAAACTTTCTCCAAGCCCTTGTCTCCAGTCAGCGTGGCTTCGTTCCAGAAATACATTTTCTTGCAATATGTTGCTTCACCGTCCGTAACTTCTTCCAACCATGCCCGTCCTGTCATTACAATTTAACTAATAAAACAGCCCTAGACCTCTATAAAAACCCTGTTTCTTAATCTAAGCACTTGACAATATTATATATGACTATGGTAATGACGTGAATATGGTATGGCCCCTCCCTTGATATTAATGGGTGAATAAAACGATATAACTTTGATATTTCAATAATAATAATAATAATAATAATAATAATTACACAATGACTTTAAAAATAATAATAATAATTTGTACCGTAATCAAGATTACGTTACAAAACGTCCCCATGGTTTCATAAAGAATGTAATGAATGATGAAATCACAAATCTTCCCTTTAAAACTTAACAGGAAATACACTGAATATACATATATGACCCTTCAAATTACATACATAATGATTATACCCTTTTCATTTTCCTTGATTGATCTGCACTCTTCTTGCAATGTTACATAAACATTCTGATTGTCCTGTGCAGTCATACAGGATTTACATGCTACATTTGTTCTTGTAGTCCCTTACAATAACAGAACACAATATATATTGCTTCTTGTTTCACGCAACACAAGTGATTTATCTCACTTCCACCAATTCCTTAGAGCCACGACACGACTCTAATTATAAACACACGGCAGTCTGCCCTTCTTGCAGCACTTGCTCTTTTCTATGATATTTCCTCAGATTGAAAATGTTATATGTACCAATGACACAATTTTCCTGATCTTTCAATAAGTAGGCATTCTTTCCTATCCTCTTCGAAACGACATAAGGTCCAGTAAACAATAAAAACAGCTTTGACATTTTCCCTTCCAATGCACAAGATGGCAACGGCTTACGTAACAATCGTTGCTACAGACTTCCATGTACTTCCTACCTCTCAACAAAACACTGGCTAGCCTGAATAACGTCACATGAGTCAACAATACATACCTGAAATAACTACCTAGTGTCCTACCTAATTTCCTCACTAACGTTGAGCAACTACTACTAAAATCTACTGTTGAGAACCACTTCCGCCCCTGAAAACGTTGAACTAAATCCTCCACTACTTCAGTTCTCAGCTGGTCGCTTTCGACTCTAGTATTTAACATTCTGCCGTCTATGCACAGTCTCACTGAATTATCTTTCTTGGCTACTACAACTAATGGATTTAAACAATGGCTAGCTGAAGGCTCAATTATGTCGTTTTCCAACATTAATTCTATCTGTTCTTCGACGGCTTTCATATATTTAGTTGCGACAGGATACCTAGGCCCTACGAAACTACTTGTGTCTTTAACGACAAAACTATGCTCATATAAGTGTGTTGCTCCGGGTTTTGTGCTGAAAATTTCCTTATATTTTATTAATACCTCATGTAACTGATGACCTTGCACCTCATCCAGCTTACACTGTGACAATGCATCATGGATCTTACTCTCAAGTTCAGACTCCATTGCAACCTGACACACCTTAAAAACTTTGCTCTCACTAGCATCTCCGCGGTCTACCTCATTTACTTCAGGAATCTCATCACTCACAACCACGTTGCTTTCTTCCTCAAACACACACACTTTCATTTGTTTGTCAGTCTTAGACACCTTATACGTAACCTGAACTTCTTTATCCTGCCAAAATAAACATATCCTGCCAAAATGAAAATCTAATTTAACTTGATATAATGATAACCATTCCGCACCAAGAATCACCGGATATAATAAATTTGGAACTGCCAAACAGGGCTGAAATTTAACTAACTCACTAATGTTAATTGGAACTGCGACTTGCTTACATATTTTCTGAGACCTACTACCTACAGCTGTGACAATGAAAGTGGACTTAACTGGAATTATATCAACATGAATACCTTCTCTCATTACATCTTCCAAAAATCTTAAATTTATACAAGAGTTTTCGCTTCCACTGTCCAATAAAACATCAACTTCTTTACCCCACACATTAAGTTTAATTACTGGTGACATAATCTCATTCTCAACATTATCTAAATTTCCACCATTTAGGTCATAAAGCAGTTCTTCTCTAACATCTATATTAAAATCTCCTAAATACTCAATATTCCTAGGACATTGAACTGCAATCACTTCGGGCTGTCTGTTGACCTCACTGCAACCCGTTATTCGTTTAAATTAGGCCTACCTGCCCCTGATGTACATTGTTGTTGTTGACCTGTACGTCTGTCTGGCCTAGTACCTTCCCCTACTCTGTTCAAATTCTCGTTCCTCGTATTTGCTGTGCGTTCCCCATTGTCAAGTCGTCTTTCGTAATTCGCATTCCTGCCTTGTTCTCTTCCCCTCTCTCTCTCACCCTGCCCGAAATTATCTCCTCCACTTATTGGCTTGCGTTCGGTCCTACTATTTTCAAGAGAGTCAAAGTTTTCCAATAGCTTCTCGAACCCGTCAATAGTAGTAATATTCTGCATGAAGAATGCTTCTTTAATTATATCAGGAAAATGCCTTAATAATGTTTTAATTACCTGTGATTCAGTCTCTAAACCTTCTAAATTCTGGCATATAAGTACATGCGCTAAGAAATACTCTGTGTACGAAACACCATCTCTCCTTTGGTACTTCCCAAAAATAATGTTACATCTTTCTCTTTCTTGCACATTTTCATTCCAGTACTTGGCTATGAACTTCTCTTTAAATTTTCTAAAACTAGTCATCTGGTATTTATACACACTGAACCATGACCTTGAATCCCTAACAAAAGATTTATCTAGCATCTCAAGTACTTGTTCCCATTGAACGATCCCCTCTTCTAAATCTTTAGCGAACTTCTTTTCTACTGTTTTTAAGAATTCCATTGGGTTATATGCCTTGCCTGTGAATACTGGCAAATCTGCCTCTTTAGTTAGAAATCTACTTAAATTTCCTATTTGTACATTACCGCTATTTGTTGCTATTTGCTTCTGACATCTCTGCAAATTCTCCTCCATTTTATCTGTTTTACTCGCTACTTCTTCACTGATACTGTTAAATTTACTGTTAACCTCTTCCCTAATTTCTTGATTATCGCTCTCTAGTTTATTTTCTAAATTACCTATTTTAGCAATATTATTATCACACTTGACCTTCATACTGTTGACTTCGCCTTCTAAGTCAACCCTAACCTTACTACATTTAATTTTCACTTCCTCGTCAATTTTGTCAACTCGCTCCGACACTTGTTGCATTCTGGCATCAACCTTAAGTGACCATGATTCCTCCACCTCACTAATCCTGTTTTCTAACTTATTGTGAAATTCTCGGCCTACTTCTTTAATTTGTCTATTGAAGTTCTCTGTGGCTTCATCAAACCTCTTACCTTGTTCATCTAGCTTCTTACTCTGCTCAGAGAACTTAAGATCTATTGCTTTTTCTAACTGATCACTACGCACGTCAAATTTCTTACTTTGTTCCTCTAACTTCTTACTCTGTTCAGTTATGAGCATCGTCAGGTTTCGAAGCCAGGAAGGATTCTCCCCCTCATTACTCTGGATGGTTGTAGCCCCGTCTTGTTTATTTTCCTCAGTTTCCTGATTTTCGCTTACTTTTGACATCTCATCATTGGTACCCTGCACATCTAATTTTGACATTTTAACTGATCTTATAATACTACGGTTTCTCAAATGTATATTCCCCAAATTATCCCTGTTACTCATTACCCAAAAAACAACTCATCAAAAGAACACTCCTAATTTATAACCGTAGTTCCCTAACTTGATATATGCCTCTTTATTGAAAAACTCGGAATGAATGCAAAGAGTACTCGTTTATATCGTACATGAAAACAACTTTAAACTTTAACATACTTGAAATAAACTGGATTTATACATAATATCCATTCACTTCAGTACGATATTTCGTAGCCCCACATTGGTTGTGCCATTTGTAACGGCTACCTTTTGTCGTTGGATATCGCTCTACAAGTTGGGCGATCATTTATAACGTTTCTACAGATATTACACTCAAGAATCCTTAAAACCACCTCATCGTTCTTATTTAGCATTGGCCTGTCTAGACAGACGACATACACTTTATTAATTTAGATTTACTGGGCGCCAGTTATCGTAAAGATAACACATTAAAATTTTATTTAGCCACGGCCGCTCCCTTCCTTGAGCCAAGATCTATCATCGGAGCGTAGGGCAATAAACTTGCTCTATGAGATACTCTTTGCATTCCAACTATCCTATATATTCAACTCCCAATGAACAAGACATTTTAACTAATACTGGTTTATTTACAACAAAATTATTAACAATTGATCTGAGGTTTCGAGCTGTGTACAATATGTGCATTAATATTCCCTAATTGCGGGGCAATATTGACTGTCTTCTCGCTAGCGCTGATCTTCTGTGTTGATAATAACTCGGTCCACATACCTGGTGCCTTGTGGTTCAAAGTCCATCTCGTTGGTCTGCTTGCAGTCTAATTTGAGATCTTACGCCAACACACGTTTATTGACCTTTGAAAACATATGTTTTCTTCTTCTCGTTGTTGTTGTTGTTGTTGCTGCTGCTGCTGCTTGTTTCTGAGTTTGATCACCATGGTAAGCAAATTTGAACAAACCAGGCTAATTGAATTCACTAAGTCCCATCTTACTGAGGGACTGGCAGAGTCTACGACTCACAAAGTCAGTGAGTGAGTGCGTGATCGAATATGTGAATGACAGAATAGAATCTATAGAATAGCCAGTGCTGAAGTCGCGCTGGGCTTTTATACACTCTGAATGGTCCCGATGTTTCGCGGCATAAATTTGCCCGCGACCCATCAGACCAATTATAGCAAAGCATTTCTCAGTCCTCAAGCGACGCTAAAACTTCTCCGAGCGGGAATACAGGCCCGCGTACTTCAAATATTCCACTCAGAACCCGCTATTCCTCTCGTTGCGCATTTATATATTCCGCCGAAAACTTTCTCCAAGCCCTTGTCTCCAGTCAGCGTGGCTTCGTTCCAGAAATACATTTTCTTGCAATATGTTGCTTCACCGTCCGTAACTTCTTCCAACCATGCCCGTCCTGTCATTACAATTTAACTAATAAAACAGCCCTAGACCTCTATAAAAACCCTGTTTCTTAATCTAAGCACTTGACAATATTATATATGACTATGGTAATGACGTGAATATGGTATGGCCCCTCCCTTGATATTAATGGGTGAATAAAACGATATAACTTTGATATTTCAATAATAATAATAATAATAATAATAATAATTACACAATGACTTTAAAAATAATAATAATAATTTGTACCGTAATCAAGATTACGTTACAGTACATAAAGATACACAGAAAGACAGACACACAAATCCACGTTTTGCTTGCATCCGTCAAAAACATACCGAAACGCGTAAAAGAAACAAAATTGAAATTTTAATAAACAAACAATCATATATTTATAGATAGGTGTATTTATGCAAGAGCAAAGGCAGCTAGTGGCCATGTGGCAAACTAACTATATTTACTACAACGTATCACCCAGATGTCCAAATATGGATATATCAACCACACAGTATCAAACAAATTCAAGGGGCAGATGACCTCGTAGTTCAGCCCTTTAATGCAACAATAACTAACTAACTCAAACAAAATCATCCTTACGATGAACCCGTTTGTTGACAAAAATGAATTATTAGTTAAAATGTGCTCTCAAACTAAATTCACCTAACGGACCTGACGTGAAAATAAAATTGAATACCTCATAAACGAAACGCAATACACGTCTCATAAAAACTGACCCTCACCGTTCTGTAAAGTCCCCATCCACAGGAAGACCCCTTCAATAAATTTATATCAGCTTGTGGTGCACGAAAATTCAGTTTTTTTTAGCCTCCAATGGCCCAAATTCCTAAAAAGCCGCAAAAATACTATTTCAATTCAGGAATTTTAGAAAATAATGTTGCTGTTTGGGGATATAATAGACCTTCTGTACAACATATCGCACGTGTAAGTCGGGTGAAAAAATTATAGAGCGCATTGATGAATTTTACAGTCTTAGTTGGTTCCGCGTTAACCTTATAGCCATTTGCAAACTTTCACACAAATGTAATAAATGGAGTGGCATTGCTCCATACAGAAAGAGATGGAAAGTCGGATGTCATCTCTTGAGATACTGTTGTCATGGTTACCGGCTTGCATTTCTAGATTAGTTTATTAAATTAAATTAGTTTTTAGGGATTATCTCAGAAACTGTGGGGTATAGAGCCTTAAAATGTAGTTTTCGGGGACCCTTTACGGCCCCCGTGTTTTGTTTCGGACACCGAGGGGCTGAAAATGAGCTTTGTCCCGTCGTTGTGTGCCATAATATAATAATAATAATAATAATAATAATAATAATTGTATAATTATATACAGATAGGGATTAAATAGACCTTCCGTAACACACCCACACGTGTAAATCGTGTGAAAAAATTCTAGAGTACCCCTTGACCCCTTTAAGCGCAGTATACTGTATGTATTGATGAATTTTACAGCGTAATTTGGTTCCGTGATAACCTTATAGCCATTTGCAAACTTTCAAAGTAATGTAATAATTGGAATTGTATTGCGACTTACAGCAATAGATGGACCTGTGAGATTATGTTGCCATAGTTACCGGGTTGCATACTTTCATTATTTTATTAAATGAAATTAGTTTTCTGGGAATAACTCAAAAACTATTGGTTTTAGGGCCTTAAAATGTGGTTTTCGGGGCCCTTAGGGCCTCCGAGTCTTGTTTCTGATATTGAGGGGCTGAAAATGAGCTATGTCTGGCCTTTCTACGCCTATTTTTTCATGCATTTTAAGGGGGTACGCCCTCTTTTAAGAGAGGTACGGAGATGGGATACATCAATGACGGGAGTCGTGCCTTTGATGGATATCAGTACCAAATTTTACGTTGATCCACCAGGCCATTCTCGAGTTATAAGGGAACAAAATTGTCCACAGACAGACAAACAAACAGACAGACAGACAGACAAAAAATTATTTTTGCGCGAATCCATCATAAAACAGTCTGAAACGCGTTAATAACGCAACTTTCCGTAGAAATTCAGTATAAACAGACAAACTTTCATTCTTATATATAGAGAGATTACAGCACAGTATTGTTTTTCGAGCCTTAATAGTACATTATGCAACGAGCCTATAATGGCAATAATTAAGACACGAGTCTTAATTCGAGTGTCTTAACATTATAGGTGAGTTGCATACGACTGTTTATGTTCGACGATAATTATAACTTTATTATATGTTTTAACATAAATATTCAAAATATCCGTTGAGATTCAGTCACTAGAATTTTGTGATTGGAGTGCAGCGCTGGGTAGGATATCTCTGTTTTCCAAGATCTCTGACCGACCAACGAATGCACTCTGTGTGCTTGGCAATGGATTTTGAGCGCATGCGCGAGGGTGTCCTTACATACCTAATTGGTCACCAAATGTTTCTTGAGCTCTGATTGGTGGGAGAAACTGTTTCATAATGAACAAGTAGTTCCGTGAAGAACTATACAGCCTATTTTCATATACCCTGCCCATGTTAATTGTGTCTATCAACATACAAAATTTCAGTTTAATTGCTGTAACAGATTCGTAGATATTGAGAACCGTCTAAATATTTCATATGGTCGCCAGGATGGATTTTTATTTTTGTACTATTACATTAACATTATTGTGTACGTGTGGTATTCAAACTTCAATCGCATGATTAGAACACAAGAAGTAAAAACGAGATTTTAAAAGTACGCACACCAGCCATCTTGTGATTATGCAAACAATTGAAATAAATTACATGCCAGTGGACCAACATTTGTATAAGCATTTTTATAGTGCAACGTTTCACGGCACTCGGATAGTTAATTCGCGAGAAACGTACATTTAAATATTTATACTTCGCCGCCATGTTGGATTTGTGCTCACCAGGTTACTGAAAGTCCTATAGGTGAACATATGTTCATAGTCTCTATGAACATTAAAAAAAAATCAGTTTGGTTGCTGTAAAAGATTCATAGATATTGAGAACCGTCTAAATATTTCGGAAGCTCGCCATTTGGGAGTGTTATATGTATAGGCCATAGAGTTATGTACCATTCAAGGACAATTATTGCCTAGGTTCATTATTCAAACTTTCACTTCGATCGCATGATTACGACACAAGAATAAAAGCTTAATTTTAAAATTTCGCACAGCTGCCATCTTGAGGTTATGTAAACAATTGAATTAAATTAGATGGCAGTGCATTATAATCTGCAAAATCATTTACTGTACCACATTTCACTGCGCTCAGAGAGTTAAATCACGAGAAAAGTCTATTAAAATATTTCAAATTCTGTTGGTCGCCATGTTCGTTTTGTACTTTACAGGTTTATGAAATTCACATAGGTAAACTTGTATCAGTACCCTTTATCACCGTACAAAATTGCATGATGATATCTGTAATAGTTTCGGAGATATAGAAGGTCAGTGAAATATTTCGCACAGCCGCCATTTTGTGGTTATGTAAACAATTGAACTAAATTAGACTCCAGTGCATTACAATGTGTATAAACATTTGCTGTACCAAGTTTCATTACGTTTGGATAGTTAAATCGCGAGAAATATCTATTTAAAAGTCTCAATTTCGCTTGACCGCCATGTTGGTTTTGTAGTCACCAGGTTTTTGAAAGTCTCATAGGTAAACTTCTAGTAGTGCCCTTTATCACCGTACATAATTTCAGGGCGATATCGGTAATAGTTTCGGAGATATTGAATGCTAGTGAAATAGTTCGCACAGCCGCCATGTTGGATTGGTGAGACGTAACAAAATTTGAAGGGCACGGTCGAGGTCGCCGGGAATAGTGCTATGAACTTAACGAGTTTCATTGAAATCGCTCCAGTCGTTTAGATTTTATTAGGGGAGGACACACACACACCTCACACACACACACACACACACACACACACACACACACACGCACACACACGGACAAAAGGTGATCTCATAAGCCTATTTTTTCAAAATTGAAAATAGGCTAAAAATAGTGCTATAACGAGCCTCATTATGATACAGTTTTCTGACACATAATGTTTACATTTCGACATCGTCGAACATAAAGTCAATATATTATGGTATTTGACGAAAATCCACCCAATCCAAATTTTCACGAATCCGAACAGGGTTTGGTCCCAATTAGTTCGGATTAGCGGAACTCTACGGTACGAAGAAAGGTATAGCAATACCGGTATTTAACTTTAAAAAAAGACCCCTTTATCTATACCCCCTTTCACCGATTTTGCCAATTAACGAACTCTACCGAGAATTTGAATGGTTACATTTTATGTACAGTATATATTTGAAAGTGTTTGGAGCAAAATGACGGTAGTTATCGCGTCCACAAGAAAGTGATATATGCATAGATAGATAGGTCTGGGGATTGTGACACACGAAAATATGTGGTAATTTCCTGGTAGTCCTAACATGGTGTCCATTGCAATAGGTGGCTTTCTCATAAAATCTACCCAACAGCAAGAAACAAAGGATGAAGCATTGAAATTGGCACGTGGTCCTTAGAAGACCCTAACTGAAAGAAAATAATAATAATAGTAATAATAATAATAATAATATAAGATCGTTTTTCGATAAACGCCAAATAAGACACTATAAAACAGTTATTATTCCAGAAGCAACATGCCGCTGAAACAATAGTAATCGATGGTCATTCCAAGATTAGGGAACTGGAAAAGCAGGAGCGAAAAATTCTCCGGAAGATCGTTGGTTGGTCATGTAGCCCCGTGTACTTTGTGTGTTATAGAATGTGTCTGATAACCGGTGTTAATTGTGATGGCTGTATTAGGGTGTGTATCTGTTTTTTAATTAAAGTAAGGACTGCAACTTGAATTTTTCAAATAGTTCCTTCTTTTGCCGACCATCGCCACCGTCAACGACTACTAGGCCTAGTTCAGAACTTAGCTACTAGACGTCACCGCAGTCGGCTCTTGGCAACGAACGTAGGATCCTAAGAGCGTTGTTTACATTCTTAACCTATACAATTTAGCTTCATACAGGTGTAATTAGTGGAAGGTTCTTTAACATGCCATAAATCTATGACATGGGACCAACGGCATTACTTCCCCTCCGAAGGAAGGCATACTGACGGATTTTTAACGCTCTTAAAAAATCCGACGGCTTCGGCCGGCTTTCTATGCTGGGCATAGAAGCTCAGCATGCTACCAACTACGCCACTGAAGCCGCTTCCGGAAGATCTACGGAGCAATCTACATAAATGGCATTTGGATGAAGAGACCTATTACAGAACTTTATCAAAAGACCAATACGATAACAAAGGAAATTAGAAAACGCAGAGCCAAATTTTACACTCACATCTACAGGATGGCCACCTCCAGATTGCCAAAGAAACTACTTGGTATCATAACACGGAGTAAATGCGGCACAGAATGTCTTAAAGAGGTACAGAGAGACTTACAAGTAATAGGCATAGAAAATTTCGAAGACCGAACTGAGTGCCAGACGAAAATCGCGAATGTTAAGTTTGAACCAAGATCATTACGACAACCTGGAAAAAGTGGACGGATGAGAGGAAGCGGGAACATTCCGCGAGAATGAAGATATCTTGGAAGGAGCGGAGGAGACACACCTCCAAATGACATCATGTTATCAAGTTTAATCGATGTCCTGTAGGGGAATTTTCACTTAAATAAATAAAATAATTAATCGCTTTTAATATCAATAAATTTCGGCTGAACTAAACTCGCCTTATTTTATGTGTAGAGCAACAACTAGCATCTCGATGACAATAGCTGTGTAATCCTGGACTGTCGACAAACAAGGTGGTATGGCTTAGCGCTCCACCCTAAACCTCTAATGCTACAAACACCGATCAGCCGGCTTGTTTGCTCTTCAAGGGGCTTAGGTAAGCATCCTGTTGACCGTGGACTCACAATAGACTCACATCCTTTTAAAGAGAGAATTCTTTACATTCTTGTAAATCATCTTCCATCATCAGTTGCCAGTGACAAGCGAGGGAGGGCGTAGTACAGTTGCAGCAGGTAGAAAATACCTCCCACAGAACCCCGTCACATTCCAGTTGACGGCCATCCCTATCCTACCCACTATTTCGGTATAGGCTACAGTATAACCATGAAATTCCATCTATTTATTATTACTATTATTATTATTATTATTATTATTATTATTGAGCCTCCGTGGCTTAGGCGGCAGCACGCCGGCCTCTCACCACTGGGTCCGTGATTCAAATCTCGGTCACTCCATGTGAGATTTGTGCTAGACAAAGCGGAGGCAATCAGGTTTCTCTCCGGGTACTCGGGTTTTCCCTGTCACAATTTCATTCCAGGAGCACTCTCCATTATCATTTCCTTTCATCTGTCATTCATTTAATCATAACCCCAGGGGAGTGCGACAGGCTTCGGCAGCCGGCACATTTCATATCCTCGCCGCTAGATGGGGGCTTCATTCATTCCATTCCCTGACCTGGTCGGTCGACTGGAAGCAGGCTGTTGATTTTCATTTTCATTATTATTATTGCCATATATAAAAAACGTAAAGGTGTTTGTTTCACAAAACTCAAACTCTGAAACCAGAGGGACTTAGAAGGCGCGATTTATACCAAAATCTTTCAAATCGTCTCAATAAATCGGGAAAAAATGTTATTTCTTGGAAAAGTGAACGGAAATATATTTATTATTTATTTGTATATAAAGTGCGTTTAAACAAATACACAAGACGAAAGCCCCTGCCAGAACTGTATCGGGTTGAGCACGCATAACAGGAAAGTCAAGCGGGAAGTAGGCCTATACTGATATAGCAACACACTGGGCACGCGCATGTAACCGATCGTAACAAATAGAATTCAAAAGAAAGAAAATTGTCCGCAGCAATGGCGGATTGACTCTTCATAAATATCGACATTAAATGAACAAGACGATAGCCCCTGCCAGAACTGTGTCGCGCAGAGCCCACACGTCAATGAAGCTGGGTGCTGGTTTATATATAGGGACCGGATTCCTAGGTTTTTACTTTCTTTCCTCCTTACTTCTAAATACAAAAATACTTTAATACTTTCCGAATCACACTCAAAAAAGCAATATGCATGAATTCTGTAGTACCTAAAATACCTAAATGATATGCGAGTACCGGTACCTAATTGCAGTTTTGTTCCATTTTTTTCTTCATATTTTACGCCCTCCTTGGAGCACTTTAATCAACACTAATACAATTAAGTTTAACAACGGTATTTGGAGATTAGCGATTCAGCTTCAGCTTCTTCTGTACCCTAAATTTCTTCATTCTATCTGACCTGGCTGCCCTTTGTTCATCTGTGATGGTGTAGTTTTTCCGTTCAAATGTTGTTAATATGAATCGTAAGTATTTATTCCTTAAAATATTCTTCTCTTCTCCATTTTTAATTTGGAGCATCGTTAAATTTAATTAATCTAAATCATGCTGGATCTTTTGAACCAGCTGTTCTTTGTTTTACTCTTCCAGAAGTAACTAAACAGCTGTTTTATTTGTCTGGTTTCTGGTAGGCGTGAGATATGGCAGAAAAAAGAGATTCTCCTTTTCCGCATTGTATCTATTATTGATTCACTCTCTCGATATACCACTTCATTCGGCAGCAATCTCCATTGGCATTTACTTGTTCCATTTATTGTAGTATATTTGATTGTTTAGTCCATGACTTTAAAAAGTAAATCTGAAGATAGTGTTTATTCTTAGCTCTAGTCTAGTTGATTGAAAGAAATCCTACCTGCCAGAAAATTCAAATATTTTCAGCACTTGTCAGCTTATATCTTATTGTTTGGTTATTTACTACCAGAAAATTGGGAATAATTCTCTTATTATTTCCAAGAATCCTATATTCTAAATAAACAAAGTCAATTAAACGGGTTAGAGTGTAAAAATCACCTCTGAATTTGAATAATTAACATATTTAAGGAGAGCAAATATTGCCTAAAAGTGTGAAGTTCTCGGTGATAATTTGATGACGTATCATTATGTAAAATATTTACTCTTTTGTTGCAATCAGATTTTCTACTAACAATTAAGCATTAATTTTAAGCTTTGTACAGTTTATGTAAACTTTTGCTCCACTTTAAATATAAAAACCTATTTATGTTCGAAGATGTCGAAATGTAAATATTATATGTCAGAAAACTGTATCATAATGAGGGTCATTATAACACTATTTTTCATTATGAAATAGTTCCTCCCACCGATCAGAGCTCAAGAAACAGTTGTGTGACCAATTAGGTAAGGATAGCATCGCATCTGCGCTGACTTCCACGGCCTTCTATTTTAAATATCACTGTGTGGCTAGTGTCATAGTGGGGTATTTGAGGAGGCCATGGTCAAATACAAGGTATTCTCTGCGTCTCATGGGCTCTGTTCAGTACATAAAACTGGCGAAATCTCGACAGATATTTATGAATATTTATCTTCGAACATAAAATAGTTATAATTATCGTCGAACATAAACAGTCGCATGTAACTCGCTTTGTGTCTTAATTATTGCCATTATAGGCTCGTTGCATAATGTACTATTAAAAACCTATTCTAACAATTAGGCTAAACACAGAAAAAACTATTTTATGTTTTTGAAAACCTAAAATGACAATTTTAAAAACCGAGAAATCCGGTCCCGATTTATAGACATGCGAGATATCTCGCATGGGTCCACTATTGTTGTTGTTATTTTTTTAAATTTATTTAATTGATTGTTATTATTATTTATATTACTTCTTCTATTTTGGTGTACTGTGGTTTATGGGAATCGATTGGTATAGAATTTGTAGACTATTTCCCACGAGCATTTAAGATTTCAAGAACTAATTCATCACAAACATATAGGCTAGCAATTTAATTTCTATGTGGATTTTTTTGAGACTCTTTCCCTTAATTTATCATTTTTACCATCAACACAAATTTAGCTGAGTCTCGCATATAGTAACAAGAAGTTCCGTGAAGAACTATACAGCCTACTTTTCATGCCAATGATTATTCTACAGAATATGAACCTATCTAGAATAATGACGAAATTAAGTTGCTAATATCGAAATTTCCAATTAGTTCGAAATACTGTATACCTGGCATAATGTATCCTAATAGAGCACTACAGTTGGCAGCCCTGATGACTGAATATATTCTTAGTTCCGTCTCTTAAAGTACAAAATACAAAATTTGGTTGAAGTCCAATTAATAGCATGGACGTTACATGCAGTTAAACATTGGATCTAACTGCGCGCGTAAAATCATGTTGGCAACAATGTCATGCATGTATTGGTCAGAAATAATCTGAAATAATATGATCTATTGTTGTGCCAATTTTGAATAAAATCCATTAGTTAGTATAGAAGTTACATGCATTTTAAAATTGGACCTATCAGCAGGCTTAGAATCATGTTGGCAGCACTGACGTATATTAGTTACTCCAAATTCGTCTAGAATGCCAGGTACTATACGTGTGCAAAGTTTAGAGCTATTGGCTTGCATACTTTCTGATATATTGATATTAGGGTAACAAAAATAGGGACAGCACATATTAACAGTTGGCAGCACTGGTTGCTCCTTAGAATACGCATAGTCATATCTGTTATGGTACACATAGCACATACGAAATTTGGTTGAAATCCAAATGATAGTATGGAAGTTACATGTATTTAAAGTTGGACCTGTCAGCAGGCTTAGAATCATGTTGGTAGCACTGACGTATATAAGTTACTCCAAATTAATATAGAATGTCAGGGACTATACGTGTGCATAGTTTAAAGCTGTCGGCTTGCATACTTTATGATATATTGGTATTTGGATAAAATAAATTAGGAGCATTTATTAACAGTTGGCAGCCCTGGTAGGTCTGAAGAATACGCTCAGTTATATCTGGTAATGTACACATACAACATACGAAATTTGGTTGAATTCCAATTGATAGTATAGAAGTTATATGCATTTAAAATTTGGACCTATCAGGAGGCTTATAATCATTTTGGCAACACTGCCATGTTTAGCCTCCTGGAAATTAATCTGAAATATTATGATCTGTACGTGTGCCAATTTTGAAATAGCTCCCATTCATACTTTCCAAGATATCCAACATGGAGCTCAAATTTCAATTGCGATTTTTTAGCAGTTGGTAGCACTGACATCATTTTCAAATATGACCGTGAGATATTCAGGTATAGATCTTTACTCCTACCATATTTGGTTTCGATTGCTGCAGCCGTTTAGGAGTTGATAGGGGGGGACACACACACAGCCAGACAGACAGACAGAAGGACAGACAGACAGACAGACAGACGGACAGACAGACAGACAGACAGACACACATTTGCCCGATCTCATAAGTCTACTTTTTCCTCATTTTTGCAAAATGTGAAAAGTAGGCTAAAAAATGGGGATATCAATTGGGGTCTAGTAACTTAATGTTATGCCTCCATCAAGTTTTTACAGCAAATAATGCTTAAGTGACGGATACCGCCCTAATGTCGGGACGAACCAGGACCAGATATCATGGACTGGAAGCTGCCGCAACGCCCGCCAGGTATATATACGGTACTGTATTTACCTTGACGCTCGATAGCCACCACTTCATTACGGCGACGAGGGGTGTCCAGATGGCGCCACTCTCAGTCCGTGACGTCACAGCGTCACGCGAACGCCCCTTCACCCCCAATGACTCACGCCACATCACCAGGCTTACCGTAGTCGCTGCACCAGATATAGGCTAATCATTGTCTAATTGCAATAAGTATTTCTTTAATAAAATTACTTTTGAACAACAATAAATTGATCAATCTGCACCAATCTGTGAGGTTACAGAACGTGAGCACAATCTCGAATCATTTATACCGATACGCAATACCAGTGACGTAGCCACGGGGTGGTCCAAACGAACCGCCCCTTCCAACCGAAATGTTTCAACTTACGACAAATAAGATGGTATATTGGCTTTCACCGCCGGTGAATTCAAACTCAGCAATTTTTCTAGGTTTGTGCCGTGTCTTGTGTGGGCTTTCGCCTAGGACACCAAGCTGGCTCATCAGCGGGCTCTTGATGTCCCCGCCCGGACCCCCACAGGAGTAACCCGCTGATGAGCCAGCTTGGTGTCCTAGGTGAAACCCCACACAAGACACGGCATAAACCTAGAACAATTAATGAGTTTTAACGACTAATAATTACGGCGAATAAACATCGTAATAAAATAACTAATTTATAGCTTTGGCAACAGTGAACACAATCCTGAATGGCAGCAAAACCATATTGGCAATGATGGGAGACAAGCGGTAAAATTTCATAGTTAGTAACTTCTTTAAGGTGACTCGAACTATCATGGCTGAGGTGGGAATCAAACCCAACTGTTCTCAGTTTAGCCTCACGAGGCTGAGTGTACTCCGTTCCAGCCATTAGATCAGAATTAAATTTCTTGACAGAGCCGGGAATCGAACGGCCTAGGCCCTAGATTGTTAACCGCTACAGCGTGGGATGGATGACTTTAAAATATTGAAAGTGTACTTGGGTGTATGTAGAATCTGTCTGATAACCTGTGTTACTGTGATGTCTGTACTAGTGTGTGTATATGTAATTGATGTAGGGTTTGATTAGGAAACGGCCGTGGTCTTATGTTAGGTACCATCCCGGCGTTACCTGTAGTAGAGGTGAGAAACCACGGAAAACCACTTCCAGGATGAGTGAGGAAGGAATCGAATGTCAGTTTTGCTTCACGTTCTACCTCTTAGCCTCAGACCAGAATTAAATTTCTTGGCAGAACCAGGAATCGAATCCGGTTTTCCACCGTGACAGCCAAGAATGCTAGCCACGACACCTCAAGGCGGATTTTTTCATTATCAGAGGTCCCTTTAAAGAACATCCCTTCCCCTACGTATAACGCTGCATAAATTCCTGAACACGTGGAAGCTGAACAGCTCACCTCATGAGAAGGGATAATTCAGGTAAATCATAACCCGTCTCTTGCTCGCCTTGCTAATAAATAACACTGCCCTGGGCTACAAGGAGGAATAGTGGGAGGAGAGCACAGCGTGTACAGACTCTTCAAGACGCTTTGCAACACCCGCTATACAGTATTCAGCTGGGTTTAGGAGTAAAGGCCTACCCACAATGCGCAGTCGGCAGACGGCAGTGGGTAGTTGACAATCGGCAGTTGAAGTTAGGCAGACCCGTGCTCTCTTAGGGCGTCATGCACAATGTGTAGTTGTATGTCGGTAGTTGATAGTTGACAATCGGCAGCGTGTAGTCGACTGTCGCCAATTTTATCTTTGACTGCCAACTGCATATTTAAGAGCCAATCAGAAAATATCACAAGCTGACGTCACTTTGTCGTTTTCCCACTCGTCATCAGCGGTGTAGTTGACTAGTTGTATTCGCGGTATATTCTTCGCATAAGTTCGTTGTTATATTATATAGACCTATTCAGTATATAAAAAGATGATAACTGAATGTGCTGACCTTGGGATAGAAGCTATAAGTTATTCATTGATTTGTGAGGGAACGCCGTTGGCTGAATGACATGAGTGAGCCCAAGTATAAAGACAAACTCTTCGAAGATCAGACGTGGAGGCTCATTGCCGATGCAATGGGTTGGAAAGGTATGATCATTTATATAATAATGAAGTGAAAATCCACAGCCTGCTTCCAGTCTCCGACCGGGTCAGGAATGGAATGAATGAAGCCCCCATCTAGCGGCGAGGATATGAACTGTGCCGGCTGCCGAGGCCTGACGCACTCCTCTGGGGCAATGATTAAATGAATGACAGATGAAATGAAATGATAGTGGAGAGTGTTGCTGGAATGAAATGCTGACAGGGAAAACCGGAGTATCCGGAGAAAAACCTGTCTGCCTCCGTTTTGTCCAGCACAGATCTCATATGGAGTGACCGGGATTTGAACCACGGACCTAGCGGTGAGAGGCCGGCGTGCTGCCGCCTAATCCACACTTTCATTATTTAATTTATCGATAAGAAAATTGACAACTTTCTCGAGGAATAAATGGAAGTCAAGTTATTATTTACTCCTGGCAATTTAACGACTGCGCATTGTGGGTGGCTAGGTTGTGAGCTACCGATTTCCGACTGAAGCTACGGACTGTCAACTACCCACTACCGTCTGCTGACTGCGCATTGTGGGTAGGCCTTAAGACGCCCACGCCGTAACTAGTATGATAAACATATACATATAAAATAAATAAATAAAAATAAATGTATAGCCTATATATGTATTATTCCCGCTTCCAACGGGGTCGAGGATCAGATGCGATGTAATTCTTTGTGGTGGATGGTTCTTACGGCCGGATGCCCTTCCTGACGCCAGCATCATGAGAGGAGTTAATGAGATATGAAATGAATGAAGATGAATGAAATTGGGCAAGGATGTGGAAGGAAGCGGCCGTGAGCTGTCAGAAGGTTTGAAAATGGGGGAAACCACGGAAAACCATTTCAAGGACGGCCGACGGAGGGGCTTGAACCTACACCTACCGAGTCGCCAGAGAGCTTGGCCCCATGGCCTAGCACTGCACCTTAGCGAGCGTAGCTACCGCTGTCGGTAGTAGACTAGGATACGGGAATAATAAGGGGTAGACATGCATAATAATAATGTTAATTGTTTGACGTCCCTTTTAACCATTCTGGCTTTTAGAGACGCCGGGTTGCCGAAATTTCGCCCCGAATATGCCAGTAAATCTACTGACACGGCTCCCTCGCATTTGCGCACCCGCAATTGCCAGCTGACTGCGCCAGGATACGAACCTGCAACCTTGGGCCAAGCAAGCGAGAACGTTACCGCTGAGCCACGCAGCCATCCAAAGGTAGACATAGGTATTTTGTAACCTGCTTAGTCGATAGCAGACAATGTTTGAATGATTACAAGCAACTAATAATAATAATAATAATAATAATAATAATAATAATAATAATGGAAGTGAAACTTGGACTGTTGGCGCAGCAGAAAAGAAGAAAATAGATGCGTTTGAAATGTGGTGTTACAGGAGAATGATGAAGATCAGATGGGCAGATAGAGTAACGAATGAAGAGGTGTTAAGACGTGTGGGAGCGGAAAGATATTTCTGACGACTGCTAATAAAGAGAAGAGATAGGTTGGTGGGACACATACTAAGACACCCAGGAATAGCAAACTTAGTTATGGAAGGAAAGGTCAAAGACAAGAACTGTAGGGGCAAATCAAGGTTAGAATATGTAAAACAGATTGCCTCGGGTGTAGGATGTACTGTAGTAATTCAAATGCAGGGTGTGGTAGCTATGTAGAGATGAAACGATTAGGTCAGGACAGGGAGGCATGGAGAGCTGCAACAAACCAGCAAAAAGACTGAAGTCTTAAACAATATTAATAATAATAAATACAGTTTTTCATTCCCCTAAGGGCAATAGCCTCTTGCCTACGCAATTATACTTATTAGGTGAGGAGTCCTAAAGAGCTGACACCGGATTCTATAGCTTAGCTTTCGTAAGCTTTGATGGCGTCAGTGGTTTTAGAACTGGCGTTAAGGCTGGAACGGGTTCACTCAGCTTTGTGAGGACTATCGAGTAGCTGTCTCATCTGAGAGGCAGCTATCCCGATCTCAAGAAAGCCCAGATTACATGGCACACTGAATATGAGTCACACCGCCTTCAATGGATGGTACAGCCAAGGCTTTTCTTTTTACACCACATCACAATAACACACGTAATGAGAGAAATTATACATGGACCCTTGTCCACAGGGCTGATGACCAAGATGTCCCAAGTCACAACAACCACAACAACAAGTCATATCGGGTCTCGATCCACGACCTCCAGTACCAATTTGACGGCTGCCGAACCGAAGGACAAGCCGATGATCACGCCAAACCTGTTCTGAACCAAATGCGCATCTGCTAACTGTCAAGAACATAAAACATTGAATCGACATTCATGTTCTAGTCTGGATACATGCATGTTCATAAATAGTGCCACTTCAACATTCTTGACCATGTAGCAGAGAACACAGTCATTAGAGTTGCTCACTGCCAAGCTTGATCAAAGAACACATTGTTGTTACGTTTAGAAGCTTGAGCGAATGTGGTAATCAGGCAACTTGTAACTCATTATTATTATTATTATTATTATTATTATTATTACTACTACTACTACTATGCTTGCTACGGTGGGTGGGTGGTTATCGTGTCGGTCTACTAACACCCCCCCCCCCCAAGCTTGCAGGTTCGCTCCTGGCCGTGGTAAGTGATTTTTGGAAGGCGGCAAAAATTACGACACCATGTCATACAAACGATGTTGGCATGTCAAAGAACCCATTTGAATTCAGTAGGCCGTGTTCATAATGGCAAAATTAATCTCGGGAGTTTCCGCCAACACAAAGTTCCTCATTTCTCTACTAGAAAGCGCTATAGTGTTCAAGGAGCTTAGATATCTAACCTCCTTGACTTTCATAGTGCTTCAAGGAACAACGAAATTCGACATGCAAGCTACCCTTTGGGTGTCAAATAACAAAGCTTGCACCCGTCACCCGAGGCCATACGTAATTATTATTATTATCATTATTATCATTATTATTGGTTTATACAGTACATATAACACATTGCTGGTACATTGCAACGTAACTATACGGGCTTCAGGGAACCAAAGTATAGTTACTGAAACAGCAACTTCTAAGCTGGAATGTCGCTACCCATGAACTTCCGAACGATTCTGGTTGTTGATAGAACTACTGCCTTCTGCATTAGTTTGTATAGTTGCGTATCCAGACTCAGTTCTTTGAGGCCTTGGAGCAAGGTACTTGGGATCACGTCCGTACTTGAGACAATGATAGGTATGGTCTTTACCCGCTCTACATGCCATTGTCTCTTGATAGTGTCGACCAACTCGCTGTATTTGCTGATCTTTTCTATGCGGTTTGTTTTTAGGAATCGCAACATCAATCAAGGTAGTTTGCTTGACACCTTGTTGACAGCCACCAGATCCGGCCTGTTGTGTGATACCGATTGATTATTATTAGATGTTCGGCCCCGTAAAACAACAATAATCATCGTCATTGTAATCGTGAAGCCTCCGTGGCTTAGGCGGCAGCATGCCGGCCTCTCACCGCTGGGTCCGTGGTTCAAATCCCGGTCACTCCATGTGAGATCTGTGCTGGACAAAACGGAGGCAGACAGGTTTTTCTCCGGGTACTCCGGTTTTCCCTGTCAAAATTTCATTCCAGCAACACTCTCCACTATCATTTCATTTCATCTGTCATTCATTTAATCATTGCCCCAGAGGAGTGCGTCAGGCCTCGGCAGCCGGCACAGTCCATATCCTCGCCGCTAGATGGGGGCTTCATTCATTCCATTCCTGACCCGGTCGGAGACTGGAAGCAGGCTGTGGATTTTCATTGTAATCGTCATCGGCGCCACTGACTAGAGTACCTACATCATTGAACGATCACCTAATGTCCCATATCTCCTACAGGTTTGCTGACATTCCATACCTTCTCCCAGGAAATCTCACGAGTGCCGCCTAGCCTACTTGGTATTCCTTGAAGACGCATTGCACAAACCGACTGAAAATCTTTCTATAATAATTAAAATTAGGCTAAAATAATTAAAATTAAATTTCAATAAATACAAATAAAAGAAATTTAATACGATTCTGCCCCATAAATGGTTAAGACCACGGCCGCTTTCTTCACAATCCTCACTCGAATTACAAATACGCTCACCGCTACAGACACCCCAATTGGAGGGTACACGGGAAGAAGGGGGAATGTCACTCAAAATGTAAAAACGAGATATCAGCGCGATCTGGTATGCCTCTTTGCGACGTATTGAAGGCATAATTGTGTCTGGCTAAGAACAATAGGTGAATAGTTTCTGTTTGTTGGGATCAACCATTAGTAGTAGTGGCTCATGCAGTCAGGGATTCGCCGAAGACTTGCCCTAGGAAGAGCAGCTTTTAAAGGCCTGGATAAGATCTTCAAGTGTTCCGATGTTTCTTTGCTTACTAAAATTAGAATGGTTAAGGCACCAGTCTTTCCCATAACTACATATGGTTGCGAAAGCTGAACCATAAGGAAACTAGATAGGAAGTATATTGATGCTTTTGAGCTCTGGTGTTGGAGAAGGATACTGCGTATTCCTTGGACAGCCAAGAAGACAAATGTATGTGTGATTCAAAAAATCAAACCAGATCTGTCTCTCGAAGCATTGATAACACGATTACAGCTGTCATATTTTGGACTCATTAAGATATTGATAATATAAGCCAAATAATGGCTACACTGCGTCCTGCTGCACGGCTGAAAGCAAGGGGAAACTACAGCCGTTTGCTATTCCCGAGGATATGCACCTCTCTATGCATAATTACATGTGATGATGGCCTCCTCCCTTGTAAAATTTCAATCCGGAGGTAAACTAGTCCCCCGTTCGGATGTCCGGGTGGGGACTACTCGAGAGGGGGTTAACATCACAGAAGTGACAAAGAGGAACTCTGACATTCTACGGATCGGAGCGTGGAATGTTAGAAGTCTGCTAGGAAATGGAAGGTTAGAAAACTTAGAAAGGGAAATGGATAGGTTGAGGTTGGATTTGGTTGGGATTAGTGAAATGCGCTGGCAGGAAGAACAGGACTTTTGGTCAGGAGACTATAGGGTCATTAGCACTAAATCAAACAATGGCCAAGCAGGGGTTGGCCTCATATTGAGTAGGAAACTTGGACAGCGGGTGGAATATTATGAGCAATATAGTGAACGGATTATTGTAGCAAAAATAAATACTAAACCTACCTGCACCACAGTGGTACAAGTCTATATGCCTACCAGTCAAGCTGATGATGAGGATGTTGAAAAGGTCTACGAAGAAATAGACGAAATTCTGAGGTATATCAAGGGTGATGAAAATGTTATAGTAATGGGAGATTGGAATGCTGTGGTAGGAAAAGGGAGAGAAGGGAAGATAGTAGGAGATTTCGGATTAGGTGAAAGGAATGATCGAGGAAGCAGGCTGGTAGAATTCTGCACTGAGCATGAGTTGGTCATAGCTAACACCTTATTCAATAACCACAATAGAAGAATATACACATGGATGAGACCAGGAGATACAGGGCGTTACCAAATCGACTTCATTATGGTCAAGCAGAGGTTTCGAAACCAGATTTTGGATTGTAAAACATATCCTGGTGCTGACATAAACTCTGACCACAATCTGGTTGTAATGAAATGCAGATTAAAGTTGAAGAAACTGAAGAAAAGTCAAAAGCCAAAAAGGTGGGCAATAGACAGACTGAAAGAGAAGGATGTAAACGAAAGATTCAAGAAGAGTATAAAGGAAGAACTAATGAAAAACCCTAAACAAGCTTCAATTGCAGACGAATGGGCACTTTTGAGGAATGAAATAACAAAATCCGCAGAAGAAAACATTGGTAGGAAAGAGAGAATAGGTAGAAAACCGTGGATCACTCAGGATATACTCGAATTGATGGATGAAAGGCGGAAGCACAAGAATGTAAGAGATGAAAAGGGGAAAGCAGAATACAGACGTCTGAGAAATGAGGTTAACAAGAAGTGCAAGGAAGCGAAAGAAGAATGGTTGAAAGAGAAATGTGCTGGTATAGAAAATTGTCTGAAATTAGGAAAAGTAGACACAGCTTATCGAAGGATTAAGAATATTTTTGGGGAAAAGAAGACTAAGTGCTGTAATATTAAGGACACAAATGGAAAGCCTCTAACAGATAGGGAAGAAAAGGTTGAGAGATGGAAAGCTTACATAGAGAGTTTGTATAAGGGAAAGGAGATTGAGAATCATGTAATGGAAAGGGAGGAGGAAATTGATGAGGATGCGAAAGGAGATTTAATATTGAGATCAGAATTTGATAGAGCTTTGGAAGACTTAAGCAGGAACAAAGCACCAGGCATAGATGATATACCGATTGAGTTGCTACGCTGCATAGGAGAGGAAGGTCTGATCAGGTTATTTCACTTGGTGTGTAGGATTTATGAGACAGGTGAGGTACCCCCTGATTTCAAGAAGAATGAAATCATCCCTATACCAAAGAAAGTGGGAGCTGACAGATGTGAAGATTATCGTACAATCAGCTTGATTACTCATGCTTCAAAGATCCTGTCTAGAATAATTTACAAGAGGATTGAGAGCCAGATAGAAACGGAGTTGGGTGAAGACCAGTTTGGTTTCAGGAGAAATGTAGGAACAAGGGAAGCTGTACTAAGTCTTAGGCTGATTTTGGAAGGTAGAATAAGGAAAGATAAGAGAACGTTCATGGCTTTTGTAGACTTAGAAAAGGCCTTTGATAACGTTGATTGGACTAAATTGTTTGACATTTTGAAATCGATTGGAATAAAGTACAGGGATAGGAGGGTGATATACAATCTATACAGAAACCAGACAGCAGTCATTCGAGTTGAAGGACATGAGAGAGAAGCTGGTATTCAGAAAGGAGTAAGGCAAGGCTGCAACTTATCACCCATACTTTTCAATCTTTACATTGAACAAGCAATGAAGGAAATTAGAGAAAAATTTAAAGTGGGAGTGAAGATTCAAGGAGAAATAATTTCAACTCTGAGATTTGCTGATGACATCGTCATCTTGGCCAACAAGCCTGAGGATTTGAATGAGTTTTTGAATGGTATGGACTCCGTCTTACGGAAAGAATTCATGATGAAAATTAATAAATGTAAAACAAAAATACTGGAATGCAGCCGAAATAAATCACAAACCTCTATGGAGATCAAATTGGCAGGTGAAAAGCTGAAGGAAGTAGGAGATTTCTGTTACTTAGGAAGCAGAATAACCAGTGATGGACGAAGCAAAGAGGATATAAAAAGTAGGTTGGCTCAGGCAAGAAGAGCATTTCTACAAAAAAGGAATCTGCTGACATCGAATATAGATTTAGGTATTAGGAAGTCATTTTTGAAAGCCTTTGTCTGGAGCGTGGCGCTCTATGGAAGTGAAACTTGGACTATTGGTGCAGCAGAAAAGAGGAGAATTGAAGCATTTGAAATGTGGTGCTACAGGAGAATGATGAAGATCAGATGGGTAGATAGGGTTACAAACAAAGAGGTATTAAGACGAGTGGGAGAGGAGAGATGTTTCTGGCGACTGCTAATGAAGAGAAGAGATAGGTTGGTAGGACACATACTAAGACACCCAGGAATAGCAAGCTTAGTTATGGAAGGAAGGGTCGAGGACAAGAACTGTAGGGGTAGACCAAGGTTAGAATATGTTAAACAGATTGCCTCGGATGTAGGGTGTGGTAGCTATGTAGAGATGAAACGATTAGCTCAGGACAGGGAGGCATGGAGCGCTGCATCAAACCAGTCAAAAGACTGAAGACTCAAACAACAACATGAGGCGTTCTGATTCGTTGGAAAAGACAATTATGCTTGGAAAAGTGGAAGGGTCTCGGAGGAGAGGGCGGCCAGCATTGAGATGGATCGACTCCATCATATCCAACATGAATATGTCAGTGAAGGATCTGAAGTATATGGCTGAAGACCGAATCATATGGAGACAGTCCATCCATGCAGTCGCTAGGAGTCGACGCCGACTTGATGGCACCTGACCATCATCATCATCATCATCAAGAACAATGAGGGTCATGAGAAATGACGTTTCAAGTTGGCGTGTACATATAAGTACATGTTGTTGTTTGAGTCTTCAGTCTTTAGACTGGTTTGATGCAGCTCTCCATGCCTCCCTGTCCTGAGCTAATCGTTTCATCTCTACATAGCTACCACACCCTACATCCGAGGCAATCTGTTTAACATATTCTAACCTTGGTCTACCCCTACAGTTCTTGTCCTCGACCCTTCCTTCCATAACTAAGCTTGCTATTCCTGGGTGTCTTAGTATGTGTCCTACCAACCCATCTCTTCTCTTCATTAGCAGTCGCCAGAAACATCTCTCCTCTCCCACTCGTCTTAATACCTCTTCGTTTGTAACCCTATCTACCCATCTGATCTTCATCATTCTCCTGTAACACCACATTTCAAATGCTTCAATTCTCCTCTTTTCTGCTACACCAATAGTCCAAGTTTCACTTCCATAGAGCGCCACGCTCCAGACAAATGCTTTTAAAAATGACTTCCTAATACCTAAATCTATATTCGATGTCAGCAGATTCCTTTTTTGTAGAAATGCTTTCTTTGCCTGAGCCAACCTACTTTTTATATAAGTACATATAAGTAATGAAACTTTAAAACTCGTTTCCTGAACATTTTACATTATTTGACATTCCCCTTTCTTTCCCTGGACCCTTCAATTACTCAGATTATCGGAAAAATGAACAGATACAAGTACACGGGGTAAATGACCATGATGAAACAGCATATGTTTTATTTCTTTTGGCCGGTTATTTCGCAGCCTACGTTACTTTTTACTGCATAAACAGGAGTTTTTATTGCATTCAAAGCATTTGTTTTAGATCCCTTATTTGGGGGTGGATCTAAAAGGGAGAGTTGTTGTACTAATTTATAAAGTGGTGCCTAAAAGGGTAGCTTCCCTTGTCAGGGTAAGCTGACCAGTGTAGAGTGTTGTGGTGTGCTAGGAACTAGGGGGCGTTCCTATGAATAATGTAATAGTGTTTGGAGGGATGGGACCCACTGCAAAGGGTCGTTGTGCTGGTCGCTCAGCTCAGCTGACTGCTTATTATGTAACTGACTCTGTTCGTATCAGCCGAGTGGCACGCGCTGCTTGCTGGCAGCCGAGCCGGCTCGAGAGACACAAAGGTACCTGAGTTAGCGCTAATGGCTTACCGTCTGTCACGTCTTTACGTGACGGGAATAAGGAAGGGCGTTGGGATGTAAAGAGGCGTATAACAGTAATGCTAGTGTAGAGTGTGGACCAAGTGTTTTATTGGTCTGTGATTCTTTGTGTGAGTCCCTTGTAGGGAATGAAATTACGTTCACAATGTGTACAAGTGGTGTGTTACGGGTTACAAAAATAGGAACTCTGAACACGATTGACTGACTCACCTCGGTTGACACCAGCGTAGCCTCCGGCTGTCTTGATGAAGCACTGACAATGAAGAGATCCTTTGACCTCCTTAGGACGCCTTCTTATACCTTTTGACGTCCTGCTGTCAGCATTGTGTTGGCATGCTGCCCCAGTTAGTACTATGTCGCTGAGTGTAATGATTACGTAAGGCTTGAGCTGCTTTATGGAGTAGCAAGCTGTCCTTACAGTATTAATGGATGTTGCCCCGGCCTTCCAAGGGTTGCCATTTTAGGGGATTTAGCCAGATGCTGGGGGGATGGTCTCCAAGGGGTGCATACCCCTGGGATGCTGTACAAGAGTCTTCCTTCATTTGTTCGCGTCCTCGCGAACGGGAACGGAACTGGAGGTTGGGGCGTTGACGTAGTGGTCCTTGAAATCCCCTCGTATCTCCTGGTGGCGTCGTATCGAAGTGTGGGTGTGAGGTGAGCCCGTGTTCAGAGGGGAGGGTTATGGGATTTACAGATATATGTATACATTGACATTGTGAAAAAAACAAACAAAAAATTGACATTGCGAAAGATTTGATTAACATTGGGAAAAATTGACATTTTGAGAAAAATTAAAATAAATTCGACATGTAAAAAAAATTGCCCTTGCATTTGCTGGCATATTGCCAGTTTAAAAAAAACATGGTTTCTGACGGTGATGTGTTACATATTTGTGCAGGGAGGAAAAACCCAGGGCCGAACGGATGATTGCGTCGTCCGCCCCATCGTAGGGAAAAAATGCTCCCTGCAATAAGAAAGGTAGAAGAAAATAGAAAAATGGGTGTTCCAGGGTATAATGTAAGGGAAATATTCAAAAGTATTTATTTGTTTGGGAAAAAACGGAACACCCTGACAAATGGGGAAGTTAGAAGAAGGAAAAATGAAAGAAAACAAATCATACACATTATGGACATTGGCATCTTGATAATCAAACAAAAAGATATATATAGTGTATAATTGTATAAAGTTTATCCTGAAAAATTATAAATTACAATGACCTTATGTCTAGTGGAATAATGGTATACAGTTTATCCTGGAAAATTATAAATTACAGTGGTCTTATGTCTACTTAATCGCGCTAATCCCTTATAATTATAGTTTTTGTGAGGTACCTCGCGTGCACGCTACCCGTCTGTACGTACTCTTGCCGTCTCACGGCTGATTCTGTACGGCCACTTCTTGGTACTGTACCCTTTTACCTACCAATACCTGTTGAATCCCTGGATAGCAGCTGGATCGTAGAACCTGAAAATGCCCCGGCTCTAAAGACCCCCCAAGTTCTACCAACAGACACAGGGATAATAGGGCCACTCGAATACCTAACAGGATGTATTAAGACTGACCAAGGCTCAGAAAAAGAAAAGACTAGCTCAAAACACGAGAATTCTTCAAAAGGAAGAAAGAATCTCAAAGGTGTGGTAAACACTAAAATACCTAGCGATGGCCCCCTTAATACACCCTTCCATCACCTCTATAAAGCATCACGCAATAATTAAAACCAAGTAGTAAAGTGATTTATTGTAAGAATAAACAAGACAGAAGAATATCAATTTCGTCGATACCACGACCAATCGAAAAAAAAAAAAAAACAATCTCATTGATTATATTGGATTATCTTCCAGAAAAAAAATATATATATTATCCATTATCACAACTAACTTTTAGCTGATTAAAATATAAGGCATATTAATAATAACAATGATGATCAATCCCATAGGGTAAGCATTCACAAAAAGAGAAATATTATAAGACTTGAATACATTAAATTAATTTCGGTTCCTTAACGGAAATAACATCTTATACAAAAATATCCTGGTTATAATTACTAATCCTACACGACATCTTCAGTAACTTTATATGTTCTTGTTATTGAATGAAGAAATTCATATGGCCTATTTACAGAATATAATTTACGCAAAATTCCAGAATAATTTCAATTATTCTCTTCCTACTGACTTGAAGTCACGACATTCCTTTCTGTTTAATATTATTTCAATTCTTGTTTTAGGGAAATTCTGCCGAACAGTTAAGCTAAGCAAAAATTAATTGTAAAGTCAGTCTTAAATAGTTATCGGTTTCCTTTTTAAACATACATCTTATGACAAAATTGTTATATTAGTTTTACTGGAAATATTTAACCGAATATCCACTCAAGATTCCCAACAATACTGCTCGGAAAAATATTAATCTTCACACAGGCATTTTCACGATAACAGCGATAAAGTTAACAATGACCAATTATTAACCATCCTAGGTTAAAACAACACCTCTCTGGGTTAAAACCCTAATCAATCTAATCCTGATTGGCACACCTAGCTCAATCCTCAACAAGAAAAATATGCTTTACAAAGCATTGCATCAATATATTTAAACACAAAGACATTACTCATAGTATATGCCTCTCTAAAGACCAATATGCACCTATAATAGGAGCCTTACTGTTATAAATCCACAATTATGCAAATCAGCTGTTTATGGTAAAAATCCTGAACTCGAAAAATATGATCCCGTAACAGATTGCCAACAAAGCCCAGTGGATTTCAGAAATATTCCACCTAACTTTAAAAACTTGCCTTACATTGATTTATTACAAGATCCATAATTCTTAAACGTATGACTTATAGTAAGTCGTCCCTGGGATTATCCTCGCAAATTTGGATGTCGTTCAAATACCCTCTTAATAGAAAAACTATTGCACTAAAGGCAATGATATCAATTTAATCCAGTGTTAACTTCAAAAAAAAAATATATATATAAACTGTATATAACGCTGCCCAACCACACAAACTGAGGTTGTAAAGAGGTCTATAAAAATATAAATTCAATCTCAAAATAAGATCCTCCCTGAATTTCCCGAACGCGAAAATGTCGATGGATTAGACCTACAGCATGGATCTAGGTTAGCAACAAAGGCTAAGCGACTAATGACCCATTAGGCAATCCATTTCGAAAATCACGCTCAGAAAACACAAGTTAAATCTGTTATTAAAAAAAAACTGAAGAAAATATAGTCCAAGGACTCGAAGTCACATTTAGAATAACTGGGTCCGAAAACTTCTAATATCTTAATCAAAATACGAAAAGGAAAATTCCTCTCTAAAGAATACGATAATCCAAGCGAAAGTGCTTAAAGAACAATGCACTAGAATATGAAAACTCAACCAACGTTCTCAAAAGAAAGTTGCGTTACTAAAAATGTTCTTACACAAGAAAAACTGTAAATCTTCTTCCTACATTTGCTTCTCGACAAATAAGAATGAGCATCTTAGTTTAAATACTGTAAAATACTACTGAAATTATTAATTTATTCATCAAAATTACACAAAGGATGCACTCATTTTTATGAGTCAAAATCCTGGCATCATAGAAGGCCAGTTTCGAAATGAACATCGAACCTGCACTTTCTACTGAACCATTTAAACTACAAAATCAAATATGGCAAAGTGGTATTTCTAAAAGTCCACGCTACACTACTGTAACAAGTTGAAGTGATCAGTACCTTTGGCGAATCTAGATGAGGAAAAAAGGATATCGTTGGCCATAATCAGCTCCGGACCAACAGAAAATATGCTGGACTTCAACTGGGTTTCCATAGAACGAACCAAAGTCCTCCCAGGCTCGAGCAACACCCGGTCGGTCGAAATAGTTCCAACATATCCTGGCGATATCTTCCCATACATATTCGAACACCAACGGAAGGACCGCACACAGTTTATCAACTCGTCACGACGCGAAAGTGAACTCGAACCGTCACTAACAAGTTCCAATGTGAGAACGCGCGTATGAACAAGTTCACGAGGGTCGACGCGGCCCCTCTTGACACGAGAGTCGCGTGCACACTTCATGCTAAAAGAAAGTTGCCTTCGACAAGTCCCCGCTGTACCCTGCTAATGCAGTATTCTTAAATCAATTTAGCCTACCATCGTAGTGGATATAAGCTTCATATTGTCCCTTCCCCTTGACACCTTGCTTGAGAATGTACTCTTTTCAAAAAGTATAATCACAGTGAAGAGTGAATCAAATCTAGGCTGCATTTCCACGACGGTTTATATGCAGAGTTTCGTGACACATCACGGCTGAGCTCGCTGTCGTGATTATAAAAGTATCCATCCGCATGGCCCGTTAGTTGCTGTAGACACACAGTCACAGAGGTAAATTATTACATGTTTAAGACCATGTCTGAGCCCTATTAAACACGTTTCTACTTCACGTAGAATGCTCAACGAACTAGAATACACTTCAGCACGGTCACACGTTTTTACAACTCCCGTTAGCTGGCGATTTTACTTTCACTGATTTCCAGCTCAACCCTCTGCGCTGTCAAGTTCTATATACATTGAGCTCTGCACGAGGTCGCCTGAGTCTCACATCTGCTTCCCCCACCACCACACACACGTCATGACTCGATACGAAATATATCGCAGTCGAAACGTGATCAGCAGTGAGTTAACATATCATCTTCTGTTCTTCATACTTTCTTAATAATGGCTTTCTTAATAATAGCTTTTTGCCATGGAAATATACATATAGACACATGTATCTGCTTACATAAAGCGCTAAATATGCATTAATTTGTATTAATCACTCTCAGGTGAATCGATCGATATGGTGTTAGACACAGTCAACATGGTTATTATCGATGAGCTTCGGATTTCTCGTCGGAAACACGAGCTCTGCCGATCTCTTTCATGATAGCATGGCTTTTCCTTGCTGCAGACCAGCTGTTATGAACGACTTCAGAGGCAAGTTAGGAAGTTACAGGGTGTTCCCAAAATACTGTAACCATGTCTGTACTTAAGCCCTTTTATGAATAATGGTGCATTTTCCCTTTGATACCTTAAATAAAAGTCTCCTCAACTTTTATTTACACCATTCCAGGTAATCTCAGCATATGTAGCATTATTCAGTCAACACTCAGTCTATCTTCTTCACATATCTTTTCAGGTTCTTTGCATTGAAACGACCTATCATTTCTCTTTCATTTAGGCTTACTACTTCATAACAATTATTTCCGAACGACCTAGCAATCTTATAGGGTCCGTGGAAGACATAGGAAAACTTGGTGAATTGCTTCTTAGCCACATCTGCTTTCGTCGGTTTCTTGACGAGAATCATCTCGCCTACTCTCATCGGTGGCCGATATCTTTTATTTCTGATTCGTTTATGCCGCTTCTCGGCTGCATCCATCAAGCTTTCTCTAGCTGAATTAATTCTTTCTTGGACTGTAGGCTCCCTGTCCTTAGGTAGAAATCTCACGATCTCTGTCCAGGCTCTTTCTGGCCTCTTATTATGGTGAACAACCATAGGTATATCTGATAAGCTCTCATGGAATGTGGAATTCATGCATCTTTCCATGAGTGGGATGAACTTCACCCAGCTCGCATGATCCTCAGGACAGTAAATTCTCGCGAACTTGCTAATTTCTGCCATAACACGTGATCTAGGATTTCCATTCTAGGGATATCTCTATTAATTTCGTTTCCATCCATTTCCTCCATCACTACATCCTCTATACTTTCTTCCTTGAATCTTATTATTCCTTTGTCCATGTCGATGATTGCTCTAGCTTGAGTAATAAAATCGATGCCTAGTATGACGTCAAAATTAATATTCTTAACGACTATAAAAATATGTTCATAACTTCTCTCATTGATCCAGAATTTCATTAGAATCTGCACTTTGCATTTCATAGTTTTATCCTTAAATATCCCACGAATTTTTGTTGGAGATGCTGGAAGAATGGTAAATTGATTTTCTGGTTTCAATCTTTCAAAACAGTCCTCGTCAACTATTGAGATCATAGCACCTGTGTCCATCAAGGCTTTACAATGTTGTAGACCAATTAGTATATCAATAACGGGAAGTTCAACTATCCTTCCTCTCGGTTTCGTTTCTGGTTCAAATAGAAGGTCTTCGTCAGTAGCTTCAAATATTTCAAAAATCGTGATATCAGAGGAATGCGTGGCAACGTCAGTTATTAATTTCGCCCGGAAATTGGCGTTTTTTTTCTCGACCCGGAGCTCTTTCTGAACTCCGACCTTCTCTGCTAGTACTGGGTTGTGACTTATCTAGATTTTCATCCTTTCTTTCCTTCGATTTTCTTCGTCCAACCTCCGTGGACTTATCTCGCCCTCTCTTGAGCCTCTCCTGTTGCACTTTTTTATCGGACGCCTCCGTTCGATAATTGTTGTATCTCGAGTACCCTTGATTTTGTCTGTTATCTCTATTGTCTCGGGTATCTCTATCATTCCTATTATATCTGTTATCTCTATTGTCTCGGGTATCTCTATCATTCCTATTGTATCTGTTATCTCGATTATTTTGATCATATCTGTAATTCCTATCATAAGGCGTTTCTCGATGATCATTCCGGTCTCGATCATTATCTCTTCGATAAAAATTTCTCTCCTCGTAGCGACGTTGCCAAGGCCTCTCCTGGGCGTCCCTACGTTGGTTTTCCCATCTCCTCTCTTCCTGATGGGTATTTCTAATAGGACCTATTCTATCATCTCTTCTTTGTTCGAAACGATCCGTCTGCTGTGTACGGTTCATCATTACCGCGTTTACAACTTTCGATTCCTGCCTGGCATTTTTGACTATAGTAGGTTGCGTCATCATACTCATGTGATCTAATCGACGTAACAGGTCATCTAACGACGTTAAAGACGATACTCCGGAAGAAATAATTGATTTCCTTACTTCCGCAGGCAATTGACGTGAGATAGCTTCAAGGAGTTCTTCCTGTGTTAACGGCGGCTGAAGAAAACGGAGTTTTGCTAACTGACACGCAAAGTATTCAGCGTAGCTGGTTGGTCCTGTACTGGAGTACTTGCGTGAATAGACTTCTGATCTCACATTCTGTTGGACCTCGATCGACCAAAATCTTTGTATGAAGGCTTCCGAAAACTGCTCAAAGTTGTCAAATGTGTAACGAAAAGCCCTGAACCATTGTAACGGAGCATCGGTGAGAAACCT
Organism: Meconema thalassinum; assembly: GCA_946902985.2. Taxonomy (NCBI): domain Eukaryota; kingdom Metazoa; phylum Arthropoda; class Insecta; order Orthoptera; family Tettigoniidae; genus Meconema; species Meconema thalassinum. The sequence continues at coordinate 284,721,965 of OX336393.1, read as the reverse complement.
TTCCACCATACGTAGCTCACGCTCACGTGGCACATGTGACTCCAAAAAGTAATCTCTTAATGTCCTGACAAATTCGATTGGTGTCATTCCATCCAAATTGCTAAACTTCCTAGGTTTGTCATCAAAATTTCGTATTATGGTTACATTCGGTGTCCTTTCCGATGATTTCGAAGTATAATCACCCACGCCTACGTTGGGGTTCGGAGAACTAAAAGTTTCCCTGCTTGTTCGAATGGGACTCGAATGTTCCATTTGACTGAGCCGAACGTTGGGTTCGTTGTTGGAAGATTCCTGTATCATCCTTTCCCTACCATCAGGTACTATCACTTCAGGTTGTTCAACTAGAACTCGAAAATCGGACTGTAAAAGTGATCGCAATTGATCTTTTAGAGTATCTAAATTGATATGCCCCTCTAGATTAATTTGCTCGAGACCCTTTCTAATTTCATTAATCTCGGAAGTTTTCTTCTCCCTGACCTCATTTAACTCTATCTTACTTTGGTCGACTTTAGTTTCAACATTGTTAATACGCTTCTCTAAATCGGATATGTTATTAACCTGAGTATTTTGAATTCCATCCATTCTTTTGCTTAGATCTTCCCTAACATTTATTATGTCTTTGCTATTAGTTGCAAGACCAGTGGCAAGTTTAGATTCTAACTTAGATTTCTCAACTTTAAAACATTCCTCATTAATTTTCATAATATCTTGACGAAATGTTACAATATTATCACTTATGATCCCTTTCAAATCGATGTCAAAATCATCCCTGAGAAGTTTCGTATGATCAGCGACTTGAGCTCGGAGTGTCCCCATTTCACATTTCAACTGTTCCAGGCTATTCTGGGTTTGATTAGTGTCATGGGAAAACTGCAGCTGAAGTGTTTCTAAATTTTTTTTACTGAGCTTCACACTCTTTTCAAAGTCTAGTCTAATCTCAACTTGAAATTCTTTATTAGATTTTTCTAGCTCCATTAACTTAACCTCCGTCTGATTTTGACTAGATTCGATTTTTCGGACCTCTAGCTCCATTTTATTTTGACTGGATTCTATTAATCCCACATCTGTTCTTAAATCATTGATTTGGGATTGCATAATCCTTACATTAGAGTTTACATCCTTTACAGTTTCCTCAATTCCCCTTTGACTAGTCTGAATATTGTTAAGATCTGTTTGGATTGATGTTTGACTAGTTTGCATATTGTTAAGATCTGTTTGGATTGATGTTTGACTAGTTTGGATTCTTTCTTGGGCAACCTGTACCAATCCAACATTAGCCCGTAGTGTACTCATATCTAGTTGAGTTTTTCTATTATCATCCTGGATATCTTCGATATTAGATTCTACACTGGTAACCTTCCTTTCTACCCTTTTAGAACTGTCATTGATAGCCATCAATGAGGATTGCATAGTATCAATTTCCCCCCTGATACCTTCAGCAACTGCACCCTGCACAGTTTCAGACATATGGTCTAATGCAGATCTAGTTTGGACCTTAATATTTTCAATGTCCTGATTCAAATTGTCCATTTTATGTTGAAGAATTTCAAACATCTTCTTAACGTCACCAACAGTCACCATATTACCTTCAGACATGCTTCACTACACTTCACAAGAAATAAGAATACCACACCAACAAAGCACAGCGAGAACATCTACAAACAACCACCATTTACCATATATGCTCATTCTTATTGTCTGGCGTTACCTTAAAATAAACTTATGTCTAAACACAAAGTGCCCCATTTCATTTGGGATCGACCATATACAAGTGCGTGTTGGTTTATATCGGTGAAGGTCTGTGATTCTACCATTACTTAAATTTTAAATTTACTACAAATACTTCTATTTTTAATGATGTCAGCAATGATCATCAGCCGGAAACAAGTAGAACAAATTATTAACAAAGCGTGTGGCACCACTCCAATACATAAAATAAAATAAAAATTAATAATGGTTGCAATACCACTTGTGGGTCAAGTAGCTCGAGTATCCTCGTAATTGCTTTGTTCCATAGGAATTCCAATAGTTCGTGCCAAAATATTGGTTCACCATTATTTTATCGCCTTGATTCATAGTCACACAAGAAACACGGTGTTCCAATTCGCGATCTGTGTTACATGATCATAAAACTAATTTCCACTTTGTACTTTCAGTTTCAATTTTAGCAGAATTATGGCATTCAACTCCCTGGTATTCGCTCTGGTATTCCAGTTTTTCGAAGCCCCTGAGCTGGGCGCCACCTAATGTACCCTTTTACCTACCAATACCTGTTGAATCCCTGGATAGCAGCTGGATCGTAGAACCTGAAAATGCCCCGGCTCTAAAGACCCCCCAAGTTCTACCAACAGACACAGGGATAATAGGGCCACTCGAATACCTAACAGGATGTATTAAGACTGACCAAGGCTCAGAAAAAGAAAAGACTAGCTCAAAACACGAGAATTCTTCAAAAGGAAGAAAGAATCTCAAAGGTGTGGTAAACACTAAAATACCTAGCGATGGCCCCCTTAATACACCCTTCCATCACCTCTATAAAGCATCACGCAATAATTAAAACCAAGTAGTAAAGTGATTTATTGTAAGAATAAACAAGACAGAAGAATATCAATTTCGTCGATACCACGACCAATCGAAAAAAAAAAAAAAAACAATCTCATTGATTATATTGGATTATCTTCCAGAAAAAAAAATATATATATTATCCATTATCACAACTAACTTTTAGCTGATTAAAATATAAGGCATATTAATAATAACAATGATGATCAATCCCATAGGGTAAGCATTCACAAAAAGAGAAATATTATAAGACTTGAATACATTAAATTAATTTCGGTTCCTTAACGGAAATAACATCTTATACAAAAATATCCTGGTTATAATTACTAATCCTACACGACATCTTCAGTAACTTTATATGTTCTTGTTATTGAATGAAGAAATTCATATGGCCTATTTACAGAATATAATTTACGCAAAATTCCAGAATAATTTCAATTATTCTCTTCCTACTGACTTGAAGTCACGACATTCCTTTCTGTTTAATATTATTTCAATTCTTGTTTTAGGGAAATTCTGCCGAACAGTTAAGCTAAGCAAAAATTAATTGTAAAGTCAGTCTTAAATAGTTATCGGTTTCCTTTTTAAACATACATCTTATGACAAAATTGTTATATTAGTTTTACTGGAAATATTTAACCGAATATCCACTCAAGATTCCCAACAATACTGCTCGGAAAAATATTAATCTTCACACAGGCATTTTCACGATAACAGCGATAAAGTTAACAATGACCAATTATTAACCATCCTAGGTTAAAACAACACCTCTCTGGGTTAAAACCCTAATCAATCTAATCCTGATTGGCACACCTAGCTCAATCCTCAACAAGAAAAATATGCTTTACAAAGCATTGCATCAATATATTTAAACACAAAGACATTACTCATAGTATATGCCTCTCTAAAGACCAATATGCACCTATAATAGGAGCCTTACTGTTATAAATCCACAATTATGCAAATCAGCTGTTTATGGTATAAATCCTGAACTCGAAAAATATGATCCCGTAACAGATTGCCAACAAAGCCCAGTGGATTTCAGAAATATTCCACCTAACTTTAAAAACTTGCCTTACATTGATTTATTACAAGATCCATAATTCTTAAACGTATGACTTATAGTAAGTCGTCCCTGGGATTATCCTCGCAAATTTGGATGTCGTTCAAATACCCTCTTAATAGAAAAACTATTGCACTAAAGGCAATGATATCAATTTAATCCAGTGTTAACTTCAAAAAAAAAATATATATATATAAACTGTATATAACGCTGCCCAACCACACAAACTGAGGTTGTAAAGAGGTCTATAAAAATATAAATTCAATCTCAAAATAAGATCCTCCCTGAATTTCCCGAACGCGAAAATGTCGATGGATTAGACCTACAGCATGGATCTAGGTTAGCAACAAAGGCTAAGCGACTAATGACCCATTAGGCAATCCATTTCGAAAATCACGCTCAGAAAACACAAGTTAAATCTGTTATTAAAAAAAAAACTGAAGAAAATATAGTCCAAGGACTCGAAGTCACATTTAGAATAACTGGGTCCGAAAACTTCTAATATCTTAATCAAAATACGAAAAGGAAAATTCCTCTCTAAAGAATACGATAATCCAAGCGAAAGTGCTTAAAGAACAATGCACTAGAATATGAAAACTCAACCAACGTTCTCAAAAGAAAGTTGCGTTACTAAAAATGTTCTTACACAAGAAAAACTGTAAATCTTCTTCCTACATTTGCTTCTCGACAAATAAGAATGAGCATCTTAGTTTAAATACTGTAAAATACTACTGAAATTATTAATTTATTCATCAAAATTACACAAAGGATGCACTCATTTTTATGAGTCAAAATCCTGGCATCATAGAAGGCCAGTTTCGAAATGAACATCGAACCTGCACTTTCTACTGAACCATTTAAACTACAAAATCAAATATGGCAAAGTGGTATTTCTAAAAGTCCACGCTACACTACTGTAACAAGTTGAAGTGATCAGTACCTTTGGCGAATCTAGATGAGGAAAAAAGGATATCGTTGGCCATAATCAGCTCCGGACCAACAGAAAATATGCTGGACTTCAACTGGGTTTCCATAGAACGAACCAAAGTCCTCCCAGGCTCGAGCAACACCCGGTCGGTCGAAATAGTTCCAACATATCCTGGCGATATCTTCCCATACATATTCGAACACCAACGGAAGGACCGCACACAGTTTATCAACTCGTCACGACGCGAAAGTGAACTCGAACCGTCACTAACAAGTTCCAATGTGAGAACGCGCGTATGAACAAGTTCACGAGGGTCGACGCGGCCCCTCTTGACACGAGAGTCGCGTGCACACTTCATGCTAAAAGAAAGTTGCCTTCGACAAGTCCCCGCTGTACCCTGCTAATGCAGTATTCTTAAATCAATTTAGCCTACCATCGTAGTGGATATAAGCTTCATATTGTCCCTTCCCCTTGACACCTTGCTTGAGAATGTACTCTTTTCAAAAAGTATAATCACAGTGAAGAGTGAATCAAATCTAGGCTGCATTTCCACGACGGTTTATATGCAGAGTTTCGTGACACATCACGGCTGAGCTCGCTGTCGTGATTATAAAAGTATCCATCCGCATGGCCCGTTAGTTGCTGTAGACACACAGTCACAGAGGTAAATTATTACATGTTTAAGACCATGTCTGAGCCCTATTAAACACGTTTCTACTTCACGTAGAATGCTCAACGAACTAGAATACACTTCAGCACGGTCACACGTTTTTACAACTCCCGTTAGCTGGCGATTTTACTTTCACTGATTTCCAGCTCAACCCTCTGCGCTGTCAAGTTCTATATACATTGAGCTCTGCACGAGGTCGCCTGAGTCTCACATCTGCTTCCCCCACCACCACACACACGTTATGACTCGATACGAAATATATCGCAGTCGAAACGTGATCAGCAGTGAGTTAACATATCATCTTCTGTTCTTCATACTTTCTTAATAATGGCTTTCTTAATAATAGCTTTTTGCCATGGAAATATACATATAGACACATGTATCTGCTTACATAAAGCGCTAAATATGCATTAATTTGTATTAATCACTCTCAGGTGAATCGATCGATATGGTGTTAGACACAGTCAACATGGTTATTATCGATGAGCTTCGGATTTCTCGTCGGAAACACGAGCTCTGCCGATCTCTTTCATGATAGCATGGCTTTTCCTTGCTGCAGACCAGCTGTTATGAACGACTTCAGAGGCAAGTTAGGAAGTTACAGGGTGTTCCCAAAATACTGTAACCATGTCTGTACTTAAGCCCTTTTATGAATAATGGTGCAGTACGGTATAGTGGTCGTACCGCTTGCACGTATTCTTAATACCTACTCTGTGAAGCATCCTCTGTGGGTGAATGCTGTCACACTTGACAATGAGAGTCACTGCCACAAATCGGTTGCGCCCTCATTGTCGTAATCTGCGTCGCATTTTGACGCTTTATGTGTTTATATTTTAGTTGATCTGCCAGTAAGCCTGGTACCCCACAGGCACCAGTCCTGCTGTGCAGATTTATTTTAGAGTGTGTAGCTGAAAAAGAAAAATGTGGTGAGTGTTTGCGAGTGTGTCTGGATTAGTGCAAGTTGAAAAATAAAAATAAAATAGTACACATCATGGCATGCTGTAAATAATATGCCACTGCTATATGGCAGTGAAATTCCCGTCACCAGTTTCCTGTATCTGGTGACGATGCCTGTGAAAGAATGGCGAGGTTTAGAAAAAACATATTAGTACTGGTTGAAGCTCTTCTTGCACTGAAAAAAAAATAGCATGATTAATGTTACTTAGCTGCAAGGCCGGGCTTACCCTATACGGTGCCGTAATGCCGTAAATAATATATAGTTGGTCTTACCCCGGTAGCGGAATTGTGGTTACCGGGTGCCGATATATTCCACTTTGATTATGCCTATTTTAACCTAGTTTACCCTAAGTATTGTCGGGCTTACCTCGGTAACGGATTTATAGTCACCGAGTGCCGATATATTCTACGGTGATCTATATATATAAAAAAAAATGCCTTAAATGTAGGTTTATGTTACCTTATATCTTACCTTACTTATTTAACTTATCGATAAAATTACTTAACTGTAAAACTATTCTGTATTTACATGCCGAGTGGACCTTATTCTAAAGCCGAAATGTGCTGTGCTATTATTAGCAACAGCTGTTAGTAAATTTGCTTACATCTAAGTGACCTTAACATGGCACTATGACTTAAGTACTAAAATTTAGATGGAGGCTGGCCGCTTGATTTCTCTCGCGGGGGCGCCCTTGTAGTACATTGTCGGGACCGGAACCCAACAATGCCTCGTAGTCCCCTCCGTTTTAATACTATTGTCGACATCTATTCTAGGTCTTAATACTAGTACTAACCTATTCGCAGGCGCCTTACGGTGCCACCAAGCTAACCGTTTCGCCCGCTGTAACTTCCGTGTTCATAACCGTGTGCTGTTCCTATTTAACGTAGTTGAGCCGCCCACTTGGCTCCTGTGAGGGGCGCGCAATGCCCCTCTCTTAATGCCCTCTGGTTGCCCGTTGCGTCGCCATTTATGTGGGCATTGGACAGTGTGGTCCAATGGCATAATATTGTCTTCGCCTTAATCGGCCGTCGCAATCTGCTTTTCGCAGTGATATTTGCCTCTATGGGCCGCCGTAGTATGCATTTTCGCATTGATATATAAATTTGCCTCTATGGGCCGCCGTAGTATGCTTTTTCGCATTGATATGTGAATTTGCCTCTATGGGCCGCCGTAGTATGTATTTCGCAGTTATCTGCCACTCCAACGCATAGGAGTTTTGCTTCCCGCTATGGAAGCCGTGCCTACTTAAATTTAAACTTAACTAGAAGTCTGGTCATAATGGGGTCGTCTCTAGGGATAGCTCCCGAGGCCGGCGCGGAGTGAGCTATTTCTCCCGCCATTCTCAGAATGTCTCCCTGCAGGTCTTGGCTTCGACGACCGTGGCACAAAGTGGGTTTAGCATCCCTTCCTCCCAGGGGCGGTTTATGCGCACCTAGGATTCCAGAGCTTGCCCGGCCAGGCCGCGAATGCTTTGACCTTACGTGGTTCGTCTATTTGGTCAGGTCAGTGATTTGGTGAGCCAACTGGGGTAAGGATCCACATCGCCTTCCCCAGCTCTGCTCCAATGTGGTCCCTCCTGACCTTCGGCTTACACCGTTGTCAACCATCAGTTCGTATCAGATTCCTTTGTAAGAGAAAAAAAAAATGTGTCGTAACCTGTGTGAATGGTTCAATCTCCGTGTTAAAATGTAAAATATTTCCAGTGTAGCGGGGTTGTAGATCTTCTAAGTACATAGGCTACTTCTGGCCTACCATCGCTATGTCAGCTTCCCAGCAATAATGCTTTCTTTACCTTAATGGAGGTGTTAGTAGGGTCTGTATTGTCAGGTACCCTGTTATTAGGATTTGGGGGTAGTTATTTGTTGAGTGGGCTTAAAGTATGGTAGGAAGGGTTTGCGCGCCTTTGGGTTCCACGTTAGTGGTGGCCTAAAACCGGTGATGCCACTGGGATGCTTCTATAGTGAGTGGAGTGGGGAGGTAATTCCCGGGATTGCAAAAATACGAAAAGTCATGCAGGTTTGATATTAAAATCCCTGGTAATTGGATGGGATACTCATGCATGTGTCTGGATATGAAGTTTCTGCCTTCATGTACGGATAGGTGTAGGATGGGGCATAACACCATATGTTCCTTTCATGCGGGAGAGCTTAAGTACCAAAGCATGGTTAATATGTATCTATGGCCTCCTCTCTCATTTGGAGAGGCGCATTATGCTTCTTTAATGTTTGCTGACACACCCCTAATACTCAGGTGTTAGCATCGTGACACAAGGCGTAGCATGCCCGCTTTTTAGACGCATGAAGTCCATCAACCCCTGTGTGTATTTTGTAATGTAGTGTATCTGTTTTTGGTCGTGTAGATGTGTTTGCGTTGTTTATGTGGGGCGTGAGAAGGTTATGGGAAGGGAGTAAGGTGGTACGCTGGTAGCCTGTTCTCCTGTCGACCTCCCTTGGTCCATGTTGGTTTTCTATCCGCGCCTTGGGATAGTAGAGCTGCATGACCTAATCTGGTCGGCCATTTGCAGTGTAGATGTGGCCAGTGGTCGTACTGCGACTGGTCATGTGCTAGTCATCTGTAATGATTTATTGCGGGAATAGAATCGCGAAAAGAAGTTATTAAGGGGAGGTCCTGTTTCCTCAAAGTCCCTATGTTCGCTCCTAATTGGTGAGCGCGTGTGTGTGTGTGTGTGACTACGTTCCGCTACACCACGCGGACGGTTGGTCTGTTATAAGGCTAAGTCCTACTGTGTATGTTGTGTAGGGGCGGGAAGCGCCCGTGGCCTTTCAACGTCTTTGCGAACGTGCCCTTATAGGCCCAAGATAAGTTCCGCTGTGTCACGTCTTGTCCATTGCCAAATGTTTTTGCAGTGTGGGGAAAAAAAATGTATGGCGTTATAATTGTTATGTGTGTGTAATTTCACGGTCACGGGCGATAAGCAATAGTGTCTCGTCACCGCAGTATTGCTGTGTGAATAGTCTGCAGTCAGCAATTGGTATGTGCAATTCTGCATGTATGCCAGTGTGGTCATTGTTTTGGATTCCTAGCCTAATGTAGCAATTCGCCCTAGTTAGGTAATGACGTCGTGTGGCCATTGTTCTCTAAGACCTGTGTCTTGCGAAATTTTCCTACCTGTGTTCGTGAAACGTATGCCCTATGTCTGGTGTAATTCGAAATTTCATGTCTGGTTTTTGGTGGGAGGAAATGTAGTATTCCCTGTTCATGCACTTGTATGGGCCAATGTCAGTATGATTGGACGCCTGAATAGCTGTTCTCCTTTGCGTCTAAATTTTCACTGGAACTCAGACCCGTGACTTTATGTCATTCTCTGTGTTTTATGTTTGCGTTGTGTGGCAGGGCTTGGGGCTTTCCCAGTGTGGTCTTTGCTTGTGTTCCGTGTACCAAAAATACCATTGGATAGTTAGTTTTTGGTACGCGTGTGGTGTGTGGTCATGGGTTCGAATCCGGTCGTCTGTAAAGACTTGGTGTGATTATTTTCGTGCCGCATTTAAAAATGGCACGTTCCCGTGGATGTGCAATGCGCATATGAAAGCATGCATACCTGTGTAGAGTTTGTATGTTTTTGATTTCCCCTTGTAGTGTAAGTTTGGAAGATATAGGGTCTCGAAATCGGGCGTGAATGATGCCGTGCGCTCTGCTCTGAGAGCTGTTGTCTGTAAGCGTGCAGTTTATCACTGAGGCCTGCGTTCTTGCTGAGTATGGCGGTATCGGATTGCAATGTCTTGCGCGTACGCTCGTTGCTTGTCTTGATAATGCTGTGTGTCCGGCACATGTGTTTTTAATCGCTTCCTCTCTGTGACTGTAATGAGTGCTTTTCGCATTGCGACAGAAAAGAGGGGAATTTGTGGTTTAACGTGACCGTATCTGGAGATCAGGAGCTCCGGGATTTCCGTTTTACTTGGAATCCAAACCACAGGCCATGGCATTTCACTTCGGAAATCTCATATGCGTTGGCCGTACTTGTAAAAGAACCTTCCATTGACTACATGTGTGTCCCCAGATTTTGTGTTAACTGTTTCGTTGTTCAAGTATGTTCTTTATCCCTGGAGAAAATGTCGTTGTACGCGAGTGTGTCTGGTCCGCTAGTCGCGTGTTTGGTGACCAGATGCCAGAGGCGATTGTATTGTTTTTCGTTTATGACCCGCTGTTAGTGGGACTGTCCCAATTTGTCTTAGCTTTCCCATTATTCTATCCTAGAACTGGATATTTACTCAACCTTATATTCCTGGTATTCAGAAGGTTGCGGGTTTGGAGACCGCCTTTTACCCAGAGTAATTGTTTCCGGCACCATGAAGGTTGTGTCTCCGGGACAGTTCTGGTGAGTGTTAGGATCGTATCCCGGTTCGGTCAGTGAGGTCTGAAGGCTATTTCTTGGCTTTCTTCTCACGTCTGCCCGTGGGATTACTTCCTTTCCTTTTGGCAGTATTTCCGCCTTTACGTGTACCTATGTCTAAAAATTATGTCGTGAACACTATAAAAAATGTTAAAAAAAAAATGTGCTTGGGACCTGAGTGTAGTATTTACCATTTTGGTAACGTGAGTACTACCGTAAACTGGTTACGTCTCAGGGGAATCTACCGACACTGTCTAGTACACATTAGGAAGGCCATTGCAAGACGTAATTGACACACTTGTATCCACGTCAGGAGCAAAGCCAGTGCACTATGGGAGTCAAACCTGCCCTTCAAAGTAATTGTAACTCACCCCAATGACAGTGTCCCGTCCCGGTGTGCAATTGGGCTTTTCAGTTGGCTAAAGCACACCTCACCAAATTTTTGAAGTTAGTTTGAGAGTCTTAATTCCTGCCACACTTACGGCTTTCGCCCGCAACAGGAGGATCTATCAAACTGTGGAACCCTAACATAGAACGTTTAGTCATTTCTATTTAGAAAGACTCACTTAAGTTTTATGCTGTGATTTTATGCTTAAGTTGTGTTCAAAATATCTCTTTTTCGGCCTGAAGCCTGCTTGGCTTCCACTTGGCTTAGCATATTAGAGACTTTACGTTATGGCGTTAATCACTTCGCCCAATAACCATTGATGGCCTGAGAAGAAAAATGCCATGGTTCCGAAAAAAAAACTGGAAGGATTTAGAATTGTTCCTTCTAATTTGGCTATATTGCACTGTATATACATAAAATAAGAACGAAAAATATGCAATTTTATGTTTATTATTTACTTGTTGGACCATTTTCTCATCGCCCCCCGTGTGAAAGAACTTATGTGGCCTATAATGTTGGTGTTAGCGATGTTAGTTTATTTCTGTGGCCCTGGTGGAAGTCGTTATCCTCTTTCGAGCTTCAGTGCTCAGAAAGGTGAAGGGTTTTGCCCTGTTATTAGATTATAGGCCTTTGGAATCCACTGGGGTGTTCCTTTGCTACCTTCCGGCGGAATTTCTAGCAAAGTAAGCTTTGGCCTACTTCCACCGTAGCGCGTGTCTATAGGTTTAAATGTACCTGTATTCGAGGGTCTAATTGCGCTTGGCGCTGCCCTAGTAGATTTTACGGGAGTGTGGATATATTTGACTGCGTGGTTTTGTGGGGTAGGTGAGAACACCTTTCCTAATCCCCGTGTACTGTGTGGTAATGCCTGGTCAAAATGTTCGTGCGTATATCGTGCATCCTGAGGGACTAATACCGGCGTTCGCCTTTGTTCTGGCAAATTTGCCCTTTGAACTGGCGGTAAAGGTCGCTTAATGGCTTGTGTCTGGCCTAGCAATGTGGTGGCGTGTAGTCTGACCGCTTTTCGGCCTGTAGCCACGGCCGACTCCTGCCAATGTGTTAGCCTATCTGTGTACGTGTATATAGGCTTTATGTACTGTAGGGCGGGCTCTATGTCGTCAGCCCATGACGTGGTTATGTCCCTTTGTTTCCCTGTCATATCGTGTGTGTTTAATGGCCCTGGCTTCAACTCCCTCTCGTCCCTCTGTTCCGAGGGGATTGTTCTAGGCTCTGCCCGTCGGTTTGGCAAAATTGCCTTCCGATCCGGAGCTGAAGGACGTGTGTTTGTGTTAGGTTTATTCTGCAGTAAGTTGGAGCCTAACCTGGCCGTCTTCTTGACTGTGGCCACGGCGAACTCCTTCCATTCTGTGGCAGTACGTGGCGAGAGGGACATCCTCGCAAATTGTCGAGTCAGCGTATCCACGCTTATGTCCTCTCTCGGGTGGGCTGGTGGCCCTACCATGAACTCAAAAATGGCCTTGTTGGCCTGGAGCTCACGGTATTTGTCCCAAATTTGGGTGTACTGCCTTATTGAGGCATATGGCCCGTTTGCAAATTACTGTATTAGTGTATTAATGTTTCTGTGCTCTGTATAGTTTTGTGGCCGCTAATTGGAGAAGCGCTTGGACGCGAATTAGCTCCTTGTATTGGGCGTGTAAACTTGTGTAGTGCACCCTCATTCTCTCGAGGGTTGCATTATCTATTACGGGACCATGTGTGGTAGTTAATTGTTGGTATATTCTGTTTCTTTGTATATGGAACCTATTGAGGTGTTCATGTATGTGATTCAAGAGTGTATGTGCGCATCTTAATCGCGCTGTCCTATCCTCTGACGGGGTGTATGGCTGTTTGCCCTGTATTGCCCCGATTTTTGTTTGGAGTGCCCGTATTTGTGTTTGCCGGCTTTGTATGTGCCCTTGGCATCTGAACAATAATGTTAATAATACTGGCGTACCCCTATGGCCTCTATGGCTTGCAATCTCTGCATGAGGTGCCATTCTGACTGAAATGTATGGGCCTACAATAAGAATAATAATTTAAAAAAAATCTGTGCGTGTTTGACAGTGTATTCTTATATTTCTTTGATTCTGTATGGGGCTAGGGGGTTGGTTTATTAAGAATTTCCCCTGTGTAGCTAGTTTGGAGCACACAAAAAAAATGGTGCTTTTTGTCTGGGGGAAAAATTTTCTCACTATTTGCTTGGCTTTTTGCGGTACGGAAGGGGTCGTTTTACCTACGAGGGCTCGTTGGTTGAGTCCCTTTTCTCTATGCGTAGGCTGGCGCCTCCACCAGTGTTTTAGATCCCTTATTTGGGGGTGGATCTAAAAGGGAGAGTTGTTGTACTAATTTATAAAGTGGTGCCTAAAAGGGTAGCTTCCCTTGTCAGGGTAAGCTGACCAGTGTAGAGTGTTGTGGTGTGCTAGGAACTAGGGGGCGTTCCTATGAATAATGTAATAGTGTTTGGAGGGATGGGACCCACTGCAAAGGGTCGTTGTGCTGGTCGCTCAGCTCAGCTGACTGCTTATTATGTAACTGACTCTGTTCGTATCAGCCGAGTGGCACGCGCTGCTTGCTGGCAGCCGAGCCGGCTCGAGAGACACAAAGGTACCTGAGTTAGCGCTAATGGCTTACCGTCTGTCACGTCTTTACGTGACGGGAATAAGGAAGGGCGTTGGGATGTAAAGAGGCGTATAACAGTAATGCTAGTGTAGAGTGTGGACCAAGTGTTTTATTGGTCTGTGATTCTTTGTGTGAGTCCCTTGTAGGGAATGAAATTACGTTCACAATGTGTACAAGTGGTGTGTTACGGGTTACAAAAATAGGAACTCTGAACACGATTGACTGACTCACCTCGGTTGACACCAGCGTAGCCTCCGGCTGTCTTGATGAAGCACTGACAATGAAGAGATCCTTTGACCTCCTTAGGACGCCTTCTTATACCTTTTGACGTCCTGCTGTCAGCATTGTGTTGGCATGCTGCCCCAGTTAGTACTATGTCGCTGAGTGTAATGATTACGTAAGGCTTGAGCTGCTTTATGGAGTAGCAAGCTGTCCTTACAGTATTAATGGATGTTGCCCCGACCTTCCAAGGGTTGCCATTTTAGGGGATTTAGCCAGATGCTGGGGGGATGGTCTCCAAGGGGTGCATACCCCTGGGATGCTGTACACATTGTTCTAGTTATGATGATATCGATTCAACGGGGGCGGTTTCGGTGGCATGCTGAGCTTCTATGCCCAAGGTCGCTGGTTCAAACCCAGCCGAAGTCGTCGGATTTTTTAAGAGCGTTAAGAATCCCTCAGTATGCCTTCCTTCGGAGGGGCAGTAAAGCCGACGGGCCCATGTCATAGAATTATGTCATTTAAAATAACCTTCCACTAACTACAATTGTGTGAAGCTAAATGTGTAAGTTAGATTTGATTAACACTCTCTAAGTTCCAACGTTCGTCGCCAGGTGCCAGTTGCGGTGGCATCTAGTAACCAAGTTCACACCGAGGTGTCGTTGACTGTAGCACTTGGTAGCTAAAGTAGGAATTACTTAAAATTGATCGTCTGTAGACCTTCCCTGAATTACAAATAACACACACTTATACAGCCATCACAATTAACACCGGTTATCAGACAGATTCTACTCACACCCAAAGTACACGGGGCTACATGACCGCGTTGTCGCAGCCCCTAAACTGAGGAACGAACCAACCAGATTCAACAGGTAAATGCCTGAAAAAATCTCATTTCAATTTAAAAAGAATGTTTTTAAACAAAACACCACCCAAGCTGACCTGTGTCTGGTAATGAGCTGTCCGGGCACGCCTATTTGTCGGGCGAACGCCTCAGTTCACACCAATGGGCCAGGTTTATTCGCTTCAATGGGAGCAAATCAACTGGTGCTCGTACATCACCACACAATGTCAGGTACAGTTTAACTCTCGCCCACTTCGAAATCAATGGATGTGTTTGTCCAGCTATAATAGGCACGAGTCCAGCAACAACGTGGGACTAGGACGAGATATAACGTTGTTGTTTATTTCGATCACGGGTTTTGCAACATCGTGGTCACGTAGCCCCGTGTTGATGGGTGTGTGTGTGTGTTTCTCTGTGTGTGGTGGTGATCATTCTCTTGAGGGACTTAACACAACAAAACAACAATTACTAACTCCAGTGTACATTGACTGAAAAAACTTGTTTTTTTACGAAAATTGATTTTTTGTCTTCTTAATATTTTGTTTGTTATTATAATTATTAACTTATTTTTTAATGTTTTGTTTGTTTTATTATTTAGGTCTTTTTTAATATTTCGCTTCCACCTCAAAACTTAAGTATACATTCAAAATGTGTATAATTTAATCTGTGTTAAGAGGGGCAGATGACTTCGTAGTTCCGCTCCTTTAAGCCTCAATAAGTAACTATTTTCGGTGTTTTCACATTTAGGTTTTCACCTCAAAATTTAAATATAGCCTATATTCCAAATTTGTATATTTTATTCTGTGTTATGAGGGGCAGATGACCTCGTAGTTCCGCCCCTTAAGACAACAATAACTAACATCTACGAGGAGTGATCGGAAACTAAGGAGCTTCATATATTATAGAGAAATTAGTAGTGTGTGCTAATTCGAATACATACGTTTGGTAACTGTGCAGAGTTTCAGCCACCTGCCACCTACAGCGCTAGTTGTACGTGAACTACTAATGGCGACTCGTTTGGAAAACTAATCTCGCGAAGAGATCCCATCAGTTATTCGATTTCTGTGGGCGAAACATGTAACCGCGGTCAAGACTTCTCACCGAGGGCGTCATCTTCCTTTATGACGACGCACGACCTCATACAACCCAGAAGACCACCATGCTGTTATAGCAGTTTCGCTGGGAAATCATTAATCACCCTCCCTACACCCTGACCTCGCTCTAAGCGACTTTCACCTGTTTCGTCACTTGTCGACCTCCTAGGTCAGGCTGTTCCAGCCGAGCAGCTCGTGAATGAGCAGAGGAGTACTCGTGAGTAAACCTGCAACATGCAATACAGCTCTACTGTGGGGGCTGCCGTCACTGTGCGTGGGCTGCATCAAGACTGGCAGCAAACGCATGGACTTGTGTTATGACCTTCGCCCAGTGACGTATTGGCTATCACCCCCAGTCCTCTCCAACCGTGCTCCGAGCAACACTGCTGAGTACTCGCGTGTACGCATACTCAAACTCATGGATTTGGAACAGCCTGACCTAGGTGCTCCTTCGATTCGCTTCAGACGAGTTGGTTGGTTGGTTCCTCAGATTAGGGGCTGCGACAACGCAGTCATGTAGCCCCGTGTACTTTGGGTGTGTGTAGAATCTGTTTGATAACCGGTGTCAATTGTGATAGCTGTAATAGTGTGTGTATCTGCTTTAATTCAAGTAAAGACTGCAGACATTGATTTTTTTTTTCAAGTAGTTCCTACTTTTGTCGTCAAACGCCCCCGTCAACCATACTAGTTCAGAACTTGGTTACCAGATACCACCGCATTCGTCTCTTGACGACGAACGTAGGAACCTAAGAGCATTAGTCAAATGTTTAACCTATAATTTATCTTCACACAGGTTTAATTAGTGGAAAGTTCTTTAACATGCCATAAATCTATGACATGGGACCGCCGGCTTTACTTCCCCTCCAAAGAAAGGCATACTGAGGGATTTTTAATGCTCTTTAAAAAAATCTGACGACTTCGGCCGGGTTTGAACCCGCGATCTTGGGCATAGAAACTCAGCATGCTACCAACTACACCACCGAAGCCGCTTCTTCGGACAAGGAGGTGAAATAATACGGGAATATTCAAACTCGTCCCAAGAAGCGAAGATGACTATGTCGAAAAAAATAACCCAAGGGCACAATATATACTATCAGTTGGCTGTATTGGATTCATGAAATGAAAAGTACACGTTTCACCGCAGTCACCTTAGTTTCTGATTACCCCTCGTATGTTATCGTCCCCTGAATGTTTGGGTGATAGCAAAATGAATATGAAGGGGAAACTATAACTAAAACTAACTACTGACACACTGGAAGGACAAATGGAAAACAAAAAAAGAAATAAGATAAATAATAGACAGGAGAAAAAGAAATGTCCTCAACTCTCGAAGAATGAGGGTAACAGGAAAGATGTAACAAGGGCCATTTAAGGCATGATTACAAGAAATAAAAACTTAATTTTGAAATTTCGCACAGCCGCCATCTTGAGGTTATTTAAACATTTGAACGAAATTAGATGCTAGTGCATTACAGTGTGTATAAACATTTACTGTACCACATTTCACTGCACTCAAGATGGTTAAATCGCGAGAAATGTCTATTAAAATGTTTCAATTTTGCTTGGCCGCTATGTTCGTTTTGTAGTTCACAGGTTTTTGAAAGTTACATAGATGACCTTGTAGGAGTTCCCTTTATCACCATACAAAATTTCAGGGTGATATCAGTAATAGTTTCGGAGATAAAGAATGCTGGTGAAATATTTCGCACAGCCGCCATCTTGAGGGTATGTAAACAATTGACCTACATTAGATGCCAATCAATGCATTACAGTATATAAACATTTTCTGTACCAGGTTTAATTGCGTTTGGATGGTCAAATCGCGAGAAAAGTCTATTTAAAAGCTTCAACTTCGCTTGGCCGCCATGTTGGTTTTGTAGTTAGCAGATTTTTGAAAGTCTCATTGGCGAACTTCTAGTGGTGACCTTCATCACCGTGCAATTTTTCAGGGTGATATCAGTAATAGTTTCGGAGATAAAGAATGGCAGTGAACTATTTCGCACAGCCGCCATGAGGATTGGTGAGACATAATAAGATTTGAAGGGCATGGTCGGGGTCGGCCGAAATAGTACTATGACCTTACCGAGTTTCATTGAAATCGCTCAAGCCGTTTAGAAGTTATTAGGAGGGACACACATACGCTCACACGGTCAAAAGGTGATCTCATAACCTTTTTTTTTTTGTTTGCATAAAATTAAAAAAGGCTAAAAAGATGGGTCAATTCTTCGTGTTTATTGCTTAGGAAAATGTTTCATTATTGAGCTTCGCGCTTGTCCGATACGTGCCGTAATTTCCTGGCTACGGTGTACATTAGGTCTATTACTCATTCAGACGGCAACCAATATGCTTTTATCGCCGGACACGCTTATCTTCTCATCACCAAGCGTTAGTTGCATATGGATGTTCCTTTCCTTTCATCTTCTTAAGCAGACTGAGGAGCATGCATAGTCGATGTCCAAAATGACGAATACTGTGTTACAGGCGCGTCTCCTGACTAAAATTATAGGGTGGGGAAGGTAACATTAATGTTGTTTTATAATAAACATTATTTTATATTTGGCATTTATTGTTGCCAATATTCCCATTTATCTTAACTACACACAACACATCATTTGAAACAAATTTTAGTAAATAGTTCATGCATTAAAAACTGAACTCACATGACTCCTTATTTGTAAATACATGTATGTATGTTCTCCACTCCAGTGCTTGGTTGAAGCAACTTTATCAGTCACCTTGGTTAATAATAATAATAATAAGTGTGGCGGGTGCAAGCTTTGTTATTGGGCGCCTAGAGGGCAGCTTGCATGTCAAATTGTGTCGGTCCTTGGAGCGCTATGAAAGTCAATGAGGTTAGATATCTAAGCTCCTTGACACTATAGCGCTTTCTAGTAGAGAAAGGAGGAACTTTGTGTTGGCGGAAAATCCCGAGATGAATTTAGCCATTATGAACACGGCCTACTGAATTCAAATGAGTTCTTTAACATGCCAACATCGTATGACATGCGTGCCGATATTTTTGTCGCCTTTCAAAACTCACTCACCACGGCCAGGAGCAAACCTGAAAGCTTAGGGTTGGTTATTTTATTTATTTATCGTATGGCTTTTAGTGCCGGAAGTGTCCGAGGACATGTTCGGCTCGCCTGAGTTTGAAGCTGCTTCCAGCGGACACCCTTAGGGTGAACTACAAGTTCCGTTCAATTTCAAGTAGTTCCAACTTTCGCTACCAGATATCAATGAAACCTAGTGGTGAACGTTGGAACTTTGATAGAGCGTTCCGACGAAATCTAACCTAACAATTTAGCTTCACACTTGTTAAGTCTGTGGAAGGATCTTTTACATGCCATAAATCTAAGACATGGGACCGCCGGCTTTACTTCCACTCCGAAGGAAGGCATACTGAGGGATATTTAACGCTCTTAAAAAATCCGACGACTTCGGACGGGTTTGAACCCGCTATCTTGGGCACAGCAGTTCAGAATGCTACTACACGATAACCACTCATCTACCTTGGTTTATGAGGTCTTTCTAACTTTGTGTTCAGAAGTATAGAACAAAACAAGATGTTCAGCAAAGAACATATAGCCTACTTTCTCCTAAATGTATGGGTATATTTATGACTCTTTGTCCTCATCCCTAAAACCACCTCTACCACCATGTAGTGTTTGTTTTCTTTTATATTGATAATTCGCCTGTAAGTGTCAAAATCAATATTATATACTTTATGATGATTGAATAACAAAACTACTAACTTATTGTAATGCATTCACGTCCGTTGATCTCTATATTAAGCCAGCCTGCAAACTTAAGGATCTATCGTTTTGGGTACCTTCCCCTTAAAAAATCCGCGCCAATCACAGTAGGTTGGTGCTGCGACCTAGCAGTGAATTCATATTTATCTAGTACGCCTCTGGGTGTTCAACGAGTAGGCAGTTTAAAGTAGCCAGGAGGGAGGCGATCCAACTGGCAGTGTTTAATGATAGAGCGTAGAGTCACTCGTCCTGCTAGAAGGACCTTCCGGAAGTACTTTTGTACACAGCGGTGCGTCCTTCCAGCAGGACTTTGGACCCTTATGGCAAATGTTTGAACTGGCCTTCCAGCAGGACGCGTCCTTCCGGCAGTACTTTGGGTTATCAGAGCGTAATAATATTGCAGTTCTGGTACTGGGCAAACAATAAAAGTCTGTAAATATTCTAAAATATTCAATATGACTCATATTGACTAATACAATAACTGTCTCTTAACAACATATTGACTCTAAAATATATAAACGTATAAAGTATAAACGTGTTTTCTTATAGTACAGAGACTAAATAAATGTATGAGCGACGGCGCGTCCATCACTCGAGAATAAATAAATAAAAAAAAGCCTAGTTGTGTTTTTGTCAATATCCCACTGCACAGTTGCACAACTACACGTAATTTAAACTACAGTACCATGACATTTACTGATATCATAATTACTAGCAAATAACGAGCGACTCCATGCATCTCCGCTGTTTGGAGCATCGAAATAGGTAGCAAAAACATAAACACAGTCACCATTACGTATAATCGCCGCCATTACTGAACGGTCAGAGCTACCAACTTCAGACTTGCATGCGCTGATTCGTTACATTTCCCTCTATATAATGGAAAAAAGAACGGTCCTGCCAGCAGGACGCTTCGTCCTCATATATGCAATTGAATTACGTACTCAAATGAGGGCCTAACTTCCTGCCGGCAGTGCCTTGTACGTTCTATCATTAAAGGTAATCGGAGCGCGATCGTGGCTAATAGTCGAACTACCAGTATTACAAAATTGCCATACTTTAGGAGGCCAGGTATTGACACAGCGGTATATTTGGAACAATACTACCCACATAACCCACAAGAGGACAGCACCGTACAGAGACATTAAGAAGGCTGTGGTTGATAACAACGTGTATCTAATTCTTCTATTCTCCTTTTCGTAATGTCGTCTGTTTATGTGCAATGCTGGGACTGTGATTTTATTAATAAACGAGTGTATACATTAGCCTCCCCTTTGAGCTAAATGACATTTTATTCAGTATCTGTGAAAAGAGCTTGTGCACATCATTTGTAAAAGAATTCAAGAAAAAAAAAGTCAACTGTAGCAGTATTCGATCCCCAGTCAACTGCGTGACAGGCTAACACGCTAGCCCAGAGCTAAACATATCCGTAACATCACGGCGATCTTAACTGATATATTAGATTCAACCTGTTGGCAAATAATGACTTGAAATAAACTATTTCTTCACTGCAGTACATCTTCATTATAGATCATTTCATACAAAGTTTATATTATTGTATCAGTAGGGTATATCGCATACAACATACTAAAACTACTGAAATATAAGACAGGCTCATGAGGACAGCTGCCATCTTGTCGTGTGGCAGGTACAGCTCAGCTCTTTTAAGCCAGTCATACAGAATAATATTATAATATTAAATTATAATAAATAACGGATCACGACCTTCAGGATAGCTTAAACCACCCTAGGCTTGATAATCTGAATTGGTGGGTCTTAAGCTATTGATTATAATGGTTGCATAATTCACACAGCCACCATCCTGAAATGGCAAGGCCGATGACCTTGAAGTTTGGGTGAAAGACGCGTCCTATATAAAGGTATGTTGTCACCAAATTTGGTAGAGATCGGATGATTAGTTTAGCCGTAATTTGAGTTTACGTTTTGAACGTTTGAGTGGCCGCCATTCAGTTTTGGTAAAGATGGCGGCGATATAAAGTATGGCACTGAGGAGCTACCTCTGTACCAAATTTCGTTCAATTCGGTTTCACCGTATTTGAATTGATAGGGGGGACAGACATTCAGAGTACACTCACTCACTCACTCACACACACACACACACACACACACACACACACACACACACACACACACACACATACACACAGACAGACACACAATTTTTCGCCCTGTGTTGATCTCATAAGTCTACTTTCATTTTTTGCAAAAATTGAAAGTAGGCTAATAGATGTGTTAATAATTATTACTCCACTTCATTTATATTTCTATGTCGCACACAATCAGCATATTAAATAACTACGTACAGTTCCACAATAGTACACTATGCAACTCGCCTATAATGGTAATTAAGACACTCATATGGAAATTATAAAACTCGCCTCGCTCATCTTATAAACATACTCGTGTCTTAATTGCCATTATAGGCGAGTTGTATACGACTGTTTATGTTCGACGATAATTATAACTTTATTTTATGTTTGAGCATAAATATTCATAAATATCTGTCGAGATTCCTCCTGTTTCGTTTACTGAACAGAATGCATGGGACACAGTTAATACATTGTATTTGATCACGGCCTCCTTTGACTGAGATATAATTAATTTTGACTTGTCACCAAAGGCGATACGAGAGGTCTTTTACGAGCCAACATCGTACCACTCGGGAGTTTCGTGGATTTTTGCCACCCTACAAAAATGTGACTTCCTTGGCTGGGAATCGAACGCACAGCCTTGGAGTCATAAAAAGGACACTTTACTACTGACCCACCAAGAAAACTATTGTATTTAATTACATTGTATTAACTTCCGTTTCGCAAATTTACTTTCTTAAACAAAATATTGACAAAAGATGTATTTCCTGGTTTATTTTTACAAGCATATTGTTGTCGTGTTTTACTTTTAACAGTCATTAATGATTAACGTTAACTTAAATGTTCATTTTCCCAAAGGTGTATAGAATGTGATTCTATAATATTATTGATCAATGTTTGGTATTAATGGCATAACAGCGTCAAGAATGTGGATCTATTCGGATGGCATTTTTGTCGATAATTTTGCAAAAGAGGATTTTCCTTTTAAGTACAAATGAAATGCATACTATATATTCCTTAAAGTAGTTTAAGTGATGACTCTCGTACTTATAAATTCCCAATTTCGTCTTCAGTCAACGACCAAAATGAGATCACAGCAAAAAGAAAACATACAATGAAAACAACAGTAGCGGATTTCTATTTTTCTTTCTTAAACACTATGTTCATTACGTGTGTTATCATTTTGAATTTTATTAAACGAACGGACAAGACAAGCCAAGCCAAATCTGCAACCTCTGGTAATTGCTGACAGCATTTCTTGGAGTGAAACTTAGCAAAAACGATGGGTCATTTCAATGGATATAGCTTTAGAACTATGCTAAACACGTTTGACCGGTAACATTCCTCTACAAATACAACAAGCGACTAAAGCTTAAACTTCTCTTCTTCAACTACTGCTGTAGAATCCGAGAACAATTTAATGAATTCCTTTGTTCGTAACGCGACAAGCATGCGATGTGATGCGAGTCGGGAATGTGCTGAGCACTGGCGACCTGCCTAGCCACTCTTTCTTAACTCCCCACCGCCCCCTCCAATCCACTGCGGGTAATTTACAGGCAACAAATACTCTTCAAAGGCAAAGACTTTGTCATTCATCGCCCTACCTGAATAAAAAGTTAGGACGATACAATACCAAAATTATAAATGACTGTCTTCATTTCTGGCGTGGCAATTTGGCTCAAATCCCAGTGCTTAGGCTACATTTAACGACAGAGAATCTCATTCTTCTTTCTGAGCGCTCTATCTCACTTCAACTTTTTCTTGGTTTTCATGTAGCTCGTTATGTGATTGTGAAGAAACTCTCAACGATTTGAACTTGGATTTTCTTCAGATGCAATTAACGGCTTGCACAGAAAGATGTTCAGAATCTTTAGTAAATTAAACATGCAGTATAAATGGGACATGAAAATGAACTTGTTAGCCCTGTTCCTTATTGAAAAGTCCTGAAAATTAAAAACCTTAAGTCAAAGCAAAATAACCAGCGATGGAGGAAGCAAAGAGGATATAAAAAAGTAGGTTAGCTCAAGCAAGGAAAGCATTTCTACAGAATAGGAATCTGTTGACATCGAATATAGATTTAGGTGTTAGGAAGTCATTTTTGAAGGACATCGTCTGGAGCGTGGCACTCTATGGAAGTGAAACTTGGACAATTGGTGCATCAAAAAAGAGGAGAATTGAAGCGTTTGACATGTGGTGTTCCAGGAGCATGATGAAGATCAGATAGGTGGATAGGGTTATTAACGAAGAGGTATTAAGACGAGTGGGAGAGGAGAGATGTTTCTGGCGACTGCTAATGAAGAGAAGAAATAGATTGGTAGGACACATACTCAGACACCCAGGAATAGCAAGCTTAGTTATGGAACGAAGGGTCGAGGAAAAGAACTGTAGGGTGTGGTAGCTATGTAGAGATGAAACGATTAGCTCAGGATAGGGAGGCATGGAAAGCTGCATCAAACCAGTCAAAAGACTGAAGACTCAAACAACAACAACTATTTATTGTACCGGATTCGGCCACATTGTGGGCTTCCCCAGCGCAAATAATGTGAATAAAGATGCAAGACTGGCAGTACATGAAAACATTTACCATAAAAGAAGGTTTTTCTGCAGCGTTTAGCTCCATTTTGGAATTTGTTAGGTCCGTATTGACAAATGACTAGTAACCCAAAATCAGAATACTTGTATTGACGGAGATTCCTTCTGATTTTGGGTTACTATAAAAGAAGGCTGTCCTCAATAATATTTCTAATAAATTAACAGTCTAAAAGCTAAAAAACTAAAAAAAAACATATACACTGAAAATTTAAAAAAAACTAGATCTGTTACAAAAACATGTTAACTCGAAAGAAAAAAATCTTGATATGAAACTGGCTTGAAGAAGGAAACAGTGATCTAGAAAAAAGATTACATATTATTTTGTTTGTTTTTTCTTCATACAGGCTTCTTCAAATTTGCACTTCATTATAACCATTCTGACAAATTCCATCTTAACCTCAAAATTTTTGTCTACATAACATCCACGTACGTTTTCTAAGGTTTATATATTTATCCCTTCTCCTTTATGACTTTCTAAAATTTGTTTCTCATTTCTATCTTAATTTCTTTCGAATTAACATATTTTTGGAACAGATCTGGTTTTAAAATTTTGAGTGTATGTGTTTTTTCGTTTTTTTTTAATTAGAAATATTTTTGAGAACAACCTTCTTATAAGGTAATCTTTTTCATGTACTGTAAATCTTGCTTCTCTATTCACATTATTTGCACTGAAGAAGGCCACAGTGTGGCCGAAATTGGTACTATAATTAGTACAAATTAATGCTGACTTAAGGTTATCAATCTTCAGAACTTATTATGCAGTATAAACTTGTGCGGAGGTAATACTGACGTAGTCTATTTTATGTTCGACGATGTCCAAATGTAAACATTATGTGTTAGAAATGAGGCTCATTATAACACAATTTTTCATTATGAAACAGTTTCTCCCACCAATCAGAGCTCAAGAAACAGTTGTGTGACCAATTACGTAAGGATATCTTCGCGCATGCGCTCAAAATCCAACATGTCTATACAAATTACCGACATGAAAAGTGGCCGTCCATAATGTTCGCGTATATACACTGGCGAAGATGAGACAAGAAATAGCACTGTACCTTAATATCCTAATATCCTTAAGATACTCATCGACACTACAGAAGACATTACATTACAAGTTATCTTATTTTCTTGAAATTGATATTAGTCTAATGATTCCAAGAATATAATCTAGTGGATTTTTGCACAAAAAAAATAAAATAAAAATTGGCGGGTATTTTTCAGAGATTAATTACAAAAATAACGTGCATTTTTAAGACTCGATATCTTCGCTCTTTTTCAACTTAATCGAGTCATTGTTGTTGCAAATTCATCTGCTGTATGTTCGGAATGTTGTATAGCAGAATCGTTTTTGTATCATTGATTGAGGCAAATATATTAGCTTTGTTTTACAATTTACGTTATTATGATTGAAGAAATAATAATTATGGGGGGCGCGACCCCTAATTTCAATTTAACAGCATCATTCTGATTTACAACATAGCTGCATTTTTTGTCTATATTTTAGTTTTTAAATGAATCAATTATCTGCATTCTACCAAAGTAAAGACAAATATTGAGAAAAATACAGGGAGAGAAAACGTAATTTAAAGTTGAGGTACACATTTAGAGTAAAGAGTCTTATTTTTCTACTCTTAAAAACTGCCTTTGTTTTGGATTTTAGGTCAATCTTGTGCATTACCCGACCCGTGATTATCTCCTACATTGTTTTAGTTCTGGAGTAGACTGTTTCAAAGCCAGATTAATGTGTGCTTTATCTGCTGCACCTATGCGTCAAAATGACAGTTGCTGAAATGCGTGCACAACGATCATTAAAGTGAATATAAATGAGCTAAACAACAATAAAACTAGTATAAACTACATATTTCTGGAAACTAGAGAGGACATACTTTCGAACGAGACAATTTAAAAAAATCGAAGATTTTCTTGAAAATGATTAATGAAGGGTCGATGAATACCATAATATCCAATTTCTACACAACGCATTGCTTTCAAACGACTTCGGTGACAATATTAGTCAATGCTATAGAGCTGGACGGTAGGCTGTAAACGATAGGTGTTCTGTGTTGGCAAGCAAAGTGAATGGTCTCTGCTTTCCGAGTGCCTTGTCCCACGCATGCGCTCTGTTAAGTCAGCAAAGCCAGCGAGCCCTGTTCACTAACTGAATTGACTGAATCCCACAGATATGTATGAATATTTGTGTTAAAACATAATATATATATTAGTCGTTTACCCTCCAGGTTGGTGGAACCCACGGACTCAGCGAGGGAACTCACCACTACCGCCTCTACGGGCAGTGTCCTAGAGCTGGGAACATCGAATCGGAAGGGATACAACTGGTGAGGTGGGATTGGCACCTCGCCCAGGCGGCCTCACCTGCAAAGCGAACAGGGGCCTCATGAGGGAAGGTAAGGGATGGTGAGGATGGATAGGCAAGGAAGAGGGAAGGAGGCGGCCGTGGCCTTGAAGAAGGTACCATCCCGGCATTTGCCCGAAGACGAAGTGGGAAACCACTGAAAACCACTTCGAGGATGGCTGAGGGGGGAATCGAACCCCCTCTACTCATTTGGGCCACCCGAGGCTGAGTAGACCCCGTTCCAGTCCTCGTACCACTTCTCAAATTTCGTGGCAGAGCCGGGAATAGAACCCAGGACCTCCAGGGCGGCAGCTAACCATGCTGACAGCTACGCTACGGAGGCGACTAAAATATAATAATAAAGTTATAATTATCGTCGAACATAAACAGTCGTATGCAACTCGCCTATAACGCTTACACTCGTTTTATAAACATACTCGTGTCTTAATTATTGCCATTATCGTCCAAGGAAGGTCTTGTTCTCGTAAACCTTTTCTTAATTTTTCCAGTCACGCCCTGCTATCAACATTGTAACCAAGACAATGCGGGAATCATTATCTCTCTGAATATATCGAAGTATTTACTTTTGTGAATAATTGGATTCATAACAAGTAATATTTCCACATATTGCAGTCAGTTGACTAAGCACACGTGTTATCTTTTTAATTCGTGTTTGTCGGGGCGTGGTGGCGCAGCTGTTGGCCTATCACCAAGGCGGACCGGGTTCGATTCCCGGTCAATGCATGTGAGATTTTCGAAGTGAAATGCCATGTCCTGTGGTTCGGATTCCACGTAAAAAGGAGGTCCCGTGGCTCATGATCACGAGATTAACGGTCGCGTTTAACTACAATCTTCCTTTTAAGTCGTGTTTGTTTACTTTCTTAATCGGAGCTAATTAAGTTGCATGGTGATAACTATGGCTATCTCTTTGACGAAGAAAAAATTATTAAGATATAGTTATAGGCTACGACAATAATATTAACATTTCCAATTTTAAAAAAATATCCCTAATGAAACAAACTATTCATTACAGTTTTTAGCATCTAATACGTTAAAAATATTTATACATGCTATGGAAAATTGTCAACATTTTATCTTAAAACTACAGGTAGGCCTAGGAGAATTTTATAAATAATTCTTCATTTCACCAAACTTGGCCATTTTTAACATAGGCCTAATAGCTTGGCATCAATGAAAACTGTTAAATAACGAGATTCACTGAGAATCGTAGTGACATTAACAAGGCAAGTTATACGAAGTAGGCTTGTAGCAAAAACATAATCATCATCAATCATCATATATCACTACATAGTATACAAAAACAAGTAGTTCCGAGAAAAGAACTATACAGCCTATTTCCATATATCCTACTTATGTTAACTGCCACTATCAACATACAAAATTTCAGTTTGATTGCTGTAATAGATTCG
Source organism: Meconema thalassinum (assembly GCA_946902985.2). Taxonomy (NCBI): domain Eukaryota; kingdom Metazoa; phylum Arthropoda; class Insecta; order Orthoptera; family Tettigoniidae; genus Meconema; species Meconema thalassinum. The sequence goes on along the minus strand of OX336393.1, from coordinate 284,694,031 downwards.
TAGATATTGAAAACCGACTAAATATTTCGGATGGTCGCCATGTTGGATTTTATATATGTATGTCCAAAAGTTATGTACTGTTACATGAAGATTATTGTGTACGTGTAGCATTCAAACTTCAATCGCATGATTAGGACACAAGAAGTAACAAGGAGATTTTAAAATTTCGCACAGTTGCCATCTTGTGGTTATGGAAACAATTGAAATAAATTAGATGCCAGTGGATTAACATTTGTAGAAGGATTTACTGTACCACATTTCATTGCGTTTGGAACATTAAATCGCGAGTAAGGTCTATTTAAAATTTTCAAATTCGCTTGGCCGCCATCTTCGTTTTGTAGTTAACCGGTTTCTGAAAGTCTTATAGATGAACTTCCAGTAGTGCTCTTTATCTCCGTACAAAATTTCAGGGTGATACCACTAATAGTTTCAGAGATATAGAATGCCGGTGAAATATTTCGCACATCCGCCATCTTGTGGTTATGTAAACAATTGAACGAAGTTAGATGTCGGTGCATTACAATGTGTATAAACATATCTTGTACCAAGTTTTATTGCGTTTGGTTGATTAAATCGCGAGAAACGTCTATTTAAAAGTCGCAAATTCGCGTGGCTGCCATGTTGGTTTTGTAGTTACCAGTTTTTCAAAAGTTACATAGGTGAACTTCTAGTAGTTCCCTTTATCACCGTAAAAAATCCAGGGTGATATCGGGAATAGTTTCGCAGATATCGGATGCTGGTGAAATATTTCGCACAACCGCCATGTTGGATTGGTGAGACGTAACAAAATTTGAAGGGCACGGTCGGGGTCGTTCGGAATAGTGCTATGAACTTACCGACTTATATTGAAATCGCTCCAGCCGTTTAGAAGTTATTAGAGGGGGACACACACACACGCCTCACACACACACACACACACACGGACAAAAGGTGATCTCATGAGCTTTTTTTTTTTAATAGACTAAAAATCCCTGATTTTTGGATGCAATGGGTAATCTCGAGAACCACTGGATGGATTTTGATTCGTATTTCACCATTCTGTGAAGGATTTCTCGAGGGAGGTTCCTGTAAAACAAAACAAAAACATAAAACATTCATTTATGACCAAAGGAAGCCGAGCAGTAACGGTTTCAGTGAATCGAGTTGAAGAAAAACCTGCCGTCCATGCACCTCTTAAACTTACGCTGGGTAAACCTGTAAAAATAGGACCCCTTAGTTCCTCCCCTTAAAACAACAATAACTAAATAACGTTAAACATATCTATATACTAGGAGTGTAAGAATTGTTCAGCATGAAAACTTCTACAGAAAATTCCGCGACAGCATAGGTCTATATTTAATACATAGCCTACTATAATACGTGTTTTTACGTTTTCATTTCTTCCAACAATCTCCATTCAGTAGAAATGTAAATTACTAACTTCGGAGCGAGCCTATCACCCCAGCTTCGACCAGCATCAAATTGTCGGGTTGTGTCGAGTTAAGACTTCAGAGAAGAGTATACGTGTTTGGAGTTTCGCTGTTCACCTCGGATTTTCCGAATTGCGTCTGGAACCTGCCGTCCATGTGCCTTTTAAGCTTACGCTGGGTAAACCGTTGAAGATACCGGGCGAAGCCGAGGCAGATTGTTAGTAGTCCTATAAAACACTAAGGTGTACTACAGCCATCATTGACACAAGTTATCAGACTGATTCCACACACACCTTAGTACACGGGGCTGGGTAACCACGTTGTTGCAAAGCCGCTAAGTGAATCAACAACAGCAACAACAACAACTACTCTTTCTCCACTACGCCACTGCATTCTCACCAAAGGAATGCATGTACCTTGGTGATCATCACAGGAGTTAAACAACACGCAATCTCAATTGCTGCTAGGACTCCCCCACCTGTTCATTACAGTCGCAAATTTCAGTTAATTTAAAGTGAGTTAATCTGCACGACACAGCTATTTCCCCCTTGCTTGCTGTTCGGTACCGCCATAAGTTTTAGTACCAACTTTGTAAAAACAACATTCTGTAACGCGTTGTATGGTATGGTGATACGTGTGGGAATTATTATTATTTATATATTTAAGCTGTTTAAACCCATAGGATCTCATAAAACAAAATATACAGTATTGATCTGCTGCCGTTTTTCTTGGCCTTCTAAAACTCCTTCGTCGTTTCGCTATGACGAACTCGACGTTCCTCCATCCATCCCTGATCTCCTTGGTCGATCTTCAGGCGTAACTTCCCAACTGTGGATCTTATCGTTTCGCTATGACGAACTCGACGTTCCTCCATCCATCCCTGATCTCCTTGGTCGATCTTCAGGCGTAACTTCCCAACTGTGGATCTTATGTCTGAAAGTCATTCTATCTTCGATGTCTGTTGGTGTGATATTGGCAATTCTGAGATCAATTTGGACCTGTGTAACCCAGACTGTCACTTTAAGTTTTCTTAAGTATGTCAGAATTCTCTTTGTTATTCGGTCGTCATTCAAGTCTTGATGTGACCGTAAAATCTCAGTTGTCGTTTGCGGAAATCTGTTACTTTATGTTACTTTACTCTCAGAACATTGTTTGGCAAATATGTGTCAACTAAACAGATTATAAGAATATAGAGCATAATCACCACCTTAAAGAAAACTATTTTCTCTAACTCAGTCCATACATTTTTGAACTAACCTAGTTGTCGCAATGATGACTGCTTTTTGCATTGACCTCTATACATTTGTGTCTACATCAAGTTCCTTCAACCCCTTAGTACAATGCCAGTGCTTGATATAACAATTGGTATGATCTTCACCTTTCTAATCTGCCATTGCTTCCTGATAGTCTCCACTAGGTCTTTATATTTGGAGATCTTTTCGTCATGCGTTGTTGCTATTGGGAATTGACACATCAATCACGATTGTTTCCTTCAGGCGCGGATCTAGAGTTTGGCTTGGGGGGGGGGGGCAGAGAATCGATCTAGAGTTTGCCTGGGGGGGGGGGGGGCAGAGAATCGAAATTGTTAAGAAAAATTTTATCACTAAAAACGCAATCACAAAATAACCAAACGTACAAAACTAGACCAATTTTTTTGCAAGCTTCATGGATAGAAATTTGATGCGTTTAGCACACCAAAAATATTCGTACAATTTGCAACGGCGTGTTTTGCGACTTTTACATCGAGCTTCGAGAAAACTATCAAGGTACGTTACAATTTCGGCAAGTCGAGTTGGTACCGACCAAGGGAGAAACTCACAGCTTAAATTGCCAACCAAGCTTGCAGTTTGGACGTCGGCAAAAAATTTTGGTGCGAAAAAAGCCCCAAATTCCTATCCGTGCATTGCTGCACATTCACCGTGACATCACTATAAACTTCGATTCGGTAATCACAAGGTTTGGTAAACAAAATAGACGAGTTGATTTTATTGTATAAATAATCGTTTTTATATAAGAGGTTTGAAGTTGTAAATATGTACAGTTGTAACAGAACATAATAATTCCAAAAACGATATTTCAGTATTGAATTTTAAAAAAAACTTTTTTTCAGTTAAAATTCGTTAAAATTTATTTGTCTGGTAATTGTGTTTTCGTTTTTTGCGTTTGAAAAAAAAAATTGGTCTCCGTTTGGGGGGGGGTTCATGACCCCCCCCCCCGACCCCCCCCCCCTGAATCCGCGCCTGGTTTCCTTAACCTTCTTATTGATTTTAGAACTTAACAGGTTAATTCTGGTTCCGTATTGATAAACTAATTAGTCTAAACAGGATGAAAGTTCCGCCTGATCAATACTTTATTAATAGACTTTTGACATACCATAACTCATATTAGGCGTAAATGTTTCAATCTTTCTTTATGGTGCACCATACAAGATTCTTTTGTAAGGGAATTTTAAGTGCTACGCAAAATATATCCTTGTATCGTTCTATCATAGCGGCTGATGAAGGGGCCAATAATAATATTTAGGCCTCGAAACATGTCCCATTAATGACCACCCAGTGATCTCTATTAATAGAGTATTGATCAGGCGGAACTTTCATCCTGTTTAGACTTCTTATTGATGACCTGGCCTGTTATGGCAGACTGTCCACTCGGTCAATATAGTACGATCCCAATCATCATCATCATCATCATTTAAAGACTAGTCCTTGTCGCTGCAACCACATTAGTCTCTCACTTGCTGAACATTTTAAGTCAGTATATTTTTTAAATTGAAGTCCCTGCATCACAGAATCCAGATGAGCCTTCCGCGGTCTTCCCCTTCCTTTCTTCCCCAGAACTTTTACTTCCAGTATGGTGGTCAGGTTAACTTAGAAATAACTTTCAAAATAGTAGTAGTTTACAGTTTGTTTATTTAACCAAAGTTTTCATTTTTTGGTCCTGCCAAGCTTACGCTTGTTGGCAGGTGCCAATCATAATTACATATATGTTAACAAACACAATTACATTCACACGTATAGCGTCCAATCTCTCACCTTCCAATTATTATATATAGTGCCGCTAATAATAATTCACAAAAAATATTCAATCACCTCATAGCTAGTAATTATGGTTAACAAGATTATATGTTAATACAATAAAGCAATTGGAGAAAATTAAAGTATTTTTTCTTCCTTCCTTCCTTCCTTAATAACTTACTATTTTACTATTTTAAAAACTTAACTTAAAACATAAAATTAAAACTTAAAATGCAAATGTTATTATCATGTTCATAGTCTATTACTTATTACTTATTAATTTCAGCTTATTTGCTACTTTGCAACACTTGCCAGAAACATTTCCCAGTGAAGTCTGATTGACCTGATGTTTAAGTGTAAAACTATCAATTTACATTGTGCTTTGCCAATACCTAATATGCATTCTGTCCAGTCATCCATACTGTCCAGTAACCTTTGATGGTTAAAATGATCATCAGAATCTATGAACTCCATGTTTTAGAACTAAAATTTTAAGATATTTACAATTATTTTCTTTTTATGATAAAACAAATAAGAGGTGGGTACCCTTTACATATGATCCTAAGTAGTTGTCCACTTAGTCTATGGAGTTGTAGTAGTAGTAGTAGTAGTAGTAGTAGTAGTAGTAGTAGTAGTAGTAGTAGTAGTAGTAGTTGTTGTTGTTGTTGTTGTTGTTGTTGTTGTTGTTTGAAAGGACAGAACTCATTATGTCGTAAGGTGTGGCCAACGAATTTTGCTCTCCTCTTTTCTATAATAGTGATCAATTTCCTTGTTTCCTCTACTTCCTTGAGGACCCATTCGTTAGTCTTTTTCTCCGTCCAGCTTATTTTCCGCATCCTTCTCCACAACCACATTTCCGCTGCTTCCAGGCGTTGTAGGCTATGTCCTGTTGCCTTAGAACCCAAGTTTCGCATCCGTATAACAAAACACTCCAGACAAATGTTTTGATAAACAATTTTCTTCTTTTAACGCTAATGTGCCTGCTTGTCAGAAGCTGTCTCCTATTGCTGAACGCCTGCTTAGCGAGGGCAATTCTCCTTTTGATTTCTGTGGTGCACCTATTATCGTCAGTGACAATGCTTCTTAAGTAGCAGAACTGACTGCACTGTTGAATGATTTCACCATTGATCTTGATGTTCGTTTGGATAGAGATGATATTATCATCATCATCATCATATTTATTTCCTTGTGGATATGGTGAGTCTATACAAGATACAGACTTCACAATCAAGTTCCTTATAATTATTACTGAGATAAAAATAACACTATGTAAAACAATTTTTGTCCTTGGAAAGTAAATGTTATTTTCTAATTGACCATGTCTGAAAAGAAGGGAGAAGCATAATTATTCATGTCAAACTTTTAGTTTGTAAGCAGGACATTGATATTTGTGACAATAACTTATTTTCATTTAATATGCCACTTCTATTAATCATATCTAGCAAGGAAACAAAGAAGGATAAATATTGTTACGCCTGTGAGTTTGTTTCATCGCTCGCCGCCTGAGTCACAACTGCCCCCGGGCTGGGCTGTGCTCTGCCTCAGTGTATTGCGTGCGCCTTATGCAACAGGACTACTAGGACAAAGGGATGGTCCAGAATATTCGTGACTCAGCCAGTGAAGGAAACCTCGAGAAGCCGTGAACCCTGGATGGGTCTAGAAGCATTTATTGAGTCACCGGCCTGCTATATAAGAGCGACCTGTCAAGCAGTGTTGTTGTGTTTTTCGAGCTAGTGCGAGCGTTTATCCTGAGCGACAGAAGTGTGGTGACTTGCGAAACTCTTAGTGAAGCCGATTCCCTTGACAGCGAGGGAGTGAGAAGCATACAGGGGACTGCCTGTGTTTTGAGCGAGTGTGATTTCACTGAGCGACAGAAGTATTGTGGCGAAGTGCCGCGCGCGTTACGAAATCCAGTGACATTGTTTCCCAGTTTGTGGACAGCGAAGCAGCGTGTAGCAGGTTATCGTAAGTAACTGTAGTTTGTGTACATAAGGAAGTGTTGCATGTAGTTCTGTCAAGGCCACCAGACTCATTAGGACGGATTAACTTCTATGGTCTGTTGATAAGTGAAAGGGGGCAAGAGCGCTCCATAAGGAAGAGACTTGAGGAAACTGGAGTAAGGTTCTAATTGCTTGTATTTGCTGATGAGTAGTGTATCTTTCTGGCCTCAATAAAGTTAATTATTTCTTTAAAAGAACAATCTGTGTTGTGCTTCAACCCACCGTAATCCAGTTAACAAAAGTGTCACTAGGGGGGTGGCACGTAACAATATTATGATGAATTCAATTAAAATATATGGGACATAGCATACCGGCATATATTTAGAAGTGTGTTGCTTTTCCACATGAGCAAAGCAAAGTTTATGGAACATGATGGCCATTTTCCATACTTTTGAGGCGTAAACAATCAGGAAATAACACTTCCAACACAAGGACAAACAAAAAGTTAATATTTGTTACATAGTGTAATCGGACAATGTGAAATGTATCGAGCAACACTGCCTTCTGCATTCTGGCGTCAGATGTTTCATTTTTAGTTCCTCCAAACTCGGTCCAGAGCCTTTGGAACCACTCACGTAGCTGACATCACCAATGGTAAAATTTTCACACAGTTTACTCACCCCATCTTCCTGATTTTTTTCCGTCAACGGTGCGTATTTTTGTTCACATTTTGTGCCCGAATGATCTTGAAGTTTTGGCTTAATGGTACCGCGATGTCTATCAGATAAAACTTTATTATTATTATTAATATCATTATTCGAGATATAGAAATACATGAACATGGTTCTATTAACATAAATACATAAATAGTCAACTCCTGTTAGCTGGCTTTATCCACATTGACCTCAACCGGTCTTCCAGCCTTAACCCTTTATGTTTTATTTGCATTTACTTAAATTTAACTATTTTAGCAGTTTTTTTTGTCGTTTACCCTCCAGGTTGGTGGAACCCACGGACTCGGCGAGGGAACTCATCACTACCGCCTCTACAGGGAAGGAGGCGACCGTGGCCTTGAAGAAGGTACCAACCCGGCATTTGCCCGAAGACGAAGTGGGAAACCACGGAAAACCACTTCGAGGATGGCTGAGGAGGAATCGAACCCCCTCTACTCATTTGGGCCACCCGAGGCTGAGTAGACCCCGTTCCAGTCCTCGTACCACTTTTCAAATTTCGTGGCAGAGCCGGGAATCGAACCCAGGACCTCCGGGGCGGCAGCTAACCATGCTGACCGCTACGCTACGGAGGCGACAGCAGTATTATTAATTTATTAATTTTATTTTGTGTTATCTGTTTAATGTTTATGTTTAAATGTTTTATTTTTATTTTATTTTTATATTATTTTTATGATCTTATTTTTATATAATTCTATTTAAAGGCTAAGCGTATTTAATTTTAACTGTAGTTTTATAAACGTATTATTTTTTATAACTTATTTGTCTTCAATTTTAATTTTAATTTATTTCCTGTTTTATTATTTACGATTTAATTCTTTTTGTTAAAAAAATAAAATTTCATAACCATCTCAGGTCAAGAAGATAAAACATATTAATTGGTTTTATGAAATACGAGCTGTACCCGGCATGCGTTGCAATGCCAATCAAAGAAAGTGTTGGCGTTGTAACTTTGTTGAAGTGCTTTTGGATTCCCAATATTTATTTATTTTCCGTTAACCACCTCTAAACTATTGTAAAATTGATTTACTATCTCAAAAAACAACAACATGGGAGCGTGCTCAACAACTCACCAAAGTTTCATCGCAATTAAATAAATGGCATATGAACGCATACGGGACATTGTTGAAAAGATTCGAGCGCCGTCACCCATTTGTTGAATATACTCGTACGCTATATATTGTAAAATGGATTTACTAAGTCAAAAACCTTCCCTGGCGTGTACACAACAACTCATGAACGTTTCATAGCAATCGGATGAATGGCATATGAACGCATGCGGGATTTTGTTTAAACGATTCACGCGCCTTCACTCATTTGTTGAATCTTCTTGAGCGCCACCCATTGAAAAACGGATTTACTAATTATTCATACACCTTCGCAGGACTGAACTCAACTCCCCAACGTTTTATCACAATCGGATGAATGGTATATGAACGCATACGGGATTTGGTTGAAACGATTTAAGCGCTGTCGCTCATTAGTTGAATGTACTCGTGCGCTACCAATTGTAAAATGGATTTACTAAATCAGAAATCTTTGTGGGAGTGGAAACAACATTTCTCTAAACTTTATTGCAATCGCATGAATGGTATATGAACACATACGATCTTTTTAACGATACGCGCGCCGTTACTCATTTGTTGAATCTACTCGTGCGCTACCTATAGTAAAAAGGATTTACTTAGTCAGAAACCTTTCCTGAAGTATGCACAACAATCCAACCAAAGATTCTTAGCAATCGGATGAATGGTAATTGAAAGCTACGTGACTTTGTTTAAGAGATTCGCGTGCCGTCGATCATTTGTTGAATCTACTTGTGCGATACCTAATGTAAAGTGGATGTACTAGCCCAGAAACCTTCCCTGAAGTGTACACAACATCTCACCCAAGTTTTATCGCTATCGGACGAATGGTATATGAACGCATACGGGACTTTGTTGAAACGCTTCGCGCGTCTTCGCTCATTTGTTGAATCTACTTGTGCGCTACCTATTGTAACATGGACTTACTAAGCCTGAAACTTTCATTGGAGTGTACACAACATCTCAACCAAGTTTAGTCGCTATCGGACGAATGGTATATGAACGCATACGGGACTATATTGAAACACTTCGGGCGTCGTCGCTCATTCGTTTAATCTACTTGTGCGATACCTATTGTAAAGTGCATTTACTAACCCAGAAACATTCCCTGAAGTGTACACATCTCACCCAAGTTTCATCGCTATCAGACGAATAGTATACCCTATGAACGCATACGGGACTTTGTTGAAACACTTCGCGCGTCGTCGCTCATTTGTTGAATCTACTCGTGCCCTACCTATCGTAAAGTGGATTTGCTAGGCCAGAAACCTTGCCTGAAGTGTACACAACCTCTCACCCAAGTTTCATCGCTATCGGAGGAATGGAATGTGAACGCATACAGGACTTGGTTGAAAAGCTTCGCCCGTCGTCGCTCATTTGTTGAATCTATTCGTGCGCTACCTATTGTTAAGTGGATCTACTCAGCCAAAAACCTTCCCTGATGTGTACACAACAACTCACCTAAGTTTAGTCGCTATCGGACGAATGTTATATGAACGCATACAGGACTATGTTGAAAAACTTCGCGCCTCATCGCTCATTTGTTTAATCTACTTGTGCGATACCTATTGTTAAGTGGATTTACTAACCCAGAAAGCTTCCCTGAAGTGTACACAACATCTCACGCAAGTTCCATCGCTATCAGATGAATAGTATATGAAGGCATACGGGATTTTATTGAAACGCTTCGCGCGTTGTCGCTCATTTGTTGAATCTACTCGTGCCCTACCTATCGTAAAGTGGATTTAATAAGCCAAAAACCTTGCCTGAAGTGTACACAACCACTCACCGAAGTTTCATCGCTACCGGACGAATGGTATGTGAACGCATACAGGACTTGGTTGAAACGCTTCGCCCGTCGTCGCTCATTTGTTGAATCTACTTGTCCGCAACCTATTGTTAAGTGGGTTTACTAAGCCAGAAACCTTCTCTGAAGTGTTCACAACATCTCACCCAAGTTTCATCGCTATCAGACGAATAGTATATGAACGCATACGGGACTTTGTTGAAACGCTTCGCGAGTCGTCGCTCATTAGTTGAATCTACTCGTGCGCTACCTATTAAACATGGATTTACTAAGCCAGACACCTTGCCCGTAGTGTACACAACCTCTCTCCCAAGTTTCATCGATATCGGACGAATGGTATGTGAACGCATACAGGACTTTGTTGAAACGCTTCGCCCATCATCGCTCATTTGTTGAATCTACTCGTGCGCTACCTATTGTTAAGTGGATTTACTAAGCCAGAAACCTTACCTGAAGAGTACAGAACATCTCACTCAGTTTCATCGCAATGGGATGAATGGCATATGAACGCATGTGGGACTTTCTTGAAACAAACGCACGCCATTTTGTTGAAGCTACTCGCACGCCATCTATTGTAAATTGGATTTACTACGCCTATAACTTTTCCGGGACTGTGCACAACAACTCACCAAAATTTGATCGCAATCGGATGAATTGTATATGAACGCATCGCCATTAAGCATTTGTTTAAACTACTCGCGCGCTATCCATTTTGAAACAGATTAACCATGCCTATAAACCTCCCGGAAGTGTTTACAACAACTCACCAAAATTTGATCGCAATCGGATGAATGGTTTATGAACGCATAAAAGATGAACACACAGACATTCCTTTTTATATAAGCTATATACTAGCTGACCCGGCAGACGTTGTCCTGCCAATCAAAGAAAGTGTTGTAACTTTGTTTCTCGAAGTGCTTTTGGATTACACAATATATTTTTTCAATTTCAGTTATCTGCCTCTAAACTATCGTGAAATGAATTAACTAATCTAGAAACATTCGTGGGAGCGTGCACAACAACTCTCCAAAGTTTCATCGCAATCGGATAAATGGCATATAACGCATACGGGATTTTGTTTAAATGATTCATGCGCTGTCACTCATTTGTTAAATCTACTCGAGCGCTACCTAGTGTAAAATGGATTTATTAAGCCAGAAACCTTCCGTTGGGTGTACACAACATCTCACCCAAGTTTCATCGTGATCGGACGAATGGTATTTGAACGCATACGGGACCTTATTGAAACGCTTCGCGCGTCGTCGCTCATTTGTTGAATCTACTCGTGCGCAACCTCCTGTGATATGGATTTACTAAGTTAGAAACCCTCACGTAAGTGTACACAACATCTCACCCAAGTTTCATTGCAATCGGATGAATGGTATATGAACGCATACGATGATGATGATGATGATGATGATGATGTTATTGGTTTTACGTCCCTTTTAACTGCCCTGGCTTTTAGAGACGCCGGGGTGCCGGAATTTTGCCCCGAAGGGGATCTTTAACGTGCCAGTAAATGTACTGGCACGGCTCCCTCGCATTTGCGCACCCTCAAATGCCAGCTGACTGCGCCAGGTTTCGAACCTGCAACCTTGGTCTCAGCAAGCGAGAACGTTACCCCTGAGCCACGCAGCCAGACATGAACGCATACGGGACTTCGTTTAAACGTTCGCGCGTCGTCGCTCATTTGTTAGCCTATTTTCAATTTTGAAAAAATAGGCTTATGAGATCACCTTTTGTCCGTGTGTGTGTGCGTGTGTGTGTGTGTGTGTGTGATTCGTGTGTGTGTCCCCCCCTAATAAAATCTAAACGGCAGGAGCGATTTCAATGAAACTCGGAAAGTTCATAGCACTATTCACGGCGACCTCGACCGTGCCCTTCAAATTTTGTTACGACTCACCAATCCAACATGGCGGCTGTGCGAAATATTTCACCAGCATTCAATATCTCCGAAACTATTACCGATATTACCCTGACATTTTCTATGGTGATAGAGGGAACTACTATAAGTTCACTTATGTGACTTTTGAAAACCTGGTAACTACAAAACCAACATGGCGGCCAAGCGAATTTGCGACTTTTAAATAGACGTTTCTCGCGATTTGACCAACCAAACGCAATGAAACTTGGTACAGTATATGTTTATATACATTGTAATGCACCGACATCTAACTTCGCTCAATTGTTTACATAATCACAAGATGGCGGATGTGCGAAATATTTCACCGGCATTCTATATCTCTGAAACTATTAGCGGTATCTCCCTAAAATTTTGTACGGAGATAAAGGGCACTACTGGAATTCATTCTATAAGATTTTCAAAAACCAGTTAACTACAAAACGAACATGGCGGCCAAGCGAATTTGAACATTTCAAATAGACCTTTCTCGCGATTTAATGTTCCAAGCGCACTGAAACCTGGTACAGGAAATATTTATACACATTGTAATCCACTGGTATCTAATTTAGTTCAATTGTTTACATAACCTCAAGATGGCGGCAGTGCGAATTTTAATATTAAGTTTTTATTTCTTGTGATGTAGTCATGCGATCGAAGTGAAAGTTTGAATAATGAACCTATGCAATAATTTTCCTTTAATGGTACATGACTCTATGGCCTATACATTTAACAATCCAACATGGCGACCATCCAAAATATTTAGACGATACTGAATATCTACGAATCTATTTTAGCAATCAAACTGCATTTTTTAATGTTCATAGGTGCTATGAACTTTAGTTGACCTATAGGACTTTAAATAACCTGGTGATCACAAATCCAACATGGCGGTGACGCGAATTATAAATATTCACATGGACGTTTCTCGCAATTTAACCATCCGCGTGCAGTGAAACTTGGTACAGTAAATCTTTATACGAATGTTAATCCACTGGCATCTAATTTATTTCAATTGTTTCCATAACCTCAAGATGGTAGCTGTGAATTTTTTTAAAATCTCCTTGTTTTTTCTTGTGTCTTAATTATGCGATTGAAGTTTGAATACTACACGTTCACAATAATCTGCATGTAACAGTAAACTCTAGGACCTACATATATAAAATCCAACATGGCGACCATCCGAAATATTTAGTCGGTTCTCAATATCTACGAATCTATTACAGCAATCAAACTGAAATTGTGTATGTTGATAGTGGCAATTAACATAAGTAGGATATATGAAAATAGGCTGTATAGTTCTTCACGGAACTACTTGTTGAATCTACACTCGCGCTACCTATTGTAAAATGGATTTACTAATCCAGAAGCCTCCCCTGGAGAGTACTCAACATCTCACCCAAGTTTCATCGCTATCGGACGAATGGTATTTGAACGCATACGGGACCTTGTTGAAACGCTTCGCACGTCGTCGCTCATTTGTTGAATCTACTCGTGCGCAACCTCCTGTGAAATGGATTTACTAAGTTAGAAACCTTCACGTAATTGTACACAACAATTCATCAAAGTCTCATCTCAATCGATGAATGGTATATAAAGTTATACGTGATTTTGTTGGAACGCTTCGTGCGTCGTCACTCATTGTTGAATCTAGTCGTGCGCTACCTATTATAAAATTGATTTACTAAGGCAGAAGCCTTCCCTGGAGTGTACACAACATCTCACTCAAGTTTCATCGCTATCGGTCGAATGGTATTTGAACGCATACGGGACCTTGTTGAAACGCTACGCGCGTCGTCGCTCATTCGTTGAATCTACTCGTGCTTAACCTCCTGTGAAATGGATTTACGTAAGTATACACAACAACTCATCAAAGTTTATAAACGTATACGGGATTTTGTTGCGCTACCCATTGTAAAATGAATTTACTAAGCCAGAAGCCTTCCTTGGAGTGTACACAACATCTCACCCAAGTTTCATCGCAATCGGATGAATGGTATATACACGCATACGGGACTTTGAAACGCTCTAACGTGCAGAGACAAACAGTAGAATTCGACATCACTGCCACATCTATCTATCTATATATATAAAGCTCAATGTTTGTCTGTCTGTCTGTCTGTCTGTTATGTATACAAATCCACACCGTTTCACCGATCTGAACCAAAATTTGTATACTTACCCTTCGGATCCCTGCGGGTAACCCTGTCCACTTGAAATTTCCGACAGACCACCCTATTCCCTGCATTTAGGCCCTTTGTCCCAAATCTACACCGTTTCACCGATCTCAACCAAAATTTGTATACTTACCCTATGTAACCCTGTGAATAACACTGTCCACTTGAAATTTCGGACAGACCAACCCAAGCTCTGCATTTAGGCCCTTTGGTCCAAATCTACACCGTTTTACCGATCAGAACCAAAACGTGTATACTTACCCTTTGCAACCCTGCGGGTAACCCTGTCCACTTGAAATTTCGGACAGTCCAACCCAATCTTTGCATTTAGGCCCTTTGGTCCAAATCTACACCGTTTCACCGATCAGAACCAAAATTTGTATACTTACCCTTTGGTACCCTGCGAGTAACACTGTCTGCTTGAAATTGTGGACACACCACTCCATTCCCGGAAAGTGGACAGGGTCCGTCCCAAAGGCAATGGAAAAAAGGGGTAAAACCGGACCCGCTCAGGAAACCTTCAGGGTTGCCAGCTCCTGAACTCACCAGCCATGAGCCCTTGAGGATGTAGCACTATCCAGGGTGCACCAGGGTTACACACACCCTGCCTCCTTGAGGGTCTTGAGCAGAAGATATGAGATAATAAGAAAAGAATGAGGCTATCAGGAATGATTAGACAAGGGCCAATTAAGGCGGGAAAGTGAAAGAGTCGCTAGGCCTCGGATAACCTGATACCATCGGGGTCGGAAGAGAACAAGAGTTTGACCAAGGGAGGCTGACAGGAAAGAGAACTGAAAGGTGCCCGGCACCAGTAAGTAGAAGCAATGCCGGACTCAGCTGGGGTCCCGTGGTCGCAAACCCACGTCCCACAAGTTGTGACCCTGGTGGGTGGAGGGGGGAAGAGGGGGCAGGGGTGAGAATAGCTTGCTCATTCATCGCGAGGTGACATGAGAAAAATGTCCAGACCCCGCCGTGTTACCTGTTATTGCTGACTATGCTGATGTTCATACAGGGTCTTCGCTCAAACCGCTGTAGTGTTACGAAAGAATGAGTGATTCACCGGTCAATGTGAATAGGACCGGGATCCCCCCCGAACGTCTGTCATCATATATCGTCATCATCTGCGATATTCTCAGCTACGTGCAGCTTGGACCCGAGCAGTACTCGATAAGCTCTTTCACTACACGCATCGAGTATAGGCCTAAGCCAGAATATAACGTTCAGACTTTGGAAGACATCGAAGGTAGTAATCTGAATTACCTATATCAGATTTAAAATTACACCATGTTCGTTGAGTAGTCATTTTTCATTACCTTATTATTATCATAAGGGCAAATGACCTAGATGTTACACCCTTTATACCACTAATCACCACACACAATAAGTCTTCATCGCCTGTGAATTTTGAAATATTTCTTTCTATCACGGTAGTTTGTAAGTTTGTCGTGTCAATTCAACAGTAGTTTTCATTACCATCCTCATCAAAAGGGCAAATGACCTAGATGTTACGTCCATTATACTACTAAGTAACACCACAGTCTTCATCGCCTGTGATTTTTAAAATGTGTATTTCCATTAGTTTGTAAGTTTGATATATCCGTTCAGTAGTAGTCGTCTTCATTATCATCCTCATCAAAGGGGCAAATGACCTAGATGTTACGTCCATTATACTACTAAGCAACACCAGAGTCTACCTAGCCTGTGATTTTAAAAATGTGTATTTCCTTTAGTTTGTAAGTTTGATATACCCGTTCAGTAGTAATCGTCTTCATTATCATCCTCATCAAAGGGCCAAATGACCTAGATGTTACGTCCATTATACTACTAAGCAACACCAGAGTCTACCTAGCCTGTGATTTTAAAAATATGTATTTCCATTAGTTTGTAAGTTTGATATATCCGTTCAGTAGTAGTCGTCTTCATTATCATCCTCATCAAAGGGGCAAATGACCTAGATGTTACGTCCATTATACTACTAAGCAACACCAGAGTCTACCTAGCCTGTGATTTTAAAAATGTGTATTTCCTTTAGTTTGTAAGTTTGATATACCCGTTCAGTAGTAATCGTCTTCATTATCATCCTCATCAAAGGGCCAAATGACCTAGATGTTACGTCCATTATACTACTAAGCAACACCAGAGTCTACCTAGCCTGTGATTTTAAAAATATGTATTTCCATTAGTTTGTAAGTTTGATATACCCGTTCAGTAGTAGTCGTCTTCATTATCATCCTCATCAAAGGGGCAAATGACCTAGATGTTACGTCCATTATACTACTAAGCAACACCAGAGTCTACCTAGCCTGTGATTTTAAAAATACGTATTTCCATTAGTTTGTAAGTTTGATATACCCGTTCAGTAGTAGTAGTAGTAGTAGTAGTCTTCATTGTGATCCTCATCAAAAGGGCAAATGACCTCTCATTCCTTTAAAGTATCAATTATTCCCATTCGTTGATAAGTTACATGTGCCAGTAGTCGCTTCTATGTTCATCATCACTATGTAAAAGATGTTTTGCGTCAGAAGAAAAGACAACTGGATGCTCAGGAACGTTAACGATATATCGACTGCGAAATCTGGAAGCTTCTCTTTGAGGAATTGCTTCAGACATTTATCGTACAGTTTAAACCTTAACAAGACGAAACTTTTAACCAGATAGCGATCTAAGTGGGAGCTCTTTGGCAAAAAATAATCAAGTCTTTCCCGAAATGTGAGTCCTAAAAATAACTTTTTCTATTATTTTCTAAGTTTCATATGTCAGTTATGTAGTAATTTTCAATATCATCCTGATCAGTAGGGCAAATTACCTAGATGTTACGCCCTCAACGTCATTTGGGGTAAATGACCTAGATTTTAAGTCCATTATATTTCTAGTCACCACCACATAAAGTCTTCTACGACTGAGATGTCACGAATTCTGGGACCGCTAACGACATATCTCGACTCGGACTGAAGACAAATATCACGAGAATGATCATTATTTTACAGAGCCTTCCCATAGTGACTTAAGTATAAACATTGTCACTGGGTTTGATAATGTAAGAAATGAATACATAAATAAATATAATTTATGACGTTGAGTGTTAAGGAGACTGAAATATTATCATCTTTCCACCCGGCGAAGCCGGGTACTACTGCTAGTTTTGTATAAAACACAACTTTCCGCCACTGGCGGAGTGTATGTTATGGCAGTAGTTGCACAGGTTGCGACCAGGTGGCTCTAACGTGCGGAGACAAACAGTCCAAAAGCATCACTTTGCACTAAGGCTAGCGGTTTCCATGACGACTGTTTATGACTGTATATTGTGGTTCTAAAATTGTGTGTGTGGTTCTAAAAATTCTAAAATTCCACCTACCTGGTCAAATTGTGAATCTAAATCATACATGGACCCACCTTAACATACAAACAAAATTTCATTGAAATCGGCCCAGCCATTTAGGAGTTCAGATTAACACTTCTAAAAGAACATTCTTTGACATATGACTGAAAGATTCAACCATGAGCATTTTTTACATAGCAGGTGGTTAATATACAGACCACTAACTTTCAGAGGAGTTAAATAGCATATAAGCTACTGACACAGTCCAGGTACCGTACCCTACACAACTGAATCTATACAGTATTGTAATTCCCATGTCACACCTTAAGAACGTAATTCAACTGCATTTTCACCCCAAATTCGAGTTAAAGACACATATTTTTTGTATGGGGAACAAAATATAATTCGGGTTATCGAAATATTCGAATAATAGAACTTCGAATTATAGAAAAAACATGACATAATAAATTGTGTAGAAATTCGCCGGGAAATTAAAATTACTTCGAGATATCGAAGTTAAAGGAAGGAAGCTTTTAGTTTTACGTGACCGTTATTCATGCGATCATGAGTCACGGCACCTCCTTTTTACGTGGAATCCGAACCACAGGACATGGCATTTCACTTCGAAAAACGCATATGCATTGACCGGGAATCGAACCCAGTCCACCTGGTGAGAGGCCAAAAGCTTGACCGCTGCTCCACCACGCCCCCTCCCTATATAGAAGTTAGACTGTTTGATTTAGCGGATGTATTTTCTAATAGTAAGGTATTAGGGTGTAAAAATAACCAGCAGCAGTAACGCGCAATGCTAGGCCATGGGGTCAAGCTATCTGGGGACGCGGTAGACGTGAATTCGGAACCCCACCGTCGCGTCAACCACTCTTGAAATGGTTTTCCATGGTTTCCCATTTTCAACTCCAGGCAAATACCTTCTAATAGTCACGGCCGCTTCCTTCCATCTCCTTGTCTAGTTTCCCACATCTTCAATCATTTCATCTGTCATGATGACATTTGAAACCAAACAGCATTTCCACTCCACTCTTTTTAATTCTACAGTAATTAACTCACGCTGCAAAAACTTGTACACGCTTATCTTGTGAGATTGGCGTCAGGAAGGACATCCAGCCATAAAACAAACGGCAGCCACTTAGACTTTTATCGCATATCATCCCCGACCCCGTGGGTAACGGAAATAAGAGGTAGCCATACATTAGGCTATTAAAACAATTGTTATTCCAGGCCCAATTCGTGTTGACCGATTGAAAAACATTAAATTTAATAGATACGTAGTATTCCCGAAGAGCTTCTTCAATTCACTTAGGAAATTAGATTTCTTCGAATTTGAAACCAAACAGCATCTCCTTCCCACTCTATTTAATTCTACAATAAATAACTCGCCTTGCGAAAATTTGTATAAGCTCTTACTGGTAGCCTATATTGGCTTCGCTGGCTTAGTCGGTAGCATGCTGAACTGCTATGCCCAAGATCGTGGGTTCAAACCCGGCCGAAGTCGGATTTTTAACAGCGTTAAAATCCTTCAGTATGCCTTCCTTCGGAGGGGAAGTAAAGCCGGCGGTCCCATGTCATAGATTTATTTCAAGTAAAACAACCGACCACTACAATTGGTGGTGTGTAGCCAAATTTGTAGGTTATACAGTATTTGGTTTGAAACGCTCTATCAAGTTCTAAAATTTGCCGCTAGGTGTCAGTGACAGTGGCATCTGGTAGCCAAACTTGGAATTACTTGAAATTGAACTTGTTGGGATCCCTCGGGCGTTCAATTAAATACCCAGCTATGGCCATCACCATGGTGATAATTAGCTGTATGTATGTTGTTATATAGTTATTGTTGTTTTAAGGGGCGGATCTACGAGGTCATAGAAATAGTGGGAACACTCTTGTTGATCACTTTCTTCAGTATATCTTCTTTAGAAATGTTGAAGAATTGGTGTCCAGCACTGAGTAAAATTGTATATCACTTTTACTAATAACAACTGCAGTAGGCCAAGTATCGATGCTATATCGATTTAGTAAAACTCGCTTGCGATTGTTTAAAATGTGTTTGACTTGAAGCTTTGTGCAAAGCTGTATGTACGTTGAGTAGCAGCCCGGAGGCTGGAAAGATCTTCAAAGGTTATGTGGACTGAAACCCACAAAAAGCCAAATGAGCACTACAATGAGGCGTACTAAGCAAGGTGGGGAGTGAGGTAGTTTGTCATTGCTTTCCACACTGAGCCAGCACAGTAGTACTAACCCTATGAGTATACCTTACATGTCATTATTTTTCAGGAGTGTATTTACATACTTGTATATCTACCTGTACCCCGCCCATTCATTGGGCAGAGTCGTGTCGACCGACTGAAAAGCAACAAATGACAATTTTGTATAGGCAACACTGAAAGAATGGCTTCAAATCTCTACATTACTAAATGAAGAGAGCCTACAGAACCAAAGAATATAAATACCGTATGGCATGGGATATTCATCGCCCCCTAGCACCGGCCTCACTAAGAAATATGAATCTAGACCGTCGCTTTCCCATTTACGGCTGCATTAGAATGTTTTATGTTCACATCAAGCTTTTATTAGGTCCTTACGTTTCGGCACGTGTACGGATTATGGAAGGGTCCGAGCTCATGTTTTATGGGCACAGCACTAAAGTTTATAACCCCAGGCTCTTTCTTGGCGTTTTAAGTTTTATACATCTATATTGGGCAGTCAGGGAAGAATTACAGATAAGGTGAAGAGGCTGTGAATTGCTTTCCCTTCGAAAAGATCTGTAGTGGTGATAAAAGGCTCAGGAAAACAAGAACGCGATCTGTCGCTGCGATCTCTGCCCGTGGCAAGCTGGCGATCTAGTTGTATGATGCAATATTGCATTATCAATGTACTATATAGCCCTGCGCGGATGCGGATATCCGAAAAATATTTCGTCTTGCGGATATACTCGTAGTTTTCATGGTTCTACGGATAGCGGATAAGCTACGGATAATGTTTGGAGTAAATTTGCGGATAGTTTTTAGAATACAATCCGAACTTGTTGAATATCATTACTAGGACCCGGATGTTTATGACATATCATATTTCTTACGTTACGATTTTT
The DNA here is from genome assembly GCA_946902985.2 of Meconema thalassinum. Classification (NCBI taxonomy): domain Eukaryota; kingdom Metazoa; phylum Arthropoda; class Insecta; order Orthoptera; family Tettigoniidae; genus Meconema; species Meconema thalassinum. The sequence goes on along the minus strand of OX336393.1, from coordinate 284,673,546 downwards.
CCAAGACAAAATAATGTAAGATGATGATTTAAGATAATCTCATTCAAATTATGTAATTAAGCATAATTAACACTCCGAACTGGAAGGGGTTGCAATTCTGGCTGCATAACATTCATTTTAAACAAAGCACATGTCATACATAGCCTGAGAGAACGACTTTCTCCTCAAATGTCTAAATGTGTTGCTTTAATGCTTTATGCTTTCATCATCATCATCATCATCATCATCATCATCATCATCAACATCATCATTTATTGTACTCAACAGTCCTTGAAGATCCTTAAACAGAAAACTGAGAATATACATTACATTACAAAAGATATTCCATGATAAAGAAAAAAATAAAATATAATAACATGTTCAATCACATATGAGAGACATGCTTCTGGTCACAATTTCAAATATTTATTTCAGATGCTGTTCCACCTCCTTCATCTGTAGCATCACGAAGGGAAGCTGTAGGTTGTATTTCTTCCAATCACTCTATCTCTCCACTTAGTCCTTGGACGGCCTATTGGGCGTTTGCCAATCAGCTGGGAGTTCAAAAATCTGTTAGTAATAGGTGCTTCTGCTCCAACAACATGCCTTAGCCACTAAAGTCGTCGTACTTTGATGGATGTTCCAATATTTGCTTTCTTAAATAGTTAGTAGAGGTCTTCCTTCTGCGTTTCCTTTCCCATCTTCCTTCGTCCACATTGAATGCGGGCCCGTATATCTTCCTCAACACTTTTCTTTCGAAGGCGCAAATGCGTTCTTCAAGAGTTTGTGATGCCACCCATGTCTCGCACCCAAACAATAGTACCGGTTTTACTACAGCCATATAGCCTAAAGGTCGATTTTTCTATTCTGTGAACGCAGACGTTGTTAAGTCTATAAACGAAATGACTTGCAATCATAATCCTCTGTTGTATCTCCTTCTCAATCTCGATGTTTCTGGATAGTATTGAGTCAGATACTTGAACTTCTCAACCCGTTCAAAAGTGTGTCCGTCAATAACGATGGTGCCAGGGAAATTTTGTCGGCGTGCGATTACCATATCGTCATTTGCCACCAATCCCACTTCCCTAGCTTCTGCCATAAACTTAAGAGGGAGATATGGAACTGCGCCCATAATCAGTGGTATTTCCTGATCCTTTTAATTAGGCCGATTGAACTGCGCCCATAGTCAAGTCGGCCATTAGCCCAAGTTCGGTTTAAGGGGAAGTGACGGACTGTCTCCCACCACTAGCTTCTGCACTGCAGAGAATAAGAGGTAGTCCCCCGTCCCGATAAGCAGCTGTACTACGGGCCTCCGGGGGTGGCAGCTAATCACACTAACCACTACACCACAGAGGCGAATAATAATGATGATAATAATAATAATAATGAAAATCCACAGCCTTTTTTCCAGTCATTGGACCGGGTCAGGGTTGGAATGAATGAAGCCCCCATCTAGCGGCGAGGATAGGCATTGTGCCGGCTTCCGAAGCCTGTCGCACTCCTCTGGGACAATGATTAATGAATGACAAATGAAATGATATTGGAGAGTGTTGCTGGAATGAAAGATGACAGGGAAAACCGGAGTACACGGAGAAAAACCTGTCCCGCCTCCGCTTTGCCCAGCATAAATCTCACATGGAGTGACAAGGATTTGAAGCACGGAACCCAGCGGTGAGAGGCCGGCGCGCTGCTGCCTAATAATATAAGCCACGGAGGCTACACTAATAATAATAATACAACTCTCTCTAATCCACCATACATAACTACCCCTCTAAAAATATAATAATCTTCTAAATAGTAAGATTACCTCAAACTAGATTATTAAACATTTGCAATAACAAAACTATTTTTAAAATATGGTTAGGTTGTCGAAAACATCCCAATGTACCAGTTAATACTAATATTGCTAGATCAAAAATTAAATATTAGTCTGTTTTGAAAACTGTATCTGATTTATGTATCCCGGGCCAACACTAGTCTCTTGTCCGCAATCTGGTGACTTGTTCGCAATCAAGACACGACCGATTTGAAATGAGTCACTCAAATTCACACCACTCGACACAACATAATTCGGTAGAGGGGAGGAGGGAGGGACCCTACCTGACCGCTCTCAACGGGCGCAGTTCCACAGCTACTTTTAAAGGTTGATGCTAATGACCAGGGTCATTAGTGAAGCTTGGGCGCAGTTCCATACAACCCAACTTAGACGTATCAGTTCTCACCTGATTATGTGACGCACCCATTATTACATCATACTTTATGCTTTATATAACAACTTTAAAATATTATTGTAATGTCAGCGGATTCGGATAAAAGTCGTGCGGATGCGGGGCGGATGTGGATGACAGTAGTGCGGATGCGGGACAGTTGCGGATAACGTTTTGTTTATCCGGGCAAGGCTCTATCCATGTTACACGGAACGAGATCTATCGCAGCGAGCCAGTCTCGGTCGGGACGGGCAGCGATCCGTTTGTACAAGATTATCTCGCAGTTGGAGCGAATAGTTCGGTGAAATGGAGGAAGAAACGGTGACACTCATAGAAAAAGTGAAAGAAATACGAGTATTTGTACGAACTGTACAAATATGTGGTGAAGAAAGCAGATGTGTGGAATGAGATAGCAGGGGAGCTGAGCATACAAGTAAATCTGATTAATTATTTGATTATCACTATTATTATGAACTTTACAATCATGCACCCAACAATGTAATTTGTATTTGCTGTTACCGGTACGTTAGAGTGCTCCTCGTCAGAACTACTCATTTGTCCTCAAAATCTATTTTCTATTCATCTATTTTAAAAAACATGAACAAAAAGTACTGAATCTTCTCGCCGGAAAGCAATCACGATACCGGATGACTCACAGAGATATGGCACTGTGTGTGCCGGTGCCATATCGCCACCGCGACAAAACGCAAACTGTCGCGGCGAGCAGTGATCGCGGCGGGAAAGGAACTGTCTCCCATGCAGTAGTGCCACCAGAATATTTTACTTGAGAGGGCACGTGGGGTGACTAATAACAGCCACAAATCATAGACAGATTCTGGGGGGTTACTTCACCACATATAACACAGGTTAGCATATAAATGCAATACATAGGGGAAGGGTGGGCATAGTGGCCACGCTAACGGGAAAACATTGTTTTCAATAAGTTAAAATTGTTAAAAACAAATGAAAATTGGCCATACTCTAGTTTATTTAGTTATGTATCTTTAAACAAATCATTTTAACTATATCTTAAGTTAGATACTTTTTGAAAAAAAAAGTTTTTTTCAAACCTCTACCAAATGGCCACTTTGCCCTATGGGGTAGGGCAAAATGGCCACTAGATGGCCACTATACCCGTTGTTACAAATAACACTGCAAATGCATTTATCAAAAATTTATTAGCATATTTTTTTACAAATTAAAGTATTGTTATAAATCTCCACACATGTTTAAGGGTCCCTATCATTTTATAAAACTAATTTCCAAATTTTTATTGAGTACAATAAAAAATACAAAAGTTGAAATGCTTCAAAACATTTTATGGATATTGTGCTTAGCCTATTTTTGTTTAATTGCACATTTCACATATGAATTCATTGTCTTCCTCATCACACCCAGCACAATCCTCGTGTACCCATATCAGGCAAATAGAGCATCTGATCCACCCTTCATTGCTTTCTTTTTAATATAAGTCCTGTCAGTAAAGATAATTTGTATCACTCTCGTCACTATCGGAGTTACTATCTCCTTTAGTGAACAAAGCACGTTTTGCCACTTTTGATTTCGTTTTCTGCCGAATACCTTCTTTCTTTATCACCTCAGCCCAGCGGGGCTCGATCCTGGAACCATCAGCATGCCACAATTCCGAAGGCCGGCGCTTAACTGACTGCGCTACCACCCTGCTCATGCAAGGAGATGTTTAAAACGTTCAATATGTATCCCATTTAAAAGCACAAAGTTTGTTTGGTCTAGGCTTCATATAAATACTTTACTTAAAAATATAATATGTAGTGTCGGGCAAAGTGGCCACGGCCGTGGCCATTTTGCCCTCTTTTACGCCATTATGTAAATGTGACTCTGCAGGCCCAACCAGGTACACCAGCTATTACTTTCAAAGATGAATTTGAAGTTTAAATCACACTTGTTTCAGGTATGACAGTCGTCAATACATACTAGAATCATATACCTAGTTATAATAGTTATTGCTGTACACTTACCATACATTAGCAACTTGAAAAACAACAAAATTGATGACAATTTCTAAAAGTGTAATCTGATCAGCTTCAAGGCTCAACACAACACTAATGGCGGTCTAGTGGAGTAGTTGAGGCGCATGCAGCCAGGTAGAAGCACTGTACGGTAGAAAAATAGCCCGTGGCAACTATGCCCGCCCTTCCCTACACCGAAGAACACGGAGCTGATTACCAGTAAGTTCCGAGACCCCGAAAGATAAGAGTCGTTGTTAATTCATTGTCGGGGCTAGGGACATCTTGGTTATTAGCCCCATGTAGTTGGGTGTCTGTGGAACTTGTCTGATAACCTGATCAGAAGCCCCGTGTAGTTGGGCTTCTGTTGACCTTGACTGATAACCTGGTCATCGGCCCTGTGTTGTTGGGTTTCTGTTGAACTTATCTGATAACCTGGTCATCAGTTCCGTGTAGTTGGGTTTCTGTGGAACTTGTCTGATAACCTGGTCAGAAGCCCCGTGTAGTTGGGTTTCTGTTGAACTTGACTGATAACCTAGTCATCAGCCCCGTTTAGTTAGGTTTCTGTTGAACGTGTCTAATAACCTGGTCATCAGCCCCGTGTAGTTAGGTTTCTGTTGAATTGTCTGATAACCTGTATTCATGAGATAACTAGGCTATAGTAGTGTGTGTAAGTGTATTAGGGACAGGAATGAAGTAAGTGCCTCGGGACTTGAAGGAAGGTACTATCCCGGTATTTGCCTGAAGAGAATGAAGGAAAAACCAAAGGAAAACTACACTGAGGATAACCGCTGTCAGCGCCGGGATTTGAACCTGTGATCTCCGGACTTGCTGCTGTAAGTTGTAATGGATGTTGCGCGCTCCGCAGCAATTTAGTCGGGAGTAGACACGCGATAGCGCAAAAACCGCACAACTCTTTTCGTTAGATAAGTAACCATATACCCCATGCCTCCCTGTCCTGAGCTAATCGTTTCATCTCTGCATAGCTAGTCTGGCTGTGTGGCTCAGGGTTAACGTTCTCGCTTGCTGAGCCCAAGGTTGCAGGTTCGAAACCTGGCGCAGTCAGCTGGCATTTGAGGGCGCGCAATTGCGAGGGAGCCGTGTCAGTACATTTACTGGCACGTTAAAGATCCCCTTCGGGGCAAAATTCCGGCACCCCGGCGTCTCTAAAAGCCAGTGTAGTTAAAAGGGACGTAAAACCAATAACATTATTATTATTATTATTTATTTATTTATTTATTTATTTATTTATTTATTTATTTATTTATTTATTTATTTATTTATTTATTTATTTATTTATTTATTTATTTAGTATGTTTCGACCCATACAGGATCACATAAAGCAAGTTATGATCTGTTTGCTGTTATTTCTCTTGTTCTTCCAGAATTCTTTCATCATGTCGCTACGTTTAGCTCGACGTTCGTCAGTCCATTTTCCCCTAGGTCAGCTGGGCTTATCTTCTGATGCAGCTTCCCAAGTGTAGATCTCATGTCTGAAAGTTTTGCGGTCTTCGATATCTGTGGGTGTGATGTTGGCGTTATTGAGATCAATTTGGATTTGTTTGATCCAAACCGTTGTCGTCTTTAATTTTTGTGAGTACATCAATATTTTCTTTGTTAATCGGTCGTCATCTAGCCTCATAATGTGTCCATAAAATTTCAAGCGTCGTTTACGGAAATCGGTTTCAATATTTGAATATTTTTCTGTGATCTTGTGCGATTGTAAACGATATCCTTCATCTGTAAGTCTTGGGCCAAGAATTTTTCGGATGATTTTCCTTTCAGCTTTCTTGATGTTTTCAAGATCCCCTTTATAATTGAGGTTTAAGGTCTCACTGGCGTAGAGTGTTTCGGGTTTGATGACCGTCGCGTAATGTCGAATTTTAGTGTTAATGCTCATGCATTTTTTGTTATAGATGTTTGCGGTTTTCCCATATGCTTTCCGCATTTTGAGTTCACGAGTTCTTTGTGCTATTCTTTCTGTGCCTGTAGGTTCAATAATTTCACCTAAGTATTTGAAATGATTAACCTTGTTGATTAAACCGTATTTTGTTACCAAAGTTTGGGTTTCAATGTGTTTTGTAGCCATGAATTCAGTTTTTGTGAAGGAGATTTTCAACCCTACTTTCCCAGCACATTCTTTGAGGACTTCAATCTGGTGAATTGCTGTTCGTTCATCTCCGGAGAGATTGCCAAATCATCAGCAAAAGCTAAGCATGTAACATTGATATTATCCTTCTGTCTTCCTAACACGACAGGTTTCCATATGTTGCGACTTTTTAATTCTTTTTCCCATTCTTTGATGACCTTATCGAGAACGATGTTGAACAGCAATGGAGAAAGTCCATCACCCTGACGAACACCAGTTTTAATGAGAAAAGGTTGGGAGATCTCTCCAATGAATTTGACCTTGGAAATTGTGTCGGTTAAGGTTTGTTGGATGAGTCGTCTCGTCTTCGGATCGAGATGGTTTTCTTCGAGTACATTAAAAAGAGATTTTCGATCAATGGAGTCATAAGCCTTCTGAAAGTCGACAAATGTACAGATGGTTGGGAGATTTCGTGTGGCTCGAAGTTTCAAGGTGGATTTCAGATTGAAGATTTGTTCGACGGCTGATCTGTTTGGTCTGAAGCCAGCCTGATATTCACCGATGAGTGGCTCGAGTTGTTCTTGCGTGCGTTGTAAAAGACAGGTGGAGAGGACTTTATAAGCGATGGGTAAGAGGGAAATTCCTCTGTAGTTATTCACATCAGATTTATCTCCTTTCTTGTGGAGTGGGTGGATGAGAGCGCATTTCCATTCGTCCGGTAGTTTTTCACTTCGCCAAATGTCCTGAATGATCTGTGTGATTTCCAGTAGTGATCGTGGTCCTAGATTTTTCAATAGTTCTATTATTATTATTATTATTATTATTATTATTATTATTATCTACATAGCTACCACACCTTACATCCGAGGCAATCTGTTCAACATATTCTAACCTTGGTCTACCCCTACAGTTCTCGTCCTTGACCCTTCCTTCCATAACTAAGCTTGCTATTCCTGGGTGTCTTAGTATGTGTCCTACCAACCTATTTTTTCTCTTGATTAGCAGTCGCCAGAAACATCACTCCTGTCCCACGCGTCTTAATACCTCCTCGTTTATAGCCCTATCTACCCATCTGATCTTCATCATTCTCCTGTAACACCACATTTCGAGCGCTTCAATTCTCCTCTTTTCTGCTGCACCAAAGATCCAAGTTTCACTTCCATAGAGTGCCACGCTCCAGACAAAGGCTTTCAAAAGGGACTTCCTAATCCCTAAATCTATATTCGATGTCAACAGATTCCTTTTTTGGTAGAAATGCCTTCCTTGCCTGAGCCAATCTACTATTTAAATCCTCTTTGCTTCGTCCATCACTGGTTATTTTGCTTCCTAAGTAACATAAGTCTCCTGCTTCCTTCAGCTTTTCACCTTCCAATTTGATGTCCATATAGGTTTCTGATTTATTTCAGCTGCATTCCAATACTTTTGTTTTACATTTATTAATTTTCATCATGAATTCTTTCCTCAAGACGGAGTCCATACCATTCAAAAACTCGTTCAAATCCTCAGGCGTGTCGGCCAAGATGACGATGTCATCGGCAAATCTCAGAGTTTGAATTATTTCTCCTTGAATCTTCACTCCCACTTTAAATTTCACTCCAATTTCCTTCGTGCTCTAATTTTATTTTATTTATTACTAGCTATTTTACCCGGCGTTGTCCGGGAGGTGTTATTTACTTGTTATAGAAAGATGCATGCCAATATATTTCGCAAAGTATATTCACTTTGCCCCTAAGTGAGTTTAAAACATAGTTCTCCAGGGCTCTGAAGTTAATCAAGTGCATTATTAACTCACTGTAAATCTAGGCGAAAAGTACTGTGGAGTACAATAACGTAGTAGAGAATGCATCAATAACAAACAAAAAAGGGCTGTATATGCACATTTCTCAAGGATCTAGTCTGACAATTACAGTACTTTCCTGATAGTCTTTATTTTTGTTGTAATGGGTGTAATTTAGACGTTTTATTCACATAGAGCTCTTTAATTTTTAAATTATTGCATCCACTTTTTTGAAAGGAAAAATATTTAAATTATTCTATGTTTGGAATATAAAGTCTTCATTATGGAGTCAAATATACTTACGATTTTTAACCCCGCACAAATGGTGTGATTAATTAGAAATGGCTTATTCATGTACATAAGTCAGTGTGTAGGCTACTATATCTGCATATTAGGGAATAGTATTGCTGTATTTCCATGCATATTATCTCATATTGGGCGGCTTTGGTGGCGTATTTGGTAGCACGCTGAGTTTCTATGCCTAAGGCCGCGGGTTCAAACCCGGCCAAAGTCATCGGATTTTGAAGAGCGTTAAAATCCCTCAGTATGCCTTCCTTCGGAGGGGAAGTAAAGCCAGTGGGCCCATGTCATAGATTTATGTGGTGTAAAAGAACCTTCCATTAACTACACTCGTGTGAAGGTAAAATTTGTAGTTTAAATGTAATTAACGCTATTAAGTTCCAACGTTCACCGTCAGGTTGTGGTAGCGGTGGTACCTTTTAACCAAGTTAGCAGCTAGGTGTCGTTGACGGTAGCATTTGGTAACAAAAGTAGGAACTACTTAAAACTGACTATCTGTAGTCCCTACCTGAATTACATATATCACACAATAATAGAGCCATCACAATTAACACTGGTTATCAGGCAGATTCTACACACATCCAAAGTACACGGGGCTGCATGACCGCGTTGTCGCAGCCCCTAAACAAACAGAGGAGCCATCCAACCTATCTCACCTAGTTAAAGTAAATGCAACAACGTATAATCCCAGTTTAATGTTAAATACGATGCATTGATTGAGAACACATTGGGCTTCTTTAGCCCCTAAAATATTTCGTAAGATATATTCTCTAAATCCATACCGTAATGATCACTAAAATGCTAAAGCGGAGTTCAGGGAATTCGTAATAACTACACCATTACACAATATCATTCGTCTGTAAGCACTAAAATGGCTAAGACATAGGAAATCAGCAAAATGTGGGGTGAACACTCTTTTTATTTGAAGAAATAATAGATCAGATATATGTACAAAGAACAGCACTCGTTTGTCAGTAACCCAAGTGTTGTCATGGCTACCGCTGGCCTTAGTCGACACTTTATTTATATCCTCTTTGGTCAACACTAATATCTTTGGATTGTCTCTGTCCATTGCGGTACCTGGTGTCATTCTGTGTTACCACCGCCACATCGGACCTGGTGGCAAATTGTGTTACAACCGCCGTAGCTACTGTTTGGTCCTTATCATCCAAAATCTAATCACAAAGAAAATAATGCTACTTTAAGAACAATCTGCAATAGTATGTCGAATACAGGGTTTGCCAATGTATTTATTTTTAAATTTCATTTCCCTATTACGATCCCTGTTAATAAAAGAGATACGGTTTCAGATTGTTATTGCGTTCAGATTTCTAATGTTTTTATCGTACTTTAGATAATAAATGGTGTGGCCACTGCCTGCTGTATTGCATCCCTCCTGGCTGCTTTAAACTGCCTGCCCATTAAACAATATTACAGTATTGGTTTATGCGTACAACCTCGTTTCCAAATATAGGCGCTGTGTTCGCAGCTTTTTCAAGTCACTGTTACAGACATTTGTGTTGTATTTTTTGATGGTGTATTGATGTGTGTGCTTTTGTAAATCAGAACAGGTCAAGTTTGAATGCCGAGGAATCTCATTTCATGAAATACCATCGGACAATTCACTGGACTTATAAATACACACTAATACAGCCATCACAATAAGACGGATTATCAGACAAATTCAACACACCGCCAAGTACACGGGGCTACATGAGCACGATGTTCCAAAGCCCCTAAATTAATCAACATCCCTTTCTTCGGCGGCCGGAGGCATTTCTTTTCCCTGTCTTTTATTTCCCTTATTCTTTTCTTTTCATATCGTCTAGTATGTAAGTTAAATTTAAATTATTTGGAAGTAGTTGTATTTTTTAATCATCCCTACCGTATAATTACGGGAAAATGAGCTAGACATTTCGCCCCTTGAAAACAATCACCTCCACCACCATGTATGTTTCGCTTTCCTTTAAATTGAAAATCTGCCCGTAAGTATGTGTCTAAATTAATATCATGTTTGCAACCGCATTGCCCACCAACAGCTGAAAGTAACCTTCTGCCAGCAAAGAGTTAAGCACAATTTCAGCCCTAAGTATCTGGCATCACCTTGGACCGTTCCTTAACCTTCAAGATACACTTGGAATACACAGGCCAAAAAATCAAATCGTGGAACAATATCATGAAGAAATTGGCTGGCACATCATGGGGTGCTGATGCAACTTCACTGCGCACGACTGCCCTCTCCATGGTTTATCCTGTAGCAGAGTATTGTGCCCAAGTTTGGCATGGTAGTGCTCGTACTAAAAAGATCGATGTTCATCTGAATGAAAGTATGAGGGTCATAACAGGTACACTGAGATCCACCCCCAACTCCCTGGATAAACACTATCAGTATCATAACACCTCCAGACCTAAGACGACAGGAAGCAACAGTACGTGAGTGGAGAAAGGTACATCAACAAAATCACCTACAGGATCTCCCAATTCATGAAGTGCTTAATGATCTTTCCTCCAGTCGTCTTAGATCAAGGAACCCAATATGGCATAACATACCTGACATTAATTGCACGGAACAATGGCGCCAAAACTGGAAGTCTGCTCCTGTGAGACATCAAGGTATTCTAGATCCTACTATAAGACTTCCGGGATTTAACCTGAAGAGAAACCAGTGGGTAAAGTTAAATCGCCTAAGAACAGGTCACGCCAGATGTAACGCCATGCTACATAAATGAGGACTTCGTGATTCTCCTGCCTGTGACTGCGGAGCTCCTCTTCAAACCGTAGAGCATATTATGCAATAATGTCCGATGAGGAAGTATGCTGGATCACCTCAAGATGTTATTTTCTGCTGCATCTCCCTTTCTGGACTGGCGTCAACAACTGAACATCTCGTTGTGAATGCGATCGCAACCTATGTTCTTGTGATTTATATATTGTACATATGATTTACTTATTTATATATAAATTTATTATATTGTAATTCATCTAGTTGCTAGCCATACGTTAAATAATAAATAAATATCATATTATCCATAATGTAAAATTTTGAGCTCAAACCGTGTTTTATTTAATCAAACTCGACGCGTTTCGAAAGAAACCATGTCTTTCTTCGTCGAGAATAAACGGAAAAACGGCTAAATTGTTGCTAAGGGAAAGCAACAAAGAAACTAAAAAAGGTGCCCTAAGATGGATGCCATTATAGCCCCATGTTAGGGACAACGAAAAGCTTGTGAATCCGAACGCAACCTATGTTCTTGTGATTTATATACTGTACATATGATTCACTTATGTATATATACATTTGTTATATTGTAATTCATCTAGTTGCTAGCCACACGATAAATAATAAATAAATATCATATTGTCCATAATGTAGAATTTTGAGCTTATGCCGTGTTTTATATAATCAAACTCGACTCGTTTCGAAAGAAACCATGTCTTTCTTCATCAGGAATAAACGGAAATACGACTAAATTGTTGCTAAGAGAAAGCAACAAAGAAACTAATAAAGGTGCCCTAAGATGGACGCCATTTTAGCCCCATGTTAGGGACAACGAAAAGCAGCAGTGTATTACTTTCTGAGGGTTCTGATAATAGGTAGCCAGGACACACTGAGAATGTAGCCGGTGTCGCGGTTGAAATTATCTGGGTGTTTACGTATTTCAACCGCCTCCCTGATGATTCTGGGACGATATTGTTTTATACGGGCAAGAACATCCACTCCTTGGAACATGACATCATGGCCAGGTGTTAAAGCATGATCAGCAACAGCTGATTTATCAGGTTGAATGAGCCTGATACATCTATTATGTTCCTTAATGCGAGTACATATCGTTCGCGAAGTCTGCCCGATGTAAGCCTTGCCACAAGTACAGGTACCTCTGTAGATACCCACTGCTGCTTTTCGTTATATAATGGCGTCCATCTTAAGGCACCTTTTTTTTAGTTTCTTTGTTGCTTATTCTTAGCAACAATTTAGTCGTATTTCCATTTATTCCTGATAAAGACAAACATGGTTTCTTTCGAAACTCGTCGAGTTTGATTAAATAAAACACGGCATAAGCCCAAAATTCTACATTATCGATAGTGTCACGGGCCGTGAACGTCTAAATGAAAAATATAATATTCTTTATGCTGATTGAATAACAAAATAACTAACTTAGTGCCATGTTTTCACGTTTTTTCAATCTCGATATTAAGCCTCAAAACTTAAAAACCCTCCGTTTTGTATTTTTTTTATTTCCTTTATACTGAAAATTTGCTTGTAGGTATGTGTCTGAATTAATAGCATATACTTTATGCTGATTGAATAACAAAAGAACTTACTTAGTGCCATGTTTTCGCGTTTTTTCGATCTGGATATTAAGCCTCCAAAGTTAAAAACCCTTCGTTTCAGGTATCGTTCCCTTAAAAAGCCGCGGAAGGTTGGCGCTGCAACCTAGTGGTGAATTAGTATACAGTATATCCAGTACGCGTCTGAGTGTTGAATGGGCAGGCAGTTTAAAGCAGCCAGGAGGGATGCGATCCAGCTGGCAGTGAAAATGCCGCGGCGATTACAGTGGGTTGATGCTGCAACCTATCTTGTGCTAAATGGACAGGCAGTTTAAAGCAGCTTGGAGGGATGTGATCTAGCTGGCAGTGGGTGAAGCATGGCCTCTCACCGAGATAGATAGAAACCTGGTGGCCCCGTCTTGAGCTAGTGTTGCCATGGAGATGGCCGGCCTTGCCATTATTAGCCTACTTTCGATTTTTGCAAAAAATGAAAGTAGACTTATGAGATCACTACAGGGCGAAAAAAAGTGTGTGTGTGAGTCTCTCTGTGTGTGTGTGTGTGTGTGTGTGTGTGTGTGTACTCTGAATGTCTGTCCCCCCCGTATCAATTCGAACACGGTGAGCGAAAATTGAACGAAATTTGGTACAAAGGTAGCACTAGCAAAGGACACTTCAGTGTCATGTTTTATATCGCCGCCATCTTGACGGAAACGTAATGGCGGCCACACAAATGTTCAAAGCTTAAATCAAATTACGACTAACCTAATCATCCGATCTCTACCAAATTTTGCATCAACATACCTTTATGGGGGCAGCATCCTTTGACCAAACTAATAGGTCATCAGCCTAATAGTTTGCGGATGGCGGCCATCTTTGTTTGAAAATCGATTGCCCCTATTAATTCGAACACGGTGAAACCGAATGGAACGAAATTTGGTACAGAGGTAGTACTAGCAAAGGGCACCCCAGTGTCATGTTTTATATCGCCGCCATCTTGACGGAAACGTAATGGCGGCCACACAAATGTTCAAAGCTTAAATCAAATTACGACTAACCTAATCATCCGATCTCTACCAAATTTTGCAACAACATACCTTTATGGAGGGAGCATCCTTTGACAAATCTAATAGGTCAATAGCCTAATAGTTTGCGGATGGCGGCCATCTTTGTGTCAAAATCGATTACCCCTATTAATTCGAACACGGTGAAACCGAATGGAATGAAATTTGGTACAGAGGTATCACTAGCAAAGGGCACCCCAGTGTCATGTTTTATATCGCCGCCATCTTGACGGAAACGTAATGGCGGCCACACAAATGTTCAAAGCTTAAATCAAATTACGACTAACCTAATCATCCGATCTCTACCAAATTTTGCAACAACATACCTTTATGAAGGGAGCATCCTTTGACAAATCTAATAGGTCATTAGCCTAATAGTTTGCGGATGGCGGCCATCTTTGTGTCAAAATCGATTACCCCTATTAATTCGAACACGGTGAAACCGAATGGAATGAAATTTGGTACACAGGTAGCACTAGCAAAGGGCACCTCAGTGTCATGTTTTATATCACAGCCATCTTGACGGAAACGTAATGGCGGCCACACAAATGTTCAAAGCTTAAATCAAATTACGACTAACCTAATCATCCGATCTCCACCAAATTTTGCAACAACATACCTTTATGGAGGAAGCATCCTTTGACAAATCTAATAGGTCATTAGCCTAATAGTTTGCGGATGGCGGCCATCTTTGTGTCAAAATCGATTACCCCTATTAATTCGAACACGGTGAAACCGAATGGAATGAAATTTGGTACAGAGGTAGCACTAGCAAAGGGCACCTCAGTGTCATGTTTTATATCACCGCCATCTTGACGGAAACGTAATGGCGGCCACACAAATGTTCAAAGCTTAAATCAAATTACGACTAACCTAATCATCCGATCTCCACCAAATTTTTCAACAACATACCTTTATGGAGGAAGCATCCTTTGACAAATCTAATAGGTCATTAGCCCAATAGTTTGCGGATGGCGGCCATCTTTGTGTCAAAATCGATTACCCCTATTAATTCGAACACGGTGAAACCGAATGGAATGAAATTTGGTACAGAGGTAGCACTAGCAAAGGGCACCTCAGTGTCATGTTTTATATCGCCGCCATCTTGACGGAAACGTAATGGCGGCCACACAAATATTCAAAGCTTAAATCAAATTACGATTAACCTAATCATCCGATCTCTACCAAATTTTGCATCAACATACCATTATGGAGGGAGCATCCTTTGACCAAACTAATAGGTCATTAGCCTAATATTTTGCGGATGGTGGCCATCTTTGTGTGAAAATCGATTCCCCCTATTAATTCGAACACGGTGAAACCGAATGGAACGAAATTTGGTACAGAGGTAGCACTAGAAAAGGCCACCTCAGTGTCATGTTTTATATCACCGCCATCTTGACGGAAACGTAATCGCGGCCACACAAATGTTCAAAGCTTAAATCAAATTACGACTAACCTAATAATCTAGTCTCTACCAAATTTTGCAACAACAAATCTTTATGTGTGAAGCATATTCTGACCAAACTGCTAGATCATCAGCCCAATAGTTTGCAGATGGTGGCCAAGTATGTGTGCAAATCGATTCCCCCTATCAATTCAAACACGGTGAAACCGAATTGAACGAAATTTGGTACAGAGGTAGCACTAGCAAAAGGCACCTCAGTGTCATGTTTTATATCGCCGCCATCTTGACGGAAACGGAATGACGGCCACCCAAATGTTAAAAGCTTAAATCAAATTTCGACCATCCTAATAATTTGATCTCTACCGGATTTTGCAACAACATGCCTTTTTGTGGAAAGCATCTTATGACTGACTACAAGGTCATCAGCCCAATAGTTTGCAAATAGCGGCCATGTATGTGTGCAAATCCATTCCCCAGATCAATTCAAACACGGTGAAACCGAATTGAATGAATTCTTTTTACAGAGGTAGCACTAGCAAAGGGCACCTCATATTCATGTTTAATATCCCTATAGCACGTTGTATTTCAACAAGCTACTACAACCAACATTCAATTATACTCCTTGAAAAGGACAAAGAGTTATAACAATACCCATGCATTTAGGAGAAAGTAGGCTATATGTTCTTTACTGAACATCTTGTTTTATCAGTATATTTTCTGACTTTATTTGTCTTTGCTCGAGTGCAAAAAGGCCGAAATCAGAAGTATGAGAAAGACTATCGAAAATTCATGTAGCGAGTGGTTCCTTCTGGGTCCTAAACTATGTGTATGCAAAATATGGTTGAGATTGGTGGAACGGTGTAGATTTGTATACGGAACAGATCCACATACATACATACATACATACATACATACATACATACATACATACATACATACAGACTTTCACTTTTATATATTAGATATTATACGTTCCAACTGTATATAGTCTATGTGTATAATATTCATACGTAATTCACAAACTCCTATAAAACAAACTAACCTTATATAACAGGATTCAAACTGTGAATTGTAATATAAACACCAACTAAACGCACTACACTTACTGTAATTAGATAATATTTGTATACAAATTTGAACCTCAACACAGAGACCAGAATCTGATGATGACCGCTTGAATGTAGAAACGCGTAATCCTAAAATGTCCCCATTATAATATTATAAATATAATATCGTATGACCACGGGTGCCGGGTGCAAGCTTTTTTTATTTGCGCCCAGAGGGCAGGTTGCATGTCAATTTTGTCGTTCCTTGGAGCTCCATAGCAATATAGCGCTTTCTAGTAGAAAAAGGAGAAACTTTGTGTTGGCGGAAAATCCCGAGATTAATTTTGCCATTATGAACACGGCCCACTGAATTCAAATGGGTTCTTTAACATGCCAACAACGTATGACAAGCGTGTCGAGATTTTTGTCACCTTTCAAAAATCACTAACCATGGCCAGGAGCGAACCTGCAAGCTTGGGGGGTTGGTAGTCCGACACCTACCGTGGCAAGTTATTACAATAGTGACCATAAGTAATACTGTACATGTGATGTTTTACAGGAGTGTTTACTTATTTACATTGTACCCCGCCCACTCATTGGGCAAATTCATGTTGACCGACTGAAAAATCATATATATTATTTCAGCGGCGATCGTGACAAATGAGCATTCGAATGAAAGAGAATAGACATTAGCAGTGACGAATTGCACTATACATTCATAAAAATCTACAATTTCTTTAAAAAAGGAATTTTAAAAAATGTATGAAGAGTGCGATTTGCAAATACTGTTGCTGTAGGAAATTACGCTCCAAAATTGCAGCCCACTTCACTTTTTGGCCGCAGTGTCGCCTGTTTCATGTCATTTTAACATTCTGACGTATTTCTTTGTGCGAACTGTGCGATTTGCTAATACTGTTGCTGTAGGAAAATAAATCATTTGGTTGACATAAAAACATAACAACTTTCTCGTTAAGTCTCTCTTTATAAACCTATTGGGGAAAGTGTGGTTTATGAACATGCGAGATTTCTCGCACGGGTCCGTTAGTTACAACTAAAAGTTTGTACAGGCAACACAGAAAGAATGGCTTCAAAACTTTACGTTCCTAGACTCTGTTAAAAATACACACACTACTACAATCACCACAATGGCACAAGTTATCAGAAAGATTCAACACACGGGGCTGCATGACTGTGATGTCGTAAGCCACTAAATGATTCAACAAAAATTGAGTTTCCAACAGTTTTTAATTAGTTTGCTGGGTTCAAAATACATTTTATTGTTACACTAGCAACCCGTCCCGGCTTCGCCCGGGAACAGTTATGAATGCATTACGTGATAAGCGCTTTTTTCAATAAACTACGACCTATAGCCTATCCGTTTTATGTCTCGGCATGATGGATTAAAATCACTGACAGGACTATTAATTATATTATCATGGAGATCCATGTGCAACGAATTCTTGTCGGACGTAATTTAAGAATGGCGAGGTGCATGAAACACAAATTCCCCTTCCGTCCAATCTTAGCTTGACTGTGTATTTTGCGGAACGAAAAGTTCACAGGCAAAATGAAGAAAAGCCGAGTTGCACTTCCAGGGAAACTCCAAACACAACCACTCTTCTCTGAAGTTTTAGCTCAACACGACTCGACAGTTTGCTGCTGGCTGTATCTGGGGTAATAGCCTCGCCCGCTAGCTAGGCTGTAACTGGGGTGATAGGCTCGCCCCTAGCTAGCTCGTAAACTGTCTCCTCAGTAATTGAATGGAGATTGTTGGCAGAAATGAAAACGTAAAAACACTTATAGTTGGCGATGTATTGAAGTTAGAGATATGCTCTCGCGGACCTTTTGTGTACAACTTTTCATGCTGAACAATTCTTACACTCATAGTATAGTGATATTTTTAACGGTTTGCCCAGCGTAAGCTTAAAAAGCGCAAGGACGCCAGGTTTCTTTTCGACTTTTTCACTGAAATCGTTACTGCTTGGCTTCTCTTTGACCATAAATAAATTACTTTCTACAGAAACCTTCCTCGACATATCCTTTACAGAATAGTGAAGACCGCATCAAAATCCACCCAGTGGTTCTCGAGATTACCCGTGACATTCAAGAATCGGGGACTTTGTTTTATACTAAGTAGAGACGAAATAAGTGATCAGAGACAAAATATTTTTCAACCAATAAAATTAGACCTTTTAAGTTGCTAAAACATTCTCTTGTGGGGTAATTTCGTGACAAAACTAAACATTTTGTCGTTGTTTGAGCTAAATATATACAAACAAACTGAATGCACAATCACGATAAATGAATCAGAGCCTTTCCAAGCCATTAAAACATTCATTAGGCCTACGCCTGTGTTGCATGGGATGGCGAGTAATTGGATTTCTGGTACTACAGTTCGGACGTAAATATAATTAAAGCGGGATGAATTCAGACTGTTTAATTCTTTTATATAGATCTACACTCATTTTTGATCATGATTTTTTATTTTGAATCATTAAAGTGGTATGGCTTCAGCTATTTAGTGTAAATCCATTGAGATGACGCAATCAGTAATTATTCAAAAAGAAAATTAAATGTACGTTAATCAATAATTCAGTTAGACATATTTATTCAAATACACTGGCATCCAAAATTAAACCAACAAACTGCTATTTCTCTGTCCTGTGGCTAATTCACGATTTAATCAAACAAACTGTCTACAAATGTCCATACAATCGTGTTCTGCACGGAAGTTGGCATTCCTGTCATCGTACAACCAGTGCGAATAGAGTAATAAGTGAAGGAACTCCGGTAGTTGACCGTTTCCGCCTCTAGGTGGTACTAGCGTAACTTGGCCTCCGCGTTTCTGTCTTGCTCGTCTCTACTCATTGTTAGTACCGTATAAAACAAAGTCCCCGAATCTTGGATATCACGGGTAATCTCGAGAACCACTGGATGGATTTTTATGCGGCTTTCACCATTCTGTAAAGGTAATCTCGAGGAAGATTTCTGTGGAAAATAATTTATTTGTGATCAAAGGGAGCCAGGCAGTAACGATTTCAGATTTCAGTGAAAAACGTTCAAAATAGAACCTCGCGTCCGTGCGCTTTTTAAGCTTACGCTGGGCAAACCGTTAAAAATATCAACATACTATGAGTGTAAGAATTGTTCAGCATGAAAAATTCTCCAAAAAAGTCCGCGAGAGCATATCTTTATCTTTGATACTTCGCCCAATATAAGTGGTTTTAGTTTGGACGGAAGGGGTTTTTGTGTCTCATGCACCTCGCCATTCTTAAATTACGCCCGACAGGAATTCCTTGCACATTCATAACTGTTCCCGGGCGAAGCCGGGGCTGGTTGCTAGTTGTTTATTAAAAGAAGTATTGCACTAAATACTAAGCAAGTTGTGAATAACAGAAACAAATCTTCAAGGGAATACGAACATATTAAAATACTATCCAGAACACACTAAAATAAATTTCTAAGAAGAGAAGAGCTTAACTTACCTCTAAACAGAAGAGACCTTCATTATTTTTCTCGCTGATTTTTGAGACGATCTGGATCTCAGTTCCCTGGACATTACTTTCGCCCGGAAAATGAACCGGCATTTAATGTAATGAAACACTATCCTAGGGAAATAAAGAAACAGATGATCCTCTGAGCGCCGGCCCTGTGGTGTTGGAGTAGCGCGCCTGCCTCTCATCCGGAGGCCCCGGGTTCGATTCCCGGCTCCGTCAGGGATTTTAGAAACTGATGTGAGGGCTGGAACGGGGTGCACTCAGCCCCGTGAGGACAATTGAGTAGCTGTCTGACAGTGAGACAGCGCCCCGGTCACGAAAACCAAGATTAACGGCCGAGGGGACCCGATGCGCTGACCACGCATCACCCCAATATCTGCAGGCCAAATGGCTGGGCAGCGGTCGCTTGGTAGGCCTAGGCTCTTCAAGGGCTGTAGTGCCAGGGAATATTATTTTGATCCTCGGAGCAGCACACATTTCGGAACACAGGAAGTTCACAGATTATATCCACACAATCTGAAAAGATATCGCCCCACAACGCGCCTTCTTGCTCCAACTTTGCCTCCACTACTGCATCTAAACGTTTCATTACAAGTTTTATCACGTGAAATGTCCGGCTCCGTGGTTAAATGGCTAGCGCGCTGGGCTTTTGTCCACCGTGTCCCGGGTTCGATTCCTGACCGGGCCATTGGGGATTTTAATCTCTTGGTGTTAATTCCCGTGGCTCAGGGACTGGGTGTATGTGCCGCCTTCATCATAACCTCATCCTCATTACGACCCGCGGGTCGCCCACGGGCGTCAATTAGAAAGACCTGCACTCGGCCTCTCAGGAGGCCACACGATCATTTTATTCATCACGTGAAATAAAGATAAAGACGGGTATTTGCGAAATTTAGATTCACTTCCGCCAAAGTCGCTCAGCATGGTGAGGATACATACATCACTAACAGCATTAAATGTTTCGGAATCACTTTCCATTGACCAAATGCAGGAAGTACATATCACAATCTTCGTTGCTGCTGTGTGAATCAGGTAACCACTCAAATAATAAACAACGTTATCGCCTGCTCCCTCAGAACTCTCATCATTAACTGACAGGATTATAGGGTTCAATTTCTGTCAATGTAATAGTTTCTTTAATTTGCTGACAATTGTTATCCTTCACCTCTCTGCTCGTATGTATTTAATTTCTCGCCACTGACCGTATTCATTAAGAGAAGAAAGCTAATTGTCTATAACGTCCTCCTAATTAGCTTGTGAAGAAAGGACCTCTTTCACTGGTAGGCCTATGCATAATGATAACAGAAGTTTAAAACAAGCATAGAAAAAAAAACGTAAGTACAATTTGCGCGCGGTAATGTATCGCTGATTGACTGCCGTCCCGTCATGTGCTTTAGACCATATGCTCGGCGCGGCGCCTGGTGTTGAAATTTGTGTGCATGATTCGTGCTAGGCCGTGCGCTGTGTTCTCATTGTATGACTGTATATGCGTTCCCCTCTTGTCCCGCAACTGCTCGCTGCAGCCATAACGTGGCGAGATGACGTAATGTATACACAACAGCCCCGCTCCACGTCTAGCGGTAACAATTCCCTGGTAGGGTAGTACACAAGCACAGAAGGTGCAGTATGGCACGGAGAATACGCCTAGAAGACCCTCTGCGGTGGAGGGTCATAGGAAGAATGGACGCAGGACAGTCGCTAATTGATGTGTCCCGATGGCATAAAGTGAATCGTTCTGTTGTTTCTCGGATGTGGCGACTGTTTTTAGAGACGGAAAATGTATCCCGAAGAGCTGGGTAGGGCCTAACATGTGTGACATCAGAACGAGATGACTGTTATTTGGCTGTAAGTGCACGACGGTACCGCCGTAGTATTGCACGGCAACTGGCATCTGACCTCGCAGCATCCACTGGAGCAGTTGCATCGAGGCGAACAGTGTACAGAAGGCTTCGGCAGAATGGCCTTTATTATCGGAGACCTGCTGTATGTGTACCCCTGACGCGTCTGTACAAAAGGGAACGTCTACAGTGGAGTCGACAGCATGCCAACTGGACGATCTAACAGTGGACCAATGTTCTTGTCACAGATGAGTCCCTATTTGGTCTGAGAGTGATTCTCGACGGATTTGCATCTGGAGAGAACCTGGAACACGATTTTGGGACTCAAACATTGTGGGAAGAGACCTATATGGATGAGGATCCCTAATTGTGTGGGCAGGGATTATGTTGACTACTCGAACACCTCTTCAAGAAATGGTAAGGGTAAATCGCCAAGGTTTAACTGCTGTCAGGTATCGTGACAAGATCTTGGGACCTCATGTACGGTTGTTGCGAACTGCTGTGGGCCCAGACTTCGTACTGATGGACGATAATGCCCGACCTCACAGAGCACAGTGGTTGATGTTTTCTTGGAAACGGAAGATATTGCACGCATGGTGTGGCCCGCTCGCTCTCCCAATTTGAATCGCATACAGCATGTCTGGGACGCACTAGGGAGAGGAGTTGCATCACGTCAGCATCCACCAACCACTCTCCAAGACTTGCGAGCTGCACTGCAGAAAGAATGGGCGTTATTGCCTCAACATGAGATTGATGACCTCATTCGCAGCATGACCCGCCGTTGTGAGGCCTGTATTACTGCTAGAGGTGGTCACACCCCATACTGAGCACCAGTTGTCGGAATGTGTGTGCAAATTCATGAAGTTGGAAAAAACGAAGAACATTTTTGTGTACTGTTATGCATGTTGCAGTGGTTTACTTTCAGTATTCTTTACATTGTTGCTACTTTACTATCACCTGTTTATACTGTTTTGTGGCAAAATAAACGCAACCTTGCAACATTTACGTTTGTAGCTTCAATTTTGGACACCAGGGTATTATGGTACAAGCTTCACCCTTTCGTTGAGGTCTTCATCAGCCAAAAGCGCAAATTGTTTTTTTCTAATTCACAAAACTAGTGTAACAATTAAAACTTATTGGATATCCTTACTGTTTCAAATATCATAAAAGTTCCTTATTCATAAATTTTGTGAGTGCTGGTTCAGCGATAAGGTATTTGACTATCAAATATTTGGAAGTTGATACATTAAAACTGTGTCAGTGGAGATTGCGATGGAACGTGGTGAATTTGTTAACACCGAGAGGATGGAGTTGGATTTCTGCCGATGTTAAAACCAAAAAATGTTGATGATTTCTTGTTACTGTTGTTATTATTATTTTTCCTCTTCTTCTTCTTCTTCATTCTCTCATTAATTGAGACGACTCGTGCACCACCTATTGAGAAATGGATTTAGTATTTCAGAAACCTCCCCGCAAGGGCTACCGTCATATTTATTTGTTTCATCGCATGTCTTAAACAAATTGTCGATATTTATGAAACCAGAGTGCAACACTGCCGCGGGTAATTATCTTTCTTTTGAATGCTCACTTGTTTCGATCGGTTACTTGTGGGACTGGCTGCGTGGTGCAGTGGTAACGTTCTCGCCTACTGCGCCCAAGGTTGCAGGATATAATCCTGGCGCAGTCAGTTGGTATTTGAGGGTACACAAAGATTTACTGCCACGTTAAAGATCCCCTTTCGGGCGAAATTCCGGCACACCGGCGTCTCTAAAAGCCTAATTAGTTAAAAGGGACGTTATACTAATAACATTAGGTTACTTGTGTTCGCCCCAAATGTACTGTATATACCGCCCCCCCCCCCCCCCCCCCCCGGCTTTACTGTTACGCAGGCTGGACGCAACACAATTCTGACAGGGCCTATCGTCTTGTTAATTTGTTTAAATACATTTTAATTAACAAATATATATTCCCGTTGACTTTTCACGAAATGCAAGATTTTCCCTGTAGCCTACTATTGAGACGGTTTGGAAGATTTTGTTACAAGCAGCACCTTCTAACTCCCTCTTGTTTGAGAGTTTGAGTTTGGTGAAACATACTGTACACGTTAGAGTTTTATTTATTTATTGTATGGCTTTTAGTGCCGGGAGTGTCCGAGGACATGTCCGGCTCGCCAGAGACTGTAGCTGCTTCCAGCGGACACCACTAGGGTTAGCTACAAGTTCCGTTCAATTTCAAGTAGTTCCAACTTTCGCTACCAGATATCAATGATACCCAGTGGTGAACGTTGGATCTTTCATAGAGCGTTACAACGAAATATAACCTAGAAATTTAGCTCCACACAAGTTTAGTCTGTGGAAGTATCTTTTACATGCCATAAATCTATGACATGGGACCGTCGGCTTTACTTCCCCTCCGAAGAAAAACATACTGAAGGATTTTAACGCTCTTAAAAAATCCGACGATTCGGCCGGGTTTGAACCCGCTATCTTGGGCACAGCAGTTCAGCATACTAGTAACTACCCCACCGAAGTCGCTAGCAGTTTATTTATGTATGTATGTATATGAATGATATTATTGTTCTCACCGTATTATTTAAATCGCAAACTCTACAGAGGAAAATTGCGAAATTATATTACATTTTGGCATTATGCTAACACCACATGCTGGATGTTAATAATATGAAATCAATGCAAATTACGCTAGATCTATATTCAAGATCTGGCAACACTGATTTACCCTCAAGGTATTACTCACGGCTCTGGCTACAAGCGAGCCAGAACCAATACTGGGTCTTGAAAGTACTTTATACCTGCAAGTTGATTTATGAGGGAGAATGGGAAAGGGATGGACCAAGATCACTTAAATGAAAACTCTCTAGTTCTGAAGCTTCTGTACTTAAATTTTTCCTCCTAATTCCCACTAAATAGTTTAACAACGGGTGTCATAAAAGGGATTATTGAGATTGGACGCCAACTGCAGGGAGTGTTCCAAGGAAGTGCCGCTCTTTACCTGAACAACCATTGCTAGACCCTAACAAGAAAGTGAATTGTACACAATAACGGTGATCGTTCATTCATGGAGAAGAACATGGAGGTTATCTGTCCGTAATGATAGGACTAAGACGACAAGAAGCAACAGTACGTGAGTGGAGAAAGCTACATCAACAAAATCACCCACAGGATCTCCCAATTCATGAAGTTCTTAATGATCTTCCCTCCACTCGTCTCAGATCAAGGAACCCAATATGGCATAACATACCTGACATTAATTCCACCGAACAATGGCGCCAAAACTGGAAGTCTGCTCCTGTGAAACATGAAGGTATTCTAGATACTACTATAAGACTTCCGGGATTTAACCTGAAGAGAAACCAGTGGGTCAAGTTAAATCGCCTAAGAACAGGTCTCGCCAGATGTAACGCCATGCTACATTAATCGGGACTTCATGATTCTCCTGCCAGAGACTGCGGAGCTCCTCTTCAAACAACTACTGGACATCTCGTTGTGAATGCGAACGCAACCAATGTTCTTGTGATGTATATAGCCTATTGTACATAATTATGATTTACTTATTTATATATACATTTATTATATTGTAATTCATATAGATGCTAGCCATTCGATAAATAAGTAAATAGGGTGATAATGACATTGATCACCACCACTAACTAGGCCCACATACTAAATTAACCTTCCGTCGAGCGCAGTGTTCTTGGGATAAATTTTAGTACGATATTCGAAGGGGCCAGAGAACTTAAGTATTCACAGTTGGAAATACTGGTAACATACTGTATTTCACCTCCCCGATGTCGTTTTTACTCCGTCCTGACAGTCATCAGTCAAGGTCGAACGAGGGGGAGTTTGTCCCGTTACCAGTCAATACTGCGCGCGCCCACACTTTTACTGTTCGAATATCTATGAGAGCTATTGCGAAATATTTCATTACGAGTAATTTTCACATAAGTTATATGTTATAGAAGCTGATAGATCACGTGGTTTTGTTAGCCTATTTTCGATTTTTGCAAAAAATAAAAGTAGACTTATGAGATCTACACAGGGCCAAAAAATGTGTGTCTGTGTGTGTGTGTGTGTGTGTGTGTACTCTGAATGTCTGTCCCCCCCCCCCCCTATCAATTCGATCTCTATGAAACCGAATTGAATGAAATTTGGTACAGAGGTAGAACTAGCAAAGGGCACCTCAGTGCCATGTTTCATATCGCCGCCATCTTGACGGAAACGTAATGGCAGCCATCCAAATGTTCAAAGCTTAAATAAAATTACGACCAACCTAATCATCTGATCTCTACCAAATTTTGCACCAACATATATTTATATGGCGAGCGTCTTTTGACTAAACTACAAGGTCATCAGCCCAATAGTTTGCAGATGGCGGCCCTGTATGTGTGCAAATCGATTCCCCCTATCAATTCAAACACAGTGTAACTGAATTGAACGAAATTTGGTACCTAGGTAGCACTAGCAAAGGACACCTCAGTGTCATGTTTTATATTGCCGCCATCTTGACGAAGACGTAATGATAAAAGCTTGAATCAAATTACGACCAACCTAATCATCTGATCTCCACCAAATTTTACAATACTAGGCCTATACCTTTATGTATAAACAATCATTTTACCAAACTGCAAGGTCATCAGCCCAATAATTTGCGGATGTTGGCCATGTATGTGTGCAAATCGATTCCCCCCATCTTTTCAAACACGGTGAAACCGAATTGTACAAAATTTGGTACAGAGGTAGCACTAGCAATGGGCACTCCAGTGTCATATTTTATATTGCCGCCATCTTGACGAAAACGTAATGGCGGCCTCCCAAATGTTAAAAGCTTGAATCAAATTAGGACCAACCTAATCGTCTGATCTCTACCAAATTTTGCAATGTTATGCCATTATGTATAAAGAATCTTTTGACCAAACTGCAAGGTCATCAACCCAATAATTTGTGGATGGCGGCCATGAATGTGGGCAAATCGATTCCCCCTATCTTTTCAAACACTGTGAAACTGAATTGAACAAAATTTGATACAGAGGTAACACTAGAAAAAGGCACCTCAGTGTCATGTTTTATATCGCCGCCATCTTGACGGAATCGTAATGGTGGCCACCCAAATGTAAAAAGCTTAAATCAAATTACGACCAACCTAATCATCTAATCGCTACCAAATTTTGCAACAACATACCATTATGTGAGAAGCGTTCTTTGACCAAGCTACAAGGTCATCAGTCCAATAGTTTGCATATGGCGGCCATGTATATGTGCAAGTCGATTCCCCCTATCAATTCAAACACGGTGAAACCGAATTGAATATTTTTTTACAGAGGTAGCATGTTTAATATCCGTATAACACGTTGTATTTCAACAAGCTACTACAGCCAACATTCAATTATACTCCTTGAAAAGGACAAAGAGTTATAACAATGCCCTTGCATTTAGGAGAAAGGAGGCTATATGTTCTTTACTGAACATCTTGTTATATATGTAATCATACAAAATGTTATCGATATGACACATTTCATATGTTAATTTCTATTTATTTTCGTATCAACAGTGCAATGCTATTTGTTATTATGATTCGTTGTGCCTAATTTATTAGCACTTTTTCTTCCCTCCCCAATATCTCTTCATCCTATTACAATGCTATTTTATTATTATTATTATTATTATTATTATGATTATTATTAATTCTCAATCTAGTCTACATTTTTCCGAGGGTGTGTACTCGGCTGATACGAACAGAGTCAGTTATATAATAAGCAGTCAGCTGAGCGACTAGCACAGTGACCCTTGCATTGGGTCCCATCCCTTCAAACACTACTACATTATTTATAGGAACGCCCCCTAGTTCCTAACACACCACAACACTCTACACTGGTCAGCTTGCCCTGCCAAGGGAAGCTACCCTTTTTAGGCACAACCTTATAAATTAGTACAATAACCCTTCCCTTTTAGATCCACCCCCAAATAAGGGATCTAAAACACTATGCTGTTGAATCGCATCATTCTTAATTTGCCCCATTATTATAAAATTTTCTGTTCAAAATTCACAATATAACTTCTGTTTAACACAAGTAGCGTGCGCAATGCTGCTTGGCTTATGTGCAGACTGTATTTCGTCCACGCTGTGTTCCCCTACACGAACTGCAAGGCTCATGTTGCTAGAGGCAGATGACATCGCTGTTCCGCCCCTTAAAGCAACAATAACTAACTATAAATCCTGTTGCTATGATCGGCAATCGCTGGCGCAACCCAAGTTTAGCGGCAGTCGTATCTGGAAAGTTTAGTACTGTGTATTGTTTTAGTGATTACGGTGTGAGATTAAGCGAGTACACGGAACTTGAAATAAGGTATCAACCTGGCATTTGCTTGGAAGGAAAACCCAGAATCAGGTTGACAACGGTCAGCGCCGGGATTCGAAACGTCGACCTCAAGGATTCCAACTTCCATTTGGAATCGTGATGCACGACTTGTCGCTCACGAGCACACTGCGGGACATTGTGCCATAACACAGGTTATCAGTCTACCCGAGGCTGATGGCCATGTCCGTGTTAGACCTGTGCGCTGCGATATTCCCGCGTCCAGGGAGCCGGAGCCGGTTCGTCGTCGAGTGAGTTGCAAGACTGAGCAGCGTAATGGAGAAGTTGCTGACATCATCCCCTCCTCAGAACCTTTCTATTGTGCTTAACCTGCATGCCTCATCATTACCTTAGGACAGTGAACTTGAGTCTTTTGTGTTTGAAATGCTCAGGGCAGTCGCGGATAAAGCTTGATTTCCATCGTACGGTAGGCAGAAGCGTGTATCATGTTAACCAATAAAACTATGCTCACTGTGTTCAAACACGTGGCTAAGTGTTTAGCTTGATAGGCTTGGACCCGAAAGGTTCCGGGTTCGTTTTCCGACCGGACTATGACGATCTTTATATCAGTGGTTAATATCAAACGTGGGGACTAAATATCAATTACAACAAAACGAAATATCTTACATCAGATAATGATGGTGGTGAGAAACTACAGATCGGAAATGCAGAAATTCAAACTATCTCTAAATTTAGTTTGCATTAGTTTGTACAGTTGAGTATCCAGATCCAGTTATTTAAGGCCTGTGGGCAAGGTACTTGGGATCACGCCCGTACTCGAGACAATGATAGGTAGCCATGATCTGTTCAAAGTGCTATGATTGGAGATTATTATTATTGATGTGTAACATCTTTCCACTCGGTATCTGGATATTTCTGTGGCACTCGGTAGCTGGACATTTTTGTGTGAGTGATTTTGGAAAAGAGACGGAAGTGGATGGGACGGAAGTGCATGGGATGGAAACAATGAGCGCGCACTGTGGTGGAGATCGGTACAACGACGTACTATAAGCCATGTGACTATGTGGAATGTAAATCGCATACGGTTTACCTCAAG
Source organism: Meconema thalassinum (assembly GCA_946902985.2). NCBI lineage: Eukaryota > Metazoa > Arthropoda > Insecta > Orthoptera > Tettigoniidae > Meconema > Meconema thalassinum. The sequence goes on along the minus strand of OX336393.1, from coordinate 284,644,663 downwards.
GTTTGGAGGCCCCATTAAAGAAATTCCTACAATGCATAAACTTCAAGTTGTCGTTCTTTGGTGTGAAAATATTCAATATATCATATTTGCTGAAAACAATTACGATTTATTAAATCTTCATACTTTTGCTGTATTCTTATTTAATGTAAGCACTCGATACGTCGAGTGCTATATCGCATCAACCAACACTCCAAACAACGTAGGAATTCAGTATATTAACACCGACTACTAACAATAATTGAAACTTCGTTGGTCTAAACGTATCACTGGGAGAAACGCATTTAATATACCTACTGCACACCTAATTTTTAATCGCGCCTATTGGCAGTGCACTATATCGGCAATAAGAGGCCATTTTCAATAACACCGCTGGCATGGGTTCACTAACTGGCCGGTATAAAGCGCAGCTCGCATCAAGTAGGCAGTGCATTGCTCCCGCTTACAGTTGCAGTTCATGTTTGCTGGCACAAGGTAGCACTATGAGTTCAATTTTAAAAAATTGCGAGTAAGTAATATGGAATTATTCGAATAATATGTCAGATGTTACACATCATATGCGACTACTGTAAGGCTCGTAATTTATTATTATTATTATTATTGTTCCTTTGAGGCTATTAGGTTCAGATATGTGAAAATAATGCACCAACTCATTTCAAACAACTGCTTGTCCCATTATCCGTTATCATGGTTGTAAATATTGAGATAAGGACCTACTGTATATTCTTAGCTGATGCTTGGTTCTGAAAAGGACCGTTTGGATTATGTTCTATAATCCTCTAATTGCTGCGATATCCTGATGCAGAGCTTTATGTCCAGCAGCCAATATTGTCGCTTACTTAGCAATACCCAAGCCTCCGTGACTTAGGCGACAGCACGCCGGCCTCTCACCGCTGGGTTCGTGATTCAAATCCCGGTCACCCCATGTGAGATCTGTGCAGGACAAAACGGAGGCAGACAGGTTTTTCTCCGGGTACTCCGGTTTTCCCCGTCTCAAATTTCATTCCAGCAACACTCTCGACTATCATTTCATTTCATGTGTCATTCATTTCACCATTGCCTCAGAGGAGTGCGACAGGCTTCGGCAGCCGGCACAGTTCATATCCTCGCCGCTAGATGGGGGCTTCATTCATTCCATTCCCTGACCCGGTCGGTCGACTGGAAGCAGGCTGTGGATTTTCACTTAGCAATTCTCTGGAGGCATAGGGGATTTAATGGTTATACCTATGGACGTGAAGCACAAATCACGGACGATGCAATTTCTGGCTGCACAAGTGGGGGGAAAACTAAAAAAGCCCGCTCTGCGACTGTTGTACCGATGAACCTCAGACCATTCAGCATGTTGCCCTCGACTATCAAAGGAGGAGGTTTGATGGAACAATCCAAGACCTACACAGTGCTACCGATGATGCTGTCAACTGGTTGACCTATAAAGGTCAATAAGCCTATAAAGGCTGAACTGAGCTAGCATGCAACATGCGAGGTTGTTGATTCATTTTTAGGGGCTTTGCGACATCGCAGTCATGTAGACCCGTGTGTAGAATTTGTGTGATAACCAGTTACCAGTGTGTGTATTTGTAATTGAGGTCTAAGGGTAGGAAGCGGCCGTGGCCTTAAGTTCAACACACACCCAACTACATGGAGCTGATGACCAAGATATCCCAACCCCCTGAGGTAGGAATCGAACCCGCCTCTTCTTATTTTGCCCCATGAGGCTGAGTGTACTCCGTTCTAGACAGAATTAAATTTCTTGGCAGAGCCGGGAATTGAACCCGGGCCCCCGCGATGACAGCCAAGAGTATTAGCCACTACGCTTCGCGGCGGACTGTAACATGTGAAACTAGGCATTTTGGACATCAGTAAAAACTGATAGGAGTTCTAGAGTGAAATTGCAGAGCGCGGTGAAAAGGGAATTCAACCTTCGACCTTCGTGGTCCGGAGGAGAAAACTAGAAGGTAACAGAAGACAAAAACATTCCCCATGTCTGTTGTTGCGTGTTGGCTGCAGGCTGCGGCCACTTAAAGAGAGCTAAATATAATGCTTAGTCTCGAGAGGACCACCCACTGCATGACTCTCCACTTTATCGGCGACAGATTACTCTTCAATCTTTATACACAACACCACCGGCGTGATTTAATACATGTCTTGGTTATCAGCTCTCAAATAAACTCACCGGTCAAAAAATTTAGTCACACCCCTGAAAGATCACAATGGTGGCCGTGGAGCGCTGTTAATAATATCGTATGGCCTCGGATGCCGGGTGCAAGCATTGTTATTTGACACCCATAGGGCAGCTTGCATGACTAATATCGTCGTTCCTTGGAACGCTATGAAAGTCAAGGAGGTTAGATATCTAAGCTCCTTGCCACTGTAGCGCTTCTAGTAGAGAATGGACGAACATAGTGTTGGCGAAAAATCCCAAGATTAATTTTGCCATTATGAACACGGCCTACTGAATTCAAATGGGTTCTTTAACATGCCAACAGCGTATAATAATAATAATAATAACAATAATAATAATAATATCCTATGGCCTCGGGTGCCTGGTGCAAGCTTTGTTAATTGACACCCAGAGGGTAGCTGGCATGTCGAATTTCGTCGTTCCTTTGAACGCTATGAAAGTCAAGGAGGTTAGATATCTAAACTCCTTGACACTACAGTGCTTTCAAGTAGAGAATGGAGGAACTTTGTGTTGGCGGAAAATCCCGAGATTAATTTTGCCATTGAATACGGCCTACTGAATTCAAATGGTTTTTTTTACATGCCAACAACGTATGACATGAGTGTCGTGATTTATGTCGCCTATCAAAAATCACTTACCATGACCAGGAGCAAACCTGCAATCTTGGGGTTGGTAGTCCGACACTATAACCACTCACCGACCGTGGCAAACAGAGCTTTATGTCCAGCAGCCAATAATGGACTGGCATAGTCGCTACAGTCAACGGGTACCCACATCTCATCAAAGATGTCGGTATGTGATTGATCCTCAGCCCCTTATAAGTGTTTCTCAACCAGCATAGGAGCGATAATGGGCTTTAGGCTTGTTGTTATTGATTCATTGAGGGGCTTTGCGACATCGTGGCCTGTATCCCCGTGTACTTGTATGTGTGTATTTTTTCTGATGCCTGTGCTATTGTGAGGGCTGTATTAGTGTGTGTAGTTGTAATTCAGAAGAGGATTTGGAAGGAGGTGGCCGTGGCCTTAATTTAGGAACCATCCCGGCATTGGCCTGGAGTAGAAGTGGGGAAACCACGGAAAACCACTTACAGGATGGCTGAGGTGGGAATTTCTCCTCATTTTTGCCTCACGAGGCTGAGTGTACCCCGTTCCAGCCCTCAGAACAGAATTAAATTTCTTGGCAGAGCTGGTAATCGAACCCGGGCCTCCGCGGTGACAGCCAAGAGTGTTAGCCACTACGCATCGAGGCGGAATGGTAACGGGTTTTGAAAGAGTCTACCCTTCAAGAGAAAAAATAACAGCTATGTTGCCAACACACCTCTCATGTTACACGGTTATGAAGCGCACCTGCGCCTCTTTACTGCGAGAAAAAAAACAACTCAAGCAGCCTTAACCTCCCTATGAAGGCTTCCAAAAAGATGGTTTATCCGGTTGGGGTCCGGGCACGGACACCAAGAGCCCGCTGATGAGCCAGCTTAGTGTTCCTAGGCAAAACTCCACACAAGACATGGCATAAACCTGGAGAAATTGCTCAGTAGTAATTCACTGGTCATGAAAGCCAATACACCATCTTTTTACACGGTTATATTTGACCACTATGGGCATTAAAGAAGGAAAAACACTGGTTTTAATATGCTTAGACCGGCCACGGTGACCAAGAGCGCTATCGCGCTACATCGGCCTCGCTGGCATCGGGAGAGCGTGGCTTTGAATCCTACTTTGAACGTCCTGTAAATAGTTTTTGTTGTTTCCCATTTCCACCACCAAGCAAATACCGGGTCGGTTCCTCTCAACAGGGCCTCGGCCGACTTCCTTCCAAAATCCCTTCCCTGATCCGTGTTTAATTAGAACCAAGTTAGCGGTCACATGGGCGATCGGCCTGTCACCATCCCCAGGATCTGTTGACAAGGTGTGTTCATCTCCCCAAACATTTACAATATTACGTACCGTGTTTTTCATGAAACACAGATGTTCTTTTAAAGCAGAAGCTTATTTAATTTGAGTTCCTGTGATAATTGTGTATTCGTATTCATCATCATTGTATGGACTCCGTCTTGAGGAAAGAATTCATGATGAAAATCAATAAATGTAAAACAAAAATATTGAAATGCAGCCGAAATAAATCTGGAACATCTATGGGCATCAAATTGGCAGGTGAAAAGCTAAAGGAAGTAAGAGACTTCTGTTACTTAGGAAGCAAAATATCCAGTGATGGACGAAGCAAAGAGGATAGGCCTATAAAAAGTAGGTTGGCTCAGGCAAGGAAAGCATTTCTACAGAAAAGGAATCTGTTGACATCGAATATACATTTAGGTATTAGGAAGTCATTTTTGAAGGCCTTTGTCTGGAGCGTGGCGCTGTATGAAAGTGAAACTTGGACAATTGGTGCAGCAGAAAAGAGGAGAATTGAAGCGTTTGAAATGTGATGTTACAGGAGAATTATGAAAATCAGATGGGTAGATGGGTTAAAAACGAAGAGGTATTAAGACGAGTGGGAGAGGAGAGATGTTTCTGGCGACTGCTAATACGGAGAAGAGATAGGTTGGTAGACACATGACTACGATGACACCCAGGAATAGCAAGCTTAGTTATGGAAGGAAGGTTCGAGGACAAGAACTATAGGGGTAGACCAAGGTTAGAATATGTTAGATTGCCTCGGATATAGCTATGTAGAGATGAAACGATTTTCTCAGGACAGGGAGGCATGGAGGGCTGCATCAAACCAGTCAAAAGACAGAAGACTCAAATAACAAAGTTCATCAGTATACGATTTTCATTCAAAACACATGTTCTCGAATAAAATAGCCCATTTTCCCTTCACTGAGTAACACCCAGTTGCCCTCACGTGACTGAGTGCGCCCTGGATTAACCCCCATAGGCTACTATGACTTCCTGTGGGAATCATCTAGAGCAGGGGGTCTCCAAACTATTTAGCCTAAGGGCCACACTGACTCCTTCACTAAGTCCCAAGGGCCAAGACCTAGGTAGCTCATCGTACCGACATACTGTAGTTTTGAATTGCGCGCGAAGTTTCGTTTCGGGGCTGGCCTGCGTGGCGAGTAAGCTATCAATGGCGCAGCGTGCGGAGGGTAATTTCCAGTGTTGCGAAACAAATATATGTAAAGTCGTCATTGCTGGAATTTGATACGAGTCATCCACTCACACAGTTTGATCAGGTGCATAAATGTGCTTTTCAGCTCTCGGCACTACTTAATTATGTGAAGAAAAAAAATCTCCAAAATGAAATTCACAAAACTTATTTACGGATCCAAATTAACTGATGAGCATTTTAAGTCGCTGCTGATAATATCCACTGGTAAATTTCATCCAAAGCGGTAAACAATTGACAGTGGAAAGTTACAGGTACATAAATCACATTAATCATAGTACCTTAATACCAATAACAATGATTAATTTAATTGTGTGAATTACTTTTTCACATATATTAAGTTTAAGGGTAAATTTCATGTCATTAATTACCGGTATAGTTTAATATATTTACGTACCGTATGCCAGATATTGTGTTTATTAATTAGTCGTTAAATAAAAGCATCTGGTTATAATTTATATGATTTACTTACATTTAACAATGAAATCAATGTAAATCGAATTTAATAATAATAATAATAATAATAATAATAATAATAATAATAATAATAATAATAATAATGCAACCCATGCACATCTCTTTCATTTTCCTATCTCCCTCTGCAGTCCTGAAATGGCTAGGGATTCACCGCTCACCAGGCATGATACAACTGCTTGCATGACTCATGCTAATAAAAGATAATAATAATAATGCAACCAAAGCCTCCGTGGCTTAGGTGGCAGCACGCCGGCCTCTCACCGCTGGGTCCGTGGTTCAAATCCCGGTCACTTCATGTGAGATCTGTGCTGGACAAAACGGAGGCAGACAGGTTTTTCTCCGGGTACTCCGGTTTTCCCTGTCAAACTTTCATTCCAGCAACACTCTCCACTATCATTTCATTTCATCTGTCATTCGTTTAATCATTGCCCCAGAGGAGTGCGTCAGGCCTCGGCAGCCGGCACAATTCATATCCTCGCCGCTAGATGGGGGCTTCATTCATTCCATTCCTGACCCGGTCGGAGACTGGAAGCAGGCTGTGGATTTTCATTCAATAATGCAACCCATGCGCATCTCTTTCATTTTCCTATATATGTCGCCCTCTCCAGTGCTGAAATAGCTAGGGATTCACCGCTCACCAGTTATGATACAACTGATTGCATGACTCATACAGATAATGATACATTTACGTATGGACAGTCGTGTTGAATCAGCATCTTTCCTGTTACACGTAAAACAGGATTGTCCAACTATTTTTACTGTTGATTAAGAAATAGGCCTACTATTTCACAAAATGAAAAAGGATTCTGACTGACAAAACTGATAATGAAAACACTATTTATTTATTTATCGTATGGCTTTTAGTGCCAGGAGTGTCCGAGGACATGTTCGGCTCGCCAGAGGCTGTAGCTGCTTCAAGTGGACACTCATAGGGTGAGCTACAAGTTCCGTTCAATTTCAAGTAGTTCCAACTTTCGATACCAGATGTCACTCCTACCTAGCGGTGAACGTTGGAACTTTGATAGAGCGTTCCAACGAAATATAACCTAGAAATTTAGCTTCACACAAGTTTAGTCTGCGGAAGGATCTTTTACATGCCATAAATCTATGACATGGGACCGCCGCACCGGCTTTACTCCCCCTCCGAAGGAAGGCATACTGAAGGATTTTAACGCTCTTAAAAATTCCAACGACTTCGGCCGGATTTAAACCCGCTTTCTTGGGCACAGCAGTTCAGCATGCTACCAACTACTGCTCGAGTCTAAGCTGCGTGAAGTCGTGAACCTGAGAGGAATGTGCATCGCGGACTATGACAAATGGAGTTGACGAGTGATGAGGTTTCTCGGTCCGTGCATAGTACCGAACCAAATACACACATCAAAAAAAGTTTTGCATCACCTCGGTTCCAAGAGTTCCGGAACCTTTACATACAAAGGGAATAGAGATCAACACAAACAACATTTCAGCTCGTTTTATTGCTCATGAGACCCACACATTGCATGTTGTACCATCATACAGCTAGACTTTCAGCATTTGTGGTCCAGATTGCAGTACACACCACTACCTCTAATACCCAGTAGCACGTCCTCTTGCATTGATGCATGCCTGTATTCGTCGTGGCATACTATCCACAAGTTCATCAAGACACTGTTGGTCCAAATTGTCCCACTCCTCAACGACAATTCGGCGTAAATCTCTCAGAGTGGTTGGTGGGTCAAGACGTCCATAAACAGCCCTTTTCAACATATCCCAGGCATGATCGATAGGGTTCATGTCTGGCGAACATGCTGGCCACTGTAGTCGAGCGATGTCGTTATCTTGAAGGAACGCATTCACAAGATGTGCACGATGAGGTCGAGAATTGTCGTCCATGAAGACAAATGCCTCTCCAATATTCTGCCGATATGGGTGCACTATAGGTCGGAGGATGTCATTCAGGTATCGTAAAGCCGTTTCGGAGCCTTCCATGACCACCAGTGGCGTACGTCGGCCCCACATAATGCCACCCCAAAACATCAGGGAACCACCACCTTGCTGCACTCGCTGGACAGTGTGTCTAAGACGTTCAGCCTGACCAGGGTGCCTCCAAACACGTCTCCGACGATTGTCTGGTTGAAGGCATATGCGACACTCATCGGTGAAGAGAACGTGATGCCAATTCTGTGGGGTCCATTCAGCATGTTGTTGGGTCCATCTGTACCGCGCTGCATGGTGTCGGGGTTGCAAAGCTGGACCTCGCCATGGACGTCGGGAGTGAAGTTGCGCATCATGCAGCCTATTGCGCACAGTTTGAGTTGAAACACGACGTCCTGTGGCTGAACGAAACGCATTATTCAACATGGTGGCATTGCTGTCAGGGTTCCTCCGAGCGGCAATCCGTAAGTAGCGGTCATCCACTACAGTAGTAGCCCTTGGGCGGCCTGAGCGAGGCCTGTCATCGACAGTTCCTGTATCTCTGTACCTCCTCCATGTCCGAACAACATCGCTTTGGTTCACTCTGAGACGCCTGGAAACTTCCCTTGTTGAGAGCCCTTCTTGACACAAAGTAACAATGCGGACGCGATCGAACTGCGGTATTGACCTTCTAGGCATGGTAGAACTACAGACAACATGAGCAGCGTACCTTCGTCCTGGTGGAATGACTGGAACTGATCGGCTGTCGTACCCCCTCCGTCTAATAGGCCCTGCTCATGCATGGTTGTTTACATCTTTGAGCAGTTTTAGTGACATCTATGAACAGTCAAAGGGACTGTATCTTTGATACAATATACACAGTCAACGTCTATATGCCGGAGATCTGGGAACCGAGGTGATGCAAAACTTTTTTTGATGTGTGTATATTGGTCGGTGACTCACTGACTTATTCGTAACACCACACTGGTTTCAGAAAAGACCCTATGTTAGCAGTATTGGAATAGACGAGAATGTCAGGTAACACGGCGGGCTGTCGACAGGCTTCTCAATTCTCGCCTGCTCCTACCCTGCCTCTTCCCTTCATCCCGCAAGTTCACAGAGCTTGGAACCGAGCAATACACCACCGAAGCCGCTAATGAAAACACTGTTATTCCACTTCATGCAACAAAATTAGAATTGAAGAATGGATCTAAGGGGCACTGGTGCTCGCGAGCAGTTATTGGCTCGTATTACGGGAGCAGACGCCTCCGTTGCGTAGCGGTCAGCTTGGTTACCTGACGCCCCGGAGGTCCTGGGTTCGATTCCCGGCTCTGCCATGAAATTTGAAAAGTGGTATGAGGACTGGAACGGGGTCTACTCAGCCTCGGATGGCCCAAATGAGTAGAGGGGGTTCCATTCCCACCTCAGCCATCCTCGAAGTGGTTTTCCGTGGTTTTCCACTTCGTCTTCGGGAAAATGCCGTGATGGTACCTACTGTAAGGCTACGGCCGCCTCCTTCCTGCTTCCTTGCCTATCCATCCCCATATTCCCCTCCCTTCCCATCCCTCATAAGGCCCCTGTTCGCTATGTAGGTGAGACCACCTGGGCGAGGTGCTGATCACACCACCTCAGTTGTATCCACTCCGACCAGATGTTCCCAGCTCTAGGACACTGCCCATAGAGGCGGTAGTGGTGAGTTCCCTCGCTGAGTCCGTGGGTTCCACCAACCTGGAGGGTAAACTCGATAAAAACAAGTAGTACCGTGAAGAACTATACAGCCTATTTTCATATATCCTACTTATGTTAATTGCCACTATCAACATACAAAATTTCTGTTTGATTGCTGTAATAGATTCGTAGATATTGAGAACCGACTAAATATTTCGGATGGTCGCCATGTTGGATTTTATATATGTAGGTCCTAGAGTTATGTACTGTTACATGCAGATTATTGTGAACGTGTAGTATTCAAACTTCAATCGCATAATTAGGACACAAGAAATAACAAGGAGATTTTAAAAATTTTCACAGCTGCCATCTTGAGGTTATGGAAACAATTGAAATAAATTAGATGCCAGTCGATTAACATTCGTATAAGGATTTACTGTACCAAGTTTCACTGCACGCGGATGGTTAAATTGCGAGAAACGTCCATGTGAATATTTATAATTCGCGTCACCGCCATGTTGGATTTGTGATCACCAGGTTATTTAAAGTCCTATAGGTGAACTTAAGTTCACAGCCCCTATGAACATTAAAAAATGCAGTTTGATTGCTAAAATAGATTCTTAGATATTCAGTATCGTCTAAATATTTCGGATGGTCGCCATGTTGGATTGTTAAATGTATAGGCCATAGAGTCAAGTACCATTAAAGGAAAATTATTGCGTAGGTTCATTATTCAAACTTTCACTTCGATCGCATGACTACATCACAAGAAATAAAAACTTAATTTTAAAATTCGCACTGCCGCCATCTTGAGGTTATGTAAACAATTGAACTAAATTATTTACCAGTGGATTACAATGCGTATAAATATTTCCTGAACCAGGTTTCAGTGCGCTTGGAACATTAAATCGCGAGAAAGGTCTATTTAAAATTTTCAAATTCGCTTGGCCGCCATGTTCGTTTTGTAGTTAACCGGTTTTTGAAAGTCTTATAGGTTGACTTCCAGTAGTGCCCTTTATCTCCGTACAAAATTTTAGGGAGATACCGCTAATAGTTTCAGAGATATAGAATGCCGGTGAAATATTTCGCACATCCGCCATCTTGTGATTATGTAAACAATTGAACGAAGTTAGATGTCGGTACATTACAATGTATATAAATATATACTGTACCAAGTTTAATTGCGTTTGGTTGGTCATATCGCGAGAAACGTCTATTTAAAAGTCGCAAATTCACTTGGCCTCCATGTTGGTTTTGTAGTTACCAGGTTTTCAAAAGTCACATAAGTGAACTTATAGTAGTTCCCTCTATCACCATAGAAAATGTCAGGGTAATATCGGTAATAGTTTCGGAGATATTGAATGCTGGTGAAATATTTCGAACAGCCGCCATGTTGGATTGGTGAGTCGTAACGAAATTTGAAGGGCACGGTCGAGGTCGCCGGGAATAGTGCTATGAACTTTCCGAGTTTCATTGAAATCGCTCCTGCCGTTTAGATTTTATTAGGGGGACACACACACACGAATCACACACACACACACACACGCACACACACACGGACAAAAGGTGATCTCATAAGCCTATTTTTTCAAAATTGAAAATAGGCTAAAAAATCATTTAAAGAGCACCTTGGTGCTCGCGAACACCAGGTTGAGAACGTCTGATCTAGACGGAAGGCAGCATTGATTTCATTGGATGTAGTCACTCTTCAAAGGGTTTTACTGTCAGCTCACTGAAGCCGAAAAGAGTTCATCGCTCTGATCACTGGGGCAGCAAATGACTGTCTGTGGTTCTTTTGACCTCTTTCCTCTCTCACGAACTCCTGCGTCATCTTGCTGAACTTCTGCCGACAGCTGGTAATTTGAAAACACATAGAAATGCATTGTCAAGTCTCCGTGGCTTAGGTGGCCGCACGTCGGCCTCTCACCACTGGGTCCGTGGTTCAAATCACGGTCACTCCCCATGTGAGATTTGTGTTTTCCTCCGGGTACTCCGGTTTTCCCTGTCACAAATTTCATTCTAGCAACTCTCTTCACTATCATTTAATTTCATCTGTCATTAATTTAATCATTGTCCCAGTGGAGTGCGACAGGCTTCGGCAGCCGGCACAGTTCATATCCTCGCCGCTAGATCGGGGCTTCATTCATTCCATTCCCTGACCTGGTTGTTCGACTGGAAGCAGGCTGTGGATTTTCATTTTCATAGAAATGCATGGTGTTGCCGGGAAAATAGGAAGCCTATTCTTTTAAGTAAGGTCCGTTTAAAGCCGCCGCATCGTGGTGTAATGGCTAGAAATATTGGCTTCACTCCTTGAGGTTCAGGTTTTGATTCCCAGCTCTCCTACGCGTTTCAATTCTGGAGCTGGAATGAGGTGTACTTAAACCCATGAGGATAAATGAAATGAGATGGATTAGATTTCCACCTCATTCATATTCAAGGTGGGTTCTCCACGTCTACTCCAGGTGAATGCCGTGGTGGTTTGTAACTTAAGGCCACGGCAGCCTCCTTCCCAATCCTTATCTGGATTATAATATAAACACACTAATACAGCCGTCACAACACAGGCTATCAGACAAAATTCCACATCTAGCCAAGTACACGGGGCTGAATGACCACGATATCCAAGCACCTCAAATGAAAAAAAAACAACAACAACAATCGGTTTGATATCAGAGTAAATCTGTCTATAATAGAATTCCATGGAATCAGGAGATTTTACCGTTGCCAGCAAGATTCCGGCTAAAAGAGATGGTCAACATAAAAAGAATGGAGTGCAGTGCAAGTAAAAACACGAAATCAGTATCTAGCGCACCCCTTCTGTAATTCCGACAGACCCCGGGATCCGCAAACCACAAATTGGGAAATATAAACCTATCCTAATAGTAATGGCATGCGCCCTCCGTGGAGGCCTGGCACAGACCTTTCAGCGACCTAGGCGACACGACGTGGTGAGAATGAAACGACTTTGATTCTCGTTATTGTCACATTACGTTGATTACTTGTTCCACTTTTGATGCACTGTTTTAGGATGTTACTTAATTGCATTTCACAACTTATAATTCCATTACGGTTGGATAATAATAATAATAATAATAATATCGTATGGCCTTGCCTGCCGGGTGCAAGATTTGTTGACACCCAGAGGGTAGCTTTCATGTCGAATTTCGTTGTTCCTTGAAGCACTATGAAAGTCAAGGAGGTTAGATATCTAAGCTCCTTGAACACTATAGCGCTTTCTAGTAGAGAAATGAGGAACTTTGTGTTGGCGGAAACTTCCGAGATTAATTTTGCATTATGAACACGGCCTACTGAATTCAAATGGGTCCTTTGACATGCCAACATCGTTTGACATAGTGTCGCAATTTTTGCCGCCTTTCAAAAATCACTTACCACGGCCAGGAGCGAACCTGCAAGCTTGGGGTTAGTAGACCAACACGTTGACCACTCACCCACCCTGACAAGCACGGTTGGATTCAATGTCGAAATATTTTACACATCCCATTATCATTTAATTACCTAGCAAATATATATTAACCATTTTGAACAGCGGACGGAGATAACCAACAAACAGATTCGAGCAGGTCTCTGTCCTGAAGCAAACTATCCCATGCGCAAATTTTATAGAAATGACTGATATCTCAGGTGGATATGGTACGACCAAGTATTTCACAAATCCTATAAGTATTTATTAATTCTTTTATGTTCGACCCTGACTATTCTATGCCAGAAAACTGTACTATAATGAGGCTCATTATAACACTATTTTTCATTATGAAACATTTTATCCCACCAATCAGAGCTCAAGAAACAGTTGTTTGACCAATTAGATAAGGATATCATCGCGCCTGCGCTGAGTTCCACGGCCTTCTAATTTAAATTTCACTGCGAAGCCTAGTGTCATAGTAGGGTAATCGAGGAGGCCATGGTCAAATACAACGCATTCTCTGCGTCTCATGCGCTCTGTTCAGTACATAAAACTGGCAAAATCTCGACAGATATTTATGAATATTTATGTTCAAACATAAAATAGTTATAATAATTATCGTCGAACATAAACAGTAGTATGCAACTCGCCTATAATGGTAATTAAGATACTCGTGTCTTAATTATTGCCATTATAGCCTCGTTGCATAATGTACTATTTTGTGACCTTTCATTTATTTAAATTATGGACTTATTCTAAGGATATTCATTTTCTTTTTAGGTTTTTGATAAGATACTGTAGATTCTAACATTTTCACGCTGACGAAGCTATCATTGATATAACCAAATATGTACGTGTTAATTTAATTATTTAACTACTTTCTAGTGTATGACAAGGCAGCTTTTATAATTTGAGACGAAATATGAAGACGTTACAAACACACAAATACGAAATCGGTATCTCTTGCGACCCCTTCCGTAGCTCCCACAGATCCCCGGAGTCCGCGAACTACAGCTTGAGAAATAATAGCTTATAACAATAATAATAATAATAATAATAATAATAATAATAATGGCACGCGCCCGCACCCAGTCCCTGAGTCAAGGAAATTAATCATACGAAGTTTAAATTCCACAACACGGCTAGTAATCCAACACGGCGCCACTCGGCTAAAGTCTAGCGCTATATTCACTTGGCGACGAATCCGGACTACCATGAGTTATTGTCGCCCATAATGGACTAGGTTCCATGGAATTTTAACTCTCCACCTTTCATCTATGTGGATTGTAGTCTGTGTACAACACACAACCAAAAACTTGAAAACCTTCTTGGTTATCGATACAGTAAACAAACAAGAAGTTCCGCGACGAACTAAAGGACCTACTTTTCTTCAAATTTAAGATTCATGCCAATGATTAATCCATATGGATCTATCTAGAATAATGACGAAATTAAGTTGGTAATATCGAATTTTCTAATTAGTTCGAAATTCTGTATACCTGGCATAATGTAGCCTAATAGAGAACTACAGTTGGCAGCCCTGGTGACTGAATATATTCTTCGTTCCATCTCTTAAGGTACAGAACACAAAACTTGGTTGAAGTCCAATGGATAGCATGGACATTACATGCAGTTAAACATTGGATCTAACAGCGCGCGTAAAAACATGTTGGCAAAAATAACATACATGTATTGGTCAGAAATAATCTGAAATAATATGATCTATTGCTGTGTCAATTTTGAATGGAATCCATTAGTTAGTATTGAAGTTACATGCATTTTAAAATTGGACCTATCAGCAGGCTTAGAATCATGTTGGCAGCACTGGCGTATGCTTATATTAGTTACTCCAAATGCCAGGTACTATACGTGTGCAAAGTTTAGAGCTATTGGTTGCATACTTTCTGATATATTGATATTAGGGTAACAAGAATAGAGACAGTATTTATTAACAGTTGGCAGCCCTGGTTACTCTTAAGAATCGGCATAGTCATATCTGTTATGGTACACATAGCACACACGAAATTTGGTTGAAATCCATATGATAGTATAGAAGTTACATGTATTTAATGTTGGACCTCTCAGCAGAATTAGAATCATGTTGGTAGCACTGACCAATATAAGTTACTCCAAATTAATATAGAATGTCAGGTACTATACGTGTGCATAGTTTAAATCTGTCGGCTGGCATACTTTCTAATTTATGGGTATTTGGATAAAAAATTGGGAGCATTTATTAACAGTTGGCTGCCCTGGAGGCTCTTAAGAACATGCTCAGTCATATCTGTTTATGTACACATAGCACATACGAAATTTGGTTGAATTCCAATTAATAGTGTAGAAGTTATATGCATTTAAAAATTGGACCTATCAGCAGGCTTATAATCATTTTGGCAACACTGCCATGAATGGCCTCCTGGAAATTAAACTGCAAAATTATTATCTATACGTGTGCAAGTTTTGAAATAGCTCCCATTCATACCTTCCAAGATATCCAACATGGAGCTCAAATTTCAATTGCGATTTTCAGCAGTTGGTAGCACTGACATCATTTTCAAATATGGCCGTGAGGTATTCAGGTATAGATCTTTACTCCTACCAAATTTTGTTTCCATTGCTCCAGCCGTTTAGGAGTTGATAGGGGAGGGGGGGGGGGGGGTGGCACACACACACACAGCCAGCCAGCCAGCCAGACAGACAGACAGACAGACAGAAGGACAGACACACATTTGCCCGGTCTCATAAGTCTACTTTTTCCTCATTTTTGCAAAATGTGAAAAGTAGGCTAAAAATTCAAGTCCTCAAACTTTGCCCTTCACAGATTGAGAGTGCACTCCCTGTTCTTAGCACCATACTTCTAACCATTTACTATAGCCAGATGACCCACGCTGTGGAGGTGTTCACTCCTGGGCGGAGTATTGAATCAGAACTCGTCTCCAGCATTGAACTGCGGTCTGAGTGAGCTTAATCCATCATGATGTTTTTTTCTTCAGAATTCTACTGCACTTAATGTTTCTTGGCTTTTCCTCAGAACAGTCCTGCTGTCTGAGGTGAGCTTAAAGTGGCATAATTTTTCCTCGGCGGCCAGAGGCAAACTTAATGTATTATGGCTTTTCCACAGCTTAGTACTGCTTTCTCATGCACTCTTAAAGTGTCACAATGTTTCTTCGGCAATGTACAACGATCAGAGGCACGCTTAAAAGTGTCATACTTTTCTTCGGCCCTGTATTGCTGTCTGAGGTGATCTTCCCGTGCCACCACGTTTCCTCATCCCTGCACTGAGCTCTGAGGCAAACTTTATGTGATTCCTCAGTACCGTACTGCGGTCTGACACGAGACAACTTGAAGACTTATCCATTCCAACTGAGTGGTGTATTGTGTCAGAACTCTTCCTTACAACTGTACCACGGTTTGAGGCGAGACAAGTGGCGGCAAAAGCAACTCCTACTGGGCGGTGATTTAACAAGCATCTCATTTAAGTTGTAACAAGATCCAACCACGGACGACTGAGCTGACGGAAATATCAAGTATCGCACCAGCTTCCGGGCAGTCCACTCAATAGCTGGTCGTGCTCTGTGGGATTATACATAGGTGACTACTGTCGACCAAAGTATTATGTGCACTCGAGTTTGAAGGTTGTTTGTGAAGTAACCATTAGACTTACATAAAATCCAATAACATCATCACTTCCGTCGTTCTTTTTTACCCAAGATTGCAGGTTCGCCCCTGGCCATGGTAAGTGATTTTTGAAGGCGACAAAAATCACGATACTCATGTCATACGTTGTTGGCATGTTAAAGAACCCATTTGAATTCAGTAGGCCGTGTTCAATGGCAAAATTAATCTCGGGATTTTCCGCCAACACAAAGTTCCTCCATTCTCTACTTGAAAGCGCTGTAGTAGTGTCAAGGAGTTTAGATATCTAACCTGTTATAACGTGTGGTGCGATTATGCCACACCTCCTTGACTTTCATAGCGTTCAAAGGAACGACGAAATTCGACATGCAAGCTACCTTCTGGGTGTCAATTAACAAAGCTTGTACCGGGCACCCGAGGCCATACGATATTATTATTATTACGTTAGGTCATATAGGTTTGGAATTTTAATTTATATATTAATATTTTTTATCGTAGTTGGAACACAAAAAGTGCACGTTTTTAAGCGTGTTTCAACCATGCGTCACATTTAAGAATTATTATCTAAAAAAGCCGTCATCAGATCGAATCCAAATTTTAACACAATATACATTGGAATGTTGTATAACTGGTTTATACATTTCAAAATTGTGTGTGTCCAAGAAACAAAGTTGTTATCATTTTTTTAAGGTAATTTTTTCTCGGCTCGGGGTGGTTGGAAAATGTAGTTCTTGGTTGCATTTTAATCCTTATACATCGAAAAGTTATGCTGTATGACTGTGAAATACGTAAATTAATTCACTTATTTTATATCGGTTTGTATTTGTACGGGGAATGAAGTCATGGTTCATCAGTTAGCCGCTCCGGGAAAAGCTGTACAGCGTTGCTGAAATGGTGCCCACACGCATCATGGCACGTCTCGCTTGGAAGTGATGGGCTCCATCTCAGCAACGCTGTACAGCTTTTCCAGGAGCGGCTAGCTGGTGAACCATGTGTTATTTCCTCGTACAAATACAAACCGATATAAAATAAGTGAATTAATTTACGTATTTCACAGTCATACAGCATAACGTTTTGATGTATAACGATTAAAACGATCCTCCCAGCTTGATTTCACCCATGGACTCTGCGAGGGATCATTCATCTACCCTCGTAAGGACGGTGTCTGGGAGCTAAACACACTTAATCAGCAGATACAACTGGGGATGGTGACAGCCACTAACGGGTCTAATTAAGGAAAGGCCATGGAAGGGATTTTGGAAGGAAGTCGGTCGGCCGTGTTGAAAGGAACCGTTCTGGCATTTGCCTGGTGGTGAGAATGGCAAACCACGAAAACCAATTTCAGGACCGCCGAGGTGGGATTTGAGCCCACATTCTTCTTATGCCGGCGAGGCACGAACTAGTGCGTTAGCGCCCTTGGTTAATCTCAATAAAAATTAGTATAATGGTTTTAACAAGTGTTGAAGAGCAAAATTCACGGATAGCCGAGTAGAGAGAAATAGCGAATGAGCGAGTTTAGTTAGTTACTGTTGTTTTAAGGGGCTGAACTGCTCCTAATTGAGCGAGTTTCAACATCAATGTAAAGACTTATTAACAATCATTGAACCGCCTCGTTGCGTAGTGGCTAGCATTCTTGGCTGTCACCGTGGAGGCCCGGGTTCGATTCCCGGCTCTGCCAAGAAATTTAATTCTGGTCTCAGGGCTGAAACGGGGTACACTCAGCCACGCGAGGCAAAACTGAGAAGAGGAGGGTTCGATTCCTACCTCAGCCATCCTGGAAGTGGTTTTCCGTGGTTTCCCACTTCTACTGCAGTCAAATGCCGGGATAGTAACTAACTTAAGACCACAGCCGCTTTCTACCCAAATCCTACCTCAATCACATATACATAGGCCTACCACTAGTACAGACATCACAGTAACACAGGTTGTCAGACAAAATTCTACACAGACCCAAGTAGACGGGGCTACATGACCACGATGTCGCAAAGTCCCTAAAATAATCAAAAACAACAACAATCTTTGATCAGCTTTGAGGCATGGCAGAGAATAAAGGAATTCAATACACACCCTAATACTAGTCTACTGGAGTCCAAGCTCTGTGAACCTCAGAGGAATGTGGATCGCGGACGATGAGGAGAGATGTAGGGGGTTCCCGGTCCGTGCGTAGTAACAGAACCAAATACATTGGTCGGTCACTCACTCATTCACTTGCAACACCACACTGGTATTGGCAACGGTCCTATGTTAGCAGCATTGGAATAGACAGGAATTGCAGATAACACGGCGGGCTGTTGACAGGCCCTTCTCTTCCCACCTCTCGTGTCACCTCACCCCTCAAGTTCACAGAGCTTGGCAGATTCTGGCTAGCTCTATTGTGCTTGGAATGTACTCCTTTCTTGTGCTCCACGTTTCTTGGAACGCAGTATACTCTCCAAGCAACTTGAGGCGGGAGTGGTAATATGACCGAGGTTCGTCTTGGGAATTACTCTGTAGACCTGGCTTACGGCGGCTGCCTCGCTTCTGCAATCGCCAAATGAACTGTGGAAAATATTAAAAAGAAATACCAGAGAAATACATCTTCAGATAGTAATGTGATGCGTTGTGTAATCTTCCGAGTTCAGGAAGTAAAAGAAAAATGAGAATGATTAAATACCTCCAGGCAGTGGCGCGTCCTGTCATTTCAAGCTCGGGAAGCAATTGCTTAAATAATAATAAACTAGCGGACCCGTGCGAGAACTCTCGCATATGTATAAAACACCCGCCTGGCTTTACTGTTATGCGGGCTTCTATAAATATGTTTATTTGTTTAAACGCACCTTTTTTAAAAAATGTGGGTTGTTTGCGCCCATGAGTACAGATTACACGCCCGGCCCTAGTGCTATGCGGGCTGGGCGCGACACACATCAGACAGGGGCTACCATCTTGTTGATGTGTAACATCTTTCCACTCGGTTGCTGGATATTTTTGTGGGAGTGATTTTGAAAAATGGGACGGAAGTGTGTAAGACGCACTGCCAGCTGGATCGCATCCCTCCTGGCTGCTTTCTCGATTTAAACGAGATGCGTCATTTTAACAGAATCTACATGAAATTACGATTTATCTAATTTTAATTACAATAGTTTGCACCAAGCAGGAGTTGGGAAATTTGATTGTATTGAACATTATTTCTAGTAGTCTATAGATAGGCTAGAGACTATGGTTTCATTCCTCCTCTTAATTTACAATATTTATTTATTTATTTATTTATTTATTTATTTGCCGTATGGCTTTTAGTGCCGGGAGTGTCCGAGGACATGTTCGGCTCGCCTGAGTCTGTAGCTGCTTCCAGCGGACGCCCTAAAGGGTGAGCTACAAGTTCCGTTCAATTTCAAGTAGTTCCGACTTTCGCCACCAGATATCAATGATAGGCTACCTAGTGGTGATCGTTGGAACTTTGATAGAGCGTTCTGACGAAATCTAACCTAACAATTTTGCTTTACACAAGTTAAGTCTGTGAAAGGATCTTTTACATGCCATAAATCTATGACATGGGACCGCCGGCTTTACTTCCCCTCCGAAGGAAGGCATACTGAAGGATTTTTAACGCTCTTAAAAATCCGACGACTTCGGCCAGGTTTGAACCCGCTATCTTGGGCATAGAAGCTCAGCATGCTACCAACTACGCCACCGAAGCCGCTAATTTACAATATACAATATAATATGTGATGTTTGTTCAAACAAATGTGACAGTAGGATATCTCCAATTCAATCTATACATTCATCATAGTACCAGTATGAAAACGGAGCGTAAATTAACATTTTGAGAATGTCCAAGCTGTGTAGTATACGAGTAGGATAACATGTCAGATGACTTCACATACATTTCATCTCAATTTCATAGTAGGATAACATGTCAGATGTTACACATCATATGCGACTACTGCAAGGCTCGTATCTTTTTTTATGTATTTGTTTAAAAGCGCTTTATAAACAAATAAGTATATTTCCGTTGACTTTTCAAGAAATGCAAGATTGTTCCTGTACTATTGAGACGATTTGGAAGATGTTGGTACAAACCACACCTTCTAACTACCTCTGGTTTAGGAGCTTGAGTTTTGTGAAACATACACCTTAGCGTATTATATATATAGATAGGGGACTCATGCGAGAAATCTGGCATTTCAACATCATTGTCGTTGTGCAATAACAGTAGATCTAAGGCCGGTATTACACTATCAAAGAAATTTGTCAAAGAATTTTGATAAAAGTTCTTTTATAAAGGATATGACAGTGTAATTGGGAAATCTTTTATAAAAGATATAAGCGTCATGCTATCTTTGATAAAAGATTCAAACCGAAACAGCTGGAATATTACCACGACAAAGACGCTCGTGTCAGAGTGCGAAATGCATGATTTGTTACACAATAAATGGTATGAAATGTGTAAAAACATAAATAAAAGGTTGAAAGTGCAGGTAAAAATAGCAGATGCTATAAGAGCGGTAGCACATTTCAGAAAATCAAGAAGAATTAAATATTTAAATAGGCTTAAAAACGACGTGAACTGTAGTGTACCGTATAATATTTGTATTAGAATTCGTCAATTTCACTTATTACAAGAGAGTGTAAATACGCACTTTATCTTAACCGGTAGGTAAAATATGTAACCAAACATAATAAGCAGATTGGATATAATCTCAGACACCATCCGGAAAAGAAGGGCCATGTTCTTTGGACATTGAATGGACCCAGGTAGATTAACCAACCGGATAATGAAATTCTTTGCGACCAGGAAAACCACAGCTCGCTGGTATCAGGAGGTGAAGAAGGACCTAGAAGAAATGGCAACATCTGAAGCTGAAGTCAGCAACAGGGAAGCATACATAGCCAAAATTAAGAATTTCACGGGTTTTAAGAGTCATCCTACATCACGGATCCAGGCACCATGGACTGAAGAAACGAGGAGAATGCAGAGCGATAGAATGAAGGAGTATTGGGCAAAAATAAAGATCCACAAGCTGAGATCAAATTAACGTGGTCCACAGTCGGCCTAAGCGACAGAAGAAGAAGAAGAAGAAGAAGAAGAAGAAGAAGAAGAAGAAGAAGAAGAAGAAGAAGAAGAAGAAGCAAGAGTCTAGTTGGCGGAATGTGTAGAGCGACTCTTGATTTCAAGAGATCAAGATATTTATCTTTCATCGTTAATCTAAAATTGTAAGAGATCTGATTTTTAGTCTTTTATAGTATTTTTAATCATTTTAGATAACTTAGTTAGTACTTTGGAAATAGTTATTAAATCAGCCTTTTTATAAAATTTTGAGTCAATCTTGCAACTTCATTTGTATCAACTACTGTTTGCTGAAGAAGATTATAATGTAAGCGAAACCGGTACAATGTACTCAAGAATTATAATAAATTATTTATTGATTTACGGTATTATTTTCCTATTTCTTCAAAATAGTTATTAATACAAATTTAGTTAGATTGGTCATCAATTCAAAAAAGAACAATTCACTGGCCCAAGCTCAAAATAGGTTGGCCACACCTGATGTACGACATCGATCATCTGCTATACCAAACGTCAGGTAAGTCCTGAGGAAAATATCCCTCCGCGCATCTCCTCTCTGTCCCTTCTTGTGTTTCCGGCATGGATTGTCATCTCTCAACCTATTACTGTATATACATTTAAACCCTTCTTGTGTTTCCGGCATGGATTGTCATCTCTCAACCTATTACTGTATATACATTTAAAATCATTTGTTTGCACCGTTCATTCAACTTCTCTCCACTTTTATTATCTTTGAAGTATTTTATTGGTAAATAAAGCATAAAAACTGCAGTTAGAACACGCTGTGTACTTGAGGAAACCATGTTGAACTTTGTGAAATGGTAGTAGTGTTGTCAACCTTTGAGCCTGATTCGCCATAAAATCTAATTGCTCGGGTGCATTTTTGCCACTCAAACAAGGTGTATACACACACAAAAAAATGTAATACAGTATTAAATTCGTCCTGAATCACTATGCCCATCGATCCAAATACCACTAAAAACTACACACACAATTCATCGCATGAAAAGCAAAGTTGGAAAAGCTCCCAATTAACCTGAAAATTAATTATTCATAAATTTTTACAAAGGAAATCCTGCAAAGAAATCGACCAAGCTTATGAAAATATAGCAACATGTGCTGGAAAATCTTGTGCGCCAAAAACAAGCAGAAGAAAGTAGGTACTGTTTCTTGGCGCGTCAGCCTCATCACAGACCAGAACATCAAAATGTAAATGTTAGTGCATTAGCTCAGGATAGGGAAGCATGGAGGGCTGCATCAAACCAGTTGAAAGACTGAAGACTCAAACAACAACAACAACAACAAATATTAGTGCATTTTCTTACAAGCCTTAATATATTGACGACTAATTAAATGGAATTTTATGAGAACTTAAAATTACGGCTGTGCATTTTTCTTAATTTGGTATACAAACCAACCTACATTAGCTTGATTAGGACACGAGAAATAAAAACGAGTTTTTAAAAATTTTGCACAGCCGCCATTTTAAGTTCCCATAAAATTCCATTAAATTAGTCGTCGATATATAAGGGTTTGTATGAAGATATACCGTGCTAAGAAAATACACTAACATTTACCGATTTTTTTTTTCTCGCCAAAAAATTACCAAATACTTTATTTTGTTTCTGACTATAATAATATGGCAGACCACTGTAGTATATCATCCATCACCAGTATAAATAGCAATGGTGAGAGTACCCTCCCTTGTTTTAATCCATAAAATTACTATACAATTAAAACATTCTCCTGAAAAGCTAGAATTTTATCAACTTCACTTTTATCCAAGGGGTGTGTTTATGTAGTTTGAAGAAGTGGGTTGAATATGAACAAAGAGTTGACCTTCATATGTGTACGGTAGGCCTATACATAATACGATGTGAGATATGAGGAGGCCATTCAAGGTATATCCATTAGTAGTGGCCTGAATCTTGAATTGTGATCTTTTGAACGTCAGCGGTACGGCGAGCTAGTGTGAAGAATGGCGCTACCCATATCGGGGCTGTTTATATTCACTTAATTACTTGTTCGCATGCTATCACCACACACGCACCCCGAGTGTTTTATGGTTCGCAATACTTCGTGTTTACGTTCGTGTGTGTCAGGGGGGGATACGCCTGTTTGGTCACTCCGTCACTTTTCGCGATAGCCCCACCACAAATATGTCATTATTATAATTTGCTCCTTTAGCCTATTTTTCCTTATACAGGGTGCGGAAAAACTTTGTTTCAAAAATCAAAGTAACGTTAGAGGGCACAAATACAAGTATCATTAACATAGGAATCTTAGATCTGCGGGGGTTGGTTTCTGTGCTGCCAGAGTTGAGAAAAAAAACACACAAAATGTATATTTGATACAAAATTCAAAATAAAAAAAAAAAAATAAAATAGTTTATTTTAAATAAATCTCAAAATACCTAATACTTTCAACGAAAAAGATTTCTATTCCATTAATATTTTTCAAATAAATGGTTTGCAAGCATACTTTACTGAAGGTGCTCAGTATTTCCAATTTTATTTTAAAACACAATTTTTAGTAATAATTATAATATACCTTAGGTCAATAAATATTATTATTATTATTATTATTATTGTAAAGAACCGGGTTCGGTCACATTATGACTTTCATCAGCAATGTATAATGAATATTGAAGTTGAGAGTCAGTGAAATTACATGATAATTTACAGATAAAACAATAATTTGCTTAGTGCTGTTGAGAGAAATGGTTCATCAAGTAATAATTAAACTTATAACAAACGAGGTGAAATACGATAATATTTATAATAAAAAAGTTTTCTGTCTAAAATATTTTTAAATTAAAAAAATCAGATCTGTTACAAATTTTGATTAATTAATGTGAAACAAGAACTTCCGTGACGAACTAAAGAGCCTACTTTTCTTAAATTTAAGATTCGTACTGCCCCCGTAATTGAATTATATATAGACCACGGTGGCTATATTTGAAATTATAAGGAGAGTTATGGTTGTCATAGTTATGACGTGGGTAATCATGACGTAAGCACGGATGACGTAAATGTTATGCCAGCAAGCTACTTGAGCTGAGATTCTCAGTGACGTCATGCATTTAGTCGAGAATGTTCCAAGATTTACGACGCAGTCGCAGGAAACGAGGAATTCTGCTGAGGAAGAAACTATGCTATTGGAGGAGAGGCATGAACCAATGAACGATAGTTTAAAGGAAGACGGAGATTGCTGAAACTATGGTATTTTTATTACTTTTGGAATGCAGAATTGTGGAAATCCATTTGCAGTAAAAGCATTGATTTGGAATTTTGGTGAAATTTATTTTCAGTTTTTGAATTTTGAAAATCCGTCATGTATTAACGAAGTTGGAACTTTGAGCGATGACGTAGTATCACGCTTTGGAAGGGATGGAAACGCCCCTCGTGAAGTTAATAAAAGGGCTTGCGCAGAAGAGAGGAGCCCCTTTCGTTCTCTGATCATTCTGAGATCTCATTCTCAGAGCATCGAAGTATTTTTGTGAAAGTTCTTTTCTTATACATTCATTATAGTGAGACGTCGAAGTGAACAGCAGTGAAAAGAATCGTCTTTATAACGCGTGGCGAGGCCACTATATTAACGAGATCCAAGTCAAACTAGGTGAAGTTGAAACGGACCTTAGAAAGCTTCTACAAGTTTAGCTTCGAACAGTTAGCGGTCTCCGATAAGCTAATTGCATTGTGCAGTGCTACATGCAGTTATAGAGAAAGGCTGAACAATTTCGACCGATTAGTTCGAAAGATATTAGCAGTTTTATACGACTGAGAAAAGTGATTATCTCGCCACAAGAGAAGCACTTTTGTGAAGGCAGAATCAACGCAACGGCTGACGCTGCGAGTGGAATAGAAAGACTTCAGATTGCTTGGTTACACAACGATACAGTATAATGGAGCAATTGAATACGGCAGTTTGTTCTTCTAACACTACAACCGAAGAGCAGATGGAAGGCTAAGGGCTTATTGCAATTGGGACATGCTTCAACGGAGTAAGATAGCGACATGGAACATCGCTAATTGCTATTCCACACAAGCGAACATGCGGTGAATACCATCTACACCCATGTTTCGTAATTAAAGGCTGAATACCATCGAACAGCCATAGAAACAATTTCATACTCTGAATATGAATAATTTCTTCGGAAATTTCTACAAAACTTCATGACGATTGTCTACTGGAACTTCAGGGAATTTTTCAAGAGAGGTCAGGGATATCCCGACTCACACAGAAGATTATTGCCGGAAGGATGTCTATTCGTCTTCGAGGAGCAGAGCGATTCACGGAGAAGGAAGCAGTTCGATTCTCCGAGGGTGCTATTTCCTATTTCGAGGTTGGAGCTCAGCTTTAACGAGGTGAAATGGATCCATCAGCAGTCTTCTTTGGGGAATTTTCCTCTGGAACGTCAATCGGCAGATAAGGTAGTCGTGAACGTTTATTGTATTTGAGTATATTAATGATGTTTGAGCAACCATTTTTCCCATATTTTTATCCTCATGTTTTTGCCCTATTTTCTTGTTGAGATTCATATTCTCAGTACACCTTGTTGAGTTTTGCATTTTTCGACGATTTATTAAGACATTGTTATGTCATGGGCATAGTTAACGATTTTGAATCAGTTGAGACTGATATTTGGATTTTTCAGTAATTAATATTTTTGTAGTCACGATTTGACTGTAAGTTAATGATTTTTATGGCAGATTTAAATTCAGACAGCGTGTCATTTCATTAAAGTAATTCTACCCCAGTTTAATTACTTTGACCAATTTTCTGTCATCATCAAGAAGGAAGAACATTTAAATGATTTTAGAGCGTTAAAATCTTACGTTGTCGACGATCTTGGAAATACTAGTCGTTATTTGTATTGATTGCAACACAGACATTTATCGTCATTTATGAATGAACATTGCATCATAGACACTTTTGTGAAAGAGTAACTTTAATAATGAATTATTGAATGCATTAAAGTCAAGTACTTTTGTTAGGAGTTTTTCTCAATTAGAGATTTATAGAACGATGTTTGCATTCCCTAGTCTAAATGGATTCTATTCGACTACTTTGCATTTTTGTCGCACTTTATTTGAAGATAGTATTTTTATACTACAATTTCTTTTAAGATGTTAATCTTAAATTTTGATAGACCAGACAGGCGTATATAAGCGTATTCACTATTAAATTTGTTTGTGATTGGCAAGTTTTGACTTCAGTTCGGTTCATGAATGAAATCCACGAAGGTTAAATAGAAAAACAGTTTTGAAACAATTAATGATTATAAAAATTTTTAAGTGGAACTATGAATGTATAATCGCTAGTGCAGCGCGTGTTGAAAGTCGCTGAGGTATAATGCCCTTGAATATGAAGGAAGTTCCCACAGGAATAAATGTTAAAGAATTATTTGTGGAAGTTTTGTAAGTTATGTGGAAGTTGAATGCCATATAGATTAATATATGATGATTTTGGGCATATTTTTAATGCAGATTGTGCATTAACTTGTTAGCGAAGGATTTTCCGCTGGAGTAAGATTGTCATAGTTCGTTGAAAATAAATCAAGTGATTTACTGTTATAATTAACACGAGTTTTGAAAGAATTTGAGATAAGATTTTGAATGAAG
The DNA here is from genome assembly GCA_946902985.2 of Meconema thalassinum. Lineage (NCBI taxonomy): Eukaryota > Metazoa > Arthropoda > Insecta > Orthoptera > Tettigoniidae > Meconema > Meconema thalassinum. Next base: position 284,617,610 of record OX336393.1, on the reverse strand, counting down.
GTTGCCGTCACAAATCATTATTAAAACCTTTATTAAACCAGATTGTGACATTAATATGTATAACTAACCTTCATTGGTCGATTATATTAATCACGATTATGAAAATTATCAACCGAATGAACATGTGGTCAATGTATTTATTAAATTAATAATTTAAACAATTTAAATGTTAATATTGTAAATAATTGCTGTAAATATTTTTGAATATAATATGGAACGAGAGTGATGTTAAAGACGTGCTTATAATATTTTTATTGTCTTTGACAAATATCATAAACAATTTCTAATTGTTATAAATAATTTATGTGATTTTGTTATAAACATTTAAGAGCTAATTAAACAATTGGATGAGAAGTTAACAAGTTTAAGGAATTAACATAGTGATCCAATAGGATGTGAGCAAAGTACTTGAAAGATTTGCGTAAATATAATGTGAGTTGTCTTGTAGACAGATAAAGGTTTGAGAGAGCAAGCTGTATGTTACGTAACAGCAGGTGAGAAGGGAGTGCATTTGACCAGTATGCAACAGGTTCGAGGTTAGCTCGCAGCTGGGCCAACATCTGGTTCACAGAGAGTGAGGTCGTACACACTCCGGCCTTGCGACTATAAATACCATTCTCATGTTTATTAAAAGGAAACCAAATGCTCTATATATGTCACACCCTGATGTCCTTTTCCAATCCAATAGTGTTATGAATATTACGTTATTTGGAGCTCTTGGGAGCTAAAATGTTTTATATCATGTTGTATGATAATTTTTGCAAGTCCTACTGAGGACGTAGTCAGATTGACTTGGGCTTCTGATAGCCACGTTGATTTTGTTGTGTTAGTAAAATCATACCCTTTATTAGAAATAAAGCTTTTGTACAGTTCAAAGTTCTCGTCTTCGTCTTGGCTCATTTTTAAATGTCATGGTGGAGGTTATTGTGTGAACAGACTTTAGTGATCCTGTTGTCAACTCAAACCCCGAGATAATTAAGAGGTAAGTAACGGTAAGTATGAACCCCGTCTACTTTGGTGTGTTCCACAATGATTTCCTGTGAACTTCTGTGCTCTTATCTCGATAGTATCTGTCAGTGCCATTTTCATTGATGTAGCTGAGCCGGTGCAATTGATAATTGGCAATCCGATTGAGGGGGCGGATATCTGACAGCCTACTATCCAGGTAAACGGGGACAGAAAGATTGGCGCACCTAAAACGTTGGGGCTCGATTCAACATAACTGGATTACCAGGTTGAACGCCAGAAAGAGTGGCAAACCTAAAACGTGAGGTTCGATTAGACTCAAATAAAGAGGTTGATTCTTTGTTAGATGTCTAGGCCAATTGTAGTATTTGAGAGTGTGATTATATAGGAATTAAATGTTGTATTGTGTTAGGAAAATTACACTCTGAAAAGATCAGATCTTATACAACTTGAGAAAGGTTAAATGGGCAGGAAACTTAGAAAAATCGCCTATAATCTGGAATCTTATTTTATTTGACCGGCTTATGACATTCTAGTCATATTAAGGATAAAATTAAATTATTTGGATTGTAAATGTAAATTATTGGTGTTAGGATATTTTAAAATGAGCCAGAGAAATTTGAACATGTGCTTGAGTTTGTTTCAACTTGAAGTATCTTCGAAGGTTAATTATAAGGTAGTTATAAGTTAGATTTAAGACAGAAAATTGATCAAAATTATATATGGTGAAAAGTGTTGCTCAAATGTTGTTATTTTGCTCTTTTGATATATGTCCCTACAGCAATCCATTTTGAATAATATTGTAATGGCAGAGGAAAGTTTGAAGAAAATGTTAGAGGAGATGACTGCTAACATGAAGCAGATGATGGAGGAAAATGCTAGTAATTTGTCTGCTAATTTGAATGCAAAGATGGAGGAGAATGCTAGTAATTTGAATGCAAGGATGGAGGAGAATGCTAGTAATATGTCTGCTAATTTGAATAGTAGTATGAAGGAGAATAATAGTCGAATGGAGGAGAATATGAAGGTTCTTCATACTAGTGCTGCTAATTTGGAGGATAATATGTCGCGTTTGCAGATTAATACCCAAGTAATTGAGAGTACTGTAAGTGACATCCGCACAAATGTGTCTGATGTTAAAAATGATGTGTCTAAGGTACAGAGAGACCTTACAATGTTAAATCTAGATGTAGCTAATGTCCGAGGGGATATTTCTTGTGCGAGAGCCGAAGTTGTTGTTGTCAAAAACGATGTAGCGACTGTCCAAGACAAGGTCGAGGAAGTCCAAAAAGAAATTCAAAAAGCTAGAACTGATGTATCCAATGTTCAGGTAGACATTAATAATATTCATGCGGATATAACTGAGGTGCAAAGTGACATAACTAAGATTCAGGTAGAGGTCAACACAGTTTTCGTAGATATTACTAAAGTCCAAACTGATGTAAATAAAGTCAGGGAAGAAATCGAAAACTCAAAAACTCTTTGTACGCGTAATATAACTGCATTAGCGACTAGGTTAGTCGATGAATCAGTTAGAACAACAACGTCTTTAGCAGAGTTGAAGTGTAACATTTTTAATGAGTCGTTGAACGTGGTGATGACAATTGTGGTTCAATAAACATGACATGATAATAATAAATGATATACACTGTGGTGTGACCTTACCTGTGATAGTGTAATATAATAAGTTGTTGAGCGCCAGATTCCTATTTAAGATAGTGAATCGAAATTTATTGATTTAACCTCGGCTATCAGCAGTAGAGTCGAGAACCACTTACCCGGGCCGTAGTGAGACAAAGTCATCTAACCAATCCAGTATTTAATCAAGGAGTATGATTGCCTTAAAGTACTAACTACAAGAAAAGTTACAGTCATGAAGTTAAAGAAAATGAATTTATTATATGCAAAACAAAATACTAATAGTTACAAAAAAAGAATTTAATTTACCAACTGCGGTTTAATTATTTAAAAGAAAATGAATATTAAAATGAACTGAAAGTTAATTGAAGTTAAATTATAATAGAGACGATAGTTTTATTGAATTGTTGGCTCACCCAGTCGAAGATTCGTCATATTTAAGAAATGATCGATAATCTCGATGTTACGTCGCTTATGTTTAAAAAAATGATGTGATATCTCATTTACTATGAAATATCCTCATTAAGTACGTTGCCATCTGTAGAAAGACTCTTGATCAGGGATATAACCCATTATGTATTGATATAGATGTCGGCAAGACATCGTTCAGTGTCGACTCTCGGTGCTCAGTCCATTAGGACCCAGAAAGCAAGGTTACAACTTCCTTCCTTCATTGAGAGCTGTAGAACAATGCCATTCTTGTCCGATGTTGCAGGTACAAATACTAATGACTTCCTTGTCACGTGGTGTCACAGCTTCCCTCTCTATTAGCCTTCTCCATTCTTGACTCATAACTTGCAATATATATTGACGCGTATATACCGTAGAAAATGGCGTGTTGGTTACACCATAGTGGGTTTCTTAACATCTCAGGAAAATGACGCAGTTTGCCGTGGTGAAATTCTTACTACGTCGTTCAGTTTGTGACGCACAGGGTTAGTCCATATCGCCAGTCTTGTTGCAATATATAATACTTCGTCTCTTTACAAGTAATTGTTAATAAAAATCTAATTGAATATAATAATCAAAACCGCTTACAATTATCTGATATAAAAATCATCTCATGGATGTACTAGTTAATAATAATAATAAATATGATAATTATAAATTAATAACCCTATAAATATAACCGCTTTGGGATCGAATCGTTACAATCGCCCCTGATATAAATAATTTAAAATAAAATGTAACATTATTTATATCACTACACATCATACACAAATGAATACAAATTTAAATATTAATACCCCCATAACGACAACATACAAATAATACCCTTCAACAATACATAAAGATATACAAGAACATACTCTTTTCACTTTACATATTTGTACTATCATTTCTCATTCTTCCAAATGTTCATAATGTTCATTCTTCTTTATATATGTTGTAAAAAAAATATACATAAATGTATTCTTCACAAAAAAATCATATTTTAACTTTCATTCATCACATTCTTCCAAATGTTCATAATGTTCATTTTTTTTATATGCTGTAAAAAAAATACATATAAAATGCCCTTCACTTTTATTTTTGACATATATGTCAACGCTGCACTCGTTTATATTTCGGTGATCGTATGCATGACATACAATTTTGGCTTCATCTCTTTTGAACGTAGTTTTTGTATATCAGTCTGGCGTAGAAGTACATTGTTGTAATACCAGCTGATTAACCCATAATAACTATTACAGCACACGATAATAGGATGCAAACAATACAATATTCCTTTCGTCTTTATAAAGGGATTACTCAAATGCAGTAAAATTTCAATAATTGAAGAAAAAAATAACTTAGCAAGACACCTAAGGCAATTCCTATTTCAGTGCATATGTCATACATGTAAATATTTCCCCAAATACATAATGACATCGAAATACCTCAAAGCAGTTATTAAACAGTTCATTTAAATATCCAAGTTACTACTCACCTGCCTTCGTGGCTTAATTCTTTCTTAGGCCACGGCCGCCTCCTTCCAAATTAATACTTCCTAAGTCTCCACGACTTCTTAACTTCTCATAAAACCATAATTCCTCTTTACTACTTCTCGAAAACAATAACTTGAATTTTCAAAATCACCAATAAACATAAAATCTGACTTCTTGTTCACTTTATAAAATTTAACTTAGCGTCAAGATATAACTTTACCGTAACGTCATTCCTTACTTACCAGAACAAAATGATTAAGACTTGGACAAAATACTACTCAATACCTGAATTACGTATATCACTAAACTATTTCACAAAAACACATGACAAACTCCTCGGAATAAATATTTCGTTCCACAAAATATTAATGCTCTTATACTTTGAACTTAGTCTATTCATGATTTGACTTTTTGCTGAATACCTAAAAACCCCCCTTAGTTTTCTCTCAAAACTCATCGTGACTTCACACGTCACATACAAAAACTTCCCTATTCGTGGTATAATCCCACATCTTCTTACTGTTACAGGTCACCTCTTACTGACCAATAACACACTAAATTTCAGCTAAAAAATCTTACATGCTTCGACTAATTCCTTGGAATAATAACATCACACTAAGCTTTCCTAACTATTGTCTTCCTAAAATAATGACAGTGTTCCAGTTGATAGTTAATAACACCGACACTCCTAATTCGCAAATATTCTCCCATAATCACTTCATAAAGCAAGTTCTGAGTTCTAACACAGTTCAGATACTTTCTTCTCTATCAAATTAAATGCGTAACTTACACCTGCCTTTAATTGTAACTTCATTATTACCCCTTAGGTATACACTTATCTTACCAACTTATTCTTCCTTCAAAATATTAACTTATCTTTACTAACTCCGTATGACATAAATAAAACTTTAATTTCTCGTCTACTAAAAAAAAATGATTTATCTTTAAAATCCTCAAAACATCGAATTATAACAAATTCCTTTCAATATTAGTAAATATTATGTCAACCTTTTAATTATAATTATTATCTTTACTTTAACCTGTGTGTAGGACAACAATCTACCACATCATTAATTCGTTATTATTCATCAGTAACTTTTTACTAAAAGTGGTTTAGCTCGATAACAAGCCTTGTAATATCTTTAAAACGTGCGTAACTGTAACAAAAACTTGGACAATCTTACCTTTGTAATCTCTTATTACCTTGTGTGCATACATCCATATATACTTAAAAAAAACTCCCTTATTAACTTCACGTAGTCCCGTAGATACCATAAAAAATCTCATTGCTCAACGGAATATACCTTGCTGACCTACTTCATCCTCCAAAACCTTCTTAAAACTTCATTTGGCATCTTACCAAAACTTCCTCCATTATAACTCCATTTGGCATCTTACCAAAAACTTCCTCAAAAAACAACTTCATTTGGTATCTTACCAAAACTTCCTCCTTAAAAAACTTCATTTGGCATCTTACCAAAACTTTAAAACCACATTGCTCAACGGCATTACCTTCGTTGGCCTACTTCTTCAAACTCACGTCCATTTACGTGAAAATACACACATACACACACACATATCTGTCAACAAGTACCAGATGTCCTAATTAGTTACTACTTCCTCATTTCAACCCGATGTTGGTTAATTCATACAACGCATTACCATTAACAATTCTAAACCACTTATAAATTTCTCAACATATATCCGCTGATAACCTCGCTGTCCTCAACTGAAACTTCTTTATTAAATCAATACTTAATTCTTCAACTCACTAGTTTTATTACCACTGTATCATCTTATCTTCACTCACTTTTGAATTAAATCTTTATTACCATTATATTCTTAATTATGGTTGCCATAATAATTATTACTTTCTTTCGATTACTTACCTATGTAATAACCTTCCTATTTTTAAAATTTAATTCTTACTTCATCCAACTTACCTGCAGTTTAAGGACCTACATTCAACTTACCTGCATTGCTCAATAGCACGACAACCTCTGTCTTCAAAATTAAATAACTTTAGTCAATCTAAATCAATAAGCGTAGGCACTACGCGCCCCTTACCATCCTAACTTCACGACTGAATTAAAATTACACACAGCAGGTTCCTTATCTACCTCTGTTAAATCCTATTAAACTTCATTACTTAATATTTAAGTCATACGGAACAGTAACTATCGGTAATATAAATTTACATAAATACGTTCACTGGCATTTCACCGTTCTTACCACATTCATCTTCAATTCTATCTTTAACTAGAATTCCACATAATTCCTTCCGTGTTACATTAGTTTCTACTTCCTCTGTACTACATTCATCCATAGTAACACAGTACTTCGGCTTTCCCCCTCTCACATCCCCAAGTCTGGCTAATTCAGTACGCCACTGCACGTCATATGCTTTCTTTCTCTCTCTCATCCTGATTTCTTTCTCCTCTAGCAACTTAATTCTCTTTTCTTTCATTTTACTTCTAAAATATCTACCTTTAGGTTTCATTTTCATTTCTCCGTTACTATCACTTAATGCTCTCTTTAGCCGTGGACTACTGCTTCTGCTCTTATCTATCTCTCTCCTCCTCTTAACCTGTTTACTAATTATGTTCTTCTGACTATGACTTAACGCACGCTTCTCTGCCACTAATAATTTCATATTAACTTCCTCTATCACAGGACTAAATTCTTCCCTAGTTTGCCTATCTAATTTATCTATGATTGTCTGCATCTTAATCTCTTGGGTGCTTAGTACTTTCTTTATCTTACCTACTTTTATCCCTATCTTTACTTTCATCTTCCCTTCTTTTTCACTACGTTCTATAGTCTCTTCTACAGCTATCCTGCGTTCATCTATCATCTCCGCTGACTGCTGTTCCTTACCTAAGCTACTTTCATCTAAAATCTCCTCTACTTCCAATCTGCTTTCACCTACAATCTCCCCTAATTCTAATCTGTTTTCAACTACAATTTCTTCTACCTCCAATCTACTTTCACCTAAAATCTCGTCTGACTCCAATCTGATTTCACCTAAAATCTCCGCTACTTGCCGTTCCTCACCTAAGATCTCCTCCGATTCCAATCTTCTTTCACCTACAATCTCCAATGACTCTAATCTACTTTCAATTACAGTCTCCACTAATTCCAATTTGCTTTCACCTAAAATCTCGTCTGACTCTAATCTGATTTCACCTAAAATCTCCGCTACTTGCCGTTCCTCACCTAAGATCTCCTCCGCTTCCAATCTGCTTTCATCTACAATCTCCACTGACTCTAATCTGTTTTCAACTACAATTTCTTCTACCTCCAATCTGCTTTCACCTAACATTTCCCCTGACTCCAATCTACTTTCAATTACAGTCTCCTTACAGGCTGTCTTCATTGATTCTACTTCAGTATCCCCTAAAGTCTCTACCCCCTCTGTTTTGCTTTCTCTTACTATCTCATCTGACTCCAATCTGCTTTCACCTACAATTTCCTCTGATTCAGATTTGTTTTCAACTACAATTTCATCTGACTCCAATCTGCTTTCAATTACAGTCTCCTTTCTCATCCATTTCTGAAGTTCTCTATCTGATTTCTCCATCCACTCCTGATGTTCTTTTCTTTCTTCCTCTCTCCTTTTATTCATCTCCCTCAAGATATCAGCTAATGAAATTTCATGAATATCGATAGACTTTTCTTTCTTATCCGCCATCTCGAAGTACATCGTATAAAAATTAAGCCCTTCCAAAATTCACTCACTTCACTGTCCCCCAAAAGCACTGACAATTTGCACTGAAACTATACACTCCTCTGACTAAATACCGAATGGTTTTCGTGTCCTACTTTGTGGCGCCAAATGTAACATTTTTAATGAGTCGTTGAACGTGGTGATGACAATTGTGGTTCAATAAACATGACATGATAATAATAAATGATATACACTGTGGTGTGACCTTACCTGTGATAGTGTAATATAATAAGTTGTTGAGCGCCAGATTCCTATTTAAGATAGTGAATCGAAATTTATTGATTTAACCTCGGCTATCAGCAGTAGAGTCGAGAACCACTTACCCGGGCCGTAGTGAGACAAAGTCATCTAACCAATCCAGTATTTAATCAAGGAGTATGATTGCCTTAAAGTACTAACTACAAGAAAAGTTACAGTCATGAAGTTAAAGAAAATGAATTTATTATATGCAAAACAAAATACTAATAGTTACAAAAAAAGAATTTAATTTACCAACTGCGGTTTAATTATTTAAAAGAAAATGAATATTAAAATGAACTGAAAGTTAATTGAAGTTAAATTATAATAGAGACGATAGTTTTATTGAATTGTTGGCTCACCCAGTCGAAGATTCGTCATATTTAAGAAATGATCGATAATCTCGATGTTACGTCGCTTATGTTTAAAAAAATGATGTGATATCTCATTTACTATGAAATATCCTCATTAAGTACGTTGCCATCTGTAGAAAGACTCTTGATCAGGGATATAACCCATTATGTATTGATATAGATGTCGGCAAGACATCGTTCAGTGTCGACTCTCGGTGCTCAGTCCATTAGGACCCAGAAAGCAAGGTTACAACTTCCTTCCTTCATTGAGAGCTGTAGAACAATGCCATTCTTGTCCGATGTTGCAGGTACAAATACTAATGACTTCCTTGTCACGTGGTGTCACAGCTTCCCTCTCTATTAGCCTTCTCCATTCTTGACTCATAACTTGCAATATATATTGACGCGTATATACCGTAGAAAATGGCGTGTTGGTTACACCATAGTGGGTTTCTTAACATCTCAGGAAAATGACGCAGTTTGCCGTGGTGAAATTCTTACTACGTCGTTCAGTTTGTGACGCACAGGGTTAGTCCATATCGCCAGTCTTGTTGCAATATATAATACTTCGTCTCTTTACAAGTAATTGTTAATAAAAATCTAATTGAATATAATAATCAAAACCGCTTACAATTATCTGATATAAAAATCATCTCATGGATGTACTAGTTAATAATAATAATAAATATGATAATTATAAATTAATAACCCTATAAATATAACCGCTATGGGATCGAATCGTTACAGAAGTATGATGTAGAGGTCATGAGAACACAGGTATTAGACCACAATAGAGTATTAAAAGAGGATATCGAAGTAGACATAGCCGAAATGTTAACAGCAAACGTAGCGGTATGGAAAGACGAGTGGAATAAGTCAAGTGGGGAACATGTAACCCAAATTCAGGAAAGGATTGAAAGAAAACTTGCCAGTACGCAGATAGAAATTAACAATGAAGTAGTACAGATTAGGAAGGATTTAAGCGTCAGGATAAATTCGTTATCCGAAAAACAAGTTGACGATAGAACACAACTAGATCAGGATATGCAAACTTTAAAATCTACATTAGAGGATCAAATTCATAAAGTTGTCTCGGATGTAAATGAAACGACGAGTAAACTGAAAAATTTGAAGTTAGGAGAGGCTAGTTTAATGGAAAACTACAAAGAAGAGATTATCAAGAAAGTCTTAACAGAAATCACCGACAAGGATACAGAAGGCTTAGCTTGCGAATTGAATAGGAATTATGCTAGAAGACATAACCTAGAGCCAGAAGAAAGAGACGTGACTCCGGAAGAACGTGTATCCAGATTCAGAGAGGAGGATGACGAAAGGAACATGGAACCTGAGTGGAATTATCGAGATAGTGGGAAAAACTATCCGGATTCATATCCGAGGAACGTGACGGTCATTAGGAATTTCGAAGACAAACCACAAAAATTCAGTAACACTGATAGTTTGACACCTATAGAGTATGTAAGGAATCTCAAAGATTATTTCATCGAAGCTCACATTCCCAGAGAAAGAGAGATGAAGATAGTAGAGAGATATCTGATTGGAGGACCCCTTGAATGGTTTCGCGCATTTAGATACACATTCAGTAACTTTGACGAGTTTGCAGAGGCATTAATCAAGCGATTTTGGTCTATAGAAGCGCAGAATTCGTTAAGAGCGGAGGTGTATTCAAGAAAATACTCAGGTACTCTTCCAACGAGGTACGCTGATTTCTTTACGAGTCAGTTGTCCCGCTTGAGATTTTTGCAATCCCCATTGTCCACGGAGCAACTAATAGATGCGATTTCTCGTATGCTGCCAGTTGAGGTGAGGAGACTTATAATTTCGTCCAACATCAGAGATTTATCCAGCATGGATGAATTACTGAGAAGGTTAGACTACACAAGTCCAATGCCTAACGTAGTCCAGAAAGGTCAAAGGCAGGAGTTTAAGGAAATCAATACGGTATATATGGACCAAGTCCAACAAACCGACAAGCCAGAGCAGGAGAAAACTGACAATGTAGGTCCTCACAGGAATAATCAGTTTAGAAATTACAGATCACAAGGTTACCGACCGTATCAACAGAGAAGAGGTTGGAACTACAACCGAGGAAACTATAATGGAAGAGGCAGATATTACAACAATAATGGGTATAACCGTAACTATAATAGGAATAACCAAAACCAAAATAGAAACCAGAATACTCAAAGTCAGGTTATGACACCCGATCAATATCAGCAAAGAGAAAAGGAAAGCCAGCAATACTTAAAAGAATTAAGAGATAAAGAAGCTGACAATCAAAAGAAAAGGCAGGAGGTTGTAATCGATCCTGGACCTTCTACGAGCCAGCAGAACTTTGAAAATAGAAATACTGGTCAGAAGAGGAAGTAGAGAGGAAAGAATACATTAACCACATAAAACCCAGAGTAGAAGAAATATATGATTAAGGAACATAGAGGAAATATCATACTAGAGTAAGCCAGTAATAATTCAATTTCGTGTTCAAGAGAGTTGAGATACTTGTAACACTGAGTTTAAAAACAATTTGCAACTGTTTTTAAAACCTGGTGGGAGGAGAATGCCCCCGTAATTGAATTATATATAGACCACGGTGGCTATATTTGAAATTATAAGGAGAGTTATGGTTGTCATAGTTATGACGTGGGTAATCATGACGTAAGCACGGATGACGTAAATGTTATGCCAGCAAGCTACTTGAGCTGAGATTCTCAGTGACGTCATGCATTTAGTCGAGAATGTTCCAAGATTTACGACGCAGTCGCAGGAAACGAGGAATTCTGCTGAGGAAGAAACTATGCTATTGGAGGAGAGGCATGAACCAATGAACGATAGTTTAAAGGAAGACGGAGATTGCTGAAACTATGGTATTTTTATTACTTTTGGAATGCAGAATTGTGGAAATCCATTTGCAGTAAAAGCATTGATTTGGAATTTTGGTGAAATTTATTTTCAGTTTTTGAATTTTGAAAATCCGTCATGTATTAACGAAGTTGGAACTTTGAGCGATGACGTAGTATCACGCTTTGGAAGGGATGGAAACGCCCCTCGTGAAGTTAATAAAAGGGCTTGCGCAGAAGAGAGGAGCCCCTTTCGTTCTCTGATCATTCTGAGATCTCATTCTCAGAGCATCGAAGTATTTTTGTGAAAGTTCTTTTCTTATACATTCATTATAGTGAGACGTCGAAGTGAACAGCAGTGAAAAGAATCGTCTTTATAACGCGTGGCGAGGCCACTATATTAACGAGATCCAAGTCAAACTAGGTGAAGTTGAAACGGACCTTAGAAAGCTTCTACAAGTTTAGCTTCGAACAGTTAGCGGTCTCCGATAAGCTAATTGCATTGTGCAGTGCTACATGCAGTTATAGAGAAAGGCTGAACAATTTCGACCGATTAGTTCGAAAGATATTAGCAGTTTTATACGACTGAGAAAAGTGATTATCTCGCCACAAGAGAAGCACTTTTGTGAAGGCAGAATCAACGCAACGGCTGACGCTGCGAGTGGAATAGAAAGACTTCAGATTGCTTGGTTACACAACGATACAGTATAATGGAGCAATTGAATACGGCAGTTTGTTCTTCTAACACTACAACCGAAGAGCAGATGGAAGGCTAAGGGCTTATTGCAATTGGGACATACTTCAACGGAGTAAGATAGCGACATGGAACTTCGCTAATTGCTATTCCACACAAGCGAACATGCGGTGAATACCATCTACACCCATGTTTCGTAATTAAAGGCTGAATACCATCGAACAGCCATAGAAACAATTTCATACTCTGAATATGAATAATTTCTTCGGAAATTTCTACAAAACTTCATGACGATTGTCTACTGGAACTTCAGGGAATTTTTCAAGAGAGGTCAGGGATATCCCGACTCACACAGAAGATTATTGCCGGAAGGATGTCTATTCGTCTTCGAGGAGCAGAGCGATTCACGGAGAAGGAAGCAGTTCGATTCTCCGAGGGTGCTATTTCCTATTTCGAGGTTGGAGCTCAGCTTTAACGAGGTGAAATGGATCCATCAGCAGTCTTCTTTGGGGAATTTTCCTCTGGAACGTCAATCGGCAGATAAGGTAGTCGTGAACGTTTATTGTATTTGAGTATATTAATGATGTTTGAGCAACCATTTTTCCCATATTTTTATCCTCATGTTTTTGCCCTATTTTCTTGTTGAGATTCATATTCTCAGTACACCTTGTTGAGTTTTGCATTTTTCGACGATTTATTAAGACATTGTTATGTCATGGGCATAGTTAACGATTTTGAATCAGTTGAGACTGATATTTGGATTTTTCAGTAATTAATATTTTTGTAGTCACGATTTGACTGTAAGTTAATGATTTTTATGGCAGATTTAAATTCAGACAGCGTGTCATTTCATTAAAGTAATTCTACCCCAGTTTAATTACTTTGACCAATTTTCTGTCATCATCAAGAAGGAAGAACATTTAAATGATTTTAGAGCGTTAAAATCTTACGTTGTCGACGATCTTGGAAATACTAGTCGTTATTTGTATTGATTGCAACACAGACATTTATCGTCATTTATGAATGAACATTGCATCATAGACACTTTTGTGAAAGAGTAACTTTAATAATGAATTATTGAATGCATTAAAGTCAAGTACTTTTGTTAGGAGTTTTTCTCAATTAGAGATTTATAGAACGATGTTTGCATTCCCTAGTCTAAATGGATTCTATTCGACTACTTTGCATTTTTGTCGCACTTTATTTGAAGATAGTATTTTTATACTACAATTTCTTTTAAGATGTTAATCTTAAATTTTGATAGACCAGACAGGCGTATATAAGCGTATTCACTATTAAATTTGTTTGTTATTGGCAAGTTTTGACTTCAGTTCGGTTCATGAATGAAATCCACGAAGGTTAAATAGAAAAACAGTTTTGAAACAATTAATGATTATAAAATTTTTTAAGTGGAACTATGAATGTATAATCGCTAGTGCAGCGCGTGTTGAAAGTCGCTGAGGTATAATGCCCTTGAATATGAAGGAAGTTCCCACAGGAATAAATGTTAAAGAATTATTTGTGGAAGTTTTGTAAGTTATGTGGAAGTTGAATGCCATATAGATTAATATATGATGATTTTGGGCATATTTTTAATGCAGATTGTGCATTAACTTGTTAGCGAAGGATTTTCCGCTGGAGTAAGATTGTCATAGTTCGTTGAAAATAAATCAAGTGATTTACTGTTATAATTAACACGAGTTTTGAAAGAATTTGAGATAAGATTTTGAATGAAGGTTGCCGTCACAAATCATTATTAAAACCTTTATTAAACCAGATTGTGACATTAATATGTATAACTAACCTTCATTGGTCGATTATATTAATCACGATTATGAAAATTATCAACCGAATGAACATGTGGTCAATGTATTTATTAAATTAATAATTTAAACAATTTAAATGTTAATATTGTAAATAATTGCTGTAAATATTTTTGAATATAATATGGAACGAGAGTGATGTTAAAGACGTGCTTATAATATTTTTATTGTCTTTGAAAAATATCATAAACAATTTCTAATTGTTATAAATAATTTATTTGTTTTTGTTATAAACATTTAAGAGCTAATTAAACAATTGGATGAGAAGTTAACAAGTTTAAGGAATTAACATAGTGATCCAATAGGATGTGAGCAAAGTACTTGAAAGATTTGCGTAAATATAATGTGAGTTGTCTTGTAGACAGATAAAGGTTTGAGAGAGCAAGCTGTATGTTACGTAACAGCAGGTGAGAAGGGAGTGCATTTGACCAGTATGCAACAGGTTCGAGGTTAGCTCGCAGCTGGGCCAACATCTGGTTCACAGAGAGTGAGGTCGTACACACTCCGGCCTTGCGACTATAAATACCATTCTCATGTTTATTAAAAGGAAACCAAATGCTCTATATATGTCACACCCTGATGTCCTTTTCCAATCCAATAGTGTTATGAATATTACGTTATTTGGAGCTCTTGGGAGCTAAAATGTTTTATATCATGTTGTATGATAATTTTTGCAAGTCCTACTGAGGACGTAGTCAGATTGACTTGGGCTTCTGATAGCCACGTTGATTTTGTTGTGTTAGTAAAATCATACCCTTTATTAGAAATAAAGCTTTTGTA
Source organism: Meconema thalassinum (assembly GCA_946902985.2). Lineage (NCBI taxonomy): Eukaryota > Metazoa > Arthropoda > Insecta > Orthoptera > Tettigoniidae > Meconema > Meconema thalassinum. Next base: position 284,602,609 of record OX336393.1, on the reverse strand, counting down.
CAGTTCAAAGTTCTCGTCTTCGTCTTGGCTCATTTTTAAATGTCATGGTGGAGGTTATTGTGTGAACAGACTTTAGTGATCCTGTTGTCAACTCAAACCCCGAGATAATTAAGAGGTAAGTAACGGTAAGTATGAACCCCGTCTACTTTGGTGTGTTCCACAATGATTTCCTGTGAACTTCTGTGCTCTTATCTCGATAGTATCTGTCAGTGCCATTTTCATTGATGTAGCTGAGCCGGTGCAATTGATAATTGGCAATCCGATTGAGGGGGCGGATATCTGACAGCCTACTATCCAGGTAAACGGGGACAGTACCAATGATTAATCTATATGGACCTATCTATAATAATAAAATTAAGTTGGTAATATTGAAATTTCCAATTAGTTCGAAATATACCTGGCATAATGTAGCCTAATAGAGCACTACAGTTGGCAGCCCTGGTGATTGAATATATTCTTAGTTCCATCTCTTAAGGTACAGAATACAAAATTTGGTTGAAGTCCAATGGACGTTACATGCAGTTAGACACTGGATCTATCAGCACGCGTAAAAGCATGTTGTCAACAATACCATGCGTGTGCTGGTCAGAAATAATCTGAAATATTATATCTTGTTATACCAATTTTGGTTGAAATCCATTTGTTAGTATAGAAGTTACTGGTATTTTAAAATTGGACCTATCAGCAGGCTAGAATCATGTTGGCAGCACTGACGTAATTAGTTACTCCAAATTAATCTAGAATGTCAGGTACTGTACGTGCGCAAAGTTTAGAGCTGTTGGCTTGCATACTTTCTGATATATTGATATTAGGGTAAAAAATATAAACAGCATTTATTAACAGTTGGCAGCCCTTATTTCTCTTAAGAATACGCATAATCATATCTGTTATGGTACACATAGCACATACGAAATTTGGTTGAAATCCAATTGATAGTATAGAAGTTACATGTATTTAAAAATTGGTCCTATCAGCAGGCTTAGAATCATGTTGGTAGCACTGACATACATTAGTTGCTCCAAATTAATGTAGAATGTCAGGCACTATACGTGTGCAAGGTTTAAAGCTGTTGGCTCCCATAATTTCTGATATATTGGTATTTGGATAAAAAATAGAGAAAGCATTTATTGACAGTTGGCAGCCCTGGAGGCTCTTAATAATACGCTCAGTCATATCTGTTTATGTACACATAGTACATACGAAATTTGGTTGAAATCCAATTGATAGTGTAGAAGATATATGAATTTAAAAATGGGACCTATCAGTAGGCCTAGAATAATTTTGGCAACACTGTCATGTATGGCCTCCTGAAAATTAAACTGAAGTATTATTATTTCTATGTGTGCCAATTTTGGAATAGTTCCCATGTATACATTCCAAGATATCCAACATGGAGTTCAAATTTCAATTGCGATTTTTCAGCAGTTGGTAGCACTGACATCATTTTCGAGTGTAACATTGAGATGTCCTGGTATAGATCTTCACTCATGCCAAATTTGGTTTCAATTGCTGCAGCCGTTTAGGAGTTGATAGGGGGTGACACACACACAGACAGACAGACAGACAGACATTTTCCCGGATCGATCTCATAAGTCTACTTTTTCCTTATTTTTGCAAAGTGTGAACAGTAGGCTAAAAATAGTTTCTGCAAAAGTAGCTCGATGTAGGAATGACATTGTTCGACAAAGATAAGATTTAAGAAAAAACTGTAATATAATAGCACAGAGAAAATGGAAAAGTTGACACTCAACATTAACAGGTCTGACGTTTGTTTCTGGCCGGTGCTTGCTTGTTGCACAGAAGTCTCCGGCCAGCCGGCAAGCCTTCTTATTGTGAGAATGTGCAGTAACAACTGCATGCACGCACGTGCGCTTAGAAGGAACGAAGGAAAGAAGGATGGGGATTGAATGGTTAGCACAGCGCAGAGAGAGGTTTGTCGGCCACCGGCCAAAAACAAACCTATACGTGGAAACGATTTACTGAGTTAATTTAACACGTTAAGGTTGGAAGAACGTATAACTTATTGTGCATAACTTATGCTTCTGACTTTTGTATTATGAATGTCGTATCGAAAATACATTTTGTGAGTATTTAGCCCAATTTTCCAATTTTGAGTGTTGCACGGGCTTTAAGATTTGCGATCGACTGCCGGCCTCGCAGGCGTTCAAGTGAGGACTTGCCACGCTGCGCGCTATATCCTTTTTGTTCACGTTTTAGCTGCACACACAAACAAACAAACTTAGCACCTCAGAGCAGATGTTCCAAATGTCCACTCTAACCTGACGTCACAATTCACACTTATGCAACATTTGTTGTTGGTCATATAGCCCCGTGTATTTTAGGGTGATTCTGGAATTTGTGCTATTGTGGTGACTGTACAAGGATGTGTATTTGCAAATTGAGGATAGGATTGGGAAGGAGACGGCCGTGGAGACCACGTGAGGAACCATCCCAGCATTTGCCTGGAGTACTAGAAGTGGAGAAACTACGCAAAACCACTTTAAGGGTGGCGGCTTCGGGGGCGTAGTTGGTAGCATGCTGAGCTTCTATGCCCAAGGTCGTGGGTTCAAACCCAGCTGAAGTCGTTGGATTTTTAAGAGCGTTAAAAATCCCTCAGTATGCCTTCCTTCGGAGGGGAAATAAAGCTGGCGGTCATAGATTTATGGCATGAAAAAAAAACCTTACACTAACTACACTTGTACGAAGCCAAAATTTGTAGGTTAGGTTTGATTAATGCTCTTAAGTTCTAACGTTCGTCATTGCGCGCTGGTTGCAATGCCATCTAGTAGTAGCGAAGTTCACAGCTAGGTGTCGTGGACGGTAGCATTTGGTGACGAAAGTAGGAACTACTGAAAATGATCGTCTGCAGTCCTTACTTGAATTAAAAACAGATAACACAACACTAATACAGTCATCACAATTAACACCGGTTATCAGACAGATTCTATACACACCCAACGTACACGGGGCTACATGACCGCGTTGTCACAGCCCATAAACTAAGGAACCAACCAACCGCTTTCAGGGTGGCCGAGATGGGAATCGAACACATCTCTTCTCAGTTTTGCCTCACGAGGCTGAGTGTATCCCGTTCCAGCCCTCGGACCAGGATTAATTTTCTTGGCTGAGCCGGGACTCGACCCCGGACCACTGGGGCGACAGGTGGACAAATTACATAAGAATATAAACCAGTACTCACACTGAATGTCGAGCGCCGCGGGCAGAGTGGTCATAGAGAAGCCGGTGCTCACGTTCCTGGCGATGCAAGTAAACTCCCCTGAGTCCTGTTCACGGTGCACACGAGTGATGTGTAGGTCGCTGCCCCTTTGATGGCGCCGGGTCGTGTTGGGCAGCACCTGCCCGTCCATCTGCCAGTAATAAGACAGGCCAGAGCGTCGCGACGCCTCGCAATGGAGAGTGACGCTTTGGCCTGCCACCACTGTGGTGGGCTGAGGAAAGCGCGCGAAGAAGAACTGGTCCTGAGCCGTGCAACATCCTGAAACAATATTACACACTTTATAAATAAACACTCTATGGAATTGAGACTTTGACTATTGGTGCACCAGAAAAGAGGAGAATTGAAGCGTTTGAAACGTGGTGTTACAGGAGAATGATGAAGATCAGATTGGTAGATCGGGTTACAAACGAAGAGGTATTAAGACGCGTAGGAGAGGAAAGATGTACCTGGCGACTGCTAATGAAGAGAAGAGATAGATTGATAGGACACTTATTAAGACACCCAGGAATAGCAAGCTTAGTTATGGAAGGAAGGGTCGAGGACAAGAACTGTTGGGGTAGACCAAGATTAGAATATGTTAAACAGATTGACTCGGATGTAGGGTGTGGTAGCTATGTAGAGATGAAACGATTAGCTCAGGACAGGGAGGCAAGGAGACCGCATCAAACCAGTCAAAAGACTGAAGACTCAAACAACATAAATAAACAATCCATCCATTTTTAAGAGAGTTAAAATCCTTCAGTATGCCTTCCTTCGGAGAGAAAGTAAAGCCTGCAGGCCCAGGTCATAGATTTATGGCTGAAGAGGAACCTACCACTACAAAGTGGTAGTGTGGTAGCTAAATTTGTAGGTTATTTGGTTTAGAAACGCTCTATCAAGTTCCAACGTTCGCCGCTGGGTGACAACGCGTCTGGTAGCCAAAGTTGGAACTACTTGAAATTGAAATTTTATTCGTCTTATTCATTTCATCTCTCATTAACTCCTCTCGTGAGGCTGGCGTCAGGAAGAGCATCCAGCCGTAGAAACCATGGAAACGTGGAATTTCATCGCATCTCATTCCCAACCCCTTTGGAAACGGGATTAATAAGGGGTAGACAAAGAAAGAGAGATAAAATACAATCCATCTGATGTTTCATAATACAGAGTCGTAGTCTATTCTTGTTTCATTTATCGTCAATGTTTACATTTTTACAACTTTTGATATAGCCAATGTAAATCATAATTCCAAACCAAACGAAACCCCGTGGTACCTCAGCTCAAGAAGGGCCCTGACCTACCAAGCGATTGCTGTCCAGCCATTCGCCGTACAGATTGCGGGGTGACGCGTGGTCAGCGGGTCGGGTCCCCTTGGCAGTTAATCTTGGTTTCCATGACCGGGTCACTGGCTCACTGTCAGACAGCTACTCAATTGTCTTCTACGAGGCTGAGTGCACCCAGATCCAACCCGCACGTCAGTTTCTAAAATCCCTGACGGAGGCGGGAATCGAGGCAGGCCCGCTACCCCTATACCACGGGGCCGGCTCTAGCAATTCCCAGCCCAATCAAATTTGGGCACACTCGTGTTGACCGACTGAAAAGCTTCTAATAATAGTAATAAGAAAAGATACCTCAAGTCAGTAAATCCAATATTTGGGTACACTGTATCGGTTTCGGTTATATTATAACCATCTTCAGCGGATACGATAGGAATGAAGTTGCAAGAATATATATAATTTTATAAAAAGTGTTAGTTCAAACCCAATTCCAAAAACGTTAACTATCTAAATGCTTAAAAATACTTTAAAAACATAAAATCAGATCTGTTACAATTTGCTTTAAGTTAATAGTGAATGAACAAATTCTTCAAAAATGACAGCTCGTAGTGGAGAAGTCAAAGTTATGGGACTGATGTTGTTCATTGAGAAATTTAGAGGTTAGGATTCATTGTGGACTTATGTTTACGTTGTAATAAAATGTTTTATGATACATTATAGTGATAAGAGTTTGTCCGAAAACTAGAAAAGCTATAGATGAATGTTTGATCGTGGATGTACCGAAACCGGTACAGTGTACCCAAATATTGGATTTTATTGACTTAAGGTAACTTTTCCTATTGCAATTAAACTCTATCAAAAAGGACTAGGGCAGACATGGTCCTCTTCATGTCATTTCATTCTAATTATGGTCTAGATTACTTAGGCAACACTGAAAAATGGCTTTTAATATGGTTTTCTTGAAAAATGTAGATTCGCGCCAAAAAAAAAGTAACTGTGAAAATTAGGCATTTTATTTATGAATTTAACATCATGAGAGAGAGCGGAAAATTCTTTATAAAACCACGCAATTATTTCATTAGATTCATGACTTTGCATTATTGGCAAATAGGCAACACCGCGGGCATAGAACAGGACGAAGCTAATTTTTAAGACATAGGCCTACGAGTGCGAGTGAGAGGCAAATACTATATCAAATTGCACAGTGATTTTTAATGTAGAGACGCATACCGTATGTACTAGAAATTCTCCCCGATTTTAATCTGGATGCTAAATTAGCCCACCCACTCACTCCCTTTTCTATACTAACCAGCTCTGATTGGTTCACGCTTTGCGAGCGCGCAAGCACTTTGACTACTGTCAACCAAAATACCTATTATAGGCCTATGTGCACTCGAGTTTGAAGGTTGTTTCTGAAGTAACCAATAGACCTACATAAAATCCAATGACATCATCATTGTCGTTCTATTTTACGTTAATTCATGTAGGTTTGGAATTTTTAATTTATATTTTAATATTTTTTTATCGCAGTTGGAACACAAAAAGTGCCCGTTTTTAAGCGTGTTTCAACATTTAAGAATTATTATCTCGCAAACCCGTCATCAGATCGAATCCAAATTTTAACACAATATACAATGTAATGTTGTAATCATTTTTGTAAGGTAACTTTATCTCGGCTCGGGGTCGTTGGCAAATATAGTTGTTGGTCGCGTTGCAATCCTTATACATCAAAACGTTATGCTGTATGACTGTGAAATACGTACATTAATTCAATTATTTTATAACGGTTTGTGTTTCTACGGTGAAATAAGACATAGTCCAACAACTAGCCGCTCCGGGGAATGGTTTACAGCGTTGCTGAGATGGAGATCATCACTCCCGAGCGAGGCGCGCCATGAAAATAATTTTACAATATTTACATAGTGAATGCTGTATAAAAATAATTGATATTAACTTGCAAAAAGGACTGAAACGTACTAGGTATTAAAATAATTTTAGTATTATTCTGTGAAAGACCGAATCGAAATATACGACTTTGAGATCATGATGTAACAAGAAGCGCTAAAAACAATTAGAAATTAGAATATGCACCCTTCTCAAGCAGAGATATGCACTTAAACAGGCAAAGGAGAATAATATGATGCATTGTGTCAAAATAACCAAAATATGCATAAATACAGAAAAATGTGATTTTGAATGAACTTCCAGGCCTTAGTGATAACCGTCAATGTGTAGGCCACTTGAATGAGGGAAGACTCATGCAGTAATTGATCAATGAGCGTGCTAGCCTCCGAGTATTGTGTTTCTTGTAAGAAGAGCGGCCGGTTAGACAGCTGGTCATGCATCTTCATTACATCCAGTATTCCTTTCAGCATTGCTCTGCCCCCCTCCCTCCCTCCCTCTCAATGTCCCCAAGGGGCTGTTTACTTGCTGGCTGAGCGGGTGGGCTGCAAGGGGTCTCCATACTCGTGATCTCAAATCTTCGCTCTCATGCACACTCAGAGATGTTTAACAACAAACAGACATCCTGCAAACGAATGTCCTAATAAGTGAAAAAATTCTTACAAGGGAAGTGATCGAGTTACTCAGATAGTGATGATGAAACTCAGGGAAAGAGTAGTTGAGATAACGTAGAGTCGCTCAAACAGAGAATAAACGCACTTGGATTAACTGTACCTCTCGAACCCACAGCAAAAAATCAGGAAGAAGTATATTAACCTCTTATCGTCAGATTAGAAGTAAAAGCTATGGATATACAAGATATATCGCCCCTCACGCACCCAAAGCATTCGAGGGGCGATATAAATATCTGGCGTGGGTCAGCTGATCTTGAAATTAAATTCGAGCTCGGCTAACGGTCATGGATGCGCGTGTTGCATTTAACTGTAAGCACATTCAATTTCTGGTATAGACTATGAGGACGGATCGAAAAGTCTTTGTCCCTAGTTTTTCGCCCCCTCAAAAAAAATAGATACAGGTAATAACAAATGTAGGTACTGTTCTACGCAACTTGCACTATTTTTCCACATAGTCTCCACTTTTGTTCAGGCATTTTTAGCTTATTTTCACTTATAACAAGTAGTTCCGTGAAGAACTATAGAGCCTATTTTCATATAACCCACTAATGTTAATTTCCTCTATCAACATACTAAATTTCAGTTTGATTGCTGTAATAGATTCGTAGATATTGAGAACCGTCTAAATATTTCGGATGGTCGCCATGTTGGACTTTTATATATGTGGGGCTTAGAGTTATGTACTGTTACATGAAGATTATTGTGTACGTGTAGTACTAAAACTTCAATCACATGATTAGGACACAAGAAGTAAAAAAGAGATTGTAAAATTTCGCACAGCTGCCATCTTGTGGTATGGAAACTATTGAAATAAATTAGATGCCAGTGGATTAACATTCGTATAAGGATTTACTGTACCATGTTTCACTACAGTTGGATGGTTAAATTACGAGAAACGACCATGAGAATATTTATACTTCGCGTCGCCACCATATTGGATTTGTGATCACCAGGTTATTGAAAGTCCTATAGGTGAACTTATGTTCACAACCCCTATGAACGTAAAAAAAAATCAGTTTGATTGCTTTAGTAGATACAAAATATTCCGGATGGTCGCCATGTTGGATTGTTATATGTATAGGCCATAGAGTCATGTACCTTTATAGGAAAATTATAGCGTAGGTTCATTATTCAAACTTTCATTTCGATCGCATGATTACGACACCAGAAATAAAAACTAAATGTAAAAATTCGCACAGCCGCCATCTTGAGGTTATGTAAACAATTGAACTAAATTACATACCAGTGCATTACAATGTGTATAATCATTAGCTGTACCAAGTTTCATTGCGTTTAGATCATTAAATAGCGAGAAAAGTCTATTTAAAACTTTCAACTTCGCTTGGCCGCCATGTTCGTTTTGTAGGTAACCGTTTTTTTTTAAGTTTTGAACTTCCATTAGTGCCCTTTGCCTTTGTGCAAAATTTCAGGGTGATACCGGTAATAGTTTCAGAGATATAGAATGCCCGTGAAATATTTCGCACAGCCGCCATCTTGAGGTTAAGTAAACAATTGAACTAAGTTATATGTCGGTGCATTACAATGTATATAAGCATATACTGTACCAAGTTTCATTGCGTTTGTATGGTTAAATCGCGAGAAACGTCTATTTAAAAGTCTCAACTTCGCTTGGCCGCCATGTTGGTTTTGTAGTTACCAGGTTCTCAAAAGTCACATAAGTGTACTTCTAGTAGTTCCCTTGATGACAATACAAAATTCCAGGATGATATCGGTAATAGTTTCGGAGTTATTGAATGCTGGTGACATTTTTTGCACAGCCGCCATGTTGGATTGGTGAGACGTAACATAATTTGAAGGGCACGGTCGGGGTCGCCCGGAATAGTGCTATGAACTTACCGAGTTTCATTGAAATCGCTCCAGCCGTTTAGATTTTATAAGGGGGACACACACACACATGAATCACACACACGCACACACACACACACACACACACACACACACACACACACACACACACACGGGAAAGAGGTGATCTCATAAGCCTATTTTTTCAAAATTGAAAATAGGCAAAAAATAGGCTTATGAGATCATCCTTTGTCCGTGTGTGTATATGTGTGTGTTCTCCCTCCTCCCCCTCTAATAACTTCTAAATGGCTGGAGAGGTTTCAATCAAACTCGGTAAGGTTATAGTACTATTTTGGCTGACCCCGACCGTTCCCTTCAAATTTTATTACATCTCACCAATCCAACATGGCGGCTGTGCGAAATATTTCATGCCTCGCTGGCCTCGGGAGAGAGTGGGTTCGAATCCCACCCCGTCCTGAAAATGGTTTTCGTGGTTTCCCATTTTCACAACCAGGCAAATGCCGGGACGGTTCCTTCCAATAACCATTCCCTGACTCGTCCTGAAAAGAAAAGTACATGGCCATTGGCTGCATTAATACAAATAAATTAAAACAAAAGAATTATAATCGCTCCAACCGTTCAGATTGTATTAGGGGACACACACACATACACAGACAAAATGTGATCTCATAAGCGTGTTCTTTCATAAATAAATAGGCTAAAAATAAATTAAATCGGAGATGGCCGCATTGCTCTTAAAATGAAGGCCAACAAACATTTCAAAAAATAATTTTGTAAAAATTTGCGTACAGGTACTTATTTCTCTTATGAGCTGTTTATTTGTATCGTCTTCCCCCTCCCCGTGTGGTCTTCCTTTCAGTAGACTACCTAATTATAAGCAGAACAATGTAGCCTACTGAGAGCTAATTGCGAATGGACGGGTGTTGACCAAACAAGGCCCGACAGTCTAGCCATAACTGAACTAATCTGTCACCAGTTGACTATTGGTGGATTACTTTTAATGCCATTGGTATTTCATTTAATTAATACAAATATTTATGTGAATTGAATGAACTCCTACCAGATAAATGCGAAAATTTGCATCCAGTACATTCTTCTGCTTAGAATTATAGTGGGTAAAAAAAAGTATTCATACACTACATTTTTCCCTGTAGGTGTCTATAATTTGTCTTGCAGCTTTATGGTATTCTATAGGTTTGTATAAGGACCTATGGTAGTATATTACACACAAACATATTCTAGTCACGAAAACACATTAGTTTATAACGGAACAAAATGCATAATAGTTGGCAAAGAAAGTATTCATACGCTTCCAATGTGTGTAACCATTGGACTGTTAAACGCGCTTCCCCAGTCTTATAGGGCGTGACGACACGCGAAGGTCGACTCACCGTAGTGTTCGTAGATGAGACTGTTTACTTTACGTCTGACCTTATGGAGGCTAAGGTCTGACAGTGGTACAAAATGGGTCGGAAATCACAAGAGTTGAGTGCCGCCTGCAAAGACCACATAGTTTCATTATTTAAACAAGCATTCAGCTATCGGAAGATTGGGAAGCAGGTGAAACGATCTCATGCGACTGTTCAAGACGGGATCGACCGATAATGCAAAGCGACAGGAACAACCATGGGTCATTTCGCAACGTGAATCACGCCAATTGGTTCGTGAATCCTTAGAGAACCCTAGAATTAGAGCAGCTGACCTAGGGAAATAGCTTTCTTCACGTTCCGGGAAGATTGTTACACCTCAAACTATCCAGAATCGGCTCCATGAAGCAGGCATTAGCAGCAGAGAAGCGCGAAAGAAGCCAAGTGAGATAAACCGAGCGAAGAGGTTGGCATTCGCTAAGGAATAGACAAACATGGGTTAATACTTCTGGAAGACTATTTTATTTCCGGTCGAAAGTAAATTTAACATGTTTGGATCTGATGGTCGACAGTTCGTTTGGAGAAGACTAAATACAGAACTGGAAAGCAAAAATGTACTACCAACAGTGGAGCATGGAGCAGGCCATGTCATGGTATGCGGCTGCATTAGTGTTGCAGGAGTTGGTGAACTGGACGTAATTGAAGTTAACATGAATGCCCAGGGCTACATCAAAGTGCTCCGGGGTAATTTGTCTATGAGGGTTGTGAAATTAGGCATACAAGACACCTATTTATCTCAAACATGACAACGACCCAAAACATACAGGAAGAATAACGCAAGAGTGGCTGTTCTACAACGCCCGAAAAGTATTTCTCACGCCACCGCTATCTCCGGACGTTAACCCCATTGAAAATGTATGGGACCATTCCGAAAACAAAATCTGAAAATTAAAGTGTTCCTCCAAAACGCAACTGGTAGATCATTTGCGAAAATGTTGGTCTGAAATTACACTAGACTTCACGAAGAAGCTTGTTAAATCAATGCCAAGGAGGCTTCAGGCAAAAGGTTGGCATAGCAAATATTAATTGCGTTTGTATGCTGTAGAAAGTCTCATTTGTGGTGTGTATGAATACTTTTTTGGTACCGGTACCCAAAGAATGTTTTTTTGTTTCATACTGTATACGTATTATGTTTGAAAGGTTTTCGATTTTAGGCAATGAATATTTGGTACTTTTTGTTCTACATAATGCAAACATGACGTTCTCTGGCCATATATTAAATCTACATTCAAAAACAACATGGTGTATGAATACTTTTCTACCAACTGTATGTACTGAAAGGAAGACCACTTGGGGTGACGGCGAAAGTCATGCACCCGTCCCAACAAAGCCAGTTGTTTGTGAGGAAAGGAAGTGATCATAGATTGTAATGGGGGACCACACACAGATTGACCGCCGTCAGCTCCGAGAATCGAACCACAGATCTCCGAACAGCAGCTCCCTATTCCACTCGTGTCGAATGATTCAACGCACTTGCCTACTCCACAGAGTATTTTATTCTTGAAGCTTCCGGGAAGCAGTTACGCCCTTCATGCCTTTCGCATTTCCTCATCCATGAACTGACATTTCATTTAAATGTTATCCCTTAAGACAGTCTTCATTTGTTCGACTTCCTTTCTATAGTCTAGTAAAGCATTCCTTCCACTTGAAACTAATTAGATGCAGAATAGAAGTCGCAATTAATAAATACAGCAATGTTCTGCAAAAAGAGAAAAAAAAGAAAAAAAAAGAGAAAGAAGTGACGAGTTCCACGGAATCTGCAGAACGACATCCATTCACAGACATTTTAATGGGCTGAGTTCATATTCGTAAAACTGTTTTCTCAAAGGTCTTATAGTATGGGTGAGCAAACCAGAAGGTCTGAGCAACTCGGAGTGGAAGGAGCCATAAATATAACATCAAATGTGAGTACCGTGAGAACAGTGCCGGGTAAGTCCCAAAACGACAGTCATTTATAACTCTTCAGTCGGTCAATACGAATTTGCCCAAAGACTGGACGGGGTTACAATGTACAGAGTGGTCATAATTTAATTTGCGCTACTTGCGAGGGCCTACGGACAAACGAGTGATCGTAGGACAATGAAACGGCGTGAAAATCTTTGGCAGGACATGCGGAAGACAGGGACGTATATAAGGGGGGGGGGTGCTTAGGGGGCTCCAGTCCCCCACCCCGAAAAAGCCAATAAAATGAAGAAAGTGTTGCTTTGGTAAGGGCATAAAATAATTGTAAATTTGGTTGTAGGCCTACCCTAATCTTAACTTATTGGCTAAGTTATAAACAATATTAAGATTGAAATTAGACTAACTCGTTTTGTAGTGGCTAGCATTCTTGGCTGCCACCCCGAAGGTCCGAATTCGATTCCCGGCTCGGCCATGAAATTTTAATTCTGGTCTGAGGGCTGGAACGGGGTACACTCAGCCTTGTGAGACAGAACTGTTAATTCCACAGTACGGTACTTTTGAGAAATAAATTATCAACTTGTCAAAAAAAACTGTTTACCTTTCTGCTTAGTAAATTGACAAATATTTATATAATTGCCATTCAAGCTCCATAATAGAACATTCATTAAGTTTAAAATTTTATTTGTGTTGTATTTTACATCCTTTTTGTATTGCCAGTAATTGTAGGCTATATAAACTTTCTGATAACCTGTATTTTTATGATGTATGTAGGAGTGTGTGTATATACTGTATAATTGAGGTTAGCTTGTGAGGGAGACGGCCGTAGCCTTGAGTTAGGAACCATCCCAGCACTTAGCTGAAGTAGAAATGGGAACCTACGTAAAGCCACTCACATGATGGCTGAGATGGGAATCGAACCCATCTCTTCTCAGTTTTACAAAACGAGGCTGAATTTCAGACCGAAATTACATTTCTTGCTAGAGTGAGGAATTGAATCCGGATCCTCTGGAGCCATAAACCAACAATGATAGCCTCTCCACCACAAGGTGGTAGATTACATGGGAACCCACAGGGACGGGGGGGAGGGGGGGGGGGAAGGAGGGGCAAGGTTGGCCGTGACCCCCTCCCCCCCTCCCTCCCCCCTGGAATGCCGAGAATATTTCTATTGTTCATTGTCACACCAGTTTATTTCATAAATTGAAGTAACTGACAGTTAACTGATTTAGATGTAGGGATAATTCCACAGTTTTATTTAACTTAGCAATTTGGGATTATTTGAAAATATCTCCAGTTATTTTGAAAATCGGCGAATGGAATTAACATTACCATTTTAATGAACTGCTTGATTTTTAGCCAATTTTCATTTTATGAAAAAATAGGCTTATGACATCACCTTTTGTCCGTGTGTCTGTCTGTGTGTGCGTGTGTCTGTGTGATTTTTTGTGTGTCCCCCCTAATAAATTCTAAACGGCTGGAGCGATTTCAATGAAACTCGTTAAGATCATAGCACCATTCTGGCCGACCACGACCTTCAAATTTTATAGTGTCTCACCAATACAACATCGCGGCTGTGCGAAATATTTCACCAGCATTCCGTATCTCTGAAACTATTACCGATATCAACCTGAAATTTTGTACGGTGATAAACGGAACTACTAGAAGTTCACTTATGAGATTTTCAAAAACCTGGTAACTACAAAACCAACATGGCGGACAAGCGAAGTTGAGACTTTTAAATAGACTTTCCTCGCGATATAACCATCCAAACGTAATAAAACTTGGTACAGCAAATGTTTATACACATTGTAATGCACTGTCGTCTAATTTAGTTCAATTGCTTACATAACCTCAAAATGGCGGCTGTGTGAAATTTTAAAATTAAGTTTTTATTTCTTGTGTCGTAATCATGCGACCGAAGTGAAAGTTTGAATAATGAAGCTACGCAATAATTTTCCTTTAATGGTACATAACTCTTTGACCTATACATATAACAATCCAAAATGGCGAGCATCCGAAATATTTTGACGGTTCTCAATATCTACGAATCTTTTACAGCAATCAAACTGAATTTTTTTATGTTCATAGAGGCTATGAACATAAGTTAACCTATATGACTTTCAGTAACCTGGTGAGCACAAATCCAACATGGCGGCGACGCGAAGTATAAATATTTAAATGGACGTTTCTCGCGATTTAACCATCCGAGTGCAGTGAAACTTGGCACGTTAAATGCATATACAAATTTTAATCCACTGGCATCTAATTTATTTCAATTGTTTTCATAACCACATGATGGCAGCTGTGCGAAATTTTAAAATCTCGTTTTTACTTCTTGTGTCCTAATCTTGCGACTGAAGTTTGAATACCATACGTACACAATAATCTTCATGTACTAGTACATAAATAACAAGAAGTTCCGTGAAGAACTAAAGAGCCTACTTTTCTTAAAATGTTAGATTCATGCTAATCTATATGGAACTAACTTATCTAAAATAATAACGAAATTAAGTTGGTAATATCGAAATTTCTAATTAGGTCGAAATATACCTGGTATAATGTGGCCTAATTGAACACTACAGTTGGCAGCCTTGGTGACTGAATATATTGTTAGTTCCATTCTTAAGATACAAAATACAAAATTTGGTGAAGTCCAATGGATAGCATGAACGTTACATGCAGTTAGACATTGGATCTATCAGCGCGCGTAAAATCATGTTGGCAACAATGTCATGCATGTTTTGGTCAGAAATAATCTGAAATATTATGATCTCTTGTTGTGCCAATTTTGGATTATATCCATTTGTTAGTATAGAAGTTACAGGTATTTTAAAATTGGACCTGTCAGCAGGCTTAGAGTAATGTTGGCAGCACCTACGTATATTAGTTACTCCAAATTCATCTAGAATGCCAGGTACTATACGTGTGCAAAGTTTAGAGCTATTGGCTGGCATACTTTCTGATATATTGATATTAGGGTAACAAAAATAGAGATAGCACATATTAACAGTTGGCAGCCCTGGTTGCTCTTAAGAATAAGCATAGTCATATCTGTTATGGTACACATAGCACATACGAAATTTGGTTGAAATCCAAATGATAGTATGGAAGTTACATGAATTTAAAGTTGGACCTCTCAGCAGGCTTAGAATCATGTTGGTAGCACTGACGTATATAAGTTACTCCAAATTAATATAGAATATCAGGTACTATACGTGTGCATAGTTTAAAGCTGTCGGCTTGCATACTTTCTGTTATATTGGTATTTGGATAAAATAAATTACGGTAAGAGCATTTATTAACTGTTGGCAGCCCTGGTGGTTCTTAAGAATACGCTCAGTCATATCTGGTTATGTACACATACAACATACGAAATTTGGTTGAATTCCAATTGATAGTGTAGAAGTTATATGCATTTAAAAATTGGACCTATCAGCAGGCTTATAATCATTTTGGCAACAGTGCCATGTATGGCCTCCTGGAAATTAAACTGAAATATTATTATCTATACGTGTGCCAATTTTAAAATAGCTCCCATTTATACCTTCCAAGATATCCAACATGGAGCTCAAATTTCAATTGTGATTTTTCAGCAGTTGGTAGCACTGACATCATTTTCAAATATGGCCGTGAGATATTCAGGTGCCTACCAAATTTTGTTGCGATTGCTGTAGCCGTTTAGGAGTTGATAGGGACACACACACACACAGCCAGCCAGCCAGACAGACAGACAGACAGACAGAAGGACAGACAGACACACATTTGCCCGATTTCATAAGTCTACTTTTTCCTCATTTTTGCAAAATGTGAAAAGTAGTCTAAAAATCCAACCTGGCGCCCATCTGAAATATTTAGACTGTTCTGAATATCTACGAATCTATCACAAAAATCAAACTGAAATGTTGTATGTTGATAGAGGCAATTAACATGAGTAGGATATATGAAAATAGGCTGTATAGTTCATCACGGAACTACTTGTTATTTTTGTCGATACATGGTGATACAACTACTTTTTACCTAATTTTAAGAAATGAACCTTAAGACGATGATTCACAAAGAAAGGCGATGGACATAGGCTCTGAACTAAAAAAAAATCTATTCCTCCCATTCATGCCATAACGGTTTCAGAGCAGCCAAATAATCAATATAACGAAGCAAGTAAGAAATGAAACGAAAATTCCGTGGGGGTTACGTCTCATCATCACCTAGTGACAGGTAGGTAATGAAATGAAAAATATTACTCACCCCCCTGGAAACAATCCTGTGGGCGCCCATGGTAGACTACTGTATTTATACTACAAGACTGCATTCACCGGAAACAAGGCCCCTGCTCCAAAGAGTTTGGATGAATAGATATGGCCAACGACCTCAATTTCATATGAACATTCCTCGAGGACAGATCAGAAATGTATCCTTCACGATGGATGACAACTGGAAGGGCACGATGTCAGAAGAACATGATAGAATGTTCAGTAATTTATTTCACACAAAGGAAGCTATTCTGTGCTGGCACTCGGGACAGCCAATAGTTGTGTGATACCGGTAGTTAACAGCCAGGTTCATTACCCTGTCTGTCACAACCATTCAACAAGTAGGAGATCGATATTAGTCACGGTTCTCATAATGTAACAGTCATCACATTGCCACATCAGAGTTGGGACCACCTCGTCGTGTGTTGGCTAGCATTCTTGGCCGTCACCTCGGAGGTCCAGGTTCTATTCCCGGCTCGGCCAATACATTTAATTCTGGTCTTAGAGATGGGACAGTAAGAAGAACTGAGAAGAGGAGGGTTCGATTCCCACCTCAGCCATCCTGGAACTGTTTTTCTGTTGTTTCCCCACTTCTACTCAAGGCGAATGCAGATATGGTCCCTAACTTAAAGCCACGGCCACCTCCTTCCCAATCCCTACCCGAATTACAAATGTACAGTTTTGAATCCATTATTTGTGTTTTAGTCTATATAAAAACTGTCAGTAGTAACTCTTCAGTCGGTCAACACAAATTTGCCCAATGAAAGGAAGGAAGCTTGTAGTTTTACGTGACTGTGAATCTTGTGATTATGAGCCACGGGACCTCCTTTTTACGTGGAATCCAAACCACAGGACATGGCATTTCACTTCGAAAATCTCACATGCATTGACCGGGAATCGAACCCAGTCCACCTTGGTGAGATTGCCCAATGACTGGGCGGGTACAATGTATAATTATGATATATGAACTACTCTTAATTTCATGTAAGTAAATACAGTATGGTTATTAAATACGTTAACAGTGTAAATGTGTTAAACTAGTTGGGCACTACGCTGCTGCTAGCGCCAGTGCCCTACTCGACAGGCGGCTACAAACAGTGGCCCGACCGTCACGCGGCGACAGCGAGGCTCCGTTCTATAAGGAAGGCTCTCACCACTTTATTTGTTATGGACTACATAAGAGGGGGAAAATATTCAAATAACAAATATCTACATAGTCTAGAGCAAAGTCCCCGATTCTTGAATGTTCGGATAATCTCGAGAACCACTGGATGGATTTTGATGCTGTTTTCAGCATTCTGTAAAGGATTTCTCGGGGAAGGTTTCTGTAGAAATACATTCATTTATGACCAAAGGAAGCCGAGCAATAACGATTTTAGTGAATCGAGTCGAAGAAAAACCAGCCGTCCGTGCGACTTTTAAGCTTACGCTGGGCAAACCATTAAAGATACCGGGCGAAGCCGGGACCGGTTGCTAGTATGTATATATATATAATCTATTTTTAGCCTACTTTCGATTTTTGCAAAAAATGAAAGTAGACTTATGAGATCACTATAGGACGAAAAAAGTGTGTCTGTCTGTGTGTGTGTGTGAGTCTGTGTGTGTGTGTGTGTGTGTGAGTGTGTGTACTCTGAATGTCTGTCCCCCCCTATCAATTCGAACACGGTGTTCGCAAATTGAACGAAATTTGGTACAAAGGTAGCACTAGCAAAGGACACCTCAGTGTCATGTTTTATATCGCCGCCATCTTGACGGAAACGTAATGGCGGCCACACAAATGTTCAAAGCTTAAATCAAATTACGACTAACCTAATCATCCGATCTCTACCAAATTTTGCAACAACATACCTTTATGGGGGCAGCATCCTTCGACCAAACTAATAGGTCATCAGCCTAATAGTTTGCGGATGGCGGCCATCTTTGTGTGAAAATCGATTGCCCATATTAATTCGAACACGGTGAAACCGAATGGAACGAAATTTGGTACAGAGGTAGTACTAGCAAAGGGCACCCCAGTGTCATGTTTTATATCGCCGCCATCTTGACGTAAACGTAATGGCGGCCACACAAATGTTCAAAGCTTAAATCAAATTACGACTAACCTAATCATCCGATCTCTACCAAATTTTGCAACAACATACCTTTATGGA
This sequence comes from Meconema thalassinum, assembly GCA_946902985.2. Lineage (NCBI taxonomy): Eukaryota > Metazoa > Arthropoda > Insecta > Orthoptera > Tettigoniidae > Meconema > Meconema thalassinum. The sequence continues at coordinate 284,583,989 of OX336393.1, read as the reverse complement.
GGGAGCATCCTTTGACAAATCTAATAGGTCATTAGCCTAATAGTTTGCGTATGGCGGCCATCTTTGTGTCAAAATCGATTACCCCTATTAATTCGAACACGGTGAAACCGAATGGAATGAAATTTGGTACACAGGTAGCACTAGCAAAGGGCACCCCAGTGTCATGTTTTATATCGCCGCCATCTTGACGGAAACGTAATGGCGGCCACCCAAATGTTCAAAGCTTAAATCAAATTACGACTAACCTAATCATCCGATCTCTACCAAATTTTGCAACAACATACCTTTATGAAGGGAGCATCCTTTGACAAATCTAATAGGTCATCAGCCTAATAGTTTGTGGATGGCGGCCATCTTTGTGTCAAAATCGATTACCCGTATTAATTCGAACACGGTGAAACCGAATGGAATGAAATTTGGTACAGAGGTAGCACTAGCAAAGGGCACCTCAGTGTCATGTTTTATATCGCCTCTATCTTGACGGAAACGTAATGGCGGCCACACAAATATTCAAAGCTTAAATCAAATTACGATTAACCTAATCATCCGATCTCTACCAAATTTTGCATCAACATACCATTATGGAGGGAGCATCCTTTGACCAAACTAATAGGTCATTAGCCTAATATTTTGCGGATGGCGGCCATCTTTGTGTGGAAATCGATTCCTCCTATTAATTCGAACACGGTGAAACCGAATGGAACGAAATTTTGTACACAGGAAGCACTAGAAAAGGCCACCTCAGTGTCATGTTTTATATCACCGCCATCTTGACGGAAACGTAATCGCGGCCACCCAACTGTTAAAGGCTAAAATGTAATTACGACCAACCTAATAATCTAGTTTCTACCAAATTTTGCAACAACAAATCTGTATGTGGGTAGCATATTCTGACCAAACTGCTAGATCATCAGCCCAATAGTTTGCAGATGGTGGCCAAATATGTGTGCAAATCGATTCCCCCTATCAATTCAAACACGGTGAAACCGAATTGAACGAAATTTGGTACAGAGGTAGCACTAGCAAAAGGCACCTCAGTGTCATGTTTTACATCACCGCCATCTTGACGGAAACGGAATGACGGCCACCCAAATGTTAAAAGCTTAAATCAAATTTCGACCATCCTAATAATTTGATCTCTACCGGATTTTGCAACAACATGCCTTTTTGTGGAAAGCATCTTATGACTGACTACAAGGTCATCAGCCCAATAGTTTGCAAATAGTGGCCATGTATGTGTGCAAATCCATTCCCCAGGTCAATTCAAACACGGTGAAACCGAATTGAATGAATTTTTTACAGAGGTAGCACTAGCAAAGGGCACCTCATATTCATGTTTAATATCCCTATAGCACGTTGTATTTCAACAAGCTACTACAACCAACATTCAATTATACTCCTTGAAAAGGACAAAGAGTTATAACAATACCCATGCATTTAGGAGAAAGTAGGCTATATGTTCTTTACTTAACATCTTGTTAATCACATGTATTTTTACAGGTTATTTTTTTCGCATGTCACAGTAGCCTAGGTAATTGGGATTATATTGAAAAGTTGCAATATCAAATAGTCTATGTGTATGTAACTGTGAGTTTTAGTCTTGGTTTGCGGTAGGTGGCCTGGGGCTAGGAATAAGGTGCTGTTTCACTATTTGCCTGGAGAGAGGGCAGAAAATCCCGGAGAAAACCCTCACTCAGGATAGCCGCTGAAAGCGGTGAGATTCTAACATTCTATGGCCGGACGTTCAGCTACCCATTATATAGTTCCCTCACTTTCACGGTTAACGAGCGGCGGCTCAAACGTAAGGCAGTAGCACGCGCCGACAATAACCATTGTTCGCTACTGACCAATAGCTGACGGTTGTTGACCAATAGAATGCTTCCTCTATCACTCCGCGTGGACTCCAAACTCCAACCCTGGCGGCCAGCTCGTGTCTCACGCAGGTATCAGGTGTCCAGTGTTGCACATCTGCACGTAGCTCTGTCCAGTCTCGCTGCTTGCTCTCAGTGGCTACGGTGGAAAGTTGACAACGCTGTGCCTCGCGCTGGGAAAGCCTTCGCTCCAGACAGCCATGGAATGTTAACATATCCGCCCAGCTAGATTACAAAGGCTAGCCGCACGTTAACGAGGAAAGTGGAAGAACTATAGTGGTACGTGAATTAACGTGCACAGCTACACTGTTGAGTGTTGGTTGGTTCCTCAGTTTAGGGGCTGCGACAACGCGGTCATGCAACCCCGTGTACTTTGGGTGTGTGTAGAATCTGTCTGATAACCGGTGGCTGTATTAGTGTGTTTGTCTGTTTTTTAATTCAAGTAAGGACTCCAACTTTGAATTTTTCAAATAGTTCCTACTTTTGCCGCCAAACGTCACCGTCAACGACTACTAGGCCTAGTTCAGAACTTAGCTACTAGACGCCACCGCAGTCGGCTCTTGGCAACGAACGTAGAAACCTAAGAGCGTTGTTTACATTCCTAACCTATACAATTTAGCTTCACACTGGTGTAATTAGTGGAAGGTTCTTTAACATGCCATAAATCTATGTCATGGGTCCGCCGGCTTTACTTCCCCTTCGAAGGAAGGCATACTGAGGGATTTTTAACGCTCTTAAAAATTCCGACGACTTCGGCCGGGTTTGAACCCGCTATCTTGGGCATAGAAGCTCAGTATGCTACCAACTACGCCACCGAAGCCGCCTACTGTTGAGTGTAGTAGATTCATTGTATCCCTTCATCTACCGGGGTATTTCAGGAAATGCGATCCATTTAAGCAAACTACGATCTCCCCTGAAATATCGTTTGTCCTCCCTGGCTACGATCTTGAGGGGTAAGTATAACAGCTTATCTCCATACTTCTACGGGGGGAAGCAGGAAGGATCCGCCCTGGAGATTTTTTTTTCTAATCTTCCTTGCACATAAAATTTCTCATTTCATTTCACAAAGTGTTGTTCTGCCTGTTTTTAATTCTATGATAAATAACTCTTCCAAAATATTTTACGACACCTTCCTTTCAACGAAATACTTCCTCTTCCTCCCCTCAACTCCACTAATACTTTGTTTCGTGCCCGATAGTAGCTTCATAACTTTTAACAGAAAACTTCTTCAATGCCATGCAGTAGTTCTTAGCGCGGAGGTACGATTTCTCCATTATTGCTGCAAAAGTGGCACTATCATAGTGTTCGCGGTCGTACAAAATAGTTGTTTCAATCAGAGGCTTGGGACATATTTGGTCACCAGCCCCGTGTACTTGTGTGTGTATAGTATTTATCTGATGTCCTGTGTAATTGTGCTGACTGTGGTATTAGGGTAGTTACCCCGAAACTTAAAATAAGGTAGCATTCCAAAATTTGCTGGAACCGGCGACGCATCTTTCACCTTAATTTGGCTTGCACTGAGACATGCATGGCTTAATCTTAGAGACAAGCATATGACTATTGGCAGGATCAACCAGGGAAGTTACCCCGAAACTTAAAATAAGGTACCATTCCAAAATTTGCTGGACTCAAAAAACACAGGATGATCGTTGTGAACACTGGAAATCGAACGTCAGATCTCGGAACTGCAGAAGTGGTGCAAGACTTACCGCTCACAGCTACGCATAAAAATGTGTGAACTTAAAAAGTAGTTTAAGTAAGATTTTTGTGGATCATACTTAATCTACACCCTCTTTTCCCAAGAAAGTCCTCTGTTTTCCGATTTATCTTCCATCTCCTGATAGATGTTCGCCATGTTAGATTTTTATTTATGTACTATTACATGAAGATTATTGTGTACGTGTGGTATTCAAACTTCAATCGCATGATTAAGACACAAGAAGTAAAAACGAGATTTTAAAATTTCGCACAGCTGCCATCTTGTGGTTATGAGAACAATTGAAATAAATGAGTTGCCAGTGGATTAACATTTGTATAATCATTTACCGTACAAAGTTTCACTGCACTCGGATCATTAAATCGCGAGAAATATCAATTTCAATATTTCTATTTCGCGACGCCGTCATGTTGGATTTGTGCTCACCAAGTTATTGAAAGTCCTATAGGTGAACTTATGTCCATAGCCTCTATGAACATTAAAAAATATTCAGTTTTATTGCTGTAAAAGATTCGTAGATACTGAGAACCGTCTAAATATTTCGGATGGTCCCCATTTTGGATTGTTATATGTATAGGCCATAGAGATATGTACCATTAAAGGAAAATTATTGCATAGCTTCATTATTCAAACTTTCACTTCGATCGCATGATTACGACATAAGAAAAAAAACTTAATTTTAAAATTTCGCACAGCCGCCATCTTGAGGTAATGTAAACTATTGAACTAAATTAGATGCCAGTGCATTACAATATGTATCATTTACTGCAGCACATTTCACTGCGCTCAGATGGTTAAATCGCGAGAAAGGTCTATTAAAATGTTTCAAATTTGCTTGGCCGCCATGTTCGTTTTGGACTTAAGAGGTTTTCAAAGTTACACAGATAAACTTGTAGTAGTACCCTTTATCACCGTACAAAATTCCAGGGTGATATCAGTAATAGTTTCGGAGATATAGAATGCCAGTGAAATATTTCGCACAGCCGCCATCTTGAGGTTGTGTAAACGATTGAACTAAATAAGATTTAATTGCATTACAATGTGTATAAACATTTCTTGTAGCAAGTTTCATTACGTTTGGATGGTTACATCGCGAGAAAACTCTAATTAAAAGTCTCAACTTCGCTTGGCCGCCATGTTGGTCTTATAGTTACCAGGTCTTTGAAAGTCTCATAGATGAAATTCTAGTAGTGCCTTTTATCACCGTACAAAATTTCAGGGTGATATCGGTAATAGTTTCGGAGATATTGAATGCTGGTGAAATATTTCCCACAGCCGCCATGTTGGATTAGTGAGACGTAATAAACTTTGAAGGGCGCGGTCGGGGTCGGCCAAAATAGTGCTATGACCTTACCGAGCTTCATTGAAATTGCTCCAGCCGTTTATATGTTATTAAGGGAGAGACACACACATTCACACACACGGACAAAAGGTGATCTCATAAGCCTATTTTTTTTTTCATAAAATGATAATAGGCTAAGAATAAAGATTTTGAATTCTTGTTGAATGTTTACAATTTAGGGCAGGAACATTTTTGTTTTACTTTGATTTAGCCTAGTGTCCGATATTGTAACAAAGGTTGGGATTGGTCTAAAAGAGAAGAAATGTTCTTATAAAGATACGTTCGGAAACAAATTCCTGTCGAGTTATGCACCATTTTACCCGTGTGGAGGAGGCGTTGTGTTTGGTGCGATAGTACCTAAACGAAACGTTTCCTGGACAATAGATTGGGCGAGGATGTCCAGTAGCATGGCCTCCCCGTTCGCCGGACCTTAATCCATTGGATTTTGGCTATGGGGGCATTTCAAGACATTGGTATATGTCACACCCATCGACATTGTGCAAATGTTACTAGAGCGTGAGACCAATGTGTGTGCCCACATCCGCGAGCGGCCAGGCGTGTTTGAACGAATTCGGAATTCCTTACGAAGAGCCGAAGCATGTGTAGGAGATCGTTGTAACCATGTGGAGCATCTCTTGTAACGTGCAGATGGTACCAGCGGACAGATTGGCTGAAATCACGACAACTCTTGGTTGGTGGTGTTGATGGATGTTTGCCCAACGCGTGTTCTATTAAACGTGTATGACAGTCAAGTGTTCATTAGAAGTAGCTGGTAGGATGACGTCTATTGTCTGAAGTGTAAATACATAACACAAGTAAAATGGCTCATATCTCAACAGGTATTTGTTTCCGGACATATGTTTATAGGAACATTTCTTCTCGTTTTGACCAATCCCGACCCCTGTTACTATATCGGGCACTTATTTTCTTAACATGCAATGTAAGAGTCGTCCAGTTGCAAAACTCGTTTAATCCACTTGTGAATAAGGATCATGTCGTAAAATTGATTTAATTATTTTATTGTATTTTGTTTTGTTTAATTTTTTTGTTTTATTTTGATTTTGTTTTGTTTTATTTCGTTTTATTTTCTTAATTTTTTGTTTTGTTTTATTTTATTTTTGTTTTGTTTGTTTATTTTGCTTTATACTGTTTTGTTTTGATTTTGTTTTATTTTGTTTTGTTTTATTTTAATTTTCCAGAAAACAAACATAAAACCAAAAACAAAAAACACGAAGCAAAAAGAAAAATTCATAAACAAAAGCAAAAGGAGAAAACAAAACAAAAAATGAAACACAAAGCAAAAAGCAGAATTAAAAAAAGCAAAAGCAGAAAACAAACACAAAACCAAAACCAAGAAAGAAAAGCAAAAAGTAAAATTCAAAAGCAAAAGCACAAAGCAAGCACAAAACCAAAAACACAAAGCAAAAAGAAAAAATTAGAATACAACAAATACAAAAGATACGCCAGGCAAAGTCCAGAGGAACGTTTCTCATGAAAATGATCCTTATTCACAAGTGGATTAAACGAGTTTTGCAACTGGACGCCTCATATTTTAATTGGGTCTAATTAAATGTATGTTTTACTTCTGTGACAGCGTAGTGAATGGAGCGAAATACATCGATTAATCGACAAACCAATTAATCAAATATTCAACCAACCGATTATCGATTAAATGAACAATCGATTAAATCGCGAAACCCCACACAAGACGTGGCAAAAACCTAGAAAAATTGCCGAGTTTTAGTACCAGCCCTAATTTGCATAAACGCATGCGCGACCAGAGCTCTTGTTGTCAGACATCATCAATACTATTCTTAGTTTCTCATCTGGTAACCAACATGGGCAGGACAAGAACTACTCCCCCTCCGCCCTACATCCGCCCTGAGTCACGATAAACCTAATCATTTGACGTCACGTAAAGCGCAGTGAAATGGTCGCAACGCACCCATTCTGCAGTAGAAGAAGCCTGAGTGGTATGCACGCCCGCCCTGTTCGCGCTGACTGCTCCAATCATGGCGTCAAGCCGGTCGTTTCAACCCCTGGAGGGGAGGAAGTGCGTCGTAAAAACACCGTGCTGAGGGGGAGAGAATAAGATCAGGTTTCATCATAAAGCAAAACGCTGGCTAGGGAAGTTTTATCATTAAGCTAATGAAATCCAGGGCCTCTAAGCAGTCAATGCTTTCATTAAACACAACCTATAAACCACACAGTGTATGGGCTCGTATTAAAAAAATCTCCTGAGTCATCGTCCAGACTCGCTAAACCAAGGGGTTTCAACCTTTTCTTATCCAATGGCCGCATTTGAAACACACTAGGATCCATGGCCACATTGTTGTCTTTAAGAGACACAATTTTTATTTTTGCTACATTAAATATAAGGAAAGCATTTCTACAGAAAAGAAATCTGTTGACATCGAATATAGATTTAGGTATTAGGAAGTCATTTTTGAAGACCTTTATCCGGAGTGAAACTTGGACTGTTGGAGCATCAGAAAAGAGGAGAATTGAAGCGTTTGAAATGTGGTCTTACTGATGGGTAGATAGGGTTAAGAATGAGGAGGTATTAAGACGAGTGGGAGAGGAGAGATGTTTCTGGCGACTGCTAATGAAGAGAAGAGATAGGTTGGTAGGTCACCTACTAATACACCCAGGAATAGCAAACTTAGTTATAGAAGGCAGGGTCGAGGATAAGAACGGTAGGGGCTGACTAATGTTAAAATATGTTAAACAGATTGCCTCGGATGTAGGGTGTGGTAGCTACGTAGAGATGAAACGATTAGCTCGGGATAGGGAAGCATGGAGAGCTGCATTAAACCAGTCGAAAGACTTAAGACTCAAACAACAACACATATACGAGTATTATCTGTATAGAAAATATCAATGATTTATTAACGCATATATAAAATTGTGTTTAGTTAATTTCGCTAATATTTTTATTTTAAAATTAAAAATGAGACAATTATTTTTAATTAGCAGTCTATGATTAAATATTCCATAACTGAAAAAAAAATGTTCTTATTATCGGTCTAGACAACTACGGTTCTACGTTCAACAGCATTGGGACTTTGCTTCGCAGCAGGAGAGTACGGATCATCAGTGTGGGGAGCATCTGCCCATACCAAGCAAGTGGACATAGCTCTTAACGAGTCCACACGTATTGTCACTGGATGTCTGAGACCTACTCCAGTGCAGAAGACCTACCCTCTCGCTGGCATTGCACCTCCAGTTATTCGACGCAGGGTGGCAGCAGAGAAAGAGAGACAAAAGCTTGAAACAGATCCCAGACATTCTATGTTCAACCACAAGGTGACCACTCCTCGCCTAAGATCCAGGAAGAGTTTTATTAAGAGAACAGTACCCCTCCATACCAAACCAGACGTCCGGCGTGTGTCACTCTGGAAACAAATAGTACCAGAGGGGTTTACCCCTAAAGAAGAACTGAGCAGTGGTAGTCATTTGCCTTATATCACCTGGAGGTCCTTAAACCGGATGAGAACAGGAGTGCCTCAGTGTCGTAGCAACCTTGTGAAGTGGGGTTATGCAGAAGATCCACGATGTGCCTGTGGAGAAATCCAGACTCCACAACACCTGCTCACGTGCAAAGATCTCAGTGACACCTGCAGCCACAGACCGAAAGATAAGAGCTGCAGAGTTCTGGAAAGGAAGAATTTAGTGTGTCTCCCGGACACGGAAAGTAAGTAAGTAAGTAATTCATATGTTTCCAACTTGCAATTACTAAGTTTAATCTTCGAACCCACGCGTCTACCGAGTCAGCAGAGAGCTTGCCCCATGAGCGCAGCATTAGGTCATGGGGCCAAGCTCTCTGCTGACTCGGTAGACGCGTGGGTTCGAGCCCGACCGTCGGCCGTCCTTGAAATGGTTTTCCGTGGTTTCCCATTTTCAACACCAGGCAAATGCTGGGACGGTACCTTCTGACAGGCCACGGCCGCTTCCTTCCACATCCTTGCCCAGTTTCATTCACCATCATCCATTTCATCTCTCATTAACTCCTCTCCTGAGGTTGGCGTCAGGAAGGGCATCCGGCCGTAAAAACCATCGCCACAAAGACTTCCATCGCATCTCATCTCCGACCCCGTTGGAAAACGGGAATACTAAGGGGTAGACATACATACAATCTTTGGAATAACGTAATATTCATTATTATTATTATTATTATTATTATTATTAGTTTAGTAGCCTAGATTTTTTGTTTCGTCAGGGGAGTTGCAGTAGTAGTAGTAGTAGTAGTAGTAGTAGTAGTAGTAGTAGTAGCCTACTATCCATCATCATGTTCCAAGGAGAAAAGTAACATCAAGTGAATCGGATTTCACGTAAAGAGGAGGTCCCGAAGCTTTAAAACATCGTGCAAACTGTTGTTGTTGCTTATTTTAGGAGCTGCGACATCGTTGTCATATAGCCCCGAGTATTGGGTGTGTGTGGAAATTGTTTGATAATATATGTCATGTTTATGGCTATGCTAGTGTGTGTATTTGTAAATTGGGGATAGGATTGGGAAGGAAGCGGCCGTGGCCTTAAGTTAGGAACTATCCCAGCGAGGACTCTCTCACGGCTTCACTGTTATACAGGCTCGACGCGACACAGTTCTAGCAGGAGCTATCGTCTTGTTCTACTGTTTAAACGCACTTTTTTAAACAAACATATATAGTTCCGTTGACTTTCCAAGAAATGCAAGATTTTTCCTGTACTGTTGAGACGATGTGGAAGATTTTGGTACAAACTGCACCTTCTAACTCCCTTTAGTTTAAGAGCTTGAGTTTTGTAAACATACACCTTAGCGTATTATTATATTATATTATTATATATATGATTAGACTGCTTCTGTGGTTTAGTAGTCGTTAGTATGCTAAACTGCTATGCCCAAGATCGCGGGTTCAAACCCCGCCGAAGTTGTGGGATTTTTAAAGAGCGTTAAAACCCTTCAGTATACCTTACTTCGGAGGGGAAGTAAAGCCGGCGGGTCCATGTCATAGATTTATGGCATGTTAAAGGACCTAACACTAGAATTGAATGTGTAGCCAAATTTGCAGATTATATTTGATTGGTTAGAAACGCTCTGTCAAGTTCCATCGTTCGCCGTTAGGTGTCAGTGAAAGTGGCATCTGGTAGCCAAAGTTGGAACTACTTAAAATTGAACTTGCTGGGAGCCCTCGGGTGTTCAATTAAATACCCTGCTATGGCCTTTGGCAGCAATTCATATACAGGGTCATCGAAAAATAATGCCAACATTTCAAAAAATTATAGCACCGAAACCCTTTATGTTAAACGTGTAATTCTTTCACTGAACGCCAGCTGGTTAAAGTAAGTTTTGTTTTGGAGGGGACGTGACCTTGCTATGCGCACACTAGATGCGCAGTAGCCGAGATCGGCCGGGGGGCGCGCGCGCCAATGACTGCATCGCCCGACAAACTGCACCTGATTACAATGCTGTCATTCGATGGTTTAATCAGTTTAAGGAAACAGGGACTGTAGAGAAAAAATCTAGGCCAGGCCGACCACCAACATCAGCATTGAACGCACGCTTTCCCAATGGCTGGATTGGTACGTGCAATCATTTCAGGAGTAACTGTCAAGATGGTGGCAGAAATGCGCTCCCGCAGGTGCTCCAAATCCCGATTTTTTTCTGCAAACACAATGTTTTTAATGTACCCCCAGAAAAAAAATCCAAAGGGGTGAGGTCAGGAGTTCATTGGCGCACGCGCCCCCCGGCCGTCCTTGGCTACTGCGCATCTAGTGTGCGCATAGCAAGGTCACTTCCCCTCCAAAACAAAACTTTCTTTAACCAGCTGGCGTTCAGTGAAAGAATTACACGTTTAACATAAAGGGTTTCGGTGCTATCATGTTTTGAAATGTTGACATTATTTTTCGATGACCCTGTATAATAATATATATGATTATGATGATTATTATTATTCTCAAATGAAAATGTAAGTAGCCTAGTGTACTGCCATGCGACCTATGGCTGGAATCACTCCGGTGAAGGGCGCAGAACGCTAGAGGGCTCATCGTACAGTAAGCTTGGCAACGCGGACCCTAACTTCAAGGTTGAGGGGGCTCAGCAGCCTACTGCCATAAATTTGACCGGCGTGGCGCTCTCTCCCCTCGCTTTGTTTTCCCGGTATCGATTCTATCCCGAACATCCCCATCCCACCCCACACGCGACTGTGTTCACTGTCTGTGTTACATCACGACCAACGACCCCAGGTGACCAACTCTTCCCTGTGTTCAAAGATCAAGTGCAAGTATAGGGATAGGTTTGAGCAATCTGAACCCCCCTCCACACACACACACAAAATGAAGCGAATGTGTTTGATCTCCATGAAGATACAGTGAGTCCGGGAATGTTCTCCGCAGCGCTTACATGCGTCTGCAAGAGCTAGCTACAGCAGTTACGTTGGCAGCACAAACAGTAAACTTTGTACTCACCACAGCCTTTCATAACAGATGCTGGAATTGTTGTCCTTGTGATCGAAGACAGACATCAACACATCGATTTAGAGAATCCTGTTTGTTGAGCTAATTTTCGTGTTGATTTACTTGGACTACGCAGCATTATATCGGAGATTTCATCAAGTTTTTCGTCTGTTAAAAGCGTAGGTCTCCTTGTTCCCGGTACATCGTGAACTGAGCCAGTCACACGAAATTTACTTATCAAATCCCGAACGGTATCGCGGTTTGGACACTTTGAATTGGGAAACCGCGCCTGAAATCTTAATTTTACATTTTCTGTAAACCGATTGCCTTCGCGAAAAACGTATTCCACCAAAAAAACTCTCTCTTCAGTAGTAAACATTACCGCCTGTATACTGTTGCACTCTTCCAATAATCTATCTGAACGCTCGCTTATCGCAATACACACTGAAGACATACACGCTCGCTCGGTTATCGCATACACACTGATGATTCGACAGTCTACAGCCCACACGCGGGAGTCCCCCTTTCAAGGACACAGTGCTGGCAACTAAACCCATGACGCAACCGCTCGCAGCTGCACGAACTGCTCGAGTCTAAGCTGCGTGGACTTGAGAGGAATGTGCATCGCAGACTATTGGTAGTGGTGGTGACGAGTGATACGGTTTCTCGGTCCTTGCGTAGCAACAGAAGCAAATCATTAGTCGGTGACTCACCCACTCATTCGCAACGCCACACTGGTTTCAGAAAAGACCCATGTTAGCAGTATTGGAATAGACGAGAATGTCAGGTAGCACGGCGGGCTGTCGACAGGCTTCTCAATTCTCGCCTGCTCCTACTCTGCCTCTGCCCTTCATCCCGCAAGTTCACAGAGCTTGGAACCGAGCAGTAGTTACTGCAGAGAACATTCTCGGGCGCCCTGTACTATTGTCAGAAAATTACAAAGTGCTTCCACTTTCATACTTCTGTGATGATGTCACTCGCAAACGTGTATGATATCTCCTTTGGGACTACCTATAAGACCTCAATGTCTGTGGGTCCTCTGATGACTGTGTAGACCAACTCTGAAGCCGCAAACTCTTCCACAATGTTCACAAACGTATACAGTATTTCACCCACAACTCGCTGAGGATTATTCCTTTGAGCGGCCATTCGTCCTTTCCTTGCCTGTCGCATATCCACTGCATGTCTTCGACGTTCGTGTTCGAAGTGCTGTGGACCTCCGTGAACAAGCCGACGCCATGCTTGTCGGTTAGATGCTGTGGTCCCCGAGTTTTGGTGTTGACCATACATTTCTGCATGCTAGATTTCAGGGAATCTTGGGCGGGCATCAATTCCACTCGGTCGAACATCAATTCCCCTCGATTTTCCTTAATTCCACTTGGTCCTCCAAGGGACCCAAAAATTAGTTCCTCAACTCCGCTCAGGCTTTGGCAAGGGGTAGGCAAAAGGGTATCCCCAATGACGTGAACAAATGTCATAACCCTCCTGCTCGCATACCAAGGGCCGGGTCAAACACCTTCTGCAGCGTATGAGCGAATTCTTGAATGCAGCTGATTTTTCCGTTCTAGGCTGGAAAACAGTATTTTCAGCATCAGCAGCTGTTATCGAAAGTATTTTTATATACAAATTATACACCTATTATTATCTAAATTTAATTTTATAATGTCTGACTAGTTTAAAAACATACAAACATTTAATTATGCACATGTTAAAATCAATGCATAAAATGTGTAGATTTTTTAAAACTTCAGAGCGCTTGACCGATGGCGTGGTGGTGTTCGCAAGACATTTTTGTGGCATTGGTCAACCACTCTGATGTATATCCGCTCATTCGGTAAAACAGGTATACAGTGTTTGGCACATTATAACTTATATGGCAGAAAATAAAAGTGATTTAAAATTAATCATAATTTTATTTTAAATAAGTCTGCCAAGTTTTCTAATTTTTTCTACAAATTTTATGCATTGTTTACGTCATTGGGGATAACTCCTTTGCCGACCCCTTGCCAAAGCCTGAGCGGAGTTGAGGAACTCATTTTTGGCTCCCTTGGAGGACCGAGTGGAATTAAGGAAAATCGAGGGGAATTGGTGTTCGACCGGAATCTTTGCACATTTTGCGCTGCCCTTCCTGCTTACGGTGTCCATTCGTAAGTTGAGCATACAAGATTTGCTTAGGGAGACGAGAGTCGGGCATACCGACAACATGACCAGTCCATGGAAGTTGATGTTTGATTATTGTGGCCTCGATGCTTGTAGCTTGGCTTCTTCGAGGATGCTGATGTTGGTACGCCGGTCTTGCCATATTATTCTCAAGATTTTTCTCAAACAACGTTGATGATAGTCCCCCAAGCAGATTATGTGTCTCCTGTAGGTGGTCAAGTTTCGCAGTCGTAAGAAAGGCTTGGTATTACGATAGATTGGTATACGTAGGCTACAGCTTAGTCAGAGTGCTAATACTATGATTATCGAACACCCTTTCCCGTAGACGATAAAAAGTCGTGCAGTTGCGATAGCCAACGCGTAATCAGCCGGTGTCAAAGGAGTCGGCATGGGGTTGATCCTCAGCTCCTTACAAGAGCTTCTGGCCCTGCAGAGGAGCGATTTTAATGAGGGTTATGGGCTTTAAACGGCAGTTGGCTTTTCAGTTTCTACTCTCAAAGACACATAGCCAATGCGCTATGCACAAAATGTTATTTCATATGAAAGACTCGTACTCGTGGGGGAGGGGTGTTGAATCCGCAATATCTAAGAGTTAATATCATTAATTCTGAATCACCCTGTATCTTCGTCACAGCCGTAGTGTGCAGCCCTACATCTCTACTTCCTTTCAGTGGTACAATACTAACCACGTAGGGGGTCTACGTGCTGTCGTCAGCAAGCACCAGAACTTGACATCATTGCTGTGCATGAATTGAAAACATGGAGACGCACAGCCTCGCTTACAGAAGAATAACACAAACTGTGATCGAAAAGCACGGCACAGTGTATGTTTACAGAACGCGTGTCTAGATTTGCACTGAGTCGGCAGGGTCTTTGAAGATAACCAGTAAACCCGTGAAGATAACAGCCACACTAGCACCGCCTCTCATCTAATGCCAGTCATCTTAAGGAGCTATACAGTATGTTCAACTCGGATCTCATATACAGTGGAACGTGGCTAATTCGAACTTCTACAATTCGAAATCTTCTTTAATTCGAATTTTTCTCCTGGTCCCTAGCATTTTATATACAATCAATGCTAAAACATCGTGGTTAATTCGAATTATATTTTGGATAATTCGAAGTTTTTACGTGTAAAAAGCCGATCGGAAGCCAAACAGTTGGGGAGGAATTCCCGAAAAACAACGTTGTATCATTGGCATGCGGCCCCTACTCGATTGTTTTCTGTATTCCTTTCCTTGAATTTGTTAGATTCTTTTGTGATGGCCGAGAGACTTAATTGTAGGAAATAGGTAAAAATCTCAAACTGTTTTGAAAAACAGTACATTCCTCTAAGACTTAACTAGATTGCAGGATTACTACTGTCGTTAAATAGGTGAATAGTACATTTTGGTTTTATTTTATAATTTAAAACTTGTGAGGTTATTCACGATACAGCCATTATCAGTTAATCTGCTTTGTTGAACGTAAATCATTATGTAAACGTAATACATAGTATATAAATGCTTTACTTGTTAAAAACCTATATAATATTATGTTTAATAAAAGTTCTTCGATGAAAACTCAAAATTTGAATATTTTCTCTACCCTATTCAAAGAACTTTCTTAATTCGAATTTTTGGATAATTCGAATTTTTTTACTGGTCCCTTGAGTTTCGAATTATCCAAGTTCCACTGTATAATCCTATACAAAATGAAAATCCACAGCCTGCTTCCAGTCGACCGACCAGGATGGATTGAATGAAGCCCCCATTTAGCTGCGGAAGCCTGTCGCACTCCCCTGGGACAATGATTAAATGAATGACAGATGAAATGAAATGATAGGGGAGAGTGTTGCTGAAATGAAATATTTGACAGGGAAATCCGGAGTACCCGGAGAAAACCCTGTCTGCCTCCGCTTTATCCAGCACAAATCGCACATGAAGTGACCGGGATTTGAACCAAGGACCCAGCGGTGAGAAGCCGGCGTGCTGCCGCCTAAGCCACGGAGGCTATAGTCCTATAAATAAGACCTAATTAAACGGCAGAAAGAGATATTATCAAATCAACTGAATACTAATAGAGGTGGTGGTGATTGCTGTTTCAAGGGACAAAACATTGAAGTTATCAGTCCCTCGAAACATCCAAGAATTGTATCAATACTAAAAGAGCTTCCATAGATTTAAAAGCAGCCCTGAGTTCCAACGACTTATTTAAGGGAAGTTTACCCGGAGGATGGGGTCAAAATATGTTTATGTTTTTTGTTAAAGAAAAATTGTGGAAGTTTTCTGAACAAAATGGTGTATTTTATATTGGTCTCTTAAGACATTAAAAACTGCTTTGAATGTGTACTTGACTTTATTATAAGAAAATTGCACGTTTTTACGTTAATAAATAAAGGGTCTTTATATATGCTTGGCAAGGACATTCTCGCTCACGCGCTCCGACAGTGACGGCTCAGTTCACGGCTGCCGGGCGCGCGTATGTACGGCAGACTATCGTGCTTAAAATCAGTATCATGCATTTTTACTCACCATGTTTACAGTAGATACTGAAAATGTTCCCCATCCGCTGCCAAACATAATCGGCATCTCCTTATGAAGTTTCCGGTTACTCCGGTTAATTTAGCTTCAGTAAGGAAATAACGACCTTTACGTCTATTTTTATTGTTTACTGAGTCTGTACGTTTGAATCTCTTAACCAGTTGTTTTATTGTCCAATTTATAGGAATGGGTCTCCCTGGAAATTTCTCTCGAAACTTTTGTCTTGTTCTAGCGCACGATTTCCTGCACTTTATGTAGGTATTATGCAGATACACACGTTCAAGTAACGAATATTTCACATCAGGCATTACATCACTACACACAATCACAATAAAACAACTGGCTAAGAGATCCAAACGTACAGGTTCAGTAAACAACAGTCTAATAATAGACGTAAAGGTCGTTATTTCCTTACTGAAGCTAAATTAACCGGAGTAACCAGAAACTTCATAAGGAGATGCCGATTATGTTTGGCAGCGGATGGGGAACATTTTCAGCATCTACCGTAAACATGGTGAGTAACAATGCATGATACTGATTTTAAGCACGGTATTCTGCCGTACATACGCGCGGCCGGCAGCCGGGAACTGAGCCGTCACTGGCGGAGCGCTTGAGCGAGAATGTCCTTGCCAAGCAAATATAAAGACCCTCTATAATACTTTCAAAAATATTTAGTTTAGAAACCTGGAGATTTTGTTTGTTTTGTAGAGGAAATTCCTTTTCATATGTTGGTATAAAACCAATGGCGCCTTCAGAAGCATAAAGAGAGTGTGATATATCTTCTAAAAAAAAAAAAAAGAAAAAAAAAAAAAAAAGGGTCCTCCAGTAAATGTGTTTGTAAGTTTCAGCGCCGGGCGATTTTTACTTGTGGCGAAACCTCAAACAAAATGTATATAGAAACAATCCGCGTACTCTGGAGGCTCTCGAGAACGAAATAACTCCACCGATGTGAAATATCAGCAAGTGTACCAAAACTTCTTGCGTCGGTGCAACGTGTGTTTAGAAATTGAAGGACAGCATTTCCAGCAATTACTCTGAAATTTATGTAAGTAAGTGAAAGAAAATCCACAGCCTGCTTCCAGTCTCCGACTGGGTCAGGAATGGAATGAATGAAGCCCCGATCTAGCGGCGAGGATTTGAACTGTGCCGGCTGCCGAGGCCTGACGCACTCCTCTGGGGCAATGATTAATGTAAGTAAGTATGATTATTAAATACCTTAAGAAGTGTAAATGTGTTAAACTAGAGTTGGACGCTACGCTGCTGCCAGCGCCGGCCGGTGCCCTGCTCGACACGTGACTAGCCACACTGCCCCGGACGCCGCGCGGCCTCCGAGTCACCGTTCTATAGGGAGGGTCCTTACTGTACAAGCATACTGAACGCTGAAGGCCAAAACAGTCTCCAAAGAATGAATGGTAATTGTAATGAAGTTACTTTTAAAGTAACCCTTGCTGTAAGCTTCCATTTGTCATCACCGGGGTCGTGGGAATCCAATTGTGGAATTGACATCCTTGTTTATGAATATTTACGGCCTTTCAGTTAATCCTTGCTACATTAAAAGTCAGTCATCCACTTTCTCCTTAAACAAGCATCTGGAGCATTCATAAAATATTGTATACCAACTTGAGATGCCACAACGGCCGTTATTGTACGGGGAGGGGGGAGGAAATAAGTTGTGTCCAGATTTATGGTGACTCCGAGAATCTCCGCCTCCTCTTTAACTCCTCCATCCATCGTTCAGGCCTGGAATTGACAGTTCACCGCCCCACCATTGAACTTGACCATGATTAACTGAACACACTAAGGCGTTCCAGTCAATGTTGCTAACATTTATCCCCTCAAGAACAGTAACTCTAGGGTAAAATGTTGCCAGAAAATAAAATTTCGTACGTTAAGAGGTGATCCAAAATGCTATAATAACAACAATGTTATTGGATTTACGTCCCATTAAACTTCTGCTTTTTTTTAGAGACGCCGGGGTGCCGGAATTTTGCCCTGAAGAGGGTCTTTAACTTGCCAGCAAATCTACTGACACGTATCTCTCCTACTCAAATGCCAACTGACTGCGCCGGAATTCGATCCCGCAAACCAAGAGCACAGCAGGTGGGAACGTTACCGCTTCGCCACGCAGCTAGTAAAAATAGGAAAAGTTTGCCTTACTTGGCACAGATCTAGTTGATTCTTTTAGGGGCTTTGCAACTTCATGACCATGAAGCCTAACCCCGTGACTTCGGTGTGTGTAGAATTTGATAAATTGTGTCACTGTAAGCCTACCAGTGTATGTATGTGTATTGTGTAGTTGAGGTATGATTTGGGTAGGAAGCGGCCGTGGCCTAGCCTGGAGTAGAAGTGGGAAACCATCTCCTTAAACAAGCATCTAGAGCAGGCGTTTACAACCTGGTGCTTGCTCTTTAAAGACATTTGAAGGCGGCTTTGGTGGCGTAGTTGGTAGCTTGCTGAGCTTCTATGCCCAAGATCACGGGTTCAAACCCGGACGAAGTCGTCGGATTATTAAGAGCGTAAAAATCCCTCATTATACCTTCCTTCGGAGGGGAAGTAAAGACGGCTGTCCCATGTCATAGATTTATGGCATGTAAAAGAACCTTCCACTAACTACAATTGTGTGAAGCTAAATTTGTAGATTAGATTTTATTAACGCTCCATTACGTTCCAACGTTCGCCACCAGGTGCAGGTTACGGTGGCATCGAGTAGCCACGTTCACAGCTAGGTGTCGTTGACGGTAGCATTTGGAAGCAAAAGTAGGAACTACTTGAAATTGATCGTCTGCAGTCCTTACCTGAATTACAGATAACACACAGATATAATTATTATAAACACCCCCAAAGTACACGGGGCTGCATGACCGCGTTGTCGCAGCCCCTAAACTGAGGAGGGAAGGAACAAAATAAATGTGGTGCACTACTAGTAGTCTTACGAGCCAGTAAGTACTCGCAGGCACAAGCTCCCCTGAGATCCATTCTTCAATTCAAATGTTGTTGCACGAACTGGAATAATAGTGTTTTCATTACCAAGTTTTGACATTCAGAAATGTTATCACAGTATATTCTTAATCTACAATAAAAACAATCGAATATCCTCGTTTTATGAGTAACACGAAAGATTCTGATTCGACTCAACTCATTGTAGATGTATCTTATCTGCATGAGCAATGCAAGCAGTTGCAGCAAGCCTGGTGAGCGGTGAATCCCTACCTATTTCAGCACTTCAGAGAGAGAGACAGGAAAAGGAAAGAGAGGTTCATGCTTGTTGTACAGGGCGCCGGGGAATGTTCTCCGCAGTGCCTACATGCTGCTGCGAGAGATTACGTCACCAGTTACGTTGGCAGCACGGCTGTCGCTTGTATCAAAACAAACAGTAAACTTTATACTCACCACAGACATTCATAACGTACTGTTGCACTCTTCCAATACCGACAGCAGTGGCTACGCTGGCTAAAGCGCTGTGTTAGGTCATGGGGCCAAGCTCTCTGCTGACTTGGTAGACGCGTGGGTTCGAGCCCAACCGCCGGCCGTCCTTGAAATGGTTTTCCGTGGTTTCCCCATTTTCAACACCAGGCAAATGCTGTGGCGGTACCTTCTGACAGGCCACGGCCGCTTCCTTCCGCATCCTTGCCCAGTTTCATTCATCTTCATACATTCCATCTCTCATCCCGACGCGCAGGTCGCCTACGGGCGTAGATTAGAAAGACCTGCACTCGGCCTCTCGGGAGGCCACATGGCAAAAAAAAGACTCTTCCAATAATCTAACTGTACACACTGCGATTGAACCTATTTCTTAGATGAATTTGAGTTAGCTTTCTTCTCTTCCCAAAATCTATTCATTCTCTCACTAAGTATTTTCTTCCTAAAGGGCGTGATGGCGCAGCGGTCAAGCTGTTGGCCTCTCTCCTAGGTGGACTGGGTTCGAATCCCAGTCAATGCATGTGAGATTTTCGAATTGAAATGCCATGTCCTGTGGTTCAGATTCCACGTAAAAAGGAGGTCTCGAGGCTCATAATCACAAAATTCACGGCCACGTAAACCTATAATCTTCCTTCTTCTTTGTTTTTTTTTTCTTCCTTTCTGCTGTCCATGCAGTGGTGGCTCTCATTCAGGGGTTTTCAGCAAAATTATGTTTCTTCACCAACTATCTGAATCTCGGCCTATCCCATAAAAGTTATCTGTTGGTTCAGTCGGCCAACCGATACCCACTTGAAAGCCTTTCATATTCACAAACCTGCCGCTCAGACCCGCCCAACTAGTTAGATATCGGCATCCTCTTTCTGGACAACATATGAAGGGTCCATGGGAAGAAAGGGGAATGTCAAATAATGTAAAATGTTGAGGAAACGAGTTTTAAAATTTCATTACTTATATTGTTACGGCTGCGCGGTTGCTTCATCACCTCGCTGCGTGATTCCCAGCCCGCCTCGGGCTACCCTCAGCCCCTGTGTTAACCAGCGGTTTGCGCAACAAGAAGAAAGGCAGTAACAAAGAGACCGTCTCGAACCTTCGCGGCCCACCCAGTAATGGAATTCTCGAGTAACGGTGAATCCTGGTCTGCTCTGGAAACATCCATTGAGTCACCAGCCCCGCTATATAAAGCGACCTGGCCAGCGAGGGACGGACTGTGTGTTCTGGGGGGTGTGTTTTCCAGTGCGATAGAGGTGTTACAGTGACGTGCGAATTGCGAAACAGCGTGTATTCAAGAACAGTGAGTGACAGACTGTGGCTTGTGAACTTGAGGAAGAGGAGTTGTTATTTCTAGCGAGGACACCGGCCTCATTAGTGAGGGATTAACTGCATGAGCAAGTGAAAGGGTGAGTGTCCTCTACAAGTGGAAACTAATAGCGACTAGTAGTCTTTTATGAAGTGAGACTCAGTGTGCCTATTGTGTAGTGTATATTTCTGACCTGCAATAAAGCTAATATTTATTTAAAGGACCATTTGAGTTGTGCTTAACCTACTGTGAACCAATTAACGAACTTGCTACTAGGGGTAGCACGTATCAATATGTACGCGTCAACTTGAAACGTCATTTTCTTACGACCCTCATTGTTCTTAGCCAGACACAATTGTGAATTCAATACGTCACAAAGAGGTCTACCAGATCGCGCTGATATCTCGATTTTACATTTTGAATGACATTCCCCCTTCTTCCCGTGGACCCTTCAAATGTGTTCTGCGTTTCCATTTGGTTTAACCCTAGAACGATGGCGATAATTGCAACGTTGTTATCGGTAGCGCTTGGCATCGGTGAGGACTACGATTTTAGAAACTGATACCACTTACGTCAAGTTTTATTTCACTCTCTAGGCT
Source organism: Meconema thalassinum (assembly GCA_946902985.2). Classification (NCBI taxonomy): domain Eukaryota; kingdom Metazoa; phylum Arthropoda; class Insecta; order Orthoptera; family Tettigoniidae; genus Meconema; species Meconema thalassinum. Next base: position 284,562,629 of record OX336393.1, on the reverse strand, counting down.
GGCAGGTTGGAGACTGTTTTTGAATGTTATTTAATTTTTGTTAATTTTGTTACAGTGGAACTCGCATAATTCGAACTTCAAGGGACTAGTAAAAAAATTCGAACTATCCAAAAATTCGAATTAAGGAAGTTCTTTGAAAAGAGTAGAGAAAATATATTGTATTACGTTTACATGATGATTTTCGTTCAACAAAGCAGATTAACAGACCACAGTACTTTATAATGACTGTATCATGAATAACCTCAAAAGTTTCAAATGAAAAATAAAACCAAAATGTACTATTCACCTATTTAACGACAGTAGTAATCTAATTAAGGCTTAGAGAAATCTACTGTTTTTCAAAAATGTTTGAGATTTTTACCTGTTTCCTACAATTAAGTCCCTCAGCCATCACAAAAGAATCTAACAAATTTAAGTAACGGAAAACAGAATCACTTACGTCATATCTACTTTCAAAACAACGCCTAAGTTCTGCGATGTGGTTTGTTGCATGGGCTGCACTCGGAACAGTTTTTTCGGGAACTAACCCAACTGTTTGGCTTCCGATCGGCTTTTTACACTAAAAACTTCGAATTAACCAAAGTATAATTCGAATTAACCATGATTTTTTTTAGCATTGATTGTATATAAAATGCTAGGGCCCAAGGGAAAAAATTGAATTAAAGAAGATTTCGAATTATAGAAGTTCGAATAGCCACGTTCCACTGTTTATTTTTTATTTATTTTACTAATATTTTTTAATTTTTTTTAGTTAACCTTTGAGCTGGTTTTCACTAATTTTGACTAATTGTAATTGTTTTATTTTTGGATTTTTTTTCGGACTTTTTGAGCTTTTGACTGATTTTGCTTGTTCTACTTTTTTTTGTTGAATTTTGACAATTTTTTGTGTTTATTAGATTTTAAGTAGGCTTATATATTTTCGTTTCTTTTTACTTTCTGAGCATTTTTGGACAAATTTTGAGAGTTTTTGGGGGGGTTTTATGTATTTTGACTAATTTTTATGTTTTGTGGATTTTTGGATTTTGACTAAGTTGCTTTGTATTTTAGGACTGCCAAGCACTTGTGGCGATTGGACAAAAGGGAGAAGCGGGGGAACCAGAAGTGTATCCCGTTTTCGTCGCGGAGACGAACGCTACCATTCCAGGGTTAAAATAAGGGGCTGAGGACACTGCTAATTGCATAGCTGCCACATTTTGCGACTGAAGTGAACTGAAAAACAATAGACTACACTTCACAAATATCAATAAATGAAGTAAATATTCCATGGCTTTCAGCAGCGAGTAGAACACGTGTGAGCTGTTTGCACTGATGTCTATTCTAAAATAAGATAAATATTGGCAACATTGCGGCAAGGATTTGTCTTGGAGGCTGGAAACTTTGAACCCAACTTCCGCCTAATGACCGCTACTCTCCTGTCGGGCGAGAAGCACTTGTAATGGGGAGGGGAGAGAGTAACTGAAACTTTTTTTATGCCTTGATTAGACTACTTGAAAGTAATTTTAATTTCTATTATGAAGTTATTCTTTGCTTTTAATGGGGAGGCATGATTAAATATCCTTTTAGTAAGTCTTTAGGGGCAAGATAAATTTCTAGGTTAATTTTGTTGAAACGCTCTATCAAAGTTCCAATGTTTACCACTAGGTGTCAGTGACATCCGGTAGCGAAAGTTAGAACTACTTGAAATTGAACGGAACTTGTAGCACTCGCGGCACTAAAATAAATAAATAAATAAATAAATAAATAAATAAATAAAGATACGAGCCTTACAGTAGTCGCATATGATGTGTAACATCTGACATGTTATCCTACTATGAAATTGAGATGAAATGTAGGCTATGTGGAGTCATCTGACATGTAATCCTACTCGTATACTACACAGCTTGGACATTCTTAAAATGTTAATTTACGCTCCGTTTTCTTACTGGTACTATGATGAATGTATAGATTGAATTGGAGATATCTACTGTTACACTTGTTTGAACAAACATCACATATTATATTGTAAATTATGAGGAGGAATGAAACCATAATCTCTAGCCTATCTATAGACTACTAGAAATAATGTTCAATTCAATCAAATTTCCCAACTATTGTAAATAAAATTAGATAAATCGTAATTTCATGTAGATTCTGTTAAAATGACGCATAACGTTATGATAGATATCGTTTAAATCGATAATCCGGTAGCAAAAATAATTACCGGCACTGGGGTTCGAACCTGAGACCTCATAATTCGCAGCCCAGGATGCTATCCACGCAGCCACTACAACCACAGAAATTTAGAGTACAAGACAGTTACTCATTTTCACGTGCCGGTAATAATATGGAAGTTTTTTTTAATGCTCCATTAATATTTTGCTTTTTTCGATAATGTTTCTGCGTGGAATTGAGTTTTAAATTAGTTATGACTACGCCTACTTGACAGTTGAGGGAATTCCTTTAGTGGTCTATGGAAGGCTAGCTCAGTTACCGTATAAAATATCGATATGCATTACATTGATCACTGCATTACCGCAATGTGGGTTAATATCTGAACAGCCATTGTGCAGAAACATAATACAGGCATTGCCAACTAATTAAAATGTTCCATATTAAAGCATATCATCATTTAAATACTGATACGAAGACTTTTAACATGTGGTTTGTGTTTCAATCAGTTGACACCAGAGTTCGCATGAGCGTTTACCGTTCAGTATGAAAGTGTTGAGCAAAGTTACTCGGGGAGCGGATGCCTATCACTTTTATCCAGAGATTGAAAAACAGACTCTTAATAAATCATAATTGTTTTCAGCAAATATTATATAGTGATAATTTTTACACCAAAGACCGACAACTTGAAGATGATTTATTGTAGAAATATCTGTAATGGCGCCTCCAAACCTTGAAGTAATCCGTATGTGATAAACATTCCACATGGTACCACTGCCAGCTGGATCGCTTCCAGCTTCCAGCGATCCAGCTGGCAGTGCAGTGCGTCTTACACACTTCCGTCTGATCCACTTCCGTCCCATTTTTCAAAATCACTCCCACAAAAATATCCAGCAACCGAGTGGAAAGATGTTACACATCAATAAATAAATACATAAATAAATAAATCAATAAATAAAATAAACAAATAAAGTAAGTCTTCCACTGTCCATTCTTTGAATATGTCCATAAAATGTTATTAGTCTTTTTCTAATAGCGTCTATTATTTTCTCGGAATGTTGGTAAAACTCATGAGATCTCATTTTCATCCACACTCGCTCTATACACACTGGGCCAAATTCCTCAGGATTTTCCATTCCTGTTCTTCTAATTATTATTAATCGTATGGCATTTACACATCACTTTTGGAAGACAAGAAAATTACATAAAGGATTTACAAATTTACAGATAGATTATTAACATAGTCAATCGCATTTGCAGTAGCATGCAAAAAGTCCAATCGGTTAGACTACCACAAAACAAGTTCTGAGGGCACTCTTCGACTATATGTCTGATTGTCTGACGCGGGTATTCACAGGTGCACTCAGGAGAGGCGATCTCTCCCCATTTGTGAAAAAGATCACCACATCTCCCATGGTTGGTACGTATCCTATTCAGAGTACACCAAGTCCTACGGGGAAAATCAAGTTCCCATAATTTGTTGTTGCTTTGGAGAAAACTATGTAGCTCTGGTGGAGTGTTATTATACCATTCTTGTGCCCAGGCTTCGTGAAGATTGAAGTTATGGTTTGTCAGGTCGATTGCTGTTCTGATTGCAGGATGTCTGGAGCGGAGTCTGTTGATTTGGATGGCAGGTATGTCCTCATGGATTTGCAATTGTTGGTTATTGCTGATTTTGTTATATTCTCTCAGGAGGATATTCTTTCTTCTTAGCGTAGGAGGTGGAATACGGCTCAGGACAGGTAGCCATAAAACAGGTGTGGACCTGATTGTATCAGTAATAATCCGCATAGTTTGGTTTAGCTGTTTATCTACTAGCTTCGTGTGGCTACTGTTTAACCAAACAGGGCTGCAATATTCTGCTGCTGAGTATACAAGACCTAGGGCAGTTGAACGAAGGGTAGAAGCAGTGGAACCCCATGTTGTACCACACAGTTTTTGTAGGATGTTTTTTCTTGATCTCAGTTTGGCTGAAGTCTTTGTTAGATGCTGTTTAAATGACAGCATTCTGTCAAGTGTAACTGCAAGGTACTTTGGGTATTTGTTATAGAACAGACGTTTACCTTCTTCTAAATTATTATTTGTATTATTACTATTAATATTATTATTATTATTATATTCGATTAAATGGTGCTCCGGTAATTAGTACAAAATGAAGGTGGTGCTCACAGTCTCAAAGAGGTTGAGAAAGCCTGCTGCTCTCTAGAGCATTAATATACGGTATTACCAACTTCAGATGCCACAACGGTCGTTAGTTTAGGGGGGAGGGGATTGGAATCGAACCCGCCTCTTTTCTTGGCAGAGCCGGGAATCTAACCCGGGCCTACGCGGTGATATTACTTGGGACAGGTAGCGCCTGTGTACGCTCGACGCATCGCTTCACACCGTGAGTCACTGAAGAGCAGTGCTAAGCGCTTGCTATCGATCGTCAGCAACCCGCTCCTCACTCTGCTCCGGCTTGCAAATATTTACCAAGCCTTGTATAACCGCTGACATGTTTAACGACAGTCACAACAGGAATTAAGGGGCCACTGACAGAGGGTATTAGCTCGTCAGACTTTTCAATACATGATGTCAAGTCTCGGAGCACGAACACTATTACACCATTGATTTCACACAGTTGCCTCCACTAATATTCTGCGTAGCAACCATCCCCGCGAACTCTGCATTAAAGGAGGGGACGCTGAGAGGAGCCCCACAGTTTTGGTCCTGAATGCCTCCGTATCAACATTCTGTATTATAATTTTGAGCCGTTTTATTTCTTAGGAATGGTATAGCAATAAATTATTGCCTTCCAGTGACCGCCTCGTTGCGTAGTGGCTAGCACTCGTGTGTAGGCCTAAGTGTGTGGCTGGAATTTGTCTGATAACCTGTATTGTTGTGATAGGCTAGCTGTATGAGTGTGTGTAGTTGTAACTCAGATGAGGATTGGGAGGGAGGTCCGAGTTAGATTCCCGGCTCTGCCAGGATATTTAATTCTGGTCTGAGGGCTGGAACGGGGTACACTCAACCTCTTGTGGCAAAACTGAGAAGAGGTGGGCTCTATTTCTACTTCAGCTTTCCTGTTAGTGTTTTTCCGTGGTTTCCCACTTCCACTCCAGGTGAATGCCGGGATGGTTCCTTAATTAAGGCCACGGCCGCCTCCTTACCAATCCTCATCTGAGTTACAACTACACACCCTAAAACAGCCATCATAAAAACACAGGTTATAAGACAAATTCCACGTACGGTACACCCAAGTACACGGGTCTACAAGACCACGATGACGCAAAGTCCATAAATGAATCATCAACAACAACAACTTAGCTTCCAGTAAAAATGTTGTGTATTGAGGTAAATCAAGACCATCACATAAGTACTTACAGTTCATCTCATGACTAACATATTAAATAATGCATAACACACAGGCTACAGAACAATAATAACACAGTGCATGGTACACACAATACTCAAGATAATAACTAGATAAACTTAAACTTAACTTGTAGTTAAATAAAAAAGAAAAGAAAATGAACCAATATTTGGTGGCTAATCAAACAAAAACTACATGAAGTTAAAGTACAAGTTAAATTAAGAAGACCATTAAATCCATAAACATGTGGTGATTAATAATATTATTAATAATAATAATAATAGTCGAATATCCCTTTTTAATTACTGTGATTTTGGAGGTGCCGTGGTGCCGAGAATTTGCCCTGGAGGGATTCTTTATCATGCCTTTAAATCTACTGATATGGGTTTCAAAGACAAGCACCCCCAACCCCAAACAAATGTGCCGGAACTAGATTCCTCAGTCTTGCAACACTGGAGAGTTGACCACCTTACCATCTTTCCACAATTCTGCTTTAATTCCATCTTCACATGCTGCTTTATTATTCTTCAAGGAGCATATAATTTCTTTAATTTCATTTAAATATGGGGCTGTCGAGAGTCATCCTTTTGCATATATAATCATTACTAAATGTAAATGTGAATTTCGGGTTATGACAGTTATGTAAATCTTTAAAAAAATCTGCCATTATACTGCAATTTTCCTGCTTATTGTTAGAGTGAGTAATTTGTTTCATTCTTGGATTGACTAGTTGTAAGGTTGGAGGAGTAAATTTGGCCAATTGTTTCTTAAATAGGCCTAATTGGTAGAAGTTTCTCATGGCAGTCGGGTCAATTTGTGCTCCATATAAATCGTGTTATTTCTGGTGAATATTCAAGTGGAACGACTTAAACATGTCTCTACGGGTGCAATAAGTTACACAGGACTATTCAATATATAACTTAGACTGCTAGATGCCCATATAATTACTGCATATCATGCCAATGGTTCTCGAGTAGCCTAAAGTACAAGATGCTGGTCGGGATGTACAAATTGGTGAATTGATTTTTATATGTGCGTATTTACGGTAAGCATCTTAAGAGAAGTTTCAGAGGAGGTGAAAACAAATGTTGGAGTGTTTGTGAATATAAGAAATTGTAGGTGAGCGTATAAAGTCTGAAAAGTGAATTGATATAACTTTGTGGTTAGTAGGAAGAGTAAAGCATAAATTGCAGCACGCTCAGTTCAACATCGAAGTTTATGGCTGCGCGCTGGAAGCAGCCAGTGAAGAAATAGTCACTCGGGAGTTGGAAAGCTCTCATGCGCGACATGTGCAAAGGGATTGACATTCGCTTCTGTGCTGTCCACAGTCGAAAATAATAGTTTTCTCTCTTGGGACTGTGGGCATGTACCTGTGTCATTAGTAAGAAGGCATTTTAAGTCAGCCTGGTTGTGTTCAGGAGAGCTGCGTTTATTGGGGAGAAACATTTTTGATGAATCCAACAGCACATTCATAATAATGAGTAGCACTTGTTATAGAAGCCAATATAAGTCCTAAATCAGTACCTTAATTTAAGATAATCGTAGTCCTAAGACTCTTGAACTAGGGAAGAACAATCTAATTCCCTCATCTTCACTTCACCCACTGTTTACCCAGCGAACAGGATGGTGTCGGCTGCGCTCCGTCTCTTTTGCGTATTCGTGGCTTTTAAATGCTGCTTAATATCGGTTAACGTTTGTGTTCGTGGCTACCGTGGCTACCATTTCGAGTTCGTGGAATGCTGGGAAGACTTCCTTGTGAACAATGAACTTAAAATATCATGCCATGTGCTTAGCTTGAATGGAACACAGTACCTGGCGTTGAAGCAACCAAGTGGTTGTCAAAGGTCCACGTATTTGAAAATATCCGGCAATGTAATAGCCATGCTCCTATCGGCACTGTCAGGCGATGTCCAATTGAACCCGGGACCTGGTCAGTGTAATGATATGACTTTCTTCTATCAAAATGTAGCGAGTATGTGTACTTCATTATCGGAATTCAACCTAGCTTTTAGTGATGCTGAAATTGATTGTATTTGTATCGTAGAATCATGGTTGAATGATGCAGTGGACGAGAACGAGATACTGTCCAGTGATTACAGTATATTTCGACAAGACAGACAACTCGTTCATGACACCAAAACTAAGGGTGGAGGCGTACTTGTGGCCGTGAAAAACATCCTGAATCCGGTATCAAGGCCGGAGTTGGCAGGGTGTTGGGAGTGCCTTGTGGTCAAGGTCAGGCCTAAACCTGGACGGGCAGTATTCATCGTGTGCTGCTATCTACCACCGGACGAGGTGAAGGTTAGGCTGAGTGATTTGCGTCAGACGCTGGGCAATGTCACACCTGTTTTAAACCCCCAAGACATAGTCGTAGTGTGTGGGGACTTGAACATCAGTGAATTAGCCTGGACCCCTGAACCTTTTATAAAGCAAAGATGTGAGGAAGTCCTATCGTTTCTAGAGATTATCAGTGAGTTTAATCTACAGCAAATGTGTCATTTCCCTACACGCAATAACAATTTCCTGGATTTGGTGCTAGTCTCTGAACAACTCTCCGCACATACGCAATGTATTCATGCTGAGAAGGTAGTTAAGTCAGACCACGATGCTGTGGAATTCTCACTATCCTTGCCGCGAATTATCCGTCCACAATCAATAAGAAGGGTAATATATACTTGGACTAAAGCTGATTTTCCCCTCATGAGAGACCTTCTATCAATGTGTCCATGGTATTTGATGGATAATTCTCCTTCTGTTGATGAGGCTTTAAGTCTGTTTTACGACCTCCTCAAAGCAGTAATCAAGGATTCAGTGCCCACTCGCACAATCAATACTCGGAAGTATCCAGTTTGGTACGATACAGAGGTAATCAACAAGTTGAAAGAAAAAGAGAGAGTCAGAAAAAGGTTCAAGAAATCGGGCTTTTGATGTGACTATGTTCAATTTTCGGTGATACGGGGGGAATATAAGAGACTCCAGAACAGAAAATACAAAGACTATGTGATCTCAGTTGAATCAAAATTAACCACCAATCCAAAGCATTTTTGGAATTTTGTAAACAATAAAAGAAAATCTTCACGTTTACCATCCACTATGTTTCAGAATGGAATCGAAATCCAGGACAAGAAAACTATTCTTAATAAATTTGCAGAGGGCTTCAAGAAGTATCACTCTCCTGCGAGGCCGTGTCACTCGTCTGTCCCAATCGTGTGTAATCAGGGATTGATGTCGATCCGGACTACGCCCTTTGAAGTGTGTGAGATTCTGTCATCATTGGATACTGCAAAATCGTTTGGGGCTGATGAGATACCAGGTCTTGTACTTAGAGAATGTGCTCCTCAGTTGGCGATACCTCTCAGTGCAATTTTAAATATATCTTTTAAATCTGGATGCTTTCCGTGTGAGTGGAAGAAGGGATACGTAATTCCAGTATTCAAAAAGGGTGACAAAAGGGTATTTGACAACTATAGGCCAGTCGTCCTGCTATCCCTCCTATCAAAGGTGGCGGAGAAGATTGTGTACAATAGAATATACAGGTCAGTCGGCCAGTACATTAATGTTGCTCAGCATGGATTCGTGCAGAAGCGCTCGACTGCTTCGAACCTGGCAGTGTACGTCAACTTCATATCAAATGCCTTGGACAGGAGTCAACAAGTAGTTGCCATATACACAGATTTTTCCAAAGCCTTTGATTCCGTACAACATGAGGCATTATTAATCAAACTGTCGGCGTATGGAATAGGCGGCAGCGTTTTAGAGTGGATTAGAAGCTATCTCACTGAAAGAATTTGCTTTGTTAAATCCGATGGTCAAACTTCAAATTCATACTTTCCAACTTCTGGTGTTCCTCAGGGTTCCATCTTGGGGCCACTTTTATTTGTAATCTTTATTAATGATTTAACTGGGGTCTTCAAGAATAGTAACTGCCTTCTATACGCTGATGATTTGAAACTGTTTCGAGTAATAGACCACGAGTCAGACTGTGACTTGCTTCAATTAGACCTACATCTACTAACAGGTTGGTGCACTAAGTGGTTACTTGACCTTAATATATCAAAATGCAATGTGATAACATTTTCTAGGAAGTTGGCGCCTGTCATGAGGAATTATAGTATAAGTAACTCTGTATTAGTGCGTGTGAATGAAGTAAACGACCTAGGTATAACAATTACCAACGATGACGGGCTGTCATTTCTAAAACATGTAGATAAGGTGACAAGTAAGGGGTTCAGATTACTAGGTTTTCTGAAGAGAAATTGTAGTGAATTCGCCAATATAGGTTCTCTCAAAATTTTATTTTTAGCATATGTAAGGTCGACTGTTGAATACTGTTGTGAGGTATGGCTGCCTTCTCAGCAATATGCTATTCAGCGGTTAGAGAGAGTGCAGGTGAGATTCATGAAGTGGATCAGCTCTAGGTATATGGGCATTCGACTCTCAACATTGGATTATGAGACCTTCTGTGGAACCATGGGTATGCGGTCTTTGAGGTCTCGCCGCATGTGTGCCAACGCCATGTTTCTATATAAGTGTCTGACCAATAGAATCGACTGTGCGCCCCTCTTGGGTTTGATTCCGCTTCATGTTCCAGGCCGCAATACAAGGCAAGACTCACTTTCCGGATCCAGAAGTGTAGAACTGTAGCCCATGCCAATTCCTGGTTATTGATGGCGTTGCGCTCTCCAAACCATCTTGATAGTGCTATAGATATATTTTACTCGAAGCCTACGGAAATTCGTAGATCATCGTTGAACTCAAGATCGTAGGTGTTTGTTGTATATATAGTGTGTAATAATTGTTATTTTAATTTAAGTGTATAGAGAACTTAGTTTATAAGCTTGAATCAATGTTTGTTTCTAGGTTAGTTAAATAGTTGCTTTTAAGTAAATTTAATGTTTATTATGTTTTATTATATCATCTGTAATTGGGTGCCTATCCTGTTGATGGTAAATAAATCTATCTATCTATCTATCTAACTATCTATCTATCTATCTATCATATTTTTACACATTTTATTCCATAGAAAACATTATAGCACTTATTTTATGAAATCTATTTTACAGAGTGCACAAAACGATTTGTTTTATTAAGTAATTTTAATACAGGTAGGCCTAACATGCATACGGAAATATTTTGCAATTATGCAATTCAATTACCTGTGCGTAATGAAAAATAAGAAGCATTTTGAAACTCCGCAGAATAAGGAAAATTACAGCGTGATTTTTTCAATTTTCAGAATCGAGGAACTTCTTTTACCAAATGATCGGTTTCTGCCAATAATTTCGCACCGTCATATTTGCCCCTGAAGTGATTTTCTGCCACATTTCTCTCGACAGTTAACATTTCGGTAAAATGAGTTATCGTCTGCAGAGCTGTAGACAAATCGGCAACATTACTCTGCAAAATCTCGAACTGGTTGTAAGGTATAGCCAACATTTTACATACGGTACTAAAAAAGTAGCTACAATGAACTGAAACGAACGGGTGCATTTGCCCCCACTCTCTCAGCCGCCCTGGATGTGACGATTGTTGCGCAGCAGTTCCAGTTTCCATTCGGATTTTCTTTTTGGCTCCTAGTGACACACTACATTGCACGCACATGACGCACGCCTGGCGTTACAGAGACGGTCTGGGACAATCGCATAAAATCACATAAAATTCGGCTCATTAAAATTGATATAATTGACCACGTGATCAACGGACGCCAGGGAAGGCAGCGTCGCTGTTATGACACGTACTAGTTATTTTTAGACCAAATACGTGCTTATTAATCTTAAATTATATTTCAATCAGGGCCTTAGTTTCGCTCCTTCCAAATATCAGAACGAGACCTCCAAAGTTAAAATTGCTTTATTACTTTAGGCGACCTATTCTTGTTGCTGATTCATTTTGGGGGCTTGGAGTATCTTGGTCATCAACCCCGTAGGTTAAACCCGAATGTGCGAAGAATTCGTATAATAAACATCTTATAACCTATGCTTTTGTGATGACTGTAATGGTTAGTTGGTTCCTAAGTTTAGGGACTGTGACAACGCGGTCATGTAGCCCCGTGTACTTTGGGCGTGTGTAGAATCTGTCTGATGAAAATGAAAATCCACAGCCTGCTTCCAGTCTCCGACCGGGTCAGGAATGGAATGAATGAAGCCCCCATCTAGCGGCGAGGATATTAACTGTGCCGGCTGCCGAGGCCTGACGCACTCCTCTGGGGCAATGATTAAATGATTGACTAATGAAATGAAATGATAGTGGAGAGTGTTGCTGGAATGAAATTTTGACAGGGAAAACCGGAGTACCCGGAGAAAAACCTGTCTGCCTCCGTTTTGTCCAGCACAGATCTCACATGGAGTGTCCGGGATTTGAACCACGGATCCAGCGGTGAGAGGCCGGCGTGCTGCCGCCTAAGCCACGGAGGCTTAATCTGTCTGATAACCGGCGTTAATTGTGATGGCAGTATTAGTGTGTGTTATCTGTTTTTAATTCAATTAAGGACTGCATACATTCGATTTTCAAGTAGTTCCAACTTTTGCTTCAAAACGCCACCGTCAACGACTAACTAGTTCTGAACTTTGTTACTAGATGCCACCGCAGTTGGCTCCTGGCCACGAACGTTGGAACCTAAGAGCGTTAGTCAAGGATAACCTATAATTTAGCTTCACACAGGTGAAATTAGTGGAAGGTTCTTTATCGTGCCATAAATCTATGACATGGGACCGCCGGCTTTACTTCTCCTCCGAAGGAAGGCATACTGAGGGATTTTAACGCTCTTAAAAAATCTGACGACCTCGGTCGGGTTTCAACCCGCGACCTTGGGCTTAGAAGCTCAGCATGCTACCAACTACGCCACCGAAGCCGCCGATGACTGTAATGGTATGTGCAATTTATTTATTTATTTATTTATTTATTTATTTATCGTATGGCTTTTAGTGCCGGGTGTGTCCGAGGACATGTTCGGCTCGCTTGAGTATGTAGCTGCTTCCAGCGGACACCCAGAGGGTGAGCTACACGTTCCGTTAAATTTCAAGTAGTTCCAACTTTCGCTACCAGATGTCAATGATACCTATTGGTGAAGGTTGGAACTTTGATAGAGCGTTTCAACGAAATCTAACCTAGAAATTTTGCTCCACACAAGTTTAGTCTGTGGAAGGATCTTTTACATGCCATAAATCTATGACATGGGACCGCCGGCTTTACTTCCCCTCCGAAGGAAGGCATACTGAAGGATGTTTAACGCTCTTAAAAAATCCGACGAATTCGGCCGGGTTTGAACCCGCTATCTTGGGCACAGCAGTTCAGCATGCTACCAACTAGGCCACCGAAGCCGCAATTATTAGGGCCAAAGACAGAGGTAGATGCACAGGGAACTGGGAAAAGAAACTACTGGAATTCGCCTGAAGAGGGTTGAAAACCCGAGGGAAACCAACAATCAGGATAACCACTGTCAGTGCCGGGATTCCAACCTCTGATCTCCGACGTTGCAGTTGCGGAGCGTGACTTAGCGCGCTAGACTATGCTGCTTGATTCAGTCATTTATTTCCAAACAACGAGGCATTATAGCTTCCTCGAAATAAGAAATTAAAATTGTGCGAGAAATGTGTTAAACCACCCACCCAGCTTTACTGTTATGTGGGCTCGACGCGACACAGTTCTGCCCGGGGTTACCTTTTGTTTATATGTTTCAACGCACTTCATAAACAAATACAAATAAATATTGTTTGTTGATTTTCAAGAAATAGGCTACAAGATTCTTCCTGTACTATAGAGACGATTTGGAAGATTTTGGTACAAAACGCACCCTCTGGTTTAAGAGCTTGAGTTTAGGGAAACATATTAAATCAGCACCGTCGCGCGTCCACTCGTCTGTGCCCATGTACTGCTCGGGTCCAAGCTCCGTGAACCTGAGAGGAATGTGGACGATGTCGATATATGATGAGAGACGTGCTGGGTTCCCGGTCCGTGCGTAGTAACACAACCAAATACATTGGTCGGTGACTCACTAACTCATTCGCAAAACCACAGTGGGTTGAGCAACGGCCATATGTTAGCAGTATTGGAATAGACAGGAATACCAGATAACACGGCGGGCTGTTGACAGGCCCTTCTCTTCTCGTCTGCCCCTTCCCCTCACCCCACAAGTTCACGGAGCTTGGACACGAGTGGTATCGTCCGACCGCGGATGACGTAATTCACCGTGTTATCTCTATGCGCACTCGTCTCGTCAGCTGCATCTGTGGCAATTACACCAGCTGCGGTCGGCCAATACACGGGCAACAGCCGAGTGGACGCGCGTCGGTGCTGATATATAAATATAACCCTGTATAGCTTATATGAGATGATAGGTCTGTACGAAAAATGTTTCCCTATAATTAGTATTTTGAATCACGGAAATTACTAGAAATGGCTCACCCTTGGAACGGTCTTACGCGTTGAGTATGACTTGATAACGAGACAACAGTCGGGATTTGAACCTGCATCTTTAGCCTCTTACACCACTGCGGACCTTGCCACAACCAGTATTTCTCTTCTTGGAACAGTCTCGAACAAGACTTGATCTAACAATCCAGCAAGCGGCATTCGAACCCGAATCTCCTGAACTTCTGGCGTTCATTCCGAGAGCACGGTAATTTCAACGATATCCAAAAATTTGCCCCTAGTACTCTCTTCATTGCAGACTTCGAAAAGAATCTTGGTCATGGCGAGGTCCGCGGTCGTGCAAGCGGCTAAATATGCCTGCCGCTTTCTAGGAGATCCAGTTAGAAATTCTAACTCCAGGTCCATTGCCAAGTCTTCCAAGACCCTTCCAGTGTCACTGAAATATGTTGTAATATTTCTTGAGTGATCATATTTTTAAAGAAGTCATGTTTATCATGTTTACTTTTCTATATTGTTTACTAAATATTTAACAAGAGGTAAACATACAAAATCTGAATTAGTTCAGTGAAACCATGGAATTTACATCGCGCAAAAAATGCATACCTTGGAATAAGCCTACTACAATTGCATCTGCATCACCACTACTCTCATCTCCACCAGACTCATTGCTACTTGATGATAACCCCTCAATCTCAACGCTGTCTTCAAAATCACTGTAGTCACTGCCCGATTCATCCAAATACCTTGGAATTGTAGCCAGATTTTTATAGTCCGAGCCCGACATTACAATCAAAAAATTGCTGTCAAACTAAAGTATCTACATCTTCAAACCTAAAAGGTGTAAATGAAATGATTCACGTAATCATTTCCTGTTCTCGGTGATTTTGTAAAGGTTATCTAGTACTTCCCTGTCACCTACCGTAATAAATTGTAAACCGAAGATAACCTGCGGAATATTCCGTACGCAACCCACTAGAGCAGGAATTACGTTGCGGAATATAACGTAAACGACACGCAAGGTATTACCGCGGGATATTCCGGAAAAGACACGGTAAGGATTAATACTCTATTCCTATTGTGTCTGCTCTCCCACCTACAGGCCAATTCCCTGTTAATGTTTTTTTCTTTATTTTTGTTTGTTTGTTTGTTTGTTTGTTTGTTTGTTTGTTGTTGTTGTTGGGGAGGGGGGGGGGTGATTTTAATAAATCTCATCGTTAGCTTTTAGATAATTTGATATAGGACCGTCTAATGCCAACACTGAGAGTTCTCCATCGAGCGCTTTCGTGTACAATCGATTCGGATATGATGACGTAAACTGTAACTGCTATTAGCTCTCCCAGCGAAGGATTAGTGGCAATATTAAGTGGAAGTAAATGGTTCGGGGAAAAGTTTTCATGAGTTGGCTCGAAGAAGCGCGATCAACGCATTGTTGGCTTAAGTGTCGAAATATCTGACAAATTCTAGTGTAGTCGGTTAAGCGGCCTTCAGAACCCAAGATTGCGGATTCAAATTCGACTCAGTCCAATGGCTCGTGGACACCGGAGTGTGCTGGTGCAGATATTTAGATTTGACACCCGTCGGCGATCTGCGTGTCGTGATGGTGATGGTGAATGATGGTGTCACACACCCAGTCAACAAGTTAAAGGAAATAAGCATACGAAGGTAATAATCCCATAGCCTGGCCGGGAATCGAACAGAGGGCGCATCAAGCCATAAGTTATCCACTTAGTCATGAAGCCGGATTTGAAGATATTAAAACATTATGATTGACGGCATTCCTCCTGACCAAGAACAAGCCAACAATCCCCTGTGTTTACATTGATCTGGGCCCTCCGAGATTTATGGCTAAAAGCTGTTGGCTTGTCGACAGCCTGGAGGAGGCTACAGACTAAACGACATCTCTCATATGGCGCAGGTGCCCCGTTTCTAAATAATAATGCAAACATAGTGAACATGAACATGAGCACATCCATCCTCACTATGCACAAGCCGACTGAGGGAAGAGGTGGAGGGGTTAAAGGTCCCCCCTCCCCCCCCCCTCGAACGGTCTCTCGTCCTAAGTCCTTTTTAGGATAGTGGATTGTACACCAACCACCTATCAATTTATATTATCAAAGGTGCTGGTTAAATCTTTTAGACTTACTTAAAGGAGTTTTCAAGTGTTACATTTCTGAGAACACAATATTATTCTTGTATTTCCATGACCTACGGCGCAGGATAAAGTTTTAACTAATAAAAACAAAAATATATAGAAATCAAAATGAAAAATAAATATCATATATATTATTTCAGTAGTAAGCCTCCGTGGCTTAGGCGGCAGCACGCCGGCCTCTCACCGCTGGGTCCGTGGTTCAAATCCCGGTCACTCCATGTGAGATCTGTGCTGGACAAAACGGAGGCAGACAGGTTTTTCTCCGGGTACTCCGGTTTTCCCTGTCAAAATTTCATTCCAGCAACACTCTCCACTATCATTTCATTTCATCTGTCATTCATTTAATCATTGCCCCAGAGGAGTGCGTCAGTCCTCGGCAGCCGGCACAGACCATATCCTCGTCGCTAGATGGGGGCTTCATTCATTCCATTCCTGACCCGGTCGGAGACTGGAAGCAGGCTGTGGATTTTCATTTTTTTTTCATTATTTCAGTAGTATAGATCCCTCCTGCGGCGCTCACAAGCGACCGATCGTAACAAATGAGCATTCAAATGAAAGACAATCGACAGTAGTAGTGACGAATTCCACTATAATTACATAAATAGCTGTCATATTAAGAAATATGTACGAAGTGTGCGATTTGAGGATACTGTTGTTGTAGGAAAATACGCTCCAATTGTTGTCCACTTCACATTTTGGCCGCTGTGACACCTGTTGCAAGGTATTTTAACATTCTGAGGTCTTTCCTTTATCATTTTGCATAGATTTCAGAAACAGTAAATCAAAGGAATGAGTACTCAAATCGTATAATTTCATAAATATCGAATAACCGGTGAGTGTTACGGCTAAGCTGTCAAACAGTTGACTCAGCACACAAATAACATTAGCATTGTATTCTAATTTCATAAAAATTAAATTTTGTAAGAAGTGTGCGATTTGCAAACACTGTTGTTTTAACATACTGCAATTAGTTGTCGTCTAAAACCTTAAAACTATCAACCTTTCTTTCTCTCATTATAAAACTATTGGGGAAAGTGTGGTTTATGAGCATGCGAGATTTCTCGCACGGGTCAGCTAGTAAAAATTAAAATCTAAAGTTAAAATTAACAATATTTAAGAATAATTCACATTAAAAGAAATTCACTCTACCAACACATGATATCCATACTTTAAAATGTTTTCAGTGCTGCCAACCCTTGTATCATTTAGGGACTTGGAACATCGTCCTATGTAAGGTGCGCGTGTGCGGTTTTTTTGTTGTTGTTGATTCGATAGAGCTTTGCGACATCATGGTCATGTAGCCCCGACTACTTGGGTGTGTGTGGAGTTTTGTCTGATAACCACTGTTGTTGAGATGACTGTATTGGCGTGTGTATTTCTAATTCAAGTGGGGTTTGGGGAGAAGGCGGCCGTGCGTAAGTTAGGTATCATCCCGGCATTTACCTGGAGTAGAAGTGGTGAAACCACGGAAAATCACTTCTAGGATGGCTGAGGTAGGAATCGAACCCGCCTCTTCTCAGTTTTGCCTCACGAGACTGAGTGTACCCCGTTCATGCCCTCAGACCAGAATTACATTTCTTGGCAGAGCCGGGAATCAAACCGGACCTCCGCAGTGACAGCCAAGTGTTTGTATGTTGTATTGTTGTATCGGTAGAGGTGTGTGTGTGTGTGTGTTTTATAATGGCTAGGTTTGGGAAGGAGACGGTCGTGGCCTAATGTTAGGAATCATGCCGGCGCTGTCAATCGTACATAAGAGGCGATGACACTTTTGCGATAATAATCATTGAATAACTTGTAAAGGGAATGGAGGGAATACGTGCTACCAAATCTTAATGTCTGCATTTCACTTTTCGATGGTTTCAGTCTTCCAATCATAAGAAAGAATGAACCCAACTTTGATCATTACCGTTCAATAACTCACAACAGTATGATGTTTTCCCTTCAGTTCGCAATGACGCAAAGATTCGAAAAATGGGCATATGTTGGCTTTTTATTCGAACCAGACAAAACAACACTCATAGCTTAATATGTCAATTCCTAGTCTGAACGGAGAAGATCAAAATAACCCCTGGCACTACAGGCCCTGAAGGGTCTAGGCCTACCAAGCGACCGCTGCCCAGCCATTTGGCCTGCAGATATTGGGGTGACACGTGATCAGCGCATCGGGTCCCCTCGGCCGTTAATCCTAATTTTCGTGATTGGGGCGCTGCCTCACTGTCAGGCAGCTACTCAATTGTCCTCACAAGGCTGAGTGCACCCCATTACAGCCCTCACGTCAGTTTCTATAATCCCTGACGGAGCCGGGAATCAAACCCGGGACCTCCGGGTGACAGGCAGACGCGCTACCCCAACACCACGGGGCCGGCAACGGAGAAGATCGCACAACACATTATACGTTTGTAAGAAGTAAGAATACTTTTTAAGTGCGGTGTGTTCAGTTTTTTTTAAACCTCACGTATGTGTAGCAATTCAGCGATTTGGAGCGTGTGGTAGACACTACTGTCCATTAAGACAGACGATTGCCGATTTCCACGCTGTTATTATCCACACGTTTCAAGGTCTTTTCTGTACAACATTGTGCCTACGAACTTGGGACTTCAACTTCTACTAGCTTAATAAGTCTAGGATAGCCTCTCTGTATCAATAAGAATAAGTTTAAGATAGTACCGGTACATAATTAATAGCCATTATTAGTGTTTTGCCAATATTGTTTATAACATTTAATACCATGTATATTATTTGTAGGTTTTCTGACTTATGTTTAAATTCATGTTGCGATTTATTAATCTTACTGAGAAGGATTTGTGTATTAGGCTATCAGGTAATTTTTGTAACTAATAATCACATGTATCAGGTGATGGTTTTAATAAATAATACTCTCGCCCCAATCTCTGGAACAAAGGGTATTCAATTCTAAATTATATTCTAAACTTCAAATTCTATGAGGGGGATATACAAAAGCTCGTCGTCATACACAACAAGAATTGTACAAATAAACACGAAAAGTATATGGGAAGATAAGGAATGTAGATTCTAATAAAGTGATTTCTAATACATATTAGTCAGTTCAGTTTCTGCTGTAAAAGAGACTTGCTAAATAATGATGATGTTGATAGTAATAATAATAATAAACAATGCTAATAATTATATTAATTTATTTATTTCCTTGTTCGATTTAGGCCTACTATAGACCACAGGAAACATTGGTTTACTGGTTCGTCTCTTCTTGTAGGGCTACTCCCAGAACTTCCTTTATTTATTTCGCTATGATTCTTCCTCCTTTCCTCTGACCAGATGTATTTGCCCTTTTTACTTTGTTTTCCCTGGAACACTTTGAATGTATCGATCGTAGCTCGAAAAGTATCTCTATTCCAGATCTCTTTTGTATTGATCCCAACTGCGTCCATGCCCTTCCTCGTTTCTACTGTCCATTTTGTAGTCGTCTTCGTCTAGGTATGTAGTAAAAGATTTTCTTCGTTAGGTAACTCTCGCTCATTCTTGTCTCCCCTTGCCTATGGTGTATGTGACCTCTGCGTGCCTGTGATAGATGTTAATTTCTCCTGCTTCTCTATGTAGGCTACCATTTTGTTTTTGATGTGTAACATCTTTCCGCTCGGTTGCTGGATAGTTTTGTGGGACTGATTTTGAAAATTGGGGACGGAAGTGGATCGGAACGATCGAGCTGGCAGTGGTGGATCGAACGGAAGTATGCACTGCCCGCTCGATCGATCGAACGGAAGTGTACTAGCTGGCAGTGGTGGAACGAACGGAAGTATAAGATGCACTGCCAACTCAATGGATCGATCCAGCGGGCAGTGGTAAGACCCAGCTGGTAGTGGTACGAGAAACAATGAGCGCGCGGTGTCGGAAATTGATACCATTGCGTACTCTCGGCCATGTGGAATGTATATGACATACTGAACGGAAAACGCTCATGCGAACTCTGGTGTCAAGTGATTGAAACAAATTACATGGTACAAGTTCGAAGTCTTCGTATCAGTATTTAAATGGTAAAATGCCTTAATATCAAACATTGTAAGAAGTCGGCTTTGCCGGCATTATGTTTCTGCACAATGGCTATTCAAATATTAACCCACATAACGGTAATGCAGTCATCAATATAATATAATCGTTGTGGTTATACGCGAATTGAGCAAGCCTTCATGAACTATTACTGAATACATTCTCTTTTCCCACAAGAGGGCCTATTCATAAGGCATTTTAAACTCAATTTCACGCAGGAACAGTATCGAAACAAGCAAAATTTAAATGAAACTTAATTCCGTAATGCAGTATTATTGGAACGTGTAAATAAGTCACCATCTTGTGCACAATATTTGCGTAGTCGAAATAGCTGTGGGGCTAGTGCTTATGACTGTGAATCTAGAGATCTTGGGTACGAATCCCGGACGGGGTAGATATTTTTGCTACCAGATTATCATTTTAAACGGTATTTATCATATCAATATGACTCATTTTAACAGAATCCATATGAAATTACGTGTTGGTCTGTGAATCAAGAGGACCTGTTTATAAGGAATTTAAGGTTATGAGCGGCGTCTATTAATCTAGTTGATCCATATCGTATTCTTTATTTAGGCTAGTGCTGGTGGAAGCTACAAATCATCTAATAAAATGAGTTCAGTATTATAAACTACAATATCTGTAAAACACTCCCTTTTACAATAGATTAATAGTTGTGCCAATCTATACTAATATAATAAAGCTGAAGAGTTTGTGTGTTTGTGTGTTTATGTGTTTAAACGCGCTAATCTCTGGAACTACCAGTCCGATTCAAAAAATTCTTTTTTTATATGATAGCCAGATTCAAGAAGAATAGTTTAGGCTATGTAGTATTAGGCTACACCTCTCAGGTAAACTTACAGATTGATTTTTGTTCAGTAAGTCGGTATAACACGCGCTCCCGAACTGCTCCATCCGCATGCGCTGGCGTTATGATTAGTGATACGTACACCGTTTCACCGATCTGAACCAAAATTTGTATACTTGCCCTTTGGAACCCTGCGAGTAACACTGTCTACGTGAAATTTATGACAGACCATTCCATTCATTTAGGCCCTTTGGCACAAATCTATACCGTTTCACCGATCTGAACCAAAATGTGTATACTTGCCCTTTGGAACCCTGCGAGAAACACTGTCTACGTGAAATTTATGACAGATCATTCCATTCCCTGCATTTAGGCCCTTTGGCACAAATCTACACCTTTTCACCGATCTGAACCAAAATTTGTATACTTACCCTTTGGAACCCTGCGAGTAACCTAGTCTGCATGAAATTTCGAACAGACCACTCCATTCCCTGCATTTAGGCCCTTTGGCACAAATCTACACCGTTTCACCGATCTGAACCAAAATGTGTATACTTGGCCTTTGGAACGCTACGAGTAACACTGCCTACGTGAAATTTATTACAGACCAGTCCGTTCCCTGCATTTAGGGCCTTTGGCACAAATCTACACCTTTTCACCAATCTGAACCAAAATTTGTATACTTACCCTTTGGGACCCTGAGAGTAACACTGTCTGCTTGAAATTTCGGACAGACCACTCCATTCCCTACATTTAGGTCCTTTGGCACAAATCTACACCGTTTCACCGATCTGAACCAAAATTTGTATACTTGCCCTTTGGAACCCTGCGAATAACACTGTATGCATGAAATTTTGGACAGACCACTCCATTCCCTGTATTAAGGCCCTTTGGCACAAATATACACCGATCTGAACTAAATTGTACATACTTACCCTTTGGAACCCGACGAGTAACACTCTCTGCTTGAAATTTCGTTCCGACCACTCCATCCCCTGCATTTAAGTCCTTTGGCACAAATCTACACCGTTTCACCTATCTGAACCCCTTTTTGTATACTTACCCTTTGGAACCCTGCGGGTGACACTGTCCACTTTACATTTTGGACAGACCACTCCATCCCCTGCATTTAGGCCCTTTATCACAAATCTACACCGTCTCTTCCAATTGCACCAAATTTTACATACACTTGGAAACCCTGCTGGTAAAACTGTCCATTTGATATTTTGGACAACGCTCTCCATTCCCTACATTAAAAATAACAGACAAAATAAACTTGAAAACCACGTATTAAGGCCCTAGAACCATTTATGTCCATAGTAGTGTAACTGTAAGAGTATTTTAATAAGTCTATTTTTGACGGGCAGTTCAGGCTGCATTACGTCACCCCTGCCAGTGTTCTGGTGCAGAATTGAGAAAATACGTAGTTGCATCTTGCACTGTTTATAAATTGCAGCCACGGGCGTAATTAGTGCAAAAAGATATCTTAGGCCCCAACAGTTATCATCATGAAAATATTATGCGTTCGTATAAGTGCAGTGGTGTTGGTGCAGTACATTGAGGTTACCAGCTGCAATAAGCGTTGGTGCTTTTAAATTTACATTCATTTATTCCGAACCTTATCGTTGAGCGATATGTGGCGATAAGTGATACTATTGCTACCTCAGTAGCTCGGGACAGCCGAAGTTTTCCAAAGTATTCCTTTTATTTCACTTACTCCTCTTTCTAATCTTTTTTTAAAATTTGTTTGTAAATTACATGTGTCAGTACTGTAATTAGAAAATAGCCGTTTCCCTATTCATTATTATCATTATTATAATTACGGGAAAATGACCTGAATGTTACGTCCATTATACTGTACTACTTATCACCCCCCACCACCACCACCACCACCACAAAATTATATTTTAAAAATATATTTTATGTTAGTTTAAGTATCATGTGCCAGTTCTGTGGTAGTATTCATTGAAAATGAAAATCCACAGCCTGCTTCCAGTCTCCGACCGGGTCAGGAATGGAATGAATGAAGCCCCGTTCTAGCGACGAGGATATGGACTGTGCCGGCTGCCGAGGACTGACGCACTCCTCTGGGGCAATGATTAAATGAATGACAGATGAAATGAAATGATAGTGGAGAGTGCTGCTGGAATGAAATTTTGACAGGGAAAACCGGAGTACCCGGAGAAAAACCTGTCTGCCTCCGTTTTGTCCAGCACAGATCTCACATGGAGTGACCGGGATTTGAACCACGGACCCAGCGGTGAGAGGCCGGCGTGCTGCCGCCTAAGCCACGGAGGCTTCGGTAGTATTCATTATCATCCATAAAACAAATAAATCCACCGGGCGAAGCCGGGCATTACTGCTAGTGAAAAATGAAAATCCACAGCCTGCTTCCAGTCTCCGACCGGGTCAGGAATGGAATGAATGAAGCCCCCATCTAGCGGCGAGGATATGAACTGTGCCGGCTGCCGAGGCCTGACGCACTCCTCTGTTGCAATGATTAAATGAATGACAGATGAAATGAAATGATAGTGGAGAGTGTTGCTGGAATGAGATTTTTGACAGGGAAAACCGGAGTACCCGGAGAAAAACCTGTCTGCCTCCGTTTTGTCCAGCACAGATCTCACATGGAGTGACCGGGATTTGAACCACGGACCCAGCGGTGAGAGGCCGGCGTGCTGCCGCCTAAGCCACGGAGGCTTCGGTAGTATTCATTATCATCCATAAAACAAATAAATCCACCGGGCGGAGCCGGGCATTACTGCTAGTGAAAAATGAAAATCCACAGCCTGCTTCCAGTCTCCGATCGGGTCAGGAATGGAATGAATGAAGCCCCCATCTAGCGGCGAGGATATGAACTTTGCCGGCTGCCGAGGCCTGACGCACTCCTCTGGGGCAATGATTAAATGAATGACAGATGAAATGAAATGATACTGGAGAGTGTTGCTGGAATGAAATTTTGACAGGGAAAAACGGGGTACCCGGAGAAAAACCTGTCTGCCTCCGTTTTGTCCAGCACAGATCTCACATGGAGTGACCGGGATTTGAACCACGGACCCAGCGGTGAGAGGCCGGCGTGCTGCCGCCTAAGCCACGGAGGCGTGCACTACTGCTAGTAATAGTACAAAATACCAGTGTATCAACAATTTCACGTGAGGTTTCTTCTATGTCAGATGTTACACATCATATGCAACTACTGTAAGGCTCGTAATTTTATTTCATTTTTCCGGTCCTGGGATCTTTTTCCTATAATTTTCTTTCTTTCTTCTCTAGTTACTGTATTTTATTATTATTACTATTATTACTATTATTAGTTACATCATTATCATCATTGTCCAACAGACCCTTGATGTCGGGGTTGAGCAGGTAAGGACCACACCCGGAGGATAGGACGTGCTCTAGAGACATAAGTTTCTTCTCGTCTTCTCCACCACCGGTCGATACGACGGTCCTGCCTCTTGAAGACACCCAAGAACCAGACCAGAATACAAACAACTGGCTGTTCTCTTGACGATAAATCCGCATTGCTAGCTATCAGTAGCTACACAGTAACTGATAGTAAGTATTACAGACAACAGATAATCTATAAAAAGACTGGAAGAGATTTGTATCGGTCAAAAGAAAACTTAATAAACTGGGCCTTAAAAGAATGAACTTGGAGGTGTATTGTATGCAGTATGTTGGACAAACAGTGAAAATTTTCAATGTCTGTGTTTGAGTCTTAAGTCTTTAGACTGGTCTGATGCAGCCCCCCATGCCTCTCTGTCCTGAGCTAACCGTTTAATCTCTACATAACCAGGCCCGGACTTAGAGATCCAGGGCCCCTAGGCACTTGACATTTGGGACCCCCACCATCTCGAAGCTGTTTTGGAAATTTAGCAAATTAAATGCACTAGTACAGAACATATAATTTTTAATCGACTTTAATGACTTTAATAAACACCAGAATAATACAGTCTATGTTACTGTTGTTACGTTAATCTATAAAATTTATAGAATCATACGACGAACTCTCTTCTATGCCAAAGAATGAATGACGTCATCATAGTCAATTGACTGTATTACTTCTGACTCTATGTACATTACACAGAGTGAATGGAGCCTGTTCTCTCCTATGTTAGATCTTAAGTAATTCTTTACTCTCTTTAGCGCTGAAAACGACCGTTTTGCTGAGCAGTTTGACGCTGGTGTACACAACAGCATTCGGAGCGCAATACCTACGTTTGAATAAATGTCGAAAAAGCCTTTTTCCGATATTTGTATAGCTTCAGTGACGATAACTCCATAACTTCATCATTCGACGACAAATGAGCTTGCAGGTGCAGACACTCGTTTTCCAAAGTCCTATCCAAGTCCCCCGGATAAAAAGTTATAAGGTTTCTGTCTTCTTCACGAATGTCTTTAGATTCCAAACGATGTAGTTTCGTAAGAAAGTCAAACTTTTTACTTAACTCCTCATAAGCAGATAAGATTCCGCCACCGGGGCCCCTATAGTAGGTGCGGTACATCCTACATTCTAAGAAGATACTGCAAATAGTTTCTCTACCACGTCGCTTGGCAGGTTTGTTGGTGGCACGGTGTTTGATGATTCTAGAAGAGGAAACACCGAAAATGTCCCTTAGGATCCAAGATGGCGGTCATTTTTGAACAAGCGTTAAAAATATACGAAATAAAACTAAATTTTTTAATTGCGGGGTGCGTTGTGTTGTTTTCGACTAATTTTGGCATCCTAAACACCACTAAAATATTTATTTGAACGTCTGAAGGCATATAAGTACGTTTCGGGGAAAGAAATACCGTGATTTTTTATCAAACGCGAATAAATTTGAAAAATAAGGAATCGACAACATATCGCATGTGTTATTTTGTTTTCGACTAAACTCGACGTCCCAAACACAACTAATATATTTATTAGAACGTCTGAGGCCATATAAGTTCGTTTGGGGGCAAAAAGTACCGTTATTCTTGAACAAACGTGAAAAAAATTGAAAAATATAAGAAATTCACAACATTTTGGCCTGACTGTTTATGATTAATTTCGACATTCCAAACACAACTATAATAATTCTTTTGACTTTAGAGATTATACAAATTATTTACGTTGGCAAAATACCGCCCTTCCCGCTTTTTTTTTTTTTTTTCAACACTGTTAGCAGGTTTTGACAAATACCAGCAAAGGTTCTCGGCTCTTGGAGTAGATCAGGCACACGAGCAGAACAACGCCGTTGTGAAGGGTGATGGCGGAGCTATCGGTTTGACGGAAGATGCTAATGCCCTGAGACGCTGGTGTCTCGCCGGTCCAGAGGTTTGTAGACCACTGAATGAGTCTGACAACTCTGCAACTTCTTCCCAGAAAACCGAGACGAAGCACCATGAAGATTATCCTGCATTCCAAGCTAAATTTCGAGAAAACGTACGCAAAATGAAGGAAAGTTTCGAAGAAATGGGGAACCCTTTGCAACACACCGATTCTGAATTGATAGTGATCGACAGTCGCATCGTGGTACCTGAAGGAAAATACCGTTTCGACCGTGTCGAAGATGAAGGTCGGAGAAGATACGAAGAATTTGTGCGGGAACGATTTTCGAAGTAAGTCTGTTTTTGATCCGATTAAAAAGCAAAACTGTCGGATTTTTGCCGTCTCAAAGTCGAAGGTAACAGCTGCAACTGGAAAAATAAGATCACGTAGAGCCAATGTCGAGCTTTTCTCCAACCTCTTCGTCGCGTGCCTGAACAGGAAGTTAGACAAATTCTGCGCACATGAAAACCAGAATTTCCCGCCGTCTTTATCTTACGAAGGAGATTTGCGCATCGATGAAGGTAAAAACGACTTAACGCACATTCTTGAAGGTCTGATAAAGACGACGGAATTACCTAAGCATTGTGATGGTGTCATCTACGATGGTACTGTACTCGTCCGTGGTAACCCTCCAAAATCGGCGAAAACTTTTAATGATTACTACACAAAAGAATTAAGGGAAACTGTTAACAAATGTACATCCACAATGCGGTGCAAACGACTTGACATCGTCTGGGACCTTTACAAAGGTGACAGTCTTAAAAAATCTGCGCGAGATGCCAGAGGAGTAGGCGTACGACGAAAAATCAGTGAAGAAGCAAATGTGCCTCGAAATTGGCAAGACTTAAAAAAAAATCTTCAAACAAAGAGCAACTTTTTCGACTCATCGCCTCACTTGCATAGGTAAATAACAGTAATGAAGTATGCTTAGTTACCCACATGAACGGCCACATAGTTTCGTCAGATTCAAGCAGAACAAGTATCGATGGCTTAGACTGTGAAGCACTAGAAGAGGCCGATGCAAGAATGATGCTTAATGTTCGAGATATGGCTGATCACGGAGCACTAAATGCGGTGATTTATTCCTGCGATACGGACGTTCTTGTGCTGTCTATTTCATTCATGCCTGTATTCAGGCAAGCTGGATTGGAAGAGTTGTGGATTTATTTTGCAGCGTCAAAGAACCGACGATACTTAGCCGTTCATGACATTGCCGAATCGTTGGGTGAAGAAAAATGCGCAGCCTTAAGAGGTTTCCACGCCTTTAGTGGGTGTGACACAACGTCTTCTTTTTCAACCAAGTCTAAAAAAAGCGCATGGAAAACGTGACTAGCCTTTGAAGAAGCAACAAGCGCTTTCCGAAGAATATCTGCTCCACTCCCTGATCTCCCTGATGACGTCTTTCATACTTTGGAAAAAATATGGGGTTATTTTGTACACCAGAGATCCTGAAATCCAATCGAAAAACGAGGCCAGGAATATTCTTCTAACAACCAAGAACAAATCAATAGAAAGTTTTCCACCGACAACAGACGCCCTATAGCAACATGCACTACGGTCTACATTCCAAGCCGGCCATGTTTGGGGACAGGCCCTCAAAATCGAACCTATTCTACAATCACCACAGGTAAGTTCAATCAAAAGTGTATGTAAGTCTGCTGAGTATTGCTGATAAAAGCTTTAACACTGCGTTTGCGTTTTATTAAGGGCTGGGGATGGCTTAAGAGCGAAGACACGTGGTCTCCTAGTTGGACAACACAGCCTCCGATTTGGACAGCCTTAAGGGAAGTACTGCTCAAGTGTGGATGCCAAAAAAACTGCTCAACGAAAGCATGTAGTTGCTTTGGAAACGATGTGCCATGTACAATGATGAGCAAAAATTGCCGAGGGAAATGCCATAATGCCAGTTAAAATGAAAGTAAAACTCAAAGGGACACCCTTTTAAATCATGTAAGTAACCTATAACAGAGAAAACATTTATCTTATTTTTTTCTAGTGATGAAGCCACCGCATAGTAGGTAATATTTTGTGATCAATAAAACCAAAACAGTATTAGTAGTAGTCTATTACTTAACAAAAAGTGTATTTTGATTATGTTACAAACACATATCTTTTAAATGTAACGTGGACAACATTTATGTTAAATGCCTTAAAAAAGGAAAAACGCTCACTTCGCAATAGAGCACCGAAGAGAATTTGCAAAAAACAAAAGTACTAAAGACAAAGGTTGTTTTTTTTTTTTTCGTTAAAATTCCCCCACCCCTCCCCCCTAACAAATTTATATTGGTCTCGAAAGTTCAAAAAAATATTGTAGTTGTGTTTGGAACGTAGAAATTAGTCAAAAACAATATAACACATACCTGTACTCTATTTTGTCCATTTCTTATATTTCAAATTTCTTAACGTTTGTTAAAAAATAATAACGGCACTCTTGATCCCGGAACGTATTCTATGTCATTAGAAGTTCAAACAAATATTTCAGTTGTGTTTTGGATGTCCAAATTAGTCGAAAATTATGCAACACCTGCCTAATGTTGGCAATTCCTTATTTTTCAAATTTGTAACGTATGTTCAAAAATAACGGTATTTTTTTTGTCCCGAAACGTACTTATATGCCCTCAGACGTTCAAATAAATATTTCAATTGTGTTCAGGAGGTCGGAATCAGTCGAAAACAACACAACGCACCACACATTTAACTAATTTATTTATTTTCGTGTGTTTTTAACGCTTGTTCAAAAATGGCCGCCATCTTGGATCCTAAGGGACATTTTTGTGTTTCCTCTTTTAGAATTATCAAACAAAGTGCTACCGACAAACCTGCCAAGTGGCGTGGTATAGAAACTATTTGCAGTATGGAAATACGTACCGCACCCACTACTAGGCTGGCTGGGCCCCTAGGCCGGGGCCTTGTAGGCCTAGGCAGAAATCCGGTACTGTAACATAGCTACAAATTCTAGCTTGGTAAAACTCATTTCCAACCTACTGTAGAATGCAGGGGATTCGAGCTCGATGTTTTACATTTGAACTGTTAGGCTTCAAATTACGTCCATTCTAAGATATAAACTACTGTGTACTTTACTGGTATTGTTATTGTTTTAAGGGGTGGAACAGCAAGGTCATCTGTCCCTAAACTATACTCTAAACTCATTACTAAACATTTATATTGATTCTTTTAGGAGCTTTGCGACATCGTGGTCATGTAGCCCCATGCACTTGGGTGTGTGTACAATTTGTCTGATAACCTATGATGTCTATACCAGTGTGTCTGTAATTGAGGTAGAATTTGGGCAGGACCATTTTTTAAGTTAGGTACCATCCCGTCATTTGCCTGGAGAAGTGGCAAACCACGTAAAACCACTTCCAGGATGGCTAAGGTAGTAATCGAACCCACCTCTTCTCAGTTTTGTCGCACAAGGCTGATTGTGAGTGCAACCAGCTAGGAATCGAACCTGGGCCTCCGCGGTTACAGCCAAGATTCCTAACCACCACGCAACGAAGCGAACATTGAGAATTTAGGGTACGGTATTATATTTTGTGTACATCAGTACTTCGCGAGAGTCATGCTAACACAGTGGCCAAGCTGCTTGCCTCTCACCCAGGATGACCGGATTAGATTTCCGGTCAATGCATGTGAGATTTTCGAATTGAAATATCACGTCCTGTGGTTCGGATTCCGCGTATAAAATGTAGGTCCCGTGGCTCATGGTCACGCACAATTACAAGCTTCCATCCTTTGTTTTTTAATAGTGGTTCGCTTTATTTTCCCCACAATATTTTAAGTGTCATGGCCCCCTGGAAATACAGGGTCATTATCTATGTGCGCCCCGATAAATACGGCAACCTAAGCCGGCTGTGACTGGCGCAAATCGGGGGCGCGCGTACGCGGTTCAGCCGGTGGTTGGGCGCTCCGCTGACTCATATCGTTAGTTCACACGTGTTTTGTCATTCATATGGACGTGTATCTGCAAAGCTTGGACGTTAGTGTTGTACGTTTAGTGAGTATTGTGATTACTGTGAGTGTTGGTCATGCCTAGACACCAATTCACATTGCGGGAACGTGTGTATATCCAAAATTCGTATATGAAAAGCAGAAAATCTTGTTCTGAAACGAGACGAAAATTTCGAATCAAGGTTCCAGGAAGACCTATGCCTAATGCCAGTACAATTAGGAGGCTCGCTAAACGATTCAAGGCAACAGGCTCCGTAAATAATAAAAGAGTTGACAGACATTCTTTCATCAGAAGATGTCAGGTGTGTGTTACAAGAGAGGGAGGACATTTTCAGCATCGCCTATGAGCACTGTAAGTACAAATTATTGAACATGTTTGGTAAAAGTGTGATAGTGCGCGCCACCACCAGCTGAACCGGGTACGCGCACCCGCGATCTGCGCCAGTCACAGCCGGCTTAGCTTGCCGTGTTTATCGGGGCGCACATAGATAATGACCCCGTACCTCTTATGTTTTGGCCACTATGAAATACGAGTAGGCCTATTTGTATAATTTTTTGGTTTTTACGTTTTGTCTGACATAAGATGATTGCAATGTTAAGTTAATGTTTTATACGGGGCTCCTAAATACAATTTCTTCCTTTTCATAAAAACAAAACAAATGAAATTACGTTCAACCTACTTAAATGAGATGGCTGGGTCAGTTCCTCGAGATTGGACTCAATCGTTTTTCACTCTTTCCTTCGAAACCGTTGGTTTAATATTCAGAAAATGTGGATTCTTTGTAGATATACGCCTCGTAATCCCAATATCGGCCGAGGAAATAAAAGACTTTCTCAAAATAAGTAAAAACCTGTAGGCCTACTTATAATGTTTTGCATGTCTTGGGTTCAATTATTTTAATCAGAGGCAGTCAGAAACGACAGTGTTGGTTGAGACCTTAACAGAGGTCACCTCAACGTTGGTTGGTTGGTTGGTTCTCAGCTGCGCCCGCGCCGGTCCGCCAGGAATTTGAAAGCAAGCAACTCCGGTTTCATTTCACGCTGAATTAGCCCGGCTGGCAGGACTTGTATAGGCATTATGCATGGACCGAGTATATGATGGACACAAAGGAAGGCAAACAAAGAAACACATGCGACTACCAGACGCATCAAATAAACGACACAGCAAAGCAAAACGTTATAGAGAAATCATTATGGCAAAAATTTTGCACACAGTCAAGGAATTTGTTTAAAGAAATTCATTATGTTCAGATCATTCACGGGCGTGTCTGGCGGTCAGGCACGTCTCCCCGAATAATTATGTCCAAGTGTGGTCGTTAAAATAAAATTCTTAAATATTTTCCTTTGTTTAAATAGCGATTCAGGAACTTTTGAGGGCCACTTTTACAATATAAAACTTATATCTTTGACGAAAGAGGCTTTCAGCTATGCTATCGTATTTTCTACAGTCGCTCAAACAAATAATGAGCATCTATTGATAAATGTGCCTAATTGCAAAACTTATTATTATTATTATTATTAATGTCGTATGGCCACGGGTGCCAGGTGCAAGCTTTGTTATTGTTCCTTGAAGCACTATGAAAGTCAAGGAGGTTAGATAGCTAAGCTCCTTGAACACTATAGCGCTTTCTAGTAGAGAAATAAGGAACTTTGTGTTGGCGGAAACTCCCGAGATTAATTTTGCCATTATGAACACGGCCTACTGAATTCAAATGGGCTCTTTGACATGCCAACATCGTATGACATGCGTGTCGTATTTTTGCCGCCTTTCAAAAATCACTTACCACGGTCAGGAGCGAACCTGCAAGCTTGGGGTTGGTAGACCGACACGTTAACCACACACCCACCGTGGCAAGCTATTTAACAACTTAAAGCATTACATTTAAAAAGTCCCTCTCGGCACACCAGAAGGAGGAGGAAGATTCCACCGGACAAAGAAAAATGTTTCGAATTCGCTGAATTTGCCAATAATTGCTGTACACCTACAAAATTTATATACCTACACATTTAACGTTCCACGTAAGCATGCGTGTTTAGCATCCACAAATATTTTTATCATCGCTTGAAGTAAGAGTATGCCCGCCTCGTGGTGTTAGGATAGCGCACCTGCTTCGCACCCGGAGGCCCCGGGTTCGATTCCCAGCTCCGTCAGGGAATTTAGAAACTAACCTGGGGGCTGGAACGGGGTGCACTCAGCCTCGTGAGGACAATTGAGTAGCTGTCTGACAGTGAGGCAGTGCTCCGGTCATCGAGACCAAGATTAACGGACGAGGCAGGGCTTCCATCCACTCACTCGTCCAAAAATAGTGAAATAGTGAGTGGTTTTATTTCAAAAAAAGTGAAAAAAGGTGAGTTATCGTATGAAAAAGTGAGTAAATAGTGAGTAAATTCATACCATTATTCGCATTTATGGCCGTAGGCCTATATCTGGTTCATAATTTTAACGTTTGCTGATATCTGTAGGCGCAATTAGGGGGGGGGGTCTTGGGTGACTAAGCTCTCCAAAACAAACCATAGCCCCCCAAAAATGTGACAAAACTGTATTGAAATAGACAAAAATTTTATGAATATGTATCTGAAAAACAAATTAGCCCCCCAAAATTGTCAACCAAATTGCGCCTATGTTAATAATCTCTGAGTATTGTTTGTGATTCTTTCGTCGATCGCTGCACGGTACCGGCATTGCACCATGGAAGCCTTTTATGCTTTCTGGCCGCCTGGCTCGCTGCCGGCAATGGTGGCAGAAAAACGAACTACCCATTCATGGGTATATTTTGGGTCATTTCTAACAATCTGATTGTGCATGAGACTATTTTCAACGCAGAATGTGGCTAGTTTTGAAAAAAAAAAGTGAGAATAGTGAGTAATTTTATCAAATAGTGAGAAAAGTGAGGCTGCTTTGAAAATAGTGAATAATAGTAAGAAAAGTGAGTCGCTGGAGCCGCCGAGGGGACCCGGCGCGCTGATCACGCATCACCCCATAATCTGCAGGCTAAATGGCTGGGCAGCGGTCGCTTGGTAGGCCTAGGCCCTTCATGGGCTGTAGTACCAAGGGGTTTGGTTTGGTCTGTTCTTGAAGTAAGGGTGGGTTATATCAAAAATTCTTTCAGACGAAAGTTTTAGGTAAATTTTGGAGGACTATTGACTATTTTAAACGGTTTTGATATTGTGCCTATTAAGGGAGGTATATTTTTTTCTCTCTCAAAATTAAATTTTTCCCACCCCATTGGCCAATGGTTGGTGCTATCAAATAAACATTACTGAGATACGTTTTTGGCCCTTATCCGAAGAATAGAAATGAACTGTGAATGGATTTTTTTTCCACATACGGTACTAAGAAAGTTATAGCGATATTTCAATTTTTCGAAAAAGGGCCCCCATTTCGACTCCCTTGGTCCGATTTTGCCCATTAACGAACTCGAACGAGATTTCAAATGGTTATAGTTTATGAAGAAATTTGAAAGTGATTGTTGCAAAATGACCGATTGCAATAGGTAGCTTTCTCATGAAATCTACTAAAATGAGCTACAGTAAAGTGAACTTAAATTCATAACATTTCGTCCTTTCATTCTGTGTGAAGCTAAATTATAGATTAAACATTTGACAAACGCTCTTAGATTCCAACGTTCGTCGCCAGGAGCCGACCGCGGTGGCATCTGGTAACCAAATTCAGAACTAGTTTGTCTTTGACGGTGGCGTTTGGTAGCAAAAGTTGGAACTACTTGAAATCGAATGTCTGCAGTCGTTACTTGAATTAAAAACAGATAACACACACTAATACAGCCATCACAATTAACACCGGTTATCAGACTGATTCTACACACATCCAAAGTAAACGGGGCTACATGACGGTGTTGTCGCAGCCCCTAAACTGAGGAACCAACCAACCAACACCCAACTACATGGGGCTGATGTCTAAGATGTCCCAAGCCCCTAAAATTAATTAACAACAAAGCATACCTGCTCGAAATGCAGGATATTCATGATCGAGTCTTGAGTGTGGTCTCATTTTCAAGAGTTTAATTTTTCTCTTGTCAGTTCTATCTCCTCACTCCTTCCCCCACCTCTTCCTCCGATGATCTCACAATCCCCCCCGGGGAAAAGGTCTGAATTCATCACCGACGTCAATTCTATTTCCTCGTTGTTGTGAAACTGTCTTCTCTATTCATCCAATCTTGTTGCCTCATCAATTCATAAGTCAATGAATGCTGGAGGGTAGTTAAATCGATTACCTTCCAGAGAGGGTCTCGCCATGTGTTCGCCAAGTCTTCCCCTCACGACACTATGAAACACGACGGAGCATATTTGCCACTCTAGTTCGTGCAAGATGTGAATAAACAATGTAGCCGTGTAAACAAGCTTTATGCAAATGTTAGAGACAACATTTCCCAGACCAGACAAAATAAACCTAGGGATGTCGTAAAATCCCCGCACGATGCATCCGGCTGGAATTTATTTTTCTGTATAAAAAAGTATGAGACCATATTGTAAAATCCTATTTTGTTTTTTTACAACTTCGCAGTTTTATAACCGAGAGAACACTGCCAACAGAACAGGCGCCCATAGAAACGTTTTATTATTCACGTATTATTATACAAATACAAGCAGCGCTTTCTGAAGGCTTTTTCTCTACTGTATCGATCACGAGGTTGAGTGAGGTTTGAGTCAGAGCTAGACCTACAGGAGACTATTATAGTTCTCTCACTTACAAGGTTAACGACCGGCGATTCAAACGTTAGGCAGTACCACGCGACAACGACAATAACCATTGTTCGCTGCTGACCAATAGCTGACGGTACTTGACCAATAGCATTCTTGCCCTATTTCTACACGTGGAGTCTAAAGTCCAGTCCAAGCTGCGGCTCGCTTGTCGGGTCTCCTGTGTTGGGCATTTGCACACTGTTCTGTCCAGTCTCGATGCTTACTCTCAGTGACTATGGTGGAGGATTGACAACGCTGTGCCTCGAGCTGGGAAAGCCCTGGCTCCCCGCAGACATGAAATGTAAACATAGCCGCCAGCTGGATTTCAAAAGCGTGGAAAGTGAGAGAACTATAGAGTACGGACGGTATGTAGTGAGGTCCTCGAGAACGAAATAACTGCACTGATACGAAATATCAGTGAGGATGAACAGCGAGTGTATCAAAACTTCCTACGTTGGCGCAATGTGTGTCTAGAAAATGAAGGACAGCATTTCCAGCAACTACTATAAAATTCAAGTAAGTAATGATGGTTATTAAATACCGACAGTAGTCGGTCATGGGGCCAAGCTCTCTGCTGACTCGGTAGACGCGTGGGTTCGAGCCACACCGTCGGCCGTCCTTGAAATGGTTTTCCGTGGTTTCCCCATTTTCAACTCCAGGCAAATGCTGGGACGGTACCCTCTGACAGGCCACGGCCGCTTCCTTCCACATCCATGCTCAGTTTCATTCACCATCATTCATTTCATCTCTCATTAACTCCTCTCATAAGGTTGGCGTCAGGAAGGGCATTCGGCCGTAAAATCCTTCTGCCACAGAGACTTCGATCGCATCTCATCCCCGAGCCCGTTTGAAAACGGGAATAATAAGAGGTAGACATACATACAATGATGGTTATTAAATACGTTAAAAAGTGTAAATGTGTTAAACCAGTTGATCGCTGTGCTGCTGCTATCGGCAGTGCCTTGCTCGAGACGCTGCTACACACAGTGCTCCTTCCGCCACGCGGCCCCTGCGAGGTTCTTTTCTATAGAGAAGGACCTCACTGTAGTGATGGTTCTCGTGTGTATTTAATTTAATTAAGTTAGCTCAATACATACACTAATAAAATTTTGAATCAGAAAATCTGTAATCGTTTTCCATCACTTCAAGGAAAATATAATATGGGTAGTATCGCATTTCAAGCCCCGAGGCATCTATCCCAATCCTAGACTCAAATCATTAAAAAACAACACACCGATACATACCCCACACCGGCACAGAATATATGCATATTCCACACTCACCAGTACTT
This sequence comes from Meconema thalassinum, assembly GCA_946902985.2. Taxonomy (NCBI): domain Eukaryota; kingdom Metazoa; phylum Arthropoda; class Insecta; order Orthoptera; family Tettigoniidae; genus Meconema; species Meconema thalassinum. Next base: position 284,526,534 of record OX336393.1, on the reverse strand, counting down.
GGGACTGATGATCAAAGCTGGCTGCGTGGCTCAGCGGTAATGTTCTCGCCTGCTGTGGCCAAGGTTGCAGGATCGATTCCTGGCACTGCCAGTTGGCATTTGAGGATGCGCAAATGCGAGGACGTCGTGTCACTAGATTTACTGGCACCTTAAAGATCCCCTTCGGGACAAAATTCTGGCACCCCGGCGTCTGTAAAAGCCTCAGTAGTTAAAAGGTAAGTAAAACCAATAACATTAAATTACTGATGATCAAAGAGTATATCAAATCCTCTTAATTTAATAATAATAATAGTAATAATAACAGCGTAAAACTGTAGCCGAATGCATGCATTTTTTAATAAAAATTCGATAGTTGGTTTCAAAGCAAAACTCGTTGTTTCACACAACCTTAAAATTAATTTATCTCAAAACTAACTTTTTGGACTTAGTGCTTTTTTCGTTGTAAGCCCACGATGTACCGAATACCGCTTCAGTCAAGTGCTAGTTGTACACACATCAAAAAAAGTTTTGCATCACCTCGGTTCCCAGATCTCCGGCATATAGACGTTGACTGTGTATTGAACCCGATGGGGTTATGCTGACTGGAATCGAACATGGTTCTCAGAGACTGTGATCTCAGTATAGAGGTTCCACCAGGAAGCGAACCAGAGATCTGAAGAGGGAGTTTCTTGGTAAAAACCCCTCGAGAGAAATGTATATTTAATCACTGGTGTGATTTTTGATGAAATGGCATTATTTAGAAAAATAATGTAGGAAATAATGAGCAGATTATATCATTATAAGACGATTTGGTGTAAGCTATTGGAGGCTTGAAGCACGGAGAAGGGCAGAGCTGACATTTACTAATTGGCCCAGAATTGTGGGTTGGTCCCAGTGGAGCCACGTCCATCTCAGTCACCCCATTATGTCGTCTGGAGCAGGGGTGAGGCCTGAATAATGACATAGTTATTCCCCGACGGAGAATGGATTTGGAGTAGGGGCGGAGAAATGCCCAGAAAAATCATTGATTACTCGTGATTGGAGTAACGAATCGAGATGAGAGTTGCACACAGGTGAATATTTTGGCAAGAAGATAATTTTAGAGTCTTTTACCTGCGAAATTGGTGCATATTTAATGATGTGCGTAAGGACTGTAAAACGACCATTGTTCGCGGATGGATGTGAAGATGTTGCCGGGGGTTTCCCGTTAGGTAGCGTCCCACGCCATGGAGAAAGGAATTAATATTAATTAATTGGACGAGCGATTCCTTTGCACACAGATAGTTTTGGGACCTGTGAAGAGAGAGGAACACAATGATCATGGTTTGAAGACCTGAATCATGCTGTGAGAGGAGCCAAGATTACGCGGGAAGATGTTGCTCTACTTTCTGTGGAAATCCGATATAAGGGAGTAGACCCCAGGAGGAGCTCTCAGTCCTACTCAGTCTATCTCAGCTATGCTCAGTTGAAACACAGTCGAGACGCAGTCAAGTTCAGTCTACATGCCGCCAAGCGCAGTTACAGCCAGTTACAGTCTTACTCAATTATCAGTTGTAGCACAATGGCAATAAGTTGCAATCAGTATGCAGCAAATATGCAGCAGTACGAGACAGCGTGTAAGCCGCATACAGAAGTCTTCAAATAAGTTACGTGCAGTCTTCGAGTGAAAATTCAGTCAGCTACAGCCAGGTTGAAGCAAGTTCGTCAAGGCAAAACGCATGACGATTCTATTCATCAGGACGCCGAACAAAGACTGGTATGTGTAAAAGAAACAGTAAACATGCTTGTATGAATAATAGTCGTGATACAGGCATAATCAGCAGCACGAACTATGACGTGTTCAGTTACGAAGCACCGTAGAGACTAACGGTAGAACTATTGTATATAATTATTTGTGAAAGTGTTGAACTTTATTAAGCGCAGTGTGTATAGTATTAACTAATCGTATATGTGTAACTACGATAGAATGCGCGAAAGAAACTCTACTAAGTGTTTGGTATTGCCATGAGAGTACCAGATGTTAACGCTCATGTTTGGGAGCCAGCGTATTGATGTAACGCAGGACGCTTACTGTAGGAGTAATGATCGTCATAAAAACTGTTGGAGAGTTCCGAGAGCAGATAACCAGACTTTCAATCAGGAGTTGGGAACGTAAGATGCCGTCGACACCTGCAATTTCGATCTCTGCTAGGGAATTTCAGCATTGAAGTGTGTATAAAGTGACGAGTGTTCAGTGTAATGCATATGTAAAAATATCATTTAAAGTAGTGTTTGATGAAGTGTTTCACATGTTTGGGGAGGGATAACTTCCTGAAAGGTATGCAACGTGTCGTGTTGGTGATAGAAATTATGTGTAATCAAATGTGTGTAAACAAGAGAAATATGTCGCGTTAAACCCATTATGGCGGGCGACATGGAAGAATATGATTGGTCGGAGCCACCTTAGATGCCTATAGAGATGTAAGTACCCCACAAATTATGGTTATGATTATGTAGAAGTATGGACCGCTGCATGTCTGTGATTCCGTAAAGATATTGTGAATTCCTTATAGATGCCAGTAAAAGTCAGTTAGGAGGCTGATCCTCCATGTTTAATCAGTATTGAGTTGATTTTTATAGAGTTGAGATGTTGATTTGCATCATTAAGTGGAGTAATTATTCCCACTATGAATTAAGAATGGCAATCAGTTATGTAAATGCAACGAACGCGATTGTTCGAGTTTAAAACGTATAGCTATGTCGGAAATTTTGGTAATTTATGTGAGAATAATAATAAATGATGATTTTGATCATTTATGTCAATGAGATTTATAATAATAATAATAAAGGATGATTTTGGTCATTTATGTCAGTGAGAAATGATGATAATAATAATAATGGTTATTAAGAGTATGAATGAACACATCAGGAAACAAATAAATGTTGTAAGCGAGAATTATTAACGCTAAATGCAAGACTTATCAATCTAAGCAGGAAGATGTTACAGTGAGATTACATTACAGTAATTATGGAAAGAAATTTTATATCAGAATATTGCAGATATTCAGTAATGATACCAGTAATGAAAGAGCTTTTAGTGAATTGAATTTGCAGCTTAATTGAGAAGCTTATAGAGTAAATGTTAGATTTCTCTTAATATTATAGGTCGGAGTGTCGTAGCATGGAGCATTAGGGGCCAGATAGTCTATTCTACGTATGAATTCTCCTATGTCGTGGACATTGTTGGAGATATTATTTATTCCAGAGTTGTAGTGTTGGACCCTAACTCTGAAGAAAGGATTGAAATGTGTTCCGGACTGGAATCTTGGCAGAGTCGAGGAAACGAGGACACCTCGCAGCTCTATGATTTCCCGAGAACTTATTGATGAGTTATTTACGCTCGTGGCAGCGAAACTCACGGCGACAGTGGTTCTGCGCCTATATTATACTTGAGACATCGGTCAAACCGCCAGGCTCATGCATTGCGAACCCCGAACCTTCATGTTGAATGGACCCATGTGAGGCCATTAATTAATCGTTATCCTCGACGTAGGAATAATTACAAAAGCTCATTCAATACCTGTTGGCATAATAGTCAATTAAGATCCTTTGGGAACATGTGTGTCGGTCAGGACACAGTATTTTGTCTTGTAAATCTTCGCTGCTTAGAGAGGGAGCCTTTCAAACTTTTAGGAAGGTCGAGATAATTGGTGAAACGACCCATTCCACTTTCTATTGTGTAGCGACTTCCTTAACCGAGGGTCGGTGCTAACCACCCGGACCGCTCAGGCAAGTTATAAAGAGGGAAGAGTCTAGACCTTGTTAAAATGACATATAATGCAAGATTGTTATGTTGAGTATTATGGCCATGTGGTTTGTGAACACATGGATAATTATAGTTCATCCTGATGGTTCATTATTTTAGCTATCTGACGAATAGTTACATGATATATTTGTACTGTCACTGGAGCCAAGTCATGTAGTTGGTGACTAGATGCCAATCGCCATGAGCGCGAGGTAGGCTATCGTACAATCCGACATAAGCTATAACGTAACGTTTTATCTAGGAATCACAGACAGCATGCGGTGAAACCATATAATTGGAGGATGTGTAGGGGGTAGCTTACATAATTATGGAGTTGCACGTTGATTTTGGTGCAACGTCCAAATAGGTAAATGCATGCAAAGCATTTCATTGGTGAGAAGAAAAATATCAAAACACGCACGGCACACATAATTGTTTAACATAAAGAGGTTTAAGGAATAATCCTTGTTGTAATATTAAAGAAGTCACATTGTATGACTGTTATGTTAATGTACAGTTTGTTTTGAAGTCGTAGGTGCATCAGCGCACTAGTATATCCTTGTGAAGTTCACAGAAGGGTAAAGCCTTATGGCTAGGTATGACTTTGTTGTGATTTTATATTTGTTTACTTGTGGATTGCGGAAGTAAAAATTTTGTTTGCTTTATTTTATGCTTTTTGGGTATTGTTTTGTGTTTGAAGCCATGATTTATTTTACTGGATTAAAGTTTTAGAATAGAGTTGTGCCTTATCATTGTAGAGTTGATACCTTTTGGCCTCAAATCCAAAATATGCACTGCTTAATTGGGGTTACCGTACACGCCTGAGAGCTGATGCTAGTTGGAGGCAGATGCATATTATCCACCGAGATTACTCACATGGGTACATGGGAATTGATGCCCTATACTGTGATTTGAGCTAAAGGTACGACTAAAGTCGGTCAGATTTAATGCACACAACTCTATTAAAGTAAGAACTAACGAAGTAGGGTGTGACCGCTCCTAATCCATAGCTAAGTTCCGATACGTATATATAAATTTTGATAGATACTAATACCACCCTTTGATCTCATTTATCATGGCGCCCAGAATACGTGGAGCTTATGGGATTTAGGGAAAACCCATAGATTTTTTATGGTATTTCATGGGGAAAACCATAGTAATTGTTTTGCCTCAAACTGTGTTTGAGTGATTTTTGAATTCAGTAGGCTTTTGAGGTAACGCAGAATCTCTCTATTGAGAAGAGAATGGCCTAAGGGTACTAGCGTTACATACCCAATCCACAATCTACTAAAATATTATCAGGTTTTGTACGACTTCACAATATGTGTGCAGTGTTTGATGTTTCTCTTCGAAACGTATCCACATATTTTTCCAGGAAGCCTGCCTGCATATTTAAGTGTGTTATTGGAAAATGTCAGGTACGCAGGAGATCTTGCAAGTTATTGCAGGACTGAAACAGCATTTTGATGCTGCTCACGAGCAGAGTAAACTGGAAACCAAGGCGTTCCAGGATAGTATAAACACTCGGTTAGATGAGAACCAGAGAGAGTTAAATAACAGGTTAGATGCCAATCAGGAGGCAATTAATGCAAATCAGGTTGCAATGGATAATAACCAGATTGAATTAAACAACCGTTTAGATGCAAATAAAGCTGAATTGAGTAGTCGTTTAGATGCAAATCAGGTTGCAATGGATAATAACCAGATTGAATTAAACAATAAGTTAGGTCAAATGCAAGAAGTTATTAAGACCGAAGTAACAGATACTGTTGTAAGCATTGTATCGGAAATGCAGGTAAATACTGATAAACGTTTCGAGGCTATAGAAGCCAAACTTGAGGGTAATTTGCAAGCGTGTAGGCATGCTCAGGAGCAAACCAACAGTAAATTAGAGGCGTTGTCTAACGATATTAAGGATATTCAGATCCAAAATGAGGCGAATCTCGAACGCCAAGCGAAACAGTTCGCAGAGTTTACGAAAACAGTAGACCAGAGATTAGAGGAGAACGACTCCAAATGGGACCAGAAATTGAAAAGCTACGCTAGAGCAATTAACGGTGACCTCAAGAAACAGGACCAGAATATATTAGGTCAATGCCAGGAAATAGGCGAAATTAAGGCTATCGCTCATGAAAGTAAGGAGCTGGTAGGCAACGTGAAAAGTCAGATGGGTCAAGTTCATAAAGAACTGGACCAAGTGCAAAGCGACATTGTCATAGTCAATAAAAGGCAAGAGGAAAATAAGGGCGAGATCACCAAGGTCCGGAATGAATTGTCTAAAGTCAATGGACACATTCAAGATGAAATTAAAGGTCTGAGAGAAGAACTCGAAATAAGAGAAGGCCAGAAAACAGAGGCAAGCGACAAGACCCTTGCTCAAATTAAAGAGGACGTAGAGGATGAAATATCCCATATCAAACAAAGTCTGAAAGAAGACAAGGTGAAAATTTTTCAAGTAGCCGAGGAAAACCGAGATAGGCTTACGAGAATAGAAAAAGAAGTCATTACTCGCCTAGAAAGAGCAGAAATGCGCCATAACCAAATGGAGACTAGGATAATAGCACAGGAGGAGACACTTCTGAAAGATCCCAAGTCAAGTGAAGGCAGCATAGAGGATATGAGAAAAACAAGGTGGGCAGACCTAGAAACCCAACCTATAAGCAGGAATGCTGCAGGCGCAGGAGAAAGTCCTTACATGACGCCAGGTGTACCAATTGCGGCATCGACGCCATATGAAAACGCGATGCACACCCAGGTGATAAACGTCATTAGGGCAAGCGAAGAAAAACCTAGGAAATTTTCAGGTAGTCACTGTAGTATGACACCAAAATATTGGTTAAAGGAAGTGACTGAATATCTCAATGATGCACGAATACCGCAGGAGCGTAGGCTACGTGCTATAGAGAAGTTAACAGAGGGGGAGTGCGCATTATGGTTTCGCAGCTTCCGTTACACTTTTGATACTGTTGAGGAATTCCGCGAGGCATTCTTGAAGAGATATTGGGACGCCGCGACTCAGCAGAATTTACGGCTGGATTTGTATGCCAAAAAGTACAGCACGAACAACCCGACGAAGTACGCAGAATTCTTCATATCGCAGATGTGTCGTTTTAAAGAGCTGGATCAAAAACCTAGTGAACTGGAGCTATGCATTGCTATCGCCAAACAGCTTCCATACGAGATCCAAAGGCTACTAATCTCGGCTAATGCGAAAACGGCTATGGAAATGGAGACAGTTCTAAGGCAACTGGACCTCACCACAGCAAATACTATGCGTCAGAGTCGAACCGTGGAACAAGTCCACGTGACCAACACACAGACTGACCAACAGCAAGCTCCAAGGAACAACAAGGCCACGAGCACAGAAACTTTAGATTCCTATGGACGGCAATGGGAACAGGAACCCAGAAAATGGCAGTCAAGGTACAAAGGAAATGCTAATAAAGCAGGAAGAGGTCGAAGTTCGTGGAATAAACACAATAACAGGGGCAAACCGTACCATAACAATGGAGGTAATAATGGCCAGGAAGGCAATAATAGAAATTGGAGACCCCAAGAGAGAAGAAATAACTTCGATGACGAGGCAGAAGAGCGATATCATGCTTCTTTGCGATACCTCGAAGAAAGGGGAGATGAGCCCCAGAAATCACAAGTCCGCTGGCAAGAAGTCATGCAGAACAGGACATCGCCAGACAGATATGGAGATGGAGCTAAGAGTTTGGAACTACAGCGCAGCGAACAGGAGAGAAGGAACTCCAAAGGGGCGGGCGCTGAAGAAAAAAAAAACGCCAAAATTAGAAGAGCTCGAGACTGATGGATGGAAGTCTATTAACATCATCAATTGGATAGCCAAACCAGAAGAATTGATTGAGGATACAGGAGGACCACAGGTCATGGTCAAGAGAGAATTGCCTATTATAATTGTGAGAGTGGCAGGATTAAAAGTCAGAAGTCTGTTAGATACGGGATCAACAGTGAGCCTGATGACACAAGCTCTATATAATGAAATAGCCCGGAGAGAGAACATTTTGAAGATACCGATCTCCAGTGTCAAAATTAAAGGGGTAATTCCAGACAGAACAATGATATGTAAATACCAGGTATTCCTAGATTTACAGATAGGAGGCTCTATTTTCTCACAGAGTTTTCTGTTAGTAAACAAACTACCTTATAACCTACTTATTGGGGCAGAGCTTATAAGGGAATACAGAGTGATAATTGACCTAGCACAGGACAGGGTTATGTTCCATGTGAATGAAGAAGCTGAAGGCTTAGAGGTCGCACTCAATGAAATTGAACCAGGATCCAGTGAACAAGTATGGCATACATACAGAGATGTGGCTGATGAAGAAGTGTTAGCTATTGAGCAGTTAGAAGCGGAGCTCAAAACACTAGCCACAGACTTGGAAAAAGATCTGGAACCCAAATTGGAAGAATACATTTCGGAAAAGCTAGAAGAAGCGAAAATTGGGCTAAAAGAGAAGGAAAATTTAAAGCAGTTATTGCTGGAACAGAAGGAAGTCTTTGATTCGAGACCTGGTCGGATAAAGAACTTCACTTATGCTTTTCAAGTCAGTGATTGGACACCATTTAGGCAGAAACCCTACCCTATAGCTGAAAAGCATTATGCTAAAGTGAAAGAGGCAATTCAGGAGATGTTGGAGGCCGGCGTTATTGAGAAAACACCTACGCCTTATGTAAGTCCATTGGTAATTGTACCAAAGTCAGACGGATCTGTCAGAGTCTGCTTGGACCTGAGACGCTTAAATTTGAGAGTTATTCCGGAATTTGACCAAGTGCCACCTATTAAAGAGATCCTCAGGAAGTTTAGAGGGAAAACTATATTCTCAAATTTGGATATCACATCCAGTTTCCACCATCTTGAATTAGAGAAGAAAACTAGTCTGTTGACAGGATTTATGTTTGATCAACATACATTCACATTTTTAAGGCTACCTTTTGGGTTGAAAACAGCTGGTTCAGCCCTGATAAGAGCGTTAGATCGCAATCTATCAGATGAGGTTAAAGAGAGTACCATCAGATATGTAGACGACATTCTACTCACATCAGAATCTCTGGAGGAGCACATGAGAGACCTGAAGAAGTTGCTAGATGACCTTCGAGAGGCTAACTTTAAGGTCAATATCAAGAAATCGCACTTCTGTCAGAGGGAAGTTAAATTCCTAGGGCATGTTATTGATGCAAATGGAGTGAAGCCTAATCCAGATAAATTGGAGGTAATTCGAAATTTCCCTCGACCCACGAAAGTTAAGCATGTCCGACAGTATTTGGGAGTAATTGGATTCTTTTCGAACCACTGCCCAAACTATACTGCGACAGTAGCACCACTGCAGGACCTATTGAAGAAAGGCGGCAGATGGAATTGGACGGAGCAATGTCAGGAAGCATTCGTGAGGTCAAAACAAATGCTTTTGGAATATGTGAAACTGGGATACCCAGATTATACCCAGAAGTTCATCATACAGACGGATGCATCACTTATTGGGATTGGAGCGATGCTATTCCAGGAAAATGTTGACCAGCCTGAGAAGAAAGTTTTTATCGCCTTTATAAGCAGAAGACTGAGAGCCCATGAGAAAAATTACACGATCACAGAGATAGAATTGCTCGCAATTTTGTACGCGTTGCAATCGTGGCACAAACTCGTGTACGGCTTCCGAATAGTTCTGAGAACAGACCATAAAGCTTTAACATTTTTGTTAAAGACAGATTTGTCTAGTCAGAGATTGACAAGATGGTCCCTGTATATCCAGCAATTTAATGTGGAAATAGAATACTGTCCAGGGAAAGAGAATGTAATACCGGACATATTAAGTCGTTACCCTAGAGAAGAAGAAGTACTAGCGGTCCAGATTGAGAATCGAGATCAGAAGACGTTGGATGACTTAAGGAACATTACCAACCTACAACGCGAAGACCCATGGTTGAAGATGATAATCGATTACTTCGAGGGACGCTTAGCAAGGGGAACTGCGATATACAGAGAGGCGGAGGCATTGGCAACAGATTATGTATGGTATAATCAGATATTACATAAGTGGGACGATGTGGATCACACACGTCAAAGGATTGTAATTCCTGCATCTTTGCAGAGGAGATTAGTATGGCTAGCCCACAGAGCATTTGGACATCCTGGAATAGATAAAATTTGTGCTCTGTTGAAGGAAGCATTTACTTGGCCAAAATTGAGAGAAACGGTGAGAAATGCTATTAGAACATGTGATCTTTGCCAAAGGGTAAAGCCGAATCCCTTTTTAATGAGGCAACGACCTATCCCGTTGTTACCAGAGAAGCCAAGGCAGCTATTGAGTATCGACAACTTTGGACCATTGCCTAGAGCACGTAGAGGCAATAGACACATTTTTGTAGCCATGGATGTATTTTCGAAAATGGTGGTGTTGTGCCCCATTCAAAAGACAAGTTCAAAACAGGTCTTGAAGCGCCTGAAAGAGAGAGTTATTCCGATTCTTGGGAAGCCGGATAACATTCTCTCGGACCACGGAAGTTGCTTTACTAGTGCAGAATTTCGTCGAGAATTGGAAACTCTAGGAATTAGGCAGATTTTATCTACCATTCGCCATCCTGAGGCAAGTCCCGTTGAAAGAGTAATGAGAGAGATCCAGAAATACATGAAGATCTACTGTTCTGAAGCGAATTGGCGTTGGATTGAATTTCTAGAAGTCATTGAATACTGTATAAATAATACTGTGCATGAGGCGACAGGTCAGGTTCCCGTTACTCTACATCTGGATCAGAGACCAGAGAGACCGTGGAATGGTGTTATTCCATTACCAGTAGACGCACAGCCCGGTAGAGAATTGAGGATCCAACGAACCTTTGAATATCTCAAAGCACAGGCGGAGAGACGTCAGAGAAGGAATCGTGCGAAGAGGTATCATAAACCGCTTCTCGTGGGACAGAAAGTTTTAATTAAGAAACCCGCCAGTTCAGATCCAGAGGCACGGAAGTATAAAAAGTTTAATTTTTCTTACCACGGCCCGTTCGAGGTGATAAGAGACCTCCAGAACAATGCATACAGGTTAAGGCATTTAGAGAATGGAAACGAGGTCGTTATGAACATAGCCAACTTAAAAGTTTATTACTCGCCAGAAGAATTCGACGAACCAGAAGAAGAATTAGTAACACACACCCAACTCAACGTGGAGAGCGGAGGCAGCCAAGCAGGCAGACCTGAATGTTGGAACGGCGAGACGGGACGAGAAGCAGACAGTTTACCCAGTGTAAGCGGAGAGCAGAAAGAATGCCAGTGTTTGCGAGAATTCTATGAAGAAATGGTCAGAGTGGCTAGAGAGGTTGAGGCTGTAAACGCGACCCTTCGCAGGGAGAATAGACAGCTTAGAAACAAGGCCGAGTGTGGAAGGGGGAACACTACTAACCCACTCGCAGCCAGACAAGGTGAAGGACCCCAGATGTAAACACAGACGGTGGTCGACAGTCAGCTGGTTACTTATATAAGCCACTTGCATTGGACTTTTATAAGTTTTGCAAGGGGAACATGAACCCGATGGGGTTATGCTGACTGGAATCGAACATGGTTCTCAGAGACTGTGATCTCAGTATAGAGGTTCCACCAGGAAGCGAACCAGAGATCTGAAGAGGGAGTTTCTTGGTAAAAACCCCTCGAGAGAAATGTATATTTAATCACTGGTGTGATTTTTGATGAAATGGCATTATTTAGAAAAATAATGTAGGAAATAATGAGCAGATTATATCATTATAAGACGATTTGGTGTAAGCTATTGGAGGCTTGAAGCACGGAGAAGGGCAGAGCTGACATTTACTAATTGGCCCAGAATTGTGGGTTGGTCCCAGTGGAGCCACGTCCATCTCAGTCACCCCATTATGTCGTCTGGAGCAGGGGTGAGGCCTGAATAATGACATAGTTATTCCCCGACGGAGAATGGATTTGGAGTAGGGGCGGAGAAATGCCCAGAAAAATCATTGATTACTCGTGATTGGAGTAACGAATCGAGATGAGAGTTGCACACAGGTGAATATTTTGGCAAGAAGATAATTTTAGAGTCTTTTACCTGCGAAATTGGTGCATATTTAATGATGTGCGTAAGGACTGTAAAACGACCATTGTTCGCGGATGGATGTGAAGATGTTGCCGGGGGTTTCCCGTTAGGTAGCGTCCCACGCCATGGAGAAAGGAATTAATATTAATTAATTGGACGAGCGATTCCTTTGCACACAGATAGTTTTGGGACCTGTGAAGAGAGAGGAACACAATGATCATGGTTTGAAGACCTGAATCATGCTGTGAGAGGAGCCAAGATTACGCGGGAAGATGTTGCTCTACTTTCTGTGGAAATCCGATATAAGGGAGTAGACCCCAGGAGGAGCTCTCAGTCCTACTCAGTCTATCTCAGCTATGCTCAGTTGAAACACAGTCGAGACGCAGTCAAGTTCAGTCTACATGCCGCCAAGCGCAGTTACAGCCAGTTACAGTCTTACTCAATTATCAGTTGTAGCACAATGGCAATAAGTTGCAATCAGTATGCAGCAAATATGCAGCAGTACGAGACAGCGTGTAAGCCGCATACAGAAGTCTTCAAATAAGTTACGTGCAGTCTTCGAGTGAAAATTCAGTCAGCTACAGCCAGGTTGAAGCAAGTTCGTCAAGGCAAAACGCATGACGATTCTATTCATCAGGACGCCGAACAAAGACTGGTATGTGTAAAAGAAACAGTAAACATGCTTGTATGAATAATAGTCGTGATACAGGCATAATCAGCAGCACGAACTATGACGTGTTCAGTTACGAAGCACCGTAGAGACTAACGGTAGAACTATTGTATATAATTATTTGTGAAAGTGTTGAACTTTATTAAGCGCAGTGTGTATAGTATTAACTAATCGTATATGTGTAACTACGATAGAATGCGCGAAAGAAACTCTACTAAGTGTTTGGTATTGCCATGAGAGTACCAGATGTTAACGCTCATGTTTGGGAGCCAGCGTATTGATGTAACGCAGGACGCTTACTGTAGGAGTAATGATCGTCATAAAAACTGTTGGAGAGTTCCGAGAGCAGATAACCAGACTTTCAATCAGGAGTTGGGAACGTAAGATGCCGTCGACACCTGCAATTTCGATCTCTGCCAGGGAATTTCAGCATTGAAGTGTGTATAAAGTGACGAGTGTTCAGTGTAATGCATATGTAAAAATATCATTTAAAGTAGTGTTTGATGAAGTGTTTCACATGTTTGGGGAGGGATAACTTCCTGAAAGGTATGCAACGTGTCGTGTTGGTGATAGAAATTATGTGTAATCAAATGTGTGTAAACAAGAGAAATATGTCGCGTTAAACCCATTATGGCGGGCGACATGGAAGAATATGATTGGTCGGAGCCACCTTAGATGCCTATAGAGATGTAAGTACCCCACAAATTATGGTTATGATTATGTAGAAGTATGGACAGCTGCATGTCTGTGATTCCGTAAAGATATTGTGAATTCCTTATAGATGCCAGTAAAAGTCAGTTAGGAGGCTGATCCTCCATGTTTAATCAGTATTGAGTTGATTTTTATAGAGTTGAGATGTTGATTTGCATCATTAAGTGGAGTAATTATTCCCACTATGAATTAAGAATGGCAATCAGTTATGTAAATGCAACGAACGCGATTGTTCGAGTTTAAAACGTATAGCTATGTCGGAAATTTTGGTAATTTATGTGAGAATAATAATAAATGATGATTTTGATCATTTATGTCAATGAGATTTATAATAATAATAATAAAGGATGATTTTGGTCATTTATGTCAGTGAGAAATGATGATAATAATAATAATGGTTATTAAGAGTATGAATGAACACATCAGGAAACAAATAAATGTTGTAAGCGAGAATTATTAACGCTAAATGCAAGACTTATCAATCTAAGCAGGAAGATGTTACAGTGAGATTACCTTTCAGTAATTATGGAAAGAAGTTTTATATCAGAATATTGCATATATTCAGTAATGATACCAGTAATGAAAGAGCTTTTAGTGAATTGAATTTGCAGCTTAATTGAGAAGCTTATAGAGTAAATGTTAGATTTCTCTTAATATTATAGGTCGGAGTGTCGTAGCATGGAGCATTAGGGGCCAGATAGTCTATTCTACGTATGAATTCTCCTATGTCGTGGACATTGTTGGAGATATTATTTATTCCAGAGTTGTAGTGTTGGACCCTAACTCTGAAGAAAGGATTGAAATGTGTTCCGGATTGGATTCTTGATAGAGTCGAGGAAACAAGGACACCTCGCAGCTCTATGATTTCCCGAGAACTTATTGATGAGTTATTTACGCTCGTTGGCAGCGAAACTCATGGCGACAGTGGTTTTGTGCGCCTATATTGTACTTGAGACATCGGTCAACCCAGCCAGGCTCATGCATTGCGAACCCCGAACCTTCATGTTGAATGGACCCATGTGAGGTCATTAATTAATCGTTATCCTCGACGTAGGAATAATTACAAAAGCTCATTCAATACCTGTTGGCATAATAGTCAATTAAGATCCTTTGGGAACATGTGTGTCGGTCAGGACACAGTATTTTGTCTTGTAAATCTTCGCTGCTTAGAGAGGGAGCCTTTCAAACTTTTAGGAAGGTCGAGATAATTGGTGAAACGAGCCATTCCACTTTCTATTGTGTAGCGACTTCCTTAACCGAGGGTCGGTGCTAACCACCCGGACCGCTCAGGCAAGTTATAAAGAGGGAAGAGTCTAGACCTTGTTAAAATGACATATAATGCAAGATTGTTATGTTGAGTATTATGGCCATGTGGTTTGTGAACACATGGATAATTATAGTTCATCCTGATGGTTCATTATTTTAGCTATCTGACGAATAGTTACATGATATATTTGTACTGTCACTGGAGCCAAGTCATGTAGTTGGTGACTAGATACCAATCGCCATGAGCGCGAGGTAGGCTATCGTACAATCCGACATAAGCTATAACGTAACGTTTTATCTAGGAATCACAGACAGCATGCGGTGAAACCATATAATTGGAGGATGTGTAGGGGGTAGCTTACATAATTATGGAGTTGCACGTTGATTTTGGTGCAACGTCCAAATAGGTAAATGCATGCAAAGCATTTCATTGGTGAGAAGAAAAATATCAAAACACGCACGGCACACATAATTGTTTAACATAAAGAGGTTTAAGGAATAATCCTTGTTGTAATATTAAAGAAGTCACATTGTATGACTGTTATGTTAATGTACAGTTTGTTTTGAAGTCGGAGGTGCATCAGCACACTAGTATATCCTTGTGAAGTTCACAGAAGGGTAAAGCCTTATGGCTAGGTATGACTTTGTTGTGATTTTATATTTGTTTACTTGTGGATTGCGGAAGTAAAAATTTTGTTTGCTTTATTTTATGCTTTTTGGGTATTGTTTTGTGTTTGAAGCCATGATTTATTTTACTGGATTAAAGTTTTAGAATAGAGTTGTGCCTTATCATTGTAGAGTTGATACCTTTTGGCCTCAAATCCAAAATATGCACTGCTTAATTGGGGTTACCGTACACGCCTGAGAGCTGATGCTAGTTGGAGGCAGATGCATATTATCCACCGAGATTACTCACATGGGTACAGTATATTGTATCCAAGATACAGTCCCTTTGACTGTTCATAGATGTCACTAAAACTGCTCAAAGATGTAAACAACCATGCATGAGCAGGGCCTATTAGACGGAGGGGGTACGACAGCCGATCAGTTCCAGTCATTCCACCAGGACGAAGGTACGCTGCTCATGTTGTCTGTAGTTCTACCATGCCTAGAAGGTCAATACCGCAGTTCGATCGCGTCCGCATTGTTACTTTGTGTCAAGAAGGGCTCTCAACAAGGGAAGTTTCCAGGCGTCTCAGAGTGAACCAAAGCGATGTTGTTCGGACATGGAGGAGGTACAGAGATACAGGAACTGTCGATGACAGGCCTCGCTCAGGCCGCCCAAGGGCTACTACTGTAGTGGATGACCGCTACTTACGGATTGCCGCTCGGAGGAACCCTGACAGCAATGCCACCATGTTGAATAATGCGTTTCGTTCAGCCACAGGACGTCGTGTTTCAACTCAAACTGTGCGCAATAGGCTGCATGATGCGCAACTTCACTCCCGACGTCCATGGCGAGGTCCAGCTTTGCAACCCCGACACCATGCAGCGCGGTACAGATGGGCCCAACAACATGCTGAATGGACCCCACGGAATTGGCATCACGTTCTCTTCACCGATGAGTGTCGCATATGCCTTCAACCAGACAATCGTCGGAGACGTGTTTGGAGGCACCCTGGTCAGGCTGAACGTCTTAGACACACTGTCCAGCGAGTGCAGCAAGGTGGTGGTTCCCTGATGTTTTGGGGTGGCATTATGTGGGGCCGACGTACGCCACTGGTGGTCATGGAAGGCTCCGAAACGGCTTTACGATACCTGAATGACATCCTCCGACCCATAGTGCAACCATATCGGCAGAATATTGGAGAGGCATTTGTCTTCATGGACGACAATTCTCGACCTCATCGTGCACATCTTGTGAATGCGTTCCTCCAAGATAACGACATCGCTCGACTACAGTGGCCAGCATGTTCGCCAGACATGAACCCTATCGAACATGCCTGGGATATGTTGAAAAGGGCTGTTTATGGACGTCTTGACCCACCAACCACTCTGAGAGATTTACGCCGAATTGTCGTTGAGGAGTGGGACAATTTGGACCAACAGTGTCTTGATGAACTTGTGGATAGTATGCCACGGCGAATACAGGCATGCATCAATGCAAGAGGACGTGCTACTGGGTATTAGAGGTAGTGGTGTGTACTGCAATCTGGACCACAAATGCTGAAAGTCTAGCTGTATGATGGTACAACATGCAATGTGTGGGTCTCATGAGCAATAAAACGAGCTGAAATGTTGTTTGTGTTGATCTCTATTCCCTTTGTATTTAACGGTTCCGGAACTCTTGGAACCGAGGTGATGCAAAACTTTTTTTGATGTGTGTATTTGACATCGATGCTCTTTCTCTATGTCTAGATCAGTAGAAGTCTGCGGACCACTCAGCCTGAAATTGAATCATGTACGGCCCACCCCCATCCCCTATCTGTTGTAATTCATTCAGCGCCTTGCCCATAACAAAGTTCAAAGGTGATTAAGTAAAACAGTTTAGAACACATTGTTTATTATTAGTATTAATTAGTACAGCTTAGTTACAAAATCAAAATATCAGTAATAGTGTCGGAGATATAGAATGCCGGTGAAATATTTCGCATAGCCGCCATTTTAAGGTTATGTAGACAATTGAACTAAATTAGATGCCTGTGCATGACAATGTGTATAAACATTTGCTGTACCAAGTTTTATTGCGTTTGGACGGTTAAATCGCAAGAAAAGTCTATTTAAAAGTATAAATTTGGGTTGGCCGCCATGTTCGTTTTGTAGTTAACAGTTTTTTGAAAAGTCTCATAAGTGACCTCTTAGTAGTGCCCTTTATCACCGTTTAAAATTATAGGGTGATATCAGTAATAGTTTCGAAGATATAGAATGCCGGTGAAATATTTTGCACAGCCGCCATCTTGAGACTATGTAAACAATTGAACTAAATTAGATGACAATGCATTACAATGTGCATAGCCATTTGCTATTCCACGTTTCATTGCGTTTGGATGGTTAAATCGCGAGAAAAGTCTACTTCAAAGGTTCAAATTCGCTTGGCCGCCATGTTCGTTTTGTAGTTAACAGGTTTTTTAAGGTCTCATAGGTGAACTTCTAGTAGTGCCCTTTATCACCGTACAAGATTTCAGGGTGATATCAGTAATAGATTCGGAGATATAGAATGCTGGTGAAATATATCGCACAGCCGCCATGTTGGATTGGTGAAACGTAATGAAATTTTAAGGACACGGTCAGGGTCGGCCGAAATAGTACTATGACCTTACCGAGTTTCATTGAAATCGCCACAGCTGTTTAGAATTTATTAGGGGGGACACACACACAGACACATATACGCACACACATACACACACACACACACAGACCCATATACGCGCACACATACACACACACACGCGCGCGGACAAAAGGTGATCTCATAAGCCTATTTATTCATAAAATGAAAGTAGGTTAATAACCTAATAACGTTTAAGATCCCCTTCGGGGCAAAATTCTGGCACCCCGGCGTCTCTAAAAGCCTCAGTAGTGAAAAGGGAAGTAAAACCAGTAACATTATTATTATTAGGCCCGTTTTTTTTCTTTCTTCTTTCTTTATTTCTTTCTTTCCTTCTTTCTTTCCAGTCTGATTCCCGGACCCAAACCAAATGGCCACATCCACCCGTCCTCGACAGGTCTAATCGTTTGCCAAAGCTATAATCAGGATATTATCTTGTTTAGAGATGTGATCTTCCTTCAGCCCGGTTCAGAAGGAAATTCTAGGCGAAGACTGGATCTGAACTCTGAAGCCATGACCTTGCTCAGCTCAGCAACACTGATCGGCCACTGAACCGTGAAAGCAAGGTATTATACTTGAAGCGCTGCATGCACACTATAATTGGTTTAAATAAAGTGCACGCGATTCGCTGTGATATGCAGATGTATTGTGGTAATAGCGACAGCTGAGTCATCGGTTGGACGGCATCACAAAGACGCGCATTCAGATTAGCTCTAATCGGAAACCATTCAGTCAACTTGACATTGCCGCTGAGCACACATCGTTAGGGGAGTACAACACAGCCGCCTTCTTTAGGCTACAGACCCCTACCCAATACCAAAGATCCAGCACTGTTTATCTATATACACGAGTATGTCATACTCGTCGTTGTTATTAGGTAGATTCCAATAGAAAGCTACCAACTGCAAAGGGTACCATGTTGCGATTTCCGGAAAATTTCGACATATTTTCGCGTTTCTCTTCCCCCAGATTCCAAAACCACCGTCAGTTCAAAAGTTTATAATCTCACTTTCTTGTGGACACGATAACTACCGTCATCACTTTCAAACGTATAAATAAAATATAACCATTTAACATCTCGGTCGAGTTCGTTAATGGGCAAAATCGGACCAAGGGGGTGAAAATGGGGGGAGGGTGGCCTTTACGAAAAAGTGAAATATCGCTATAGCTTTCTTAGTACAGTATGTGAAAAATTGAATGCATTCCAAAGTTCATGCCGTACTATTTTTTGGATAAGGACCAAAACTTTCAGTAAATCTTTTTGATAGCACCAACCATTGACCAAAGGAATAATGGAGTTTTGAGAGGAAAACAAATCATACCTCCCTCAATAGGCACAATATCAAAACCGTTCAAAAAGGTCCTCTAAAAATTACCTAAAACTATTACCTGAAATGATTTTTGATACACCCACCCTTACGCCGAGACATGAGCAAAACGTTTTCGGAATTATAAGAAGATGGGGCTTGCGAAACATCTGGAACTTTTGTAGATATACAAACATGTCTATACTTTTTTGGTATACTCTCCGTCGGAGTGGTCACTGCTGAAACTATGCACTCCTTCACTACCTCAATACTTGAAACTACCATGCCATCCTTAATAAGTTTGTAAGATACGGTACTGAAAAAAGACACTTCAGTTGGGAGCTTGTTTACGGCAATGCTAGATGAAAAACATTTCTGTTGACGCTTGAGCTGCTACCTTGCGTCTGATGCTGTGGGATACTCTACAGCGAACAATTTGCTTTTCTGTGCCCCGATAAAGAATCATGACACAACATACACATCACTCCTGAAATGTCGTCATTATTCGCCACAAAGAATTCTCTTTCCCAGTTATGTTGAAAAAGAATATTGTTTCTTCTTACTTTTTGGCTGACTACATAGACAAAAATATTAGGCTAGTTGTAAGTAAACATCAGGCTTGCTAACAAAGTAGTGGAACAAGTCACCAGTTTCCCTTACCTCGGAAGTTTAATCACAAATAATGATAACCGCTGCAGCAAAGAGATAAGAAGAAGAAGAATAGCGCTTGCCAAACAACCATTCAGCAACAAAAGAACTCTTCTAGATATTGAGATTAGGAAAAATTTTGTGATGTCATTTGTGTGGAGCTTACTCTTATATGGATGTGAATCTTGGACAATTCGAGAACAGGACAGGAAACGGCTTGAAGCATTTCAGATGTGGGTCTGGAGGCGAATGTTATAGGTCAGTGGGACTGAAAAAAGAACAAACGAAAGTATACTGCGAGAAATCCAGGGGAAGAAACAGCTGATGGTAACAGTACATAGAAGAATAGCTAAATTCATTGGACATACCATGCGTCATAATACCTTTCTAACCAATCTACTAGAAGGAAAGGTCTTAGGAAAGAAGGGACGAGGTCGACTAGGAAGCAATTCCTACTAGTATTGATGCAAAACGGAGGATGTGGTTCCTACTGTGAGATGAAAAGACAAGCTGAAGACAGAAAATGGTTGAATCGACAAGGCATTGTCTTTTGACATTGATTGATTGACATAGCCTACAGATATGAATGCTGTATATTTCTAATTTGTAACGTATCTAATAAGATGATGATGATAATTCTTGTTTTAAGGGGCCTAACGTCGAGGTTATCGGCCCCTATATCTAATAAGATCTGATAACACTATTCACATTATTAATTTTGTGTATCGAGCATGCCTTAACGTAAGTTAACTGACCACACTAATCCTCACATTACCAACAACAAACTCAATTGAGGTTTCAAATTATCATTATAGAACTAAACGTGAGAAAAAGAAATGATGGCATGAGTTGCAACGAGCCTCTCTTTCCTTTTCATATGTCTCTCTCTCAGAAGTGTTGGAATATCTAGGGATTCACCACTCG
This sequence comes from Meconema thalassinum, assembly GCA_946902985.2. NCBI lineage: Eukaryota > Metazoa > Arthropoda > Insecta > Orthoptera > Tettigoniidae > Meconema > Meconema thalassinum. The sequence continues at coordinate 284,505,917 of OX336393.1, read as the reverse complement.
CCATACAAGCTGCAACTGCTTGCATGACTAATGCAGACAAAATACATTTACGTGTGGACAGTCGAGCTGAATCAGCATCTTTTGTATTATATACTCATAAAACAGGGATGTCCAATTATTTTTACTGTAGATTTAAAAAAATACGAGCCTTACAGTAGTCGCATATGATGTATAACATCTGACATGTTATCTTACTACGAAATTGAGATGAAATATATGTGAAGTCAATTTTTTAAGAATGAACTCATAGTGCTACCTTGTGCCAGCAAACATGAAGAATTCCTTCGAGTTATTACCATCGGTAAGTTCCCATTACTATTATTTCTGCTCATGCTATGAAATTTTGATGGCTCAGCGATGATGCAAGTCTCGTCCGGGTGACTTGTGTCCCTTGTTAACAGTGAACTCTGTTGGTCATTGAAATAACTACTTGTAAAACTCCAGTGCCAAATCCTGACCGGTTCGCATGCGCGAGGTACGTCGTGGTACCAATGATTTATTGTAGGAATATCTTTAATGGGGCCTCCAAACCTTGAAGTAAACCGTATGCGACATGCATTCCACATAGAGCTGTATGTTGGCCGACAGTACGTCGTGATACCAATCTCCGCCACCGCGCGCGCTCATTGTTTCCTCTTACGCATTTCCGTCCCTTTTCCAAAATCACTCCCACAAAAAATATCCAGCAACCGAGTTGAAAGATGTAACACATCAAAAACTATTTAAAAATAGTAAAAATGAAAGTTTCTGACTGTTAAAACTTGTAATCAAAATACAGTACTATTATTCTGGCTCCTGCAACAGAATTTGAATATTGAAGATAGGATCAGAGGGGAGCTTCTGCTTGAGAACACTTTTTGGTTCGTATGTCGAGTGCACCGTAATGATCGCGAGCACCAGGTTGAGAACGCCTGTAACTGCTCGTAATACGATACGTTCCGTAACAGTTTATGGTAGCCAGTGGGAAGTTCCCAGAGCTAATTATGTATAATTAATGAATCTTGCGAAGAACACTGGATAGTTCTCTTGCATAGAATGTAATCCATCTTGGGAATTCTGTTCTGCCGCAGCAAGGGGAACAAAGGTCTTGGCTGGTGTTGACACTCGAGGAACATCGTCTCTGCATTGTTGACATTAACAGGAAACATTCAAACACAGAGAAAGACGGAAGGCTTCAAGTAACAGTTGACAGTGGAGGGACAGACTACAGCTGCAGACAGTCTTTGAAGTTTCTTCTATGAACATAAAATGCTTTTAAAATGGCGTCTCTGCCACCGCCAAGACTAGGATTGCCACACTAAAGTGGAAAATAAGGAACGAAGTACGTCGGAGACTATAGGTACCTTGCCTCCCTTAAACAAGTAGCAGCTCAGGGAAGTAATTTCTCTATATTGCTTTTTCCGAAATTTAGTTTCGAGTATTCATTTAGGATATAATTTGTACAGTTCGGGACGTTTTTCAATTTCTCCCAGGAAATTTATATTGGAAAATTGTTTATTTGCCGCATTATGGGGGGGGGGGGGAGGTACACATTTCAGAGTCAAAATATTTTAATTTTTTAATGAATTATATGTATGACTAATCTTGTATCTTTCATTTGGAGAAAACAAAATGAAAATATCTTCAATATTTCCAAAGATATACCCCTAAATGTTAGTTGTTGTCACTTAAGTTGTCTCTTTAAATTCTAACCTTAGGTAAATTTGGAGCTCGTTTCCCGAAAACTTTAATTTCACACAGCGTTTAAATGATAACTCAAATAGGACTATTCAATATATCTTAATGAAATTTTGTATTGTACTAATATGAACAACATACATCAAAATATTTTGTGTGTGAAGCATACTTCCAATTTAAGAGAATATTTTTTACCCAACAAAAATAAAACAAAATATACTTTTAGAGTAAGAATAAGAACAAAAATCCTGACTAAGTGTAACAATTATTTTGGTGTATGTTGTAGCCGTGATGTTACCAACAGCTCAAAAGAACATTCATGTAAATACTCTATTTAAAATTGTGGGGTACTTATCATGTAAACGCTGTCCAACCGTACAAAAAAATGAAAGTTTGGTGGTATAATAATGCATGATCGCAAGCATATTATAAAATGTGTTTATGTTCGACGATGTCGAAATGTAAATATTATATGCCAGAAAACTGTACTATAATGAGGCTCATTATAGTACAAGTTTTCATTATGAGACAGTTTCTCTCACCAATCAGAGCTCAAGAAACAGTTGTTTGACCAATTAGGTAAGGATAGCATCGCACCTGCGCTGAGTTCCAAGGCCTTCTAATTTAAATTTCACTGCGTGGCCTAGTGTCATAGTGGGGTAATCGAGGACGCCATGGTCAAATACAAGGTATTCCCAGCGTCCCATGTGCTCTGTTCAGTACATAAAACTGGTGAAATCTCGACAGGTATTTATGAATATTAATGTTCGAACATAAAATAGTTATAATAATTATCGTTGAACATAAACACTCGTTTGGAACTCGCCTATAATGGTAATTAAGACAATCGTATGGAAATTATAAAACTCGTGTCTTAATTATTGCCGATATAGCCTCGTTGCATAGTGTATTATTTGTGCATAATAGGCTGAGTGAACTGTGTTTAATAATCCTGCAAAGTTTTATTTCTTTGCAACTTATACTTTATGAGATATACTGTATTTTCTAATTTATTACGGGTAGCGCCGTGTGCGACACTCCATGTTTTACACAGAAAGTGGCTTCTAAGAAACTCGAGTTACCAGACAGTTTATAACGAGTAGCTCCATGTGTAGAAGACATAAGTTACAACCCTGCTAGAAACTATACCTACATAGAAAGTGAACCATAACACGTAGGATACCAGAGGCACAGAAAGCTATATGGGCGCTGAGTAAGAACCAATTAAACAATGCAATAGAATTGAATGGATTAAATGGACAATGCAACGAGCGGCTCTATAAAATCAATATTCATTAAATTTTACAGCCTACTAACACCAGTATGTATTCAAGTAATGTACTCAGACAATTCCGATTGATTTACGTCTGCATACAAACGGAAACATAATGACCGTGATGGAACATAATAATTAATGGTGGTAATTGTCGTTTGTGGTGGAAAATAGAGGTCATGTGCCCCATAACAATTAAAGGACGGATATTTATGTTTCTTCTTTTTGCATTTAAACTATGTCCAACAGTAGAGAATTCCATTTTGTGGTGTTGTTTATTCATTTAAGGGCTTTGCGACATCAATGGTCATGCAGTCCCCATGCGGACTTTGTTTGATAACCTGTGTTATTGTGATGTGTGTACTGGTGTATGTATTTGTGATTGAGGTCAGAATTTGGATAGAAGGTGGCCATGACTTTAATTTAGGTATCATTCCGGTATTTGCCTGGCGAATAAGAGGGAAACGGCAGAAAAACTCTAGGATGGCTGAGGTGGTAACCGAACCCAGCTCTTCTCACGAGGTTGAGTGTGCGCTGATTCAACTCCCAGAACAGAAATATTTTTTGGCAGCGTTGGGAACCGACCCCAGACTTCCGCAAGAACGCTAGTCACTACGCCACGAGGCGAACAAGACCATCTTAGGCTACGAAGAAGAAGAAAATGTTGCATTATTTTATGTTTTTGTCGATTCTTTCGGCAAATTTATATATTTTCTTTACTTCTTTGCCGACCTCGTGGTATTGGGAGTTGTGCACCTGTCTCTCATCCGGAGGCCCCGGCTCCATCAGCAATTTTAGAAGCTGGAGTGAGCGCTGGAACGAGGTGCACTCAGCCTCGTGAAGACAATTAAGTAGCTGTCTAACAATAAGGCAGCGTCCTGGTCAGGAAAACCAAGATTAACGGCCGATGGGACTCGACGCGCACACCACGCTTCATCCCGCAATTTGTAGGCCAACGCCCTTCATGAGCTGTGGTGCCACAGGGGGGGCTTTACAGCTTTGATGAATTTTAGATTATTTAAATACATTTTATGATTTTATGAGATTTCTAAGATGGCTGAGGTAGGAATCGAATCCACCTCTTCTCAATGCATAAGACTGAACCCAAGTCGGAATTTAATTTCTTGCCAGAGTGGAGAATCAACCCATAACTCTATGGGGAGAAATATGAAGTACGTAGCCCAAGACCATCGGAGGTGTCTTTCACGTATTCAGGCTACAAAATATGCAAATGATTGGATTGTGTAAATTTCTACTTACTAACATGAAAGCATATATTTTCACTCGTGTAAAATGTTAAGCGATACCATAAAACTTCACCCATAAGTCATTGAATAAGCAAAATGACCAGCTGTTCAGTGGTAATATCTCATACCTCATCCCTTTCCAAAAATGCACCACTTGTCAGTTGACATTCTGTTAGTATCCGAGAGTAGTGCCATTTTAGAAAGTTAATGATATTGTATTTAGTTGTATTGTTATTTTAAGGTAAACATTCTAATCTAATATCAACCAAATTGTCAATTTTCGAGCATTTGTACACTTTTTTTAAGCGTATGGCTTTTCTTTACTGCCGGGAGTGTCCGAGGACATATTCGGCTCGCCAGTTTTGTAGCTGCTTCGAGGCGGACACCCAATGGGTGAGCTACAAGTACCGTCGCGTGTGGAGTGTTGTCTGGGGAGGAAAGTTTGAATGTAAGGACGAGGAGTTGGATGGTAGCGGCTGTGGCCTATAGTTAGGGACCAACCCCGGCATTTGCCTGGAAGGAAGATGGGAAACCACAGAAGACCATCTTCAAGGTTGCCGGCGGGGGGATTCGAACCTCCTCGCCCCCCGGATGTGAGCGACTGCCAGCAGTCATGCCGTAACGACCACGGCTAACTCACCCGGTATTTGTACACAGATAAATGCATATACAACGTATCAAATGCTAATGAATGTAACACGAAGAAAATATACACAGAAGGTTTCGAAACTTTGGATCGTATGTGCTTTCATTTATTATACAACCTGTGACAATTAAGTTCGGTGAACAGTCCTGTACTATCAACATAGATGAACAATGCACGACAGTGACCCTATTGTCCTTCGAAATAGTCCCTTCCCGTAACTATGCAATGCTGAGATCGGCGATAAATGTCCCTGGAAACTTTGCAAGAAGGCGTCCTTTGGGATGGTGTTCAAAAGCCTCGTCATGTTGCGTTCGGTGAATAAAGTCAGAACGGTCGACCTGGCAACATTGGCGACACACAACGCATCGTGTAAGACCTGTTTGACACAGTGCATGTTTAGAAGGATGAATTTATGCAACCTACCATGCACATCTGTTCGGCGGGTGGCAGTGAGAAGGATGCATTTATGCACACCTGTTCGGCGGGTGGCAGTGAGAAGGGTGAATGGTCTGTGGAATGGAATGGCACTGGAAACCATTGTCATGGGCGACGAGACCTGATGTCTGAGGTACGACCCCGAACTCAAGCGTCAAAGTATGGAGTGGCGGGGTCCAGGTCCTGGGTCACCGAAAAGTCCTGAAGGGCCAGAGATTTTCGGACATTTCGGACATCCAACGTAATGTGACGACCCAACTGAAGGCTATCTCTAAAGAGTTTCCAGGACTTGTACAGACATTCTCAGAAGTGCATAACCATCCACGGGGATTACTTCGAAGGACAGTAACTGCTCTTTCAGGTAAGCCAACAATCCGTTCGTAATAGACCCATTCACCGAATGTTTCGGTCGGAGTTGTACATCATTCACCCACCCAATGAAATTTTGGCTCAGCCCATCCCCCTCCAGAAGCAAACCCTATTTACGCCACTGTCTCATGCTAATTATTTTTCAGTTAAATACACAATGCCAAAAAGGTAAGCTTCCATAATAGACCAGGTTTCGTCAAACAGCCTAATTCGAACGCGTGTCATTCGGACTGGCACACAGCCTTCGCTAGGCCAGCTTCAGGCAAATTCGAGCGCTTCCGCTAACAGCCGATCCGTCATGATGAGTTGATGACTTATTAATCTACATATAACTGCTATTATATCTCCGAGCGAAGGAGGTAAATTAAGCGGTGGGGATGTTTTGGAAGTCTACAGGACTTCGTACACAGAAGTGCTAGCACCACACCGTTGGTTCGTGTGCTGGCACACCTGACAAACCCTGTATTAAATGGTAAGCAAATTGTAAAACGGAGAGGACAGATAATATATAGCGGTTGTTGTTTTTGATGATGATTCTTTAGGGGCTTTGCGACATCGTGGTCATGTAGCCCCGTGTACTTAGGTGTGTGTAGAAGTTGTCTGATAACTTGTCACTGTGATACCTGTAGGCTTACTAGTGTGGGTACTAATAGTGTCTACCGATATGTGGTATTTTCAAAATTTAAAAATCACTTCCAGTGGTTTGGATTGCACGTCAAACAGGGGCGTATCTAGAGAAGGGAGGCTGATAGGGGATATAGCCACTAGGAAATGATCCAGAAATTCCTAGAAATCATGAGACTCAAAAACCAGAGGTAAATTATTGGCGTTATTTAACCATATATTTTTCAACCTTTGATTGCACCATAGAAAATATTGTTGCGAATTAGTAAATCCACAACATGCCGATAGCTGATTGTTCTGAGCGTTCCACGGCTGAACTGGATGCATGAGCGTAGGAGATCCGAGGTTCGAATACCAATGCTGAAAGTTCCAAGCTTATCACATTCCAGGTACCACATTTCAAGTTGTTCTGTGCCACCTACCGCAGTCCTCAACCCAAATACACAGACACTACAAATGATCTCCGACAAATTTCATACTATTAAACATATTTATACGTTGATTCTCTGGCTTAGTTGTTCCGATTAATGGAAATACAAATTCAGACAACCTCGTGGTGTAGCGGCCCTGGAGGTCCGGGTTCGATTCCCGGCTCTGCCAAAAAAATTAATTCTGGTCTGAGAGCTGGAACGGGGTACTCTCAGCCTCGTGAGGCAAAACAGAGAAGAGGTGGGTTCGATCCCCATCTCAGTCATCTTGGAAGTGGTTTCTAACTTAAGGCCACGGCCGCTTCTTTCCCAATCCTCATCAGAATTATAAATACACACACTATTACAGCCATCACATTAACACGGGTTATCAGACAACATTTTACACACCCAAGTGCAAGGGGCTGTGTAACCACGATGTCACAAACCCTAAATCAAACAAACAACACATTATGTCCCAGGCAATCTGTTTATCATATTCTATCCTTGGTCTACCCCTACAGTTTTTGTCCTCAACCCTTCCTTCCATAACTAAGTTTGCTATTCCTCGGAGTCTTAGTAAGCTATGCGTCTTACCAGCCTATCTCTTCTCTTCATTGTCAGTCGCCAGGAACATCTATCCTCTCCCATTCATCGTAATACTCAGTGTACCCATCTGATGTGCTTCATTTCAAATGCATATATTCTTCTCTTTTCTGCTGCACCACTTCCATTAAGTGCCACGCTCCTGACAAAGGCTTTCAAAAATGACTTTCTAATAACTAAATCTATATTTTTATTTAGTATACTGTAAATGCTTCCCTTGCCTGTGCTAACCTATTCTTATATCCTCCTTGCTTTGTCCATCACTGCTTATTTTGCTCTCTACTACACAAGTGTCCAAAAGTTAAGCATAATTACTAAACGAGACCATACCGCCTGATATGAATGTCAGACGGATTGCTGGACAAACGGAAGCTGAATCACACACCATATGTCACACAACTTGTCCAAAAAAAAAACAGTGTCAGAAAGGTTCTGATGACTAAGGTACAACTTTGACAAAAACTAACAAAACTTGGCAATGTCTCCCACAACAAAATATGCTGTTGATAGGGTGTATGGTTACCCCTAACGGCCACACATGCTTCGCAGCGACGTGGCATGCTCTCTATCAGATGGTCCAAGAGCTCTTGTGGCAGTTGATCCCATTCCTCCGAAAGGGCAATGCGAAGGTCTTGGAGGGTCCTTGGTGGAGGCTGACGGGATGCAATTCGCCTCCCCCAATGCATTACAGGCATGTTCTATGGGAATCAGATCCCCAGACCTCGCTGGCCAGTTCATGCAACGAATGTCTTCCCCAGCCAGAAATTCATCCACCAGAGCAGTGCGGTGCGGTTGGGCATTATCGTCCATTAAGAGGAAGTACGGTCCAACCGCATCTCTGAAGAGTCGAACATGTGGTCTCAGTACCTCATCCCTGCATCTCCGAGCGTTCACAGTGTTCCTAGGACCACCCTCGAAGATGTGCAGGTCTGTGCGGCCATTCAACATGATACCGCCCCACACCATGACACCACCACCACCATACTGGTCCCGTTCCACGATGTTCCTGTGGTTGTATCGGCTACCCGGTTCTCTCCAGATTAATGTGCGACGGGAATCGTTCTGCGAACTGCAGCGGGATTCATCTGTGAAGAGCACATGCCTCCATTCATTCATGGTCCAGTTTCGACGTTGACGGCTCCACAGTGAACGGGCCCGTCTCTGTGCTGGAGAGAGCGGGACGCACACCGCTGGACGTCTGGCAAACAGCCCTGCTGTTCTTAGCCTCCGGTATACAGTTTGCCGGGAAACGGCAACCCCTGAGACGGCTGCAAGCTCCGCCGACAATCGTCTAGCAGGTGTACTCTGATTTCGTCGGGCGGTTAAGGCCAGATATCGGTCCTGCTGTGGAGTGGTTACTCTTGGTGGACCTGGTACTGGCCTACGACTAGCATCTCCTGTGTCTCGAAATCGTCTCCAAAGCCTGGAAATGACACTTTGTGGCACATTCAAGGATACGGCAACTTCGGTCTGTGTCTGGCTTGCTTCCAGGCGGCCGAGTAACTTATTCTACCCTGCCAAACGGGGTCCAAATGGCGGTACCTCCATTCTTACACGAATATCCTGCAAGGTTTCATCTGTTATCGCAGTCTTTGAATCTTTTTTTTTCTAGTCAACAATCGTACCGATTTTTCGCAACTTTCGAAATAAATTAATGACACAGTTTTTTTTTTCTAGGTTTTGTTGTGTCTTACGAACACATTTACTGCAAAACTTCTTCTTGAGAAGATAATTTTCCAGTAGGAAAATTCATTGTTTTGTTCTATAACTAACCATGTTCACGGGATACGAAATAGGCTACAGTACTCTACCACAAGACGTAACTTTCTCGACTAGGGTATCTTGCTAGCTGCGTACGTAACCAATGCTATGACAGCATCCGGACCTTGCCGACCCGCTGTTTCGTAATCGGTAATCGCTCTTTAAATGAAATTTGGTGCTCTCGTCATACGAGCCAAAATATGCTCACGAGCACATGCTCTCCTGATATCCATTCTTCAAATCAAATTTTGTTGCGCGAACCGGAATAATAGCGTTTTCATTATTACCCTTTCACGAATTGATTGCCGGCGGTCGAGATGGGAACTATTCTCTGTTTACTTGTGTCACACGTCACTCTGCTTCGTTGACAGGTACAGTTGCGTGAGTAGGATATGACTCAGCTCCAGTAGCTGTCCGTGGTACCTCCATTCTTACACGAATATCCTGCAAGGTTTCATCTGTTATCGCTTATCTGCGCTTCTAAGACAGGCAGCGCACGCAATGCTGCTTGACTTATGTGCAACTTGCACTGTGTCATCACTTTGTCCTTCTCCTTACCCCGCGGGGCTCCTGCTACAATAATCAACAAACGGTGGCGCAGCCAGGCTCAGCGGCAATCAAATGTTAAACGGGTAATACACGTTTTGACAATCAGTAATTTTATCATATAACTTATATCTTATCTGCATAAGTTGTGCAAGCAATTGTAGCATGCCTGGTAAGCGGTGAATCTCAAACTAGCCTATTTCAACACTTCAGGAAAGAGAGGCGCATGCATGTTTCGTTATTATTAGAGGAAAGTACTCAATCCCGGGCCCGGTTCTTAATGCGAGCCCCCAACGCTTACAGCTCTGTACGGTGCTGCTACCCATTGTAAATGTACTGAAGAAGTAGGTCCTAATATGACCAGAACTCAGTCAAGCGCTAGTGTCGTCTCCAATTCTCGTTGATCAGTCGGCCATTGATGAAAACAGTTACTTGCAAAGTTTTCGCACGTGCTGATTTTCTGTTGCCTTACTTCATGATTTAATGGGTAAATTTATTAACAACTACATTACTGTATTTTGAAGGGGACATTACAAGCTATCAGTGTAGGGTAATGTAACACATTTTCGTTGACTCGTTAAAAAGTTCTCGGTATTTGGAATATAAGCATGCCGGTGCTTAACCCAAGCCCCCCTAAGGTTCCTAATCCGGGCCCCATATTTTTTGTCTTGTTATATATTATTTCAGTAGTATAGATTCCTCCTGCGGCGCTCACAAGCGACCAATCATGACAAATGAGCGTTCAAATGAAAGAGAATAGACATTAGCAGTGACTTATTGCACTATAATTTCATAAATATCTAGAATTTCTTTAAAAAATTACTTTAAAAAGTGTACGAAGTGTGCGATTTGCAAACACCGTTGCTGTAGGAAAATACGCTCCATTATTTCTGTCCACGGGCCGCTGTGATGCCTGTTTCATGTCATATTAACATTCTGAGGTCTTGCCTTTATCCTGAAATGTAAATAGTGTTCTATAATCATTTGGTTGAAATAAAAACATAACAACCTTTCTCCTTAAGTCTTTCATTATAAACCTATTGGGGAAAGTGTGGCTTATGAACATGCGAGATTTCTCGCACGGGTCCGCTAGTAAAACTAAAATGTGTTTGACTTTGATAAATCAGCTTGCAAATTGGGCACTTTGTTGCAGCCCTAATGCCGAAAACTTAACGGTTAGGATCGTAGTCCTCTGCAGACGTGGCAAAAGCTATTGATGCTCTCCGTAAAAAGAAGATGGGCTTGAAAAGCAAGTGCCTAATAGTTCGAGGTGGCAAGATGTAGAAGAAGAGAGAGTCAAGGGACATGTGAAGAAGTCGAATTGTTCAAACAGATCTCAATAAACCATTCACTTCCAGAGCGACTCAGATCCGCCAACGTCATTTGGAGCGTATCAAGTTCGTTTCACATTTCTGCAGTTTAAACTCCCCAAGCGGCTGTGCGATCTCCACCGCCGTCAATCGCATGGCAAGAGACGGCAGCACTACTGTATTACCGATAGCAGCCGCTGCATTTGTGTTAGTGACGTGTCTACCCTTCAATTATCACCTCCTTCCGCCCCTACTCCCACCGCTCCTCCTCGTCACTCAATGTCTTCTCTCTCTCTCTCTCTCTCTCTCTCACTGATAGCGTTGCTTTGCATCTGAAAAACAAACCAGACTTGCTTTCCGAGCCGTATTGCCAATTTGTGGACTACTATTGGATTTTTTATTATGGATACTCGAGTTTAGGCCTTAATTACAACCAAACCAACAGACCTATTGAAAAACGAGTTATACCAATATTCTCCTTGTTTAATTCTGCGTTAGACTATACAAGCCAATTATTTTAAAGTTTATTAATTATTTATTTATTTGTGGTTGTATGAAAAATTGTCCGTGTTTTTGACGTCTTTTCTAGGAACCGCTCACTTAAAACTACTGTATATACATGGAAAACTACTTGGCTGAGGGTAATGCAATTTTTATATGTGATAAGCACAAGTATTGGTAGTGCAAATCTCAAGTTTCAATGTTTTTCAACTACCCGATAAAAAGTTCTTATACTTTTTCTGACGTAACGTTTTCTCAGCCCAGGATAAACGTACAGCAGGAAACTTGGTCTCATTTTGAAGCTCTCATTCGTGATTATCGGAAACTACGACCACTGTAAACGTACAGTGTGATGACGAATTTATGAAGAGTAATATTAATGGGAGGTTTTGAGCGTTGTGTGTAGGTATTCTCCCTCCGTCCAGCCCAATAAAAAAGAATATATTATGATATAGGCCTATTATGATTATATTTTGATATAGTATGATATGATTCACGGAGTGAGGTTGTGGTTAGGGTTGTGCAGCTGTGAGCTTTCATTCCGGAAATAGTGGGTTCGAACCCCCCTGTCGGTAGCCCGGGAGATGGTTGTCCCTGGTTTCTCATTTTCACACCAGGCAAATGGGCGCTGTACCTTAATAAAGGCCACAGCCGCTTCCTTCCCACTGCTAGTCTTTCCTATCCCATCGTCGCCATAAGACCTACAGTATCTGTGTCGGTGCGACGTAAGGCAAATTGTAATATATATTATTTTGATATATATTGAAGATTACAACTCGCATAATAGGCCAGGCGACAGGTAGTTCAATAAGGAAATAATTAGTGGAAAGCTGGAAATTGCTTTAATCGCTTTATTTGGACCCAGATATTACTCTCCCAAGTTTCTCCCTCGAGCGAAGTCGGTGTTGGCCCTTCTGGCCCTAAGAAGGTACCATTTTTCACTTTTTTGCAAATATCTCCCAAATCTTCAACTTTATCAACAAAATACCTATTATAAAAAATAATCTAGAGTAAATTTCCTACGAAACATTTCCCTACCTTTTGTCTCTAATGTGAACCGTTACGATGCTACGACCATTCAAAGTGGAGCCCTTTTTGATTCATGCGGAAAAGCTATGGAAATGATATGCCATATCAACGTTTCTACATGTTTTAATATTTGTCAGCATTCCAGATGCACAAGCTGTTAACTTGTTACAAGTATAACAGATTTTCAATGTAAACAGCTGTGGCAAAATACCTACCATTAGTATAATTTTGCAATATTGAGTTTTCGACTACAGAACAGCATGTGGATGCACGGTGTGCGCGGATCTCGCGGGATGATGCGGACTTGAGAAAATTTGTTGGATGGTTATCAACTCAAGAGCCCTTTCCTTGTGGACAACACGTTGTTTCGTTAAGCACAGGAGTTGTCGGGGATGGACAAATCACTTGTCATATGGCCTATGGAATCGGAATAGCAGCACAAAAAGGCATAACCGGCAACAATTTTCACGATGTGAAGTTCCTTAGAAAAATGGCGTAATGCCTCTCCGCGCGGTAAATTCGAAAATAAAAATCCGCAACACGGATATTCCTGTTGATCCTCTTGTGCTTTTCCAATGCATTTGCCTTGCAAAGAAATCCGATGCAGAATTGAAACAATATTTCCAGTTTGAACTAGCTCCGTATCCGGTTGCGATCTTTGATAAAGCGGGAATGCGTAGACGAAAAAGTCTGTGTTCTATAAATTATTCGATCCTGTTACCGATGAGCCCATATTTGAAGACCTACATCATGTTATCGACGGAGGATGTCTTCTGCACCGTGTAATTTGGCACCGAACCGATACTTTTGTCGACATTAGTGCCAAATATGCGACTTACGTTAAAAGATACTTCAAAAACAGTGTCATTATTTTCTATGGGTATCCTGACGACCCAGCAGCTCGCAGTACCAAGTCCGTTGAACGTCTTCGACGATCGCACAAGCATGAAGCTGCTAATGTTTTTCTATGAGTCCATGACGGCACCTATGCCACAAGCAAACTTTTTGTCTAATGTCACAAACAAACGAAGATTGATCGACTTGTTGCGCGTCAAATTCGAAAGCGAAGGAATCGAAACCAGACAAGCTCCAGAAGATGCCGATGTGCTCATCGTTACCACCCCACTCGAGTTATCTCGGCCCGACAATTCAGTCATTATAGTGGCTGAAGATATAGATATCCTGGTCATCTTGGCGGCTTGTGTGCCACCCTCCATGAAAATGTATTTTATGAAACCCGGCAAAGGTTCAACCAAACAACAACTATTTTGCACAACAAGTTTCAATCTCCCAACATGTGTGCAAGAAAACTTCCTATTTTTGCATGCGTTTAGTGGGTGCGATATAACGTCTTCGTTTCACAGGCAGTGCAAAATGAAATTCGTAACACTGCTGAAGAGTAATGAGGAACTGCAGACAGCTGTTAGGGTTTTCCGAGGCGTGAACGCAAACCCCAATGAAATTGACAAAGCGGGCCAGTTGGTTTTGGCTGGGCTTTATGACAACAAAACCACGGGAAATACCCTGAATGAGCTGCGGTTCCAACTGTTTGAAAAATCTCTAAGCAAAAATCGATTTAATCTCGCAAGCTTACCTCCCACCGAATCAGCGGCACGTGAGCACTCTTTAAGAACATATCAAATCCAAACATGGTATGGAAATGATACAAATCCACTGGATTGGGGCTGGAAAAATTCTCAATGTGGTTTGGCTCCCATACCTACGAGGGATCCGGTGCCACAAACGCTTCTAAACACAGTGTCCATCAAATGTTCGGAAGGATGTAACGCAGCTTGTGGTTGCAGGAAAACGGGCCTCCGATGCTCCAGAATCTGCATGAATTGTATGGGACGGTCATGTACAAATGCTGCCGAGGAAGATGATATGGATGATTGTGACGGAGACATCGATGTTAATCTTGAGCGCCCTGTGACGTCGGACAAATGTACCGATACAGACGATGAAAGCGATGATGGAGAAATTGAGGCCACAGCTGTTTACATTGAAAATCTGTTATACTTGTAACAAGTTAACAGCTTGTGCACCTTGAATGCTGACAAATATTTTATAATATGTAGAAACTTTGACATGGCATATCATTTCCATAGCTTTTCCGCAAGAATCTAAAAGGGCTCCAATTTGAATGGTCGTAGCATCGTAACAGTTCACATTAGAGACAAAAGGTACAGAGCATTTTTGTAGAAAATTTACTCTAGATTATTTTTATAATAGGCATTTTGTTGATAAAGTTGATGGTTTGGGAGATATTAGCAAAAAAAAAAAAAGGAAAAATGGTACCTTCTTAGGGCCAGAAGGGCCAACGCCGACTTCGCTTGAGGGGGAAAAACTCGGGAGAGTAATATCTGGGTCAAAATAAAGCGATTAAAGCAATTTCCAGCTTTCCACTAATTATTTCCTTATTGAGGCATTTTTTCCGACCTGTCACCTGGCCTATAAAGTTCTATTGATTTTAAACATGTTTTATTCTGCGAATATAACATACAGAATTTTATAAAGTAACTCATAAATAATTTTTAACATTCTGTAAACGAAACACTCACATATTTTATTATGAGCAAATATTCTCATGAAAATAAATTTTATTATTTCAGATTTTGAAAAATCATTTACATATCATATTGTTCTATATTGAAACATCTTTTTTAGTAATAATCTGATACATGTACGAAGTACACCATTTTATACTGACTGTATAACAATATAAAGTATTGACAGTAAGAAAACAAACAATAAAATTTAACAAAAAAAGGGACTTAATAATAACAAATTCATTGGAAATTAAATAACAAATAAAATAAATAACAGAGGTTATAAAGATATGTATGTGAGTCGTCCAATTCCAGAACTACCTAAGTCAATTTCATGAAATTTGTGAGAAAGGGCAAAAAACTGTCTTGAGTTATCCGTGCGCGTTTAAATAGAAACCGTTTGTATAATAGTTACAAAATACGATTAGTTTTCATTTTATGTATGTTTTAAAAATACAGTAAAAGCAGTTTTTACGTAATAATAGAAAATATATTGCACTTAAGCAGTTTTGATACAGGATCTAGGACTTAAGTAGTTTTGGATTAGTTTCATTAAGTCAGTAATTATGGTTTCTATGTGAAAGTGAAACTATTGCTATATTTTAAAGTTCTCTAAGAAACTACCCAGTATACAATAAAAGTAACCTTTCAACCTTAAATTTCCATTCACAATATGCTCACAGCTTTTCAAACTAGGCGAAATAGAGTCCATTGGACTGCACAGAAACGTCATGTTCCATGGGGTCTTCTTCTTCTTCTGCTTCAGATACATTTTGTCGAGCTATGTCTTCGCCACATAGTAGCAAGTCTCGGTAGAAGCCTAGATCCTCTCAGTTGTGCCACTCAGGGCCGAAATGCTTTGACAAAAGCTGTTTCACATCAGTCACTTACATATATATAAATATATAAAAGTGTACCCGTTCTTACGCCACTTTAACATGTTTTCTTGGCGTTGATTAGCAGTGTTTAGCTATGGACAAGTTCAATGTTAAACGTAAACGCCTGGACAGTGAAAGTCAACAGTCGGATCCTACTCCCGAACCGTTGAATTCAAAATAAAGAAGACAAACGAAAGAAAAGAACATACCAGGACAGTTACGTAGTGTATGGATATACGTGGAATAAGAACGAGGAAAACCCTATCCCTGTGTGTTTAGTTTGTGGCGAAACACGAGGCCATGGTACCTAGCAAACTGAAGTGGCATCTCACAATTAAGCATCCTAGTGGGTCAGGGAAGAGTGTGATGTATTTTTCACGTGTACTAGAAGGGGAGAAAAAAACCAGCTGAGCGAATGGTAAAGAGAATGACCATAAGTGATACTACTCTTGAAGCCTCGTTTAAAGTAGCAGAACTGATAGGAAAAAAGAATCACACACACACCTCATACTCTTGGAGAGGAAATCATAGGTCCTGCATGGACAATTATAGTTTCAACAGTACTTGGTGAAGGAGCAGCTAATCAAATTTCTAAAATTTCCTCTTTCCAACAACACAATCAGTCGCAGGATATCTGAAATGTTTGCAATATCAACGAACAAGTCGTGGGGAAAATAAAAACTGATCGAGCATTTGCTTTGCAAGTAGATGAGAGTATCGATAGTGGTGACAAACTGCAACTCCTTGGTTTTACCAGATATATTGATGATAAAGATATTAATGAGCAGTTTCTGTTCTGTAGACCGCTGGAGACTACAACCTCAGGCCATGATATTTTCGTTTCTATTAATTCCTTTCTCAATGACCAAGATATTTCATGGAAAGACTGGTCATGTATCCCCGTGTACTTTGGTGTGTGTAGAATCTGTCTGATAACCGGTGTTAATTGTGATGACTGTATTAGTGCGTGTTATCTGTTTTTAATTCAAGTAAGGACTGCAGTCTTTTGAATTTTTCAAGTAGTTCCGACTTTTGCTGCCAAACGCCACCGTTAATGACTACTAGTTCAGAACTTAGCTACCAGACGCCACCGCAGTCGGCTCTTGGCAACGAACGTAGGAACCTAAGAGCGTTGTTTACATTCTTAACCTATACCATTTAGCTTCACACAGGTGTAATTAGTGGAAGGTTCTTTAACATGCCATAAATCTATGACATGGGACCGCCGGATTTACTTCCCCTCCGAAGGAAGGCATACTGAGAGATTTTTAACTCTCTTAAAAAATCCGACGACTTCGGCCGGCATGGAAAGACTGTTGTGGTATATGTACAGATGGTGCACAATCTATGTCTGGGAAATTTAAAGGTTTTTACTGCCAGAGCTCAAGATTTTGCTGCAGTGTTTAACGAAGTTGTGAAAATGGTGAACTACATCAAGTCTCGACCTTTAATGTGCAGGATTTTTAAACAGTTATGTCTCGCAACGGATGCACCTCATACCTCTTTGTTACTTCATACCGAGTAAGGTAGTTGTCGCGGGGTCGTGTATTGAAGCAGTTTCTTGAACTTAGAGAACAGGTGAAAACTCTTTTTAAGGATGAAAATCAAGATACATTTTATGAGCTGTTACTAACTGATTCTTGGTGCTTGGAACTGTCGTATCTGGCAGATATTTTTCATAAACTGAATTAACTGAATGTTTCACTGCAGGGTAGACAGGAAACAATAATTTCCTCAACCAATAAAATGAAAGATTTTAAAAGAAAACTTAGTTCTTGGGAGTCTGCAGTTCAGAAAGGAGATCTTTCAAACTTTCTTCATCTGGCAGTAGTTAACGATCTGGGTAAGCTGAAAGACCGCATTTGTGATCACTTATCAAGATTGCAAGATGCAATAGATACATACTTTCCATCTATTTCCACTATGAATGTCAACTGGGTTGTCTCACCATTTGATTTCATAGATAGTACGAGGAAATAGATTTCACTGGTTGCGAACGAGATGAATTTATTGATCTTTGTGCCGATTCCACACTCAAAGGTAAGTTCACCAAGAGTGAGGCGTCGGTGGCTACTTTTGGGCTTCAGCGGAGAGAGTAGTATCCTAACCTAATGAAGAAAGCAATTAACACACTTTCGCCCTTTCCAAAATCCTATCTATGCGAGCAAGCCTTCTCTGCTCTGGTGACAATAAAATCCAAAGCAAGAAATAGACTGAATAACCTTGAGGATGATTTGCGTGTTTCATTGTCAACTACAAGGCCCGATATCACGTACCTGTGCTCTAAGCATCAATCACAAGTTTCATATTAACGATTTATCGAACAAAATTTTGATGTATTTTTACTCACTGACTGTAGTAAAGTTGACTGTATTATGTTATGGTGTACGTTACTTATTATAAAATATTTCAATAAATTTACATATGAAACATAATTCTTTTTTTTTATTCAAGGAAGGGTGCCCCTACTGTCGACCAAAGTATTATGTGCACTCGAGTTTGAAGGTTGTTTGTGAAGTAACCAATAGACCTACATAAAATCCAATAACATCATTTTCGTCGTTCTATTGTACGTTAGTTCATGTAGGTTTGGAATTTTTGATTTATATTTTAATATTTTTTATCGCAGTTGGAACACAAAATTTGCCCATTTTTAAGCGTGTTTCAACCATGCGTCACATTTAAGAATTATTATCTCAAAACTCCGTCATCAGATCGAATGAAAATTTTAACACAATATACATCGGAATGTTGTATAACTGGTTTATTAATTTCAAAATTTTGTGTGTCCAAGAAACAAAGTTATCATTTTTGTAAGGTAACTTTTTCTCGGCTCGGGGTGGTTGGAAAATATAGTTCTTGGTCGCATTGTAATCCATATTCATCAAGAAGTTATGGTTTATGACTGTGAAATACGTAAATTAATTCACTTATTTTATATCGGTTTGTGTTTGTTCGTGGAAATAAGGCATGATTCACCAGCCAGCCGCTCAGGGGTAAGCTGTACTGCGTTGCTGAGATGGAGCCCATAACTGCCGAGCGAGGCGAGGTCGTATTTCCCCGTTCCAATATAAACCGATATAAAATAAGTGAATTAATTTACGTATTTTAAAGTCATACAGCATAACTTTTTGATGTATAAGGAGTTCTACGCGACCAAGAACTACATATTCCAACCACCCCAAGCCGAGAAAACGTTACCTTACACAAATGATAACAACTTTGTTTCTTGGACACGCAAAAATTTGAAATTAATAAACCAGTCATACAATATTCCGATGTATATTGTGTTAAAATTTGGATTCGATCTGATGACGGGTTTTTGAGAAGATAATAATTCTTAAATGTGACGCATGGTTGAAACACTCTTAAAAACGGGCACTTTTTGTGTTCTAACTGCGATAAAAAATATTAAAATATAAACTAAAAATTCCAAACCTACATGAACTAACGTACAATAGAACGACGAAAATGATGATGTTATTGGATTTTATGTATGTCTATTGGTTACTTCACAAACAACCTTCAAACTCGAGTACACATAATACTTTGGTCGACAGTAGTGTTTAATGTTATTCCCAAGGGTGCCGTGAACTTCAAAAGGTTGGTAAACTGCTCTAGACTGTGGTCGTGTGGACTGGCATGATGAGTCAGGGCGGGAGGGAGGCGGAAGCTGCGATAGCAAAGGTGTTGAATGAGAGGGTAAGGCAGGTGCCCGAGCGCGCTCTTGCCCAAGACCTTGTCTTACCGCTGTGTGTGTGCGCGCGTGTGTGTATGTGTGTGTGACTGATTCAACCTGCGTTTTGTAGAGTCTGAAAGGTACAATCACCACGGGTATATCGCTGAACCAATTTTCTTTATCGAACTTTTCTACTGCTCAGAATAAGAGCCACATCAAATTAATAAAACTTTGAAGTTAATATAACAATTTTTTCTCACTAAAAATGGTATTCAAATCGGAAGAGGTTAATACAAAATTTGAATTTCGTAATAAGAATTGTTCCTATTGCAGGTACTACTACAGGGGTTGTTGTACATAAATTTCGGTGTCTTCCGATTATTAGTTTCGTCGTGGAGATTGTACCTTTAAGGCTCAAAATAGCCACTTTGAAGCCATGTCCTCAGCAAACGAGCCGTCGTTATTTTCTTCAAAACGCATATAATATCTCACAAAGACCTACATTAGAGATTAAGAGTAAAAATAAAAATAAATATAAAATTTCAATTTTTGACCGCACAGCCTTAACTTATCAGAGAACGAAGAAACATCACAGGGAAAAGATTTCGAGACAAGTCCATATCAAGACATTCTCATACCAAAATTTAAGAAGAGGAAATCTACAACAGGGCGTAAAGCGTGTACGGTAGTTCAGCAATCCTAAATTCTTTCCCGTACAAATCCGAACAGCAGAAGGTTAAAGAACGTAGGTAGACTAAAGGATCTAAGGTCAGTAAACAACCTGAAAACGTGAAGGCAGCACGCGGTCGAGGTCGTCCGAGAAAGGAGGGATTTTAAAAACGTCTGGAGTTCAACAAAAAAATCGGAAAGAATCCAGTTCTGGTTCTGATGAAGACTCGAACGACATGTCCTCAGGCTCTTCTGAATTGCAAATTCCACGACGGGTATGTTCCCTCTTTTGTGAAGAACATGCAGAGTGCATGTTTAGCAGTGTAAAATTATCAAAAAAATCGAAAGTGAACTGTGGATGATGTAGAATGTGCACGGGGACGAGAAATGATGCTTACATATGTGACTTTTGTCGCATTTGAATACATAGACTGTGTGCATAACCGTTAAATGTCTATCTTTGTAAAATGACACATATCTACTTTCCATTTGTTTACTTTATTTTAAACCATTTCTTAATATTTTTTCTGGGGCCCACATTAGGAACCCATATTTAAAAATCAACACAACGCAATGAAAATGAAAAACATGTTTTACACCTACAAAAGTTGATCAATGATTTTAATTAAAATATGACAGTTGGAGAACCAAGTAAGGTATAAGTTGCAAATAATTTGATTTAAGTTTGGAAAAAAATGGATTTAAAAAACATTCTAAAACAAACTTGGGGCTCGGGTTTGGGTACTTTCCTCTATTATTTAATTAATTACTTAATACTTATGATATTTTTAAATTATATTTAATATTATTTATTTAATTAATTTATTATTATTATTATTAAATTCGATTTAAGTTAATGGTACTAGGGTACTTGGTATGACATGACAGTCTGAAAATGGTTGAGAACGCCTGGACTGTAGACATAATATGCATTGGCTTTCATCAGGAGATAGAGCTGATAGTACGAATAAGTACATATTGCGAAGTTCATGCAATTATTGCATATTGCATTTAGTGCCATGAGAGAGGGTTCTACTCTAGTTCAGGTTGAAGACATCTAAGGCTACTTAAAAATGCAACCCCCCCCCCCCCCCCCTGAGTTGGTAGATATACCGGCATAATAAGTAACTAGCGGACAAGTGCGAGAACTCTCGCATAATGGGTTGTGTGCGCCCCATGTGTACTGACTAACCGCCCGGCTCTAGTGCTGTACGCGACACAGTTCTGCCAGAGACTATCATCTTGTTTATTTGTTTAAAAGCACTTTATAAACAAATAAAAATATTTCCGTTGACTTTTCAAGAAATGCAATATCTTTCCTGTACTAATGAGATGATTTTGGAAGATTTTGGTATAAACCACACCTTCTAACTCCCTCTGGTTTAAGAGCTTGAGTTTTGTGAAACATACACCTTAGCATATCTCTACTTAGTATAAAACAAAGTCCCCGATTCTTGGATGTTACGGATAAACACGAGAACCACTGAATGGATTTTGATGCGGTTTTCACCATTCTGTAAAGGATATGTCGAGGATGATTTCTGTAGAAAATAATTTATTCATGATCAAAAAAAGCCGAACAGTAACGATTTCAGTGGAAAAGTCGAAAACAAACCTGGCGTCCGAGCGCTTTGTAAGCTTACGCTGGGCAAACCGTTCAAAATATCAGTATACTGTGAGTGTAAGAATTGTTCAGCATGAAAAGTTCTACAAAAAAGTCCACGAGAGCATATGTCTATCTTCAATACATCGCCCACTAGAAGTGTGTTTACGCTTTCATTTCTTCCAACCATGTCCATTCAACTACTGAGGCGACAGTTTACGAGCTAGCTAAGGGCGAGTCTATCATCCCTGTTACATCCTAGCTAGCGGGCGAACCTATTGCCCCAGATACAGCCAGCAGCAAACCGTTGAGTCATGTTGAGTTAAGACTTCTGAGAAGGGTGGTTGTGTTTGGAGTTTCCCTGGAAGTGCAACTCGGGTTTTCTTCATTTCGCCTGTGAAACACAGTCAAGTTAAGATTGGACGGAAGGGGGATTTGAGTTTCATTCACCTCGCCATTCCCTGGAAGTGCAACTATCATTTCGCCTGTGAACTTTTCGTTCCGCAAAATTCACAGTCAATTTAAGATTGGACGGAAGGGGGATTATATTATATTAAATTATACTGATTGGCGTATAATCTCTACTTAGTATAAAACGAAGTCCCCGATTCTTGGATGTCACGGGTAATCTCGAGAACCACTGAATGGATTTTGATGCGGTTTTCATCATTCTGTAAAGGATATCTCGAGGATGATTTCTGTAGAAAATAATTTATTTATGACCAAAGGAAGTCAAGCACTAACGATTTCAGTGAAAATGCCGATAAAAACCTGGCGTCCGTGCGCTTTTTAAGCTTATGCTGGGCAAACCGTTAAATATCTATATACTATGAGTGTAAGAATTGTTCAGCATGAAAAGTTCTACAAAAATGCCCGGAGAGCATATCTCTATCTTCATTACATCGCCTACTATAAATGTTTTTACGTTTTCATTTCTTCCAACATCTCCATTCAGTTACTGAGGCGACAGTTTACGAGCTAGCTAGGGGCGAGTCCATCACCCCAGTTACAGCCAGCAGTCAACTGTCGAGTCGTGTTGAATTAAAAACTTCCCAGAAGAGTGGTTGTGATTGGAGTTTCCCTGGAAGTGAAACTCGGCTTTTCTACATTTCGCCTGTGAACTTTCGGTTCCGCAAAATTCACAGTCAAGTTAAGATTGGACGGAGGGGGATTTGTGTTTCATGCACCTCGCCATTCTTAAATTACGTCTGACAAGAATTTGTTGCACATGCATCTCCATGATAATAAGTTACTGTATAATTAATAGTCCAGTCAGTGATTTTAACCCATCATGCCGAGACGTAAAACGGATATTGGTCGTTGTTCATTGGCATTGAAAAAAAAAAGTGCTTATCACGTAAGTTAATGCATTCATAACTGCTCCCGGGCGAAGTCGGGTTGCTAGTTATATAATAAGACTAGCGGATCCGTGCGAGAACTCTCGCATTTGTACAAGCCACCCGCCTGACTTTTCTGTTAGGGGGCCTTGTGTAAAAACCACCCACCTGACCTTACTCTTATGCGGGCTTCTATAAATATATTTATTTGTTTAAACGCACTTTTTAAACAAATTGTCGATTTTTCTGAAATCAGAGAGCAATTCATCACTGCTGCTGGTTGCACAATGGGTTGTGAGCGCCCCATGTGTACAGACTACCCGCCTAGCCCTAGTGCTATGCGGCTGTACGCGACACAATTCTGCCAGGGGCTATCGTCTTTGTTTAAAAGCACTTTATAAACAAATAGGATGTATTTCCGTTGACTTTTCAAGAAATGCAAGATTTTTCCTGTACTATTGAGACGATTTGGAAGATTTTGGTACAAACCACACCTTATAACTCCCTCTGGTTTACGAGCTTGAGTATTTTGAAACATACAATAATAATAATAATAATAATAATGTTATTGGATTTACGTCCCTTTTAACTACTCTGGCTTTTAGAGACGCCGGGTGCCGGAATTTTGCCCGGAAGGGGATCTTTAACGTGCCAATAAATCTTCTGACACGGCTCCCTCGCATTTGCGCACCCTCAAATGCCAGCTAACTGCGCCAGGATACGAATCTGCAACCTTGTGTATTATATATAGAGATTACATAATAAGATAAGTAACTTCTGCGGAACAGATTACCGGTACCCCAGCGTTTCTGAAGACCGTGGCAGTTGTTGAGACAACATTATTGACGTTGTTGCTAAAATTATGTATTTATCCATTTAGTACCGTTCGAACCACATCGTGGTGCAGTGACTTGCATTCTTGGCTGTCACCCTTTAGGGCCTGATTCAAACTTCCGGCTCTGGCAAGAAATTTAATTCTGATCTAAGGGTTGGAACAGAGTACTCTCAGCATCGCGAGGCAGAACTGACATGAGGTGGATTTGATTCCCACCTCTGCCAACCCTACCCTAGAAGTGGTTTTCAGTGGTTTTCCACTTCTACGCCAGGCAAATGCTAAGTTGGTTCCTGTCTTAAGGCCACGGCCGCCTCCCGTCTCCTTCCCATTCCTAGCCCCAGTAACAAATACATCCATTATTACAGACTCCACAATAACACAGATTATCCAACAATTCCTACATACACAGGGCTAAATGACCACGTCGTAGCCGTGCTCGTTAAATCTTGCACCACGGCCGCGAAGGCAGCTGCAGCAAATCCAGAGATCGCAAGTTTGAATCCCGATGCCGACAGTGGCTACCCTGAGAGTGGGTTTTCTCCGGTTTTTTTTTCACACTCCCTCCAGGCAAATGCCGGGATAGTACCGGTACCTTACTTCAAGTCCGGGAGCACCTGCCTCATCCCTGTCCCTAATACAGTTATGCCTACAGCCCTACACACTACAGTCATCATCACACAAGTTCAACACGCACCCAACTACACGGGGCTGATGACCAAGATATCCCAGGCCCCTCAAATGAATTAACAATTAAATTAACACACCTTCGCAAGCCCCTAAACGAATAAACAGTGCCGGACGAGTTGGTTAGATATGCCAATTAAGTTAAATGTGCAAAATAAAGAGGTGGGCTTACAGGTAATAAGCCTACATTAGGAAGATTTCATTGTCGAAAACAATTTTCATTATTCCGCTGATTTCATGCGTACACCCCTCAAACTTTCATTCCCTTAATCGATTTTTACCAAGCAAATCGAGGCTCAGGGAAATAGATAGAAAAAAATTGAAAATTACGTTATCTCGCAGCATTAATAAATTATAGGACTGCCGAGGGGATTATTACAAACCGCGTCAGTTTATAACGTTTTAAAAAATTCTAAAATTTTAAATATTTTAAATTTATATTAATCTACAGAGTAGGTTCTATCCGCAGAATCAAACAATACCGGTACCGTAATACGGTTTCCCTGCAAGAAACAAACCATCTCTGTTTCTGCATTAAGCAGCAATATTTTATTTAACAGTAATCGTGAGTAATACGAGAAAAATAAAATATTTTATTTTGACGAAATTCAGACTTCCAATGCATAGCCGATATATTAATGTATCTCTATAATATTATTTAAAAATCAACGTGTTCCGCGGTCAATTTTTCAATTCAACCACACTGATATTGTATTAAAAACATTTACTTACCAATAAAGATGAAAATGAAAAGAAGAGTCACGGCCATCATCTTCAAACTATCGTAATTCCGTTCACTAAATCACACATTCATTACTTTTCCGATAACACAACCGATACGACTACAAGCACAGCGCCGCACTGACAATGAAGTTGACAGCTACAACAGAAAAGCGGCTGTGTGCGATGGCAGTGCTACTAGCGGAAATACTGAGAACTGACAGAGAGCCGCGGGGGACTCGGCAAACAAAGAATAGTCGACGCGGCAATAGCAAACGTTCCTCATGCCCCAGACAAGTATTGATATAAGGCTGCCTCGACGTTTTCTTGTTTGAATTATCTCAATGGCCGTGTGTTTATTGAAAACAATACCTGTGAGGTGGTTTTTAGGAGTGACAGAGCAAATAAATGCCGAGTTGCATTCCTGAGTCTCATTTTAATGCAAAGCAAAGACGAGTCTCAAATACATAAAAGTGTTTCCATACACACAAAACATAACAGACAGCCGAATAGATGGTCACACAAGGATCAACAGCCCATGACTTCACTGGATAATTGAAGATTGTGTGCAAATAGCATTTTCGCCGGTACGTGGATTTTATGCAGCGGTGGCGAACTACAATAACTGACCCCACTTTTAAGCCTCAATGGCTTACACAAGGATAACTGCAAGGAAATCTAAGGAAGCTTGTAGTTTTACATGACCGTTAATCTCGCAATTATGAGCCACGGGACCTCCATTTTTACGCGGAATCCGAACCATAGGACGTGATATTTCACTTCGAACACGATTCAACTTGGTGAGAGGCAAACAGCTTGACTACTGCACCATCACGCCCCCAAAAGGTGCATGTACACTAGAGAGTGATTTTCATAGAGCAAATCTAGCTAGACCGCTCTAGCTAAACTGAGTGCGTGTACACTGTAGAGTAATTTTCCCTAGGTAGAGCATTCATAGAGCGGAGATAGACAATTTACCTAGAGCACTCTCTGAACCTGTGCACACTGTTAAACGTAAATGCATTAGGTAGAGCAGCGCTAAAATTTTCTGAGAGCAATGCGAGTCTAGGTATTATTGCGCTGTGTTGTGTAGTTAACGTGTCTTCAAGAGAGCGTTTAGCATATGTGGTGGTGGAGTGTGCCTTGTTAAAATATATATATATATATATATATATAATTATGTAGCCTATATTCTTACATTTAAATCCCCTCAGGGGCTCACATCTAGTGGGACGTGGGTTGGCGACCACGGGACCCCAGCTGAGTCTGGCATTGCTTCCACTTACTTGTGCCGGGCTCCTCTCCGTCTTCTTTCCTGTCGACCTCACTTGGTCAACTCTTGTTCTCTTCCGACCCCGACGGTATTAGGGTATCCGAGGCCTAGGGAGTCTTTTCCTTTCCCGCCTTAATTGGCCCTTGTTTCATCTTTCCTGACACCCTCCTTCTGTGAGGGGTCAGCCTTCTTTTTCTTTTCCTATTACCTCCTGCCTTGTGCTCAAGGCCCTTAAGGAGGCAGGGTGTATGTAGCCCCACCACTTCTGGTGCACCCTAGATAATGCTACACCCTCAGGGGCTCACGGCAGGTGAGTTCGGGAGTTGGCGACCCCGAGGGATTCCTGAGCTGGGTCCGTTTTCCCCTTTTGTCCCTTACCTTTGGGGCGGACCCTCTCCTCTTTCACTTTCTTATATGCCTTTCATGGCTCTCCTTCCTTCCAAGTCCCTCAATCCGCCTTCTTCGAGGGTTGAGGGCATTTCTTTTCCTCCTGTCCTTCATTTGCCTTATTCTCCTTTAGTTTTCCATTTCTTCTTCTAGTATGTAGGTTAGTAGTTAGTTTTAGTTTTAAGTTCGCTCTTCATTTTCATCTTCACGATCACCCAAACCATCAGGGGCCGATAACCTAGATGTTAGGCCCCTTAAAACAACAATTATCATCATCATCATCTTACATTTAAATATAGGCCTAGGTGTTTTAACGGAAATTTTGTTTGCTAAATAGACTATATGGCAAACTTAAAAACAGTTTTTGTTTTGAATATATTCATGTAGAACATAATTCATTGTTTGCTGAGAAAATCACTGCATATTTAAATATAATACATTTTCTATGTTTCTCCACTCCCCTTAAAAATAAAAGCCGAGTTTTTTCTTTCCTCTACATTTCCTTGAAGTGGTGTACTTGAGATGGTCCTCACACAATCTAAGTTTCCAATCATAAACTTTAATGCATCAAAATACTCCCAAGAACGTTTCTTAAAGCCACCTTCATCGCCAGTTTTTTTTTTTCTTGTTGATTTTCCGCAACAGCATTGAATTGGCAGCGGAGGTTGTGAAACTTTCTGCAAATTTCTTGCATAGTGGTTCCCATGGCTTCTGCTATCACCCGAAACAACTGTGCTTTCAAATTTTTGACTCTGTATTCTTTCACAGTATAATTCCAAGTTTTTGGATGGGCTTCAATGTTATTGTTTTTTTGCGACTCCACACAAATTCAGCCATATAATAAACAAATAACCACTTCCATTCACCACGGACTCTACGTAGAGCACTTTCCAATATTCAACCGGACGAATAGAGCTAGACTGGTCTAGCTAAGACACCCAATTACTGTTTACACCGTAGAGTCAGCCGGCCCTAGCTAGAGCTTAGAGCGGTCTCCGCTAGGGTTCTCTACCACCTGTGTACACTGGAGAGGAGCTTAGAGTGCCCTAGCTAGAGCTTAGAGCGGTCGACGCTAGGGTTCTCTACCACCTGTGTACACTGGAGAGGAGCTTAGAGTGCCCTAGCTAGAGCTACTCGACGCTCTAGCTGGGCAAAAGCTCTCCAGTGTAGGTTCGTATCCTGGCGCAGTCAGCTGGCATTTCAGGGTGCGCAAATGCGAGGGAGCCGTGTCCGTAGATTTACTGGCACGTAAAAGATCCCCTTCGGGGCAAAATTCCGGCACCCCGGCGTCTCTAAAAGCCAGTGTAGTTAAAAGGGACGTAAAACCAATAACATTATTATTCTCCAGTGTACAGGCACCTTTAAGGATGACTGCCATCCAACTCATAGACTATGAATTATGGGGGACGTTTGACCAACGCACGGAACTCTTAGCCGCATTACCTGGGTGTTTTAGGCCAAGGGGCGCTACTTCTCACATCAATCAGTTACTCAGTTGTCCCCACGAGGCTGAGTGCACCCAGTTCCAACACTCATATCAGATTTCAAATATCCAGTGGAGCCGGGAATCAAACCAGATGCCTCCTCTATAAGAGGCAAGAGTGCTACCCTATACAAAAAATGGGGCCGACCACGCAGTAGTAATTTTCAGTGGTGTATTTATTGTGTATTTCACTACAGAATCGTCCACCCTTTCATTCATTGTAAATTATATTCAGACTAGCAACCCGACCCGGCTTCGCCCGGGAACAGTTATGAATGCATTACGTGATAGGCGCTTTTTTTCCAATGTCAATAAACAACGACCAATATCCATTTTACGTCTCGGCATGATGGGTTAAAATCACTGAGTGGACTATTAATTATATTATCATGGAGATGCATGTGCAACAAATATTTGTCAGACGTAATTTAAGAATGGCGAGGTGCATGAAACACAAATCCCCCTTCCATCCAATCTTAACTTGACTGTGAATTTTGCGGAACGAAAAGTTCACAGGCGAAATGAAGAAAAGCCGAGTTGCACTTCCAGGGAAACTCCAAACACAACCACTCTTCTCTAAAGTTTTTAACCCAACACGACTCGACAGTTTGCTGTTGGCTGTATCTGGGGCAATAAGCTCGTCCGTTAGCTAAGCTGTAACTGGGGTGATAGACTCGTCCATAGATAGCTCGTAAACTGTCGCCTCACTAACTGAATGGAGACTGTTGGAAGAAATGAAAACGTAAAAACACTTATAGTAGGCGATGTATTGAAGATAGAGATATCCTCTCCCGTGCTTTTTTTGTAGAACTTTCCTTGCTGAACAATTCTTACACTCCTAGTATATAGATATTTTTAACGGTTTGCCCAGATCAAGTTTAAAAAGCACACGGACGCCAGTTTCTTTTTCGACCATTTCACTAAAATCGTTAGTGCTTGACTTCCTTTGGTCATAAATAAATTATTTTCTACAGAAACCTTCCTCGAGATATCCTTTACAGAATGGTGAAAACCGCATCAAAATCCATCCAGTGGTTCTCGAGTTCACCCGTAATATCCAAGAATTGGGACTTGTTTTATACTAAGTAGAGATTAGGTTAGTAGGGGCAGATGACCTCGTAGATCTTCCCCTTATAACCTCAATAACTAACTAACTGATTAGATTACCTTGGTAGACTGAATTGATCCTTCAGTTTTTGTTTAACTTAATTAATTTACTGCAGTTTATCGTGTATTGCTCGGGTGTATTTTTGGGAGGGGGGTGATGTTACAGAAGTTACAAGTTGTTATAGTGTGTGACATACAGTAGTTACTCGGCAACTAATAGCTACCGGTAAAAATAATTGGAACCTCAGTTCAATCAAAAACGTGTCCACCCGGCACGTGGCTTTAAGAAACTCGAAGTTTCTTATGACGAAACAATAAACTCCGTCTCTATCAACACTAAGTATATCACCTCAGCAACAGAACTCCACGAACTTCGCGTTTTCATTGTATGAAACATGTTCTTTAGAAAATTCTGTGAAACACATTCTCAGGTAGCCTATACACGCAAAAGAAAGTTTTCCGTACTACCAGATATCCAAAAAAGATAATAGCGGAAACTCCTCGCCAAAACGAGCGATAGCGCTCCCCAGCACCTCATAGCGGTCCGAGTTGAAAACTATTTGAAAGGATAAGCTGATTTACAACCAAATATTGTAAGGCATATCGACCTGGAGATGATTTAATAATCCTATTGTAATGGTCAGTACGGGGAGTACTCTTATTTGTACCATATACGGCTGCAATAATAATACTAATAATAATCATAAACAACAAAGTGAACCGAAATCTTTCTTCAAATTCCTGAGAAATAAGGAAATGTATGAATTTATTATAATCAAGTATCCTACCATTACTCTGGTATTTAAGTTTTCTTCTAAAATGGAATGCTTTTACATTATAAATTAGCACATTTTATTATGTATTTATTTATTTATTTATTTATAGATGCACGCAGTGGGTTATTCACAGTTGACTTGGATGACGTACTGAAAAGGAATGATCCAGAGTATTTAAATAGAACTCATGCTGTATGCTTAAAAGACCACTTTGGGGACACATATTTAAGGAACAAGAACTTGTTATGTTAATACGAAGATCTATTCTCATTGTGAACCACCTCGTGGGTGTAACGACTAGCGATTCCGGCTCTGCCAAGAAATTTTAATTCTTGTGTGAGGGCTGGAACGGGGTACACTCAGCCTCGTGAGGCAAAACTAAGAGGAGGGTTCGACTCCCACCTCAGCAATCCTGGAAAGCGTTTTCCGTGGTATCCTACTACACCCCAGGCAAAATGGGGGATGGTTCCTAACTTAAAGCCATGACCGTCTACTTCCCAATCAAATTCTCAATTTACAAGTGCACACACCCGTACAGCCATCACAATAACACAGGTTGTCATAGAAATCCCCCTCCCCGAAACACACACACGCCCAAGCACATGGGGCTACATTACCACAATGTCGCAGCTCCTACAATAAGCAACAACAAAAGCTTCTCATTGCGATAAGTACGCATGAAAACCTATTTATACATCGCGCTCTAAAAATACGTTAGCAATGAAGTACAATCATGGCTGTCGGTCAAATAGCTCAAGTAAAGATTAAGTGTTGTTATGTTATGGGTTGGACCCGCAGTGGGCTGGAACTTTAACGTAAAATTGCTCTGGCATCATAATTATGAGCATGTTGTAGGCAACTTCCACACTCAAATGAAAAGGTACGAATCAAACAAAATGCTTTTCCCTAATGAATGTGCGTAAGACCTGTCAAACAAACCGTCAAAAATATTCAAATAATGTAGGAATGTAGGAATTGAATTTTGTTGTTACCTAGCAAATATTTTGTAATTATGTCATGAAATATCTGCTTTTTTATTTTTTATTTATTTTGAAATAAACTGTACAAAACCAAGTTTCCTTTAACCCTAATCTTGAAACTCGTGTAGTGTACGATGGCCGCCGCCATCAAAATTCGGAAAATTGTTGAACATTTTATCGCTAGAGAGTGTTTTTGCATTTCTTCAGCAGTGACAACATTATTGTTTGGCGCTGGATTTGCCGCTTAGTTCGAAACATGGAAATGTGGCCATTGCAGTGGTGAACGCGGAATAAGGTTTTACATACAAACACAAACATACCCCCTTGCTTGTAGTACGATCAGTAATTTTCGTCCAGACATCCATCTAACCTTGTACCGGCCAATGGTTTCATCCAGACAGCCGTCTAACCAAGTAGCGACCAATGGTTTCATCCAGACCGTCGTCTAACCAAGTTGCGACCAATGGTTTCGTCCAGACCGTCGTCTAACCAGGAAGCAACCAATGGCTTTTGTCTCACCCATTTCAGTACATCAGTAAGTTTCGTCCAGACAGTCGTCTAACCTCGCTACAGTGGAGTGCGGTGAAGTAGAGTTGGCAGCTTTGGCTGCTACAAGCCTTATCCAACATGGCGATGTGGTTTCTCGTCAGTTTATTACTTCAAAGTGAATGTATATAATAGGCTATCCTTATTTTAAAGTGTGAATGGGGTGTTTCTTAAAAGCAGTTAGCTTCAATAACATTGCACAATAAGTAGGTCTACAAACAAGTTTCAGAGTGTTACCAGTAATAAGTGAAGGAACTCCGGTAGTTGACCGTTTCCGCCTCTAGGTGGTACTAGGGTTACTTGGCCTGCGCGTGCAGTATACTTAGTATAAAACCAAGTCCCCGATTCTTGGATGTCACGGGTCTCGAGAACCACTGGATGGATTTTGATGTGGCTTTCACCATTCTGTAAAGGTAATCTCTAGGAAGATTTCTGTAGAAAATAATGTATTTACGATCAAAGGGAGCCAAGCAGTAACGATTTCAGTGAAAAGGTCGAAAAAAAGAACCTAGCGTCCGTGCGCTCTTTAAGCTTACGCTGGGCAAACCGTTAAAAATATCAATATACTATGAGTGTAAGAATTGTTCAGCACGAAAAATTCTCCAAAAAAGTCCGCAGGAGCATATTTCTATCTTCGATAATTCGCCCACTATAAGTGTTTTTTAGTTTGGACGGAAGGGAGATTTCTGTCTCATACATCTCGCCATTCTTAAATTATTACTAGGGCTCGGATATTTAGGTAAATAAATATTTTTTTAAGTAAATACATATTTTAAGCATTTTCTTCTATAAATACATAAATTCCTGCTTTTCACTTATTATCACATGAAAATACATGATATTTACATGTTTAAATGTCAGTATGCTAGATCTTTCAGTTTATTGCATCTTTGTTCTGTGTTACTCCAACGGGGAAGAACTTGTGAGTTATCTAATCTTCATGCAGAGCGTATGTCAGCTTGCAGCTGTGTTATTCTTAACTTATCGCCCCGCACCACTCACTGTGGAAGCCAGGGATTTCCTTGTCCATAGCCATATTGCACCACATTCTAGACCCCCCAGCTACTGCAGTGTCACTCCGTCTGCAGCAGTATGTTGCGGAATTAAAATATAATTTTACTTCTGACGGGGGCGTTCTGTTCTGCCAACTATGTGGGAAAGCAATCAAGGCTGAACAGCGATCTCAAGTTACACAACACCTCAAGGGCAAGAAACATACTGCCGCAGTTTCGCGCCTTCAGAAGAAGTGTTTCGCGATAATCGTCGGTCATTTGTGATGGACAACCTGAAGGTGTATCTCGTTGTGTATTGTAATTCTTAATTAGTCAGTGAGGCATAGGATAGATTGCATTCGTGAGTACTGCATACTGTTTATATTCACATTGAAAAAATGAAAATCCACAGCCTGCTTCCAGTCTCCGACCGGGTCAGGAATGGAATGAATGAAGCCCCTATCTAGCGGCGAGGATATGAACTGTGCCGGCTGCCGAGGCCTGACGCACTCCTCTGGGGCAATGATTAAATGAATGACGGATGAAATGAAATGATAGTGGAGAGTGTTGCTGGAATGAAATGTTGACAGGGAAAACCGGAGGACCCGGAGAAAAACCTGTCTGCCTCCGTTCTGTCCAGCACAGATCTCACATGGAGTGACCGGGATTTGAACCACGGACTCAGCGTGTTTATATTCACATTAATAAACTTAATTATAATTAAATATTATTCCTTTTTTGTCACATATTACAGTTTTTTTAATATATAAAAAATAAATATTTTCCCGATTTTTAGCACCCAAAAATCCGAGCCCTAATTATTACGTCTGACAGGAATTCCTTGCACATTCATAACTGTT
Organism: Meconema thalassinum; assembly: GCA_946902985.2. NCBI lineage: Eukaryota > Metazoa > Arthropoda > Insecta > Orthoptera > Tettigoniidae > Meconema > Meconema thalassinum. Next base: position 284,472,128 of record OX336393.1, on the reverse strand, counting down.
CCCGGGCAAAGCCGGGGGCGGGTTGCTAGTTGTTTATTAAAATAAGTATTGCACTAAATACTAAGCAAGTTGTGAATGGCAGAAACAAATATTCAAGGGAATACGAACATATTAAAATACTATCCAGAACACACCAAAATAAATTTCTAAGAAGAGTAGAGCTTACACCTAAACAGAAGAGGACCTTCATTATTTTTCTCGCTGATTTTGAAGACGATCTGGATCTCAGTTCCCTGGACATTTCTTTCGCCCGGAAAATGAATCGGCATTTAATGTAATGAAATATGTAAGGAAATATAGTAACAGATGATCCTCTGAGCGCCGGCCCTGTGGTGTTGGGGTAGCGCGCCTGCCTCTCACCCGGAGGCCACGGGTTCGATTCCCGGCTCCGTCAGGTATTTTTGAAACTGACGTGAGGGCTGGAACGGGATGCACTCAGCCTCGTGAGGACAATAGAGTAGCTGTCTGACAGTGAGACAGCGCCCCGGTCAATAAATCCAAGATTAACGGCCGAGGGGACCCGATGCACTGACCACGCGTCACCCCAATATCTGAGGGCCAAATAGCTGTGCAGCGGTCGCTTGGTAGGCCTAGGCTCTTCAAGGGCTGTAGTGCCAGGGGATATTATTTTGATCCTCTGAGCAGCACACATTTCGGAACACAGGAAGTTCACAGATCATATCCACACACTCTGAAAAGATATCGCCCCACGCGCCTTCTTGCTCCAACTTTACCTCCACTACTGCATCTACACGTTTCATTACACGTTTCATCATGTGAAATGTCCGGCTACGTGGCTAAATGGTTAGTACACTCGGCTTTGGTCTGCCGTGTCCCAGGTTCGATTCCTGGCCGGACCATTAGGGATTTTAATCTCTTGGGGTGAATTCCCGTGGCTCGGGGACTGGGTCTTCATCATAACCTCATCCTCATTACGACGCGCAGGTCGCCCACGGGCGTCAATTAGAAAGACCTGCACTCGGCCTCTCAGGAGGCCACATGATCATTTTTTTTTCATCACGTGAAATAAAGATAAAGACGGGTAATTGAGAAATTTAGATTCACTTCCGCCAAAGTCTCTCAGCATGGTGAGGATACATACATCACTAACAGCATTAAATGTTTCGGAATTACTTTCCAATGACCAAATGCAGGAAGTACATATCACAATCTTCGTTGCTGCTGTGTGAATCAGGTAACCACTCAAATAATAAACAACGTTATCGCCTGATCTCTCAGAACTGTCATCATTAACTGACAGGATTATAGGGTTGAATTTCTGTCAGTGTAATAGTTTCTTTAACTTGCTGACAATTGTTATCCTTCACCTCTCTGCTCGTATGTATTTCATTTCTCGCCATTGACCATATTCATTAAGAGAAGCAAGCTAATTGTCAATAACGTACTCATAATTAGCTTGTGAAGAAAGGACCTCTTTCACTGGTAGCCTGGTAGGCCTATGTACAGTATATAGACTGAGGCAAATGGAGGCGAAGGAAGTCAGTAGAAGTAGGATGATCGTCACTGCTTAAACCTCGTTTAAGTCCAAAATTCCTCTCAAAATGGTCTTGATTTAATTTTGCAGTTAAAACGTACTTGTACAATTTGCGCACGGTAATGCCATGGAAGAAGTGCATCACTGCTTGGCAGCCGGCATCTGCTACGACCATACGCTCAGCGCGGCGCGTGGTGTTGAAATTTAGAACTACTTCATCTTAACCACGGCCGACTGAATACGAACCGCGCTCTATACCGGCCTTGACATTCCCAGTCAGAACCCACGTGTAACATGTAATTGGAAAGTTTCTACTCGTTGCCGGTAGAGCGCACTCCCCTCCCATTATAGGCGCGATAAGGAATCAGCTGTACAGTACGTATATTAAATGTGTAATCTCAAGAACCACTGGATGGATTTTGATGCTGCTTTCACCATTTTGTAAAGGTGACCTCGAGGAAGATTTGTGTAGAAAATTATTTATTTATGACCAAAGGGAGCCAAGTAGTAACGATTTCAGTGAAAAGGTCGAAAAAATAGCCTGGCGTCCGTGCGCTTTTTAAGCTTACGCTGGGCAAACCGTTAAAATATCATTATATTATGAGTGTAAGAATTGTTCAGCGTCAGAAATTCTACAAAAAAGTCCCCGAGAGCATATCTCTATCTTCGATACATCGCCCACTATAAGTGTTTTTAGTTTGGACGGGAGGGGGATTTGGCTTGCACCTCGCCATTCTTAAATTACGTCTGACAGGAATTCCTTGCACATTCATAACTGTTCCCGGGCGAAGCCAGGGCGGGTTGCTAGTGACACTATATAATTATTATCATTATAATTTCCGCATTATCAAAATTAAAATTATATCACAAAATTAAATAGCGTGCTAATAAATCTAAGAGAAATTAGACATACCTTGCACCTTCTTCGGGTACAAGGACACAACTCCAGCACCGTCTCATCAAAAGGAAAGAGAGGATGAAAATTACAGCCGGGAACAAGTAGCAGCCAATCGTGTGTTGTGTTTTGTGCTAAGAGATCTTTCGACAAATTATCAGATACCGTGTGCCTTCTTTTTCACGATGCAGCTGTCAGGACGGGACTTACATAAACTCCTGCATGACGTTATTCTCGAGATTGAACAATGCGGTTTCATAATTATAATAACTGTCTCTGATAATCACAAAACTAACACTACAATGATGAGGCATTTAGGGGGAGGGAATTTGCAACCAATGGTCAATCACCCATAGACGAGTCTAGGAATGTATTCCCTAGTTTTGATCATTGTCACATTCTAAAAAAAAACAGTAGAACGCAGTTTCTGTAACGAGAGATGACTGATGGTACTGGAATAATTTCAGGGAAAGACTTGTCATTACTATACACAATGCAAAAGGGTGAGATCGTCAAACCGGTCAGACACCTCACTAAAAAACACATCGAACCCACTAAATTTGAAAAAATGAATGTTCGGCGTGCCAAGGAAGTGTTCTCGTCAGAAGTTATTGGTGCCATTAGAACACTGAAAGAAAATATAGGCATGTACCCGGAAGCGTACACATTCATGCACGCAGAAGCAACCATGTTTTTTTGAAAAACGTTAATAAATGGTTCGCTATGCATGACGTAAGCATCACATATCATCATATTCAGTCTAGAAATCCAGATAAAGGGCATTTTTTCCCATTAAATGTCAGTCGCCTAAACTGGCTAGAGGAATATTTTCTTTCTTACCTTGAAACTTTGAAAGCTGCTAGTAACGCTGCTAGAAAGGACTTCCTGAGTTCTGAGACTTACGAAGCAACCTATACAATTAATCACGGATTCAACTGTCCAGTGCATAAGGTATCTTCTAAGAATGGGTAGAGGAAAGTCGCCAAATATGGGGAGTTTTTTTATAAGGCTCACATTAGACATAAGAAGGAACGGAATAATTTTGGTTTTCTCACCAATGTAAACCTCAGGCGATATACTATGTATATTACAAATATGGGCACGTTTGATGTTGTAATACCCTCTGATATTATTATCAACTTTAAAAGTGCACTTTCCCCGTATTAGGCAACCGGGTTTCGTAATATGGGGAGGTGAGAAACCTCACGGTTTTTATTTATAATAGGTACACTGAATAGTATACCCTACTAATTAAAGCATTAATTCTGACAATTTTTTTTCGTGTGGCCTCCTGAAAGGCCGAGTGCAGGTCTTTCTAGTCGACGCCCGTGGGCGACCTGCGCGTCAGGATGAGAGATGGAATGGATGAAGATGAATGAAACTGGGCAAGGATGTGGAAGGAAGCGGCCGTGGCCTGTTAGAAGGTACCGTCCCAGCATTTGCCTGGTGTTGAAAAATGGGAAACCACGGAAAATCATTTCAAGGACGGCCGACGGTGGGACTCGAACCAACGCGTCTACCGAGTCAGCAGAGAGCTTGGCCCCATGGCCTAACGCTGCGCTTTAGCCAGCGTAGCCACTACTGTCGGTAATTCTGACAATGTAATGAAATCATGAACACAAATAGTACAAAAATACAAAAATGAATATTTTAAGTAAATAACAGTCCTAGTTTCCTGTTGCCGAACTTCCAAACCGTTCAGCAGAAAAATGCATAAACTTTAATGAAAACCGAGTGATTCTGATCGAATTCAACTGTAACACTGTGCAAGGTATGTCTAATTTCTCTTAGATTTATTAGCACGCTATTTTATTTTGTGATATAATTTGCATTTTGATATTGTGGGAATTATAATGATAATATAATAGTGTCATTTCGCCCGAGAACAGTTATGAATGTGCAAGGAATTCCTGTCAGACGTAATTTAAGAATGGCGAGGTGCAAGCCAAATCCCCCTCCCGTCCAAACTAAAACACTTATAGTGGGCGATGTATCGAAGATAGAGATATGCTCACGGGGACTTTTTTGTACAATTTTTTATGCTGAACAATTCTTACACCCATAGTATATTGATATTTTTAACGGTTTGTCCAACGTAAGCTTAAAAAGCGTACGGACGTCAAGTTCTTTCTTCGACCTATTCACTGTAAACTAAAATCGTTACTGCTTGGCTCCCTTTGATCATAAATAAATTATTTTCTACAGAAATCTTCCTCGATATTACCTGTACAGAATGGTGAAATCCGCATCAAAATCCATCCAGTGGTTCTCGAGATTACCCGCGATATCCAAGAATCGGGGACTTTGTTTTACACTAAGTAGAGATAAGTCTTAGTCGTGCAATGCTTGGTCAACAGCGCTGTGTGAGCAGTTGAGTAACTAACAAGATTTCATGAAAAAGGTCTCATTGTCTAGGCCGGTATGAGCGCATTGAGTCGGCCGTGTCTTAACCATTGACTCATATGGAAGTTCCACCACTTATTACTTTATTCGCCCTGGTGTTACTAACACAATTGAAACGGGACACCGATCACTACACGAGAAACAAGAACCTTAAAGGCGCGGTGCACACTGGAGAAACCTGTTTCATGTAGCTGGTTTCATGAAATCGGTTTCAAGAAACTAGTTGCATTGGAACATGCACACAGAAGCAACGGTTTTCCATCAGTAATAGGATGGTGGGGCCATGATTTTGTCTTGTTGGATTTCATGGCCCCGCCTTCCTAGCGAGGACCATGCCTCCAAAGAATCAAGGTTTCTCAATATAACGAACTCGAACAGTAAGTAAATACAATTAAAAATCGGTAACCATGCCTGTAGCCTTCAGGGGCAGATAACCTCGTTGTTCCGCCCTTTAAAACAACAACCACCAGTAGCCTTCGTGTTATGTTCACGTGATCGCATTCAAGCAGCATCCCCTACTTGCCAGCCCAAAGAAAGAGCGCCTGGTTCAGCTGACGAAAATCAATAGAAAGGACAAGGACACCCACATAATAAATATATAACATAATACTAACTTAAATAACTGACCTTGCGGATCACATGAGCAAAGAGGTTGCCCGATTTCCCACTCCCTTGTTATTCCGGGGGGTATATAAGGGAGTGCCAGGGGGGCCCGGACCGCCCCCGAAATTTTTGTCACATATAATATTTGTTTATGAATTAAAACAATAAAAACTAATGTAGTCTACTTATCATGTACTATTGTTACTACGCGACGTATGGCAATGTTGCAAAGCAAGACGACGGTAGAGCGATGTAAACAGTATGACAATCAGTTAGCTCTGATCTTATGTGTAACAACATAACCTCTTATTACTCTCCAGTGCCTTCACTCTTATGAACCTACCAAGAACAGCAACAAGTGCCCTTGAAAGGTGTGACAAAAGTTTTCTCCCTAACTTTTAATACCATTATCAAACGGAGTTTGAGATGGTTTATAATAATAACATACTTTAGAAATTCTACTTCTGATAACAGACTCAGCGGTCTAGTATTGTTACAGAGACATACATCTCTGACGATGAAGTTATAAACCGATTTGGTAATGCTTCAAGAAATCTTGACTTTATATTATAGTGTAAGTTGTAAATCAAAACAGTAATGATAATCCTTTCCATGTAAACACTATCAAGTAAGCAAGATGATTGTATTAATAAAACGTAAAATCAAATGGTCTTAGTTATGTTCGACCTTATCCAAACATAAAACATCACAACAAATTGGTTGAAAAAGAGGTGCAAGATAGCCTTAAAACTCATCATTTTGCACCAAATTATATAAAAGTTTCCCGGGGAGAACTCCGGATTCCCTATTCTTTGGGGCCTATACCATGCCCCCTAACTCTCGGTTGGGCACCCCGCAAAATAAAACTCTATATACTCCTCTGAACCAATGCAACTACAGTTTCATGAAACGCAGTGTGCACAGCCCTATATTAATCTTATCTATCTGTTGCAAGCAACTTTAGTTTCACGTTTCACGAAACGGGTTTCTCCAGTGTGCACCGCGCCTACTCATAAAATTATTTATTGCAAGGTGAGTGATGCTGTCAACTCGCACCAAGAGATGGGTCTGTGATCGCTGTCTCCTGTCGAGCGCATGCTTTTATGGTGGAGTTTCCGGTTCCACTATTAAGTTATAAAAATGAAAGTTTGTCTGTTTATTCTGAATCTTCACGGAAATTTGCGTTATTTGCGCGTTTCAGGCTGTTTTTATAACGGATGCGCCCAAATTTGTATTTTTGTCTGTCTGTGGACAATTTTTGTCCTTATAACTCGAGACTCTTCTCCGTACCTCTCATAAAAGTTGGCCTACCTCCTTAAAATACATGCTGAAATAGGCGTAGAAGGACGAGACAAAGCTTATTTTCGGTCCCTCTTGTGACAAACAAAACTCGGGGGTAGTGTCCCCGAAAACCACATTTTAAGGCCCTAAAACCAACATTTTTGAGATACAGTATTCCCAAAAACAAATTTAATTTAATAAACTAATGAAAGAATGCAAGCCGGTGACCATGGCAACAGAATTTCAGAGGTCCATTTACTTATCACGGAACCAAATTAAGCTGTAAAATTCATTAATACGTATAATGCGCTTAAGGGGGTCAAGGGGTACACTATAACTTTTTCACGCAATTTTCACGTGCGGGTGTGTTACGGAAGGTCTTTTATATCCCTATCCCTATATTGTATTTATATTATTATGATTATTATGGCATACAACGACGAGACAAAGCTCATTTTTAGCCCCTCGGTGTCAGAATCAGAACTCGAGGGTTCCCGAAAACCACATTTTAAGGCTCTAAAACCAACAGTTTCTGAGACATTCCCAGAAAACTAATTTAATTTAATAAACTAATGAAGGAATGCAAGCTGGTAACCATGACAACAGGTTCTCAAGAGAAGACCCAACTTTCCATCTATTTCTGTAAGAAGCAATGCCACTCCACTTATTACATTTCTGTGAAAGTTTGCAAATGGCTATAAGGTTATCACGGAACCAACTTAGACTGTAAAATTCATCAATGCGCTTAAGGGGGTCAATGGGTACCCTAGAATTTTTTCACGTGATTTACAAGTGTGATATGTCATACAGAATTATATCTCCATTCAGCAACATTATTTTCAAAAATTCCTGAATTGAAATAGTATTTTTTGCGGCTATTAGGAATTTGGGCCATTGGAGGCTAAAACCCTAATATTCATACACCACAAGCCTTGATAATTTATTAAAGGGGTCTTCCTGTGGATGGGGACTGTACACAACGGTGAGGGTCAGTTTTTATGTGAGCTGTATTACGTTTAGTCTACGAGGTTTTCAATTTTATTTTCACGTCAGAAAGTAGGCACATTTTGACTACCGTATCGGTAATCATATTTTTGTCGACAAACGGGTTCATCGTAAGGATGAATGTTTGATACTGTGTGGTTTATATATCCATATTTGGACATCTGGGTGATATGTTGTAGGTTGGTTGGTTTGTTGGTTAATTCCTCAGTTTAGGGGCTGCGACAACGTGGTCATGTAGCCTCGTGTACTTTGAGTGTGTGTAGAATCTCTCTGATAGCCGGTGTTAATTGTGATGGATGCATTAGTGTGCGTTATCTGTGATTCAGGTAAGGACTGCAGACAATCAATTTCAAGTAGTTCCTACTTTTGCTACCAAATGCTACCGTCAACGACACCTAGCTGTGACTTGGCTATTAGATGCCACGTTGGAACTAATATAGCGTTAATCAAAGCTAACCTACACATTTAGCTTCACACAATTGTAGTTAGTGGAAGGTTCATATACATGCCATAAATATATGACATAGGCCCGTCGGCTTTACTTCCCCTCCGAAGGGAGGCATACTGTGGGATTTTTAACGCTCTTAAAAGATCCAACGACTTCGACCGGGTTTGAACCCGCGATCTTGGGCATGCTACCAACTACTCCACCGAAGCCGCTGTGATATGTTTTAGTCAATGGATTTGATTGTCTGCCTTTCTGTGTATCTTTATGTACGCCTATAACTCGTGTTCGAATGTTTGGAGCATCATAAAATTAGGTATGGTATCCATGAGGGTCAATACACCAATCATTTATACAATTCTTCACAATAGTTCTCATAGAAGGGTGGGTATATGGAAAAACTTTTCAAAATACAGTAAATGCTTAAATAGGTGAAATATAAATATTATCCTGGAAGGACGACCAAAGCATATGTTGCGTCATCGTCACACAATTCGGGAGTCTATAAAGGGTCTCCGAAAACCACATTTTAAGGCCCTTAAATTAACAGTGTCTCTGATATTCCCAGAAAACTAACTTCGCTCTGATAAACGTATGAAGGAATGACAAGCCCCTAACCATTGCAACAGTACAATTGATAACGTCTGGTTATTAATACCGAAGAACGGCTACTTCTGCTAGTCTTTAATATATTTGCTAACTATACGGAGGTGCACGATGTAGCAACTGAAGGCGGGAACCGGAGAATCGACATCATTGCTTTCAAGCCCGACCACGGTCGACTCTAGACCCGACTCTTCGGTTCGAGTCGGATCATAATCAACCCCAAGACGTGGGCGAGGAAAAGAGGCGATACTACGAAAGCACGATTCCGTACTACCGAGACAAGTATCTACCTTCAGACAATTATTATGTAGAAGGTCACCGGTTTTCTAACTGGAGTAAGAGGAACCATTCCACGTATTTTCGTGGATTTTTGTAGGACCTTTGGATTGAGGAAGGATTTGATAGCTGACATCATACTATCAACTTTAAAAGGCTATTGTAACATCTACAGGAATCATGTCTGCGACTTCATAACAAATAATATGTTGATGAACCTAGGTATTAAAGTGACCGACGAAATATTGTATTAAGTAGGCCTACTCTTTGTACTCACGGCAGCTTGCTCGTTGTACGGAAGAAGAATATTAAATACGAGTAAAATACTACAAGGATGACATGTTTCGTTCGTCAAGCAAACATCATCAAATCGAGGTCAATCAAATCAAACATAGGCTTATATACAAGACAACAAAATTGCTCTACAAAACACTATTAAACCTACAATGCTAATCACAAATAGTTGCTGCCCTCCAACACTAATATGCTAAGGTCAGAGCCGTAGAGAGCGATCACGAGCCCAAGGACAAGGTCTCCCGGAACCCTCCAATTTCATTCAACCTGTGACAATAATTTCGGAATTATGGTAGGCTATTACAATAAGCTTGAAAAAATTTACCTCTCCCCAAAATAAAAGCTCCTTGGAATTTAGCTCGCCCAACTGAATATTAACTTACTTTGCTTATAGTTATTCAGCCACTCTCCTTCTTTCTCTCGCAGTGATTGTTCTTTTATTTCAAGATTTTGATCACTTTAGGGTTAGGCCTACATTAAAAATTCCATTTTCGTTGTATCTGAACGTGTTCGGGCATTACAAGAATAAGCCATACTCCTTTCAAAAATGTATTCTGAGATTGAATTAGAAACTTTGGTTGGTTCCTCAGTTTAGGGGCTGCGACAACGCGGTCATGTAGCCCCGTGTAGCCTACTTTGGGTGTGTGTAGAATCTGTGTGATAACCGGTGTTAATTGTGATGGTGTGTGTTATCTGTTTTTAATTCAAGTAAGGACTGCAGACATTCAATTTTCAAGTATTTCCAACTTTTGCTACCAAACGACACCGTCAACAACCAACTAGTTTTGAACTTGGTTACTAGATGCCACCGCAGTCGGCTCCTGGCGACGAACGTTGGAACCTAAGAGCGTCAGTCAAATCTAACCTATAATTTAGCTTCACACAAGTGTAATTTATCATGCCGAAATCTATGACACGGGACCGCCTGCTTTAGTTCATTCCGAAGGAAGGCACACTGAGGGATTTTTAACGCTCTTACAAATCTCGACGACTATTAGAAACTTTAAGCTCCACAAAGAGCTCATCAAATGGACAACTCTGGCAACTTTGACATTTTCCCGAAAGAAAAAAAGAAAATCACAATGGTTATTTATCAAATTAATTATTGTAATGCATCGGATACTATTCACTGGCTGTATTTACATTGAACAGAGTCATATCAGAAAATGTCATAAGTACATAGTTAAATAAAGCTGTCCACCGCCTCAGGTCCCGGGGCTACAGCTCCACTTGCCTCTCCCTCTCATCGGGGCCAAAAGGTGCGCCAAAATCTTTAATAAAAAGAGCGGCTATTACTGCTTTGATATACTTCAGCGATAAGCCCCCAAAATACAACTATTAATTCTAATATCTACAAGATAAAAATAATAGTTGGCGAGGCAAACGTCGGGAAAGTACCTTATTTCAGTTCCGCGGCACCTATGTAAACCATTGCACAGCCGCTAATACATACAGTTTACTACTACTACTACTACTAGGCCTACTACTGTTCTATAATAACACAGGCCATCAGACAAGTTTTGCCACCTAGTGAATAGCGTTACTGGCTGTCATATCTGAGGTCATGGGTTCGATTCCCCTCTCTCATCAGGACGGAGAAGCGTAATTTCAATCTCCCAACCGGTAACGTAATAATGTTATTGATTTTACGTCCTTATTAACTACTGCGGTTTTTAGGGACGACGAGGTGCCGGAATTTTGCCCTGAAGGAGATCTTTAACGTGCCAGTACAACTACTGACATGGCCCTCTTGCATTTACGCACACAAATGCCAACTGACTGCGCCAGGATTCGAACCTGCAATCTTGGGCACAGCAGACTAGAACGATACCACTGCGTCACGCAGTAACGATTTAATTTCGGAGGAGAGGGTCTAAAGATAAGTAGGCTATAATTCCTCGTTTTCTCATTCACTGGCCTGATCGTGTTTCCGCAGATGTATACAATACGATATAATACGGTGCAATAATCGATTTGCGTGGGCGCTTGCAGTGGTACTTTTTTCTAATCCAGTCGAGTAACAGGTGAAGCGAGGTGTACAGCCCTGCAGGGCGCCTTCCATTCACCGCGCTAAGTCACAGCAGGACTGTGCCCGAAGCAGCAACCCATCGCTCGCAACTACCAAAATGTACTGTTCCGCCTGACATGGCCGTGTTAAGTGGCAGGAGTCATATCTGCAATGGGTGAATACGCAGGTTGAAGATCCATTATAGCTTACTGAAGCAGCAACTTACTATTAGACTTTAGGACACCCCAATGTCAGGTTTCATTTTGCCACCATCTTAAGGAATACAAAATGGCGGCCATCCAAGTGTTCAATGCTTATATAGAATTTCGGCTGAACTAATCGTCATAATCTACCAAATTTTGGACAAACAAGTCTTCACGTAGAAAACGTGTGCAGCCCAAACTACAAGGTCATCAGCCAGATAATTTCAAGAAGGCGGCCTTGCGAATCATGCAAGCATTATAATCAATAACTTTTGATCCCATTATTAAATAGCCTACTCACGGTACTTGGCATTCAGATCATTTTTTATAAGGACTCACCGCTATAAACGTTATGACTATGTGAAATTGAATATTACCCGCAGCCTTGAAATTATAAAAATAAATAACTCAGCACCTAGGAGCGACAGTACGGTAACGAAAATTAGTGACAAGGTAGGACAAGATATGTGGTCTTGTATGGCCAAGGCAAAAGAACACCAGTCTTCATACATTCAAGATGGCGGCTGCGCGAACTATTATAACATTCAAATCGACAACTCAGAATGCAAACACGTAATTAAAACGAATCTTAGCAAGATATGAGTATAACATAAAAGCTCTCACTTGCGTTAGTTAAAAGATTACCTCGGTGATTATAGCCTACAGCGGCCATTTTGAAATTTCAAAATAAATAAATAAATCTTAGTATTTAGAGCTATAATAACGAAACTTAGAAATAAGGTTATTTTTTTCGTGTGGCTTCCTAAGAGGCCGAGTGCAGGTCTGTCTAGTTGACGCCCGTGGGCGACCTGCGCGTCAATGAGGATGAAGTGATGATGAAGACGTCTCATACACCCAGCCCCCAGGCCACGGGAATCAACCCCAGAAGATTAAAATCCCTAATGGCCCGGCCGGGACCCTTTGGACCAAAGCCTAGCACGCTAAGCAATTGGCCATGGAACCGGACAGAAATGAGGTAGAACCTTATAAGTCGCTTCGTATGCCCAAAGCAAAAGAACATAAGACTCCATACATACAAGATGGTTAGGCACAGCACTAAAAAATAAAATAATAATAATAAAAAAATTATGGGGTACTCTCAGTTGTAGTCGACAAAACATCACGATCTTGCAAAGTCCGGTCATTGTGTGTGTTCGAATCATTAACTTTCAGCTTTTTCGATGCCCGAGTGGATATTGAATATTTTGTTATTTTCTTCATCCTTCAAAACTAACCACACGCACAAAATAACAAAGTTATGAAGAACCTTGTAAGAGGCTTCTTATGGCCAAGCAAAAGAACAGTGGCTCCATACATTCACGATGGCGGCTTGGCATATTCTTAAAACTCGAAGATATAATAGCACAATTAATGTGGAATTTGGTAAGAGAGGAGTACCATACAAAAGACCTTGCTAACATTACTCATAAGAACATCACACTGAATATAGCATGCAGCGGTCATCTTTAAATTATGGAATATTGAAAGAGATAACTCCATATATTTCAGAGATACAATAACTAAAATTAATACTAAAGTTGAACCGTATAGACGTCGTATGCCCGTGGACGGTATGGCAGAGACGCTAGACCGAGTAAGTCCTATCCCAACAGTTAATTTGGCTGGCCGTTGCCTGCTGGTTGCAACAAGGGCAAGGAGGGATGGCTAATGACATCCAAGATGCTCAGTCTGCTGCAGATTGTTTCACAATGTAATTTGCGCTTTAGTACGGCACTTGCAGTTCTTTCTTGCCCTCATGTATAACCCACACAGTTTTGTTCTCATGAAGTTCAAATATAATCCATTTAATCCCGAGGTGAATGTAATGTTCTCTGGACTGCAGGGTTAGTTACAAATAAGCTACATCAGTTTTACTGTGCAGGAGTATACCGTCTTCTGTGATATCAAGCAGTCTTTTACCGTTTCCTCAGTGAAAATAGTGCAACATCTGGATCAACTATCCGTCAGCCGCTACTCCTTGAAACAGTAAGAGTGTAAGGGAAGTAGATTTGGTGCAGAAATACAGTAATACAATATTGAAAGTTAACAATGATTTACTAAAACAATGATAACAGTATGTTTGTAACATATTTTTATCTTTAATGTAAATATAGTCTTTCATGCAACACAATCAGCAAATTCATCACAACATATGCCAATATTTTATGCCCCAAAATCTTGTCTAAAACTATTACAGTAGGTTCCGGTGCAATGTAGTGATCTGCTACTATCCCAATAATATAATGTAAACATTCCTCTCTCTCTCCCTTGCCTTCTGTAATATAACGGTACATATTGATATTCCTGTCCCAAAGGTCCTAGGCTTGTTATGTGGCTCTGCAAAATCATTTAATTCTATTTTGAGGGTTGGTATGGGTTACACTCAGTCTTGAGAAGATAACTGAGAAGAAGTGGGTTTGAATCCCAACTCTAGTCAGCTGCTGGGATAGTAGCTAGCTCCTTCCCAATCCTTGCCCCCATTATACATACTAGTATAGACATTTAAAAAAAATAATCACAGGATATCAGACATGTTTCCCACACAAGACATTTATGGAAATGGAAATTGCAACACCTTGAAGGAGTGGAGCTGCAATGAAGTGATTAAGGACCATAGAGCATGATAATGAGCCCTAGGACTAGAACTTTCAGACACCTTCATCATTATTTGTCCAGTTCTGGTGGTATAAAGTTTGCATGTCTATTTTATAGTCCGGCCACCCAATAATGAAAAACTATGAAATTCAGTATGTACAGTATATACAATAAAATGTGAATTTATTTGTTATTCGGGTTTTCAGAACTCATTCATTGTCCCTCATGGATTGTTTTATTTTAATTCTCGACTTGTATTAATTTGCATTTTTCAAGTCATTTTCTTTGTATCAGACCCACCAACACAATTTGAATCATACAAAGTAAAATGATGATGATGATAATTATTGTTTTAAGGGGCCTAACATCTAGGTTATCGACCCCGAATGGTCTGACAGATAGCAAAAATGACAATAAAATGGAAACCAGAACGGAAATTAAGCGAGACGGAATATACTTACAAAATGGAACTCAGATTGAAACGATGCACAAAATGGAGAGTGATAATACTTACAAAAGGGAATTTAGAAGGAAAATACTCACAAAAGGAAGAGATTGAAAAATACGCACAAAATGTAGTTTAGGCTCAAAACATGTACAAATACTTACAAAATGCAATTAAAATTCAAAATACTTACAAAATGCAAATGAGATTAAAAATACATACAAAATGCAATTGAGGTTCAAAATACTTATAAAATGCAATTGAAATTGAAAATACACAATGCAATTTAGATTGAAAAACGAACATTTCAGATTCTAAATACAGTGAAACGTGGCTAATTCGAACTTCTATAATTTGAAATCTTCTTTAATTCAAATTTTCCTCTTGGTCCCGAGCATTTTATATACAATCAATGCTAAAAATCGTGGTTAATTCGAATTACATTTTGGGTAATTTGAAGTTTTTACGTGTAAAAAGTCGATTGGAAGCCAAACAGTTGGGTCAGGAATCCCCGAAAAACGACAAACCACATCACAGAACTTGGGAGTTTTTTTTTAGTAGAAATGACGTAAGTGATTCTGTTTTCCGTTCCTTAAATTTGTTAGATTCTTTTCTGATGGCCGAGAGACTTAATAGTAGGAAACAGGTAAAAATCTCAAACATTTTTGACAAGCTGTAGATTTCTCTAAGACTTAAGTAGATTGCTGGATTACTACTGTCGTTGAATAGGTGAATAGAACATTTTGGTTTTATTTTATCATTTGAAACTTTTGAGGTTATTCGCAATACGGTCATTATACAGTACCATTGTCTATTAATCTGCTTTGTTGAACGTATATCATTATGTAAACGTAATACAATATATTTTCTCTACCCTTTTCAAAGAGCTTTCTTAATTCTAATTTTTGGTTAATTCGAATTTCTTAGTGGTCCCTTGAGGTTTGAATTATCCAAGTTCCACTGTACTCACAAAGTGCAATTGGAATTGAAAATACTTACAAAATGCAATTGAAATTGAAAATGCTTACAAAATGTGTGATGGATTCAACTACTCATTTGGATGGACAATACTTACAAAATGCAATTTAGATTGAAAATATGTGCAAAATGAGGTTTAGGTTGAAAATACTTACAAAATGCAATTGAAATTCAAAATACTCACAAAAGTCCCACCACCTATATTGAAAGACTTACTAAAAAGCAATTTAGATTGTCAATTCTTACAAAATGCAATTGAGGTTGAAAATACTCGCAAAATGCAATTTAGACCGAAAAGACTTACAAAATGCAACGTACATTGAAAATACCTACAAAATGGAGTGTAGATGCAAAAAGTTCGCTAAAGGAATTTAGATACACGGGGAGCCAATTAACAAAAACAGGGTGGGAATCTTAAAGAGAAAAGGAAATACAGTATAATGAAAAGAAAACAAGAGGTCTGACCCCTCGAAGAAGAAGGGATCAGGAAACATGAGACAAAGGCCAATTAAGGCGGGAAAGTGAAAGACTCCCTGGGCCTCGGATACCCTAATACCGTCGGGGTCGGAAAAGAACAAGATTTGACCATGGGAGGTCGACAGGAAAGAAGACAGAGAGGAGTCCGGCACAAGTAAGTGGAAGCAATGCCGTACTCAGCTTGGGTCCCATGGTCGCCAACCCACGTCCCACTAGATGTGAGCCTCTGGGGGGACAAAGTAAAAAGATTGTCAAACATTGATTTAGAAATTTTCCACCTGATAACAGCTCTTTAACGTCATGTGTTATAAATTAAATTAAGAATTCTCGAAACATTACCAATATTAAATTCCTGGCAGAGAAACTAAAAACATAATGGCTGCCATAAAATTTATTTTACATTCCTTTTATATGTTTTGCAGACAATTCATTCTTTTCTACGCACAATGACAAACAGAGGCTGGACGGGAACCTACCAGAAATTCCGCCATATACTGACTCAAAATCTATGTAAAGACTCATTTTCACAAACTGGATGAAACTTGTGTAAGCAGTTTATGTCTCTGGGTGTGAAAGATATCATTTAGCTTGGTGCTAACACAGGAAGATCTCCCTTACAGAGTACAGTGAAGTATAAATCTTAAATAGTAATTTTTTATGTATCATTTGTTTTTCCGACTGCAATAAATCCATTATTATCATTTTACATAATACAGCCTTCTCAGAAAAATCAAAATTATTTAGAAATTATGTTGAGTTAAACTGACTACTCTGGGCTCTTTTACCACCCCGGGCCCAAGGGCTACAGCCCCATTTGTCCCTCCCTTCTTCCGACCTGCTGCAGTTGAATATGCAGGATGAGTGGTTTGCTGTGATGTGATAGCACTTTAGGTCCCTCCGACCACAAATGTGGACAAAGATCAAGCCCACCACGAGCTACAAAACGAGACATGGAGTCAATAAGGTCCTGGATCATGTCCTGAGAAATTGTGGTCCATGATTGCTGCACTTCATGGGTCATTTGTACCAGAGTAGTGGTGGCTCAGGCAAGTTGACCAGTTGTCGACTCATCATGTCCCACACATCCTCAATAGGAATGAGGTCTGGGTATCAAGTGGACCATTGTGAGGTTGTGATGTCGCGGAGAGCTTCCCTGGAGATGCATGCAGTGTGAACACTGGAGATGAAATTTCTTATTTGCAATGTTCACCATCATAGGAAAAAACACTGGTTTGAGAACCCTTTTAACTTACTGGAAAGCAATCACATCGCACTCAACAGGTACTAATTGTGACTTCACATTAACGGCAATAGCTCCCTAAACCATAATGCCCAGTGTTGACCCTGTGTGACTCTCTCCCCGGTGCGTCATCACTCACGATTGCCGTGCTCACTAAGGGCAAGACAGAGGTGCGATTCATCACTACAGACGACACTATGCCATTCGTCCACTCTCTTTACACCACACCAGCTGCCCACATCAATGGAACACCTTCTGCAGGAACATGGACCCATAAGCCACCTGCAAGCTGACGATTCACAGCAGTGGGGTGCCCTATTCTTGAATCTGTGCAGCTGTGGCATGAGGGTCCATTCGGACCATCCGAATGATGTGTCGATCATCCCTCACAGCTGGCCGTCGAGTTGGGCCGGTGCCAGGCCAAAGAGTGTGTGTGCATACCTTCATTTGACCACTGTTGCTGTGTTTATCCTAGTATAGATTCCTGTTGGCCAACATGTGCAGCTCTAGTCCGTAGAGATAACCCACTCTCACACAGATCGATTACCCAAGCTCTCTCCCACTGCGATAATTCTTGATAGCACACTCTTCTCTGTCATCGAGGAACGTTTGGCAGGGACCAGTGCACTGCACAGACTGTAAATCAACTGCGCTACTCAAGGGTCTATACACTGGGGGTGGTTTCTCTGTGACCAATCACATGGGGAGACCTGTACTGAAAATTTAATAGGCCTGAAAATGTAATAGTTCACATACCTACAGTACATGGTGTCATTCCAGATCTTGAAAATCAGCACAAATTTTCAATTCCTTCACAGTGTTGCAATTTCCATTTTCGTGAGTATACATGGATCCAATGACCATAATGTCACTTTAAATTAAAAAAGAATATATCTTACATTAATCTGGATAGTTTTTCATCTGAGTCAAGATGAATGAAACCTTCCTAAGGCCACAACTACAGTAGACTAATGTATATCTGTAATACTGTGTCGCTATGTTTCAAAAACATTTTTAAATACATTACAGTACTATACTTGCAAAATTCACACAATCAAATCTGCCCAGCAGTTTGATAAATAAGGAGTTCTACTCCAGCTTTCAATGGCTTTCAACCAGATGATACTGACTAGTGAATAATATGATAGGTGCCAATAAAAACATTAATCTCTAACAGTCTTGTAATAACTACATATATTGCAAGGTCTTCACAATTACTTCTTACCACTGGGTGTTTTGTATGCTCTGAAATATTTGGTAGCCAAAGTGATGTTTTCCCTCATCTCAGGGGACTGCACCACCATATCTCAGCATTAAAGCATCAAATAATTTAAACAAAAAATAACAAACTATATCTTTAGAATTGAATTTTCACAACTGTATTGATGACAAAAAGGAAGCTTTCAGCTATTAGAATATATATTGTACAGGAAGTACAAGTCATTTAGATGGAATTGTTATATTGTTATTGTTGTTTTAAGGGGCAGAGCAGTGAGATTTAGATAGAAAGTAGAGAACATGGGTCAGACACAATAATTCTCTACCTTCCATCTAAATGGCTTGTACTTTCTTTACAATATATAATATACAATTAGTATGAATTTGGCAGAAGCTGCAAAACAGATTAAATAATATATACAGTATAACCTATACCCTGTATTTCGAAAGAAAGAATCGGAACGATTTGGCAGGAGCGATATAAAATGTCTGCCAGTGATGGATGGAGTTTGACAGCTAGCATAACATTATAGAAAGCTTTCTAGTCAGTCAACACAAATTATGCCTAATTACATTAGGCGAGAAAGCAAGTATTTATACACCCTAACCTGAAAGAAATATTACATAAGATAGTTATCACAAAATAACATGTTATTATGATGTACAAAAATTGTCAAGCAATCATATCAGATCTTTCTCACACTCTATTTGAATGCACTCGGCATTGCCTCAAGATCGACTTTTAAAATATTATTATGCATAATTATACCGATATAATGTCCGAAGTGTAGCCCTGTGTATTATTGAAATCAAGCTGATTTACAAAAACAATAAAAACTTGGCAGCACAGCCCAGCTTTCCAAGCTCCCACCACATCCTTCACGTTCTTTTGCAATAACTTCCAATACTTAAAAATATCCTAATTAAAAGAATGGTAATTTCCAGACAGTAACCCAAGAAAAGAAAATACACTGTTTTTACAAGACAATAAATTGTCCTAGTCATAAATACATTCTAAATACACATATCACAACATTTGCATCATTAAACAGGATTATTTAGGTTATTTCGACCTTTCTATAAACTTCAAATGTAATCTTGCTTACTAAGCTCTTCCTCAGGAAAGACAGTAGAGGGTTTTCTTTCGGACACTAACTAGAGAGCTCACAAAAATAAATATCACACATACACATAAAATTGTACAACATATGAGGCGTTCCGTAAGAGAAGGGCGAGCCCACCATTTGCACATGTAGCGGGCTTGCCCTACTCTTACGGAACGCCTCATATGCTAAAATAGAAACTTGAAAACAATGGAAAGTCAGTATTATTAAGGTGTAAACATGAGTCACAAGGAATGTAGTCATAAAAAGTCAGTCACTTTGAATTTTTAAAAAAGAAATCTGAGAAGAATAATGCACAAAGTACTTGAATACATGACAGTTTTGGGAATAGACAATGATGCCCGACATATTTCAATATCACTTAATTTTTTTAAATACCTTAATAAAATAGTCAGTATAGTTGGGAAAAATTATATTAATACTGTACAAGTGATACGCCTTTTCAATATTAAAATAAAATAATAATACGGTATATCAGGGGTGCCGTTTTAACAAATTTTGGGAAATGGATTTATGGATTTAGTTTGCAAATTTGTTGATATTTTCAAATTTATTTAATAGTATATCCCAAGGACAGAAGACATGAAATAAGACACTGTACTCACAGTTAACACTTTGGACAGTACGGTAAAAAGTTTGCTTACTCATCACAAGAAGAAATGTACTGTGGACAGTATATGCAAGTAGTAGGTCAGGCGGTGAGAAAAGTCTTGCCCGCCCCAGGAAGCAATGAGCTGTGGGTATAATCTGTGCATGCCTGACTAGGGGCAAAAAGCACAGCACTGCCTTTTGGTTGCACCTAACTGGCCGATTTGGCAAGATTCCTGGTATCCTTATGGTTTCGAGTTCACAACTGGGAATAGGAAATATTGCAATCTTATGCAATCAGCACCGTTTTCGGTATGCTCAACAATACCGTTGTCCTACCAGAGTGGCGATATTGTATAATACAGTACAAAATCAAAAGCTTGATGCAAGAAAATAAAAATAATAATAATAAAAAAGGATTAGTCAATAAATAGAATGAGAAAAAACCTATAAAAATTAAAATATGAATCAAGAAGGAATTTGCTTTTCTTGAGTTACGGTAATTTAATAGAGAGAATTTATACAAGCTTGCCAATGCCATTCTCTCACATCTGACGATGTTCATGTCTCGTCTCGTCATTAGCTAATATGAGACTGCGCGTTTCTGGCAGATGAAGATGCCTTCAGAGAACAATAAGAATACACTTAGTCAAAATGTGGACCATGGTGAACATGGTTCCACAGCTACATACTTCCCTTCTCACTAGGTAAGGGCAAGTGGACCTTGCAGCTTTATGTTATTTGTTGTTTTGGTCAGTCTAGATCAGGAGTCGTCAACATTTTCTTCTTCATGGATTGTATTTGAACTGTGAAGCAGTAGGTCAATTTAGTGTAATTGATATATGAAACAATATATCAGCCTTTACAACCACCTGCAGAGAATAACTGTGATCTATGGTTTCTTTTTTTTTTTTCCTTTCTCATATTTTACACCCTCATTGGAGCACTTTAATCAATACAAATACAAGGTCTAACAACAGTATTTGGAGATTAGCGATTCAGCTTCAGCTTCTTCTGTACCCAAAATTTCTTCATTATATCTGACCTGGCTGCCCTTTGGTTTGTTTATATTTAACTGCAAATAGTTTCTTCACTTAATATCACATGCAATTTTCTAGAAAATATGTGCAATATGACTATGATTTTACAATTACATGTACTAAATTTTAAGAAATATTACTATTTTTCTTAGTACCAGTTGCACTTTAAGACAATAATATACCTGGACAGAGAATGATGGAGATAGCTCTTAGATCACATCCAGACAACTGAAGATGGTTGAATGATGGAAGGAATGTTATGTCCACCCTTTGAGAAAAATATGGTAAGTTGAATTAACACCATACAACATAATGTTAATTAATTATTTACTAATTTGTAATAGCCAACATTTACCTTTCCTATTGGCTTTGTGAGACATTTGTTGGTTTTAGATTTGTTAAAGTAAAAGTAAAATGTTCTTATATAAACATACTTTGAAAAAGTGTATGTAACAGTATACTTTGAAAAAGTTTGTACTGTTAAGTAAACTTTCCTGGCCAATTATTGCTTATCCATAATGTAGCTTTGAGGCTATTAGGTATAATGCAAAAGAACTGACACGTTTCAGGGCAACAGTTTGTCCAGTTATCAAGGTTAGAAAGAAAATAAAGAAATGACTAAGACATGGCATATCGCCTTTGTATCAAATGATAGGGGGCCATGTCAAAACATAAATCGCTACCTCATTACATCCTGAGTCATGGCAAATCATGGCTGATCTCTTTAGTTAAATTACCATCTTCCTATTTGCTAATTTAACTAAACAGGGCAGCCATGATCTGCCATGATTCAAGAGGTCATGCAGTAGCGATTAATGTTTTGACATGGCCTCCTATCTAATAAGGTTTCATCCGTGGAGGCGATATGCCATTTTTCACTCATTCCTTCACAAGCTGTTGTGCCGAAATGTATCGGTTCTTTTGCATTTCCTCTCGACCTAATAACCTCTTGGCATTAGAATACATACTGTACAGCATTGATTGTTCTCTTCCAGGTATTGTGAACATATCAGTTATTACTGATATTTTACACCACTGTTAAATATGTATCTAACATATGATTATCACAACAGGGATTTGGAACTTAACTCATGAGTTATGAAAGGTAGTTTGGCAGGCCATGTGTGGTCTTACGGCTGTGTGTTGAAGAACCCTGGTCTAGATTACATCTTGCTACGAGAAGCGTGATAAACATCAGAGTAAAATAAATACCGGTTAACACACAGAAATATTGATTAGAAATTAGGTTACAAGGTTTCCTCCTATGCTTTAGCACAGAGAAAAAGAAACATATGATATTCAAACTATGCCAGCAACCTTTGTCTAATCCCTCTTCCTCATGTGTTAACACCAACACCAAATCTTGTCAGTGTGATTGTTTCTCCCTTCATATTGCTCGAAAGAAAGAAAGAAAGAAAGAAAGAAAGAAAGTACTACAGGGCTTGAACTGCAAACCCCAGCAGGAACTCAACCCATTCTGCTACCATAGACAGCCATAAATCTCCACCTTAAAATCATGCATCCCCTGTAAGATATTTGTTCCACTGGCCATCATAAACGGTTTCGGCAGCTGTGTGAGTCGGTACTGCAATATTATGGTGCACACTTGAAATAAGCTCGGCAACACTCACGAGCTAGTGGCGAATCTCGGTACCCGCAAAACCCAGCGGTAAGATATATGTACCACTGGCCATCATTAGGGTTGTGCTTTCGCAGCTGCGGGAGTCAGTACTGCAATATTATGGTGCGCACTTGAAATAAGCTTGGCAACACTCACAAGCTAGTGGCGAATCTCTGCACTGCAAAACCCATGAGAGTTTGTGGAAAGATATATGTTTCACCATCTTTAGGCACAGTTATTGCAGCCGCCGGAATCGGTATTGTGATTTTACGGTGCACGCATGCCCAGAAATAAGGTCAGTGCCACTCACAATCCTATGGTGAATCTTGGTACCACAAAATCTAGCGGTAAGATATGCGTTCCACTGGTCATCGTTAGGGGTACTGCTTTGACAGCTGCAGGAGAGGGTATTGCAGTATTAAGGTGTGCACATGCTTGGAAATAAGAACCGTGTTAATCACGAGCCTATGGCAAATCTCAACCACCATAATCTTTTAAGTCCACAGCAAGACATGCATTTTGCTGGTCACTAATACAGTGTAGTTTCAGCATCCATGAGAGCGCATGCACGCATGTGGTACTGTGCATGCTTGGAGATGTGGTCAGCCTCTTTTCACCGTACATCACATGTGATGGGCTAATAATGTTATTCCACTTCCACTACAATAAAGCCTGCACCCCAATTTCTTAATAAATATGTGAGTTGTATTCGCGTATACTGTACACAGTAATTTTTGATGCATCAAACACCCAGAAAAAGAGCAAAGATTCACAGGACGTTCTTATACATAGCTTTCCTAACATTCTGTAAATAAGAAAATGCATACTGGCACCTCAAATGCGATGGGCATAGTTAAAATTTACATGGAATATTAACTGCAAAGCTGAAAACATTCCAAGCAGTGATCAGGAATAAGAATTTTGAACAAGAAATTGTATACATAAAAATTATTTGATAGGAGTGAAGAAATTTGTTATGCTTCTGATCTTTTTATCAGTCACAGATGTATTTTGCTTCTTGGTTGACCTGCCACGTTTCTTTAAGCTTATTTCTTTTGTAACAGTTCTATTGACAATTGGTGCCATGGAATTCAACTCCTTGTCCAAGTCCTTTGCCACATGGAAATCAAGATGCTCAGGATATTCTAGCAGAGGTATGACCTCATGACAATGAGGACACACTTCAGATTCAAAGCTGCTTTCATCCAAACAGTGGGATAAAGATTTACCACATTCTGAAGTTGTTGATGTTTTGTGAAGTGATTCGGAGAATTCTTGTTTAGCTATATTATTGGCTAACTTTGCTGTATAAGACTTATTATCTACAGAATCACTGTTGTTACTATCTGCAGATTCTTCAGCCTGACAATCCATATTGCAAGATGAATTTTCACTATCATTGATGGTATCACAAGAATTTGCAATTTTCACTTTCTTCCTTGGAGTTTGACTGTCAACTATTTTCTGATTACACAGATTAACTAAATCTTTCTGAACAACACTATCGGTACTTGTACTAACCTGCTCAACATTCTCTGAAGATTCACACTTAGGCCTATACATATTTTCGGTACCTTCAAATCCTGGTTGAATTTGTCCCATATTCAATTTTTTTTTAGTTGTTGACTTACAATACATTTTACTGGATTGGCTGCATGATTCATCGCTATTCGAGTCTTCTGATGTATCACTATACTTCTTATTTTTCTTATGATTTTCCATGCGAGAAGCCAGTTTTCTCTGCATTGGGGAAGGTAGCAAAGCAACCACGGCATCGTCAACCTCATCAAGATCAGGAAATATTTCTTGAAGACTAATAAACGGCATGCTACCATTTGAATCTGGACTCTGCTCACAAATCGACTGATCAAGTTCAATTTCTGAAACGCGACTAGTACTCGGAACAGGATCTGGGAGAAGAGATTTATTATTCCCACAATCTGAATTGGGATCAGTTTTTGTTTTATTCTCTTTATGACTAGAAACCAGAGTCTTGCCATTCCCATGACCAGTACTGGAGAATTCTTCTAAATGTGTATTTTGAGTAGAAGTTTGAGGATTGGGCAAGGCAGCTTTACTCTTAAAATATTTAACAAAGAACGATTCACTATCCAAAGCAGATCCAGTTATTTTCTTTTCACCATTCTGAGCATTTCTGAATAGATCATCTAGAGTTACACAAGGTGTTTGCTCAGTCATTTTCTCTACATCAACTTCACTTTTTTCACTGAGATTATTTTCAGAAACTCTACTGTGGTCTGACACTTTTGCAGCAGATTTAAAAAAGCTATGCATGGTTGATGTTTGAATGGCATTCTTCTCCAAAAATTTGCCTGCTGACAAACCTAGGAATTTGAAAGGAGGGCTCCTGAAATAAAAAAGAAAGATTAAATTAGCAAAAAATGCAGAGGAAAGTAAAGCAAAATAAACCCTCATTAATCCTGATTAATTGGGATGAAAGGAAATTACAAGAATTTGAAATTTGGTTGTGGAGCAGAATGGAAAGGATACCGTAGGAGGAATGACTATAGAATGAGCAGGTACTGGAGAGAATTGGAGAAGAGAGGAAGCTATTAAATGCTGCCAAGACAAGGAAGAGGAAAATAGATAACTAAACGAAAGGAAAGGAGAGGATGGAGAAGCTATAAAAAAAACAACCGATACCCACTTGAGAGCCTATCATCTCCAAATCTTGCCGCTCAGACCCATCCAACTAGTTATGAGGGTTCAGTGCCGGCTCCCTTTCCTTGGACAACTGATGTCTTCAGCATTTCCATGTGCTTTAAAGGGCCTGCAGACACCACCCATGAGCCACATTATGCGTCGACTATTTTAAAACACAGGCTCTTATTTTAAGACAAAATATAATATAAATGTCTGATCATGGACCACAGCACAACGATTACAGAAGTATATTCTGCTTTGTGCTGCGAACGTTACAAGTGACATTCAATTTAACTGGGCTAATGGAGGTTTCCTGACAAGGTGCACCAAGACGAAATCCGGCAAAAGACATGCCAATAGCCTAGAAGAATTGATAGATCTTTTAAATTGGCTAGTTCTGTAGTTAGTGAAACATTACACAATATCCATTCTCCCTACGGGTCATAAATCATTAGGCCCAAGCGTAGTCCGAAAGAAAGAAATCGTCACAACTTTACCAGCTGGTGGACAGTGTCAAGATAGCTACGAGCTACTAGCAAACAGGAAGAACAGCTGACGACAGGACTGTGTGACGACCTGTCTAAAGGCAGAATGTAATAATTGGGAGGAAAAGTTGTTCAGATTAACAACAGCTGTTTGTACATTGGTGTTGCAGCACTACAGTATCTCAGAAATCGCAGGGAGTCCAAGAAAACTTGTCTGCTTTATCCTGATGAGCACATTACTGAATAGATCTTGTCCCTAATTGTAGGTATTGGTAAATTTACTAACAATTATGCACTAGCATACTCAACAGCAACATTGGCTTTTCTGATATACAATCAAAAACAAAAAACAAAAAACAAGTCCTATGTTTGACATACCTTAGTTTGGTCTATAATGATGATGAAAAAATAACTCGACTAGGGTTTAATACCGGTATTTTGTACTGGCTAGCTGTGTTCATAGACTAAGATTTGGAACTTTAAACATAAGAACGCTGACTGGGAAGGTGGAGGAGATAGTGTATATGATGGAAATAAGAAAGTTGGATTTATTGGGATTGGCAGAAACAAAGTGGAAAGGGGAAGGAAGGAGAGAACTGAGAAAAGGCTATAGACTATACTGAAGTGGGAATGAAGAGGGAAAGAGGAATGGAGTGGGAGTAGTAGTACAAGATGGTTTAAAAGAAGAAGTGAAGAGAATAAGCGATAGGATGATGAAAGTGAAAGTAGCACTGAGGTGAGAGACCGTAGAAATAGTGCAAGTGTATGCTCCAAAAGTAGGCTGCGCCTCGGAAGAGGAGGAGGAGTTTGCAGAGGAATTGCAGAAGCAGCTGGTAGGAAGGAATATGATTGTTATGGGGGATCTGAATGTCCATGTAGGAAGAGAAAGACAAGGGTATGAGAATGTGCTTGGACCAGTGGTTGGAGCGGAACAAATGAGGAAGGAAAGAGACTGTTGGTTGGTTCCTTAGTTTAGGGGCTGCGACAACGCGGTCATGTAGCCCTGAGTACTTTGGGTGTGTGTAGAATCTGTCTGATAACCGGTGTTAAAAGTGATGGCTGTATTAGTGAGTGTATCTGTTTCTTAATTCAAGGAAGGACTGCAACTTTGAATTTTTCAAATAGTTCCTACTTTTGCAGCCAAACTCCACGGTCAATGACTACTAGGCCTAGTTCAGAACATAGCTACTAGACGCCACCGCAGTCGGCTCTTGGCAACGAACGTAGAAACCTAAGAGCGTTGTTTACATTCCTAACCTATACAATTTAGCTTCACACAGGTGTAATTAGTGTAAGGTTCTTTAACATGCCATAAATCTATGACATGGGACCGACGGCTTTACTTCCCCTCCGAAGGAAGGCATACTGAGGGATTTTAACGCTCTTAAAAAATCCGACGGCTTCGGCTGGGTTTGAACCCGCTATCTTGGGCATAGAAGCTCAGCATGCTACCGACTACGCCACCGAAACCGCCAAAGAAACTGTTGGACTTCTGCCAAAGGAACAGCCTGCTAGTTGGGAACTCCTGGTTCAAGAAAAGAGAGAGCCACACAATCACATGGTACAGTGATGACTTGACCAGGAAGTCGGTGGTCGACTATATTATTATTATTAATCTTGATTGGTCACATTGGACCACTTGAGTCGTTCCACAATCACTTCTTCTTTGAAGGTAGTACTGCTTGGTTCTTGCGCTCCTTCCAGTACTTTTTCATTCTTTCAGATCAGGATTTTCTCAACTCATCTGAAATCTCTATAGGCTTTCTATGTGTCATTTCTGCAGAAAATTTGTGAGTTTTTAGAATGGTGTTAATTTTATTTTTCTCCTCGGCATCTGTTATCTTGAGTCCAACTGCTTTGAGATCTTGTTGGATTTCTTGGATCCATTTTCCTCCAGTTTTCTTTCCTAGATTTCTCATCACCAGTTGGCGTACAATTCTGTTTTCTGGAAGCCGTAAGATGTGAAAAAAATATGAGAAAGAATTAAATAAGAACATCATGGGCATCAAGGTTATACCATCGGAGAACCTGGGTAGCGACCATCGATTGCTGGTAATGAACCTGAGAGGGACTAAGGAGAAGAAAGGGACTGAGAACCAGGAAAGACATATAAGGATATGGAAACTGAAAGAAGGAGATAGAAGGGTCGAGTACCTCAAAATGGTAAAGGAAGGAATTCCAACAGATGAAGAAAGAGGGGTGGAAGAGGAATGGGCTAGATTTAAGAAGACACTAGTAGGTGCAGCAGAAGCAGTATGTGGGAGGACAAGTAGTAAGAAGAGGTGGAAGGAAAAACCATGGTGGAATGAGAGGACAAAATATATAGTAAGGGAAAAGAATAGAGCCTTTAGGAGGTGGTATCAAATTAGGATGGTAGAGACAAGGGAAGAGTACCAGGAAAGAAAGGAGGCAAAGGGAGTAGTGGCTGAGGAGAAGAAAGTGGATGGAAGAGTGGACAAAGATGATGAAGGAGGATAGTGAAGTTACAAAAAAGGTCCTGTATGAGATGGTAAAAAATAAGAGGTGGAAGGATCCTACGGATTATGTTAGAATGGTGAACAAAAGGGGACAAGAGATACAAAATAGGGAAGAACTGAAGAAAATGTGGAAAGAATACTTTGAAGAACTTCTGAACCCAAAAGGAAACCACGGCGAGGAGGAAGAAATCGGGGAAGAGAAAGATGGACTGCAAACAGAAAAGGACTTAACATGGAAAGAAGTGGAAGATGCAGTGAGGAAGGTGAAAGGAGGGAAGGCACCGGGTGTGGATGAGTTGAGTGTGGAGATGGTGAGAGCAGCAGGAGAGGTGGGGATACAATGGTTGTACCGAGTGATGAAGACAGCATGGAAGGAAAGGAAGACCCCAGAGGACTGGAAAAAGGGAATAATTGTCCCGATCTTCAAGAAAGGTAGTAGAACTGAATGCAGAAACTATCGAGGAATAACACTGATGAGTCATTGTGCAAAGATGTTTGAGAAAGTTTTGGAAAGGAGAATTAGGACAAGGATAGAAGGAGGGATGAGGGAAGAACAACATGGCTTCAGAGCAGGAAGATCCATAGTGGATTTGATTTTTGCTGTAAGGCAGTTACAAGAACAGCACTATGAGTATGGAACAGATCTACTGATGGCCTTACTGGACATTGAGAAAGCATATGACAGTGTATGCAGAAACAAAGTATGGAAGTCCCTGGAGGATAGAGGAGTAGAAAAATGGACTATAAGGAGGATAAAGGAGATGTACAAGGAAAGCGTGAGCTGTGTGAAAGTGGGAGGAGAGAGATCGGACTGGTTGGAACAGAGAAACGGCCTGAAACAAGGAAGTGCACTGTCACCGTTACTTTTCATTGTGGTGATGGATGACATAATGACCCGAGTGGAACAAGTAACTGGGGAAGGAAAGATGAAAGCAATGGTGTTTGCAGATGATTTGGGGAAACAAGGAGGAGGAGGTACAGGAACAGTTGGACGTGTGGGAAGGAATAATACAAGGATGAAATTTAGCATAAATAAGAGTGAGATGGTGATCACAACAAGGAAGAAGGAAAGAACCACAACGGGAATAACAATTGGTGGTGAACAGCTGATGAAAGTGGAGAGTTTTAAGTATCTGGGAAGCCTGATACAAGATAATGGAAGAAACGACAGAGAAATAAATGAGCGGGGGAGACAGGCAGAAGCATTCCGGAGGAGTGTGAGAAGCATGTTATGGAGCAAGGATGTCCCTCAGAACAGCAAAAAGATCATATATTGGACGTACTATGTGCCTATCCTGACGTATGCCTCGGAGACCTGGGTTATGAAAGGAAGGGAGAAGAGAAATACAGGCCAGTGAGATGAGGTTCTTGAGAAGCAGAATTGGAGCTACAAAGATGAACAGAATAAGAAATGAGAGGACCAGAGAATTAATGAAGGAGGAACCATTACAGGATGGTATGGAGAAATCTAGACATGGTATGGACATGTAAAACGAATGGAGGAGAAGAGGATACCCAGGAGGATACACGAGACGAAGTGGGAAGGAAAGTGACCGAGAGACAGATGGCTGAAGGGGGTGGAAGAAAGCGTGAAGAAGAGAGGAGAAGACTGGACAAGGGTGGAGGCTGAGAGATGGTGGGAAGACAGAAGACGTTGGAGAGGCTTGTGTTCCAAACAGACCCGGCCAGTGGATGGAAACTGTGCAAGATGATGATGACGACTGGCTAGTATAGAGTTGAACATTAATATGCGAGATCATGGGGCTAGGCCATATCAAGCATTGAGAGAGAAACGGATTCAAATCCTGGTGTCGGTTGTTCTTAAAACGGTGTTCTGTGGTTTCCCATTTTCATTGACGTATTAGAAGCCATTTTTCAGTAATGCTGAGTTCTATTGTAGAAAGCTTTTCAGTTGGTCAATACAAATTGTGCCCAATTACATTAGGTGGGAAAAAAGTATTTAAATATCCTAACCTGACAGAAATATTACATGAAATATTTATCACTAAAATAACACACTTTTATGTACAAAATAAGGGGAGTATTTGATTTCAGAAGGAATGAATGAATTTGCATCACAATATCGAGACTCAGGTTGGAGTAAAAGGGCTAAAATGAGTAAGTTATCGGCAATACTTACCACAAAGAGTCACTAGAGTTTGATGGATTGTTCTTTTTTAATAATTCATAAGCATCCCGTGCAATTTGCTGTGGCTCATAAGAATTGAGAGGACCACATCGAGAAGAAGACACAGTCCGACCAGCTACAGTCTGCTGATATGCTACTGTGACAACACTGGCTCTCCTTTTGTTCTGAAGAAAGAGAAAAGAAAGCATTCTAACATTACAAAATGTAACTAAAATATATTTCAAAAGGATACACATTATTATACATTTTAAAGCTACGTAATGCAGTCAAACCTCGATCTAGGTTCCCACAAAGATGATTATCCTGAACCACTGCTAAAATTTTGTGGTCTTGAGAGTTTTCTCAATTCTAACTTGGTTTAAAAAACATGCCTATTATCTTTTTATGAAGAGCTGATTGTTTTCCTGTATCTAATCACTAAGGACCAGATTCTTTGGTTTTAAACTATTCTTTTCCTTACTATTTAGTAACCAATTTTAGGATATATCTATGTTTCACACTTCCAGGGGCTAAATATATGAATTTCATAGGGCCTAAAAATGCTTAAATGAGGGACTGCAATCTAAAATTTCCTAAATCGCTGTGTGCAGTTCTTCAGACGGTAATGCGTTTACCCGAATATATACACTAGATCTTATATTAGCCGATGACGTGGTGGCTGCTCATCTCGTCATCCGTTTTATAAGTGAGATTGGGTTAGGGCCAGCCATCTAAATTCTCAAGAGTGTATGTACTATAAGAACTTGTTCTGTTTTGAAATTCTGATATTTTATTGCTGTATATTTTTGTTTATTATTATAATTATTAGTTTAAGCTGATGGATTGGAATCCGGGCTAGCCATAGGAAATAACATAATTATTAGTTTTATATATTTTTTGAATCAATACTTTAAGCCTTTTTCACATTTAGGCATCCACCTCTCAATTTTAATTGATTCTAGAATTTGTTTAATGACAGATGCCCTCGCTGTTCCTCTTCTTCTTCTCCTTCGTCTCCTCAACCGTTGAGTTGGTGGGAAACATGCATGACGTCCAAGCGTCTCCGTCCTTTGGCTACCAGCTTCAAATGGCAATAAGTGTGCTGGCCTCTAATGCTGTAGATATATTGTGTTCTTGGTCTTCCTTAGCTCCTTTTTCCTTACAATTTTCCTTCAAATAGGGTGGTGGACCAGTCAGAATGTCGAAGCAAGTGGCTAACAAAGCTGTTTCTTCATTTGTTTAAAGATTCAACCAAGTTGCGAGGCTCATTTGCTCTTCTGAGAACATCATCATTTGTGACTTTATCAGTCCACGGTATCTTCAGGAATATTCTCCAACATCACATCTCAAATGCTCTGAGTTTAGTCACGTCTACTTTTCTTCGAGTCCAAGTTTCAGAGCCATAGCTTACGATACTCCATATAAAACTTTTCACAGAGTGTTTTCGTACCTCCAAGATGATGGTCCTTAACATTAGTAGAGATTTCTATTTTTTGAAAAACTTCTTTTGCCTGTGTAATTCAAGCGTTTACTTCTCTCGTTCATTTTTCTTCAGTTGTGATCAGACTCCCCAGATATTTGAATTCCCGTACTTGGGCTAGATGTTCTCCATCCAGTAGCACATTAACAACTCGATCACCATCCCTAGTGCATGTCATTATCTTGGTCTTCTTCTTATTTATACCACACCTCACATTTAAAACAGCAATAACTAACTTAACTCGAATGTAAGACAAACATGTCATCCATTCAGTCGAATCAGACCATCGGTGATTCGATGGATCATCACTCTCCAAGTTGTCCTGTGCCACACTGCATCCTTTAGTTGTTCCAGAGTGAGGTTGGAGTCTGTTTTAACGGTGTCTAACTTACGTGTACTCTGGCGACCTGGTCTTCTTGTACTGCTGATCATTTCTAGCATGATTGCTTTTTCCAATATATCTGATTGCATAACATGGCCCAAGTATGTTAACTGCAACTTCATAATCTTGCCAACCAACAGGTCTTGATACGCTCTAATACTGCCTTACTGGTGACTTTCGCAGTCCATGGTATTTGTAAAAGTCTATGCCAACACCAGAGCTCAAAAGCATCGATCTTCCTTCTGTCTGCCTATTACAGCGTCCAGCTCTCACATCCATACATGAACAGTGACTAATCTGTATTTGGTAGCCAAACTGATATATCTCCTCTTCCAGATTGGGGACATAGTCATCATGGCGCTTTGACCAAGCGAAATTCGTCCCTTAATTTCAGGGCCCCAATTTTGGCTCCCAAGAAGATAAAATCCTCCACTCTCTCTATCTCTTCCCCATTTAACTTTAGACTAGCTGTATCACATTCATCAGTAATCATGATTGTATTCTTAATATTGAGATAGAGACCCAATATTTCACTTTGATCTTTGAGGCAGGAAATTAAAAGTTTTGGACCTTCTTCTGCTTCCGCCAGCAGGGTTTTATCGTCAGCATATCTCAAATTATTTATAGTTCGTCCTCCAATCTTCACACCAATGCCGAGTTCCTCTAAATTTAACTTCCCCATAATGATTTCTGCAATGCAAATAAATACCCAGGGAAACAGTGAATTTTTTTCTGTGTGAGTTTCCTTGTCAGTAGCTTTCGATACGGCAAACTCTCGTAAAATGTGTACCTTTCTTCTTCTTCTCCTTCTTCTTCGCCTTTTGGGACCACATAGGATCACTTTAACTAACCATTAGTTCGTAGACTTTTAGGAACTGTACGAGCCTTGCGGTCCTCCCAGTACTTCTTCATGCGTATTGATCGTCTTGCCTTTTCTTGGGCGGAAAATATTCTTGTTGGAATTTTCTTTTTTGTTAGTGAAAAATGAAAAGTCATATTTTTAAGTGCTGTAGTTAAACTTTTCTTATTTGCAGCATCTTCTGTTGTTAGGCCTTTACGTTAGTCTCACTAAATATGAAAAACAGAAAGATAATAAGAAATCGTTCACGCCAGACAATTATTTCGACTTGCTTTTAGTTTTCTTCTGCGTTGTTAACAAAAATAAAATGCATAACGCACCTATGATAACTGCTCACTCAACTGCGACTTCCACAGCTATTTTGTACAAAAACAATAACATTTAAAAATCACTTAATTTATAACAGACAATACAACAAGATGAACATACAAAATAATGCACTTACTGAAAGGTCAAGTTGTTTGCCTCCCACCAAGGCAGACCGGGCTCGATTCCCGGTCAATGCATGTCCTGTGGTTCGGATTCCATGTAAAAAGCAGGTCCCGTGGCTCATGATGGCAAGATTAATGGTCACGTTAAACTACAAGCTTCCTTGCACTTACTGAAACTAGGCCTGCTGTATGTGACTTTAAAAGTCAATCACATCAAATGATGCATATCCCAGGCAGAACAGATTCTTGTTATAGATAACTTTGAAGCCATTTTTCAGTGTTGTCTTACTGATATTGCAACTTTTCAGACGGTCAACACAAAGTAATCCCAACTACTGGGACATGCGAAAAATAACCTGAAGAATTTACATGTGATTCATTTTTCTTTCTTTCTCGCATGTCCTAGTAATTGGGATGACATTATGTTGACTAACTGAAAAGTTGTAATATCAATTATCAAGATTTTTGTTATGAAAATAGGCATATTAGTTCTTCACAGGACTACTTGGTCATCATCATCATCTTGCACAGTTTCCAGCCACTGGCCGGGTCTGTTTGGAACACAAGCCTCTCCAACGTCTTCTGTCTTCCCACCATCTCTCAGCCTCCACCCTTGTCCAGTCTTCTTCTCTCTTCTTCACGCTTTCTTCCACCCCCTTCAGCCACCTGTCTCTCGGTCTCTTTCCTTCCCACTTCGTCTCGTGTACTCCCCTGGGTATCCTCTTCTCCTCCATTCGTTTTACATGTCCATACCAACTAAGTCTAGATTTCTCTATACCATCCTGTAATGGTTCCTCCTTCATTAATTCTCTGGTCCTCTCATTTCCTATTCTGTCCATCTTTGTAGCTCCAATACTGCTTCTCAAGAACCTCATCTCACTGGCCTGTATTTTGCTCTTCTCCCTTCCTTTCATAACCCAGGTCTCCGAGGCATACGTCAGGATAGGGACATAGTACGTCCGATATATCATCTTTTTGCTGTTCTGAGGGACATCCTTGCTCCATAACATGCTTCTCACACTCCTCCGAAATGCTTCTGCCTGCCTCCCCCGTTCATTTATTTCTCTATCGTTTCTTCCATTATCTTGTATCAGGCTTCCCAGATACTTGAAACTCTCCACTTTCTTCAGCTGTTCCCCACCAATTGTTATTCCCATTGTGGTTCTTTCCTTCTTCCTTGTTGTGATCACCATCTCACTCTTCATCATCATCATCATCATTTCCCCTTATCCAGCTCCTGCCGGGTCGGGGTATTTATGGTAGGGGTCGACGGTGCACCGATTTTTCGGTTTTGGTACGGTACAAAGGAAATTACCGACCTAGGTTCGAGACGATAATAAACTCAGTAAAAAGTTTGGTTTGGTACAAGAGACCTTTTTTAAGGAAACCTTTTTTTTTGACATCCAAAGTATTGTCCTTTATCATCAATGTTTTACTTCAATAGTTAGTTAAATACAGTAAAACTTCTTGTATACGGTTCATATTTATACGTTTTCTATACGATTTTTTCCTGGTCCCGGCAAAATGCCTATACTTTCCATGTTAATTTATCTCCGATATACGTTTTACATTTATTAGTTTTTCACGATTATACGATCATATTTTAAGTCCCTTGCAGTATAAAGCGTCATTTATACGTCACGTGTTCTGAGAAAGTACGTATGTTCGAATGCAAACTTTTGTTACCGCCTGTACTTCCGTTCGGAAGGATGCACCGCGGGCTATATTATGTTACGATGGCCTTGTGCGACACCGGTGGTCACGGCGACACTCGCTTGCCAGAGTGTCGTAACAAGGAAGAACAGCTTGCATAATAAGCAAGCGCTATTATTGTGTTAGCCTTTCAAAATAACAGGAAGCAGCCATAAAACACAGTTAGACAGCATCTGAAGCTTATGTTAAGATGAGCGGAAGTGTTTTACGATCGCCGATATATTAAAAAAAATATTATTTCCGCTTTTATAATTTTTATTCGTGTTTTTTTTTAGGACTTCTCGTCAAACCATTAAAAATACGCGATTGATTCTGTGTTAAAATAATCTTGCGTCTTCAGACAAATGAAAATCCATTAATTTAGGCCTATACTACGGTATTTTATTAATGACGATGAAGAGCCGCAGAATAATACAGTGGATTTTAATGATGCTGTCAATGCTCTATGGACTATCAAACATCTTGTGACGCACCATGTTTCTGAGGAAATAATGGCCGAATTATATCGGTTTGAAAATACTGTTCACGCCGTGGCCCCGGCCAACAAAAACAAGTAAAGATAACAGACTACTTCGTAAAGTGACTCAATTTTCTTTGTATTGTTATATCTGGGTGCATTTCTCTTGTAGTTGTTTTGTTACATATTGCCGATTATAGTTAAACAATCGTATTATTATTTCTTGTTTTTCACTTCTTAACGGGAACCCTCGCTCGCCCGCCGTCCGCGTTGCTAGCCTGACTCCCGCCAGGCACTTTGCCGTAATGCGTAGCTCGCGCGGCACAGTCATTGAGTAGACTATAGCCTATAGTTCACAGCTGGTGCTGAAAATGTTCGCCATTCATTGCAACACATCGCTGGCACCTCTTCATGAAGTTGTCATTTACGTTCTGAAGTTCCTCAGGACCGATTGACTCTATTTCAGCTGTAATATACCTTAGTCCAAAGAATATGGACTGTTAAAGCTGTGGCGTCAAGAAGCGCATTACGGCAAAGTGCTTGGCGAGAACAGGCTCGCGGCGCGAGCGAGGGTCCCCGTCGCTTTTAAAACAAAGTCCCTGTATAACCCATATTGTCACTTACATTTTGCAGTTTTTATTTACCGACTTTCATTTACGCGTTTTTCACATTTATGCGTTTTTTTTTTCCCTTTGGTCCCCTGGATATCGTATAAGTGAAGTTTTACTACTAGAGCACAATAACTCTTCTGATTAATAAAATTAAATTATGGATTTAAGTGTTCCAGTGTGAGCCTAATGTCTATTTAATGTATGCATCAATTGGCTTACTCCACACTAAAAGGGCAAGTTTGAAAGTTAATGGAACATTGTATGAGATTATTAGCTGTAAATTTTTTCTGTATTTTAAATGAAAATGGTGCTATTTGGCAAGTATTTGGTTTACTGTATAATCATTAGAACTCATGTGTTACTTTTTTCTTAATGGTTTACCGTACTCTAATTTAGCATGTTAAAATCAGTCGAGCTGTACCGAACCGATTTTGTACCGAGAACCGAAGTACAATTTTTTTTACCGAACCGAACCGTACCGAACCCAAGTTTTCAGTACCGAAGTCCCCTAATTTATGGCACTTCTCCACTTTCCTCTTTCCTTCCACCATTCTTCTTCCACGATCTTGTCCCAGTCCAGATTTCTTTTTCTTACGCTGTTCTTCACTGAATCAATCCACCTTGTTCTAGGTCTTCCTCTTGCTCTCTTACCCTTGCACTTCGCCTCCAGCATCTGTCTTGGTATTCTATTTTCTTCCATCCTCTTTACATGTCCAAACCACCTTAGTTTATTCTTCTCAATTCTCTCATTTAGTTTTCCCATCCCAACTTCCTTCCTAACATCTTCATTCCTCACTCTGTCTTTCCTTGTCTTTCCTATCATACTTCTTAGGAATTTCATTTCACTGGCTTTGATTCTACTCTCTTGCCTGCTTGTCAGGGTCCAAGTCTCAGCTGCATAAGTTAATATGGGAACATAGTACACTTTATACTGAACCCATGTGCCATAGGGTCCAAGGAGGTCGAATCCATGTATTTGGGGAAGAAATGAAAGAAACGTACAGTTTCTAATGTAACATAGAGAAAGATCAAGCCAGGATTCTAGCCTAACATTGTGCAAGCAGCGCGAGCCAGGTGTTCGAGAGATGAGATCACGCCTCTTGACATTCAGAAGGAGCTGGTCATGAGTATTAATAACCGAGTGGAAAATTTCGACTGTTAGACAAGGAAGCCTGACTCGGAAATCGAGCTGAGCTTGCTCGAAAACGACAACACCGCTTATGCGCCAGAAGAGGAATAATTAAATTTAACCCGTTTACGAGTATAAAAATAAGTAAACAATTACAGTACGGTGAATCATTTCGAATTAGAGATTTTTGTGTAAAGAAAAACCCTTTAATAATTGCACAGGAGAAAACTGCAAACGCAAGTAGACGTCATAGGGGATTTACCAAGGCCTGTGGAGAGGGGAGAATACAAATGAACAGCAACACCCACACAGTTGAGGACGAGAAATTAATTAATATCTCCGAATTGCACGATCGATTCTTATGCGCAATGAGATTATTTAACATTGAGAAGACGAGCTTTTTGAAGGTATAATTTTTATAATGGTGCAACCATTATTTTAAAAGTTGGGCACGGAAAGGGCTAGAGTCTTATCTTTTTGTAGCGAAAGAGTATAAAGCTCCTGGCATCACCAAGCCAAACATGCAGTTATTCTGACAGCCCGTGAGGGGGTGTTACTACGCATCAGTACAAGCAGTTACAAACAGCCCGAGGGGGGAGTTGCTACGCATCAGTATTCAGACAGCCGTGTGGGGCGTTACTCTGCTTCACACCGAAGACAGTTTACCAGTACTCCTTGAGGGGAGAAACGCTGTATTACACCGCAGAATTAATATCTGATAGCCACAGGCTTCGCAGTATTAATAACTTGCGTGCCTCCATAAGGAGTTGTAAAGAAGAAATATTAAAGTATCGCCGTGTTGAAAAATTAGGAAAATCCTAGTTACAGGATTTAGGTCCGACAGTACACAAGTTTACAGTGAAAAGTTCGTAAAATATAGTCAGAGCAGGCTGCGAACGTTGGACTTAAGGCGATAGGTCTTTAAAGAAACGACCGAAAAAATCATAACGTACGGAAGTACCGTAATAGAAAGATAAACAGTTATCTAAATTAAGGAACCCAAATAGGGAAAAACAGAGTAAGGTTCGCAACGTATTTCAAAAAAGGTAGGAGTGCGAGAACCGAAGAAACAAAGAAGAACGGAGACTATAGACATTATCTCCAGAAAGCAGACGAACTATTCTAAAGCACTAGACTCGAGAAGTACTAGCTGTTATAAAATAAATCCATCGATCATCGATAGGTTATCGAGGAGACCTCGATCCGAACAGACTTTCACTAGGATCGATAAACTAAATCTAAAAAGGAAGCCGTTCAAGCTAGAGAAATAGCCGGTCATCCAGAATAGGATTCGAAGAATTAGGATTCCAGGGAAAAGTAGATGATTCGAGACTTTCGTATTCTGCAGGATAGGAAGCCGACATTGAATAAATTTCACCCTTGGAGACGGGAGATTAAGAGGTCACGTGTGATAGGCTAGGAAAATACGGCCTAGTGATCAAAAGTTGTGAAGTGTAAATCTATCAAGATTGTGTGTTAAAATAATATTTTTTAGTGTTTATTGTGTGTTCTAAATGGATACACCAGTGTATTAAAAATGTTGTCAATGTTAAGTGTATTGAATATGTGTCAAGAAGTGTTTGTACATGAGATGAATTTCTACAATATGGAGTAAGTTAAAAAGTGGGCCAAAATGAAACACCGCACAAGGATAAAGGTCATGAGACGACCTTAAAAACATGTGAGTAATGAATTTCATTATATTTTGGTGTCGCGAAATGATTGTGTACGAATCCACCGGAGTTTTTGAGTAAAAGGGATGTGTTTAAATAAATAAATACTGAATAAATAAAACGCGGTCTGAACAATAATAGAAATTTGAGAAACTATAAATAATTATGTAAAAGAATAAATCCAGTAGAGGAAATATATGAATAAAATGTCAGTGTATTTGACGAATGTCATAAGAGCAAGCGAAATATTAATAATTATCATGAAAGATATTTAAATAAAAGTAAATTTGAGTTACATGAAAGAAATAGCTTTTGAGCTTTTTGTAAAGAATGAAGATATGAAATGAATAATAATAATAACCAAGTAAGGAAATATTAAATAAAGATCAAATTAATTGATGTGAACATAAGAGCGTTAGAGCCTTAATAAAAAGTATAGACATGATGTTCAAATGCATGTTCTTAAAAAGAGAGAAAGTTATTGTCAAAGGAAAAGAATAATATAAAAATTGAGATGGGTATAAATTGTTAATATGGTATTATCAGTTCTTTGGATGACGCTAGGCTTAAAATAAATTATAGCGCAAAAAGAGCGCAATTAAAATAAAATGTCACGCTAGGAACGCGTAAAAGTTAATGTACTTGGTAAATTACTTATGAGAGGTAGTTGATTGTAATGAATTGAGAATTGGTGTAAGTCCTCTATTTGTGACGTAGTATCACGAGGCCATTGTGTATGTTGTATTGAAAGGGAGCAAATGTATGGTATTGAGCGTAGGTCTTATAAGCTATAGGCTGACCCTAAATCGCATTTTGTATAGTCCTCTATATGGGAATGGTTCCCGAGGCATGTGAAGAGATTCGAACTCAGAATCTTCTTATTGTGAAAGCCCCTTTATTATTCGTCGTAGAATGTGTATATCTCTTCCCCAATCAATGAGGACCTTTCATAATTAATAAATGCCAAGATTACGAATGTGGTTTATGAGCCAAATCATATTGTTGAATTTAAACGAGGAGTAGAATGCCAGGTCTCCCCAAAGAATTGAGAATGAACGAAAAGCTGTTTGTAAAAGCATTAAAGAGAGCTCTAGCTTAGACTAGACGGGAGGGTTCCCGCATAGTCATAAATAACTCTCAAGTATCACGGTCAGACCCTCGGAGCAGGAGGGGTGTCTGAAGGCCGCCTTGTAAGGAGTAATGAATACACCGTGAGTGTTTAAAGTTGTTAACGACCCGGGCGTTGAACCGGGGTCCTTGTAGATTGATATTTCCACTTGCCTGTTCAGATCGTAGTTTTTTATGTGATAATGGTCTTATAAGACGTATGAGATAAATAACAATCCCTATTGTAATGTTGTATGGAAGTAGGATTCCACGAGTTAATTGAAGGCAACTAGGTTCCGGGAGTGACCATAGTTTTTTGACTGTGTCAAGTATCTTCATACTCTGGAGTACACAAGTAATTTCCTGATTACCTTGATGTATTTGTAAAACTAGAGAGAGATGATAAAAGCTGAAAACCTGTGAAATGCCCAAATATTGAGTTAGATAATTAACATGTAATTTTAAATGTAATTATACATTTGTTTTGTTGATTAAGAAAATATAAAAAAGTAGTATTGGAGGTGTACAAAGAATGACACCATTATTATGGAAAGCATTGAGCCAAAAGAGCTCGGAGTTATATGAAACTTACAGTTGATGCTTTATGGAAGTAAAAATAATTTGGAATTGTTGGTTTATATGGAAACCATATGTTTTAATACAATATTTGTTTTATTCTTATGTTATTCCTTGTTCATTTGGAACAAGTAGATGATTATTGGTCAGTAATTTAATTGTTTAATTGTTTGTAGCGCCATACTTTTTATTAATTAAATGTGTTAAAATAGGAGTTGATTTTGTTGTTATTTTTGCAAGTGTATCCTCTAATTAATCCAAAATATGTGAGTCACAGAGTGGGTGAACTTACCGCTACCCCGAAAAATCCCGAATTGAGCTACGCTGGTATACTGTGATTGGCATATTTCTTGCTAAAAGGGCACATGGGGGGCATAGAAGTAATGTGCTGGATTAATAACTAGAGGAACACTTAAGACGGTCATATCATGTAAATTAAAGTAAAAAAAAGGAAGCTTGTAGTTTAACGTGACCGTTAATCTGTAGATCATAAGCCACGGGACCTCCTTTTTACGTGGAATCCGAACCACAGGACATGGCATTAAAGTAATGATAGGAATAGCTACAACGTAAAATATTAACTGACCGCATGGGTCCCTGGAAACTCATACCGAGCAGCCCTGAATTAT
This sequence comes from Meconema thalassinum, assembly GCA_946902985.2. NCBI lineage: Eukaryota > Metazoa > Arthropoda > Insecta > Orthoptera > Tettigoniidae > Meconema > Meconema thalassinum. The sequence goes on along the minus strand of OX336393.1, from coordinate 284,430,487 downwards.
ATCATTAACCCCCCTAGCAAATCCTAGATTTTGGCGCCCAGTACGCAGGGCTGAGTTTTCCCAGGGAAAACCCGAGTTTTCTCGAAAAATCAAAATTTTCATTTTTTGAAAAAAAAAATGGTTTTTCGAAATTGTGAATCTTAAATACTTCCATAAAGGTTTATGAAATTGAATAAAAGTATCAAAAGGGTACGTTGTAGTAAACACCCGTACCAAAGTAATTTTTTTTAAAGAAATTGGGACACAATGATTCAGAGTATCATCTCTTAAGCATGTACTAGTGTGGTGGCATGAGTAGCCCACAATATTCTCATAAGATGGCATTGAGTGAGGAAGTGCAACGGCTCTTGGAGGCCATGAACAATAAATTGGGAACGATAGACCATACATTGGGTCTCCAAAAGGATGAAAATAACAAAGTGTTCAAATCCCTAAATGAGAGTTTGAATAAGTTGGATAGCCAACAGATTGAAAATAAAGAAGGGTTAGGATCCATAACTGAAAGTCTAGAGTCACTAAAAATTAAAAGTGATAGCATGGGAACTAAATTAGAAACTATCGAAGCTAACTGTGTAGAAATGAACAATGAAGTGAAGGCTGAGATAGATAAAATAAATGACAAGTTCCAAGGTTTTGACACTAAGTTTGGGGACAAGTTAACTGGGTTAAAAGGGGAAATCGCAAGTGAGATTAAAAAGGAAAATGAAGAATTTCATTCAGGATTGCAAGCCCAATTAGACACTATGAACAAAAATATGGTAGATTCCCAAATTAAATGTCAAGAAAATTTTAAAAATTTAGAAACTAAATTAATTGACATAGAAACAAAGGGTGATGCATGTGAAAAGAAACTTGTAACCCAGATCCAAGGTGTGCAGACAGAATTGAAAGCCCAGATAGAATCTAACAAGAATATTTGTGAACGTTCCCGGGATGAAATAAAAGAAAGTTTTAAGAAATTAGGAGAAGAATTTAAAGGGGTAAAGGACAAAGTAGGAGAACTCGAGGGAAAGGTCGATGGAGTTCAGAATGAAGTAACTGAGATGAAAAAACAGAATCACAAAGATGTACAGGGTATGAAAGAGCAGATTGATCTTTTTACTAGGCAGGTAGATGATAATTGGAGGACGTACGAAGCGGAAATAAATAAAAATTTAAGTGAATACGGAGAGCATCTTCAGATAGAAAGAAAACAACGAAATGAAGAATATAAAGAAAGTACCCATAAGATAAATGAAATAAGTAAGGGTATTAATGAGGTTCAGGAAACCATCGGAACATTAAAGGTTCATGTAGGAAAAACCAATACTGAAGTAAATCAGGTTCAAGACCACTTGAGGAAATTGTATAAGAGTCAAGAGAAAACTGAGGAAAAGCTGGAAGGAATTAAGGGAGAGGTGGAGAAGAAGATAAAGGAAATACGAAAAGACCTAGATACCATAGGTGACGTTAAGCCAGAAATTATCAATCAACAGGCCATGGTCATTAAGAAAGAGGTAGAAGACCAACTAAATGAATTCAGGGATAGTTACAGGGACGAGAAATTCCAACTCAAAAAGGCAGAGGAAGATAGTAAAAGGAATCAAGAAAGAATTCAGAATGAATTAAGATCCCGATTGGAGAGGACTGAACACAAGAATAGTCAAATGGAAATCCAACTCATGGCTAATGAAGAAAGTGCCCGAAGGGAAAGGAAGTTAGAATTTGAGAATCAGGAGGAGTTTCCAAAGACAGGATGGGTAGATTCCCGTGAACAAGGCACAGATACGGAGAGGGACTTAGGAGGGGAGAGCCCTTATAAGAACCCAGGATATCCGATGGCGATGTCAACCCCGTACATGAATCAGACAAATGGCCAGATAATAAACATTATTAAATCGAATGAGGACAGACCAGTAAAGTTTACGGGTAATAACATGTCTATTACTCCAAAATACTGGCTTAAGGAAGTTGCAGAGTATTTAAACGAAATGAAAGTTCCTCAGGATCGGAGACTGAGAGCTATTGAAAAGCTGTTGGCAGGTGATTGTCTCACCTGGTTCAGAAGCTTCAGGTACACCTTTGATACGGTGGAAGGCTTTAGGGAAGCATTTTTAAAACGATATTGGGCAGCAGACATCCAAGAGAATTTAAGGCTAGATCTGTACTCTAGGAAGTACAGCACGAATGCACCTACTAAATACTCGGAATTTTTCACCGCTCAGTTATGTAAATTCCGCGAACTTGACATTGCTCCGGCAGAGAACGACCTGTGTGCCGCCATTGCAAGACAACTTCCGTATGAGATTCAGAGGCTGTTAATCTCATCCAAAGCACGAAGTGCTGTGGAAGTGGAGAGTGTATTACGTCAATTAGATATGACGACTTCGCACGTAACTCCTCGGCATCAAAGACAGACTGAGCAAGTACATATGGCCAGCAGTCAGGAAACCAGAGAAAAACCAGCGACCAGGAATCAGTCCACCAGCACGGATACTCAGGGACTGGGTCGAGAGTATGGGCACCAGGAGCCTAGAGGAATACAGCCATATTACAGAGGAGGATATCGAGGAAGAAATCCTAGGAATACAGGTTATAGGCAACAAGAGAGCCGACCCTATAACAATAACCATCAAAGGCAAGAAAACAGAAAGAAATGGGAGAATTATCCCAGAAGGAATGTAAGGCCAGAGGATAGGGATGATGAATATCGGGCCGAAATAGAGGAAAGATATCAGGAAAGTCTTCGTTATATGAACGAACGACCAGATGAACCTGATAGGCAAAAAGTCCGTTGGAGTGAGGCAATTAAGAACCGGAAATCACCCGACCGACTAGACGGAGCTCAAAGCTTGGAACTACAAGCTCAATTAAAGAATGAGGGGAAAGGAAGCCCTCAGGATAAAAAAAACTCCAAATTTAAATTGTCAAAAGTGGAAACATACCAGGAGCTGGGAGGAGGTAGAAATTGTGAATTGGATAGCAAGACCAGATGAGCTAATTAACGAGGATGTGGAAGGAATCCCACCTGTTAAAAGAGAACTACCTATAATTATGCTTAGGATAGAAGGATTACTGGTCAGAGCATTAATTGATACCGGATCCACAATAAGTCTAATTACACAAACCCTTCTAAATGAACTGGAAACAAGGGGCCGAGTATTAAAGATTCCCACATCAAGTGTAAAGATTAAGGGGATTATCCCTGAAAAATCTTTAACATGTAAATTTCAGGTATATATCGATCTGATCATGGGTAACGCTGAAATTTCGCAGTGCTTTTTGCTGGTAAATCAATTACCGTATAATGTCATATTAGGTATTGATTTTATCCGTGAGAACAAGGTCATTATAGACCTAGCGCAAAACTGCATTAGAATTCAAAGAGAGGATGTGGATGAACAAAACATTAATCTACAGGAACAGGATGCGAAAATAGGAGAACAGGTATGGCATGTGGAAGGAGTAACGGAAGAAGGTTATAAGGACCTAGAAAGGATATTTGAAGTCCTCAACATAGAACTCGAAGATAATTTGGAAACTGAGTTCGAAACCAACCTGTCAGGAAAAGTAGAGGAAGCTAAAGTGAACCTCGAAAATAAGGAACAATTAAAGAAATTATTATTGAATTTTAGGGACGTATTTGATTCCAAGCCAGGGAAGATTGAAAATTTTAAATATGCGTTCCAAGTCAATGATTGGGCACCGTTCAGACAAAAACCATACCCGGTTGCGGAAAAACATTACCCACAAACTAAGAAAACACTGCAGGAGATGATGAATGCAGGTGTTATAGAAAAGAAGGCGACACCATATGTTAGTCCATTAGTGATTGTGAGTAAACCGGATGGCTCAGTAAGGGTGTGTCTAGATGCCAGAAATTTAAATGCGAAAATCATACCAGAAAATGATTCGGCACCACCCATAAAAGAAATACTGAGGAAGTTCAAGGGCAAGAAGATTTTCACAAATATTGACATGACTTCTTCGTATCATCATCTCGAACTGGAAGAGAAAACCAGCTTGTTGACTGGATTTCAGTTCGACCAACAAACCTATTGTTTTAGGAGATGTCCGTTTGGATTGAAGACCGCAGGATCTGCATTAATAAGAGCGCTTGATCGAAACCTGTCAGAGGAAGTGAAAGAGTGCACTATCCGTTATGTGGATGATATTTTGCTTACCTCGGAGAATATTGAGGAACATTTAGAAAAGCTGAAGAAACTCTTGGAAGATTTAAAGAAGGCTAATTTTAAAATAAATTTAAAGAAGTCAAATTTTTGTCAAAGACAAGTAACATTTTTAGGGCATGTGATTGACAAGGATGGTGTTAAACCAAATCCGTGCAAATTGGAATCGATAAGGGATTTTCCAAGGCCTTTGAAGGTGAAGAACGTTCGCCAGTTTTTGGGATTGATTGGGTTCTTCTCAGGACATTGTCCCTCATACACCAAAACTGTTGCACCACTACAGGACCTTCTGAAGAAGGGGGGCAAGTGGAAATGGACGGAGGAAACAGAAAAAGCATTTGTGGAGGCCAAGGAAATGCTCTTAAATTACGTGAAGCTAGGATATCCTGATTTTAATCAGAGATTTATCATTCAAACAGATGCATCCCAGATTGGAATAGGGGCAATGCTATATCAGGAAAACCCGGATAACCCTGATAAGAAAAACTATCTAGCTTTCACAAGTCGGAGACTGAAACCACACGAGAAAAATTATACGATCAGCGAAATCGAGCTGTTAGCGATACTGCACGCGTTGCAATATTGGCGAAAGATCGTATATGGGTTTCAGGTCATTCTAAGAACGGATCATAAAGCCTTAACCTTTTTGATGAAGACTGATTTATCCAGTCAAAGGTTGATGCGGTGGGCTTTATACATTCAACAGTTTGATGTCAAGATAGAATACTGCCCAGGAAAGGAAAATATAGTTCCAGACTACTTAAGTAGACAGCCAGAGTCCAAAGAAGAGGAAGTAATGGCTATTGATTTGGAAGACAGGGATCAGCGTACTCTTAATGAGTTAAGGAGCATTAGTCAACGGCAACGTGAGGATCCATGGATGAACATGCTCATATCTTTCCTTGAGGGAAGTTTGATAAGGGGAACACCAGCGTACACGGAAGCTAATAAGATAGCTCAAGACTACACGTTTTATAATGGATTATTATATAAGTTTGTGGACTCTGACCATACCAAATTAAGGATTGTTGTACCTGCAATTTTGCAGAGGAAAATAGTATGGTTAGCCCATAGATCGTTCGGACATATGGGAGTCGACAAAACAGTCTCGATGCTGAAAGAAGCATTTGTATGGCCGAGACTGAGAGAAACTGTAAGGGACACGCTAAAGACATGTGATTTATGTCAAAGGATCAAACCTAATGCATATCTGATGAGGCAAAAGCCTATACCATTGTTGCCCGAGAGGCCCGGCCAAATCATATCTATTGATAACTTCGGACCTTTGCCAAAGGCAAGAAGAGGAAATCGACACATAATGGTGGCTATGGATGTCTTCACTAAAATGGTTGTCCTTGCTCCCATACAGAAGACTAGTACCAAACAGGTGTTAAAACGACTAAAAGAAAAAGTGATACCGATTCTGGGAAAACCTGAGAATTTGTTGTCGGATCACGGCAGTTGTTTCACCAGTGTAGAGTTCAGACGAGAATTAGAAAGACTTGGAATACGTCAGATTTTGTCAAGTATTCGCCATCCTGAGGCAAATCCTGTAGAAAGAGTGATGAGGGAGACGGCCAAGTACTGTAGAATATACTGTGCCGAAGAAAATTGGAAGTGGATAGATATTTTGGATATTATCGAATTTTGTATAAATAATACAATCCATGAATCCACGGGAGAGATACCCATAACGTTACATCGGAATGAGCAACCAGAGAGACCTTGGAGTCTGGTAATTCCTAGGCCAGCAGACGCTCAGCCTGGAAGAGATGTACGTATTAGAAGAGCCTTTGAGCATCTAAAAGCTCAAGCCGACAGGAGGCAAAGAAGAAATAGGCATAAGAGGTATCATCGACCATTATTAGCAGGAGAAATGGTGTTAGTAAAAAGACCAGCCATTTCGGATCCAGGGAACCGTGTGTACAAGAAGTTCCAGAAAATGTACCACGGACCATATCAAATAATCAGAGATTTGAGGAATAACGCATATAGAATTCGGCACTGTGAAACGGATCACGAAGTGACCATGAATTCAGCAAATTTGAAATTATATTACCCTCCCGAAGATTTCGATGAAGCAAATGAACAAGCCCTGGTTATGGAAACATTTAGAGATGAATCCGCTTTTGACATAAACAAGAATAAGGAAGAAATAGAAAATAGAGCTCAAGCATTCGAGTGCGAATGCGAATTGGAGAAATTGTATTGGGAAATCAAAGAAATAATTGAGTTTATTGAAGAAGAAAATTTCAATTTAAGAAAGGAGAATGATGAAATAAGGAAACGGGTAGGGATAGACCAAACCCGTAAGGAAGAATGAGGTTTTGGGGACTTAAAGCCCAGACGAATAAAGGAAAAAGAAAGAAAGGGTAGGGACAGAGCATACCCGACCTACACAATTACCGGATACGACTTTAAAGAAAAAAAAAGAGACGGAAGGTACGGACAACGTTATGATGGCTTCGACGAATAAAGAAAGATAAGATTAATTGAAATAAATTTCCTCAAAATTTTTCGAAAATTTATTTACCTAAGGAGGGGAGAGACGAACCCATGTGCCATAGGGTCCAAGGAGGTCGAATCCATGTATTTGGGGGAAGAAATGAAAGAAAAGTACAGTTTCTAATGTAACATAGAGAAAGATCAAGCCAGGATTCTAGCCTAACATTGTGCAAGCAGCGCAAGCCAGGTGTTCGAGAGATGAGATCACGCCTCTTGACATTCAGAAGGAGCTGGTCATGAGTATTAATAACCGAGTGGAAAATTTCGACTGTTAGACAAGGAAGCCTGACTCGGAAATCGAGCTGAGCTTGCTCGAAAACGACAACACCGCTTATGCGCCAGAAGAGAAATAATTAAATTTAACCCGTTTACGAGTATAAAAATAAGTAAACAATTACAGTACGGTGAATCATTTCGAATTAGAGATTTTTGTGTAAAGAAAAACCCTTTAATAATTGCACAGGAGAAAACTGCAAACGCAAGTAGACGTCATAGGGGATTTACCAAGGCCTGTGGAGAGGGGAGAATGCAAATGAACAGCAACACCCACACAGTTGAGGACGAGAAATTAATTAATATCTCCGAATTGCATGATCGATTCTTATGCGCAATGAGATTATTTAACATTGAGAAGACGAGCTTTTTGAAGGTATAATTTTTATAATGGTGCAACCATTATTTTAAAAGTTGGGCACGGAAAGGGCTAGAGTCTTATCTTTTTGTAGCGAAAGAGTATAAAGCTCCTGGCATCACCAAGCCAAACATGCAGTTATTCTGACAGCCCGTGAGGGGGTGTTACTACGCATCAGTACAAGCAGTTACAAACAGCCCGAGGGGGGCGTTGCTACGCATCAGTATTCAGACAGCCGTGTGGGGCGTTACTCTGCTTCACACCGAAGACAGTTTACCAGTACTCCTTGAGGGGAGAAACGCTGTATTACACCGCAGAATTAATATCTGATAGCCACAGGCTTCGCAGTATTAATAACTTGCGTGCCTCCATAAGGAGTTGTAAAGAAGAAATATTAAAGTATCGCCGTGTTGAAAAATTAGGAAAATCCTAGTTACAGGATTTAGGTCCGACAGTACACAAGTTTACAGTGAAAAGTTCGTAAAATATAGTCAGAGCAGGCTGCGAACGTTGGACTTAAGGCGATAGGTCTTTAAAGAAACGACCGAAAAAATCATAACGTACGGAAGTACCGTAATAGAAAGATAAACAGTTATCTAAATTAAGGAACCCAAATAGGGAAAAACAGAGTAAGGTTCGCAACGTATTTCAAAAAAGGTAGGAGTGCGAGAACCGAAGAAACAAAGAAGAACGGAGACTATAGACATTATCTCCAGAAAGCAGACGAACTATTCTAAAGCACTAGACTCGAGAAGTACTAGCTGTTATAAAATAAATCCATCGATCATCGATAGGTTATCGAGGAGACCTCGATCCGAACAGACTTTCACTAGGATCGATAAACTAAATCTAAAAAGGAAGCCGTTCAAGCTAGAGAAATAGCCGGTCATCCAGAATAGGATTCGAAGAATTAGGATTCCAGGGAAAAGTAGATGATTCGAGACTTTCGTATTCTGCAGGATAGGAAGCCGACATTGAATAAATTTCACTCTTGGAGACGGGAGATTAAGAGGTCACGTGTGATAGGCTAGGAAAATACGGCCTAGTGATCAAAAGTTGTGAAGTGTAAATCTATCAAGATTGTGTGTTAAAATAATATTTTTTAGTGTTTATTGTGTGTTCTAAATGGATACACCAGTGTATTAAAAATGTTGTCAATGTTAAGTGTATTGAATATGTGTCAAGAAGTGTTTGTACATGAGATGAATTTCTACAATATGGAGTAAGTTAAAAAGTGGGCCAAAATGAAACACCGCACAAGGATAAAGGTCATGAGACGACCTTAAAAACATGTGAGTAATGAATCTCATTATATTTTGGTGTCGGGAAATGATTGTGTACGAATCCACCGGAGTTTTTGAGTAAAAGGGATGTGTTTAAATAAATAAATACTGAATAAATAAAACGCGGTCTGAACAATAATAGAAATTTGAGAAACTATAAATAATTATGTAAAAGAATAAATCCAGTAGAGGAAATATATGAATAAAATGTCAGTGTATTTGACGAATGTCATAAGAGCAAGCGAAATATTAATAATTATCATGAAAGATATTTAAATAAAAGTAAATTTGAGTTATATGAAAGAAATAGCTTTTGAGCTTTTTGTAAAGAATGAAGATATGAAATGAATAATAATAATAACCAAGTAAGGAAATATTAAATAAAGATCAAATTAATTGATGTGAACATAAGAGCGTTAGAGCCTTAATAAAAAGTATAGACATGATGTTCAAATGCATGTTCTTAAAGAGAGAGAAAGTTATTGTCAAAGGAAAAGAATAATATAAAAATTGAGATGGGTATAAATTGTTAATATGGTATTATCAGTTCTTTGGATGACGCTAGGCTTAAAATAAATTATAGCGCAAAAAGAGCGCAATTAAAATAAAATGTCACGCTAGGAACGCGTAAAAGTTAATGTACTTGGTAAATTACTTATGAGAGGTAGTTGATTGTAATGAATTGAGAATTGGTGTAAGTCCTCTATTTGTGACGTAGTATCACGAGGCCATTGTGTATGTTGTATTGAAAGGGAGCAAATGTATGGTATTGAGCGTAGGTCTTATAAGCTATAGGCTGACCCTAAATCGCATTTTGTATAGTCCTCTATATGGGAATGGTTCCCGAGGCATGTGAAGAGATTCGAACTCAGAATCTTCTTATTGTGAAAGCCCCTTTATTATTCGTCGTAGAATGTGTATATCTCTTCCCCAATCAATGAGGACCTTTCATAATTAATAAATGCCAAGATTACGAATGTGGTTTATGAGCCAAATCATATTGTTGAATTTAAACGAGGAGTAGAATGCCAGGTCTCCCCAAAGAATTGAGAATGAACGAAAAGCTGTTTGTAAAAGCATTAAAGAGAGCTCTAGCTTAGACTAGACGGGAGGGTTCCCGCATAGTCATAAATAACTCTCAAGTATCACGGTCAGACCCTCGGAGCAGGAGGGGTGTCTGAAGGCCGTCTTGTAAGGAGTAATGAATACACCGTGAGTGTTTAAAGTTGTTAACGACCCGGGCGTTGAACCGGGGTCCTTGTAGATTGATATTTCCACTTGCCTGTTCAGATCGTAGTTTTTTATGTGATAATGGTCTTATAAGACGTATGAGATAAATAACAATCCCTATTGTAATGTTGTATGGAAGTAGGATTCCACGAGTTAATTGAAGGCAACTAGGTTCCGGGAGTGACCATAGTTTTTTGACTGTGTCAAGTATCTTCATACTCTGGAGTACACAAGTAATTTCCTGATTACCTTGATGTATTTGTAAAACTAGAGAGAGATGATAAAAGCTGAAAACCTGTGAAATGCCCAAATATTGAGTTAGATAATTAACATGTAATTTTAAATGTAATTATACATTTGTTTTGTTGATTAAGAAAATATAAAAAAGTAGTATTGGAGGTGTACAAAGAATGACACCATTATTATGGAAAGCATTGAGCCAAAAGAGCTCGGAGTTATATGAAACTTACAGTTGATGCTTTATGGAAGTAAAAATAATTAGGAATTGTTGGTTTATATGGAAACCATATGTTTTAATACAATATTTGTTTTATTCTTATGTTATTCCTTGTTCATTTGGAACAAGTAGATGATTATTGGTCAGTAATTTAATTGTTTAATTGTTTGTAGCGCCATAATTTTTATTAATTAAATGTGTTAAAATAGGAGTTGATTTTGTTGTTATTTTTGCAAGTGTATCCTCTAATTAATCCAAAATATGTGAGTCACAGAGTGGGTGAACTTACCGCTACCCCGAAAAATCCCGAATTGAGCTACGCTGGTATACTGTGATTGGCATATTTCTTGCTAAAAGGGCACAATACATTACCTCCTTGCTTTTCCTTGGTACTTCCTTATCCCAAACAAGTTTTCTTACACTTTGATAGAATGCATTGCTCTGCTGTACCCTCCTGCCAATCTCCATGTCCAACCTACCAGTTTGCATCAATTCACTTCCTAGGTATTTGAACATGTCTCTGACTTCCAATTTTCACAGTGCCCTTTCCTTGTCTTTCCCCTCTTGCCATACTTCTGAATATTTTCGTTCAGTGCATCTAGTTGTTTTTGCACTTCTTTGGTGTTCCTTCCCCAGACCACAATTATGCTAAATTTCATCCCATATCCTTGTATTATTCCTTCCCACACGTCCAACTGTTCCTGTACCTCCTCCTCCTTGTATCATCAAATCATCTGCAAACACCATTGCTTTCATCTTTCCTTCCCCAATTACTTGTGCCACTCTGGTCATTATGTCATCCATCACCGCAATGAAAAGTAACGGTGACAGTGCACTTCCTTGTTTCAGGCCGTTTCTCTGTTCCAACCAGTCTGACCTCTCTCCTCCCACTTTCACACAGCTCACGCTTCCCTTGAACATCTCCTTTATCCTCTTTATAGTCCATTTCTCTACTCCTCTATCCTCCAGGGACTTCCATTCTTTGTTTCTGCATACACTGTCATATGCTTTCTCAATGTCCATGAAGGCCATCAGTAGATCTGTTCCATACTCATAGTGCTGTTCTTGTAACTGCCTTACAGCAAAAATCAAAACCACTGTCAGGGCCGGTCTTAGGGGTTTCAGCGCCCTGTGCGAAATTCGATTTTGCGCCCCTCCGTGCGAGGCGGGTTGCCTAACTCTGGCAAAAATTAGAGGTATCATAAAGAGGAATCATGAAAATATAAAGTAGAAAATGCAGGCAAAGGCAAGGCACCGAGTTATCGGATGAAATTAAATAAAATGAACCTAAAGTAGCCTACATTTACCCATTTACTATATTACTTCAACATGCTATACTTGCGTTGTAGTAAGGGGATAGTCATGGCAACATACAAATTATCGGCTGTACGCTCGCACGATGCAAAAATACTGGACTTTATTAATCTAATAGGTGATGCGTAACATACTACAATAACTATTTTTAGCCTACTTTTCACATTTTGCAAAAATGAGGAAAAAGTAGACTTATGAGATCGGGCAAATGTGTGTCTGTCTGTCCTTCTGTCTGTCTGGCTGTGTGTGTGTCCCTCCCCCCCTATCAACTCCTAAACGGCTGCAACAATCGAAACAAAATTTGGTAGCAGTAAAGATCTATACCTGAATATCTCACGGCCATATTTGAAAATGATGTCAGTGCTACCAACTGCTGAAAAATCGCAATTGAAATTTGAGCTTCATGTTGGATATCTTGGAAGGTATGAATGGGAGCTATTTCAAAATTGGCACACGTATAGATAATAATATTGCAGTTTAATTTCCAGGAGGCCATACATGGTAGTGTTGCCAATATGATTATAAGCCTGCTGATAGGTCCAAATTTTAAATGCATATAACTTCTACACTATCAATTGGATTTCAACCAAATTTCGTATGTGGTATGTGTACATAAACAGATATGTCTGAGCGTATTCTTAAGAGCCACCAGGGCTGCCAACTGTTAATAAATGCTCTCAATTTTTATTAATCCAAATACCCATATATCAGAAAGTATACAAGCCGACAGCTTTAAACTATACACGCGTATAGTCACTGACATTCTATATTAATTTGGAGTAACTTATATACGTCAGTGCTACCAACATGATTCTAAGCTGCTGATAGGTCCAATTTTAAAATGCATGTAACTTCTATACTAACTAATGGATTTCATTCAAAATTGACACAACAATAGATCATATTATTTCAGATTATTTCTGACCAATACATGTATGTCATTGTTGCCAACATGATTTTACGCGCGCTGTTAGATCCAATGTTTAACTGCATGTAACATCCATGCTATCCATTGGACTTCAAACAAATTTTGAGTACTGTACCTTAAGAGATGGAACTAAGAATATACAGTATAACCCCGATTTAGCGTAAACCCGCTTTTAACGGAAGAAATTTCAAGTCCCGAAAATTATTCCATAAGTGCAATGCAATTTTATATTCGATTTAACTTAATTCGCGTTACGCCAAAACCCGCATTTAGCGTTAGGAAATGTTAAAATTCCCGAGTATTTATTTCGATTCGTTATGGTTATGCGACATTAAGAACCTATGAAAAAGACGTTATAAGCTCGTTAAGGATGATTCAAGGCAGAAAAGGAACTCCAGCATTTATATTGGATACGATCGATCATCTTCCATATCGATTCGTCGCTACATGTACGAGCGAGCTCGATCTTACCCGACCGCGGCTGAAGACACAATGTAGGCCTAAAGCGTGCTAACAGTCACGCCGACGCCGCATCGCATGCTTGCGCGAGGTCTGTCCGAGTTTGTACGTTCATAGCGGCACTACAGTATAGCGTCAGTTTACGCAAGTTTGCATCAGTTCGTGTGTTATGGTTATGCGACTTTAAGAACCTATGAAAAAGACGTCATAAGCTCGTTAAGGATGATTTAAGGCAGAATTTAAAGCGCAGACGCGTAGCGATCGATATCTTCCATATCGATTCCTCGCTACATGCCCGAGCGAGCTCGAACTTAGCCGAGCGCGGCCGAAGCGTGCTAACACCCACGCGGCGCCGCTTTACATGCTTGCACACGCCCGAGCTCTGAAGCGACGCAATACGTAAAGACGAAATCATTGAGATTCGAGAAGACTGACTGCGTTTCTCTGCGATGTAACAGTAGGCCGACTTGCGCAATATTCGAAACATACGAGCATGTTGCCGCGAGTGGTATAGCACAGATTTCCTTATCTTCAAAGCCCAAACAATACAAGAGGAATGCACTTCACACTCGGAACCTACCCTACCTTTGCCAACAGCTGATCTGTGAATTGTGAAGGATGGATGCGTGGACAGCGTATTGTAAACAGCGATTATTGCCGAATGGCGCAAACTTGCGCGACACCGGGAGCGTGTTTGTTTGATGCTCTTCATGCAGTCAACAAGACAGTCATGGGAGAAAAACACCGCTACTACGCTCGTACATAAGCAAGGGCAAGTTAGACGTCGATTATGATTAAAGACATGAAAGCAAAGAAGAAATAGCACGGAATTTGACTGTTGGTTAGGAAAACGGAAATCCAGTTGATATCGAGTGCGGGAGTGATGCTACGGAAATCCCAAAAATTTCACAGTCAAGCTAGTGTCTCTAGTTACACTTATCTCTTAATAGAAAAACGAGATGAATTTTAGTTCTCATATAATGTTTTCTTCTGAAATGTGCAATCGAAAGTTAGAATAAACGATCTAAGAAACAGTTTTGTTTTTTCTAGGTTTAACAAAAATAACTGCGGATAATTCACGGTTTTATTCACGGAAGTTCGTGCATTAATTACCGCGAATTATCGAGAGTGCACTGACTTTTTTTGTTGTTAAATATTAATGTAGGCAGAATCCACATAGGCCTACTTCTAGCCTAGCATGTCTTATAAGACACTACAATCAAGTGTTATAATTATTATTTTCCATGTTCAAGCCTATTTCTATATTTTAACCAATAGTTTTGTTTTTCTAGGCTTAACAAAAATAACTGTGGATAATTCACGGTTTTCGATAATTCGCAGAAGTTAGCGCATTAATTACCGCGAATTAACGAGAGTGCACTGTATGTGGAGAGAGTGCTGCAGTTAGTGATGAAACCTATCGAAACCTCGATTTAAGGTAAACCCCCATTTAAGGTTAAAAAAATACCGGTCCCTAGAAAAACTTTAAATAGGGGTTCTACTGTATTCAGTCACCAGGGCTGCCAACTGTAGTTCTCTATTAGGCTACATTATGCCAGGTATACAGTATTTCGAACTTATTAGAAATTTCGATATTACCAACTTAATTTCGTCATTATTCTAGATAGATCCATATAGATTAATCATTGGCATGCATCTTAAAATTCAAGAAAAGTAGGCTCTTTAGTTCGTCACGGAACTTCTTGTTTCATTTCAGTTGTGATGCAAACTGTCAACATAACAAAATCACTGGAAAAATACACTTACAGGAATCATCATCATCATCATGTACAGTTTCCAGCCCCAGGCTGGGTCTGTTTGGAACATAAGCCTCGCCACTTAGTTCTTTCTTCCCACCACCTCTCCGCTGTCACTCTGGTCCATTCCTCGCCTCTCTTCTTGACACATTCCTCCACTCCTTTCAGCCATCTATCTCTTGGTCTTCCCCTTGGTCGTTTCTTCTGCATCTGCATCTCATGTATCCTCTTGGGAATCTTCTTCTCATCCATTCTCTTTAAGTGTCCATACCATCTCAGTCTTGATGTCTCAATCCTACCTTGCAAGGGCTCCTCTTTCACTATTTCCCTGACCTTTTCATTCCTCACCCTGTCTCTTCTTGTTACTCCGATCCTACTTCGCAGGAACTTCATTTCACCTGCCTGTATTCTGCTTATGTCTCTTTTCTTCATTGTCCACGTTTCTGAAGCATAGGTCAGTATCGGGATATAGTAGCTTCTGTACAACACTTCCTTGCTTTTTTGTGGGACATCTTTATTCCACACTGAGCTCCTAATGCTTCTCAGAAATGCTTCTGCCTGTCTGCCACGTTCCGTAATGTCTTTGTCATTTCTCCCATTTTCCTCCACTATACTTCCCAAGTACTTGAGACTTTCCACCTTCTTCAACTGTCCACCTCCAAGTGTTATCCCACTCATTGGTCTGTCCTTTTTCCTGGTCGTTAACAGGATCTCACATTTACTAATGTTGAACTTCCATCCTTACTCTCCCACTGTTTCTTCCCAAGCCTTCAGTTGCTCCTGAATTTCCTCCTCCTTGTTTCCCCAGACCATGAGATCATCTGCAAACACCATTGCTTTCATCCTATCTTCCCTGCTATCCGTGTCATTACCTCGTCCATAACCACAATAAAGAGAAGGGGTGACAGCGCACTACCCTGTTTCAGGCCACTCATTTGTCTGAACCAGTCTGTTCTTTCCCCTCCAACTTTCACACAACTCACACTTCCACAATACATCTCCTTCACTCTGCCTACAGTCCCTTTTTCCACTCCCATGTTTTCCATTGCTTTCCAAACCTTCTCCCTACACATGCTATCATAGGCCTTTTCGATGTCCAGGAAGGCCATCAACAGATCCTCTCCAAATTCGTAGTGGTGTTCCTGGAGCTGTCTCGCTGAAAATACGAGATCCACTGTTGATCTCCCAGGTCTGAATCCATACTGCTCCTCTCTCAATTTTCTCTCCACTTTGGCTCGTATTCTACTTTCTAATATCTTTTCATATATCTTGGCACAGTGAGGTATGAGTGTGACTCCCCTGTAATTTCTGCACTCCTTTCTGCTTCCTTTCTTAAATATTGGGACAATTAATCCTTTCTTCCAATCTTCTGGGGTCTTTTTCTCCTTCCATATCACCCTCATCACACGGTACAGCCACTGTTTCCCAACCTCCCCTGCTGCCTTCACCATTTCAACACTCACTTCATCCACACCCGGTGCCCTTCCTCCTTTCATCTTGTCTATAGCCATTTCCAGTGCTCTCCAAGTCAGGTCCTTTTCCATTCCTGTGTTGTCTTCTCCATCTTCCAATACATTGTCTTCCTCCCTATGACCATTTGGATTCAGCAAATCCTCAAAGTACTCTTTCCACACTGTCTTGAGTGCCTCTTTGTAGTGTACCTCATTTCCGTTTCTGTCCATCATTACCACATCCTCTCGCAGACCTCTTCTCTTACTTTTGACCATCCCATAAAGTACTTTCTTATTTCCTCTGCTGTCCACTTTACCATCCACTTCTTCCTCTCCTCTGCGACAATCTTGTTTGCTTCTTTCTTCTTTATCTTATAATCTTCCCTTGTCAGATCAGTTCTTTCCTGGAACCACACTCTGAAAGCCTTGTTCTTCCTTCCCACAGCTTCTTTTACTCTTTCATTCCACCATGGTGTCTCTTTACACCGCTTTCTGTTGCTTGTTCTTCCACATACTGCCACTGCAGCTTCCACCATTGTGTTTTTGAATTGCTTCCATTCCTCTTCCCCTGTTTTAGGATTGTCTGTTGGCATCCTTTCCCTTATTATCTTCTGGAATTCTTCCTTGACTTCCTTTTCCTTGAGTTTCCATACTTTGATTCTCCTTTCCTTGTACTCTGTCCTCTTGCTATCCTTAACAACTCCCAGGTTCATTACAAGTATTCTGTGGTCACTATCTAAGGCCTCTGATGGTATTACCTTTATATCTCTGACACTTCTCTTCATTTCCCAGTCGTACAGCATGTAATCTACTAAAGATTTCTTTGTTAAATCACTGCTGTACCACGTTACCTTGTGGCTTTCTTCCGGAACCAGGAGTTGCCTACCACTAAACCGTTTCTCTTGCAAAAGTCCAGCAACTTTCTCCCTTCTTCATTCCTGCTACCCCATCCTTCTGCTCTCAATACATTTTCATATCCTTGCCTTTCACTTCCTACATGTGCATTCAAATCTCCCATGACAATGATGCTCTGCCCATTCAACTGCTGTTGTAGCTCCTCCTCAAAGTCTTCCTTCTCTTGAGCTGTACATCCAACTTGAGGGGCATATACCTGGGCTATCTCCAGGCTTCTTCCCATTACAGTTACTCTGATCTTCATGATCATGTCACTTATTCCCTTAACCTCTTCCTTCATTCCATCTCTCACAACTACTCCTACTCTGCTGCTCCTTCCTTCACTGTTCCCACTCCAGTACAACTGGTACCCTTTCCTCACTTCTCTGCGACCTTCTCCTTTCCATCTTGTTTCTGCCAAGCCCAGTACATCCAGTTTTCTTCTCTCCATCAGATCTACAATCTCCTCCACTTTTCCTGTCAGTGTCTGTATGTTTAATGTCCCAACTGGTAGTAAATTAGCATATCCGGGTCGTCGTCGTTTGCATCCGTCCTTTCCGAGGCCTGTTCCTGGTTTGAAAGCAAATATGATATCCACTACTGGCTTGCTAGGCCTATCGTAGCTACTTACAGGAATCCTTACAGGAATCAAGCTTTACTAATTCAAACAACTACGACACACAGGAAAAAACACACTAAAACCCAAAACCTTATGAGTAGGGAGCTTTCCGTGCTTTGACTGAAGCAAACTGTTTTACTAAGTGGGCTAAATCGAGCGAACGCGCACCATCGTTCTCTATTGAAATTAAAGCAAGTTTTGACAGTCTCTCTTGGCCCATTGTAGCACGCAGGTAGGTTTTAATGAACTTCAATTTTGCAAAGCTACGTTCACCCGACAGTTACCGTCATGGTTAAGAAAATTCGCAAAGCTACATAGACGTTTGCAAAAACGTCAATCATATTCGTGTTGTAAATGAACTGCAACCCTGTGCGAGGTTTTTGCATTTGGTGGTAGGCATGGGCTCAAATGTTGCAGCTCAGAACATAGATCCATCCCACTATGTCAGAGTCATTATTTCTACTGGAAAGCTGCTTTTGCAAGTTCAAGCAACGATCCATGAGTGGACTACTATCTTTAATAGATCCAGGCAGTGCCTTTAGATCGTACAAAAATCCCCATGTATCGGAATGCTCTTTAAAAAAAAGAATCACTTCCTTACAGACTTTAAAGCTACTGTTAGGAGTTTGTCAAAGAAACTTTATTTGAAGCGTCGTTGTAGCTTCACTTGTTTGCGATTAACCTTAGCCTGAGCTTCAGCCTCTGTCAGCTCCGGCTCCGACTCTGACTCAGAACTGTCACTCTCAGTGCCTGACTCGATGACTCGGTCCGAGTCATCTTCCTCAATCAACCGTTTAGGGGGTCTAGTCTTCCTTTTCCGTCTACCTTCTTCGACCTCAAGAGACACGGACGCAATGATTTCTTTAGCCGAAGTTATAGCGCTTTTATAGCTTTCTTGGGAATATATTTCAAGGTACGCGATACAACCTTCCGCGAAAGAAGACGCCTATTGTATATCAATTGCTTCTGCTTGCATGGCTTTGCTAACTATGTTTACTTGAAACAAAATGTCGTGCCATACTCCAACAGCAACGACACATTCGAACGTCACAATGTTGTTTGCCAAGTACTGTATTTCCTCGCATAATCGTCGCCACCGCGTAATCGTCGCACCCCACTTTTCAAACTCTAAAATAGATTTATAAAATTTCATCGCATAATCGTCGCATTAGCATGTTCATATTTGTGCGCCAGTCAGTTGCACACGCTGCCGCGACTTTATAACCTGGCACGACTTTGTCAGCCGAAAATATCTCGTCTTTATGCTTGCGGGCAATGAACTGTGACGCGAGCGGCAAGCTTCGTCACTTAGCACATTCCGCGAGCGTATAATCTGGCGTGATCTTGTCAGGAGAAAGTAATCTTGTTTTTATGCCTGCCGGCTATGAACCGCGACGCGAACGGCCAGCGCACATTCCGCGAGCGTATAGGCCTAATCTGGCGTGGTCTTGTCAGGAGAAAGTAACCTCATCTTTAAGCCTGCCGGCTATGAACCGCGACGCGAACGGCCAACGCACATTCCGCGAGCTTATAGGCCTAATCTGGCTTGATCTTGTCAGGAGAAAGTGATATCGTATTTATGCCTGCGGGCTATGAACCGCGACGCGAATGGTCAGCGCACATTCCGCGAGCTTATAGGCCCAATCTGGCGTGATCTTGTCAGCAGAAAGTACTCTCGTCTTTATGCCTGCGGGCTATGAACTGTGACGCGAACGACCAGCGCACATTCCGCGAGCTCATAGGCCTAATTTGGCGTGATCCTGTCAGGAGAAAGTAATATCGTCTTTATGCCTGCCGGCTATGAACCGCGATGCGAACGGCCAGCCCACATTCCGCGAGTTTATAGGCCTAATCTGGCGTGATCTTGACAGCAGAAAGTAATTCGTCTTTATGCCTGCGGGCTATGAACTGTGACGCGAACGGCCAGCGCACATTCCGCGAGTTTATAGGCCTAATCTGGCGTGATCTTGTCAGGAGAAAGTAATCTCGTCTTTATGCCTGCGGGCTATGAACCACGACGCGAATGGCCAGCTTCGTCAGCACATTCCGCGAGCGTTAACCTGTCGTGACCTTGTTAGAAGAAAGAACCCTGTCTCTGACTGCGGGCTATGACTCACGCTACGCGAATGACTGGCCCGTGCAGCAAATAGTGATACAGTATATTCTTTGAAATTAAATATTCTTCGCATAATCGTCGCACCCTGCTTTTTTCCACGAAATTTTGGCAAAAAAAGTGCGACGATTATGCGAGGAAATACGGTATTCAACTTCATGGCGTAGCACCGAATCAAAAGTAGGATTCTCCTTAATGGCCTTTAAGGCTGCCACTACCCCCATTCGTATCGTATCTAAGAGGCCTCACTTCATCTATGCGACACTCCCAGCGAGTGTCGCTCAAATATTTTAGAGTCAAATTACAAAAGTGAGCCAACAATATAGACCACTGGCCAGGAGACGACGAAAATAAAACATATATGCGTTGAATAACGCAGTAAGTACAGCATTCGGCTGAGTCGGATAAAACTAGGTTAAAGGAATGGCTACCACATGGAACATATTTTGCGCGCGGGAACTGTTTTACAATGCGAGCTTGAACTCCTTTAAGTTTACCTTTCATATTCGCGCCGTTGTCAAAGCCTCGACCTCTAAGGTCTTCTAGCTTTAACCCCATTTCTGCCAAAGTATTAATAATCAGATCGGAACATTATTGGACTGATCAGTAGGATTTGTTTGAGAAGATCTCCCGTCTATTGATGTTGAAGGTCGGACGAATTTTTTAAAAGCTTCTGCTGCCTTCTTGTCTTCATCTGCATGCTGCAACCTTCGTTTTGTTTTGTTCTCCACTAGCTTTACCGGAGGAGGTCATTGTTGTAGGGTTTCTCGTTCTTCATCCCGACTTAACACCGTCCGCACCACGCACTCGAATGAACGACAATCAAGGGCCATAACACTCCTGTGTATTGTGCTAATACGTCCTGCCATCTACGAGCGGGTCGACGCCGACTTCGCCCAGCCACACGTGCAGTTTGTTATGATTTCTTTCTCTTTGACTCCGTCTCTAGCTCTTGCCACACCCACACCCCTTTCTCCAACCTCACTCCCCTTTCTCCCTGCCTTCCTCGCTTTCTTTCTCTCTCCTTCGACTTGCTACAGCCCTGCTACAACAGCGAACCAAACCGAAATATGACGGAAATGCCCGAGCGCTGCCGAAGGGCGATTTGGTTGATCCCGGGCCTGGGAGTCGAGCCGGGTTGCGTTTCCGCGATAGTGAAAAGGCGAGGCAAGGAAGAGAAAGATATAGTGTTTGCTAATCACTATTTCACTGAGATTAACTTCGGTCCGTCTTGGTCTAAGGTGCGTGTAGTGTTTTCAGTCGTGAGAGATAACACCGGTTGAACATTTTTTAAGAACTGATTCCCTTATTTGTTTGACGAACTCGCATTTACCTATCTTGCCATTTGATCAATAGGAAATAAATCGAAATTTGCCAAAGATAGGCGCCCCCAAACCGTTGGCGCCCTGTGCGACCGCACATGTCGCACATCCCTAAGACCGGCCCTGTCCACTGTGGACCTTCCTGCTCTGAAGCCATGTTGTTCTTCCCTCATCCCTCCTTCTATCCTTGTCCTAATTCTCTTTTCCAAAACTTTCTCGAAGATCTTTGCACAATGACTCATCAGTGTTATTCCCCGATAGTTTCTGCAATCTGTTCTACTACCTTTCTTGAAGATCGGGACAATTATTCCTTTTTTCCAGTCCTCTGGGGTCTTCCTTTCCTTCCATGCTGTCCTCATCACTCGAGGACTACTTGGTATAAATAATTAGGGGTCGACGGTGCACCGATTTTTCGGTTTCGGTACAGTACAAAGGAAATTACCGACCTCGGTTCGAGACGATAAAAAACTCGGTAAAAAGTTCGGTTCGGTACAAGAGACACAAATACCGTAATTTAAGGAAACCTTTTTTAAGACATCCAAAGTATTGTCCTTTATCAACAATGTTTTACTTCAATAGTTAGTTAAATACAGTAAAACTTCTTGTATACGGTTCATATTTATACGTTTTCTATACGATTTTTCCTGGCCCCGGCAAAATGCCTATACTTTCCATGTTAATTTATCTCCGATATACGTTTTACCTTTATTCGTTTTTCACGCTTATACGATCATATTTTAAGTCCCTTGCAATATAAAGCGTCATTTATACGTTGCGTGTTCTGAGCAAGTACGTATGTTCGAATGCAAACTTTTGTTACCGCCTGTACTTCCCTTCGGAAGGATGCACCGCGTGCTATATTATGTTACGATGGCCTTGAGCGACACCGGTGGTCACGGCGACACTCGCTTGCCAGAGTGTCGTAACAAGGAAGAACAGCTTGCGTAATAAGCAAGCGCTATTATTGTGTTAGCCTTTCAAAATAACAGGAAGCAGCCATAAAACACAGTTAGACAGCATCTGAAGCTTATGTTAAGATGAGCGGAAGGGTTTTACGATCGCCGATATATTTAAAAAAATATTATTTCCGCTTTTATAATTTTCATTCGTGTTTTTTTAGGACTTTTCGTCAAACCATTAAAAATACGCGATTGATTCTGTGTTATAATCTTGCGTCTTCAGACAAATGAAAATCCATTAATTTGGGCCTACACTACGGTATTTTATTAATGACGATGAAGAGCCGCGGAATAATACAGTGGATTTTAATGATGCTGTCAATGCTCTATGAACTATCAAACATTTTGTGACGCACCATAACGTTTCTGAGGAAATAATGGCCGAATTATATCGGTTTGAAAATACTGTTCACGCCGTGGCCACGGCCAACAATAAACAAGCCAAGATAACAAACTACTTCGTAAAGTGACTCAATTTTCTTTGTTTTGTTACATCTGAGTGCATTTCTCTTGTAGTTGTTTTGTTAAATATTGCCGATTATAGTTAAACAATCGTATTATTATTTCTTGTTTTTCACTTCTTAACGGGAACCCTCGTTCGCCCGCCGCCCGCGTTGCTAGCCTGTCTCCCGCCAGCCACTTTGCCGTAATGCGTAGCTCGCGCGACACAGTCACTGAGTAGACTATGGCCTATAGTTCACAGCTGGTGCTGAAAATGTTCGCCATTCATTGCTACACATCGCTGGCACCTCTTCATGAAGTTGTCATTTACGTTCTGAAGTTCCTCAGCACCGATTGACTCTATTTCAGCTGTAATATACCTTAGTCCAAAGAATATGGACTGTTAAAGCCGTGGCGTCAAGAAGCGCATTACGGCAAAGTGCTTGGCGAGAACCGGCTCGCGGCGCGAGAGAGGGTCCCCGTCGCTTTTAAAACAAAGTCCCTGTATAACCCATATTGTCACATACATTTTGCAGTTTTTATTTGCCGACTTTCATTTACGCGTTTTTCACATCTATGCGTGTTTTTTTCCTTTGGTCCCCTGGATATCGTATAAGTGAAGTTTTACTACTAGAGCACAATAACTCTTCTGATTAATAAAATTAAATTATGGACTTAAGTGTTCCAGTGTGAGCCTAATGTCTATTTAAAGTATGCATCAATTGGCTTACTCCACACTAAAAGGGCAAGTTTGAAAGTTAATGGAACATTGTATGAGATTATTAGCTGTACATTTTTTCTGTATTTTAAATAAAAATTGTGCGATTTGGCAAGTATTTGGTTTACTGTATAATCATTAGAAATCATGTGTTACTTTTTTCTTAATGGTTTACTCGAATTTAGCATGTTAAAATTAGCCAAGCTGTACCGATCCGATTTTGTACCGAGAACCGAAGTACATTTTTTTTTACCAAACCGAACCGTACCGAACCCAAATTTTCAGTACCGAAGACCCCTATAAATAATAAATTGATTCCCACTTGTATGGATTTTGTGTTGTATTTATCATTCATGTGTCTTTCTTAGGCCATTAATGATATGGTTACCTGTTTCCAGTTTCTTTTATTGCTAGTAATTCTGGGATTAGTCCAACTTACCGTAGCCAATTCTTTCAGCAAACGCTCTGATACTTCTGTGGCCAAATTCAGAAGCCATTTCTCCACCTTAAACAGATACAAGTACTTCAGATGGAGGGTACAGTATTGAAGAATGAAATTGTCACCAAAAATGAAATTCACTCACACATAGTTACGGTATTGTTTCATTTAGCAGCTAAGGACAACTACTGATTATCAATCTTATGAATATGTGGATGAATGAATGGTTGATTGATTTTGTGATTGAATGTATGAGCGAGTGAAGTAATGTAATCTTTTGTTGTTTTCTAGATCCATGGATGCCACTTCTGTATGTGGATAGAGATATATTTTTATTTTTATTTCCAAACTTTTTCTTATTTATACATTTTGCCTTTGTATATATTGTATATTTGTGTCTCAAGTTTTCCGAGCACTGTAGGTAGTTTTTAATTTTCTGTAAATAATTATTTGAATGGTTCCTGAACATTTGGGATTGTATGAATGATTGCTAGAGGTAATTTTCTTCCAGGATGTTTGAGTGCGTGTCTTTATGGTTGTGGTTGTTGGAAGATAATAGTGTATTTCTATTTGTGTTCAAGTTTGTTGTATTTGTTTTGTTTATACTTGTGACAATATAACATACCTGCCAACTTTCAAAAAGGGCTTTCCGTAAAACTTGCACGCGGCAAAAATCTAACAAATTTCGAATTAATTAGAAAAGCAATTAACATGAACATAAACTGGCAATGAAGGAAATACAGGATACTTACATCTTCTCGTATCGCAAGAGATTGTTTTCCAGGAAACTTTTTACAGCATCCTATGGATTTAGACACTAGTCGGGGAGTGACAGGTTCTGAATCAAAACCTCTGGCTATATTATACAGCCATGACCTGTAATTAAAAATTTTGATACTTTTACAAATATATAAATATTCATTCAGCTTGCATTACTTGGTTAATGGATCCAGTAGGCTTATGGGAAACATAGAAACTAACTACAGGACAGTAGTTCCATCAAGAATGGAAATGCCTACTTCTCCTTCATAGAGCTTGTATCAGCCATTAGTTTTGGTTGGCAGTACTGGAACTATCCAAAAGGGCACATATGTATTGATAATGAGTATCGTACAGATGGAGGTCCTTGATTCACGCCCTGACCTAGATCACTGGAGCTGGGAAATGAAGAAGAATGAGTATGTGTTTTAACTTGAGGTTTGGTAAATATTGGATTGGACGTTAATGAATGACTGGGAAGTTATCACTTGTATGGTTGCAGTAAACTCTCTAAATGTACAAGAATTGGTGGGGAGGTCTTCCCACATACAGTTGTTTGAGTCTTGAGTCCTCAGACTAGTGGTAATTCAATACAAATGGGCAGAACACAGAGGTCTCTGCCTTATACTTATACTGGTTTGATGCAGCCTTCCATTTCCCTTGTTCTGAGCTAATCATTTCATCTGTAATTAGATAGTACACCAAACATCTGAGGCAATTTCTTAAACATATTCTAACCTTGGCCTTCCCGTACAGTTCTTTCCATCCATAATGAAGATATTCCTGGATCTTACCCTGCCAATCTATTTCTTCTTTTCATTAGAACCCATCAGAAATATCTCTCCTCCCGCAATCATCTTAAGACCTCCTCATTTGTCACTCTATTTAACTGTCTAATCTTCATCATTCACCTGTAACATCACTTTAGAAGTACTTTTATTATCCTCTTTTCTACTCAAGGTGGGTGAGTGGTTATCTTTCAGACTACCAACCCCAAGCCTGCAGGTTCGCTTCTGGTCGTGGTAAATGATTTTTTGAAAGGCGACAGAAATCACGACACGCATGTCATACGTTGTTGACATGTTAAAGAACGCATATGATTTCAGTAGGCCATGTTCATAATGGCAAAATTAATCTCGAGATTTTCCGCCAACACGAAGTTCCTCCATTCTCTACTACAACACACTATAGTGTCAAGGAGCTTAGATACCTAATCTCCTTGACTTTCATAGCATTCCAAGGAACGACAAAATTCGACATGCAAGCTGCCCTCTGGGCGTCAAATAACAAAGCTTGCACCCGAGGCTATACAATATATATATTACTACACCAACAGTTGAAGTTTCAATTCCATAGAACTCCATGCTCCAGACAAAGGCTTTCAAACATTACTTTCTAATACCTATATATTTGATGTGTTACAATTTACAAGCATCTTTTCTGTACACAAGCTTTCTTTGCCAGTGCTCACCTGCTTACTACAGTACATCCATCATTGCGTATTTTCCTTCCCAAGAATTCTTCTCCTTCCTTCGGCCTTTAACCAGCCTATTCAATGTCAATAGGGGTATCTGATTTCTTTCGGCTGCATTCCATTAATTTTGTGCTTCATTCATTGATTGTATCATGAATTCTCTCCTCAAGACTAAACTATGTCCATACTTAGAAACTCATTCAAAATCATCTGGGGACTCAGCTAAGATAACAATGTTATCAGCAAATCTCAGAAATTAATTATTATTTCACCTTGAAACTTCACTCCTAGTCTAAATTACCTTCTAATATTCTTCATTTCCTATTCAATGTACACACAGAAAAGCATGGGTGATAAAATGAGGAATTTTCTTCAATGAAAGGTGGGCATACATTTGGCATTAGTATTTCTTTATGGTTGGCAACACGGAAGTCATCAAAAGGGACATAAATAAGGGCATTTCAGTGAGTACTTCCTTTCATAAGGGAGAGAAAATGAGGGTAAAAATTATGAGAAAAGAAAAAAAAAACTGTATAAGCATTTTTTAATTTTTTTGTTTTAACTGTATTAATATTAATGATTGCATTATTTGATTTTCATACTACATGAAAAGGGGCACTACAATGGCCCAAAACATGTACTAGTTAAAATTGTCTTTAATATTAAGCACTAAGTCAGAACAAATTTTGTGAGTTTCATCATTCTTGAAAAAAATTAACTTTACTGATGTGAAGATTGGCAAACCCGAAATAATGACACTGTGACAGACGACAATCAGCTCATGCTTCCAAGTTACATTGAAAATGAAATGAAAAAGTTAAGGCAAGTTTCCTGAAATGAGTTCTAGGGGTCTCCAAGTTTACGCTATCAAGACTGGTATACGAGATGGCGAGAGAGCCCTTTTTCCTAGAGGACCTGAGGTACCAGCTGATGCTCCCCTCTACAGACAGCTAGAGAGAATTGCTACAGGATCTAAGAGACAAGAAACAAGAAATATGGAGCGAACTCTACATGACAGATGCTATGACATCAAGCAAATGGTCAGGATTCGGCTTTGAATTAAGACACGCCATCACTAGATACGCAGTGCATGGCTTTCATCACATAGTGTGTTCTACAAAGAAATTCCATGAACCTGGTACGGATCGTTCATGTGAATGGTGTGGGCAGAATGGGCAGAAGTGTGATCGATATCATGCTTTAGACTGTCAAAAAGGGAGCATCTCACAGACAAGGCTTAGCACGGAGTAACGCAATCACTTATGCATATTGTGCATTTTAATTTTATTTTTGTATGGCCATTGGCTGCTCTAATAAATTATTATTATTATGCTCTGCTTCTTAAAACAACAATAACTAACTAACTAACTAAGAAGTTACATTAAAGGTGCCAGTTGCAGTATCCGCAAGTGGCAACAGTGAGTGCGACCCTGATTCAACTCAACAATAAGAAATTATACAATAAATCACCACGTTTGTACAGTTAGGGGGCAAATGGTAAGGTTATTTACGTTAGCTTATTTAAGTTGATCATTGAAATGATAGAAGCCATTTTAAGGAGTTGCCTAGTTCTCTTAAAGAAAGCTTTCCAGTCAGTTAACACAAATTGTGCCCAATTACATTAGGCAGGAAACAAGTATGTACATGCCCTGACCTGAAACAAACAAGATATTATTACAAAATAAAGCCGGCCCCGTGGTGTTGGGGTAGCGTGCCTGCCTCTCACCCGGAGGCCCTGGGTTCGATTCCCGGCTCCGTCAGGGATTTAAAAAACTGACGTGAGGGTTGGAACGGGGTGCCTCGTGAGGACAATTGAGTAGCCGTCTGACAGTGAGGCAACGCCCCGATCACGAACACCAAGATTAACGGCCGAGGGGACCCGATGCGCTGATCAAGCGTCACCCCAATATCTGCAGGCCAAATGGTTGGGCCCTTCATAGGCTGTATAGTGCCAGGGGTTGGGAGTTTATTACAAAATAACAAGCTTTTATGTACAAAATGGGGTATTTAATTGGTTGACATGTTTCGAACGTCAAGCGTTAATCTTCAGATCGCCTTGCGCCTTACCATGTGTAACTAGCCTGGCTAGTTCAAAATCTACTGAATAAAAATAACCAAAACATAATGCAGTCAAGAGAGTGTTACCAAATTGTGAAATTATGTAGAAAAGGTTTCAAATGAAAGAAAATATGTAGGCTAAAATAAAAATAAAAAAATTACACGATATTGTGAAAATTCAAGTAATCGTGACCTTTACTAAAATATATGAAAATAGCATGAAACTAATGTGTGGCCCCTGGGGAGACCTGGTGAGAGCTTTGTGATCAAAATGAAATAATTGACGATGTTTCAAACGCATAGTTCTTGAGCCAGGGGAATTAACCACTGGACATATAAATGCCTAAGACAAAGCCTGGAATCAAATCTGAGGAATTTTGAGCCAAAGCCTAGCAGGTTATTTACTCAACCATGGGACCAGACATTCAAACACACATTATCAAATGCAAATTACCCATGGGTACAGTAATTAAGCATGGAAACTAGATAGAAGAAAATGAAAAATGAAAGGAGAAACTCACCCATGTTTTTCATCGAATTTTTGTTGCAATTGAGACTCCGAAAAACGTAACAAATCGGCCATCACTTTGCAACCCAGCTGTTCCACAATAGTATCACCCAACTTCCCTCCTAAACTGCGTACTTTCTTCACCGGGAGTGTCTGATAAAGCTGTGCCACAGAAGTGTGGGGCAAGATAGTCTGCCTGTTGGGCTTGTGAATGCCACATGCCAATTTGGCTAATATCTACAGGAGTGAAAGACCAAGAACAACTCAATTATATTTTGCTCCAACAATTAAGGAATATATATTTTAAAAATTCTATTTGCCGATGATCTGATTTGGGGAGAGAATGAGAATATGGTCCAAGAACAGCTGGATGTACTGAAGGAAAATATTGAGAAATGGGAAATGAAAATCAGTGTAGAGAAAAGTAAGACAATAGTAATGACAAGAGGAAAGAAGAAGGTAAAGGGAATGTTAAAATGGGAGATGTAGATCTCAAAGTAGTAGAGCACTTCAAATATTTAGTAAGTGAATTGATGGAAAATGCAAGACTGGATATGGAGATCAACAAGAGAATACAATGTGAGAGTGTTTTCTATCATCAGGTTTGGAGTTTAATTTCGGGTAAAGAAGTGATGTATACGACCTATTACTTACCAATAATGACGTATGGAGCAGAAACCTGGCCGATGACGAGGAGAGATGAAAGTAGAGTACAGGCAGTCAAAATGAAATTCCTGAGGAGTATGGTACAGAAGACTAGAAAAGATAGAGTGAGAAATGAAGACATTGAAAAGGAAATGAATGTACAGAAGCTGAATGATAAGCTGGAGCAGAACAGATTGAGATGGTGTGGACATATGAAAAGGATGAATGATGAAAGATTGCCGAAACAAGTGGAGAGACAAATGACTGGAAAGAGAGGACGAGGAATACCCAGAGTACAGTTGGTGAAGTGTGAGAGAACGGAACCTGGAGTGGAGTTCAGTGGTTGTGGAAGGATGGTGGACAGACAGAGAGTTAAGTGGAGGGCTGTTATATTTGCTCTACCTGGCTTAGGTTGGAAAGATATTTTAATAAGTAGACATCTAAAAATGTAGTAATTGTCATTCTCTTGTATTTCACAGCGTAAGCAATATGTTATATCAGCAGAAGAACAAGCTGCAAGATCTTCCAGAACGAAGGAGTATTGGGAAAGAAAAAAATTGACAAGTATTAAGAACTGAACTTAGCATTTGAAGACTTTGTATATAAGTTTGATTTTTGGTGCTCCAATGTGGGCGTAAACAGCGTAAAGAAAATAAAAATAATATGAAATTAATTATATTTTATTTAATATTGGTCGATATTAACAAAAATATTAATACATAACCACAATAGTATTAGTACCAATCCAACAAAAGTCAATCAAGAGCTTCTAGTACTCAATTTATTGACTTTTAATGGATTGCAACTAATACTATTGTGTTTTATTAATATAATTCTCTTATTATGCATTATTTTGTTTCGAATTAGCTGCCTCTCGGTGATTCAGATAGAAGTTGGTCGGTGCAAGAAAAATTAATACTGGACAGAGCATTCCATGCTACACCAACTACAAGATAGATCTTGTTGAAAGATGCCTTCTGGCATACACTATTAAGTGACAGAACCAATTGTTGCCCAACCCCCTGACGAGACTAGGAGGTTGAGACAAGCTTGTGGGGTATAGCACAGAAGGGCTACGGAATGAATTGACAGCAATAGGTGTCAGCAAACGACAGAGGAGCATAATATCTGCAAACAGCACATTCCTTCAGCAGTAGTCGTTAAGTAAGCGGACAGCATGGAGACACCCATTAACAGCAGGGCATATCTGAGCACCCTTCAGAAATTGCACCAAAGATCTTGAAAGAATAGGCCAGGGAAACGGAGGCAAGATGTGCTCCTGCAGCAAGACCTCTCACGATTCAGGATACACCTAAAACCATCGCTGATATGGGCTTCCAAGTGTAGCCATACTCGTACCCATTGTATTCTCCCAATTTGGCCCCTTCTAATTATAACCTACTCCGGGCTTTGAGGAATCCTCTGCACTGACGTCTGGGACAGAGTGCAACTTACCCTGAAAAAATTGTTCTAGGAGAGCCTAGAGAAGTTGCCACATAGCTGAAGCAATTGTAGGTCAATACAGCTGAGACATTGAGAAAGTGGACACAACTGCCGGGCTGTAACTGTTCTTATTGAGGGGAAATAAAATAAAGTGTTTACCAATAAAGAATGCCTCTTGTATAGGCATACCTATTTGTGATATTTTCATTTACATTATAGGCTAATAGATAAGTGAGTTATTTATTTTTAGTCTTTTGAGTGGCGAAGTTAGGACTCTTGGCCCTCTCTTACATTTAACCACATATTGTGTTTGTGGATATTCATTTAACATATTTAACATAAAGAGACATTAAAACATTTACACTACATTAGTGTTTGCAGAAACAAAAACACAAATTTACATAAATAACTATTTCAATATTGAAATTTATTGTTGTTTTAAGGGGTGGAACAGCAAAGTCATCTGCCCCCTCAGATTTAAGTAACATACAAAAGGTATCCAGTTCTTCTTCTTCTTCTGCTTTTACGGCCTCATTGGACCACTTCAGTCAATCATTTCTTGGTCCTCTTCTTCAGTAAGTTTCCTTTCCGAGTCGCCCAGTAGCTCTTCATTCGCTCTGATCTTCTCAGGCATTCCTCATCTGTAAATACCCTTTTTACTGTATTACGTTTGTCTATTTTAGCCTGAAATCTTATTTTTATATCTCTCAGTTTTTTTAATTTTGTTGTTTTATTTTGCAAGTCATCCAAGGTTATTTCCAATTCTTTCATATCTTCTCTAATTTCCTTAATCCATCCTACTTGTTGTTTCATATTCCAAAGTTTCACTACAATTTTTCTAGATAACCTGGTTTCTGGTGTCCTCATGATGTGACCAAAGAAAGAAAGCCGTTTCTTCCGAATAGTATCAGTGATGGGTTCCAGTTCTCTGTATACCACTTCATTTGGTACTATCCGCCACTGTCCATCTTTCTGATATTTTTTATTTATGCATGTTCTAGCTATTCTTCTTTCTACTTTTAAAATTTTGTCGATTCTGTTTTTCTGAGTAACTTTAAAAAGAGTTTCACTTCCATAGGTCACCTCTGGTTGAACCACCGTCTTGTAATGTTTTAATTTTGTTGCGATTGATAGACATTTTCTTTTATATGTAGACCATGTTAATTTTTGGGCTTTTATCATTTTATTAGTTCTTTCTTGCCATGCAGGTTTCTCATCCAAGTTGTAAGTTATAATTTCTCCTAAGTATTTAAATTGCTTCACTATTTTAACTTTCTTGTTATTTACTGTTATGTGATTGATTACAAGTGGATTTGCTACCATTATCTCTGTCTTTTCAAATGATATCTGAAGTCCAATTTTTTGTGCTATATTTTGTAGGCTTATTATTTGATTTTTGGCTTCTTGAATATTATTAGCCAGTAACGCTAAGTCATCTGCGAATCCCAAGCAATTTAAGTCTATTTGATCTTTCTTGGTTCCAATTCTTATGTTCCTAGGATTTTCCCTGTACCATTCCCTCATTACATATTCCAAAGCACAATTGAAAAGTAGAGGCGATAAACCATCTCCTTGCCTTAATCCTGTTTTAATCGTAAACGGTTCAGATATTTCTCCTCTGAATTTTACTTTAGATTTGGTGTTTGTTAGAGTTAGTTTTATAATTTTTATTAATTTGGGATGAAGTCCGAAATTCCTTAGTATTTTCAGCAATGAAGATCTATGTATACAATCATAAGCTTTTTTGAAGTCTATGAAGGTTATGACTTGCTGTTTTTGTCTATGTTTGTAGTAGTCCATTACTAATTTTAAGGTGATTATCTGTTCAGGGCAGCTTCGCCATGGCCGAAATCCACCTTGATATTCCCCTATTTCCAGTTCTAATTGATCTTTGCAACGATTATATAAAATTCGTGACATGATTTTATATGTGATATCCAAAAGGGAAATTCCTCGATAGTTGTCAGGATTTGATTTTTCTCCTTTCTTGTGTAATGGATGTATTATAGCAGTAGTCCAATGGTCTGGCAGTTCTTCTTTGATCCAAATGTTCACTATGCATTGGTGTAATGAAATCTTTACTGGTTCTGCTGCATATTTCCACAATTCTGCAAATGTTTGATCTTCTTCACTCGCTTTGTAGTTTTTGAGCTCTCTCAGCGCTTTGTAGACTTCTTGGATTGTGGGTGGATTTATGTTTTCTGATGGTGTTTTAATAGTGGTGTCTGTATTTATTTGAAGCAGTTCTGGTGGATCTTCGCAATTTAGCAACTTGTTGAATGTTTCTGCTAAAATTTCTGTATTTCTTTTATTACTATGAGCTAACTCGCCATTTTTGTCTTTTAACATTAATGTTGGAGGTTCATATCTTTGTAGTTGTTTGCTAAAAATTTTGTAGTAATCTCTTGAGTTTATTTTCGCGCTATTTGTTTCGATCATCAGAAGCACCCTATCCTTTTGGTATAGCCGTTTAACCCCTCGTATTATTTTTTGAGTTATCTTCCTTTGTTTTATGAGATCCAAGTGTGATTCATCTGTTTTTTGACTCTGATACCATAACCAGGCTTGATGTCTATCTTCCACTGTATTATCACACTCATCGTTCCACCATTGGTGTTTCTTCCTTGGATTTATTGGGGCTACTTGTTCAGCTATTTGTTTCAATTCGGGAACTATTTCCTCTAGATCATCTGTTATTTTAATATATCTAGTTCGTTCTTTGTATCCCTTGTTATTTATTAGTTTATGAGGGTCGTATGTTCTCTTCTTTTTTAGGTGAGTTTTTTTCTTTATCAACGGGGTAAATTTAATTTTAATCTTTATCATGTAATGATCCGATCCAGTATCTGTTCCTCTCAGAACTTTCACATTGTAGATCTCCCTGTGATAGTTCTTATCCATACTAACATGATCTAGTTGCCATTCACCTTTTTTTCCAATCTGGATGTTTCCAAGTTTTGAGTTTATTTGGTCTTCTCTTGAAGTAAGATGATTTGGAGATCATATCATGGTTTCTGCAAAATTCCATCAGTCTTATGCCATTCCTGTTTGTTCTTCTCTGTGCTGGCTATTTTCCTATTATGTCTCTATATCTTTTTTCCTTTCCTAACTGGGCATTAAAGTCTCCAATTAAAATTTTGGTGTGACATTTATTTATGTTTGTTGCTGTCTGATCTAAAAGCTCCCAAAATCCCTCCACATCATCTTTGTGTTCTTTCTTATTATTTTTATCATTAGTTGGGGCATGGGCATTTAGAATGGTATATGTTCTATTTGCAGCTTTTAGAGTTAGTGTCGAGAGCCTAGGGGATAATGCTTTAAATTCTATGATGGATTCAATTATTTTGAGATTGACAGGTATCCAGTTCATTATACCAAAATTTGTGATTAACTCAAATACAGAATATGCAGACTTTACCTTATTATGTGCTATGCCAGCAGAGCACCGGAATCCAGTTTTAGAGTAAATAGCAGCTCTCAATTCCTCCACTATCAGTCCAGCAACAGCAAGTCTTTCTGATGCATTATCTGACAGGCCATTCTGATACACACATTCCAGCCAAGATAAAATTCCAACCTTTCTTTCTCCTGAAAAAAAAAAAAAAAAAAAAAAAAAAAAAAAAAAAAAAAAATTAAAAAAAAAAAAAATAGATGAACAAACATATTGTTTTTTAAATTGTTCTAGCCATATAATGTAATAAGGATACAACAAATTGAACATGTAAAACATTTTGGATATTTAAAATAAAACTCAACAGGTCAAATTTATATTACTGCCAAAGAGAGATTTATTTTTTTAACAACACACACTCAAAGAATGGCAGTTTCAGAATAAAAGTTAATGTTAAAAAAATAATTTTTTTTGGGGTAGCACAGCCAGATAACATTCTGTGAATGTAATTTGATATTGAAAAGAAAAAATCACATCTGGATATTGCACTCACAAAGAAATTGTACGAACAAAACTATCTAGGGCAGATGACTACTGTTCCACCTCTTAAAACAAAAATAACCAACTAACAAAACTATCTATATATCTCTCATGTCAATCATCATCATTTATTGCACTTATGGGCCTACAGCAGAAGAACAAAAGGAAGAAAAAGTTATAAGGAGGTATCAATGGCAGATATCATTCCAACGCTGCCGGTCTCTAGCTTGATCTTCCACTGCATTCGGCTCCACTTGCTGAAGTATTATCAATACTACTAATAGTAAATAAGATGTGATGTAATATCCCTATCTCTATCTTGTTCATTGTGAGAAAATCAATAATAATTTCACATTTTCAAAAAGGAGAATAAAAATAAGAAAACAAAATCAACATTTATGGTATTTAATTTGAATATTTCTCACAAAATCTACACTTTTGTAATTTTTGCCTTCATTCCTAAAAACACTTTAAAGCTGAAACATCAATTTTGACAACACATTTACTGTGGTGGAATGCTTCCTCTTTTCATGATTAAATCCCATCTTCAAGTTACTTTTGATTCTTTTCTGAGAATTAGAATTTTGCCACCCATTCATAAGACTTCTTAAGAAATATTTACGAATATGGTATGGTGAAGGGAAGTGAATAATTAGCAGTTTGGGGCAGATGACCTTGCTATTCTGCCCCTTAAAACTCCAATAACTGACTACTAACTAGCAGTCGGTAGATATTTTATTATCATTACAAGGAATCTACGATGAAATGTTGGAGGGATCAATTCTCCTGCCAAAGGTACCCATGCAGTAATATAAAAGCCCAACATATAATATGAGGATAAGAACTTCATACCTTCATCATTAGTCTTATCATCTGTAAAGCCTACAACAAAAGTGTTGGCTAGCTGAGCAGGTGTGACAATGGCACTATTCATGGCAAGAATTCTGTTCTCAACAGTCTTTGTAAGGTCCAGATATGCTTCATCCACACTTGCTTTCTCCACGGAGTCACAAAATTCACACAGCACCTCCACCACCTCTCGGCCTGCATCTCGGTATCTACGGGGATAAAAACAAGAGCTTTTAACACATTGCTGGATGGGTCTTGCAGCATTGCGAATTGGACAACTGGAGTATACTCAGCCGGTGCTTCTTCCAGAAAAAATTCTGTTGTTTGTTGATTGATTTAGGGGCTTTGCAACATCAGGGTCGTGTAGCCCTGTGTTATTGTGATGGCTGTATTAGTGTGTGTATTTGTAATTCAGCTAACAAGGGAACGGATTGCGGTATAAAATTATAATCGGGTTGAAATGTAGTACACAATATTCCTACAAATTTGTACAATGACGTAGTAAAAACTGCAGGGGCCACTTTCAATTTTGAACGCCGAAAACCTGCCGGGCGACGGCACGAGCGAGGAGGTGGGAAGAGGTAAGGCTGAACTTGAATCCTAGCAGCACGCGATGGCTCCCAGCTACCAGGTAGTGAACTGCCGTGCTGCGTTGCATTTCTCACCTTAAACGTTCCCCTCAGCTCACTCTTCTACCCTCTCGATTAGAGTATAAAATCCAACAATGTGATGTTTTGCACTTGGCCACACTGTAAATAAATAAAACGACCTATTTTACTCTTTGTAATAATTGCAATAGTGGGTGCGAACTGATAAGGGAGTGACGGGATGAGGGGAACGTTTAAGGTGGGGAATGCAACGCAGCTAGGCAGATCGCAGGGAGCCATCGCGTGCTGCTAGGATTCAAGGTCAGCTTTACCTCTTACCACCTCCTCGCTCATGCCGTCACCCGGCAGGTTTTCGGTGTTCAAAATTGAAAGTGGCCCGTGCGGTTTTCACTACGTCATTGTACAACTTAGTAGGAATAATGTGTACTAAATTTCAACCAGATTAGAATTTTACACCGCAATCCGTTCCCTTGTAAGTGTGCCCCATTCCAACCCTCAGACCAGAATTAAAAAAGGAAAATTTCTCCTTCCAGCATTACAGTATGCTAGCCCACTAAGCTCTTCCAACCGATACGTTTTAGAATAAGACAAGGAGACAAGGGTTTTCAATCATAAACTCTTTTTATGTCTTTTTATCAATATTAATAGTATGCAATAAAATTTGTGTTTGCTGGCATTAATTTAGATTTCATTTCAGATATGGAAGTTTCTGTCTTTGACACATCGTTAATCCACTCTGAGAATGTTTAAAATATAGGGGTACTGTACAAGCTCCTTGGTATTCAGACTACTGTATTTGGGTGTGAAATTGTTCTCTATGGCCACATGTTTTATAGTTTCAATTTTCTTGTTGAAGTTCTGGGTTCACATTGATATGCACAATCATAGCCCTATTTACCATTGAATTAGCAGGCGAAAATACTTGTGACCCAGCCAAGTATTAACCAATAACCTGTCTTCCTTTGGTTTATCAGAACTTTATTCCGTGTAACTATGGTATAACAAGATACAGGGTCCTTTTTATCGGTCTACCAACATAGCAGCACAGCAATATACAGTATCTCTTGGCAATCAGTCACCCAGCTACACATGCATTTTGCAGCTGCACTGCTATGTTGCTAGACCAATAAAAAGGACCCAGTATATATCCACTGCAGTTCCCAATATCTTACTTACTGGCAAAAGAGAAGGACTTGCAGGGCAGTAGAGAACTACAGAGAACAGGGCATCATGAACCAAGCAAAGAACAAAAAGAAAAGGAATGTATTCATGTCGTATATAGATAACTGTAAGGTCTTTGATGGTGTGCATCATTCATGACTCATGAGTTTTACACATAAGACTGTACAAGGCAGGTCCAGTCACAACCAGTGCTCCTAAACACTTTAAGCCCACTTGGCAAACATTTTTACGACACACATAATGGCAGGTCTCTGATGACTAATCCAATCCAGATCAAGAGAAGGATCTTTTAAGGAGATTTTCAAATCAATCGATATAATTAACAATGCTGCAGAAATCAGTTATACTGGAACAGTTACAATGCTTCTGAACCTTCCTAGCACACAAAATTATAGAAGATTGTCAACTTGTTATAAAATGGCGATGGTGATTGTAATGGAAGGACAGAAGGAGTGGAGGAGGCTTGTAAACCACACCCGGGTGACTGGAGTGGGACTTCGATGATGATGATCGTTTTACCCTCCAGGGTTGGCTTTTCCCACAGACTAAGCGAGGGATCCCACCTCTACCGCCAATCGGAGGATACAACTGGGGAGTGTGACTAGCACTTCGCCCAGGCGGCCTCACCTGCAAAGCGAACAGGGGCCTTATGAGGGGGATGGGAAGAGTGGGAGGGATAGACAAGGAAGAGGGAAGGACGCGGCCGTGGCCTTACTTTAGGTACTGTACCGTTATTTTGAGGTTTACAAGTTGTAATATTCACGAGCATGGCACTGTGGCGTGGCGAGAAGCCATTCGACTCGCAAGCGCGACGGCTCCTCCCAGCTGGTTGCCACTGGGAGGGGGTCAGCTCAAGTCCATAAGGCCAGCCACTGAGCATGTCTGAAGGAGACCGAAGATAAAAAGATAAGAACCCAATCGATTATAACGTAACACGCTTCGATCTCAGCACCTAAGAAAGATTTATATTGATGAAATGATATTAAAAGCCAATTACGAGGTGTTGTGCTTGTCAGAATGCACATTTATATGGCAGAAAGCTATTTCATATGAATATTTGGTAATCTGAAGAATATCTATGGAATATTATGTATATACTTCTACCTGAGGCGATTATCATCGATCTGAGACGCTAGGAGTGGGGGAGATTGATGTCTTCCTAAAATCTACACACACGACAGTGAGAGAACTTAATGGGAAGTCGGTCGGGAACATTTAGACCGCGGAGTGATCTGTTCGATCAGTGCCCATAATTTTAATACGCCATTATGGGCAAGCGTGCTATAATTTTTCAACAAGTTATGGCTGTGATTTAATCTTCTTTGAACATAAGCCGATATAAGGAGTACTTTTACTCAGTGAACTATTCTCTTTATGTACAACATATTATTACCCGAGACGTCAGAGGGAAGGTTTAAGATGACTATCGAAGCCGTAATTATGCCCGGCTAATGTGTGATGAGAACACTACATTCAAGGCAGTATTGGGAGCATCGTGTACTACTTTTTCTGCCATGCTTTCTGGAAACATACTCCATGCAACTTCAAACTTTTCAAGCACGAGTCGAAGTAGTATAGTGACCATTACAAACATGGAATTAACTAGAGGTTGCCTGCGAATGCCTGTGCGCTGTAATAAATTGACGAACTAAATCCGGAAGAATCTTGTTCGGCTACCCGAGTGCGGAGAAGTTTTGCGAGGCCATGGTGTGACGCAGAGCCATCCCGAAAGAAATAGGAACATGGGAGGTTCCTTGGTTTGAGCCCTGACGTCTGCAGAAGGAGCGTACTGTGTCTTGGTACAGCCTGGAGGCTACCAGGACAAACTTATATCCTTTTTATACCGCTACAAGAATCTTCGCAAGATACTGGAACGTCAGTTTATTATGATAGCTTAGTCGGGCATTTGAAAGCAATCACAATTGCCATATTTTCTTTTTGTAGTTAAAATGGTTGAGCAAAGGCCCAGGTTCGATGTCTGTTTCGAGACTGACCTTCTGTTCAACCAGGGTTTTGGTTTGAATAATGAACGCATCCATTGTGTAGTATATTATTAATAACAAAGCTTGCACCCGGCACCCAAGGCCATATGATATTATTATTATTATTTTTGGTAATTAGCTTTGAATAATTTTAGTATTTATCTAAATTGATATGCATATTCTCATTGTCGTGAAGATTAACCGGTAGGGGAAGAACTTCGTATTTTTGTGAAGAATAATAGTTAAATGTGTTTACTACAAACAGTGTTAGAATTTTGATAGACTTTTCAAGTGTCTTGGGTACACTTTGATTTTCATTTATGTTTATGTTAACGAATTTCTGGATGAGGAGCATTGATTCGCATATATCATATGGATATATTGATGTTACTTAAAGTCAGTTGATACGTCAGGCTTTGATCTTTTCTCAATTATTTTGAGAGTGAAATTGGCTTTCACGAGCGAGACTTATTGGCGGATATACCTAATGGGCTAACAGTCGTTTAGCCTTAGTTGTTATCCTGGACCCATGGTGAAGGCGGTATCTGTCAGTATTTTCGAGTTCGTTTGAGTTCGGGGTGATCTTGTCTTTGGAAAGATCAATCTCGACTTCTATTTAGATCCTCGTATACTGGGTGAAGTTATACGTTATGAAGTTATGCTGTCGATTTAATTAAGAAGTAAGATAAATTAACATATTGCTAGTAATGCAATAGTTTGTGGAGATATGACAGTGAGTTTGATGCACATCCAAGTTTTTAAAAGCAAATCCCAGGGAAGACTTACTGCAAGTCTATAAATCTAGTTGTAACTCATGATGTATCGTATAATTGTGAGGCATTTATCTGAAATCCACT
Source organism: Meconema thalassinum (assembly GCA_946902985.2). Classification (NCBI taxonomy): domain Eukaryota; kingdom Metazoa; phylum Arthropoda; class Insecta; order Orthoptera; family Tettigoniidae; genus Meconema; species Meconema thalassinum. Next base: position 284,390,502 of record OX336393.1, on the reverse strand, counting down.
ATAACAACTTTCAGTAACGTGCTACAGCTTTAATTATTTTTCTCAGCACGATTCTAGGTATGTTACTCTGATTAATGAAACAGTCAAATAAGGTTTGATGGTCACCCATTAAGGGTGCACATATATACGTATATTAGGCATATCTGTAGATATTGCTTGTTATAATAGTTGTTTAAGAGTATTATGCTTGTTGAAGCTTTCTCATGTAAAGGTGTGAGCCAGTCAGTGCCAATCGTGTTCAGACTTAGTGAAGTCTTACAACAGATGTTTGTTGAATTAAACCCAAGTGTGGATATATTAGGATGTTCTGGGAGACATGATCAGCTGTTCATTAATATCAGGATGGACCACATGACGATTATATGTATGCTGAGCACAGCATTGATACAGTTAAGTGGATTATCAGTTTTTAATATTAAAATTGGAGTTTGAATAACAATGCCAGAACAATTACATAAATTATGATTTATTTTTATTACGTATTGGATGAATCTAATTATTCTACTAAGCTTAACCGCTCGATGGAAGTACGGTAACCAGAATTTGAAGGAAATGAATCAATTATTGGAAGAAATATAAGCAGATGCGATTGTCATAAGCAACTCAGTATGAGAAACACTTAAGGATGTTTCCACATTAATGAACAGTTTGTAATATATGTCATAATTCTACAAATAATTGAACAGCGTTGAATATTATTATTAATAATAATGAAAAATGTTTAAGATAATAAATGTAATTATCATGATTAGGATAATGATATCCTGACGAAGTGGATCCAATGTTTTCTTTTTATGGGATCAATCCAGGAATTATTGATTTAGGAAATTGGAATTTGTATCGAATTGTGGGCACTTAAGTTTTAGTTGAACCACGTGCCACCTTAATTATTTAAATCCAAAGTCTTTTTATTATCAAGCTCTATATGACGACATTGCCATTTTTATTTCTCATGTTCATTTTTGAATACATTTTCTATTTTCTGATTTTAAATTTAATGCGTGATGCTTTATAGAGGTGATGGAAGGTCGCGTTAAGAAGGCCATCGCTAGGTATTCCTAGGGTATACCCCCCTCTTGAGATATTCCTATTGGTGGAATCTTGTGTTCTCTGAGCTAGATCTTATTCTTCGAGCCATTGTCTTTCTTAATGCCACCTGTTAGGATGACTGGTACCCTATTATCCCTTTACTTGTTGGTAGGATGTGGGGATTTTTCTAGCCGGGGATTTTCAGATTCTACGATCCAGCTGTCATCGAGGGATATCAACAGGTAATGGTAGGTAATACGGGTACAGTACCATCCCGGCATTTTCCCGAAGACGAAGTGGGAAACCACTTCGAGGATGGCTGAAGTGGGAATCGAACCCCCTCTACTCATTTAGACTACCCGAGGCTGAGTAGACCCTGTTCCAGTCCTCATACCACTTTTCAAATTTCGTGGCAGAGCCAGGATTCGAGCTTCGGACTTCTGGGGTGGCAGCTAAGCATGCTGACCACTACACCACGGAAGCATGATTGTAACTTACCTTCTACAGTATATTATGAAATGCACAAAAGTCGATAAAGAAATAATAATAATAATGCTATAGATATACCATTCCATTTAAGTACTATGATTTTGGAAATGCTGGAGTGCCAAAATTTTACCCTGGAGGTCTTTTTTTATTGTTCCAGAAATATACAGATAGACTGTTGAATGTTAGGGAAGCATTTAGCCTTCAAGCTAAAGAGGTGGGACTTGATCAGGGAGAGAACCAAGTATTTTGATATAGCTAATGATAATGTGTTGAATTTTTTCTATTGACATAGTTTTATGCATACCTGGTGAGATCTGGTTTACCTCGCACCTCTGGCACCTGCACAAGTGCAATATCGGGACACTTCTCCTTCGCCTCATTGCCTCGAATATGCCGTGTCACGCCAAAATCCCGTGCTTCATAATTAACAGCAATGATCCTATATTGAGAAAGAATATAATGTAGTATCACATGGTAATATTTTTTTTATTGCTGTAATTTTACTAGAGCACAGACCTATTAGAAAAGAAAACTATACATATAAAGTCATACCAGATGGCAATTTACCCTCGCTGAGAGCACAAAATGGGAAAGAGGGTGCATAATCTAGCCCTTGCTCATCTGTCTGCCAAACTTTCCCACCCCAGACATTTTACATAACTGTAACACGGCTTATCCACCCACGGTCTACCATCACATACCTAACTGCTTTTCTTTGAACACCTTCCAGTTCCTTTCAGGTGTAACTTACCTGATGGGGGCCCCACACTATTGAAGCAGATTTTAAGTACTGTAACGAAGCAGGACGTGATATTTCCCTTCAAAAATCTCACATGCATTCTTAAAATGTTAGCCCACTTTTCAATAAATATTTGTGCAAACTTTTTTTTTTCATTTGCATTGAAAAGTGGACAAAAATTCTAAGGTATCTAACGTTGATATGGACAAAAGAAGAATGGACTCATGTCAGACCACTGTAATGAAAAGTAGGCCTATACAGGAACAGTATACAAGAGTGGAACGTGCTGTTAAAATATTCCACAATAGTGAAAATAACCAATATACCTTCAGTAAAGCGGCTTCGGTGGCATAGTTGGTAGCATGCTGAGCTTCTACGCCCAAGAACGCGGGTTCAAACCCGGCCGAAGTCGTCGGATTTTTAAGAGTGTTAAAAATCCCTCAGTATGCCTTCCTTCGGAGGGGAAGTAACTTAAAGCCGGTGGTCCCATGTCATAGATTTATGGCATGTTAAAGAACCTTCCACTAATTACACCTGTGTGAAGCTAAATTAATTATAGGTTAAACAACGATCTTAGGGTTCCTACGTTCGTTGCCAGGAGCTGACTGTGGTGGCGTGTAGTAGGCAAGTTCCGAACTAGTAGTTGTAGGAACTACATCAAGTTCAATGTCTGCAGTCCCTACTTGAATTAAAAACAGATAACTCACACTAATATAGACATCACAATTAACACCGGTTATCAGACAGAGTTTACACACACCCAAAGTACACGGGGCTTCATGACACATTCCTCCACTCCTTTCAGCCATCTATCTCTTGGTCTTCCCCTTGGTCGTTTCTTCTGCATCTGCATCTCATGTATCCTCTTGGGAATCCTCTTCTCATCCATTCTCTTTAAGTGTCCATACCACCTCAGTCTTGATGTCTCAATCCTACCTTGCAAGGGCTCCTCTTTCACCATTTCCCTGACCTTTTCATTCCTCAACCTGTCTCTTCTTGTTACTCCGATCCTACTTCGCAGGAACTTCATTTCACCTGCCTGTATTCTGCTTATGTCTCTTTTCTTCATTGGCCACGTTTCTGAAGCATAGGTCAGTATCGGGATATAGTAGCTTCTGTATAACACTTCCTTGCTTTTTTGTGGGACATCTTTATTCCACACTAAGCTCCTAATGCTTCTCAGAAATGCTTCTGCCTGTCTGCCACGTTCCGTAATCTCTTTGTCATTTCTCCCATTTTCCTCCACTATACTTCCCAAGTACTTGAGACTTTCCACCTTCTTCAGCTGTCCACCTCCAAGTGTTATCCCCCTCATTGGTCTGTCCCTTTTCCTGGTCGTTAACAGGATCTCACATTTACTGATGTTGAACTTCCATCCGTACTCTCCCACTGTTTCTTCCCAAGTCTTCAGTTGCTCCTGAATTTCCTCCTCCTTGTTTCCCCAGACCATGAGATCATCTGCAAACACCATTGCTTTCATCTTATCTTCTCCTATCTTTCCTGCTATCCGTGTCATTACCTCGTCCATAACCACAATAAAGAGAAGGGGTGACAGCGCACTACCCTGTTTCAGGCCACTCATTTGTCTGAACCAGTCTGTACTTTCCCCTCCAACTTTCACACAACTCACACTACCACAATACATCTCCTTCACTCTGCCTACAGTCCCTTTTTCCACTCCCATGTTTTCCATTGCTTTCCAAACCTTCTCCCTACACACACTATCATAGGCCTTTTCGATGTCCAGGAAGGCCATCGACAGATCCTCTCCAAATTCGTAGTTGTGTTCCTGGAGCTGTCTCACTGAAAATATGAGATCCACTGTTGATCTCCCAGGTCTGAATCCATACTGCTCCTCTCTCAATTTTCTCTCCACTTTGGCTCGTATTCTACTTTCTAATATCTTTTCATATATCTTGGCACAGTGAGATATGAGTGTGACTCCCCTGTAATTTCTGCACTCCTTTCTGCTTCCTTTCTTAAATATTGGGACAATTAATCCTTTCTTCCAATCTTCTGGGGTCTTTTTCTCCTTCCATATCACCCTCATCACACAGTACAGCCACTGTTTCCCAACCTCCCCTGCTGCCTTCACCATTTCAACACTCACTTCATCCACACCCGGTGCCCTTCCTCCTTTCATCTTGTCTATAGCCATCTCCAGTTCTCTCCAAGTCAAGTCCTTTTCCATTCCTGTGTTGTCTTCTCCATCTTGCAATGCATTGTCTTCCTCCCTATGACCATTTGGATTCAGCAAATCCTCAAAGTACTCTTTCCACACTGAATTGAGTGTCTCTTTGTTGTGTACCTCATTTCCGTTTTTGTCCATCATTACCACATCCTCTCGCAGACCTCTTCTCTTACTTTTGACCATCCCATAAAGTACTTTCTTATTTCCTCTGCTGTCTTCCTCCATCATCTCTGTCCACTTTACCATCCACTTCTTCCTCTCCTCTGCGACAATCTTGTTTGCTTCTGAAGTTAATGGACATTAATTTCAATTTGTATTGCCTCCCTGAATATGATACAAGGAATGAAAATCATTATATATTATCAAAGTGGTTGTATAGATAATGATGACGATAATTTTTTTAAGGGGCCTAACATCTCGATTATTGACCCCTAATGCTTTGGGTGATAGTGAAAATCATAATGTAATGTTAACTATAACTAAAACTAACTAACTTACTCACTTACAAACTAGAAGGGGCGTGGTGGCGCAGTGGTCAAGCTGTTGGCCTCTCATCAAGGTGGGCCGGGTGAGATTTTCGAAGTGAAATGCCATGTCCTGTGGTTCGAATTCCACATAAAAAGGAGGTCCCGTGGACCATGATCGCATGATTAACGGTCACGTAAAACTAAAGCTAAAAGCTTCCTTCCTTTTACATACTAGGAGAAGAAATGGAAAATAAAAGAAGAATAAGGTAAATAAAGGACTGGAGGAAAAGAAATGCCCTCAACCCTCGAAGAATGAAAATTTAGGGACTTGGTAAAAAAGGAGAGCCATGAAAGGCAGATAGGAAAGGGAAAGAAGAGAGGGCCCACCCCAAAGGCAATGGAATATGGGAAAAAATCTGATCCAGCTTAGGAATCTCTCGGTGGCACTAACTCCTGAGCTCACCAGCCTGAGCCCTTGAGGGTGTAGCACTATCCAGGGTGAATCCAAAGTGGTGGAGCTACACCCACCCTGAAGCAGAAGGCAGGAGATATCATGAAGGGAAAACAAGAGATCTGACCCCACAAAGAATGAGGGTATCAGGAAAGATGAGATAAGGGCCAATTAAGGCTGGAAAGTGAAAGACTCCCTAGGCCTCGGATACAGTACAGTGATGTGATCTATGATTACATTTTAATAAAAGTATTGACTAGGCGGACCTGAATTATAAGGATAATTATTTATCCATTCACATACAGTACAGTAGCCTACTCTAATACAGTCGAGCTCAGAAGAGAACAGGAGTTGACCAAGGGAGGTCGACAGGAAAGGTGACAGAGAGGAACCCAGCACAAGCAAGTGGAAGCAATGCCGGACTCAGCTGGGGTCCCATGGTCGCCAACCTACGTCCCACTAGTCGTGAGCCCCGGGGGTAGTGTAAAAGTTGTGTTCCACTCTCTTATACTATTAATAAGTAGACCTTCCTGTAACACTGAATGAAGTATCACTTCTTGATAACAGTTTACAGTAAGTACAAAAATTAACCAAAACACCTTTTCTAATGATGATGAAGAAATCGGGAATGATGTAATAAATGTTTACTCCTCCACAGTCAAAAATCAAGCCGAGTCCGCCATTACGCGCGTGAGTTACCGTCAAGTACAGTATTGCAAACCCTACACTCACGGTACTACTTTGTAGCCTACCTAGTCTTACCATAAATACTGTCACAAAGTTTACAATAAATTTACACTAAATGGTTTGAGATATTTTAATATCCTAATGATATTAGTTAAATGGATGTGTAACAAATCAAAATCGCATGTAATTATTGAAAATGGCCACCAATGACATGAACACAGTCCTTAAGTCATTGTGGCCTCTCATCAATTGAATTACGCACCACTTCCATCGGAGAATCTGCTGCTGCCTACAAATGAGAACACTTTAAACTTTCAATATTTGGATGTCTCTTCTTGCAAGCCATCTCCCGAAGCTTGGACCACAATTTGTAGTCCAGGGGGTTTAGGTGCAGAAGGCCAATCCGAGGTCGAAATAAAGTCCGGAACATAGGCCCTAAGCTACTCCTGAGATGTGTGAGCCTTATGTGCTGGGGCCGAATCCTGCTGGAAGCTCCAGCGTTGTCCATGGAAGAGGGTGTTGTCGAGTTTCTTGACCAGTGGCTCCAACACTGTCTACTGATACACTTTGGCCGATGTTTTGATCCATTCCTCACAGAAATGGAGGTCCATGGTACCTTCGTTGCTCACGCCCACCCACACATTAAGAAATTAGGCCTAACGATGATGTCCCCTCTAGATCCTTGGAGCCTATTCAGCAGCTTGTGCAGAGCATGTGGCATATACCCTGTCATTTTGGGCATTAAAAGTCTCCTCAACACTGAAAATTCTTTCATCAGTAAAAAGGATTTTTCGGTGACCATTTGCTGCGTAACGCGACAGTAAGCATTTTTATTTTAAGAGCCTCTGTTCCTTCAGCGCATTTGTGAGGAGGTGTCGTTTGTAAGCACGAAGACCCAGGTCACTGCTCAATGAGTAAGACAAAGACATTTTGGAAATTTTCAGCTCATAAGCCATCACAGACTGTCTCCGCACCGGATTTCTTCGCACACGAGCCGCCACTGCTTTCACCAATTCTGGAGTCCGCACATTGTGTGGTCTTCCTACTCTGTCTCGGTCTTTTACAGTTCCAGTCTTGAGGAAGCACTGGATGGTGCAGTACATGAACCTTTTGCTTATTTTGAGTTTCTGTAGAATTTTAAAAATCTCACCTGAGGATTCGCCTATCTTGTGGAAAGCGACCACAGCTACACGATTTAAGTGATAGCCCCATTCCATCTTAGAAACGAACACACTGAACTTTCCACTACTGCAGCTGCACTCGAAATGACTCGTAGCTGGTGCTACAACACAGGAATGTGGAGACCCATACAATGGCATGGTGTCCACAGAATTTTCAATGTCAATTTTCCTGACTATACCTGACCACTTTTCAACAAAATTCCTGACTCGTGAAGTCATTGTAACATCGGAAAAAAGGTATATCAAAATTGCCATTATGGAAATAAGAAATATCAAGTGATTGGCGATTTTAATTTCTTGTTCATGAATGTCAAGTCACAATATTTTAGAGGCTGATTGCAGACACGTAGTGCAATGTGCTGGGCGATGGGGTCGCGACATCCCTACACCAACGCCAAAAAAGCGTACAAAAAATAGGTAAAAGAAGTTTTTACTATCATTTACTGTCAAAATGGAAACTTATCATAATGTCCAGCGAGTTATCGCTTTTTATCTTCAGAGATTACTTGAACTAGTAACATCAAAATATGGCTATAAAACACAAAATACTGTATGGTTAATATAAAATTTCTGACTTTCTAATACTTTTTGCCATTTTTTCCTGACTCATGCCATTTTTTCACACTTTTTCCTGACTTTTCCTGACCAAAAACAAAATTCCTGACTTTTCCTGCCCGTGGACACCTTGAATGGAGAAAGTACAGCCACCCTCGAAAGTTGTGACAGTATTTATGGTAAGACTACGTAAATAAGTGGTATCGTAAAACAAAATAGCACCCAGACATCCAATCCAATGATTTTTGACAATGGTTACAGCCCAACACGTCCAATCTAATGGTTGTTCGTCAACAGTGCCCCGCTAGCTTCCCGCGGCCAAGGCTGCACCTAACCTTCGTTTTGTCCAATCCAATGGGTTTTGACAATGGTTACAGCCTAATACGTCCAGCTAACTGAAGCTAAATTAACCCAGGTAATCAGAAACTTCATAAGGAGATGCCGATTATGTTTGGCAGCGGATGGGGAACATTTTCAGCATCTACTGAAAACATGGTGAGTAAAAATGCATGGTACTGATTTTTAGCACCGTACTCTGCCGTACATATGCGTACGCGGTAGCCATCACTGGCGGAGCATGTAAGAGAGATTGTCCTTGCCAAGCAAATATGAAGACCCTGTACATTACCTTAATGAAAGCGAAAAGAAAAGAGTTCGATACTTCATTCAGAATTAATGACTTTCCCTCTTATTCTTTTACCTGCCCCTTAAGCACTCTCGTGGAATCACATGCATAGATTAGAAGTGTAAAAGCCACGATTGGCTCTCATTCAGAATTAATGAATGTGGTCACCCACCTTACTACTCTCTTGTCTAAACCTGCCCCCTCCATTTTCCTGATTTACAGTGAAATGCCTTGGTCACGCCAACCACAAAACAGTCCACCAGTCCCCTACGAGACAAAAACTCTGATATATCTTGTTGGAAACCAACTGACTATGCTTCTAACGATTGACCCTCCCTGAAACCAAATTGTCTCGTATCCAGCCAACCCATATCCCTTAAGCAATATCTCATATATTTATCTAACATTCCCTATAAAACCTTACATATAATGCATGTTAAGACTAACCGGCCTGTAATTATCAGTGTCACCCCTCTCCCCTTTATCTTTGAAAACAGGTATTACTAAAGCTATTTTCCAACGTTCTGGTGACACCCCACTATTTATTCAATAATCAAATAGGAAACATAGATATTTTACAATGTTCCAACCCATAACCTTCAGACAATCCCCACTTATTGCTTCTATCCCACCAGCTTTTCTATTTTCCACGAGTTCATAAACCCATTTTTCTTTTTCTTGAGATACAAAATGTGTGTATACAAAAAGAGCAAAACATAGAAATAAGGCTGCATGAAAACTAACCCTCCTCCTTGCCATGGATTATACTGCACCACAGCCAAAGGTTTCCCTTGCAGAGAGGGGTTCAACCGAGTTTCTACTTGGCAATAAAAACAGTCCATGTCTACTAATGCCACAATACGGTCACACATTTTTTCATGTAGGCTCTAGTTAAGTAATACGAAATTCACTTTGTATTCCTGAAACTAGAATAGTCTCTATATAGGCTAGTTTCAACTGATAAATGTTTTCTCGCTTGCAGTCAAAATATGGTTTCCATGTCCGAAAATTAAACTTTACAGAATTTACAGTACAGTACGACTAAAACCATTTTATTAAAATATATTATATTGCAGCAAAATACACGAAACTGCAAAACACAACACAAAAACACACACACAATCGCGCCATGCCAAAAACAGCTGAGTGTAAATTCTGCCAACATATCACGAATAAAAATCCGAATCGGATGATGATTAATTTTGCACAAGATTGTTTTTTCAACTTACATAATTGTAATGCGAACATCAAAGGACTAAAATATCAAAAGCAATTTAAATGATTCTTATGAATAATGTTTATTTATAACTTTTAGATACTTTGCCAATACTGTAATAAGTTTTGTCATTTATCATTAGAGATTCCTTGATTACAGTCTTCTTGTTCTTCTCTTTGGAATCGCATAATGCAAATGGCAGATGGTGTTTTGTTTTTATGAATTTGACAGGTACATAAATATCGAATTAAAATTGTTAACAAACGCTCCAATTTCAGGCTTAAGCTTGTTACGATGGATAACAGCGAGAGTGGAGATGACCTTGGAGGGGCATATTTAACAGTTGAGTCCCAGAACTACATGGTTCAGGAAGAACTAGATGGTATGTGAGGTTATCTTTATTACCCAGTAGATATTTTCATAGATAATGATGGTTAAAATCTCGTGCTTGCGAAGTGTAATTTTGATATTTTGGAATGGGTTAGGATATCAGCAGCCAATTTCTTTCTCTCTTGCCTTTTATCTTTTAATTTACCACTGCAACCAGTGTTGAGACTTACAACTTGGATGTTAAGGCCCTAACCATCAGTAATTCAGCATCCAATGAGTGTTTTTAGTATGCTAACATCTTCATTTAGGAGGCAACATTAAATATTAATCCAGTTGTAGGATAGGATAACATACATAGGCTAGATGATTCTGCTGATGTGTCAATACAAGTAGATCACACACCAACTAAATTACACTAGGGTACCCTTTAAATAACTTTTCTCTGCTTGAGCTCACAATTACCATTACATTATGTGGATGTTATGATATGAATGATAGTTAATTTAAGATCTTCAAATAATGTAAATACACATTCTTGTGTAGGCCTACAGATTACAAATTGAACGGCTGAATACATCTGATCGCATCCACGTGTAACCACACAATGTTTTAAATCTTGTACTAACATTAGAAAAACACGGTAGAGGTTCACTTTAGACCATCCTTTGTATAAATATTTTTAAAAACTGAAATTACCTGATTTAATAGTCGGGAGGATATCGGGAGAGGATTGAGTATTAGATGTTCACTGCTCCGCTGTCACAGACCCACCATCCCGCCCAAATAGCGACACGACTTATATAGTTGAAATCGAAGTTCTCACCCCCATCTTTCTCACTGAGTCAGTATTGCCAACCCCATGCGTTTGGTACTATTTCGCACGTGATGTATGAAATCACTAAGTGAACTCAATTACAGTGTTTATTTATGTATTTATAATGTTTTACATACAAAAACAGACCTAACCTGGGGCTTATGCCCCAGATCCCCTTGCTTGTGGTACTAGCATTAATTTTCGACCAGGCAGTACCTAACCTAGTAGCGGACATAAATTGTATGTTATTAATGTTTTATATACAAAAACAGACCTAACCTGGGGCTTACGCCCCAGACCCCCTTGCTTGTAGTACTAGCAGTAATTTTCCACAAGACAGTGCCTAACTTAGTAGCGAAGGCGTGTGGTGAATTTCTTTATTCAAGTTGGTAACGCAGTCACATGATCAACTTTCGGGTGTCACATGACTGTCAAAGATGGCGTCCGTAAGTGAAGAAAGTTACGAAAAATTGCATTCTTTCCGTGAAATAACAATTATTGCGGTGCAGCAGTGGCTATTGAGTATGAAGAGATTGTGAAACGACTCCCAACAACTCCCCGAAAGGTATGCATATCATAAATGATATATTTTCAATAAGCTAAGGTGTTAAAAGTTGTTAAAAGTGATGAAAAGGGAGGATGGTCTAAAGTGAACAATAAATGAAAAAGGTAGAAAAACACAGCAGAGTTACATAGCTGCAATTCAAGGCATGGGAATGGTATGGATTGTGATTCCTTACACTAAAGAATTCCTCTAGACACAAAATGGTGACGTCATGGGCGTCACAAACGATACATAGGCCTACTTGTTAAATTCTATGTTTTTATACAGACTTTACATACAAACATAAATCTAGCTTGGGGCTAACTTAGTAGCGACCAATTGTTTTGTCTCACCATGGCTTTAGAAGAGTGCAGACCATTTAAATTGAACAACTAAAAGTATTTTATGAACTTTCGTAACTCACGACCAAACTTTGCACTTGATCACATGTGATTGCACCAGCATTTAATGATGCACTGCTTGAAACCTCATACAGCAGGGTTACATAGTGCCAATTCAAGGGATTACATCAGACAAACTAGCATAAACATCCATACATCATCTGTGATGTCATTGACTACACTGAAAAGATCCCCTAGACACATAAGAATCACGGTATATACTCTTCCGCTGTCTATAACCCTCCCGCCGTCTCCTTTTTAGATCGCGACTCATCTAGGGAAATTCCAGCTGTGTCGGCCATTATGCGCATGAATTTGCCAACCCCACGCATACAGTATTAATTGTATATAGGCGGTATTGTAAAACATGGAGCACCATAAACCAATACTGACTAGACTGTTCTGGTTTTTGGCATGCACAGTGGGATTAGTCATGCATCAATAATCTTTCTCTAGACCAATGGGTTTTGCCTAGACCAATAATTAATAGGCATTAGCCATATATGATCCCTGGTTTTTGTCCTGCCCTGTGGGAATAGTCATGCATATGACCGGCCTTATGTGGTGGTTTATTTTGTATCTTACATGCTGGCCACAGTAATGTAATGTCAATGTGTGCGTCTAGGTAACAGTTGAACGAGCGAGAATCAAAAACACGTATTTACGTAATTTAGTACATATTTCCAGTGCACTAGTGATAATGGACAGTAATTTCAGTTGGTTATGTCCCCCAAAATATGAAACAAGGTTTGAAAATCATCTATTGGCCATATTAAGTTATGAGTATCGAAGGCAGGTTCTCAGCTCGTGCAGTTTTAATGAAGCTGTTGGGTTACAGCAGTGCAGTGTGTGGGGCGGGCGTTTTTATGAAACAGAAGAACTCTTTCTTTGATGTATTTCTGCCGCTTGAAGAAACTGAATTACACTATGAAACTCATGTTGGCGGGAAAATCAATTGTAGCTGCCATGTTTTTGAATTTAATTTAATTTTTATTCAATTAATTCCAAAGAGCCATAGGCTCGTACAGAGGAATTGTACAGTAAAATGTGTGTTTACACACCAAGGAAGAAAATTCTGAAGGTAACACAAGTTGATGAATAAGGGCATAGGCCTATTAGTAAAGTTGATACGTTCAACTATACATTGCGCTACAGCGGTGTCTGGGGAGTTTTTAGGGAGATCGGTGACGTCACTGTGATCTCGCGGCTGACGTATTGCTATCGGTAACGCTATTGGTTGTCAGCTGATTGTCTGAGTTCAAGATGTAGGGAGAGCTATAGAGTATTGTGTTGTGTTTAATTTTGTATATTAGCATAGCTGCTCGGAGATCTGCACTTATGCTGAGGGGTAGAATTTTACTTCTGATGTACAGATCTTTTACTGGAGTGCAGTAAGGAAGGTTAAATATGTTTCTAATAGCCCTATTCTGAATAGTCATTAAATCATTCAGTGTGGATTTCCTGCAGTGAGCCCAAATAACATTTAAATATTGGAGCTTGCTATGTACAAGTGAATAGTAGATTTGTTTTACAAGGTTTAGGGGAATAAGATACCGAAGTTTCCTTAGGATCCCTACTATAGGTGAGAGTTTCTTAGCAATTCAGTTCAACGTGTTCAATCCAGGTCAGGTGTTTGTCGATGATTAGACCTAAATACTTTGCCTGATTAACCTCTTTTATTTCAATATTATTTATATATATTTTGTCATGTGTGATTTCTTTCATGCTTTGCTTTGAAATTACCATGTAATTGGTCTTCTGTAGGTTCATTGTTAATTTATTGGCCTGGAACCATTGTGAGAGAGTATTTATATCTTGTTGCACATTTTGTATGATTTCAATTATCTCTTTCCCAGTGTAGAAGATATTTGTATCATCTGCATACAATTTGATATGCCCTCTCAAATTACAGTCCACAATATCATTTATATAAATTAAGAATAATGTAGATCCAAGTATAGATCCTTGTGGAACTCCATGAGTTATATATTTTCCTGAACTTATGCATTTATTCAAAGCTACATGCTGCTTTCTTCCAATAAGGTAGCTTTGGAACCATTTTAGTGCTATACCTCGGACACCAGCATTTTCTAATTTTGATAACAGTATTTTATGATCTACTGTATCAAAGGCTTTCGTGAGATCAATAAATAACCCAACTGCCATATTTTTGTCAATACTTTCTTGTAGCATTGTTATTAGGTCAATAGTTGCTGCCTCAGTACTAGAATTTTCCCTGAATCCATATTGCATATTATGAAAGAATGTATTCTTGTTCTTGGGAAATTTTAGGAGAGATTTTCATTTATAGAATGATCTAATAAATGCTATTCTGTTGTAGATGATCCTGATGCACAATTGACAGCAGAAAATACAGATGACTCGAATCAAGGGGGTGATAAACCCAACTTTCCACTGCGAGAACAGGATCGCTTTTTACCTATTGCCAATATAGCAAAAATAATGAAAAGAGGAATTCCTGAGCCTGGAAAAATAGCAAAGGATGCTCGAGAATGTGTTCAAGAATGTGTGTCGGAATTCATCAGCTTTATAACAAGTGAAGCAAGTGACAGATGCCATATGGAAAAGAGAAAAACCATCAACGGTGAAGATATCCTGTTTGCTATGACCAATCTTGGTTTTGATAACTATGTGGAACCTTTAAAACTTTACCTTCAGAAATATAGAGAAGTAAGTTTCCCAAATAATAGGAGTATGCTCATACCCCCTTACTTACCCAAGGTTCTGGAGTACCTCTGGCCTTGCAAAACACCTTCCCAGTGATATTCTTCGAACTAGTGCTGATTTTCTGAAGGTGTGCAAAAACATGCTAGGCTGGCACCTTTTATCTCGGAGGTCCAAATTTTCTTCTTCGTAAGAAAACTAACAAAATTTGCTGATATAACTTAAATAGTTAAACTTATACCGGTAGTGTATGCTGGAACTTCTTTGTCTAGAGAAGCCGACTATAGCCACTCTCAAGGGCTCCATATTAATTTTACTGAGCCATCTCTTCAGCAGTACTTCTCAGGAACAAAACTGAATTTAAATTCTCGTAGAATGGGACAATATTGTATGATAATTTTGTATTGTGTATTTTTAGTAAGACTGGAGGAGACCAAATCCTGGGGGAGAAAAAATTCTTAAACTATTGAAATTAATCAAAATACCTTTTGTAAAGATGAAAGAGAAATGATGTAGTTATACTGTAGATGTTTACTCCTCTGCTGTCTATAACCCACCCACCATCCCCTTTTTAGATCACGACTTATATAGGCTAGATAAAATCCAGCTGACAAGGGGACCGTGCCTATTCGTCATTACCGATTTTGTCCAAATTTTATGGTATTTGCAGGGCTTGACCAGAAACTAAAGTGACAGAAGTGGGAACTCCAGATGGCCAAGCGTCTTTGGCGTGGGTCTGGCATCGGTGACGACGAGTCCGCCATTATACGCTTGAATTATGGACAAATGTCTTTTGTTTTTCTATAGCAACTTTAAAATAACCACGAAATTCTAAAAATGCAGCATTTATTCTGTGTGCAAGATGCCGAGAAAATTACTACTTCCCCTGTTTTTACGATGAATGTCACCCGAGCATGTGTAAATCATCAACTGTAAAATCATAAAAGTGTATAATGTTATATACGATGCTCTGGTGTACACCTTAATTACAATCCCTTCTTGAAAATGTATAATTTGCCATCCCAAATTTTCCTTTGCCTTGAGAATTATTTCGGTTTATTTGCAGTGTAAGTCACGTGCAAATAAAAACACTGGGCAAATACTAGAGATGTGCTTGAGCCCGGCTCGAGCTGCCCGAACAGATGACGTCAGAGTTCGAACAAGTTCGAGCTGTGCTCGAGCTTTTGTGCGCGCCGTGACCTATCGGCGTGTTCTTATCACCCAGAAACCTCAAGAAGGTTGTGTTTAGAGTATTGTGCTAGGCGGAATCGACTCGTCATGTTGTTGCTGTGCACTGCTGTATAGTTTGTTCATATAACCCCTTCAAACAGTATCTGTAATGTTGAGACAGCTACAAGCCGTGTTTGTGCGATGATTCGATTCACATGTCTCCCCAGAATATACAAACTGCCTACTGAACATCATTGGAGTGCACAGGACAAATTCACGGGTCACAACACTTCCTTAGTACAATGGTGTGGCAACAGTATATGTACATATGCGATTGATTAATTAATTAATTTTACCTCAGTGACTCCTGCATCAGCGGACTATATTTTTAATTCAGATGTTAAATTATGAGACTATCTGTTCTCCTTTTTCTTTTCAATGTTTCATTCAGCCGTAATATGATGTAAGTGTGCACCATACCATACCATTAATAACAATAATAATAATAATAATAATAAAACTTGTAATAATAATAATAATAATTTGTTCCGTTGCAGGAACATACAGTATGTTTGCTACTATCGTCGACAGTATTACATCCTTCCCCGAAGCCAAAGGCGTATCAGAGATGGGGTGCGAGGGAATTATCTTATTAATATTATTATTATGTACAATTTCTCTTTCCCTGCACAAAGCACCTGATGGTCACCACTCCGCACACAGCAATATACTGAGAGTAGTAGTCAAATAGGTTCATTCACACCGTACGCAACAGAATATCTACTTAGTATAAAACAAAGTACCCGATTCTTGGCTGTCACGGGTAATCTCGAGAACTACTGAATGGATTTTGATGCGGCTTTCACCATTCTGTAAAGGTAATCTCGAGGAAGATTTATGTAAAAAATAATTTATTTATGATCAAAGGGAGCCAAGCAGTAACGATTTCAGTTAAAAGGTCGAAAAAAAACCTGGCGTCCGTGCGCTTTTTAAGCTTACGCTGGGCAAACCGTTAAAAATATCAATATATTATGAGTGTAACAATTGTTCAGCATGAAAAATTCTACAAAAAAGTCCGCGAGAGCATATCTCTATCTTCGATACTTCGCCCACTGTAGGTGCTTTTAGTTTGGACGGAAGGGGGATTTGTGTCTCATGCACCTCGCCATTCTTAAATTCCGTCTGACTGGAATTCCTTGCACATTCATAACTGTTCCCGGGCGAAGCCGGGGTGGGTTGCTAGTGGTTCCATAAAATATCGTCTGGGCGGTCAGCGCTTCGCATAGTTTGTGTGTGGTTCCTTGACAGTTCGAACAGGTTCGAGACCGTATCGAGCCCACGTTGCGTATTGGGCTGGCGCGACCCCGCTCGAACTTGTGTATCATACGCTCCTAGTAATGCGCTTGAGCCCGGCTCGAGCTGCTGGAACAGATGACGTTGGAGTTCGAACTGGTTCGAGCTGGGCACGAGCATTTGAGCGCACCGCGACCTATCGGCGTGTTCTTATCACCCAGAAACCTCAAGAAGGCTGTGTTTAGAGTATCGTGCTAGGCGGAATCGACTCGTCATGTTGTTGCTGTGCATTGCTGTATAGTTTGTGCATATAACCCCTTCAAACAGTATCTGTAATGTGGAGACAGCTACAACCTGTGTTTGTGCGATGATTCGATGCACATGTCTCCCCAGAATATACAAACTGCCTACAGAACATCATTGGAGTGCACAGAACAAAGGCGACGGGTTACAACACTTCCTTAGTACAATTGTGCGGCAACGTATGTGTACATATGCGATTAATTTGTTCCGTTTCAGGAACATATATTTGTTTATATCCTTGGCAGTAGTACATCATTCCCAGAAGCCAAAGACGTATCAGAGATGGGGGGCGGTGAATAACCTATATTCATTACAGTATTATTATGTACAATTTGGTTTACGTCGCACTGTCACAGATAGGTCGTATGGCGACAATGGGATAGAAGAGGGCTAGGCGCGGAAGGATGCAGCCGTGGCCGTTATAAAGGTACAGCCCCAGCATGGGAAACCATGGAAGACCATCAGCAGGGCTGCCGACAGTGGGATCCGAAACACAGATAGCCTAATACGTTCACATGTACCGTACGCGAGCAAAAGTTTGTAGTAAATATCGTCTGGGCCGTCAGCGCTCCGCATACTTTATGTGTGGGGTCGCCTGGCAGCTCGAACAGGTTCGATACAGTATCGAGCTTGCGTTGAGTATCGAACCGCCGCGAGCCCGCTCGAACTTCAGTATCATTCGCCCATCACTAGCAAATACAGTCGCTACTAACAAATCGCCCTCAAGTACACCAGATTTTTAAAATAACATCTGATCTGTATCCTCCCATCTACCAAGACTGAAACTAGTTCAAAATGCATCCATAATCTTTATCCAGACCAATGGTCTTTGTCTACACCAATAATTCCTAGGTAAGTTAGCACAGCCCTGTCAGCTGCGTTAGCCGATATATACACCTCTGGTTTTGTCACGAACAGTGGGGGGGGGGTATGCACACATCAATAATCTTTATTCAGGCCAATGGTTTTGCCATGTAATGCTATTTCATACAATTACAATATTACGTGTCTCTTTATTATGTGTGTTGTGTGGTGTGTTTTGTATCCCACATGTTGGCAACAGTAATGTGACATCAATGCGTGCGCCTCGGTAACGGTTTAAGAGACCTCATACGTCTGACATACATGGCTGCCGTCGTTGAATGAGCAAGAAATAAAAAGGCATATTTACATAATTTAGTACATATTTCTGGTGTAGTAGTGATAATCAATCGACAATACAGTATTTTCAGTTGCTAATGACTCTCAGAATATTAAACAGGTACGAAAATCATATATTATCATTATATTAGCCAAGTAGAAATGTAAAGCTAAATTGGATAGGTTAAGAATATAAACAACACTTTTAGGTTTGAACGTTCGTTGCCAAGAGCCGACTGCAGTGGCGTCTAGTAGCTAAGTTCTGAACTTGGCCTAGTAGTCGTTGATGGTGGCGCTTGGCGGCAAAAGTAGGAACTATTTGAAAAATTCTAAGTTGCAGTCTGTACTTAAATTAAAAAACTGATACACACACTAATACAGCCATCACAATTAACACTGGTTATCAGACAGATTCTACACACACCCAAAGTACATGGGGCTACATGACCGTGTTGTCGCAGATCCTAAACTGAGGAACCAACCAACCAGAAATGTAAATGCCAGGATTTGCTCTCCTCCAGAATTAATGTAGAGTTTTCCATTGAGTTTTAGTGTATCTTTATATCATTGGCCATCATAGTAGGGCCTATACTCGGCTATTCCCCATAGGGATGAACACTTATGCCTCATTGTTAGTTCCTCAGTTTTGAGGCTGCAACAATGCGGTCATATAGCCCTGTGTTCTATGGGTGTGAGTAGAATCTGTCTGATAACCTATGTTAATTGTGATGGTTGTATTAGTGTGTGTTATTTGTAATTCAGGTAAGGACTGCAGACGAGCAATTTCAAGTAGTTCCTACTTTTCCTACCAAATGCTACCGTCAACGACACCTAGCTGCAAACTTGGCTACTAGATGCCACCGCAAACGGCACCTAGCGCCGATCAATCAAATCTAACCTACATATTTAGCTTCACACAATTGTAGCTAGTGGAAGGTTCTTTTACTTGCCATAAATCTATGACCTGGGCCCGCCGGCATTACTTCCCCTCCGAAGGAAGGCATACCAAAGGATTATTAACCCTCTTAAAAATCCGACGACTTCGACCGGGTTTGAACCCGCGATCTACAATCGTGTTGGCTGACTGAAAAGCATTTAATTTCAAGCATTCTTGTGACATAGATATACTGTAGCCTACTGTATAGCTTTTCTGCATACAAAAATGCTATTAGATGTTCAAAAATTTCATAATTTTGATAGTACATATTTGTTATGATTTTTTCGTTTCATTGTTCATGTTTTGAACATTTGATAGTGCATGAAAACCTTATCTTTATGTGTTATCGACCAATTTCTCCTTGTACTTCAATATATTTCATGAATGCGTTTAAAAAGTACTTATTTTAATAAATCAATTATCGTAGTATTTGTAGTTAACTTTATCTTCACAGCAGAAGACCCATGAATTAACCACACATGATATATCAAGAGTGCACAATATTATGAGTATTACAGGATGGCATAAGATAGCAAAAACGGAATGATGTTCTTCCTTTGAATTTATTATGATGGTTGGTACCAAACAGTAGCCATGATTAAAAGGCAGCTCTCCCTTTTGACATTTCTCTTTCCCTTGGCAATTAGTCTAGCATTGTCTTGTCTGAGTTCTTTGTGGTATGATAAGATCTTTTTGACTGATCAAAGACTGTATGCCATTCATGACCCACCTGTAGAAAATCAGTCTTAAAAGTTGTGATATTGAACCTGGGTTCTGGAGTCTTACTTAATCTTGGACACTATAGCCCGTGAAGGACCTTGGCCTCTCGTACAGTAGCAGCCCACTCTCCTTGGTCCTTTGCCTTTCTTCTCCATCTGCTAAAACCCATCTTTCTGAGGTCCTCCTCCACATCTTCTGGCCACTTTTTCTTGGTCTTCCTTTCAATCGTCTCCCACCTGACTTTCCTTTAAGAAGATATATAAGGGAATGCCAGGTGGGTTCTGGAGTCTATTGTGCATAAATTGTTGTTCGATACTTCTTTTTCCCTTATTGATTGCAGGCAGCCAAAGCGGATAAACCTCTTGGGACTGGTGAATTATATGAGGAGATCACTGAAGAAGCTTTTAGTAAGTTGAATACCATTTTTTGTTTATGAACAATTGTGGAATTTACCGATGACAATGGCAATGAGTTTCTCTTAGGGCTTCCATTATCTGGATATTTAAAGAACTTGAATATATAAGGTAATCAGATTTGATTATTAAATTGAGAAATTGAAAAAATTCCCAATAATTAATGCAAGACTTTCTGCCAGAATATACCTCATTTACAACATGAAGATTTTTCCACAAGTAAAATTATTCTCTAAAGTAATAGATTTTATTACAAATGCAATTTCTTCGGCAAGTGCCATTCTACAATTTTACTTTATAACACAATAATTTCAATAATGTTGCTGTTTTTACGTCCCTTTTAACTACTATGGCTTTTGCCCCAAGGGGACCTTATATAATATTTTATTAGATCAGCCAATGGCCATTTATTTTATTTTCAGGATGGATCAGGGAAGGGATTTTGGAAGGAAGTTGACCGTGGACCTATTGGAAGGAACTGTCCCAGCATTTGCCTAGTGGTGAAAATGGGAAATAATAATAATAATAATGTTGTTTGGACTGGGGTGCCGGTGCAAGCTTTGTTATTTGACACCCAGAGGGTAGCTTGCATGGCGAATATTGTTGTTCCTTGAAGCACTATAAAAGTCAAGGAGGTTAAATATCTAAGTTCCTTGAACACTACAGCACTTTCTAGTAGAGAAATGAGAAACTTTGTGTTGGCAGATTAATTTTGCCATTATGAACACGGCCTACTGAATTCAAATGGGTTCTTTGACATGCCAACATTGTATGACATGCGTGTCGTAAATTTTTGCCGCCTTTCAAAAGTCGTTTACCACAGCAGGAGTGAACCTGCAAGCTTGGGGTTAGTAGACCAACACGTTAACCACTCACCCACCATGGCAAGCCCATGGGACACCATGAAAACCATTTTCTGGATGTCCGAGGTGGGATTCGAACCCACGCTCTCCTGATGCCAACAAGGTATGAATTAGCACTTTCGGCCACCATGGCCAGTGAATGGGATCTTTAACATGCCAGTAAATCAAGTGACATGGCTCCCTCGCATTTTCACACCCTCAAATGCCAACTGACTGCGCCAGGATTCAATCCTGCAACAGCAGTCAAGAACATTGTGCTGAGCTATGCAGCCAGTCATATAATTAAATCGACCTGACAGTTTTGGAATAAAACTTTAATTCATTTTACATTATTAATACATTTCTTACTGATCTTGAAACTAGGAATGTTGGCAGTTAAGCTAATTGAAGGCATCATTAAAGGGAGGTGTTTCATACCCTCCTTAAGATAGTCTAGTCATTATATTTTAGGTTGCCTATGGTGGCAGTGTCCAGATCGACTTGGTGGAGGCGGCCCAGCATTTACAACTTCACAGGTCAACGTTTAACACACTATAGATTATGCTCTTCAAACAGATGGGTATTCTGCAATCTCTGTGGACTCGACTGACCTGTTTCAACTTATGCCAAGCTGCTTTGGCATGAGTACAGGCATCAGGAAGGGTTTCACCATGCAAACCAATCACAGTCTTTTAAATAGACCAGCTTTGGAGAGCGTCTGGCTGCCAACCACTTTTTCCTTGGCAACCTTTGTTCCCAGGAATTATCCTGGTACTCATTTCTGTTTTAGGCTAAATGAACCCCAAGGGTAATTGCGTTTCTGAAAGTGGTAGTTTTTTTTGTGGAAAATCCATTACCTGGGAGGGAATCGGAACCCACTCCCTTTCAGTTAGCTCAGCGTCTCTACCGACTGGTCTATGCAGCCCCATAATTTAAATAATAGGTTCCTAAAAAGATGCTATAGTTTGCTTGATTTGAATGGAATAATGGATTACAGTAATACGGAGAAAAAAAAAGAATGAATTGGTAATGGCTAACAGATTTCCACAAAGATGGCCTCGGTTCGATTCCTGCCTCTGCCATAAATTTTACCCTAATTTAAGGTTGGTCAGTCTCTTTAGGACTGTTGAGAAGAGTGGTGAGTGGTAGGCTCGTATCCTACTCTCGGTCATTATAGAAGTGGTTTCCTAAAGTAAAACCAGATATCGGCTGCCTTCTTGCCAAACTTGGCATCTAGTTACAGCACACGTATGGTCACTACAATAATGCAGGTTATCAGATAGATTCCACACACATTCAAGTACCCAGGATGATGTGAATTCTGACTCATCTCAAATGCGATGTGCGACTTTGCTCTTTTCTGAGACTCCCTTCTGTGTACTATAGGTGTAGTGTATTGCACCGATAGATAAATAAATAAATATGAAATGAAGTCACACGTCTTAAATGGAACAACAATAAATAGCTCTGACTGGCATTGTTTAAAGATTATTCACTACTTTTCTGTCAAGTAAATGTGTTCACTCTCTATCGGTTTCATGCATCTAGGATAAGGCCCAAAACAAGCATTTTTGTTCCTTCGTTGCTGTGAAAAGTAGCGGCATTACCATTACTTAATTTAGATAGTAATGTTACCCCCTCGTTTCCATAATGAAAGAGCAAACAGTGGTCGTCAACTTTTGTCTGCAATTAACTGCCGCAAGACTGCCTATTTGGGTCATATACTTAGAAGCCAAATATACCCAGATGCTTAAAACTAATATTGCAAGGCAAAATATATGGCCGATGTGGACATGGCAGAATACAAACGTCCTGGCTTCGGAACATCAAGGAGGGGTCAGAGATTCGATCTGCAGGAGGATTGTTCTGGCTTCCGGAAGATAGAAACGCCTTTGCCATGGTGATCGCCAACGTGTGAGGGACCGAACATGGCATTTAAAGAATATGAATACTGTACTTTATTCACCATTGATCATTTACATGAAATAGGTTTCGTTATTCATGGTACAATATTATTATTACTATCCTCTGTATACAGTTATTAAAAACCAATATTAACCATTCTTATAGCCTATCCAAGAATTCTTTTACTGTGTAAAATAGATTTTCTAACATCCAGTTGTACAGTTTTCTTTTGAACGTACTGAAAGGCATAGACTGTGCAGAATGTCCTGACCTGACCTGACCTGACCCATTCATGCGGAGCCGGCTATGTAATGCATGTAATTTTAGCCTCTCAGCCCATCTAGGGGCCTTTAGAGCTATATCAAGCGTTAAGGAACTAGTTTCGTTTCGACTGAATGGATTTAGGATATTTGGGTATGTTCGTTTGAATCTAACTGGTCAGAATATGACCTGAGGTTTGTGGGATAAGGAGTTGGAGTAGAAGGAGTTAGGAATTAGGGAAGGTTTGGAAGTTGAGAGTATGCAGCATAAAGCATATGAGTTGTAATCACAGAGGACTCGTAGAAGTTATAATTATTACAGGAGACAAAATGAAAATAAAGATAAAGCAAGAAAGAGAGTCAACAACAAGCGAGGCATGAGGTGCGGCGAGAGCTTTGTAGTGAGATCGAACCCGCGGACCGCAGTGCACCATCCCGAGTGGTCCGGCCATGGCCAGCCACCCGAGCAAGCACCCAGCGGGGCAAGGAGGGTAATGAGGAATGTAATCTTGAGTGCTGTCAGAGTGAGTGAGGGGAAAGTAAAGGGTAGTGGTAACTAGATGCTGGAGTATTTGAAGAATACTTGTGACGGCTGAGTTTTGAAGTGGCTGAGTTCTTGGAGGGGAAGTGGGAAGTGTGAGTAAAGATGGGATGTTTTGGGATTGTAGGGATATCAATGTTTCCTTTATTTTGAGTGTTGTGATGGTGTATGTTTTCCTTAGTGATAAATTCACTTAAATTATTTTTGACATACAGTAACACAGTGAAAATATATAGATTTGTAATTGTTAATATTTTGAGTCTATTAAAAGAGGGACGACAGTGCTCCCTAGGATCAGCTTTACACATTACACGGACAATCTTCTTCTTTATCAGCAACACATTATGGACGGTCATACGTTAAGTGACCCCATAATAGCAGCCCATAAGAAATTGGGGACTGAAGGCGTCCCAAAATATGCCATTCTCAGATAGTCTGTTGTCACTAATCCCTCAATTTACACATGAGATAAGGAACCCTTGACACCTTTTTACAGACATGATTGATGTGCACTTCCCAGTTTAAGTTGGAATTAATATAAATGCCCAAGAGCTTAACTGACTGAATTTCTATATTATTAGACTATCCTAACAGAAGGTGTTGAGTTTTATCCTCATTGCAAAGTAATTTATTGGATGAAAACCAATTTACCGCAGTTCTAAGGGCTTCTTGCGACATCTCATTCAGACTTAACTTAATATGTTCCGATGCATGTTAAGTAATGTTGTATCGTCTGCGTAAGACATAACTGATTGTGACATAACATTTTGTGGTAAATCATCAACTGCAACGTTAAAAAGAAAAGGACCTAGGACCGAACCCTGCGGTACACCCAGGGTTGCCAGATTCCCGAAAACAAAATAAGGGACAGGTGTGTTGTCGAGGAAATCGGTGCGTGACATAATCGACAACTAGTGTACTTCCTTTAAGAATGATTTTACAGAAGTTATATTGACATCACTGGGCAGTTTATTAAAAAATAATAAATATCTTTACCAGTTATGCACAAACTGAAACTAACATTTTCTTTCCTTGCCGATACTACGTCATTCAGCATATATAAATTCACAGAAATAAATACAAAAAGCAGCAATAAATAAGAGTTTCTTCAGTCTTTATGAACAAATTTACCAGAGTAAGTAGTAATGAAAACTTCAGACAGAAAAATCCAAAGAGAACGTTTTGAAGTAAATAAAATACCAGAGGTGTGAGCACAGACGAATTTCTCTCGAGTTTCAAAACGCTTGTAAATACAGGACAATAACCATCCTGGATAAGAATAGTCCAGGATGCGGGACAAAAAGTAATGTTACTCCCCAACCCTGCTTTTAAGTATTACTCAGCTTCTTATTTAGTTAGTAACCTGTGCTGTCCCCCACCCCAGAAACTTTTCTTGTGTAACCAATAATTTTCTTACCAATCAGTGTAATTGTTCAGGAACTGAAGAAATCTTATCAAATTTGTGTTAAGAATATGGCCAATTGTGAAAAGTTTATAAGGTGATGTACATTGTAATATTTATTTGCTGGAGCCGTTTTTCATCAATTAAAGTTTTATTCTTCCTCATCGTTTTTCTCCCCCATACTTCATGGGCTTAAATGTTTAATTTTCTTGTTTCAATGCTGCATTGTGTGATTAATAGATTAATTGTATTTTTTCTTTTCTATACAGATGCCCAAGCTATGGCAGGAAACATCTTGACCACAGATCAGAATGGACAACCTGAAACTGTCATTTACACATATCCAGATCAGATCACTCAGTTTCAACTTACATGAAGATAAAATCTTCTGGAAAATGGAAAGTTTTCAGAATCTAGTATGTAGAAGAACTGATGTTATGGCATATTCTGTACCGTATGTTGGTAATATACAGCCTCCACTAAGTTTGATATTATCAGTTTTTTTAAGGTCTTTTGTATGTCTGTAATAGAAAGCATATATTGGCTGAGGATGACTAACAAGGGAACTGTTTGAACAAAAGCTTACCAATCATGCTGAACCATTGCACACGTCGGCCAGATCTCGATGAAAAATATCTGAGGTGGTATTGTCCCCAAATTCACTTGAATCATCCCAAGAATTGATAAAAGATGGGCAGGGTAACTTAATGCTTAGGTAATCAGTACATATACATGCATATAGTTTCCAAAAAGAAACAACAGATAGTTCCAGGAGCACCATTTGTCTTGACCAAAATAAGCAAGCCAGACAAATCAGTCCTCTTTGGATGTTGAACAGAGGACCTGGTGGAAGGTGTTACCTGTAATCAGATAAGTGGTTCATTTTAAAATTAAAAAGTGCCATCAAATGTAAGAATAATTTAATAATAATGATAATAATTTTAAAAATGAGATGATTAAAGCAGTGCAGTAAATTAACATAAACAAATTATTTATATATATATTTTTTTTAACCGTCGGCTTGAGCCTCTATGGACTGGGTGTTAACAACCACTCTCATTTCACTGTCAGCATCTTGTTCGTCTGCTGGCTTTGACATTTTGCCAGTATCTATTGACCCCATCTATCAGCTTATTCTTCTGCTCCTCTGTTAAACTGTTAAAGGGCCTCTCCATCTTCTGGGTTCTGCCTCCACCATAAAACCCTGATAGCTTTTCACCACCGGGTGAGTTAGCCGTGGTGGTTACGGCATGACTGATGGCAGTCGCTCACATCCGGGAGGCGAGGAGGTTCGAATCCCCCCGCCGGCAACCTTGTAGATGGTCTTCTGTGGTTTCCCATCTTCCTTCCAGGCAAATGCCGGGGTTGGTCCCTAACTATAGGCCACAGCCGCTACCTTCCAACTCCTCGTCCTTACATTCCAACTTCCCTCCTTCCCTCCCCAACGGTACTTGTAGCTCACCCATTGGGTGTCCGTCTCGAAGCAGCTACAAAACTGGTGAGCCGAACATGTCCTCGGACACTCCCGGCACTAAAAGCCATACGCTTAAAAAAAAAAAAAAAAAGCTTTTCACCATCCTTCTGAAACTATTCCTGTCTTTGATTTATCCTCCAATGTCCACCTGTCTCATATTTTTCTCAAACTCTTGGAACCATTTCAACGTGGAGATCTTCTTTGGTTTAAGAAAATTCCAGATTTTCTTTGTGAGCCGGTCATTATTCATACGGAAGATGTGCCCATAAAACAGCAATCTTCGCTTTCTAATTGTTGTTGGTTGTTATTGATTCCATCTTGCTGTATACTTCTTTATTTGATATCAGTAGAACCTGTCCGTCAACCCATCTGTTGCACAAGATCTTCCGTAGTAGTCTGCTTTCTCTTTTAAGTAGCTGATTGATTTGTCCTGTTCAATTCAAAAGCATATAAACCTTGTGGTCTGACAACAGTGCTGTAATGCCTTAGTTTGGCTCCTATACTCAGCATCTTCTTATTGTAGATGTTTTTAGTCAGTTGGAACGCTCGCTCTAATTTTAGGATGCAGATCTTGGTCGCTTCTTGTTCTAGCCATTCTCTTGGATTACTTCACCCAGTTATTTAAGCTTGTTGATCTTCGAATTTTTCCATGGTCTGTGAACAACCATTCTGATGTTGAGTCATGTACTGTATTTCGTTTTCTCAAACGAATTTGTAGTCTTACTTTTTCTGCTATTTCTTTAAGATGGCTTATCTTCCTGATTGCTGAACTGATGTTGGAAAATATGGCTACGTTGTCTGTGAACGCTAGACAGTCAATATACACTCCTTTATGTTTGGGGCCTAATCGAAACTGATCTTCATTTCCTTCTATGGTCAGTGATTTTCTCCATTCTCGAATTCCCTTTTCTAAGATATAATTGATTAGAAGTGGAGAAAGTCCACCTCCTTGTCTGACCCCAGTTTTTATCTCGAAGGTCTCTGAGATTTCATTGTATCTGATAATGTTCTTCAGATTAAAAATTTGTTCTGGGCAGTATCGGCCCGTACAGAAACCAGCCTGGTATTCGCCAATCTGTTGATCAAGATATACAGTGTATATTGTAGTGCATGTATTTTATACACATCTAAAAAGTTTTGGAAAATCTGTACGTGAGTAGGTGCCGGCCCTATGGTGTTGGGGTAGTGCGCCTGCTTCGCCACGGAGGCCCCGGGTTCGATTCCCGTCTCCGTCAAGGATTTTAGAAACTGACATGAGGGCTGGAATGGGGTGCACGCAGCCTCATGAAGATAATTGAATAGTTGTGAGGCAGTGTCCAGACCACAGAGACCAAGATTAATGGCTGAGTACGGTACTGGTTTCAGTCACATTACGACCTTCATCAGCAAATGTAATTAATATTTATAAATAGAATATAATTTTATTTCATACAAGCTGTACCTGGCATGCGTTGCAATGCCAATCAAAGAAAGTGTTGGCGTTGTAATTTTGATTGTTGAAGTGCTTTTGAATACACCATTTTTTTTTCTTTTTCAGTTGACTGCCTCTAAACTATTGTAAAATGGATTTACTAATTCCGAAACATTCGTGCAAGCGTGCACAACAACTCACCAAAGTTTCATCGCAATCGGATGAATGGTATATGAACGCTGACGGAACTTTGTTGAAACGATTCGCGCACCGTCACTCATTTGTTGTAACTACTCGTGCGCTACCTATTGTAAAAATGGATTTACTAAGTCAGAAACCTTCCCTGGAGTGTACAGAACAACTCACCCATGTTTCATCGCAATCGGATGAATGATAAATATACACAGATGGAACTTGGTTGAAATGATTCGCGTGCTGTCACTCATTTGTTGAATCTTCTCATGCACTACCTATCGTAAAATGTATTTACTCAGTCAGAAACCTTCAATGGAGTGTACACAACTCGCCCAAGTTTCATAGCAATCAGATAAATGGTATATGAACACATTGGAGACATACTGTATACACATACAAACTATCACTGTTACAAAAGTGCATGTGATCGCTTTGGTCTTACCATAAATGTCAATAAGACCAAAGTCTTGGCACAACCTTCACCAGGCACACCTCTTCCCCAGTTCAATATCTCCATTTGAAATTTGCCATTAGAACAGGTTGACCACTTCTCGTACCTGGGTGGTACCATTTCTGTGAGCTGTACCTGTGAGCAGGATGTGGATAAGAGAATTGGTGCAGCCCATGCAGCATATGGACGATTAGCGCACCGGGTCTTCATGAATAAAGATCTGTCCATGAGTACAAAGCTTATGGTGTACAAAGCAGTAGTCATTTCTACATTGTTGTATGGCTGTGAAACGTGGACCCTTTACCGACGTGATCTTAGGAAGCTTGAGTGTTTCCACCTACAAAAACTTTGTTCAGTCCTGAGGATTAAATGGGAAGACCGCATTACCAATATTGCTGTTCTGGAAAAGGCTCAAATCAACAGCATAGAATCATCCATAATAGGTCACCAATTTAGATGGATTGGTCATGTCCATCGGTTGGATGATGTGAGATTACCTCGTCAAATGCTATATGGTGAGTTATGCTATGGCACCAGACCTCATGGTGGTCCTAAGAGGCGCTACAAGGACCAATTTAAGCAGACCCTGAAATTGACAGGTCTTGATTCACAAACCTGGGACATGCTGGCTGAAGACCGCTCAACTTGGCGCCGTACCATCTCGGATACTGTAAAGACGTTTGAAAGGGATCGACGCATACATGAAGAGGCCAAGCGTCAAGCTAGGAAACTTCGAGCAGCACAACCACGTCCTCCTCTAGCAATACTATGCGACTTGTGTGGTCGCTTGTTCCATGCCAGGATTGGACTCTTTAGTCACCGTAAACACATCCACAAACTGGACTGAAGGAAGATTTATACTCTGATTCGAGTTAAAGCCGATGATGATGATGATCATGTAACATTCATTTTTATATTATAGAGATTTTATGGCCAACAGTGGACCACTACAATCAATTCTAGGTACATAGCCTTAGCCAATTTAGTTCTTCTATTTTGCCAATAGAAACTATAATAATAATAATAAATGAAAAACATAAATAATAATTTTATTGAGTAAAAGTATATTTCGTTGGCTATTAATTAATCCATGTTATTTTATCTAAGGTTGTAAGCATGATGAATATTGTTGTCCCCAGCCCAATTTAATAGGGCACATTAATGTGTTGACCGATTGATAATGATTATTTTATATTATGAATTGAAATAAACTGTTTCCCGAAGGATCCAGTATATATTTATGCTTTATATTGGGTTTGTCACATTTCTTTGTATCATATGTTATTTTAATAAACAGAGAATAACTTAAACAAAGTGCTCAATTAAAAGTAGGGGTTTGTTTACATTCTTATCCCTATTCCTCTTGTTCCAATTGAGAGGCAACTGCGTTGTTTGAAAACGCAAATTTAGAAATACCTCTTATTGTACCTTTGCACGATCTACCGGTATTTGAGTCTTATATTGTACAAAGTCATAATCTTCTTCAGATTGATTTGTTGGATTCTATCAAAGCAGTAGCGATTCTTCAGCTAATAGCATTCATTCCTTTTATAGAGTGTTTGGACTGCCTAGCCATTAGCCTACTGTGTAGTGTTTCATATATAAAAATGTAACGTACATGTTTTGTACTTATTTTGTCTTTAGCATAGTTATACATTATTAATAAACATCTCATTATTAAAAAAAACATGGAAATGTATTGTTGAAAGTCTTTTTAACAGAATTGTTGTTTCTTATGGCTAGCCCGGATTCCAATCCACCAGCTTTCTTGCATTCCAATAGAGTTGTGTGAGGTTTCCTGAAGTTCTAGCAGTCACATAAAGTTTGTTGCAAGGTAGCAGGTGCCCCTTATCCATTTTACTTCCAGGTTTGTGACAAAGTGTGCATTTTTCAGATCTCAGGATGTTGATTCGTTTCAGATGAGCTGCAATGCAGTCGTGGCCAGTGTTAAGTCTGAAGAAGGCTACAGCTTCTCTTCTTGGTGTTAATTTATGTTGATCCCATTTAGCATCAATGTCCTTCCATAATTTGGTTTCTGCTGTTTTCTTTGCCATTTCTTCATTCCTGTTTTGATAGTATTTTTCAAAATCCTTTTTGCTGATATAAAATCAGTCTGACTGACAGTTTGTTGTAGTGTTAACAGAAGCTTGTAGTATTACCCAATATGATCTTTTTTAATCCTTAGATGACTAGATTACTTAGATAAGTTTGCACCACAGTATAACAGTTTTGATTTTACTTATATGACTGGATTGGATTGTTAAAAATAGTACTACATAATTCAATTTTATTTTATGGTTTGTTATAACTTCATTGCTTCTTTGACAAAAAAATAATAATATTTCTCTATTTTGTGCAGCACTGCCAAAACGTTTTGGATAATTATGTGTATCAGTTGTTATGAACAATTTGAGTTATATTATAAAAAACATTATGCATATGGAAAACATATGAAGAGATTTTTAATCGAAATTTAATGTTTTTCAGTCAGTCAAAGCGATAGTACCTAATTGTAATGGGTGTTTCCCTATTCCTAAAATCAATTTACTTGAGATTAGTTATTGTTGTTTTAAGGGGCGGAACAGCGAGGTCATATGCCCCTTTACTTGAGATTAATTAATACACTTGGATGACCAGTTTCAATCGTCACGCGATCATCGTCAGATCCTTTACACTTAGGCTATTACATCTATGTCTACAACTAACACAACTAGTCAAGATTTGTTATACAGGATGATTCTTTTGCTGGAGCGTGCGCCTTCCGCTAGCCAACCGAGCTCACACTGCGGATTGCAAGCAGGTGGAAACTGTAACAAAGTACCTACATTAATTAATGGTAAATTCACCAGCAAATCATGATTAAAGAACTTACCTATCCACAGGAGATGCTGAGAGTGCTCTCCTTCAGCTGACAGACAGGCGTTGTACCAAAAAAAAAAAAAAAGTCAATCCCTGGCACTATCCAGCCCATGACGGGCTAAGGCCGACCAAGCGACCGCTGCCCAGCCATTTGGCCTGCAGATATTGGGGTGACGCGTGATCAGAGCGTCGGGTCCCCTCGGCCGTTAATCTTGGTATTCGTGATCGGTGCGCTGTCTCACTGTCAGACAGCTACTCAATTGTCCTCACGAGGCTGAGTGCACCCCGATCCAACCCTCACGTCAGTTTTAAAATCCCTGACGGAGCCGGGGATCGAACCCGGGGCCTCCAGGTGAGAGGCAGGCGCGCTACCCCAACATCACGGGGCCGGCAGGCGTTGTACCTTGTAAATAAATTAGCGTTGTGATTGCCTTCTGTTGTGAGGGATATCTGCTGCTGTATATTGTTCTCCAGCTCCACTAGAGTATGGGTAGTTGATCTGTACACTTTGTATTTTAAATTAATCCACAATTTTATTGAACATCAAACGGGCTTATGTCCATGCTTCGATTAATTACAGTAAACATGCAGGGGGGTGCAGGAGTAGCTACATAATGTAACGATGTAATTTCCAAAGTTACTCTCTGTCAGCTGAAGAACATTTTTAGTATATTCTGTGAAAAGATAAGTTCTAACCTTTAGCTGGTGACTTGAGGTCATCCAGATTCCCAAGAAATTAAAAAGAACATCTGTGCTTCTTTAATTAAATCTTGCAGCTGTTGTTTATGTTACCTTCTTATCTATGCGCTGACACTACACACCCTCGTTGATGAAAGTTTAGTGACTTTAATGACCCTGGTTAGCTCACCTCTGCCTCACGCAACCCTGCGGCCCGAGCTCGGTTGACTGGCGGAAGGCGCGCACGCCCGGCAGTCGGCCGCCAGCCCCGCTCCAGTTAAAGAATCTCACTGTATATGTGATTTTGTTTATAAGATATGGTCAGTAGTTTCCGATAATCACGAATGAGAGCTTCAAAATTAGACCAAGTTGCCCGCTGTACGTTTATCCTGGGCTGAGAAAACGTTACATCAGAAAAAGTATAAGAACTTTTTATCGGATAATTGAAAAAAATTGAAACTTGAGATTTGCACTACCAATACTTGTGCCTATCACATATAAAAATTTAATTACCCTCAGCCAAGTAGTTTTATATGTATATAGTTTGAAGTGAGCGGTTCCTAGAAAAGACGTCAAAAACACGGACAATTTTTCATACAACCACAAATAAATAATTAATAAACTTGAAAATAATTGGCTTATATAGTCTAACGCAGAATTAAACAAGGAAAATATTGCTATAATTCGTTTTTCAATAGGTCTGTTGGTTTGGTTGTAATTAAGGCCTAAACTCGAGTATCCATAATAAAAAATCCGATAGTAAACAGATTCTTCCGTATGCTCTAAGTGGTTGAAGAAACGTGGGAAGACCAAAGAAACGCTGGCAAGAGACCGTAAGAGGCCACTAGGCCTAATACGTGAAAGTTAATGATGATGATGATCAACTTACCATGTTCGTTTTGTCTACAGTTTTTTGTAAAGTAATACATTCTGTGTTCAATGTTCCATTGAAAAAATTTCCATTCAATATTGGATATTTTGGAATGCATCTGAAGGTGCATATCATATAAGTTTAATCACTCTTCTTCTCATGCTCTTGCACTCGCACTATTTGCAATGTCCGCATATGTGTCTCTCAGGGAGGGGGCGTGGTGGTGCAACGGTGAAGCTGTTGGCCTCCCACCAAGATGGACCAGTTTCTATTCCCGGTCAATGCCTGTGAGATTTTCGAAGTGAAATGCCATGTCCTGTGGTTCAGATTCCACGTATAAAGGAGGTCCTGTGGCTCGTGATCGCATGATTAACGGTCACGTAAAACTAAAAGCTTCCTTCCTTTGTGTCTCTCAGCTGTTTGAATCCTACTAATTACTGTACAGCCATTCGAATCAGTTTTAACACCGCTTCGCCCTTTCCTAACTGCTGTGTCGTTTCTAATTACAGGTAAGATAACATGCTTATGCATTTCTGCCATATCTTGCTACCAACCAACAAGTTTCTTGCATTCAAATGCTAGTACTAATATCAAACAAAAAATCAAAATAGTATAAATTTAGCTTTAATTATTTCTAACAAAGCCTATTCACAATGAAAGCTACAATATTATTGAAATTGTTGAATAAGACTGTGGTTGGGATTAAAAAATGAGCATGTGGTCATGGCAGGTCTGTGGTAATGTAAGTAGCTGGTGTGCATAACCAGGATTCATGAGATTATGGTTTAAATCCTGACTGCAGTCTTATTTGGAAGTTTTACTCAACAGTTATGACTGCTCCAAGGAAAGCCATTCTCTTAAGTAATTTCTATGATTGGAATGTTTATTTATCTTGATCCACATCCCCCTAGAAAAAAATAAGAAACCCAGGTGTTGATCGATTGGTTTATCATCACTAGGGCCCGGATGTTGATGCCGTAAAAATGTTTAAAAAATGCACTTAAAATATTCAAAAATGACTGTAATAAATGACCTAAAAATTTGAAAAATGCACTATAAAATGGAGAAAATGATCGTATAAGCTCAATAATAAACTCACCAATATTTCAAAAAATCGAAAAATGCACTGTAAAATGGAGAAAATGATCTTATAATAATAAACTCACCAATATTTCAAAAATGACATCTTAAACTCAAACTGAAAAGTCAATCAAAATAGATTTCTAGCACTTAGCAAAAGGTTTATATTCACTTCAGTCTGAGTTGCAATGCACTTCGAATTCATTCTGATGTTGTCAAATGTAAATGAACTGCGGTTATCAGCCAGCAAGTTTTCTTATCTCGAAAAGCTGCGTTCAACATCAACTGATGTGATCGGAGCGTACTTGAAGTGACGAAGGCCGTTTGCTGCTAAATCCTCCTCAATCCCATACATGAAGTAGTTTTCACCAGAAAGAATGTCTGAGATTTTGCATAATGTTTGCATCTGTATACCCATGGCACCATTCTTCTGCGTCCAAGATATATATTTTTCTACTAATAGCAATACTGAAATATTTTATTTCAATATTTTAAATGATCTTGTATCAGCTACGAGCTTCTTCTTAACTCTGAGAGACATAACTCCTTAATACAAAGCTGTGACACGACTAAATTGGAAAAATTACCTTAAAAGGCCGATTTCTCTAAAATATGACCAAAAAGATCTACCAAACTTAAAAAAATGCTCTTAAAATGGAAAAATAGCAAAAAGATGCAAAATAAAAATGACATATTTGAAGATGGGGTGGCCCGTCCAGAGTTTCTATGTACTTCAGCATTGTTTTAGACAGCTCAGTAAAAAGATGACATGTCATCAACATCTGGGCCCTAATCATCACTCTCAAAAGTAATGGAGTGAAATGAGGTTGGCAACAACAGCGACATCAATGAAGAGTAAAGTAACAGGTAATATACTTGATATTGTCTTCAAATAATATTGTACAATACGTAGATTAAAGTGACTATTCCACTCATACGTCACTTCTTCAATTTGGACCAATAAAATGTGTAATAATTTGATAAAAATCCTCTAAATTTAGTGCTCTATTTTGATTACAAACCATAAATGTCTTTTGTCACTGAACTCCTATGATCACACCTTCATTTTCACCTACTGTTGTTCTTTTGTCCACTAAGAACAGCAAATGTGGTTTTATTGTTTTCTTTATAAGCTTTTGATGGGAATGCATTTCGTCGTTCTTTTGTTGACAAAGAACAGCAGCATGTTTCTGGATACATTAAACCCCCTGTATTGGTGGTCATTGAAAATACACTCACCGGCAAAGAAAGCGAAACACTGCCGAATTTCAAACTAAACTCAATGTTGGACCGTTCCAAACCTTGTATTAATCAAATACACTGACATTACAACAATATGTAATGCATCATAAGTTAGTTGAACTAATTAACGCAATAATTCATAAACATTATTGATCAGGACAAGCACGACAGTGCACAAATACGAATTTGGAAATGTTGAAACCTGGAATCCATCGTACTGTCTTCCGACCTGTTGTAGACAAACCGTAATGTACACAAAAATACGCGGCATGAGTATTCACAGTAATAAAACTTAAGACAGCTGTTTGTGGTTATTGTCCGAAGGCGGGAAACAGTAACATTGGTGTTGTGATTGTCACGATCAACAATGTTTATCAATATTATTGTTGTGCTGAAACTAATTAAATCACGGCACATTGCCATATCGCTGCAAAGTAACAGCATTCAATTTATACCAGTTTTGAAACGGTCAAACACTGATTTTTGTTTGATATTCATAGTGTTTCGCTTTTTATGCCGATGAGTGTATAAAAGATTTATTCCAGTCAGTATAAATGCAACTCGTACTTTTGAAATCCTCTAGGTAAATGTTTGTAGAATTCAGAGCACTCAACTATTAAATTGCCAAGCACAAGACAGGTCGGTGCTTGCATCCACCTGGATTGTCCCAGGTTTTGTTCATGTATTTTGATGTGTGCTTTTTCACCCCCTTAGGGTTGGCCCAAGTGAATTTGGGCTCTGACCATGTGTGCAAAGTTTCAGCGCAATTGGGGAAACATCCATATTTAGCACCAATTGTACTCTTCACTGGACTGGCTCTGGGTGTAACATGTGTGTTTGCACAAAGTTGCTGGTTTGGGTAGGTGGCAGCAAGAAACGGGAACGAAAAAAGGAAAATTTAATTATCTAATAGCTTTGTTGTTGTTGCTTTAGTTGGTAGGTTGGGACATGTTTGGTCCTCTGTGCAATGTACTTGGGTGTGGTGTTTGTATGAAAACCTGTGTTATTATAGTGATCATAGCAGTGTATTATTGTAATGGGATTGAGATAAGTGGCCAGGGACTTGGAATATGGTGCCATTCTTGTATTTTGCTGGAGTGATTTTGGAAAATCTACCTTCAGGAAGGCCACTATCAGCACTTGGATCTCTGAACTGCAGCTCCCCATTGAAGGCATGCTGTGTGAATTTATACGAGGGCTGTTTTTTAAGTAAGGGCCTTTTTATTTTTTACTAACCGATCATTTTATTTTGAAACCACATTTATTTTTAGGTTTTACATACCTTCCTCTATTTTTCTACATAGTTGCCTTGTTTATTTAGGCACTTGTCATACCTTAAAACTAAGTTCTGAAATCCCTCTGCATAAAAGTTTGCCGCCTGCTCTGACAACCAAGAATTTATGGCTGTTTTCACTTCTTCATCGTCAGCGAAACGCTTCCCACCAAGATGACGAAGGGCTATACGGTGGGTGATCCAAAACTTCCCACCCAAAAGAGTCAATCAGTTCCCGAGTCTGGGCAGCAGTGTGAGGTCTTGCCATGATCTTGCGCTGTGACGGTAAAGTACGAAAATGGGTACGCGAGTTCAAAAGTGGCCGTGAAAATGTTCATTGCATTATCACCATACACCTCACAAAGCTGACTTGTTTCTTGCACTCAAAAGTATCACAGATCGTACCTCACATGCGGCGGGCAAATCAATAACCTTGAACATTGTAAAGATGCACAGTTCAGCGTACAGGTTAGCTACACAGTTGCAACTGACGCCTGCTTTTTCGAAAGGATGCCGGGAGGTAGCGCTCACACTTGTTGCGGCGTGCGCACTAACTATGGGTTTAAAAAAAACTGCCCTTACTTAAAAAACAGCCCTTGTACCTACTACTATGTCGCTGAGTATCTTTAATAGCCATGCGAATAGTGATCATCGCAAACAATTGATATTTTTCAAAATATTAACTAAAGAATTGGATAAGTTTTCATTACAGAATGTCCCCAAGAGTGATGTAGGCTATTGTACTACAATGGAGGGTGGTGAGACTGATAATATCTGCAAGATTAATGAAATTTTTATGAAGTTTCTAAAATTTAATGTATGAAATGTGGTTTCTGTATGATAATACTGATTTTAAATAGACCATTTAAAAATATTACTTTCTAGATTTTGCTCCAAGGATGGGATAACTCAATATCTGTACTAATAAATTTATGTATTGTATTAATGTAGTTTTATATCCCCATCCAATGTACATATGCAAAAAGCAATCCATTATGTAGAATTTTAAACTAGATTTTACTACCTCCAAGGAGAAATAAGAGAGTGGTTCCCAATTTGCACTGACTTTTCAATTATAAGCTACATGATTTGGTGTTGTTTTTTTTTCTCTCCAAATATTGTGGGCTGAATGCATTGTTTCAACTTGGTGTTTCTCACACAAGCAAATAATAAATCATCTTTGTCATGCTCGTTTTTGCACTATCAGCTTTCATGGCCGAGATTTGTTAATGTTAAAGCTATGATGGTTTCTCTACTTTTCATAGGATTAAAGAAGAGAATGTTTTATATTAATTTCTCAGTGTCACAATGTTGAAATAACCGTTTGATTTCTCTCCACGTATCAATACAGAATGCCTATTCATTTAAAAGAATGGTATTTCAGTTGAGAGTACAGTAAGTGGCCGGCCCCATGGTGTTGGAGTAGCGCGCCTGCCTCTATCCTGGAGGCCCCGGGTTCGATCCCCGGCTCCATCAGGGATTTAAAAAAACTGACGTGAGGATTGGAACGGGGTGCACTCAGCCTCGTGAGGACAATTGTGTAGCTGTCTGACTGTGAGACAGCGCCCCGATCACGAATACCAAGATTAACGGCCGAGGGGACCCGACGCGCTGATCACGCGTCACCCCAATATCTGCAGGCCAAATGACTGGGCAGCGGCCGCTTGGTCGGCCTTAGCCCGTTATGGGCTGTATAGTGCCAGGGGTTGTTGTTGTACAGTAAGTGGGTTTGAAATTCTTGCTACAAATTATTTGATTGCTTGGAGGGTAGAGGGAGCTCTACAAACATTTAACCTGCCCGTAGTATTGATACGCGAGGAAAGTTTTAGCGGCCCGGGAAAGCTTTTAGAAAAAAAAGTGTTTTTTTTTTAAATTATGAAGGAATATATTGTTAGTGTGGAAGTTGTACCTCGTAAGTCAAGTTTTGGCCATATTGAGAATTGCTTATTAAAATTTGTGGCAAAAATAGCTTTACCTTCCTAGAGTAACGTTGTAAGTCGCAAAAATAAATATCTGTGGGAACTTGATTGGTGAAGAGGGAACTAGTAAGTCTGGTAGTTTGGTAACGCTGACATTTTCTTGAGATTCCTCGTTTGTCTTGCAGTATCAATGGTAGGCGAGTTTGACGTTACCACACTGATCACATTGTTGTTGATATTAGCCTATTTTACCATCATAATATTAAGGTAAGTAGGCCTACTTTTAAGTTAAGATTTTTTTATTTTCATTTTCCTGGAAAGTTTTTTTGTTTTTTACTTACAAGGTACCAAAGCCTCCGTGGCTTAGGCGGCAGCACGCCGGCCTCTCACCGCTGGGTCCGTGGTTCAAATCCCGGTCACTCCATGTGAGATCTGTGCTGGACAAAACGGAGGCAGACAGGTTTTTCTCCGGGTACTCCGGTTTTCCCTGTCAAAATTTCATTCCAGCAACACTCTCCACTATCATTTCATTTCATCTGTCATACATTGAATCATTGCCCCAGAGGAGTGCGTCAGGCCTCGGCAGCCGGCACAGTTCATATCCTCGCCGCTAGATAGGGGCTTCATTCATTCCATTCCTGACCCGGTCGGAGACTGGAAGCAGGCTGTGGATTTTCATTTTCACTTACAAGGTACCACTTTTAGACTAATGATTACTTCATTGCTCATTTTAAAGTACTATGTATTTCTATTCGGCAAAAATGAACAAAGTAATTTGATAAAGAATTGATGGCGAACCATTATACAACGCGCTGCATCACACATTGCAAGACCCAAGGTCACTGACCTCCCTCCCCTTCACTCACGGAATAATGAACCCATTTTTAAAATTATTACTACCAAATTTTCCTTTTGTAAGTAGTGTTTTGATAACATTAATTTCAGTGTGTCTTTAGCTTTTGGCTCTGTTTGCCATTCTTATATTAATTCAAATAAACTTACATTGTTGAGTGTTCATCAAAACTAAATTTTTCTTGGTAACTTTAATTTTACTCCTTTATGGAATTGTAGAACAGTTTTTGAGCAATAAAATCCAATCCCGCTGATTGCCGGGGTGGGATTTTCAGTTGCAAAATTCTGTGGTATCACGAAGGGCATCCTGCCTTAAGTTTTATAAAAATTAGCCTATTATTAGAGTGTGGTCCACAAATATACCTGAAGTTCGCATTTTGGCCCTCAAGCCCTTACAAGTTGGAACCACTGGTCTTGACCATTGACGTTTCGACTATGAACAAGGACGTTCTATTGGCTCATGATTTGGATATGTTTTGTTGTCAGGTTTGTTTTCTTAAAACTTCAAATTTTATCTCATTGTTATACTGTCCATTATTAGTATAAGTGTGAAGAGCTCCCAAAGCTGTAGTTTGTTCTTTGATTAATAAATTATATACTGATACTTAGGAATGCGAGAGGGGGGGGGGGGGGGGAGCCCAGTGAGATAAGGGACCCTCACACACAGGAAACTCCAGTCGAGAACAGATAGTGACCCAAGTTAACTGCTCTTTCCAGGACTGTGCAAGACTTGACCAGATAAGTAGACTGTACAATACAACCTGAATTGGCATTAACATATTCACTCTAAACAAGCAAATTTTGGAG
The DNA here is from genome assembly GCA_946902985.2 of Meconema thalassinum. Lineage (NCBI taxonomy): Eukaryota > Metazoa > Arthropoda > Insecta > Orthoptera > Tettigoniidae > Meconema > Meconema thalassinum. Next base: position 284,350,060 of record OX336393.1, on the reverse strand, counting down.
GTCACTCACCACCTCCAGTATCTTAACAAAACATCGCATAGACTACAACTAACAAATATTGACGAGTTGCATTATCTTAACTAATATTGCAACTAAATAAATGTTCATATTGTAAACACGTTCACCCATATTTTTCAGACATAGATTTTTATAGCCTAAGTGTAATGGATCGGATGAGGATCGCTTGACGATCGAAACTGGTCATTCATGTGTATTGTTACGTGCCACCCCCCTAGTGCCACTTTTGTTAACTGGATTACGGTGGGTTGAAGCACAACACAGGTTGTTCCTTTAAATGAAATAATTAACTTTATTGCGGCCAGAACATACACCACTCATCAGCAATTACAGACAATTAGAACCTTACTCCAGTTTCCTCAAGTCTCTTCCTTGAGCGCTCTTGCCCCTTTCACTTGTCAACAAACCACAGAAGTTAACCGTCTTAATAAGTCCGGTGGCCTTGACAGAAACTACCTGCCCCTCTTCCTCATGTAGACCAACTAAAGTTACTTACGGTAATCCGCTACCCGCTGTTTCGCTGTCCACAAGCTGGGGAAACAATGTCCTGGATTTCGTAACTCGCACGGCACTTCGTCACCACACTTCTGTCGCACTCGCTCAAAAACACACACCCACAGAAAACTCCGTCCCCTCACTGTTGAAGCCGCTTATATACCACGCTGGTGACTCAATGAATTCTAGAATCGTCCAGGACACACGGCTTCTCGACATTTCCTTCGCTGGTGGGGTCACGAACATTCTGGACCATCCCTTTGTCCTAGTAGCCCTGTTGCATAAGGCGCACGCAATACTCGAGGCAAGGCACAGCCCAGCCCTGGGGCAGTTGTGACTCATGCGGCGAGCGATGACACAAACTCACAGCCGTAACACCACCCCCTTCCTAAAAGGCTGATCGTCCCGATCAATCATTGGTCCGTCTGTGTCCCTCCGTAGGCTGCCAGGCGATCTCGATGCACGATCTTCATCTTCGCCCTCGGGCTCCGGTGGATCCTGTAGACGACATCGTTGATCCGTTTCACGACTCGGTACGGGCCCTCCCAGGACTTCTGCAGTTTGGGTGACAGGCCTTTCTTCCGTAACGGGTTGAAGAGCCAGACCAGGTCGTCCTCGTGGAATCCGCCGGCATCCGTCTGTTGGTCGTAGCGGGTCTTCATTCGGTCGGTCTCGATCCGCAGTTTCCTCCTCGCGAACGCGTGCACGTCCTCCAGTTGGTCGACCAGTTCTTGACAATACTGGCTACCGGGATCGGATCATTCCCAGGTCGGCCGAAGGCAAGATCGACTGGTAGACGGAGTTCCCTCCCAAACATGGCCCGGGCTGGTGTGCACCCGGTGGCTTCATGCACGGCGGCGCGGTAGGCCAGGAGAAATAGAGGAAGATGTCTGTCCCAATCCCTCTGGTGCTCGCTGACGACTATTCGGAGATGGTTCTCGATGGTGCGATTGAATCGCTCTACCATCCCGTCGGACTTAGGGTGTAGTGGCGTCGTCCTTGTCTTCCGGATTCCCAGCAGCTGGCATAGGTTCTGGAACACCTGCGACTCGAAGTTCCTCCCTTGGTCGGAGTGCATCTCGAGGGGCACTCCGTACCGGCTGACGAATTCCTTCACCAGGGTCTCTGCAATCGTCGCGGCTTCATGGTTAGGGAGCGCAGACGCCTCCGGCCATTTGGTGAAGTAGTCGCTGACGACCAATATGTAGCGGTTCCCTGCCTCGCTTAACGGGAATGGCCCAGCAATATCGATGGCCACTCTCTCCATGAAGCCGCCCACGTTGTAGGTCTTCAGTGGACCCCGTCATCTACGTCCTGGGCCCTTGCTGGCTGCGCAATCGTGGCATCTCGCGCAGTGGTTCTCCACGTCAGTTCGGCATCCGAACCAGTAGAACCGCTCTCTCAGCTTCTCCAGGGTCTTCTTTATCCCTAGGTGTCCTCCGGATGATCCTCCATGGACTTCCTTCGTCATAGCCTTTGGAACGATGACTTGTTCCCGAGATGTCTTCCCGTCGGTGCTCTCCCAGGTACGGCATATGAGGCCATCCCTCACAACCAGCGAGTCCCACTGCGCCCAGTAGGACTTAAACTTGGGGCTGCAGTCACTCACAATGTTCCACCCGGGTCTGCGGACACAGGCCCTCTTCCATTCGGCTATCAGTCCCAGGTCATTATCTTCTGCTTGTGCCCGCATGAAAGATTCGCGGCTCCAGCTCCCTTGAAGTTCCACGGTAGTCCTTCGGCACTGTATCCCGGTGTTCTCCTCCCTTCGGGCACAGAAGGTGCAGTCTTCGGGGCACGGTCTTCGTGACAGGGCGTCGGCGTTAGAATGCAGTTGACCTTTCCTGTGCTGAATCTCAAAGTTGTACTGTTGAAGCCTCTCTAACCACCTGAAGTTCAGGAGCCACCGCAGGGATGCATGGTCGGTCCTGATGAGAAATTCTTGCCCGTACAGGTACTTGTGGAAGTGTTCAATTGTCTTCACGATGGCGAGCAGCTCCTTCCTGGTGACACAGTAGTTCCTTTCTGGCTTTGACAAGGCCTTGCTGAAGTAGGCCACTACTCTCTCCTCGCCGTCCACTACTTGCGACAGGATTCCCCCTATGCCAAAGTCGCTGGCATCGGTATCGACGATGAACCTTGTTCCAGGTCTGGGGTATGCCAGAATAGGCGCGGTGCACAGAGCCTGCTTGAGTTGTTCGAAGGCACTGTGGCATTCTGCTGTCCACGTGAAGAGTTGGTCCTTCTCAGTCAGTCGATGTAAAGGTTTGGCGATGTCGGCGAATCCCTTCACGAAGCGGCGGTAATAAGTGCAGAGTCCCAGGAAGCTTCGTAGTTGGGACTTGTCCTTCGGAACTTGCCACTCCCTCACAGCTGCGGTCTTCTCTGGGTCGGTGCGCACCCCCTCCTCGGAGACGATATGCCCAAGGTACTGGACCTGCTTCTGGAAGAGCTGACACTTCTTGGGGCTCAACTTCAGCTGGGCAGCCCGTAGCTTCATCAAGATCACCTTCAGGTTGGTGTAGTGCTCCTCGAAGCTTCTCCCCAGAACGATGACGTCTAGGTAGACCAGGCAGGTCTTCCAGTGTAGTCCCCTCAGAATGGACTCCATTAGCCTTTCGAAGGTCGCAGGGGCGTTGCACAGACCGAATGGCATGACGGTGAACTGCCAGAGCCCGCTGCCCACAGAGAACGCCGTTTTCTCGCGGTCCTTAGGGTGGACCTCCACCTGCCAGTAGCCACTCTTCAAATCCAAGGTGGAGAACCATCTTGATCCTGATATGGTGTCCAGCGTGTCGTCGATCCGGGGTAGAGGGTAGCTGTCCTTCTTCGTGACGTCATTCACCCGCCTGTAGTCCACGCAGAACCTGGTGGAACCGTCCTTCTTCTTCACAAGCACGACCGGAGAACTCCAAGGACTATGTGATGGCTCGATCACCCCTTGCTCCTTCATCTCTTCTACCATCCGGTCGACTTCGGCTTGCTTGGCGAGCGGGACACGTCGGAATGGGGCCCTAATCGGTGCGCTGTCCCCAACGTCGATTCTGTGCTGGACCAAGCTTGTCCTACCGAAGTCTTTGCTCCCCACGGAGAAGACGTCCTGGAATTCGCGTAGCAGGTATTGAAGTTGGCGTGATTGCTCCTCGTCTAAATGGTCCTGGGATCCTTGGTACAGCTTCTGTAGTTCTTCTGGCAGGGCGCGTCTTCTTCGGTTGTCCGTCTGCAGGTGTCCGTCCGTCGTATCTGTGATGCGGGCAATCCAGGTAACGGGCTCGCAGACTCCTAGGTTGGTGTCCCGGTGAACCGTAATATCGTAGTCGTTCAGGTTGGACAGGCGGACGTACGGCCGAGGCGTCGTGTTGATGAGAGTCTTGGCAACTAGCAATCCTTTTGTCAGGATGTCCTCATATTTTGGCTCGATGACAGCCGCCACTCCCTCAGCAGTTCCGTCGACAATTACGGCAGCGCTGACTTCCGTCCTGGCGGGAACGATGACGTCCTCTCTCAGCCTTACTCGTCGTGCGGCGACGGCCTCCTGTGCTAGTTGCAAAGCAAGTTCCTCACTTCCGAAGTGCAGAGTGTTGGTACTCAGATCCAAGATGATGTTGTTCTGGTCCAGGAAGTCCAGTCCGATGATCACTTCATTTGATACGTCAGCCACAAGCACTGGATGCTTTATCGCCCGTTGACCAATGACGAACTCCAGTAATGCTTCGCAATGTACCGGTGCGGTCTCCACTTCGGGATCACGGTGGGATTGACGAAGGTCCTCGATGCTCCCGTGTCGATTAGCATGGGCCAGCTCTCTCCGTTGATAACTTCGTCGACCATCAGGCTGCTATTGTCCCTCCGTAACTTCGTCACACGGACTTGGACTGCCGGGGCTTGACGACTGTCACAAGCCAACCTTTGCCCCCCAAGGGTGGCTAATACTCGTTTCCCTGGGCCGCGCGGTTTTCAGACGACTGACTTCCCGTCGGATACCCTCGGCGGCGGCGATCACCGCAGTCCTTGCTCAGGTGGCCTTTCTTACCGCAGGTCCAGCAGGTCGGTAGTCCTCTTCCGGGCCGCCTCTCCGGTTGTCTTCCGGCTGTGTCGTTGCTGGTAGTGCCTCGACTATCGAAGAAACGGCTTAGCGCCTCCATCAATTCGTCGGCCAGGGGCTTGGTCTCGTTGGTTTTTGCTGGTTCGTCGACGTCCACTTGACGCACCCGCGCGTGCATTCTAGATGCCTGTTTCGCCGTCTCGAACTCAAGTGCGTGGCTCAGCGCATCTGCCAGGGTCTTATTGCGCGCGAGTCGCAGCGCCTGTTGAGTGTCCGAGTCCCGTAGTCCGTCGGTGAAGGTCTGCGTCGTAATCTGTTCCAGAAAGTCGGCCGGCGCTGTTGGGTAGGCGATCTTTACGAGGCGTGCGATGTCCATCTCGAACTCCTGCAGGGTTTCCGCGTTCTTTTGTACCCGGGTCCGGAGCTGCATCTGGTAGACCTGCTTAAGATGGCTATCCCCATAGCGGGACTCCATATGGGCGATCAGTGAAGCGTAGTCCTGGGATCCAGTCGGGATGGTCTGAAGGACGTTAAGGGCGTCCCCTCTCAGCGCTACAATGAGAGCTGTAGCCTTTTCCGTGCGGTTCTAGTTGTTTATGGAACAGGCTGCCTCGAACTGACGTAAATAGGTGCTCCACGGGACCTTTCCGTCGAAGGTTGGGGGCGTCACTTTGCTCGGTCCCGTTCCTGATGTCCCCGGTGTACCTGTGGGCGGGCGTCGGCGCAGCTCGGCAACTTCCTCTTGAAGATCGTTGAATTTCTCTTCCACCCCCGTGAGTGGGCGTTGGCGCAGTTCGGCAACTTCCTCTTGTAGGGCTTTGACTCTCTCATCCACCCCGGTCGGCGGGCGTCGGCGCAGCTCGGCGACTTCTTCTTGTAGGGCTTTGAATCTATCTTCCATCCCTGTCGGCGGGTGTCGGCGCAACTCAGCAAATTCCTTTTGTAGAGCGTTGAATCTCTCTTCCACCCCCGTCAGCGGGCGTCGGCGTAGCTCGGCAACTTCTTCTTTTAAGGCGTCGAACTTCTTTTCCACTGCCGTGACTTCCTCACGCAGACCCAGTTCTAATTTCTTCAAGTCCTGTGCTAACTTATTCTGCCCGTCTTCCATCTTCTTCTGGCCGTCCTCTATCTTCTTGGTTAAATTCTTCTGGCCATCTTCTAATTTAGCAGTTAGGTCCTCGGCTAACTTCTTCTGGCCGTCTTCTAGTTTGGCAGTTAGGTCCTTGGCCAACTTCTTCTGGCCGTCCTCCATCTTCTTCTGGCCGTCCTCCATCTTCTTCAGGTCCTCCGCTAACTTATTTTGACCGTCTTCCATCTTCTTCTGGCCGTCTTCTAATTTGGCAGTTAGGTCCTTGGTTAAATTCTTCTGGCCGTCTTCCATCTTGGTTTCCATGCCACTTAACTTTTCTAGCAATGCTGCGAATTGCTCTTCCATTTTAGATGTTTGTCTTGTAAGGGGCATGCGCTCACAGGAAAATTTAAAAAAAATGACCTGCTCGAGTTTTGAAACCAGGACCGTCAGGTGTTGTGCTTGTGCTTGAGTTCGTAATCCGGCTTCTGACACCAGTTGTTACGTGCCACCCCCCTAGTGGCACTTTTGTTAACTGGATTACGGTGGGTTGAAGCACAACACAGGTTGTTCCTTTAAATGAAATAATTAACTTTATTGCGGCCAGGACATACACCACTCATCAGCAATTACAGACAATTAGAACCTTACTCCAGTTTCCTCAAGTCTCTTCCTTGAGCGCTCTTGCCCCTTTCACTTGTCAACAAACCACAGAAGTTAAACTGTCTTAATGAGTCCGGTGGCCTTGACAGAAACTACCTGGCCCTCTTCCTCATGTAGACCAACTAAAGTTACTTACGGTAATCCGCTACCCGCTGTTTCGCTGTCCACAAGCTGGGGAAACAATGTCACTGGATTTCGTAACTCGCACGGCACTTCGTCACCACACTTCTGTCGCACTCGCTCAAAAACACACACCCACAGAAAACTCCGTCCCCTCACTGTTGAAGCCGCTTATATACCACGCTGGTGACTCAATGAATTCTAGAATCGTCCAGGACACACGGCTTCTCGACATTTCCTTCGCTGGTGGGGTCACGAACATTCTGGACCATCCCTTTGTCCTAGTAGCCCTGTTGCATAAGGCGCTCGCAATACTCGAGGCAAGGCACAGCCCAGCCCTGGGGCAGTTGTGACTCATGCGGCGAGCGATGACACAAACTCACAGCCGTAACAGTATTTATTAATCTCATGTAAGTTTTTCAGGATTAGGGAATAACCCATCACAATTGGGTACAATCGTGTTGACCGATTGAAAAACATCAAACTTCCTTCACTAAGGCAACACTGAGAATGGTTTCAAACACCATAATGTTTTTAAATAAATGAAAGAAATTTACTATTTACATATATGAATACCTTAACATCTTCATTAATCATCAGAAAGTCTGTTTGTCTTTTCCTAATACAAGCTGTTTCACCGATCTGAATGAAAGATTACATGCTTACTTTTTAGAACCCTGGAGGTAACACTGCTGCCTTTAAATTTGATATTCCCCTCCATTCCCTAGATTTATACCAGACCCAAAACAACTGTGATCATGAGGGAGGAGCCCGATTCAGTTGCTCGACCGCGCCAGCAAATAGCTTAGCGCGGCGTTGCCTAGTTAACTCAACTCTCAAAGCCCGCTGTGCCGTACGAAATCGTTATTTCTCTGCACTCACGAAAATAATTAATTCTTCAATTATTTTAATGACCCTATGTTACAGAGCTAAAAATTTTGAAGCCGACTGTCCAAACCCGGTAGCGATACGACCAGCCGTTCGGGAGATAACAACTGGCCTTGAACTGAAGGGCTAATTAGAGAGAGAATGATGTAGGTGTTAAAATATTTAGGTTCGCTGGGGAAGATAACGAAGTGTTCTGGGTGAAATACTAACTACAGTATTTATAGAGTGACAGTATTGCAGAATCAATTCAGTGAACAGTAGTGGAGCTTTAAGACGTGCTGTGAGCTGAAGTTTTACATTGCTATCAATGTCTCTTAGCAAGCCGAGTGGTAGTCGAGCACGTGACAGGGATAGTGCTCGTAAAGTTTTACACAGTCAGGCGAGAATTATAATTTTCAGAGTGTACGGCTTTTTCAAGAAGCTTTCGAATACAGAGGTAGGCCTACGTGATAACACTAATTTCTCACAGAGCCGGGAGCTGACGGCTCAAGCTTGCGGTGTAAGTGCACATACCGTGTCCAATATTCTTTCTGAGAGTAGAAATAATGCTGAAATAGGGAATGTGCCCATGTTTAGATCACCGGGAAAACATCGCATAGTTCCGAAACGTGCAACAAATTTGGACGACTTTGACAAGTGTGTTTTGCGTCGAACAATATTCGATTTATATGATCAAGGTGAATTTCCGACGGGTAAAAAGTTGGTGTGCTTAATTAAGGAAAAAATTAATTGTACAGGCTCTGTATCTTCCATGCACACGCTGCTGAAATCCCTCGGTTTCAAATACAAGCGAACCAATAACGGCCGGAAATTCCTTTTAGAACGAAGCGACATTGTTGCTGCCAGACTAAAATTTTTGCGTACTGTGCATATTCTAAGGACTCCTGGTGATAACAGACCTTTCTTTTAACCGGATGAAACATGGGTTAACCAGAATCACTCAAGGAAGGATATATGGCAAGATTCGTCTGGAAGAGGGGGCCTTCGAGTACCTGTAGGAAAAGGTAGCAGGCTGATAATATGCCATGTAGGGTCGGCGAAAACGGGGTTCATACGCGACAGTAAGTGGGTTTTTCGTTCCCGTACTCAAAGCAGAGATTCAGATTATCATTCAGAAATTAATGCTGACTCATTCAAAAACTGGTTTGTTCATCACTTTTTGAATTACTTGGAGGAGGGATCTATTATAATAATGGATAATGCTAGTTACCATTCTAAAGTGATGGACAAATTACCCAATACAAATTCTCGTAAATCAGACATACACCAGTGGCTGCAGAAACACAATATTCCTTACGATCCAACAGAAACAAATGCCGAGTTATTAGCCCGTGTTGCGCCATTCAAAACAGGCGAAAAGAAGTATGAATTAGATCAGATCGCGTTGGAATTAGGCCACCAAGTTATCCGTTTGCCCCCATATCATTGTCAATATAATCCGATCGAGATGATATGGGCTAAAGTGAAGGGCGAAGTGGCTAAATTAAACAACACTTTTCGACTTGCGGACGTGGAACGATTAACACATGAAGCTCTTGATAGAGTTACAATCAAGGACTGGGAGACGCGTGTGGCACACGCAGAAAAACTGCAGGAAGAGGATTTTTACAGAGAACTGGCAAGGGACAACAACATTCAGGAACTCATAATTAATCTCAGGGACAGTGATTCTGACTCCGACACGGGTGACGAAGTAGAAGACGATGAAGAGGAGGAGGAGGAAGTCCTAGCAGTTCCATTGTAGGAGATTTCAAAGGTTCCGGACGATAAGGTAATTTTTTCTTATTATTTCAGTAATCGAGGTTTAGTGCTTACTACTAACAGTGGTAATATGGGTTGATGCGATAAATGTTGTTTTCAATTGAGGGCTTGGACATCGTGGCCATCAGCCCCTTGTTTTTATAAGTATATATAATATACAGTATATTATAATAATGGATAACGCTAGTTACCAAAGTGATAGACAAATTATCGTAAACCAGATATACATATACTGTATAATATATAGTCTATTTATTTATAAAGAGAGAGTATTGTATTTGTAATTGAGCCGAGGAAATCCATTTCTTCTCAGATTTACCTTGTCAGGCATAGTGTAACCCGTTCTAAGCCTCAAACTAAAACTAAATTTATTGACAGCCTGGAATCGAATCCGGACCTGATGGGTGACAGCTAAGTATGCTAGCCACTACACCACATGGCGGTCCCCGATAAACGACCCCATTCATTTACCTTATAAAGAGTCCAACCAATATTACACAGAATGGCATGCGGTACATGTAAAATAATAATAATGCACTGCCTCACATGGACTGAATACTGCGTTCATGATTAACATTTGTGTGACAGCTTATATTTATAGGCTATCTGCCTCATATCACAATCGTATGAATACGCGAACTTCGTTGGAAGCATGGATATTCCTACGTTAGACTCTCCATCTCGTACATACATTTAAGTTCGGAGCGCCTGTGTTCAGGGTGAAGGTTGTGTTTATACTGCGAGCCGCTGCGAGAGTAGAGCCGTGCATTCTTTCGCTTGAATCTCCGCGGCAACACCGCTCGGCAGGACGCTCGCTACTGGACGAGCCCATGTTCACAGATGTTTTGGGCCTAGTATAGTCCCTTTGGCACTTGATCGTGGGCTAATATAGGCAAAATATTAAATGTATTCATACAAAGACCGGACAATACTCATTTCAATGCAAGAAACAAAACTCTGCAGGTCCCAGAGATATGAAAACTACATTATAAAGCCGTAAAATTAACCGTTTTTGAGATCACATCACATTGCGTCTGCTTGGGGAAACAGTTCTAAGTCCATATCCTTTTCAATATCTATCCAAGGTATCTCATGCAACTTTGCATCAGTCTCAGTAAAAAGCAATGCCTGTCTGTTTATTAGCTAAAATATACAAATGCTATTGGACATCCCATAAGTCATAATGTTCGATCCTCTTCAAAGTGATAAATGCATTTCAACCTGTAAACCATGTATAGAAAATTAAAATAAGTTGTTGTTAATGCATTTGAGAAGCTTGGGATATCTTGGCTATCAGCCCCATTAAAATGTATGGCAAATATATCCAACTTGCTTAAGGGGAGCCAGGTGGTCATGTCCAAACAATTATGATTTTTTTTACTGAAAATTAATGTGATCATTCCTCTTCAATGCAAACTTTGATTTATCATTCTACCTGTTGCCTGTATGAGCTAGGTGTAAGTACGCAGGTTTACACATCTCATCTGTCCCTTTCTGCTCAGAATTATACCAACCATCAGGTCAAGACCCGAAGAAGATACCTATCACTCCGTGCATCTCCTCTCGCTGTTCCTCCTTGTACTTGCAGCATGGCACATAGCGGATCGAGTATTTGAAACTTACCTTAACCACAAGTGACTTTATAGCATGCGGGCCTTTGATTCACTTATACAAGTACATTTTTATATCGTGCGTGGATCACCCCTGTAAGCTGTAATCGATCTTTTCTTGGGTAAGTTCGAAAGTAGCGAGGGAGAAAGAGGCTGCTTACAACTCTGTGTTCCTTGAAGTTTAGGGAGATAAAAGCAATCTACTGGTACAGCACAAAGACAAAGATCTAATATAATTTGTTTGCACCTCTAACTTAACTTCTGCCAACTTTTATAACCTGTAATTATTTTACAGTAGTTTCAAGCTTTACACCTGTAATCGGAATATGTTGTTTACCAGTGGCGGTTTCTGTGTATTCGCCCTGGAGCCAGTGCACACCCATTCTTGCAAAATTGTCGTTCACATTTCAATTTTATGAATATAAAAATTAATATAAGATTTTATGGTGTTATAAAGCGTCAACAATAATGTCCAGGATACCGCATTTTTACATTTAAATGTACCGCGTTCGTTGCGCCTCACTGTACGTTGCTTGTGTGCTGACTCGGGTATCATCAAAGATCGCCGTTCGCCACTGGTAGCTTTGTAGCCAGCGAGGGAGAGGTGGGGGCAAGAGGGGATGTGTGTTTACTATACCAGAATCGGAGTCAAATCCTTGCCTGGCGAAAAGAACTGCGCATGCTCCGTTTTATTTTCCATCTCCTTCTGTCGCATCTGATTGACAGACGAAGAAGCGATGACCGCTAGTGTGCAGGAGCTACCGCACTATCTGTTGGTGAATTGTTGTACCTAGTAGAGTTTCATACGTGGTTTGAAAGGTTTACGCAGATTGTATAATAGCGCCATTGCCATTTGATTTTAAATGTGCATTTAAAAACCACATCCTTACAGCCAACTGTATGTTAGTTATTATTGGTGTTTTAAGGGGTGGAACTACGAGGTCATCTGCCCCAAAACACAACTGTATGTTATTATTTAGTCTATAGTTGTAACAGTGAATTCAAGTTTCATAACATTTCTTTATAATTTACAGATTTTTAGGGTCCAGTATGATTGTATTTGGAGGATTAACTCAGCCTATAATATATACCGGTACTGTATCTTGTTGATCTTGGCCGTGGCAAGTATTTGTCACAAGTGTGTTTCTAAAGTGTGGAATATTTGAGTGCGTGTGCATTATTAAGTATTTAATAGCTTATCCTCCCAGCTTGGCTTCACCCACGGACATAGCGATGATCATTCCTCTACCGTCGGAAGGACGGTGTCTGGGAGCCAAACACACTTTGTCAGCAGATGCAACTGGGGATGGTGACAGGTGACCGCAAACTTGGGTCTAATTCAGGGTCAAAGAAGGGATTTTGACCATTGGCCTGAAAGGAACCGTCCCGGTATTTGCCTAGTGATAAAAATGAAAAACCACGAAAATCATTCTCTGGACGGCCGAGGTGGGATTCGGGATTATTATGGCTACTGTTCAGGATTTAAAAACTATTACATCGTCCCAACTTACTTACTCTGCAAGAAAAGGTGGCCATATAATAAGAAATAGGAAGACTTATTCCAAACCTGAATTTAATTCAAACATCCCTGTGCAATGCAAAGGCTAGGAATCGCTTATCCCATGATGAAGTTATAGCAAGTTAGTATGAGTGGGCTTGTGGCTGTATGTATTGTTTTCCGTGCTTAAAGTCGTGCTAAGTGCAAAAAGAAAAAAAGAAAATTCCTCTCCGCATGCCGGAAGCGGAGGTAGATTTCACCGGGCAAAGAAAAATGCTTCGAATTCACTAAATTTGCCAATTGTTGTACAGTATACATACGAAAGTTCCCCATGTTTATCATACAGCATCTTCTTATTTTACCTGATACATTTTGCTCATCCCTTGGTGCAAGGGTGGGTCGTATCAAATATTCTTTCAGACTAAAAATGTTGTTACATTTTAGAGGGGTATTGGCCATTTTAAACTGTTTTGATATTGTGCCTATTAAGGGAGGTATACTTTCTTTTCTCTAAAAACTCCATTTTTCCCACCCCTTTGGTCAAAGTTACGAAGATATGCACTTGGCCTTTATTCGACAAATAGTACGAACTTTGAATGGATTCAGTTTTTAACATACTGTTACGGCTGTGAGTTTGTGTCATCGCTCGCCGCATGAGTCACAACTGCCCCTGGGCTGGGCTGTGCCCTGCCTCGTGTATTGCGTGCGCCTTATGCAACAGGGCTACTAGGACAAAGGGATGGTCTAGAATATTCGTGACTGAGCCAGCGATGGAAACCTCGAGAAGCCGTGAACCCTGGATGGATCTAGAAGCATTTATTAAGTCACCGGACTGCTATATAAGAGCGACCTGTCAATCAGTGGTTGTTGTTGTGTTTTACGAGCGAGTGCGAGCGCTTATCCTGAGCGACAGAAGTGTGGAGACTTGCGAAACCCCTAGTGAAGCCGATTCTCTTGACAGCGAAGGGAGTGAGGAGCTTACAGGGGACTGCCTGTGTTTTGAGCGAGTGTGCTTACCTAGTGCGAGAGAGGTCATTCTGGTGAGTTGCAAAACAGTGAGTGACAGACCTAGTGCAGCTATTTCCAGCCAGGAACGGGACCGGACTCATTAGCGAGAGGATTAACTGTGGTCTGCTGACAAGTGAAAGGGGAAGTATTCTCGACGTGAGGAAACTGAAGTAAGGTAATAATTGCTTGTATTTGCTGTTGAGTAGTGTATCTTTCTGGCCACAATAAAGTTAATTATTTCTTTAAGCAGTAATTGATGTTGTGCTCTCTACCCACCGTAATCCAGTTAACAAAAGTGCCACTAGAGGGGGGGGGGGGCACATAACAACTGGTGTCAGAAGCCGGATTACGAACTCAAGCACAAGCACAACACCTGACGGTCCTGGTTTCAAAACCCGAGCAGGTCATTTTTTTAAATTTTCCTGTGAGTGCATGCCCCTTACAAGACAAACATCTAAAATGGAAGAGCAATTCGCAGCATTGCTAGAAAAGTTAAGTGGCATGGAAGCCAAGATGGAAGGCGGCCAGAAGAATTCAACAAAGGACCTAACTGGCAAAATGGAAGATGGCCAGAAGAAGATGGAGGACGGCCAGAAGAAGATGGAGGATGGCCAGAAGAAGTTAGCAGAGGACCTGAAGGACAGCCAGAATAAGTTAGCAGAGGACCTAACCGCCAAATTTCTGGATGGCCAGAAAAATCTGGAAGAGTGTCTGCTGACGAAATTAGAGGAGAGCCAAAGGAAATTAGAACAGGGCCTACGTGAGGAAGTCGCAGCAGTGGAAAATAAGTTCGACGCCTTACAAGTGGAAGTTGACGAGCTGCGCCAACGCCCGCTGATGGGGGTGGAGGAGAAATTCAACGCCTTACAAGTGGAAGTTGCCGAGCTGTGCCAACGCCCACTGATGGGGGTGGAGGAGAAATTCAACGCCTTACAAAAGGAAGCTGCCGAGCTGCACCAACGCCCACTGACGGGGGTGGAAGAGGAATTCAACGCTCTACGAGAGGAAGTTGCCGAGCTGCGCCAACGCCCGCCCACCGTTACACCGGGAATATCAGGAACGGGACATAGCAGAGTGACGCCCCCAACCTTCGACGGAAAGGTCCCGTGGAGCACCTATTTACGTCAGTTCGAGGCAGCCTGTTCCATAAATAACTGGAACAACACAGAAAAGGCTACAGCTCTCATTGTAGCGCTGAGAGGCGACGCCCTTAACGTCCTTCAGGCCGTCCCGACTGGATCCCAGGACTACGCTTCACTGTTCGCCCATATGGAGTCCCGATATGGAGATAGCCATCTTCAGCAGGCCTACCAGATGCAGCTCCGGACCGGGTACAGAAGAACGCGGAAACCCTGCAGGAGTTCGAGATGGACATCGCACGCCTCGTAAGGCTCGCCTATCCAACAGCGCCGGTCGACTTCCTGGAACAGATTGTGACGCAGACCTTCACCGACGGGCTACGGGACTCGGACACTCAACAGGCGCTGCGACTCGCGCGCAATAAGACCCTGGCAGATACGCTGAGCCACGCACTAGAGTTCGAGACGGCAAAACAGGCATCTAGAATGCACGCGCGGGTACGTCAGGTGGACGTTGACGAACCAGCCAAAGCCGACAAGCCCAAGCCCCTGGCCGATGAACTGATGGAGGCGCTAGGCCGGTTCTTCAAGAGTCGCAGTACCACCAACAAAAACGTAGCCGAAGGACATCCGGAGAGGCGACCCGGAAGAGGACTACCGACCTGCTGGACCTGCCGTAAGAGAGGCCACCTGAGCAAGGACTGCGGTGATCGCCGCCGCCAAGGGTTTCCGTCGGGACAGTCAGTCGTAGGGAAACCGCGCGGCCCAGGAAAGCAAGTATCAGCCAGCCTTGGGGGGCAAAGGTTGGCTTGTGACTGTCGTCAAGCCCCGGCAGTCCAAGTTCGTGTGACGCAGTTACGGAGGGATAATAGCAGCCTGATGGTTGACGGAGTCGTCAACGGAGAGAGCTGGCCCATGCTAATCAACACGGGAGCATCGAGGACCATCGTCAGTCACACCGTGATCCCGAAGTGGAGAGTGCAACCCACACAAAGGTACCTCCAGCTAATAACCGCGACCGGAGAGACCGCACCGGTACATGGCGAAGCATCACTGGAGTTCGTCATTGCTCGACGGGCGATAAAACACCCAGTGCTTGTGGCTGACGTATCAAATGAAGTGATAATCGGACTGGACTTCCTGGACCAGAACAACGTCATCTTGGATCTGAGTGCCAACACTCTGCACTTCGGAAGTGAGGAACTTGCTTTGCAACCAGCACACGAGGCCGTCGCCGCACGACGAGTAAGGCTGAGAGAGGACGTCATCGTGCCCGCCAGGACGGAAGTCAGCGCTGCCGTAATGGTCGACGGAACAGCTGAGGGAGTGGCGGCTGTCATCGAGCCAAACTATGAGGACATCCAGACAAAAGGTTTGCTAGTTGCCAAGACCCTCATCAACACGACGTCTGGGCCGTACGTCCGCCTGTCCAACCTGAACGACTACGACATTTGGTTCACCGGGACACCAACCTAGGAGTCTGCGAGCCCGTTACCTGGATTACCCGCATCACAGATACGACGGACGGACACCTGCAGACGGACAACCGAAGAAGACGCGCACTGCCAGAAGAACTACAGAAGCTGTACCAAGGATCCCAGGACCATTTAGACGAGGAACACTCACGCCAACTTCAGGACCTGCTACGCGAATTCCAGGACGTCTTCTCCGTGGGGAGCAAAGACTTCGGCTGGACAAGCTTGGTCCAGAACAGAATCGACGTTGGGGACAGAGCACCGATTAGGGCCCCATTCCGACGTGTCCCGCTCGCCAAACAAGCCGAAGTCGACCGGATGGTAGAAGAGATGAAGGAGCAAGGGGTGGTCGAGCCATCACATAGTCCTTGGAGTTCTCCGGTCGTGCTAGTGAAGAAGAAGGACGGTTCCACCAGGTTCTGCGTGGACTACAGGCGGGTGAACGACGTCACGAAGAAGGACAGCTACCCTCTACCCCGGATCGACGACACGCTGGACACCATTTCAGGATCAAGATGGTTCTCCACCTTGGATTTGAAGAGTGGCTACTGGCAGGTAGAGGTCCACCCTAAGGACCGCGAGAAAACGGCGCTCTCTGTGGGCAGCGGGCTCTGGCAGTTCACCGTCATGCCCTTCGGTCTGTGCAACGCCCCTGCGACCTTCGAAAGGCTAATGGAGTCCATTCTGAGGGGACTACACTGGAAGACCTGCCTAGTCTACCTAGACGACGTCATCGTTCTGGGAAAAAGCTTCGAGGAGCACGACAGCAACCTGAAGGAGATCTTGATGAAGCTACGGGCTGCCCAGCTGAAGTTGAGCCCCAAGAAGTGTCAGCTCTTCCAGAAGCAGGTCCAGTACCTTGGGCATATTGTCTCCGAGGAAGGGGTGCGCACCGACCCAGAAAAGACCGCAGCTGTGAGGGAGTGGCCAGTTCCGAAGGACAAGTCCCAACTACGAAGCTTCCTGGGACTCTGCGCTTATTACCGTCGCCTCGTGAAAGGATTCGCCGACATCGCCAAACCTTTACATCGACTGACTGAGAAGGACCAACTCTTCACGTGGACAGCAGAATGCCACAGTGCCTTCGAACAACTCAAGCAGGCTCTGTGCACCGCACCTATTCTGGCCTACCCCAGGCCTGGAACAAGGTTCATCGTCGATACCGATGCCAGCGACTTTGGCATAGGGGGAATCCTGTCGCAAGTAGTGGACGGCGAGGAGAGAGTAGTGGCCTACTTCAGCAAGGCCTTGTCAAAGCCAGAAAGGAACTACTGCGTCACCAGGAAGGAGCTGCTCGCCATCGTGAAGACCATTGAACATTTCCACAAGTACCTGTACGGGCAAGAATTTCTCATCAGGACCGACCATGCATCCCTGCGGTGGCTCCTGAACTTCAAGCAGCCCGAGGATCAACTCGCGCGGTGGTTAGAGAGGCTTCAACAGTACAACTTTGAGATTCAGCACAGGAAAGGCCAACTGCATTCTAACGCCGACGCCCTGTCACGAAGACCGTTCCCCGAAGACTGCACCTTCTGTGCCCGAAGGGAGGAGAACACCGGGATACAGTGCCGAAGGACTACCGTGGAACTTCGAGCTGGAGCTGGAGCCGCGAATCTTTCACGCGGGCACAAGCAGAAGATGATGACCAGGGACTGATAGCCGAATGGAAGAGGGCCTGTGTCCCCAGACCCGGGTGGAACATTGTGAGTGACTGCAGCCCAAAGTTTAAGTCCTACTGGGCGCAGTGGGACTCGCTGAGTGTAAGGAATGGCCTCATCTGCCGTACCTGGGAGAGCACCGACGGGAAGACATCTCGGGAACAAGTCGTCGTTCCAAAGGCTATGACGGAGGAAGTCCTGAAGGAAGTTCATGGAGGATCATCTGGTGGACACCTAGGGATAAAGAAGACCCTGGAGAAGCTGAGAGAGCGGTTCTACTGGATCGGATGCCGAACAGACGTGGAGAACCGCTGCGCGAGGTGCCACGATTGCGCAGCCAGCAAGGGCCCAGGACGAAGACGACGGGGTCCACTGAAGACCTACAACGTGGGCGGCCCCATGGAGAGAGTGGCCATCGATGTTGCTGGGCCATTCCCGTTAAGCGAGGCAGGGAACCGCTATATATTAGTCGTCAGCGACTTCTTTACCAAATGGCCGGAGGCGTATGCGCTCAGTAGTGGTTTTTGAGGGGTTCTACACCCACCTCCACCTCCCCACCTCACAAGATGGCGGCAGCCCGATATCTCTCGAACGCATGGTTGGATTTTGACAAATGAGGTGTCATTGAACTCGGGCTAACACCCCCTTTCCAATGGACAACATATTTCAACCCCAAAAGTAAAACCTACCCCTACTAAGGGGTGAAATTGTAATTTTTTAGAGAATCTCTCTTTCCAATTGCAACATGTGAGAGTTTGAATGCCGATATGGATTTAAACGTTGTTCCACATAAAGTGCATCTGTACGGTATATAGCCACTATGAATTAACATGCTTGTTTTTTGTTTTTACGCATGCCCACTCATGGCTTTTGAAGAGGGTGGGGGAGCGGTTCCCTGTGGACGGGTCCTTGTTGACAGGTCCCTGTGGACGGGTCATTGTTGCCAGGTCATTGTGGACGAGTCCTTGTGGACAAGTCCTTGTGGACGAGTCCTTGTGGATGAGTCCTTGTTGATGAGCCCCTTTGGACTGATCCCTTTGGACCGCTTCCTACGGACTGGCTCATGAATTTATTTAAATTATGTCGAAGGGCTAACTACATTTTGCGTGTGTTGAACTGACGTTGTTCACTAATCCCCGACTACTATAATGGGATAACGATATGAAAGGAAAGTGATGAAATACATGTGAACACGTGCGAGATGTCATTATTAGCATTCTCCTTGTGAAACAAGTCACATCCTGTTTTGGTTCATACGTGAGAAAATGCAAGTTCATGTGTAATATGACCTAAAACACAGGTGTTCACCTGTGCACGTGCACGATAAGAGCTAACAAGTCACAACCTGTTTTGACAGTGGTGAGAGGTGAAGGGGGGGGGGGGGGGGGGGAGAGAGTCAGTGTAAGAGAGAACACAGGTGAAGAGAGAAAGAAATATGTATTGCTCATCTCATGAATCAATAAGGTTAGGGACCTGTATGAGAGGTCGTTGGACTTGGGGTGACATTCTGTTTTTGAATATACTATTTATTTATATCAAAAGGACCTAACTGCACTTTTGTTGATATCTCGCTAACTAATAATCAGAGAGGGTCAAGTGAGGTGTCATAGGACTCAGGATGGTCAACCTTTTTTCCATGACCAATGAATTTACCCAAAAGATCTAAGGTCATTAGCTTTTTAATATCTCATGACTCAATAAGGCTAGGGACCTGTATGAGAGGTCGTTGGACTTGAGGTGACATTCTGTTTTTGAATATATTATTTATTTATGTCAAAAGGGCCTAACTGCACTTTTATTAATATCTCGCTAACTAATAATCAGAGAGGGTCAAGTGGGGTGTCATAGGACTCAGGATGGTCAACCCTTTTCCATGATCAACGAATTTACCCAAAAGATTCAAAACAGCAAGGTCATTGACCTATGATTTTATAAACTCATAATCAGAGAGGCTCAAGTGAGGTGTCATGGGACTCAGGATGGTCAACCCTTTTCCATGACCAACGAATTCACCCAAAAGATTTAAAAAACATCAAGGTCATTGACCTAATATTTTATAAACTAATAATCGAATATCAACATGTGAGGTGTTATAGGACTTAGAATGGTCAACCCTTTCCCATGGCCAATGAATTTACCCAAAATACCCAATACATCAAGGTCATCGACCTGAGATTTTATAAACTAATAATCGGATACGAACATGTGAGATGTTTACCATGTGTGTGATGAAACATAGCTAGGTAGAGAAAGAATTAGTGTAGGCTACATGTATAGTGATTGACAAGTCTTTTACCATTGAAACTTGTTTTTCAGATCAAACTGCAGTATAGAGAGAGTATAGGTTGTAGGTATGGGTTAATAAATGACGAACGGTGTACACACAAACTCTGATTTATCGATTCAAGAATTAAGAGTAGACTATCTTTAATTGATTGGTTAAAGAGGATAGCTAAAACACAAAAATGCTCAGTGGTTACCGGGACAAGATGGTCGCTACACACACAACAAGCTTTAAATACTTGAGGCTAATAATCTATACACACACACTCGCTTGTTCTAAACTAAACTGTGTTGCTGTCAGTGCTCAGACAGTAGGCTGATGACAAAAAAATGCATTGCTATCAGAAATATAATCATTTCCGGTTGTATAATGTTACCAGCTATCCATTTTGTGTTGCAGTGTTAAGCACTTTTAGCTCTGGTACTGGTGGTCTTAACTCGATTTCCAGGTCTGATGCCTAGAACGAGTCAAACTAAGAAACAAGGGCATGGTGGTGTAGTGGTTAAGCTGTTAGGCTTTTCACTAGGGTTCTATTTCAGGTTAATATGCATGTCATAAACATATTAAACAAAACAAAACAGAGATAACGTTCAAAACTGATTACATTTGTGTCTTTCCAAATTATTACTTGGATTACAAATACAAAGGTGAACTGGGTTTGATATACAGTTAATGCTGTCTATCACACACTAGACTGTAAGAAAGCCAAAAGAGCAAAAGGCGTAGGTAGAGCAGTGGTGGTGTAGTGGTTAAGCTGTTAGGCTTTTCACTAGGGTTCTATTTCAGGTTAATATGCATGTCATAAACATATTAAACAAAACAAAACAGAGATAACGTTCAAAACTGATTACATTTGTGTCTTTCCAAATTATTACTTGGATTACAAATACAAAGGTGAACTGGGTTTGATATACAGTTAATGCTGTCTATCACACACTAGACTGTAAGAAAGCCAAAAGAGCAAAAGGCGTAGGTAGAGCAGTGGTAAAATTGCTATATGTAGAGAACTACCTAGCGGTTTTATGAACTGGCAAAGCTATATCGCATAAACAGTGCAGGATACAATCCAGCAATCAAATTTGTATCTTGTGGAACGGAGAAAATGCACTTTTACCTTGATGGATAGCAAATGAGTGCAGATGAATGACCTATGCATTAGCCTACCATAGGGTTATAACCACGAGGTGGAGGTGTGATTCTATATTTTATTGTTTAGAGACATGGCTTTTTTGTAACCAGTAGATTTAGTATTTTGTAAATATTCATTTTTGTAATTGTAAAATAGTGGAAACATTTTTTTTGTAATAGTAAATGTTAAATGTATAACTAAAAGTTATTTGGGATAAGTGTGCATGTCAAGGATAAATAGCGTGGTTGTATTTGTTTTTCAAAGACAGGTATGGTTGTGTGAATGTATAACCATGACGAATAGAAGGACCTAGTGTGAGGACTCCGCCATTATAGCACGGTAGTTTGTGGTCCCGCCGCTACAAGCACTGTAAGCGATAATGTCCAACGTGTCCTGTTGTTGGGTCGAGCCGGGTCTTAGAAAAGTGCGCGAGAAGTTATTGTGTGAGATATTTGTGTGAATTAAATTGAATTTTCTTTGCATTCAGTTCATTGTGTCTTGTGTACATCAGCGTTTTGTGTTATGGACTTCAAACATATTTCTTATGCGGCTTTGTTAATTTAATAGTTGAACATGCCGTACTGTTTTTTGCCTGGCTGTAAGTCCGGGTATGGTAGAGTAGTTGACGATATACGATTTTTTTCACCACCGAAGAATAAAAATCAATTTGAAAAATGGGCCAGAGATATTCCACGAAAGGATACGGAGTTAACGCGAAGTATTAGAATATGTCAAATTCATTTCTCTGATTATTTGATAGTAAAATCAGGTAATTTTATAGTGAATGGTGAAGAAGTGGAAATCACTGGTGTGTGGTGGAAGTTACGTCCTGGAGCAGTGCCTCATTTTTTCCCTAATTTACCGAAGTAGTGAAAACAAGTCCCGTAAAGCTCCCAACAGGAAAAAGAATCTGGGTCATTCTAGTGTACTTACTGATGCTGAAAAGACTATAATATTGCTCAAAAGGCGCCTAAAGAATGCTAACCGTAATTTAATTCGCGTTAGATCCTGCCTCAACTCGGCAAAATCGAGAATTAATTTGCTGGAGAAGCAGGTTCGAAATTCACAGGCATTTAATTACAAAGATAACGAACACCTTAGCAAGAAGGAAAAGATAATAGACACTATACTCAAGAAATGCCAGGAAAAATCAATCTCCCAATGGAATGAGGTACAGCAATGAATTCATTTTAGGGTGTTTATTGTTGAGAATAAAATCACCGAAAGGATTCAGTCATTGTTGGCGACATTATCTCTTGCCTCTGCCTTCAGAAAGTCGCTTGAGGAAACTTTGTAAAGGACTTAAGTGCCCTTATTGAATTAATACGCATAGTATAAATGCTATTTCAGACAATTTTAAGGAAGAAAAGAATGATAATTCACGTTACGGTGTTGTAATTTTAGAAGAAGAGAAGCTAAGAGAAGAAATCGAGTTAAATAGCTTTTCTGATAAAGTAGATGGATTAGTTGATTCAGGTGAACACACACCTAACCTCCAGAAGAACGTACTTGCAAATCACGCTCTAGTGTTCATGTTCGTACCTTTCATGCATATATTGGGTGCAGCCAGTTGCTGTTTATGCAAGCAGAAATGCTACTCCAGGGGACATTCTCGCAAAAATTCTAATATAGGCGATTTTGCAGTTAGAAGAGGCTGGGGTGAGGGTGGCTGGCTTTACTTGTGATGGTAGTCAATCAAATAAAAAGGCCATGAATTCGTTAGGAGACAAGCTCTCTACAACCTCACATCCTTATTCCTGCAGATGTTACGAGAAAGATCTGGGCTTTCTCCGACTGTATACTCCAGGAATCTGTGCGTTCCGTAATATGTAATGAAGACCGTAGTTCTTATTTCCGTGAATTATATTTTCCATTGTGCCCTGCTATGCTATTTTAATTGTAACCGCTAATTACTTTTTAAAAGAGTATTAGTTACAAAGTAATTCGTTTCCCTTAGCACAATCCCTAAGACCAGCTGACCCCGGCAATGTGGAACTTGCCCACTCTAGCGCTGCCTGGCGGGGCGCGCTTGAACTTCAGGAGTCTTCTCACTTTCTCCTTCTATTCGTCATGGTATAACTATAGATAGAATGATAGAGAGAGAGAGAGAGAGAAAGTGTGTGTGTGTGTGTGTGTAGCATTGATTGTTCAATCAAAGCAAACACGGCAAGGTAGGATGGTGGGGTAATTAATGTATATAGCAAATGGTAAATAGTATACTGTAGATTTTTTTAATACTTATGTTTTTTAAAATGCAGCGGTAGATAGGTGTTATTTTGTAAAACAGTCTTACCTACAGTAGTAGTATTAGTAGTAGTAGTAGTAGTAGTAGTAGTAGTAGTAGGCCTATACGTTTTTGGAAACAAACAGAAAGAGAATGCACTATTGTCATGGCCAAGCACTTCCATTAAAATAATTTCAAGAAAATTTTAATCAGCAAATGTGTGTTTTACAAAACTAAACTTTCAGCATGGACTAAATCATAAACGTGTCGTCTGTGATATGAAAAAAAAAATAATAGGAAATCCATGTTTCCATATCAACACAATTTAAAAACTTAAAACTGACATTTAAAAAATGTAAATGGGAAATTGACAAATGTGTAAACAACAAAATGGAAAATTCTTGTTTCCGTATCATGAAATCCAAAAACTTTAAACTGACATTTTCAAATCGTGTACATGGAAAATTGACAAATGGCAATGTGCGAAATGTGAAAATGAAAAAAAAATGAACAAATGGCTATCATTATTTAAAAAAATATAAAACCGTCGTGTTCTATCGTTAAAGTGTGAATCAAACCACATCTACTTATTTGAATCACCCGAGACTTAGTAGACCTGTTATAGTTCTAATATACTTTTAAAATTTTATGTTAAAGCTAGAATTGAACTCAAGAGCTTTAGAGTGCCAGCTAACTGTTATAACCGTTACGTCACAAAGACAACTTTACACTACTCTTAATGAACAATAATAAGAAAAAGAATAATAAATATTGAATTTTTTAAAAGACTGAACATGGTGACACTGTTTCTGTTGCACTGTCTGCTAGCTACTAGCCAGCAGCTGGGGTCTTAGAAAACGATACAGTTGACATTTTGCAATGAAATGTGACATGTTTCAAAGTATAGTATTATGGGTTGCTGTTGAGTAAAAACTAATCCTGTACAAGGAAGCAAGGGTTCGAACCCCTTACCTAACATTACTATTGCCTGAACATGGCTTGACGACACTGTATTATTATGATACTCGGTACACAAACCATAGATAGAGTGTATTGTTTAAGATCACTTTCTTTCTGAACATAGGTGGAGATTGTTGATGGTTAACAATGGCATTAATATAGTAGGACGTGGGTATAGCAATTAAGAAAAAACAGACAATACCCATACAATATTTTTATTTATTTAATATAAGTACTTGTACAATAGTTACATTCAAAATACATTTCTTTTTTCTCTATTACTATTTAGTCCTTTTTGATTCTCTTGCATATGAAGGGTAGATAACCTTGTAGTTCAGCCCCTTAAAACAACAACAACACAACCTTTTGCATAGTTTTTGATGTTGATGACTCTTGAGATGTGGAAGATGTATTAAACATAACTTTTACAGCAGGGGTTAAATGTTGCTCAATAAACACTGCACTATTTTGAGTAGCAACATTTTTTTCTTGTACTAGCTTTTTAGCATTGTCATGATTAATTGTTGACACCAACAGTGTTTCAATTGGTGCACCACATTGATGATCACTCACACTTAAAACCTTACCATTTCTACTTTTTAGATTGCCTCGACATTTTTTTGACCTGTCTTTTGAGCATTGCCAAAATATTATCCCTTTTACATTTTGACGATTATAGTTATAAGAGTAGCCTTTATAGAGTACACGTTGTTTACCTTTGTAAGTTGTAGTAAGTTCCATAGTAGCAACTAACCTGTTAGTATGATTTGCTCACTACAAAGGTTATAACTGTTCTGATAATAAAATCATTTAGCTTTGGCTTTTATATTTAATATGTACAGTTTAAAGTGATAGCAAAAGTGAGAGCAAAGTGGTAGCATAGTGGTAGAAAATATAACATGTATTGTTAAGAAATAGTTTAAGCGGTTATGTGGATCCATTACATAATAATTTTAGCACGACGAAGCTCATTTTCTATATCCAATAGTTCTTCCTCATATTCAGTATAACCAGCCTGTTTATAGACATGCAGTTGCTAAAGCCGCCGGATTAGCTTACTTGGATTGTTCCAGTAGACAAATTTAACAAATGATTTTTTAGGTGTAAACAAAGCATTACCATTATCATTATCATCATCATCATAACCATTATCATTATCATCATCATCATGATCATTATAATCCTTCATCGCTATTACTATATAGTCCTTTTTGATCCTTTTGCAATACCACATTTTGCACAGTCTGTGTTGCCTTTGATAATGTTGGGAGTTTTTCAGACATTGACAACTGTCCTAACACGACTTTCTGAGGAGATGATACATGCTTATTAACAAACAATGCACTATCTTGAGCTGCAATATCTTTTTCTGGGACAAGTGTTTTAGCATTTTGAAGAGTTTTTTTAAACAGCAACGATGTTTTATCTGGTACACTACATTGATGATCACTCACACTTAAGACATCACTATTTTTACTTTTCAGCTCACCTCGACACTGTTTTGAACGATGTTTTGAACAACGCCAAATAACAGTTCCATTTTTATTGGTTCGTTTTAAAATATATGTATATCCTTTATAGAATGCGTATGGCATACCATTGCTATTTGTTGATACTTACATGTCAATTGTCAAGCATGAACTAATCTCTAGCAAAGTTCACTCGATAATATAAATAATAGTTTAAAGTGAGAGGGAAAGTGGGTGCAAGAGTGGGTGCAAGAGTGGGTGCAAGAGTGGGTGTAAGAGTGGGTGCAAGAGTGGGTGCAAGAGTGAGTGCAAGAGTGGGTGCAAGAGTGGGTGCAAGAGTGGGTGTAAGAGTGGGTGCAAGAGTGGGTGCAAGAGTGGGTGTAAAAGGGAGTGCAAGAGTGGGTGCAAAAGTGGGTGTCGCTTATAGTAGGCATGAATTTTACTAGAATGTGATTTGAGTAAATGTAATTTCTAAACCCAAGTAGTGAATAGTCAGTTGGTTTTGATCTATGCAAGCGTAAACATGTCACATACACTGGTGATGGATACTCAAGGCTTTAAGGTCAACGAAAACAAGTACAGTATATATTTAAAGAGGTGCTATCATTGATTGCACAACACGCGGGTTACCATATCTTTTTTTCGGACTAGTGTTTTAACATTTGAAGTATTTTTTTAAACAGCAACGATGTCTTATCTGTCACACTACATTGATGATCACTCACACTTAAGACCTCACTATTTTTACTTTTTAGTTCACTTTGACACTGTTTGAAACGATGTTTTGAACAACGTCAAATAACAGTTCCATTTTATTGGTTCGTTTTGCAATATACGTATAACCTTTATAGTATGCATATGGCTTACCATAACTATTCGTTGATACTTCCATATCAATTTTCAAGCATGAAATAATTTCCAATAAATTTCGCTCGATAATAGAAATAATAGTTTAAAGTGAGTGCAAATGTGAGTGCAAAAGTGAATGCAAAATTGAGTGTAAAAGTGAGTGCAAAAGTGGGTGCAAAAGTAAGTGCAAAAGTGAATGTAAAAGTGAGTGCAAAAGTGGGTGTAGTTTATAGTAGGCATGATTTTTACTAGAATGTGATTTGAGTAAATGTAATTTCTAAACTCAAGTAGTGAGTAGTCAGTTGGTTTTGATTTATGCAAGCGTAAACATGTCTCATACACTGATGATGGATACTCAAGGCTTCATGGTCAACAAAAACAAGTATATAGTTAAAGAGGTAACTATTATTGATTGCACAACACTGAATCTATTTTTGAAATTTTGACAAAGGGCCTAAGTGCACTTTTGTTAATATCTCGCGAACCAATAAGACTAGGGCATTGTATGAGGTATTGTTGGACTTTTTGCCGAAGACTGCTGGTAAACACCTATGTTCCCACGACCTTTTTAAAGATGGCGGCTAACCCACGAGGGGTGATTAAAAAGTAATCCAAGCGGCGCTTGTCGATAAGCAAACCAATAATCAAAGGGGGGTATGACAGAGCTTGAGGCGATAACCCCTTTTGATTGATCCCTGTTGATTTGCCCCTTTGGACTGGAAATCTCACTCCTAGACATAACATACAAAATACTTTCAATAATCATCCTAAATAGGATCAGTTCGCAATGAAAGAAAGAACTAGGAGATCATCAAGGTGGTTTCGGACCATAAAGGAGTTGCCCTGATCAGATCATGAGTCTTGAGTTGATTATGGGTTATAACAGGTGAAACAGAGATATGGTAATGACATTTGTCGATTTCAAGAAATCGTACGATTGCATCCATAGAGAATCCTTGTTTAACATTTAAGACACCTTTGACTACACCCCAAATTAATAAACATGATAGAACTAACTCTCACTAAGACCAAATCAAAAGTAAAGTTTAGGGGCGAAATATCGGAGCCATTTGAAATAAAACAGGATTACGACAGGGAGATGGGCTTTCACCTCTATTATTTGTGTTCTTGAGATGGTAATGAGGGAATGGTTTAGGAAATGTCCCAAAATATAAAGGTTGGACGAAAAATCAAAAACGGCCTGTGTTTCGCTGACGATTTAGCATTACTAGCAGTTGACGTAAAAGAAGCAAAAACACAGATATTAGAACTTTATTTACAAATAAGATTAGCCTTAAATTATCGTTTGAGAAAACAGAAATTATGCCCCAAAAACCAACACAACTAAAGGCAGTTACCATAAATGGTAATAAAATCAAAATAGTAACTCAATTTAAATATCTTGGAGAAGTGCTAACAAACAACCTAAATGCAAAATTAAAAAATCTCGATCCAAACGAGAACAAATAAATTTTTCTACAAAAAGAAATGTTTGTCCATTATTGCAAAATTAAAATACTACGACACAGTTAAAAAAATCCTCTCGGCACGCCGGAAGGCGGAGGTAGATTTCACCGGGCAAACTAGGGGATTGGCTATAATAGGCAAAATATGCAGGTTTTCGTAGGAGGATCAGACCTCATTGATTGCAAGAAAGTATTTTACATTTGGAGGTTAAAAATCAACTTTTTTCGTTTTTGTATGCATATTTTTATCATTTATTGTCTATGGGGATGGTAACCTTCTTGTCATTCGGGGTTCATTTTTATACTTCTGATCACACGGTCCTTATGCAAGGTTTGGAACTGATGTGTAACTATCTGACAGTCTGTTACTTCTTCTCGCAAAATTTTATCTCCCGCAGAGATTTTTGTTGGTTCCTCAGTTTAGGGGCTGCGACAACGTTGTCTTGTAACCCCGGGTGTGTAGAATCTGATAAACGGTGTTAATTTTGATGACTGTTTTAGTGTGTAATTCAGGTAAGGTCTGCAGACGGTCAATTTTAAGTAGTAGTTCCTAATTTTGTACCATATCCTAACGCGAACGACACCTAGCTGTGAACTTGGCTACTAGATGCCACCGCAACCAGCAACTTGCAACGAACGTTGGAACTTCTCCTCCAAAGGAAAGAATGCTGAGGGTTTTTTAGCGCTCTTAGAAAATCCGACGACTTTGGCCGGCTTTGAACCAGCGACCTTGGGCATATAAGTTCAGCATGCTACCAGTTAGCCACTTCCCACAGTCAGATGGAAAAATGAATGTGATCTCGTGCAATGGCGTTGTCTTGGCAACCTCTGATAGCTCATCCCTCATCGATTTAGAAGCGTTGTCACGGTAACCTCTGATGGCACTTGGCATGTTCTTTAATTCCGAAATCATTTTTCTCATCCCTTGGCGTAATGGTAGGTCAGATCAAAAATTCTTTCAGACAAAGTTTTAGGTAATTATTAGGGGAATATTTTCCATTATGTATGGGTTTGATATTGTGCCTATTAAGAGAGATATGATTAATGTTTCCCGAAAAAAAAAACCACTTTTTTCCACCCCTTTGGTCAATGGTTGGTGCTATCAAAAAACCTATTTGACATAAATTTTTGGCACTTATCCGACAAATATTATGAACTTTGAATTGATTCTATATTTCACGTATTAAGAGAGTTATAGCGACATTTCACTTTTTCGAAAAAAAAAAAGCCCCCCCCCCATTTTCACCCCCTTTAACCGATTTTGCCCATTAACGAACTCGACCGATTTTTTTAAGGGGTTACATATTATGTAAAACATTAAAGTGTTTGGTGCAAAATTACGGCAGTTATCGTGTCCACAACAAACTGATATATATGCATATATATACACACACATATATATAAACTTTTGAACTGACGGTGGTTTGGGGGATGTGAAACACGAAGATATGTCGAAATTTTCCGGAAGTCGAAACATGGCACCCATTGCAATAGTTAGCTTTCTGATGAAATCTACCTAAAATAGGCTACATAATTTAAAATACTACCATCAACGACACCTAGCTGTGAACTTGGCTACTAGATGCCACCGGAACCATCAACTCGCAACGAACGTTGGAACTTCCCCTCCGAAGGAAAGCATACTCAGGGTCTTTTGGCGCTCTTAGTAAATCCGACGACTTCAGCCGGGTTTGAACCCGCGACCTTGGACATAGAAGTTCAGCATGCTACCAGTTCCGATACCGAAGTCGCTTCCCACAGACATATGAAAACAGAATGTGTTCTCGTGCAGTGGCGTTGTCATAGCAACTGCTGATGGCTCAACCCGTATCAATTAAAAGTAAAGTTGTCATGGCAACCACTCTTGGCACTTGGAATTTTCTTATAATTTAAATCATTTTGCTCACTCCGTGGCGTAATGGTGGGTCATATCGAAAATTCTTTCAGACAAAAGTTTTAGGTAATTATTGGAGGAATATTGTCCATTTTGTACGGTTTTGATATTGTGCCTATTAAGAGAGATATGATTAATGTTTCCCGAAAAACCCACTTTTTTCCACCCCTTTGGTCAATGGTTGGTGCTATCAAAAAACTTATTTGACATAAATTTGTGGCACTTATACGACACATATTATGAACTTTGAATGGATTCGATATTTCACGTATTAAGAGAGTTATAGCGAAATTTCACTTTTTCGAAAAAAGCCCCCATTTTCACCCCCTTCGACCGATTTTGCCCATTAACGAACTCGACCGAGATTTTATAGGGATACATGTTATGTAAAAAATTCAAAGTGATTGGTGCACAATTACGGCAGTTATCGTGTCCACAAGAAACTGATATATATATATATATATACATAAATTATATATAAACTTTTGAACTGACGGTGGTTTTGGGGTCTGGGGGATGTGAAACGCGAAGATATGTCGAAATTTTCCGGAAGTCGAAACATGGTACCCATTGCAATAGTTAGCTTTCTAATGAAATCTACCTAAATCCGGAAGCTACATATGCAGCAGAAACACTTTTTCACTTAAAAAACATTCAAAGACTCACAGACTTCAGAAAATTGAAAGGAGGATTGGAAGAACCTGCATTAACAGAAAGCTGGCCAGTGGTGGATACTTCTTAACAATGTCGTGTACAAAGAGCTAGAACTCATTACAGATAGCCTACTATGCGTAAGAGGAGACTGGGATTCTTTGGACATATTATGCAGATGCAAGATTCGGGACTTCTAAAACAACTAGTGCAACATAACATTATCTCAAACAAGATGTTCAGCAAAAAGAATATAGTCTACTTTTCCTCTTTGTCCTCACCCCTAAAACAATCACCTCCACCACCATGTATTTTTTTGTTTTCTTTTATATTGTTACGTGCCACCCCCCTAGTGGCACTTTTGTTAACTGGATTACGGTGGGTAGGAAGCACAATACCAATTACTGCTTAAAGAAATAATTAACTTTATTGCGGCCAGAAAATTACACTACTCATCAGCAAATACAAGCAATATGAACCTTACTCCAGTTTCCTCAAGTCTCTTGCTTGTGGAGAGCTCTTGCCCTTTCACTTGTCAACAAACCACAGAAGTTAATCCGTCCTAATGAGTACGGTGGCCTTGACAGAAACTACCTGCTCCTCTCCGTTATGTACGCCGACTACAGTTACTTACGAGCACTTGCTGCACGCTGTTCACAAGCTGGGAGAAACAATGTCACTGGATTTCGTAACTCGCACGGCACTTCGTCACCACACTTCTGTCGCTCAGGATAATCGCTCTAGCTCAGAAACACACACCCACAGAAAAGTCGGTCCCCTCACTGTTGAAGCCGCTTATATAGCAGGCTGGTGACTCACTAAATTCTAGAATCGTCCAGGACACACGGCTTCTCGACATTTCCTTCACTGGTGGTGGCACGAAGATTCTGGACCATCCCTTTCACTTCGCAGTCCGTTGCGTAACGCGCATGCAATACACTGAGGGAGAGCAGCCCAGCCCTGGGGCAGTTTTGACTCATGTGGCGAGAGATGAAACGAACTCACAGCCGTAACACCATTGATAATTAGCCAGAAGTGTGTGTCTAAATCAATATTATATACTTTATGATGATTGAATAACAAAACTACTAACTTATTGTAATACATTCATGTCCATTAATTTCTATATTAAGCCTCCAAACTTAAGAATCCTTCGTTTCAGGTATCTTCCCCTAAAAAAACATCCACGGCGATCACAGTAGGTTGGTGCTGCACCCTAGCAGTGAATTATTGTATGCCTCTGAGTGTTGAATGGCAGGCAGTTGAAAGCAACTAGGAGGGATGCGATCCAACTGGCAGTGCTTTAAGGTAATTGGAGCGCAGTCATGGCTAGAAGTTGAACTATTACAAAATTGCAATACTTCAGGAGGCCAGGGATTTACAAAGCGGAATGTTTGGAACAATTACCCACGTAACCTGCAAGAGGACAGCACCCTACAGAGGCATTGAGAAGGCTGTGGTTGATGACGTGTACCTTGTTCTTCTATTCTCCTTTTTATAATGTCTTCTGTTTGTGTGCGATGCTGGGGCTGTGATTATTAATAGACGAGCAAAATGGCATTTTATTTAGTGTCTGTGGAAAGAGTTCATCCACATCATTTGTAAAAGAATTCAAGTTAAAAAGTTAACTCTAGTAGGTTTTGAACCCCACCCTCCCCTCGTGAGAGACTAATGCACTGGCACAGAGGCAAACATGTCCATAACATCTCGGTGTCATTAACCGACTTAGATACAAAGTGTTAGCAAATAATGTCTTGAAATAAACGATTTCTTCACTGCAGTACATCTTCATTATAAATCATTTCATACAAAGTTTATATTATTTCTGTCAGTAGGCTATATCGCATGCAACATACTCAAACTACTGAAATATAGGACAGGCACAGTAGGTCAGCTGCCATCTTGTCATGTGACAGAGACGGCTCAGCTCTTTTAAGTCACTGATAAAGGGTAATATCTATACTAATATATAAAAATGAGATGATGTGTGTCTGTGTATTACTCAATCACGCAAGAGCCACTGGTCTGATTTACATGGAAGTACCTGGTTAATATATAGGATACTTTTGATTTCGATACTTTGCACTATTTGAAGATGGCGACCATTTTACTGACGTCACTACACCCGTTGGTTTCCAAATTTCATATTTCCATTTCAATTAAAAAGAGAACTCTAAGAAATATCAAACTTTTGATGGCATATACGAGGTTTAAAATATAATTTTCCATCCGAAAAGTCCTTATCACTTTTCGTGTATCTCTTAACGGTTAGCAAATAAAACCAAAATTTGTGCTATAAAACACGGTCAATGCCGAGCGGTGTAGTTGGACATAATGTTCCAACCTTACTCTCTCTCTGCAGAGCACCTCGCCCATCCCCGGTTTTAACTGTCTCCTTCACATTTTAATTTATTTATGACGCGTAGCGAATCACGGGTACTTCAGCTAGTTATAATATAAATTATAATAAATAACGGGTCTCGTCCATTAGGATAGCTTAAACCACCCTCGGCTTGATAATCGGAATTGGTGGGTCCTAAGCTATTGATTATAATGCTTGGATAATTCACACGGCCGCCATACTCAATGGAGAATAATGCTCTAATCTTTCAATGATACGGCTGATTATTGAAACAGCTTGTGCTATGCATGGGTTTCTATTGTATCAGTTAAACACGGGATGAACGGATTAAAATACACGAACACATGTTGACTTAGATTGTATTGAACAAGACACAGGATACAGACAAAAGGAAAACATAAATTCAAAGAATAAACAGGGTTGTCGAGAAGTCCCTTTGCATGTTATAGCATAGGGCAATAAATTTTGACAGTATTATAAATATTTATTATTAACATTATTTACATATTGTTGAGATAACAATTTCCCGCCGTTAGCCGAGTCTCACACTTGACACGTTCACTTCGGTTAGCGTGGGAAAGTTGTGTCACGTGGTTCGATGCGTAGCTCACTGCGCAGTTAGCTGCCTTCAGTCGAAAGAGTTCAACCATGACGGATACAAGTGTTATCACTGTTGAGGAGCGTTCGGTGGCTACTGTTTGGGTTCACGAACGTCAGAATACGAAGAAGACAATGTCAGACATTTTGAAGGACTTCGCTGTGAGGTTTGGAAAACCACCGCCATCACGACCATCGTTATTCGCGGATGAGAAGAATACCTTTGTGGCGGGAAGTGTTCTCGATGCACCAGGTAGCGGAAGGCCTTCGACTTGTATCGAAACTTGTGTCGCTATGGCGGAATTGATTGTACGATCGCCGGAGAAGTTAACCCGTAAGCAGTCTGCGGAATTAGGCGTCCGGCGATCGACGATGAAAGACCACATGCCCAAAGACTTGAAGCTTTCATGTTTTCGGCCATCCTCAGTGAACGAGGCGAGTGATCGTGACTTGGAACAACGTGTGCATGCAAGTGAATTGCTGCTCGCACGCTTCCCGCATGCAGATGATAAAAAAAAACGTTATATTCTCTGATGAGTAGGCCTATGTGATTTATCGTAGCTCACGAAATCGTAACGTCTTTATTTGGGCAAAAAGCAATCCTCACTTTTATGAGGGAATTGAGTGCATTCCGCCGCATGTTTTGCTTTGGGCAGGGTTATCAGCAGACCATCTGCTAGGACCTTTTTTCTTCGATGGTCCCGTGAACCAGCACCGCTACCTGAAAATGATTAACACGTGGTTGCTTCCACAATTAAGGGCTAAAGGTATTGTGACACTTCAACAAGATGGTGCTCCACCACATTTTGCTGTGAGTGTCCGCAACCGGCTAAATGAACTTTTTCCAAACCGCTGGATTGGGCTTGGATCACGAGACCTTCCAGCACCACTACCATGGCCTCCACGAAGCCCAGATCTCAGCACACCGGACAATGCACTATGGGGAATAATAAAAGAAAACTTTCGTAAACGACGATACGTGAACAACGATCAACTGAAAGATGGAGTTCGCATGGCATTTGAAACTATAACCCACCGCATTACGGTAGGTACACATTGCGAAATTCTTGATGGTTTAATTGTCTCTCTTGAGGTTTTCAGAGTTCAGTTCATGATGTTGTCTCCGAAATAGGTCAAAGGTTTCCTTTCCCAACTGGAAATAAATGACACTAGGCATAAGAAAAATATGAAATAATACAAAGAAATTTGGAAAAGTATCCTTAAGTATTTGTAAAACTTATGTAATTTGTGCAAGGGTCAAACAGAGACTGTCTCCATAATTTTTTTAAAACTTTTTAAGAAAACTTTTAAAGTGTTTTAAAGTGTTTCAGTGTATAAGTGATTTAAGTGTTTTTTATGTCAACATTTTACTACTGTAATTACAAAGTGATTTTTAAGTGCTGCCAATACACTGTAAGGCTGATGATGATGCCAATGCATATAGGCATCGAAACATGTACCTATGTAGATTGTGACATGTGGTTACATCACAAAAATTTTGAATATAATGTATTGACGAGGCGGAACTAGGAAATCTTTTGATTATTATAAATGTTATTCCATGATGTATTGATTTGAATGGCTGCCTGTGATTGGCTAGTTAAAGCAATTTCACTTCTGACCGATAGATAGCTGTAGCGTAGCATTGAAACTTCTAAGTCAGAAGTAAGGATGGCTCTACTATACCACCTGGCCAAGGAGATGGAAAAGATCAATCTTTTTCCCACTGCCTAAGAAAGGATACGTCAGTGACTACTCAGATTATCGTACTATAGCTTTGATTCCTCATGCTAGCAAAGTTCTTCTAAAAATCATACAGAAACGTCTTGCACCCATCCTTGAAGCTCAGTTATCTGACGTTCAAGCTGGCTTCCGTCGAGGTTGTGGCACCCGCTATCATATTGCTAATCTGCGGTGGATCATGGAGAAAGCAAGTGAATACCAGAAAACAGTCTACATGTGTTTTAATGACTACAGAAAGGCCTTTGACTGTGTTGAGCATGACAAATTATGGGAAGTCCTGTTGGAGTTGGGGGTCCCCATACATAGGATTCAGTTGATACGTTCGCTTTATACAGAACAAGAGGCAGCAGTTTGCACACCATAGAGCGACACTGAATGGATTAAAATTGAAAAGGGTGTCCGTCAAGGCTGCATTCTTTCACCATTCCTTTTCAGTCTGTATGCAGAAATCATTATGCGGAAGTTAAACTTACAGGAACTCGACATTGGTGTGAAGATTGGAGGACAAAATATGAATAATTTTGCCTCGAAGATGAAAGTGAAAAAATGGGCCTCTATCTTAATATTAAAAAGACTAAAGTCGTGACTACGGATGAGTGTGATACAGCTAGACTAACATTAAATGGGGTAGAGATAGAGAGAGTTGAGGATTTCATCTTCTTGGGAGCCAAAATTAGTTACAGTGGGGATTGCGGTCCTGAAATTAGGAGAAGAATTTCGCTTGGATGAAGCGCTACGATGCCTATGTCCCCAATCTGGAAGAGCAGAGATATCAGTTTGGCTACCAAATGTGTATTAGTCAATGTGATTATATTCCCACTGTTCATGTATGGATGTGAGAGCTGGACACTAAAACAGGCAGACAAGAGGAAGATCGATGCTTTTGAGCTCTGGTATTGGCGTAGACTCTTAAGAATACCGTGGACTGCAAAAGTCACTAATAAGCAGTTATTTTATTTAGCGTATGGCCCATACAATCAAGTGATATGCAGAAATAAATTATATACATATTTACATTACAGGAAAACAACGAACAATACAAGACACCTTACAATTGAATGTCAAGATCATTGATCCACTTTATTGCTGCTGGAGTTGCCATCAAGAAATTCTCTTGACTGCCTGTGTACGCCCGTGTTTCACATTCGCTCACAATATGGGGGATGGTCTGTTGCTCAGCTCCGCGGTCACATACAGCTGTCGGCAACTTGTTCCATTTAAACAGCATGTCTCTGCACCTACCATGGCCTGTTCTTATTAATTCAGGTCAGTCCATGTTTTACGTGGTAGCAGAAATCCACTTGGAAGTTTGGCACGCGAGAACATACTGTGTAGGTGCATCTCCGTTGTTGCAGTATTAGAGCACATCAAACCCCATATGTCATTGGTCGGCAAGATTATGAAGTTGCAGCTAGCATACTTTTGCCACGTTATGTGATCAGATGCATTAGAGAAAGCAATCGTGCTAGGAATGATCAGCAGTACCAGAAGACACGTTGGTTAGACACCATTAAAACAGGCTCTAACCTCACCCTGGAACAACTAGAGAATGCAGAGTGGCACAGGACAATTTGGAGTGATGATTCATAGAATCGCCGATGGCCGGATTCGACTGAACAGATAACATCACATGACCTTAATTCAATAGAGATTGTAGACTGTCACATCAAAATATTGTTTGCTCATATAAGAAATATAAATGAAAATTAGTTTGATTTGAATAGGTTCTAGAATAATATAGTAGAATGTTAATACAGATAATAATATTAATTACAACAAGGTAAAGAAACTAAAACTTAGCCATAGAATAATGAAAATGAAAATCCACAGCCTGCTTCCAGTCGACCGACCGGGTCAGGGAATGGAATGAAGCCCCCATCTAGCAGCGAGGATATGAACTGCCGAAGCCTGTCGCACTCCCCTGGGGTAATGATTCAATGAATGACAAATGAAATGATAACGGAGAGTGTTGCTGGAATGAAGTTGTGACTGGGAAAACCGGAGTACCCGGAGAAAAACTTGTCTGCCTCCGCTTTGTCCAGCACAGAACTCACATGGAGTGACCGGGATTTGAACCACGGACCCAGCGGTGAGAGGCCGGTGTGCTGCCGCCTAAGCCACGGAGGCTCTCATAGAATAATACTAGTAGCTAATATACGTTAATTCATATAAATATAAATAATTGTGTATTTTGAACTTATAGCATGTAGTATTACTTTCATTGTAATGGAACATGCTGTTAATATATTGAAGAAAGAAAAATAAATCCCTAACTGTAACAACAATAAATCACTTGGACCAGTTTTGTTTACAGGTTATTCACCACTGTTCTGTCAAATAAATATGTGTTCACTCTCTGCCCATTCTATGTATCTAGGATAATACACAAATTGCTGGGCCTTGAAAAAGTAATGGCTTTATAGTTACAGTATCTTAATTTAATTAGTAACGCCATAATCCCCTCAGGTGGATGGGTGGAGTAACCTAACATGATTTAAAAAAATAGCAATAGACATGCAAATACAGGGAGTGAGAACGAGAGGCAGGCCTAAACGGCGATGGATGGATTGTGTGCAGGAGGACCTCGGGGAAAAACAGTTCTTGGAAGAAGATGTGCATGACCGGGCATGGGAATGATGCATAGAGAAAGAAGAAGATAATCCCCTCATTACCACAAAAAGTAACGGTTACTATTCACGGCGTTACAAGTAACACAGCCCTCTCAAGCCCTAAGAGTGATGTACGGGCGCTTCTGAATGAAACGATTTTTGGGAAGTGGATAGGCAGACGAAGTGTCAAGTACCCACCCAGATCACCTGATTTAACACCATTAGATTTTAATCTGTGGGGAACTCAAAATAGCAGCATGTACTCCACTAAGTCATGGACAATGTATGCCATGAGAGACAGATTGTGGCTGCCTGTGAATCCACTTTCATGAAAATCACATCAGCTCTATTGCAGACAATACCTTACTGATGTTGGTTGTTAATTTGAATGTTTGTAACTGTAATATCTCCTTTGTATTAACCATTTGAGTTAGGATTACCGATGGCCAAGTTAGGAACTAAGCACTGTTTTAAGGCTGAGCTGAACTTGCGTTGGTGCAGCTTTTGCCCCTTTACCTCACTAGCCAACAAACGCTAATGCGGCTAAGGTCAGCGACACTCATATCTCAAACACCTCAAACTTTCAAAGTGTATACACATTAATTTTGGAAACCATGGATGTTGGCAAATTTTAATCTCATCTTCTTTACTGCAGGTGTACCATCAGTATCTATCTTTTAAGGATGTTAAATTTCACAAATATTTACATTTTTGTAACTTGGGTAAAATTTAATAATTTGTTAACATTGGAAAGTCTGGTATTTCCTTGATGTCTTTTAAATATTTACTGATTGCAGTGCGTTTACATTTTTTTGCTATATCTATTGGTTTTAGTTTCTGTTTGTTTTCCATTGAGAAGCACTCTTTGTTGCAATTGTTTGCAAGATACTTGATGATAGATTTTCTTCCCTTCGCACAAGCTATGTGCAGTGGAGTGTTCCCATCCTCGTCTGGTATTGCAGTGTTGTCAGTCACTACACATACCCACTTCATGGTATTTGGAAGAGCCATCTTCCTTTTCTTGCCGGCAGCCTTGTGCAGCAGTGTTTGACCTTTATTGTCCTTGTACATAACATTTTTGTCACTTTCCCCACACAAAAGTGGAACAAGGCTATCCCTCTCCAATACCTTAGCCCACTGAACTAGATCATCATAACTCGCTCCCTTGCGAACCACATCAGCCCCCTCTTCTAACAAAAGTTTTACAATATCATCGCTTGAACTTGATAGAGCTAACAGAATAACAGGGCATTCTTGTTTAATAGATTTCATGCTTGTTTCCTTATTCTCTGCATTCTTCTTTTCCTGTACATTTTTCAACTTTTCCATTAACAATTTTACTTTGTCTTTTTGATCATTTTTGACAGCTATCTTAAGAAGTGTCTCATCAATTTCTGACTTCGCTTCTATTAGTGCTTTCACAATATCCAAACATGCATGACTAACTGCATAGTGAATTGGTAACTTATGCTTTGAATCTTCGATATTAACTTCTGCATTTTTCTGTAGCAGATATTTCACACTTTTAGTATCATTCTTGATAATATTCATGTATAATGCTGTGTGTCCATTCTCATCTTTGGTGTTTATATTAGCTCCATACTTTTCTAGAAGGAACATGATGGTAGGATCATTTTTTGCAGCTGCGATAAGGAAAGGGGTGTTCTTGTTGCCATCCACTGCGTTAACTTCTGCCCCTTTTTTTAGCAGGAGCTCAACATTCAAGATACGCTCCAAGGAAGTGGCGCAGTGTAAAGGCGTTTCTTTCCTGTGGTTTCTGATATTAATGTCTGGCTTATAATTAAGCAATTCATTAACTATTTCTACATTGTCCAGCTGAACAGCGTAGTGCAAAGGTGTCATGCCTTTCTTATCCCGTTCATTGACATTAGCACCTTTGTGGAGGAGAAACTTTACAGTCTCCTTTGATTTCTTTTCAACTGCTGTATGTAATGGGGTTTTTTCCTCCCTATCTCGTTTTTTTACGTTAGCTTTACACTGTATCAACAAATCCATCAGCTTTACTTTTTCTTGACTTGCATCTGAAAGATGCGTTACAACTAAATGAAGAGGAGTAATGTTCCTACTGTTGGACGCATATGCTTCAGCACCTTTCTTCAGTAGCATTTCAACACAATCAATTGATTTACAAAGAACTGCTAAGTGAAGAATTGTATTTTGTCTTTCTATTTGGTATTCCTCATTGTAAATGTTGAAAATTGGCCAGTTGATTTCAAATTGCATATTCCTATATTCAATATTTTGAATGTAGTTGTTTTTATAGGATGCTTCTAATACATCTTGAACTAATTTCTCCCTCGAGATGTCGTTTTTCACACATGCTCCTCTGAGCAGTAACATCCCGCATGCATCCCAATTTCGGTTTCTGGCTGCATAATAAACTGGTGTCTCTTTGTTTTTATCTTCAGCCTCGATGCGTGCACCACGTTTTAAGAGGTCTTCCACCTCGTAAAAACTGTTCCATTCCAGTTCTGATGCTAGATGTAATGGTGTGCAGCCATTTTCATCGACAATGTTCACATTAGTGCCCTGGAACATAAAATATAATGGAAATAAGCAGTTAGTCATCCAGATTGACAGGGACAGAAGTTTCCTTTCTGGCCTTATTATTATATGACAACTTTTAGTTTAAAGCAAATACGACAGCCTATCAGTCCTGCTGATACCTTGCAGCATGGATTCAATGCTCAGTTTACAGTATAATAATAAAAATATCGTATGGCCACGAGTGCCAGGTGCAAGCTTTGTTATTTGACACCCAGAGGGTAGCTTGCATGTAGAATTTCATTGTTCCTTGAAGCACTATGAAAGTCAAGGAGGTTAGATATCTATGCTCCTTGAACACTATAGCGCTTTCTAGTAGAGAAATGAGAAACTTTGTGTTGGCGGAAACTCCCGAGATTAATTTTGCCATTATGAACACGGCCTACTGAATTCAAATGCATTCTTTGACATGCCAACATATTATGACATGCGTGTCGTAATTTTTGCCGCCTTTCAAAAATCACTTACCATGGCCAGGAGCGAACCTGCAAACTTGGGGTTAGTAGACCGACATGTTAACCACTCACCCATCGTGGCAAGCAGTTTACAGTATTTTCACATCATGCCATACTTGAAATTTAGCACTGTAGGATATTAGAGAAAAATTTAAAGTAGGAGTAAAGATTCTAGGAGAAATAATTTCAACTCTGAGATTTGCTGATGACATTGTTATTTAGCCGATTCGCCAGAGGATTTACCGACAGCGGTGGCTACTCTCGCTAAAGCACAGCATTAGGTCATGGAGCCCAAGCTCTCTGCCGACTCGGTAGACGCATGGACCGTCCGGCGTCCTTGAAATGGTTTTCCGTGGTTTCCCATTTTCAACATCAGGCAAATGCTGGGATGCTACCATCTGACAGACCACGGCCACATCCTTGCCCAGTTTCATTCATCTTCATACCGGGTGAGTTAACCGTGGTCGTTACGGCGTGGCTGCAGGTAGTCGCTCACATCCGGGAGGCGAGGAGGGTCGAATCCCACCACCAGCAACCTTCAAGATGGTCTTCTGTGGTTTCCCATCTTCCTTCCAGGCAAATGCTGGGGTTGGTCCCTAACTATAGGCCATAGCCGCTACCTTCCAATTCCTCGTCCTCACATTCACACTTTCCTCCCCCACGGTACTTGTAGCTCACCCCATGGGTGTCCGCATAAAAAAATCTTCATCCAATCCATCTCTCATCCCGGCGCGCCCACGGGCGTCGACTAGAAAGACCTGCACTTGGCCTCTCAGGAGGTTCACACGACAAGAAAAAGACAAATAAAACAGAAGATTTGAAAGAGTTTTTAAATGGTATGGACTCTGTCTTGAGGAAAGAATTCATGGTGAAACTCAATAAATGTTAAACAAAAATAATGAAATGCGGTCAAGTGAAACCAGAAATCTCTACGGACGTCAAATTGGCAGGTGAAAATCTAAAGAAAGTAGGAGTATTCTGTTACTTAGGAAGCAAAATAAACAGTGATGGACGAAGCAAAGATGATATAAAATGTACCGTAGGTCGGCTCAGGCAAGGAAAGCATTTCTACAGAAGGGGAATCTGTTGACATTGAATAGGCCTATCGATTTAGGTATTAGGAAGTCATTTTTGAAAGCCTTTGTTAGGAGCATGGCAGTCTATGGAAGTGTTGGCACAGCAGAAAAGAGGAGAATAGAAGCATTTGAAATGTGGTGTTGCAGGAGAATGAAGATCAGACGGGTAGATACTTCGAGCATACAATAGGATAGAGAGGCCTTGACCAGCGGAACATGGGGCCAGAATAAGATCAGCTGATGTTGGTATAAAATGGCACCTATGCCCAAGTTGTCAGCGTGAGCGTAAAGATTATACTTAATAAATATCGATATACGAGCCCATTTTTGCAGTATAATTATTACAAATATGTAAAACACGCATTTTTCTTTATGTAAGAGGCTGAATGTGAAGTTATATAGCGAAAATGGTTATATCTTGCGCTGCTTACAATTGCAGTCAGAGGTTTGAAAAAGGAAACAGGCTACCTTTTCACGGGTAAGAATTAAAATATATGACCGAAAATACACAGGCTTGATTACATACATTTCCCAAATACAGCTGGCACCCAGTGGCGTAGCCGTGCTCGTTAAATCAAGCAGCAAGCTCGGATATCGCAGGTCGAATCCCGGCGCTGACTGCGGCTACCCCGAGTGTTGTTTATCCCCCAGGATTTTCCACACTCCCTCCAGGCAAATGCCGGGATAGCACCTTAGTTCAAGTCCCGTGGCACCTACCTCATCCCTGTCCCTAATAAAGTTACACACTAGTACAATCATCACATCAATACAGGTTATCAGACAAGTTTAAGCCACACCCAACTACACGGTGCTCATGACCAAGATGTCACAAGCCCCTTAAATGAATTAACAACCACCAATGCAGCTATACACACTACTGCAGTCATCACAGAAATTTAAGTTATCAGACAAGTTCAACACATAGGCCTACTCAAGTACACAGGGCTGATGCCCCGGAAGTCCCTAGCCACCAAAAATGAATTTACTAAATATGGAGGGGAAGGGGATAACATTGGGATATTTGTAAGATTTATTGCTGTAGGTGATAAATTTTTGGAGTGGGGATATCATTGCTGGATGTCACTTTGTAAGCATAATTAAATGTATTCGCTTATTTCAGCTTCCCTTCAGACCCTGAATTGTTTAAGCTATGGACCATAAATATGAATTTTAATTGATGATAGTTATAATCAGGTTAATGGATACGATCGGATGATTATCGGCAAACTTTCTTGATTTATAAAGGGAAACCAGCATAATAGGGCCTACATGTTACTAAAAACGTAAGCTAGTACTAGTATGCTTTGTAGAGTTTATTATTTTAGATAAGTAAAAATATTACAAAATAACCAAGTCAGACAATTATTACGGATAAAAATTATACGTAAACGTATTTTATTCACCATTTTATAATTTCCTAACCATGTAGGCCCTACACACGTCACCTATGCA
Organism: Meconema thalassinum; assembly: GCA_946902985.2. NCBI lineage: Eukaryota > Metazoa > Arthropoda > Insecta > Orthoptera > Tettigoniidae > Meconema > Meconema thalassinum. Next base: position 284,306,888 of record OX336393.1, on the reverse strand, counting down.
TTCCAACACTGATATCAACACACCAAAATATCGCATATAGCGATTATACTTCACACTTTTCATACAAAAAAAGAACATAAATATTCAGAAGGAATTGTAGTTATCGCCACCTTCAACATAAATAGTCTGTTAATCACAAGGAATACGCTTGAATCGGGATTTTAAGTCACTTCATAATGCTATTCTTATGGGAGACATCTTTGTTTTGCCCAACATCAGCTGATCTTATTTTGGTCCCACGGTCGGCCGGTAGAAGCATAGCTGGCGCCCTCTCTATCCTATTGTATGCTCGAAGCAAGTTAGGTTTGTTCCAACACAGGGAAGAATCGTTCGAGAACTGTCGACGCGTGCGCAGTAGCGCAGGAACCGTTCCAACAAACTTTACGATCGAGTTCTGAACTGCTAGTTCTCTATTTGCTCTGTTCCAACATGATCTGGAACTAGTTCGGAACGAGTGAAATCAGTTCTCAGTCAAGAGCAAGAACTAGGAGTTCTGATCATGCGCACAAGCCTTCTTCACGGCTGCTTCCGTTGTTGAATGCTAAAGGAAATACATAACCCTAGCGCGCTCTTTTCAAAATACACTTAGGTAGTTCATGTTGTGTTATTAAAATGAGTGATTTAGAAGATGACAGCGACCTCTATTATGATTCAAGTGCTGATGAAGACGATGATAACGTAGAATGGAATGTATTGAGAAGGAAGAACGAAAATTATTTAGCTAATAAGCAATGTATTGACATAGTGCGCGACAAACCATTGGAAGCCTGATGGCCAAGGAGCCCTCCGCTCCGCTCTCCTCCCCGCGCCTGGCGGTGTTGCCATGCTATTGCTCGGTACCTTCAGTAGAGTGCTGGATGCGAGAACGTACATGACAACACCGCACCGACTACGCGTGACTTCAGGCTTCCAATGGTTCGTCCCGCACTATAGTAATAATAATATCATTATAGCCGTTCAATTATCCTTCTATATTATTATTATTATCTCGTCTGTTTTTACTAAAGATGTAAAAAGTATATATTATTATGAATATACAACTTTATTTTAGAACAAACAGTTCCTCAGTATGAAGATGATTCGTTCCTGCAACACTTTCGGATTTCACGAGGAACTGTTCATAATATTGCTCAGCAATATGAAGGAAGTCAGCAGTATAAGAGGCACTCCGGGCAATACGGAAAAATCTCAGCCCTTAATCAGGTTGGCAATACTCTATAATAGGCTACACTTGGAGGAAAGAATCGGAGGGAGTTGCCTTCGCTGCGCTAGCTGCTGCAAGCTGTTGAAGCCAAACAGTAAACCCCCTTTGAGTTGCAAACAAATGGTTTGTTCCTATGTTAATGGGAGGAGGTACACATTTCAGAATCAAATAAATTAATAAATTATTTGAATGACTAATATTATATCTTTCATTTGGCGAAAACAAAATTAAAATATCTTCAATATCGGTGCTTCCAAAGATATGCCCCGAAATGTTAGTTGCTGTCGCGTAAGTTGTCTCTTTAAATTCTACCCTTAGGTAAGTTTGAAGCCTGTTTCCCGAAACCTTTATTTTCACACAGCGTTTACATGAAAACTCAAATACAATTCAAGATAGCTCAATGAAATTTTGCATGATTGTGTATTGTACTAATATGATCAACATATACCAAAATAGTTTGCGTATCAAGCATATTTTCCATTTAAGAGAATATTTCTTACCCAATAGAAGTAAAAAAAATATATACATTTAGAAAAATAATATGAAAAAAGAAATATTTCCTGAATATGTGTATCAATTATGTTGGTGTATCTTGTAGCAGTGAATATTACCAACAGCTCAAAAGAACATTCATGTCAATATTTTTAATTATGGGGTACTTATCATGTAAACGTTGTCCTACTATACAAAATACAGCTGAAAGATTGGTGGATCATAATGCACGACTGCAACCATATTATTAAAAATAATGTGTTTTGTGCATAATAATGTTTAATAATCCTGAATAGTTTTATTTCTTTCCAACATATAATTTATGAGACATAAATTTATTTAACTCGGTAGAAATTGTCATGTGAAAGATTTACCTTCCTCCTTAAAGCCGTAAACCTCTCCAAGTATCGTATTCTTGGATCTTATTGGTGTAAAACAGCAATGACAAATCAAGATGTTTTTCTTGGAATGGCAGAATACAATCCGAGCAACCCATTCATTGGCTCAAAAAGCTGTGTTACAAATTAAATGCCAATTTAAATAGCAATATAAGAGCACCTATCCAAGTCTAGTTTCGTAAGAAAGACGTAATAATAAGCTATAAAATTGAATACAGATGTCGAATAGTGCGAGTTTTATCAAAGGAGGAGCATCTTCAGAACTGATTTATGATTACATTAAATTGTGATTTTCAAGTTATTATTGATGTTCAGGCATTCTTCGGGTCTTAGACCACATTCGGAGCATAACCGACTTCATAATAGATTTTCACTCATTGTTCGTACCATTTTAACATTCAAGAATACGGTACGTTATAACTAATAATAAGAACACTAAAAAGCGTGCATATTTGCACAAAAATACGGTATTGCCTACACATTACGTTACAGTATGGTATTTTGTTTGTGGGCTAGAACTTGGTGATTGGAGGTGCACTGCTTAATTACGTACTGTGCCGGTACCATAATTATTATTGACCGATTGGTGTTTCATGATGCAGGATTTGTAGAGATCTTTATTGTTATCTTTCTTTAATTATTTAGGCAAGAGATCTCGCGGTCAGTGCCCCATGCATCTACAGGTCTCCCTGCAAATTTTGCGATTCCACTCATTTATGTTGTATGTACGGTAATCATGCAGAGATTATAACAGAAGAGTTTCTTTTATTAATTAATAATACTACCTCAGAAAGAGTTAAGATGAGAAAATACCCGCAAGACATCCTTCGAGGATAACCACAATCAGTGCTATTTGAACCCGAGACCTCCGGAACACCCGTAGCTTTGCTGTCAAGGTTGTACTGTAGACCTCAACGAGGGCGCCAGGAAGAGTACTTTTAGAATGATTAAAATATTCGAGATGATAGGCGGGAAGAAAAAATTATGTTAGCCTTAAGTGCAGAGAGATGCAATTCTTAGAGTATTTTATTGGGATCTGAACTGATATATTTGAAGAATATCAGAATGCCTAGTAAATATTATTTAAAAAAACTAACAAGTATATTCAAATCCAGATTCTCCCTCACTTTGTAGATAACCGCCAGTACACTAATTTTTCTCAGCCTGATAGTTTGTTGTCGTTGTTGTTGCTTATATTAGGGGTTGCGACATCGTGGGCATATAGCCCCGTGTATTTGGTGTGTGTGTGTGTGAAATCTGTGTGATAACCTGTGTTATTGTGATGGTTGTATTAGTGTGTGTATTTGTAAATTGGGGATGGGATTGGGAAGGAGGTGGCCGTGGCCTTAAGTTAGGAACTATCCCAGCATTTGCTTGGAGTAGGAGTGCGAAACCACTTTGTTCTCTATGTACTTTTTATAATTTCGATCAAAAACTTTCCACTTATTATGACAACTGTTTGGGGTTATATTACTTTTCAATTACCTCCCCAATTCTTCAGCAATAACATACCACATCTGCTTTTTGTTTCTAATCTGCAGGGACTCGACCCGCTTGCTGTATTTTTCATACAAGTCTATGAGCATCTTTGTGCTGTTTGTTGTCCATTTAAAATCGTGATTTTCAACTTCAGCAGATGTAATAGTACTAGTACTAGGAATTACTAAACATTCTGTTAATCCTGTTAGGAAGAAAATGAATTTTATTAGATTTTTTTTACGCGTCAGCAACTTGCCTTTACAACTGACAACCTATATCAAAATAAAGAATCCATAGGTTATTAGCTTACCTGTGTCAATTAAAACTAATTTATGTACTTGGGATATTAATATACTGTAAACATGTAAATCTGTCTGAACTAATTATAAAATACCGTACATTGAAAGTATGAGATTGATAATTATATCATTTTATTATCACCGCCCAGTTCGTCCATTTCAGAATACTTCGTCTCTTTATTCCTAGATGGCGTAGTTTACGCAGGAAAAAAATACTTCCAAAGTGTTCCAACAAACAAAATCCCGAACTGGTTCCGTACTCGTTCTCAATTGGCGCCTGCGCATTAAACAATGCTGGCATCAGTTCGGAATGCGTTCAGAACTTCGTGTTGGAACAAACCTCTATAGCTAGACCAACTACAATACTCAGACCTAGAGATGGGACTATCGACTACTTTTAACAATCGACTGACTAGTCATTCATTGGAAGAAACTATCGACTAGATAGTCGACTACTTTCAGTCGAATGGTTACCTGAATTCGCATAGCTCCTAAGCGTGTTGTTTCATGTATTCGACTGAAAGTAGTCGCTTCTAGGCAGCGTTCAAAGCACTGCAAGCCATTACCGGCTGAGTTGAGTCGTACCAACAGATGAAAATCAAACTTCTACTTAACCCACCTATTTTTTCAGACGTTAGTTTGGACTACTCGACGTTCGGCAACATGCAAATGGTCAAAGTTATTTATTTATTTTTACTGTGCTTCGAAATGGTGGTTTACGTCGTGTAGAGTGGAGTCATTATTTGCAATGTTGCACATTTCATTTAATGCAAAATGTGTGAGTAAATGTTCCCCGATACCGGTATTGATACAGGGCACATTACCTGTATGTACTGTGGATAAGTGAAGTAATAGACCAATACTTAATTAACCTAAGAGTAAATTAAATCACTATTACTGAGAGGGAGTTCTTAAGTACCGGGAACAATTCCATAGCCAACATTGAAATAATCACACTTCATAGCAAATACACACGAAAATAGAACACTTTAGAACAGCAACGAGGGCGAACTTTCAGTGGAGATGTTGGCAACAATGTAAACACTAAGTTCTTTTAATGCGCGCGCTATCCATGTGCTGAAACAATTGACGACCAGAACGTAAAACTATCCGAGCGCGTTCTACATGTTAAAAGTTAAAACACAATTGGGATATGTCGTTTGCAAACGACTTGTTTATGTTACGGTGAGTAGTCGTTGAATTCATTCGACTGTTTTTTAAAAGCAGTCAAACAAGTCGATGGATTTAACATTTTTCAGTCGACTGCTGCGGTGCTGCCCATCTCCAAACAATTGACGACCAGAATCAATTTGTGCGTACGGTCAAGCTATCCTCACAGTACCCGCTGCAATAGATGTAGAGATTCACATCACCACTCTATCTTATGATGGATGGCAGTACATAAAATCAGCCATAAGGCAACGGCAGTTTAACCACAGACAACGCTACAACTCTTCCATCCCTGCCCTCATGTCTTTGCCACTAACCCCTTCCCCCCTCCCAAACAGCACGCCACTGCTAGGCCTGCTACAACAACTCTCAGCCATAACCCTGTAAACTACAGCTAAACCAAACCCAGAAACCCCTAATACACTTCATTTGCAGAGCAATAAAATCCATAAAACAACTCCGCAACAAGCTTCACAAAAACCTAAATTATAAACGAAAAGACTACTCCACAAACACCAAAATCAGTAAACCTCCCTCATTTCAGCCACACTACACCTTAAACAGACATAGAAGGCATAGTCATGACCCCTTCATGGAGTAGGCTATTGTCTAAACACGATCATGTCTCCTTCAACTTTACTGAAGACTTCATTAAATTCTATTAAAAAAATCATAAACTCATTCCACAAATCATAAAATCAGTATACATCCCTAGAGATGGGCAGCAGTCGACTGAAAACAGTCGAATTAGTCGATAGTTAAAACAATCGACTTATTCGACTGCTTTTAAAAAACAGTCGAATGAATTCAACGACTACTCACCGTATCATAAACAAGTCGTTTGCAAACGACTGATCCCAAAGCTATCGTTGGAAATCATTCGAATGAAACAAGTCGATGGCAAACGACTACTTCCAAGCGAATGGAATCATTCGAATAAAAGTAGTCGTTCTAATCAAACGACTTCTTCAGGATAACTTCATGCTACAATTCATTGTGCTGTATGTTTATTGTAGAACTTTAATTAATAAGTTAAGTATACCTGTAGGTGCCTATAGTTTTATACAGTTCGTTGATTCTTTCAATGAAATAGCCTAAATCCAAGTTATTGGACAATTCAATATTGTCATTCAATATTTAGGTTATGTTTGAACTCCAGATACCGGTTTTGTGGCACATCATCCCAGGCAAGCCGGTAAATACCTTTGCCTCCCAGTCAGATGGATCATTTAGCCGTAATTTTGAATTAGAGTAAGGTTGTAGTATGCGTGGTCAGATTTAGACAATAGCCTACTCCATGAAGGGGTCATGGCTACGCCTTCTATGTTTGTTTAATGAATAGAGTAACTGAAATGAGGGATGTATACTGATTTTAAGATTTGTGGAATGAGTTTATGTTTTTTTAAATAGAATTTAATGAAGTCTTCAGTAAAGCTGAAGGAGACATGGTCTATTACTTCACTTATCCACAGTACATACAGGTAATGTGCCCTGTATCAATACCGGTATCGGGGAACATTTACTCACACATTTTGCATTAAATGAAATGTGCAACATTGCAAATAATGACTCCACTCTACACGACGTAAACCACCATTTCGAAGCACAGTAAAAATAAATAAATAACTTGGACCATTTGCATGTTGCCGAGCGTCGAGTAGTCCAAACTAACGTCTGAAAAATAGGTGGGTTAAGGAGAAGTTTGATTTTCATCTGTTGGTACGACTCAACTCAGCCGGTAATGGCTTGCAGTGCTTTGAACGCTGCCTAGAAGCGACTACTTTCAGTCGAATACATGAAACAACACGCTTAGGTGCTATGCGAATTCAGGCAAGACCAACTACAATCCTCAGACCTTAATGTAGAAAAAACATGGAGGCGACGGTTGCCCTACCAATAGCTAAGATCATGTCATCGGGCTTGTCACAGTTCGTGTAAATTATTATTTTTACTCACCTAATATCATAAAAGATATCACAAGACGAGACTAGGTTCCGAAGAAATATGCATAAATGATTTAGACTTACCTGAATTTTTATCTATATAGTGCTGGCCTCGAATTACAGGTTTCTTCGTCTTCACCCAAGGGGCAGCTACAATAGTCTCACTGTTTCTGTGGTTGAATAAGACGCTTTTTGGCGAGTTATCACGATTTGTATTTAAGTTCAGTAATTATAGATTAATATTATTAGCAAAAAATCAAACAGATTCTGAAGTAGGAGAGAAGAAAGACCCGGTTACTGAAGTGCTGTCCCAGCACATGCAGAGTATTTGTGTACACACGGAATGAGAATAGTTGCCTGAAATAATCGAACCAACGCTACAGAGATACAATTCAATTAAGACCTCTCGTAGAATTGTCTAAAATCTCGGCTAAAACATCACACCGAATTAGTTGATTGAAATATGCAAAGTAGTCGTCGTGTGGATATCTGAACATAATTATCGATGTTACCACACACAAATGACACGATAATATGTTACCATCTAACCTATTAAACATTCGCTGTTACCGTTTGGAATAGTTGTACGCTGGAAATATTAGATTTAGTAAAGTAATGTAGGTAGGAAAGCACCATCTCCCTCTTACGGAATTATCGCGGCACACCATCTCGTAATATAAGTACATAATTGGCTAGTTACTCACAACACTTTATTATACACATCATAATAAAAAATAACTTGCAAGCTGTAAGAATCACAAAAGTATGAATAATGACGGAAGACAATGAGTTCAATGTTTGGCACAGGGGACACATCTTCCTTAACCAATAAAACAGAAGTTCTCTGCAATATTTGGCGTGTATACAAGGCAGTGTAGAACATCTGCTAGACTGGTAAGACTTTACGGAGGCACATGAAGCTGAGCGTTCAAGATAACGTCAACACTTTGGTCTTGCCATAGATGCTCATTGCGTTTTCCCTTTACGTACTTAAGTTCGACACTACCGGTACTGAAAAGCTATTATTATATTGTCACTAACTAGCAAATCATTGCGGTGTATATTCTTGAGACACTTCTATTAATGCTTTAGTCTTAGGTACTTCAACATCTGCAGTAAATGACACAATGCCATCGGTCGACTGAACAATCATCACACAAACGAACCAGTCCATAATAAGCGTATTATCTCATATTTACACACGATTGCAGTACATTAACGCGAACTGGACTTAACAGACATACTGAAGACACTAACAATTACAGATGAGCAATAGTTTATCCCAACTTTCATCAAACGAAGCTAATCAAAGCTAATATTGTATCCCAGCAACGAATGTAAACAAACAATATCTCGGGCTTCCGCATTCGCCATTTTCACACTTTCGATACCTGCATTAAGGTCTGAGTATTGTAGTTGGTCTTGATTCAGGTAACCATTCGACTGAAAGTAGTCGACTATCTAGTCGATAGTTTCTTCCAATGAATGACTAGTCAGTCGATGGTTAAAAGTAGTCGATAGTCCCATCTCTATACATCCCTCATTTCAGTTACTCTATTCATTAAACAAACATAGAAGGCGTAGCCATGACCCCTTAATGGAGTAGGCTATTGTCTAAATCTGACCACGCATACTACAACCTTACTCTAATTCAAAATTACGGCTAAATGATCCATCTGACTGGGAGGCAAAGGTATTTACCGGCTTGCCTGGGATGATGTGCCACAAAACCGGTATCTGGAGTTCAAACATAACCTAAATATTGAATGACAATATTGAATAGGGATGTAGCGGGAGAAAGTTCGCGCCAGATAGCGCTCGTGTAGTACTGGGTAAGCGCAAGGCGATCGTCTTATGTTTCTCCCAGTCAGCAGCGAGGAATGTATAAATTGTGACAGAGTTTTCTAAGCTAAAGTAAATTATACCTTCTCTAATTTTACTCTGAGACTATATTAATTAATTCTATAGGTATATCTCGTAATATATTATGGACGATTTTCAGCGTTTAAGCGTTAAACAGCTGCAAAATGAGCTCCGGACTAGAGACACTAAAACTAGCGGGAGCCGGGAGGAAGGAAGAATTAATGGCCTACAGCGGTAATAACAAAATTCTAACACGCTTTATTATTCAAATAATGAATATGAGTCAGCATGCTTTCTCCTAAAGATTACAATTACTAGAGTATTGTAGGCCTATATTGATAAATATATCTCCATAAGACTTAAATCATAAACAGAGATTTAAATATTCACTTGCTCCCCCTGCTTACAGACTTCGATTCATGTATTTTTTTTAGGTTGATAGCTTACATGAAACTGTCGTGTTTTAAGGTAAACATAATCAAAGAAAGTTGATACCGGTAATGTGTACCTCGAAAATGCATCCCAACGTTTGGTTCTTATGCAATTTTTTCAATTTCTCAATAAGAATCGTTCCCTTACCCCTGGAAAAGGACTTGGGGGTACAATTTTTTAAAAGTTTGAGAATACCTACTTTAGAGCCACGAACTGTTTCCATTCATCTGACTATGTCTCAAGAATGTACTGTAGAAGTCAGTCGCTACCACAGTCTCCGTCGGGCAGATGGAAGTTGACGATTAATTCTGATTTCAAGAAACCAACCATAATACGTTTGTGACTGTTAATGTTGCGACATTTATTCTTGAAGTATTAGACCGAGTAGCCTATTGATGTCTTTAAAAATGAGAGTCAGAAATGTTACTTTCATTTCTTCGCGTATATTGCCTATTTCTTCCCGTACTTCAATGGAGATGATTTCTGCAGATTCCGATATTGTAGGCTTATCGTGATAATCCGGCAATTTTCTTGTGTATGGCTTCTTCCTAAATAATTCTTTTTGTTGTGTTCGTGGTCCACGGAAAAAGCGATGGAACAGCGCCCGGTTTTTATCTTGCTCTCTCACCTTCAGATACAAACGCATAAATTCAGTGGTTGTTATCGAAATGTCTAATCAGTTTATAGGTACAAAACGGGAATTATTTCCCTTTGTAAGTCACACTAATCCAACACAGTTTTCGTGAAGTCATTGGGTTGTAAATGATGGAAACACACTTTAATATATTCGGTCAGATTTTTCTCACCGAAATTTTTCCTTCTGATAACATGTGACCATTTCTTCCTCATTTATTTATTTATTTATTTATTTATTTTGTGGAAATTGGTGAAACGAAAACGGGCTTCCCTGATTTTTGCAAAGAGGAACACTGCAATAGCTCGGCATAGTCACGAAAATAACAATTTAAACAACTTAAATTCGTACATATTAGCGGCATGAGAACACAGGAGACAAATGAAGAGCGCCTTGCGCTTACCCAGTACAACAGCAGTGCGCTCTGTCGGTGCTAGTTCTATACATCCCTATTGTCGAATAACTTGGACAATTGTATTTAGGCTATTTCATTGAAAGAATCAACGAACTGTATAAAACTATAGGCACCTACAGGTATACTTAACTTATTAATTAAAGCTCTACAATAAACATACAGCACAATGAATTGTAGCATGAAGTTATCCTGAAGAAGTCGTTTGATTAGAACGACTACTTAAATTCGAATGATTCCATTCGCTTGGAATTAGTCGTTTGCCAACGACTTGTTTCATTCGAATGATTTCCAACGATTGCTTTGGGATCAGTCGTTTACAACGACTACTTTTATTCGAATGATTCCATTCGCTTGGAAGTAGTCGTTTGCCAACGACTTGTTTCATTCGAATGATTTCCAACGATTGTTTTGGGATCAGTCGATTACAACGACTACTTTTATTCGAATGATTCCATTCGCTTGGAAGTAGTCGTTTGCCATCGACTTGTTTCATTCGAATGATTTCCAACGATAGCTTTGGGATCAGTCGTTTGCAAACGACTTGTTTATGATACGGTGAGTAGTCGTTGAATTCATTCGACTGTTTTTTAAAAGCAGTCGAATAAGTCGATTGTTTTAACTATCGACTAATTCGACTGTTTTCAGTCGACTGCTGCCCATCTCTACTCAGACCTTAATGCAGGTCTCGAAAGTGTGAAAATGGCGTATGCTGAAGCCCCGGCATATTGTTTGTTTACATTCGTTGCTGGGATACAATATTTAGCTTTGATTAGCTTCGTTTGATGAAGGTTGGGATAAACTGTCGCTCATCTGTAATTGTTAGTGTCTTCTGTATGTCTGTAAAGTCCAGTTCACGTTAATGTACTGCAATCGTATGTAAATATGTGATAATACGCTTAATATGGACTGGTTCGTTTGTGTGAAGATTGTCCAGTCAACCGATGGCATTGTGTCATTTACTTCGGATGTTGAAGTACCTAAGATTAAAGCATGATAGAAGTGTCTCAAGAATATACACCGCAATGATTTGCTAGTTAGTGACAATATAATAATAGCTTAGTACACGTCAGTAGTGTCGAACTTATTACGTAAAGGGAAAACGCAATGAGCATCTACGGCTAGACCAAACCGTTGACGTTATTTTGAACGCTCAGCAATATGTGCCTCCGTAAATCATTACCAGTCTGGCAGATGTTCTACACTGCCTTGTATACACGCCAAATAATACGGTGAACTTCTGTTTTATTGGGTAAGGAAGATGTTCCCCCTGTGCCAAACAGTGAACTCATTGTGCTCCGTCATTATTCATACTTTTGTGATTCTTACAGCTAGCAAGTTATTTTTTATTATGATGTGTGTAATAAAGTGTTGTGAGTACCTTGCCAATTATGTACTTATATTGCGAGATGGTGTGCTGCGATAATTTCGTAAGAGGGAGATGGTGCTTTCCAACCTATAGTACTTTACTAAATCAACTATTTCAAGCGTACAACTATTCCAAACGGTAACAGCGAATGTTTAATAGGTTAGATGGTAACATATTATCGTGTCCCTTGTGTGTACCCAGTAGTATTCTCCATAATTATGTTTTGATATCCACACGACGACTTCTTTGCATATTTCAATCAACTAATTCGGTGTGATGTTTTACCCGAGATTTTAGGCAATTCCACGAGAGGTCTTACTTGAAATGTATCTCTACGGCGTTGGTTCGATTATTTCAGGCAACTATTCTCATTCCGATTGTGTACACAAATACACTGCATGTGCTGGGACAGCACTTCAGTAACCGGGTACTTTCTTCTTTCCTACTTCAGAATCTGTCTGATTTTATGCTAATAATATTAATCTATAATTACTGAACTTAAATACAAATCGTGATAACTCGCCAAAAAGCGTCTTATTCAACCACAGAAACAGTGAGACTATTGTAGCTGCCCCTTGGGTGAAGACGAAGAAACCTAATATTCGAGGCCAGCACTATATAGATAAATTAATTCAGGTAAGTCTAAATTATTGATGCATATTTCTTCGGAACCTAGTCTCGTCTTGTGATATATTTTATGCTCTTAGGTGAGTAAAAATAATAATTTACACGAACTGTGACAAGCCCTATGACATGATCTTAGCTATTGGTAGGGCAACCGTCGCCGCCATGTTTTTTCTGCATTAAGGTCTGAGTATTGTAGTTGGTCTTGCTCGAAGGGTAGATAGAGAAACAAATGAAGAGCTATTAAGACGAGTGGGAGTGGAGAGATATTTATTTACTTATTTATTTATAGCCGGCCCCGTGGTGTTGGGGTAGCGCGCCTGCCTCTCACACGAAGGCCCCGGGTTCGATCCCCAGCTCCGTCAGGGATTTTAAAACTGACGTGAGGGTTGGAACGGGGTGCACTCAGCCTCGTGAGGACAATTGAGTAGCTGTGAGACAGTGCCCCGGTCACGAAAACCAAGATTAACGGCCGAGGGGACCCGACGCGCTGACCACGCGTCACCCCAAAAATCTTCAGGCCAATTGGCTGGGCAGCGGTTGCTTGGTAGGCCTAGGCCCTTCAAGGGCTGTAGTGCCACGGTTTTTTTTAGTTATTTATTTATTTATAGGGTACAGAAAGTCCCAGTGAGCTGGTAGCTTAAGGGAGGACTGCTCTTTACAAATATGGCTTAGTAACTTATACTAGAATATACTAAGGTGGTAGTAGGTGGTAAGTGTTAATGGGTTCATCTATATTCTTCAACATTTTTTCAGAAAGTACCTGCGTGCTTCCTTTTGAATTTGTTTAAGTTTACAATTTGTTTCTGTTTAGGAGGTAAGTTGTTATAAGATGTGCTGGCTGAATAGGAAATACTTTTAATACCATATCTAGTTGTGTTTGTTGACTCCATGTATAACTGGTTTGCTGATCTTGTGTTATGGGTATGAATGTCTTTCGTGCATTGAAGTTTGGTATTAAGACTAATAAGACCTTGTTTATATCTGAACATAAATAAAGCTTCCGAGTATTTGAGCTGGCTTCGTAATGGCAATATGTTTGTCTCCTGAAATACTTGTACAGTTGGTTTCATAAAATCGTAACCATACATGATTTTAATTGCTCTTTTGTTTGGAGTACTTCGAGCTCATTTATTGATTCCTGTGTACATTTACCACATTATGTTGATGTACACAAGGTGAAAATGACTAAGTGAGGCATATATGCTCCTTAAATGTTGATTGCTTATTCCATAATCCCTTAATTTTTTTAGAAAACCAATTACACTCACAATTTTCTTTTTCACATTTGTGACATGTTCATTCCAACATAGGTTATTGTTCAAAGTTGAGAGCTAAGTATTATTTTTGAAACTACTGTACATAAATATGTGGCTTATCATTGGAGAGCTCTGGATGGTTTCTATGCAAACATAATATTTAGTTTGATTTTGTATGGAATTACCAATAATCTACAAATTCAAAATATGTAAGTAAAATCGCTGATTCTTCACTATAGATTGCCGCTTTCCAATACCATAGCTAAAAACCTATGGTTTGATGTAGATTAGAATCAGGAGATCCATAGGAAAAAATAAGTATAAAACAATTTTTTTGGGGGGAGGGGGAGTCGGATGCACAGAGGGTTCCAAAGTATTTTCATGCTACTTAAGCGGGTGATTACATAATTTTAAAATGACGCTACTCCATTGATGGAGATCTCTAGGTATTATTAGTATGAGAAGTAGTTCAATGATCAAGCCATGTGCTTGTGTCAGTTTTGTGGTGGCACTGTATGTCAATGCAGTAGTTTAGACGTTATCACTAGGGTGAGGATTTATAGGCACTAAAAATACCCAAAATAGGCAGGCAAATATGCACTAAAAATTCGCAAAATAGGCACTAAAATGGCAAAAAGAGGCACTAAAAACCAACCCGAATATACCATCTCCTTAGCATTGAAAATTACTCTGTATATGTGAATCTTACCACTTCGTTCTCAGCTTAATGTTTTATGCCAAGAAACAAATGGCCACCAAAATCAGGAGAAGGTAAAAGTAATAATTATTATTATTTTATAATTATTAATACAATTGAAGACACTTATCTCTTCCAGACAATAATTATGTGAACAGGACATTTCAAATGAATCTTAGCACATGTTACAATGGACAACCAGATATTGTTACAAACTTTGCAGAGTGAATCTTTCTTGTCAGCTAATATATTTTTAAATTGTGAAAATGACCTTTCCACTTCATATGAGGTCATGGGACAGTATGTAACAGCAGCTAGCTCTCCAAGCAGAATCAGAAGACAGAAAGAATGCTGTTGTCCTCTCTAATCCCATTTAAAAGTGCCTGTCTTAGGTAGCTAACTGCAAATAATGCCTGCTTGCAGCAACTATCTGGTAAACTTCTGTCTCGGGACAGTCGGATGAGGAGCCGCAAAGATGCGCGCGCACCCGGCAGCGAGGAGCATTTGAATAGCGCCGACTTGAAATGCTCCTCGCTGTCTCATTGTGTGATTGTTACCCACAAGACCTAATCAAGGACAGTGAAAAAAGTGAACACAAAAAAAACTATTTAGCGATAAAAAAAAATTGATACATTCGTCGTTATCATTTCCACACCACTTATTGAAGTAGATTACTCGGTCGGGGTCCATGCACGGATGAGGCAGCTTGGTGTTCCTAGCCAAAACCCCACACAAGACACCGCAAGACACCTAGAAAAAATGCTGAATTTTAAGATTCCCATTCCTTGTAATATATCCACATAGCAACATTTCTGCAAAGGACGGGGTCAACGGCGAATTCAGCCGAGTGTTAGACGCAGCCTGGAGCAAATGAAATTCATGAGAAAACAGTCCAAGGAGATGAAATTGGGCGAAGAAGACGCCATAAGAGAAAAGGAAAGGGAACATATGGATCTGGGGACTTTTAGACAGTGGGTGAAGAAGAAAAACATTCTAATGTTTTAAAATTGTTTTGCTGCACAATTCATTTTTTTTGGACTTTACACCAACTATTCAGTAGCAAATATTAACCAATCTCAATAATATGTTTGTAGCATGTGAATATATATATCTCCCATAATTCTGTGCATCGATATTAGTTAAAATAGATATCGTTATATTTAAATAATTTTTAACTTTAATTTTTGGTAATAAAAATTAATTTTTTGAAACATTTTTTTATTTCAGGAACTATTTCATATTTTTCCAAACCCATGCACAGCATTATTAGTCTGTGCAATGAGTATATAGTGTAAAATGATTGTAAAGTTTCAATAATTTTTAGTGGTAAATAGTTGGTATCATTTTTTTTAAGGAAAAGACTATCTTTTAGTAATTTCTGCCCATACTGATCAACTGAAAGGAATATTTTTTCACTTTTTGCTTTATGAAAGATGTTGGTCGTATGGAAATAAAATTTGGTGCAGTTTGGATCACTGGGAGCCAAAAAATTTTTTTTTTGGGCAGCCTATAGAGTCCCCTTAAAGAACCTTCCACTAATTACACCTGTGTGAAGCTAAATTGTATAGGTTAGGAATATAAACAACGCTCTTAGGTTTCTACGTTCGTTGCCAAGAGCCGACTGTGGTGGCGTCTAGTAGCTATGTTTTGAACTAGGCCTAGTATTCGTTGACGGTGGCGTTTGGCGGCAAAAGTAGGAACTATTTGAAAAATTCAAAGTTGCAGTCCTTACTTGAGTAAAAAAAAACCAGATACACAGATTAATACAGCCATCACAATTAACACCGGTTATCAGACAGATTCTACACCCAAAGTACACGGGGCTACATGACCGCGTTGTCGCAGCCCCTAAACTGAGGAACCAACCAACCAAATACAGAACGTGTCATAGGCTAATATTATTATTCTGGGATACATTTTGAACTATTTAAATAGTATCCGTCCATGGTTTTAAACAGTATTTAGGGAAAATAGAATTTTAAATGAGAGAAAACATGTTTACTATCGTCCTCGTAGATCATGTAGACAAAACTAAGTTGCAATATTGTTGTACGACGTGAGGAGGATATAATAAAATAATTAAAAAGAAGTAAAAATTTTCGCCCTTGGATAGCCTTGAACCCGGGATCTTCAAAACAACGAGCGAGCGCGAAACCTCATGCACACTTTTCCAACAGTCTACAAGGCATTTTGTTACGCTCCTTAATAGTGCGTAGGTTTAAATATCCAATTATTACAGTTAGAACTTAAACATTGATTGGAATGCATTCATTCTGTACCAGGCATATTTTGAAATGTACTTAAAGCAAGTTTCACGACCGCTTTGCGTTAATCATGCAAATCGACTGTAAATGTTAGCCCGAAACGACAACCGCCCTCCATGTTTTATTTCTTACAACTTGGCGCACGAAATGCTAGCGTGTGATACACTTCAGCCATAAAAGCTGGTGTTCGACGAGGATGAACAGAATCATACAGGAATGAAAGACAAGTACGCAGGTGGGATAATTCTTGTAGGTAACAATCACACAATGAGACAGCGAGGAGCATTTCAAGTCGGCGCTATTCAAATGGTCCTCGCTGCCGGGTGCGCGCGCATCTTTGCGGCTCCTCATCCGACTGTCCCGAGACAGAAGTATCTGGTAAGAAAAACTAACAAAGTACAGATGGGTTGGAAAAAAAAAAAAAAAAAAAAAAAAAAAACGAGCCTTACAGTAGTCGCATAAATGTGTAACATCTGACATGTTATCGTACTATGAAATTGAGATGAAATATATGTGAAGTCAATTTTTTTCGGCTGTACTCCTCCAGTTTTTAAATTTTTCTCACGTTTCTTTCGTCGATAATTTTGCATATATTCTGCTCTGGATTTACCCATCTCTGCAAATCACAAAATCATGAAAAAAAGGGGCGTCACTCCAAGTTCTACAATACCTTGTAACGTGTTTTTCGAGGGGTTTTATGCAACTGGCATAAGTCAGTAGGAAGCCATTCTATATTTATTTACGCGGCAAATTGTTCAGCCAAGAGAATTTTTCATGTTAATTTATTATTATTATTATTATTAAGGTATTTTCGGAGCATTTTATAAAAATTATTAGCATTCAGATAGGTTTTCTATGTCTTAGAAAACGCTATCAAGCAAATTATTACGAACGACAATATCATAGAAAATTAAGTGATTACGGAATTTTACGGAGTTTTGTCAGTTAGGGTATTTGAGAGACATGACTCACTGGGAATTCGAATACAAGCTGATTCCTGTCGAGAAGTATTACGCAAGGCTGGGTCGCAAGGTCTAGAAAAGGCGAATTGTTGGGACGGAAATCGACTTCTCCCTCTCGCGCGCCGAGTGTAATGAGGCAGAGGAGGGGAACTGGCGGCGTGCTCAGCCAATCAGGGAAGACAACGTAAGCTGGAAGACGGTACCGTGGTGGGGGAGCCAACAGGTGCATATATCGTTCGACGCGCCGTGAAACGAGGACTATCTGTGAAATACTTGCGGAGTATGGTTATACGCGGGGGACGCTCCGATGTTCCGTGGAACGGACTATCTGTGTAGAACTTGCGGAGTACGGTTGGAAGTGCGTGTCGCTCCGATGTTCAGTGGAGTTAATGACTATCTGTGTAGTTCTTGCCGAGTGTGGTTATACGCGGGGGAGTCGCTCCGATGTTCCGTGGGACGGGGACTATCTGTGTAGAACTTGCGGAGTACGGTTGCAAGTGCGTGTCGCTCCGATGTTCAGTGGAGTTGAAGACTAACTTTTGCAAAACTTAACCAGTGCGGTTGTACGAGTGTTTGGGTCCGAGGTACGGACCATAGAATTATCTAATCTACCAGAATATCATCAAATTCCGACGGAGATGACGACGTCCAGGAGACTGTGGGAAGCTCACAGCATCAGCAAGTACGAGGGAAATGCCTTGGCAATTTCCAATGGTAAGCGCAAATGACGCAGAAATACGCAATCTCTCATTTTTCTTTGTTTTACATTTCATATTTCAGTAACTTCATAGCTTGGAAATAAGAGTAAAATCAATTTATCAGACTCCGTTTTCACGTAATTTTCTATCGGTAATATTCAAATCACAACGCTCCAATTTAAATTTTGTACTTATTATTATTATTAATTTTGCTATACTTGTTTTATATAATAAATTCATTTCTTTTACAATGCAATCTTTGCTTTCAGTAGGTAGCATTAGATATAGACCAATTCCTTCTCCTGATACAATTGTTTGTTGGGTTAATGATCAAATCATACCACGATCTGAGTGAATAGTGTCTTGAAGGTGTTCTGCCAGAGCTAGACGTTGTTAAATACAAATTTAGATTTCAACATTGCATTGAGGTCTTGGCGCCCATTAAAACAACATAGCTTAGGCAAAGGTAAACAGTTACATTTATCTCCCAACAGTGTGGGCTAGCCAAACTGCCACATTGTACGCTCAACGTTAGGGGCTAGCAAAACGTTACACTTGTCGCTCAACGTGAGGGCGAAAGAAACCATTACATTTGTCGCTCAACGTGGAGCAAAGTAAATACCGTTTCACTTGTCATCCCAGCCTAAGCGAATCCATTACATTTGGCGCCCAACGTGGGGAGAAAGAAACCATTACATTTGTCGCCGACAACTTGGGGCTGAAAACCTAATAACATTTGTGGAAGGAGAAGGGTATATATTTCTGTGCCTGTATTTTGGGGGTTATTTGTCTTTATCAGTGTATATCATTATGGGGGATGAGAAAGAAAGACAGATGAGGTTACGTAGTGGTCATCAACTGGAGAGTGATGATACGAGCAGTATGTCAAGTGATGGTAGTACCGGGGTAGCGGAGGTAAATCCCGATACTGAAACAGGGAGTGTAGGCGGCCAACCAGAATTAAAAACTTTACTTCTCGAGTTCATGTATCAGAACA
Organism: Meconema thalassinum; assembly: GCA_946902985.2. NCBI lineage: Eukaryota > Metazoa > Arthropoda > Insecta > Orthoptera > Tettigoniidae > Meconema > Meconema thalassinum. The sequence continues at coordinate 284,287,692 of OX336393.1, read as the reverse complement.
ATGTTAGTAGTGATGCCTTAAATGCAAAATTAGAACAGAATAATGCAAAATTAGAACAAAACAGTAGGGAAAATAAAGAAAGTACAGAAGCCTTAAATGCAAAATTGGAACAGAATAATGCAAAATTAGAACAGAATAATGCAAAATTAGAACAAAACAGTAGGGAAAATAAAGAAAGTACAGAAGCTTTAAATGCAAAATAAGAACAAAACAGTAGGGAAAATAAAGAAAGTACAGAAGCTTTAAATAAAAAATTAGAACAGAATAATGCAAAATTAGATAAGAACAACAAGGAAATTAGTGTGAAAATGGAGCAGATTAGAGGAGAAATCAGAGGAGTAATGGAAGAGAAGGTTAAAGAGATCATTGCAGATGTAGACAAGAAATTAGGAAAAGTACAGGAGGAGTTAGAAATTAGAATCAGTACACAGGCTGAAAATTTAAAAGAACTAGTGCAACTGGAAACACAGCAGGTCAAAAAGCAATTGGGGGGAGAAATTGACAAAATTCAGGTAGCAACTAAAGAGGTTAAGGAACAGCTGGGGGGTAGAATTGAGAAAGTCCACTAGCAAATAGTTGCAGAAGTAAATGATTTAAGAGAGAGTAATAGAGAGAGCATTAGCAAGATTGAGGAGAAACAAGCAAAGCTATATGATAAAGTAGAAGAATCAGAAGGAAACATTAAATTAACAGTAAACAGTATTGAGAGGAAGGCTGAGGAGAAAATCGCAGAATTAGAATTAAAATGAAAAGCTAGGATCAGGCAAGAAAATAGTCAGAATAGGCCAGTTTTTGTGAATAGCACACACAGGGAGGTAGAACTGGGTAAGTTCAGCAATCGACAGGGGTGCCCAATGGAGTTCATGAACACTATAGAAAATAAATTCGGGGAGAGGTTGGAAAATGGTAGTATTGAGTGGTGCCAGGTAGTTGAAATTTTAGAACAAGTGTTTGTGGGGGAAACGAGGAATTGGTTTGCTGTCTACAGAGACAAGTTTACTGATATTAATGATTTTAAAATGAAATTCTGTGAAAAGTTCTGGAATGAGGTTATTCAGTCGCAGCATCGTGAGGGAGTAGTGTGTGGTAAATATAACCCTAAAGGAAGCTCCACCATGACCGAATACTTTTTAGGGCAGGTATTAGTGTGTAAATATCTGGATGGCTTGAAGGAGGAAAGTGATGTGGTAAGGTTGCTACTTAGGCACTTTCCCTATAGGATCAAGGAGGCTGCTTGTATCCAGAATGTAAAGACTATATCACAAGTAGAAAATTTGTTAAGCACATTTGATGCACTAGGGAGAGGGGGTTATGAGGACAATTTCAATAGGAACCAGGGTAATAATAATAATAGACCTAACGAAGCCAGGCATCAGGAAGTTCAAGGGAACGGTGGCGAAGGGGCCAACGCTCAAAATAGAAATAATAATAATCAGCTAAATCAGAACAGAGGAAATGACTATGGTAATCAGTATCAAGGGAGGAATAATGATTTCAGGGGAAATCAAGGGAGGAACAATGATTACAGGGGAAATCAAGGGAGAAACAATGATTTCAGGGGAAATCAAGGGAGAAATTATAATGACAATAATTACAACCAGAATAGGGGTCAAGGAAAAGGACAGCCTAGTGGTAGTAATATACAGCCAAACAATGACAACACAGCCCAGAACAACCAGACCAGTTCAGTAGTTAGTAGTACTACGGCCAGCTGTAGCGGTTCTTTAAACGCGAACCAGGCTGCGAAGTAAGGTCAGAATCTCAGTCTGTAGCATGCCCTGTCCATACAATTATACAGGAACCCTATGACCTAAATGTAAGAAATGAATTATTACATGAACTAAATGATGAAGGTATTATTCAGGAAGTGGTTAGTAAGAGCCCCATAGTTAAATTTAACGTGTCCGAGGCGTACACAGATGTTTTAATTGATAGTGGTTGTATGAAGAGTTGCATAAGTAGTGCATTTTATGATAAAATGAAAGGAACTGGAGTAAATTTTGAGGAGCTGCCAATTAAAAGCACTTTTGTTATCACAGCTGTTGGGAAGAGGTCTAAAGTAATTTCTAAGCAAGTTTTAGTAGACATTAAAATTAATAATCATGTAGAGAAGCAGATTTGCCTTGTAATTCCAAATTTAGTATTCAGTGTTATCTTGGGTTCAGAGTGGCTAAGTAGAGTGTCTGGTAACTTATGTTATGATGTAGGGAGTTTGAAATTTAAATGGGGAGATTCTGAAGTAGAAGTAGCGTTCAATGACCAAATTCAGAGAAGTAGTGTTGTAGGTGTGATTTGTACTTTAAATGAGATATCGCCAGCCGTAGAGCGGGGTTCTCCATGTTTTGTGGGCAGTGTGATTACGAACGGTAGTCTAAAGGACTCGTTACGTGATGCTGCATTTCAGGGAGATATAGAGGTGGAACAATGTGTTCGGCTCTATGATGTGTTATGGTGTAATAGGAGAGTGTTTGAGGATCGCATTGGTATGGCCAATTGCTATACCCATTCATTGAACGTTATTGATAGGTCAGTATTCACAGGACATAGATATCCTGTACCTTTCGCTTATCAGAGTGCAGTTGAGGCACAAATTAATCAGATGCTTGAAGATGGGATTATTGAGCACTCTAACAGTCCGTATGTTAATTCTTTGATAACGGTACCCAAGACCGACGGCACTGTTCGTATTTGTTTAGACGCTCGTTTGGTTAACAATAGAATTAGTTCAGATCAGCTGAAATCTATGTCAATAGAAGAATTAATGCAAACATTTGAGGGGAAGAAGTATTTCACTTGTGTAGATTTGAGTTCCAGTTTTTGGCAAGTGCCACTTATGTACGAAGATAGACCATTTACAGCTTTTAGTCATAAATATAACCTTTATCAATTTTGTAGAACACCTTATGGGTTAAAGAGTAGTTCAGCAGCTTTAATTAGGGCTTTAAACATCGCATTAGGGGATGACACAGGGGAGTTTGTAACCATTTACATAGATGATATGGTAATTAGTTCACGCAGTTTTGAGGAGCATCTACGTCATTTAGATATAGTTTTTCAGAAGTTAGATCAGGCAGGGTTCACTTTGAAGCTGTCTAAGTCGTCATTCTGTCAGTCAGAAGTGACATTTTTAGGTCATAGAGTGTCAAGTAGAGGTGTGACACCAGAGGAAAGTAGGGTTAGCATGTGTGGACAGTAGCGACAGGGCATCGTTACAGACACTGAGAAATATGCTAGGTGGAGCAACGTGATGACGTTCATTTAAAGGGAGCCACTTGCAAGGTTGGAAGCAGGTGACGCAGAAACATTTATAGTTTCCAAACGTATTGGAAAAACAGCATATGTGCTGGAGAATAGTGAGGGAAACAGATTATACGGGACGTATAATATACATAGTCTCCGAAAGTATGTGTCATAAAGTAAGGATGTTTAGCTGGCGAGCCAGCCTATCAAATGAGTAAGTGTGGTGTCTGGTGCGTGGAAGATCTGGTCTTCAAGGCAGGCGTATCAGAAGTCACACAGGGGGGTAGTATGTAAGTAAATGAGAGTTTTTAAGGTACAGGGAAATATGACGGGATTGTCGGATGCTCTTGAGCACTAAAATGTCTCGATACACCAAGGCCAGAATTTGGTAGCGCTGGTGAATTCCCATTTGCCTCCAAGAGATGGGTGAGCGCTTGTACATGGTATTTTTGCTTAAGGCGTCCACGAGGCAAAAGATGGGCCATCAGAATGCGAGACAGTCCTTCATGAAACTCATACATATCAGCACACGTGATTTCTGTTTACGGCCTCGCCATGTAAGATTTGTAAGTGTGTAATTTAAGGTAATTTGTACAATGGTATTATTTGTGTGAGGAGAAATGGTCTGTGTTGAGAACTAGTATTAAGTAGAATATGGTTAACGGGAACTTAACAAGACAGGGCGATTACGGCACAGAAATATTTGGTGTTATATGTAATGCGCATTTACTGTTTTTTTTTCAGAAGTCAATATTAATTTAATCTACTTTAAAGAGAGATTAAGTATTATGGTCATGAGGCGCTGCCACAGTAGCGTGATCGTGTGCTCAGTGATAAGTGAGATTAAATTTCACCATAAGGAGGGGACCTCCAGTGAAATTAGGGAGTTCTATGGTGATATAAATATATCAGAACACCTTCAATGCGTGTGATATGACATCATAAATACATAGTGCTCACACATTAATTATGTCTATTTCTCCAACATAGAGAAATTTGAGAGGCGGAAATATCCGTGGAACACTATTCCATATGTAAAACATTGGACTGGTTGCAAAGTGCAATCCATAGTGACAACAAACTTTGACGCAAAGTGCGTGAAGAAAAAAATATGAGTGTATATATCTGTAATTTAGGGTGATTTCGTTTATGTAATATGTATTTTGGATGGGGTTTATTAACGTGTCTGGGATAATCGGATAATGGACCGTCGTCACGGTAAATCATCCGATGATCCGAGGCGAATATGTAACGTGTTTTTCGAGGGGTTTTATGCAACTGGCATAAGTCAGTAGGAAGCCATTCTATATTTATTTACGCGGCAAATTGTTCAGCCAAGAGAATTTTTCATGTTAATTTATTATTATTATTAATTTATTATAATTATTATTAAGGTATTTTCGGAGCATTTTATAAAAATTATTAGCATTCAGATAGGTTTTCTATGTCTTAGAAAACGCTATCAAGCAAATTATTACGAACGACAATATCATAGAAAATTAAGTGATTACGGAATTTTACGGAGTTTTGTCAGTTAGGGTATTTGAGAGACATGACTCACTGGGAATTCGAATACAAGCTGATTCCTGTCGAGAAGTATTACGCAAGGCTGGGTCGCAAGGTCTAGAAAAGGCGAATTGTTGGGACGGAAATCGACTTCTCCCTCTCGCGCGCCGAGTGTAATGAGGCAGAGGAGGGGAACTGGCGGCGTGCTCAGCCAATCAGGGAAGACAACGTAAGCTGGAAGACGGTACCGTGGTGGGGGAGCCAACAGGTGCATATATCGTTCGACGCGCCGTGAAACGAGGACTATCTGTGAAATACTTGCGGAGTATGGTTATACGCGGGGGACGCTCCGATGTTCCGTGGAACGGACTATCTGTGTAGAACTTGCGGAGTACGGTTGGAAGTGCGTGTCGCTCCGATGTTCAGTGGAGTTAATGACTATCTGTGTAGTTCTTGCCGAGTGTGGTTATACGCGGGGGAGTCGCTCCGATGTTCCGTGGGACGGGGACTATCTGTGTAGAACTTGCGGAGTACGGTTGCAAGTGCGTGTCGCTCCGATGTTCAGTGGAGTTGAAGACTAACTTTTGCAAAACTTAACCAGTGCGGTTGTACGAGTGTTTGGGTCCGAGGTACGGACCATAGAATTATCTAATCTACCAGAATATCATCAAATTCCGACGGAGATGACGACGTCCAGGAGACTGTGGGAAGCTCACAGCATCAGCAAGTACGAGGGAAATGCCTTGGCAATTTCCAATGGTAAGCGCAAATGACGCAGAAATACGCAATCTCTCATTTTTCTTTGTTTTACATTTCATATTTCAGTAACTTCATAGCTTGGAAATAAGAGTAAAATCAATTTATCAGACTCCGTTTTCACGTAATTTTCTATCGGTAATATTCAAATCACAACGCTCCAATTTAAATTTTGTACTTATTATTATTATTAATTTTGCTATACTTGTTTTATATAATAAATTCATTTCTTTTACAATGCAATCTTTGCTTTCAGTAGGTAGCATTAGATATAGACCAATTCCTTCTCCTGATACAATTGTTTGTTGGGTTAATGATCAAATCATACCACGATCTGAGTGAATAGTGTCTTGAAGGTGTTCTGCCAGAGCTAGACGTTGTTAAATACAAATTTAGATTTCAACATTGCATTGAGGTCTTGGCGCCCATTAAAACAACATAGCTTAGGCAAAGGTAAACAGTTACATTTATCTCCCAACAGTGTGGGCTAGCCAAACTGCCACATTGTACGCTCAACGTTAGGGGCTAGCAAAACGTTACACTTGTCGCTCAACGTGAGGGCGAAAGAAACCATTACATTTGTCGCTCAACGTGGAGCAAAGTAAATACCGTTTCACTTGTCATCCCAGCCTAAGCGAATCCATTACAACCTCATACAGAATTATTGGTTCGCGAAATATTAAAAAGCCGATGACCTTTTAGTTTTGGGTCCTTTGGTTAAATTAAGAGGGGGATAGAAAAACGGGAGGCGTCACCCGACTCCTAGGACACCTCATACAAGTCCCTAGCATTATTGGTTCACGAGATATTAAAAAGCCGATGGCCTGTTAGTTTTGGGTCCTTTGGTTACAATAAGGGGGCTACAGGAAAACGGGAGGTGTCACCCCGAGTCCTAGGACACCTCATACAAGTCCCTAGCACTATTGGTTCGCGAGATATTAAAAAGCCGATGATCTGTTAGTTTTAGGTCCTTTGGTTAAATTAAGAGGGGGATAGAAAAACGGGGGGCGTCACCTCGACTCCTAGGACACTTCATACAAGTCCCTAGCATTATTGGTTCGCGAGATATTAAAAAGGCGATGGATGACCTATTAGTGTTGCTGGGAACGCAAATCCCTTGTTAAGAGTGAACTCTGTTTGTCATTGAAATAACTACTTGTAAAACTCCAGTGCCAAATCCTGACTGGTGCGCATGCGGGAATATCTTAAATGGGGCCTCCAAACCGTATGCGATATACATTCCACAGCAAAAGTATGAAGATTTAATTAATAAATCATAATTGTTCTCAGCAAATATGATATAATGAATATTTTCACACCAAAGAACGACAACTTGAAGATGATTTATTGTAGGAATATCTTTAATGGGGCCTCCAAACCTTGAAGTAAACCGTATGCGATGTTTCATCTTACACATTTCCGTCCCATTTCCGTGGCCGACAGTACCGCGAATGCTTACATTAAATAAGAATACAGCAAAAGTATGAAGATTCACAAAATCATAATTGTTTTCAGCAAATATGATATAATGAATATTTTCACACCAAAGAACGACAACTTGAAGATGATTTATTGTAGGAATATCTGTAATGGGGCCTCTAAACCTTGAAGTAAACGGTATACTCCTCTTACACATTTCCGTCCCATTTCCGTCTCTTTTCCAAAATCACTCCCACAAAAATATCCAGCAACCGAGTGGATAGATGTTACACATCAAAAAGACTTGATAACTTAATATTTGTCATTTTAGGCACTTAACATGCAAATATCTTCAAAATAGGCACTAATGCATGAAATAGGCATTTATTGGCACTATAAAACCCATATTGTATTTCCTTTGCAAATCGACTGAAACAGATGTTAGACTTTAGTTATGAACATACAATTCTGGGTTCAGGATAAAAACAAGATGTTCAGGAAATAAGATATAGCCTACTTTCTCCTAAAAGTATGGGTATAGTTATACTTATAACTCTTTGTCCTTATCACCTCCTATTTTCTTCCTATTCCAAGTGCAAAATGGCACACAAAATTATGACATACTGGATTTGAGCAGCGGTGTTCAAACCATAGTTTATTATTTATCCCAGCATTTTACAATTTCCTCAGCAAACACTCCAAACAACATAGGAATTCAGTATATTAACTCCGACTACTTACAATAATTGAAACTGAAACAAAACTTTCTTGGTCTAAACGTATCACAGTTAGAAACACATTTAATAAACCTACTGCACAGAAATAATGGAGACTGAAGCAATGAAGACACATTTGGCTCTTTTCCGTCTCTCCTCGATGATGGTTTTATACGTTTGCGTTTCCGGTAGATCGAAGGAGTGCTTTATGGCTTCTATAAAGAAGGACTCCTCTGCTATTTTATAGGCGTAGCTGTTCCTTGAGAATTTTGAGATAGAGAGACCTCCCTTAATAAATCTCGCTTTGACGCTCTGTAACTTCCTGAGGTTGTTCACCGACAAGTAGGGCCAAATTAATTGTATGACATATGTGGTGGTCTGCATAACTTTTATTTTGAATAGCTTTATCGCTGTTGACAGTGATAGGCTTTGGAGTTTGGGAATGTTGTATGAGACTTTCTTTGCTGCCGTAGCTCGCTCCTGTACATGCAGGGAGAAAGCAGTTAACTTGGACAATTGAAAGCATGAAATTTGATAGTTTCAAACCCTCCTATTCAACCTCCTACACGTTTTAAATGTTTTATTTCATTAGCATTTGCTAGGTTGTATTTGCACTTATCAATGTACAAATGATCGAAAATTAACAGTTTCGTTGTTATTAAATAATAATGTCCGGTTTTCTTCCCTTAGACTACTCATCTGGCCCTTTTAATTTCCCGACATTGTTTCCTACTAAAGTTTAACACAATACTACCGGTATTCACTTTCCAAAATGACACACTCGGCAAATGACAAGTGGTACATTTTTGGCAAGGGATGAGGAAAAATACTGCTCACCCACCTCACTGCTTCCTCTCTGGCTAACTGTACAGCTGACTAATTTGGTCATTCAGTAAGTGTTAAGTTGGGTAGCGCTAAATATTTCAAAGGAGTGAAAAGAATTGCTTTCACATTTGTAAGCATTAACTTACATCTTCCAATCATTAGTCATCAATCCAAAGATTGGCTTTATTCAAAATTGAAGCGGGAGGGATTGAATCCCCTCATCACCTCCCGCAGTTACGTCACTGATTGTCAGACCCCAATTACTAGTATCAACGTACGATTGTTCTTACAGGGTTAAGTTACAGTGAGCAACATATTTAAATTTTAGCAAGTGTCCGAAGTTTACAAATCACAATGCATGAAACTTTGGAACAACGACTTCGGTGGCGTAGTTGGTAGCATGCTGAGCTTCTATGCCCAAGATCGCGGGTCCAAACCCGAACGAAGTCATCGGATTTTTAAGAGCGTTAAAAATCCCTCAGTATGCCTTCCTTCGGAGGAGAAGTAAAGCCGGCGGACCCATGTCATAGATTTGTGGCATGTTAAAGAACCTTCCACTAATTACACATGTGTTAAGCTAAATGATAGGTTAAGTTATTTGAACAACGCTTTTAGGTACCAACGTTCGTCGCCAGGAACCGACTGTGGTGGCGTCTAGTAACCAAGTTTTGAACTAGTTGTCGTTGACGGTGGCGTTTGGCGGCAAAAGTAGGAACTACTTGAAAATTCAATGTCTGCAGTCCTTACTTGAATTAATAAAACAGATAACCAAAAAAAAAAAAAAGTCAACCCCTGGCACTATCCAGCCCATGACGGGCTAAGGCCGACCAAGCGACCGCTGCCCAGCCATTTGGCCTGCAGATATTGGGGTGACGCGTGATCAGCGCGTCGGGTCCCCTCGGCCGTTAATCTTGGTATTCGTGATCGGGGCGCTGTCTCACTGTCAGACAGCTACTCAATTGTCCTCACGAGGCTGAGTGCACCCCGTTACAACCCTCACGTCAGTTTTTTTAAAATCCCTGACGGAGCCGGGGATCGAACCCGGGGCCTCCGGGTGAGAGGCAGGCGCGCTACCCCACACCACAGGGCCGGCAATAAAACAGATAACACACACTAATACAGCCATCACAATTAACACCGGTTATCAGACAGATTCTACACACACCCAAAGTACACGGGGCTACATGACCGCGTTGTCGCAGCCCCTAAACTGAGGAACCAACCAACCAAACTTTGGAACAATGCAGAAGAGCAGCAAAGTGTGAACTGATAAGATTCGAGAGCTTACTACTATTAAATATTATAGAATAACGACGTTGAGTTAGGAGCTGCACTTCCGTTTACTAGATGATTAGCCTTCCCTCTTGGGTCTACTTTAAACACTATTGTAAAACATGCGAGTGTTAAAGGAATATACGCAATTTAGTACGGAGTCGCACGTTCAGCACCATTCATCACCATGCTTACCGCTCGCCACACATGGCCTAGCCCTCGAGTGCGGCGTGGCGTTGCCTCTCTGCTATGGGCTATGGGCAGGGCCTTCCTTATACAGTAGGTAAAGCCCTGCGCGGATGCGGATATCCACAACATTTTCCGCCATGCGGATATAGTTTGCATGGCTGTGCTGATAGCGGATAAATTGCGGATAATGTTTAGAACATCATTACTAAGACCCAGATGTTTATGACATATTTTTCTTCTTCTTCTTTTCGTTTGGGCCTACTGAGGACCACGGGGCTCGTTTTGACTTCTTGTAAGGAATTTCTGTTTCTTCTTAGCCCAGGCAGCTTTCATCTTCTGGCTGTTTGTCTGCTTTCTTTCCTGTGTCCACGTCGGTCTGGTAGTCCCTGTACTCTTCCTGCTGGTGAGAGACACTGGAAATACACCATGTTGAATCATCTGTCGGAATTGTGATCGATCCTGTATGTTTTTTGATAAAATTCCAAGTTGCTCTAGGTCTGACTTCACTGTGGTGATCCATTTGTTTTTGGACGCTTTCCCTCTTCCTGCCGTGGTGAAGATCTGGCTGGTAAGTCTATCTGGACCCATGCGTGTCATATGTCCGTAGAAAGCTAATCGCCTCTTCCTCATGGATGTGACGATATCTTCTTGATGATCATAGAGCTCATTGTTGTGCCTGATCCTGTAAGTACCACCCTCTTACCTTATTGGTCCTAAAATCCTTCGAAGTATTTTCCGTTCCTTGAGCTCTAGTTTCCTCAGTGGGCCTTTCCGGTTCATCAGGAGACACTCAAGAGGCATATAGAACGGAAGGTCTTACTACTGAGTTATAATGTAGAAGTTTAAGGTTCTTAGAGAGGCACTTAGAAGTGTAGATGCTCTTACAGCAGTGGTAGACCCTTTCCAGTTTCGTGCTTCTAGTGTCTATTGCTAAGGTCTCACTCTCGTTTGCTGGAATCAACTCCCCTAGGTACTTCACTGCAGGAACTTTTTGAATTGCGGCGTCTTTCACAAGAATAGTAGATTATTATTATTATTATTATTATTATTATTACATCCTTTTTGCTCATATGGACAGTGTTTGAACTTAAATATCTCATGATGTCACAATTTTCACTTCTTTCCCTTCTTCTTCTCTTCCCAAAATCTCTTCATCCTTTGACTGTCCTCCTGTTTCCTTTGTTCCGTCCACAATGTTCCTATCTTCTTCCTTTCACGTACTAAAAATTTGGCGTTCTTAATTTTGTTTCTGAAATTTTCTCTCTCCTCTATCATTTGCTTGTTGATCCCTAATTGCTTTAAGTCGTCTTCTATTTCATGATACCAATTTGTTTTCCTTCTTGAACTGTTTACTACATCAACGATTTTCTTTGTACGGATAAGTCGTTTATTGTTCATTCTCTGTATGTGCCCGTAGAAAGTTATTCTGCGTTTTCTGATGATATCTGTGATATTTTTCCGTTGTGTTTTTTCCATGACAAATGTAAGATGATGATTTAAGCTAATCTCATTAAAATTATGTGATTAGGCACAATTAACACTCTGAACTGAAAAGGATTGCAATTCTGGCTGCATAACATTCATTTTAAGCATACATAGTCTAGGACAAGACTGCCCAACCTACGGCCCGCGGGCCGGATGCGACCTGCGAGACTATTTTATCTGACCCGCCGCTCCGCGTCCGCGCCGTGTCGCCAAAACTTTGAAACAACTAAAGCCAACTAGACAAAGCAGTGCGCACGCTCGCCTACCCAATGACTCGCTGATGAACACTAAAAATCCTTATTAATGATTGATACAACTAAGTTCGATCCTAAGTGGAGAGAAATTGTAAGTACCGGTACAAAGCATTTCCAATCGTCGCACTAAACTAAATTATCATGAACTTTATTTCATAATTTGATTAATAATTGTGTCAAATGAACATAAATACTCACTCTTTGTCATTCACGCTGTATGAGTGTGTTGAATAGCATCGTACTTCTATTTTAAAGGGATTTATTAAACCTATTTAATTCTGTTTTAGTGTTTTCTTTATCCACTATAAATAAATGTAGAAAACGGCAACAATACTAAGAAAAGTAATCTCAGACAGCCACAAAACTCACCATATTGCACCTATATTTCAAAAAAGATCCATAACCCCCTAAACTCCCCGGAGTGTTATTGGCCCGCAAGAACCCCTAACAATTTACAATGGGCTAGGGGAACGACTTTCTCCTCTAATGTCTAAATGTGTTGCTTTAATATTGTATCTAATAAAAATCTTATTGTAATGCCTGTAGATTCGGATAACAAATGTGCGGATGTGGGTAACAGTCGTGCGGATGCGGGACGGATGCGGGTAACGTTTTGTTTATCCACGCAGGGCTCTACTTACAGGCGGCTATGACTTCTGCCTTCAGTAGAGTAAATACCATATACAGTACTGTACAATGCTATCTTCTTTTGAAATTGCGAGTTTATTACATGGTGAGTTATTGTTTTTACATATTCAAGATGTTGAATACTCGCCTTTTGACTTGTACAACTGTGATATGCCATTCAAGAGCCTGCTTTTGTCAAGTTTCTTGGTATTTGTGCAATAATTTGAATTTATTTATTAATTACTATTGACATTACATTGTGATACAGTGATATGTCTCAGCTCAGGAATCTGATGGCAAGTCCAGTACAGATTGTCTGAGAGGCATATTAATTATCTTTTACACAACAGATTGCATTTCAATACAGGAGTGCATGCAAAAGAGATGTTACTATTTTTTCTAAGTATTTCCTTAGTGACATAAGTTGTTTTATCACTATAGTAATTACAATAAGAAGTTTATGTTATACATTAATGTTTATTTAGGTAATAATTTTATTGCGACATAGGCCTATAACTAATTGTTTGTTTTCCATGTTGGGCAATCCAGGTGGTAGTTCATTAAGTAGTGACTAGCGGATCCGTGCGTGAAATCTCGCATGTTCATAAACCACACTCTCCCCAATAGGTTTATAATGAGAGACTTAAGGAGAAAGTTTGTTATATTTTTATTTCAACCAAATGATTATAGAACACTATTTACATTTCAGTTAGAATTCCAAGTTCTACGTTTCCCAACTTAAGAAGGCAATAACTGAACATTTAATCATCATAACACTCACCGGTTATTCGATATTTATAAAATTATACGATTTGAGCACTCATTCCTTTGATTTACTGTATCCGAAATCCATGCAAAATGATAAAGGAAAGACCTCAGAATGTTAAAATGACATGAATCAGGAGTCACAGCGGCCAAAATGTTAAGTTGATAGCAATTATGGAGCGTATTTTCCTACAGCAACAGTATCTGCAAATCGCACACTTCGTACATTTTTTTTAAAGTCACTTTTTAAATAAATTATATATATTTATAAAATTAGAGTGCAATTTGTCACTGCTAATGTCTATTCTCATCTTTGAATGCTCATTTGTCACGATCGGTCGCTTGTGAGCGCCGCAAGAGGGATCTATGCTACTGAAATAATAATAATAATAATACGATGATGTTACAATATAATTTAGTCTCTTTAAACACATAAAGGTTTTTCATATTTAGAATTTGTTATGGTTCTTGTATGTATGTATGTATGTATGTATGTAAGTTGTGAGAGACCTTATGCCTGAGTCTTGCATCATGGTAGTAGAGATTCAGTAGGCCCTACAGTAATTTGAATCAATTCCATAATATTAAAATAACGAATAATAATAATCATGATCTTACCTTAAAAGTTTTATATGTGTCAGCTTCAATTGATAGGTGGTGAAACATAAGACTTAATATATTCTCCACATCCAAGAATGGATTTGCTGCATCTCTGGCACGTCTGAACTGTCGTCTGGCGACTCTTAACAATTCTGCGTCCTGCTCACTTTTTCTTTCCCTGTTTGCTCTTTTGCCCATCTCTCGTTTATCATGCAGTAACTGTGCAGAATACCGGTTCCATTCAAAGTTTTTAGGATAGTATGTTCAGCTGACTAAATAAACAAATAAATAAATTAATGAATAAACAAATACATAAATGAATGAATGTATAAATGAATGAATGAATGAGTGGATCGCATGGCGACCGCAGCACAAATCACCCACAGGACATCAGGAACCTTTAGCTGAAAGCCGTGCTACCATCAATAGTAGGGTGCAATTAGACCCAAACCTCAACATCCAAAGTAAAAGTTTCCCTTCAGCTCCAAATTGTTGTATACAGTCCACATGCTGTTCGGTAAAAAGTCTCACCATTTTGAGCGTCGGGTTTGGGTGGGATGGGGGGTAGAAGTTGGTAAATTAGTAGTTTTTATCAGTTTTTCTTAAATATTTCCACAGCTATGTGATTTAGCGCAAACAGTGTCATATAAAAATAATCTACATTAAATTTCGAACAAAAATGGTCCCGTGCATAATCTTGCTAAAGTGAACGGTTCCAGAGTTACGGAGGGTGTAAAAGTGGATTTTTTGTCGTTTTTTTTTGAAACAATATTACATTATCACTAAGGAAACTAATTTTGTTTATACAGGATTGTGTTTTGTAAAAGAAAATACTGTACCGATTTTATTGACCGGTGGTATACAAAACAAAAGTTTGGTGCTTTTCAGTCGGTTAACACGAATGTACCCAAAAGAGTTGGGTAATACCCTTATTCTGAGATTAATAAATACCTACCATCTCATGTATTTTTTTCAGGATTAGGGTACTACCTAATCCTTTTGGGTATTTTCGAGTTGACCGACTGAAAAGCACCAAACTTTTGTTTACTAAGGCAACACTGAAAAATGGCTTCAAACCCCATAATGAGCGGTGGTATGTTAGTGATAAGTCCTTGAAGGAACGTCAACCTCACCACCTTCTCAAAGGGCGCTACTTTTTAAGGGAAAAGAGGCAGTGGCGGATCCAGGCCTTGCGGGGCCCTGGGTGATATGATAAGGTGGGGGCCACAACAATAGTAAATAAAAAAAATCAAATCAAATGGAAAATTGTTTTGTAATAATAATAAAATAAAGAATAGTTACAATATTTTGAATACACCAGTACATTTTTTTCATAATATGAATGAAACCTTTAAGTCCCCGTGAAGAAGATTATGTAAACTATGAAATATTAAAATATTACTTTCCGACTTTTTCCCCGGCTGAAATCTTCTATTATTTCACTGAAATCTAAACTTGCTAAACGGTCACGGGAGATCATGGCTGCACTGAAAAAAGGGTTATGAATTATAAATTAGTTTGAAAAGTATGATTAATTAATTAATTGAATTTAAAAATCCATGGCGCGAGGCCCCCCAGACCGCGGGTCCCTGGGTGGTCGCCCTCCTCACCCTCCCCTAGATCCTCCCCTGAAAAGAGGCTTCCTCAGGCTTAGGCCATATTATAAACCTGTGGTACGGAGAAACCCACTCTGAACTATTAAAACTAATAAAATTGTAGAATGTTAAATGCGACTTTAAATTAATGCAAAGTAGGCTATTCATTAGTATTCAGTCCCCTTCAAACAAAGCACTTTCCTCTTCTAGATCTTCGTCTATGATGTTCGTGTACTTGTTATCAGATCCTAGGCCTGATCAATTACCGCATATGCTCGAGCAGTTTAGACCACTCTTTCTGCACTCGCAATTACGGACGCATTTGTCTTTGCAAGCGCACACTATGAGGGAAAGTAATTCCTGGGGAGCTGCAGGACGTGCTGTTGTAATTGGTCTCAGGTGTTCGCCAATCTTCTTTCACCCCCACTCGAGCGGATTCTTCTTCTCATTCAGCCACTGCTGCACCTGGTGGTAGGTTCTAAATGAATGCTGCCTGGAAGCTGCCGAAGTGGGGGGAAGTGCAGCCAACTTGAACAATGAATTCATAGGCTGCTTTGCAATAGCCTGCAAGTAACACTGGTAGCTAAATCAATCTAGATCTTCTGTGTTCTTGGCTCCAAACATCGCAAGAAGGAAATGCTTTCCAGCGTCAGCCACTACACTGGGGTCAGCTTTGGGATTGTTGAAGACTATAAGTTTCGTACGAAGAGCTATGTTGGCTTGTACTTTCCCATACGGTGTAATTTTTCCCCTTCTTGTAGATAGCTGATACAGTGTCACATCCTGTGAAGGCGTATATTGCTATGAGTACACCTTTCAAATTCCCAATGCCTCGCTGAATGTCAGAAATAGTGTACATTTTTTCCTGCTGATTGCCTTTCTTTGGTACCACTATTTTCAATTTGTTCTCTGAGGGTGAGTGGACAGTCAACAAGACTAGTAAGTCCATGTCGTCACCAATTACACAAACGTAAACTCCTTTCTTAGCTTCATCAATCGCTGTTAAAACTATTAATAAGTCAGCGTCACCCGATGCTTGATGAGCTGTGCAACCACCTCTTTGCAAGTGAGTAGTCCGTTTGCAAAGGCCGTTAAGTGCATTATAAACGAAACCGAGTAAAAGACGAAGAACTGCTACGACCAAACTATTTAAGCTAATACCATAATTTTTACCCCGGAAAATAAACATGAAAACATTTATTATTCAGTTAAATTCTGTGAAATCTACGGTTGGACTTGCCGGTTTGTGCATACGTTTTGTGCAGTTAGCGACTTTTTCACCCATGACGACGAGAGTCGTCAATGAAACTTCGGTTGCAAAACCCTCTATTTTGTTGTTTTATGAATGTCATTTGTATGAGATTTATGATAAAGAACTATTTTAGCTATACTGTTGTTTATTAGTGAAAATATATTTTGAAAAATAGAACACGGCGGGTGCGATAAAAAGATTTTTTAAAATTCATCTTAAACACCGTGTAACGTCATTTAGACAGCATAAAAATTGTACAAATGAGAAAATGCACCAAACAAGGAAAATGGCACTTAAGTTCGGTCAGGTCATCCTCCACATCGTCCACCAGCTCAAAATCTGCTGGTTCTTCGTCTTCTTCCTCTTGAGGTTGGATGATATATTAGAGAATGACTTCTTGCTCCTGGAAGACCTCACTGAAAACAAATGTTAGGTTGCCATTCGCTGGCCATTTTCCCCCGAAGTGCAGCTCTAAAAGCCGTCAAACGTCTTCTAGTTTTGTTTCTTTGAGCGCAACTCCTACTTGAATTGGTGAGGGACCAGGATGTTTGTTAAAATTCGTTCCTCTTTTCATGATACTCTTCCCCTCACCAACCTCAAAATTGTAGAACGGATCTCCTTAGACCAGACATGTTTTTATTTGTTTTGCCAATTGTGAAAACGATTTTCTTCGCCTATTGGAATTGGAAATGCCTACCACCCGGATTTTTTACCATGCCATCCGCATACGCTTTCCAATCTCTAACAGGGCATCCATCTTGTCCCAAGCGAACTACCGTCGGAAATTTCTCAATGTGCTTGATGTATCCGTAGGGATTTTCAAAGACACTCACTTTGCGAAGTTGCTGTTCAATATTTCCAAAAACTCTGTCAGGTGGGATAAATGAGTGGCCCACTACAGTATTTTCTCTAGACATACGGGAGCTTTAAGCTATAACCAGTGAGATAGCACGCTGATTGTATTCTCGTTTTTGTTCTGCCCCCCACAGCCATCAGAGAATAACCGAAGCATTTTGTACCTTTAAAATTTATGCCGGCCAGTTTTTGATGAACTGCCGACTCTATTTGGTTTGATCATTTGACATGTTGGTGTTCTAACCAGACGTAAGAAGTTGTTTTCAACTCCAGTATCAACGGGTTCAACTACTTCAACTTGCAATATTTCTCCGACTACTTCTGCCGTGTCTGCTATTCCCTCCGTATTTGGAACATCCACAATAGAATTACAGTCCACAAACGCAATAACTGCTTCACTTAAATCAACAAGATCACTAATTTTCTGCTTTGAAGTGCCCACAAACAAGAAATAACTTGTTGATCAACTGTGCTTCTAAACGGTGTATTTCCACAAGGCAGTATGTCGTTGCCTACGCTTCCTCGATAGTGCAGCCAATGTAAATCTGAAAACCAAACTATTGTTCCCAATCATAATTTATGGTAAAAGAGTTTTTTGGGAGGAATATCGGCAGTTCTTGTACCAGTTAGCGTGTTTTGCAGCCGTATGTGGCAAGGCAGACACCATACTTATGGAACTTAGTGGTCTTTGGACACGTGGAACATTAAACTGGCTTTGCAACCGTAGCCAACGTGTATTTAGCGGTTTATGCAAACTAACGCGATCTATGTTGGTCATTTACAACGGTTTTAAGCAGGTTATACACCCTGAAACTTATTCTGTCGTGTAGCCAGTTAAAAGACGAACGTGACGGTGTGCTCAACTAAAAATCGACAAAAGGTGCACTTAGCGGCCTTTGCATCTGGGATACTCAAGTGCACTGTAAGGAGAGAAATAAGGCCCATTTTGTTTTTAGCGTTAGCTAGAAATTTACTTTGAATGATATTTACATGGACTGAGTCTTCTACTTTCACTTCAATGTTAATGGTAGAACGTGATATGCGTAAGTGTTCTTCATATTTTGTGTTTCCTTGCTCGTATCCATCAAAAACAACAAACGCTGGCCCATAATGAGTAATTATGTAATCTGTGTATTGCTCGCAAATCTGTCTGAAGGTAGCTGGGCGCCGCCACACAACACCTCCATGAATGATGTAGGACACTTTCTCTGAATCTGAGGTGATTGATGATTCATTTGAATCTGGACCCAAAACAGTCAACAATGAAGATTTGCTTCCCTTCCTCATCAAGCCAGAATCGTCGAAGAGGTGTGGAGGATAAGCACATAATTCAAATTGAAATATTTCTTCAAGTCTCTCAATACTCCTTACTGTGCACACCATCCGATGTAATAGAATGTTAGGGTTCACACATACAGTGTTGTTAATTGTCAGAGACTTAATAGCTAACTTTCTTTTCAAGTGTATTTCATTGAATGTTTTGTTCCCAATCTCTTTCAAGGCTAGTGTTCCAACTTCAAACGCTTTATCACAGTTCACGTTTTCATCTGCTACAACCCTTGTTGATAAGGAAGAGAGTTCAGGTGTTTTAGAAAACGGATTATGTTCCTCAAGCCATTGCATTCCTTGCAATTTATTTTCTGCCTTGCTCTCGTAGCTCCACGTGCTGCTCTAAAGAGACGCTACGCACACATATTGGCCGCACTTGTACTAAACCGGTTTTTGTTCCAGTATTTTACGCTCCCAAACCTTTGTGGTGCCTCAGCCTCTTTTGGACTACAATACGATTGTACAATACTACTTTTTAATAAAATTGTTTAGTTATTTCTGTTTACATAGTAGGTATAATGCCATATTTCCAAAAAATCTAACAAAATACGTAAACTGCTACTTTCGCACCCTCCGTAACTCTGGAACCGTTCACTTTAGCAAGATTATGCATGGGACCTTATCGTTCGCAATTTAATGTAGATTATTGTTGCTAAACAGCATTTTTTCGAAATATGTAAGAAAAACTGATCAAAACTACAAATTTACCAACTTCTTCCCCCCCCCCTCCCCCAAACCGGACGCTCAAAATGGTGAGACTTTTTACCGAAAAACATGTGGACTGTGTAGAACAATTTGGGCTTGGAGGGAAACTTTTACTTTGGATGTTGAGGTTAGGCCATTTTTAGGACTAATTGCACCGTACTACAAGGGTGGCGCTCGTTAGGGAATTCCCCTCACATCTCATCACCGTGCAGCCCGCCGCCGATGGTGTCGCGAAAGACGCAACTGGAAATATGAATGGCGCTGAGTTGTGTTTAATGATGAAAGTAGATTCTGCCATGTCGTTTGTGATGGTCGTTTGCGAGTGCGAACTCGACCTGGAGAGCGGCAGCGAACCAATTGTATATGACAGTGACACAGGACCAACTCTGGCTGGTAATACGTGATAATTTGAAATTAATCGAAAACGATTAATTGACTGACCTTCTATCGATTAATCGACGAACTGAATAATAGATTATTCAGCTAAACGAAGAATCGATTATTTGATTAGTAGAACGAGCTAAGAAAATAAGTAGGGGGCACATACAGCTTAAGGAGCCACAACTATAACGATTTTAATATGATAACTCTGCCTGTCATAAATCTTGTACAACAATGATATACATTTCCAAGGAAACACACACACCTTGCTATTAGAAGCAAAGTTTAAAATGTTCAACATTCAAATGGTAATTATTTTTATCAATTTTTTCAAATTTTGGTTCTTGTTTCGTGCTGACCTTCACCGTTACCCTGATCTCCCGTGTTTATAGGAATTTTTGGAGTTTTCTTTTTTAATGTAGGTGTTAAAAACCTTCTGCTACAAAGTGAATCTCGCATATTTTCACATTATTAATTAATTAATTAATTAATTAATTAATTAAGCGTCATTAGTCTATTTCCATTTTTATTCTGAGCAAACTCCAAAAAATGTTAACGTTTCATAGACTAATTAAAGCCACAACGGTTTTGAGTGAGATTCATTTTGTAGCAAAAGGTTTAACACCCACATTAAAAGAAGAAAACTCCAAAAATTCCTATAAATACGGGAGATATCAGGGAAACGGTGAAGGTCAGCACGAAACCAGAACAAAATTTTGAAAAAATTGATAAAAATAATTACCATTTGAATTTTGAAATTTTTAAACTTTGCTTCTAATAGCAAGGTGCGCGTGTTTCTTTGGAAATGTATATCATTGTTGTACAAGATTTATGACTGGCACAGTTATAATATTAAAATCGTTATTGTTGTGGCTCCTTAAGCTGTATGTGCCCCCTTATGAGAGGTCATTGCTTAAGTTGAGTTACGCTTGTTTTCGGAACGATGTATTGTGCCCAAGGGCATTAGGCTGACTGGTGTCAAACCTGGGACACTGGGAAATAGAGAGAAGAGTGGAACTGCCAAAAAGAAACGAACCCAGGGTCTCTGAGGGAGTTTAGTCGAGAAAAACCCCTAGAGACAGGACACATGACATCACTAAGGTGATATGAAGCAAATTCTGCTGTTATAAGTCAGAATAACACAGAATTTACTGACCTGTGTTTCCTACATAAAGTTATGAATGGTTACACAAAATGTAACATGCTCTTAAGCTACTTCCCACTCCATGTTCCTTCCCGTTCAACACGTCAGAACCATTTACACCATATACCCCGCCCACGACTTGAAGTACAGAAGCGCTCTATCTTCCACCGTCTACCTACCCTTAGTAACTCCCTTCCAAATATTGACATTTTCTCTCCCTATAGAACATTCAAACATAACATTAGAAGATCCCTTTCATCCTCGATTCCTACCCCCTCACCCTCCTAATCACCCACTACCCCCAATCACTCCCTGCATCTTTCCCGAGATTTGTCCCTTGCTGCCTTCACTGCCAATTGTTACCTGTTATTGTTTTTG
Source organism: Meconema thalassinum (assembly GCA_946902985.2). NCBI lineage: Eukaryota > Metazoa > Arthropoda > Insecta > Orthoptera > Tettigoniidae > Meconema > Meconema thalassinum. The sequence continues at coordinate 284,266,399 of OX336393.1, read as the reverse complement.
TTATTGTTGTTATTTTTGTTAATATTATTTGAAATTGTTAAAATATTAGTGTAAAATGACCTATCATGGTTGTATCTAATAATTATTAAATAAAAAAATAAATAAAAATAAAAAAAGAACATATGGCTGAAAATTACATGAGTTTCTGAGCCTAGCACAAGGATTTGGAACTCGTGGCAGTCAGCTAATTGCTTTGGAAAGAAGGCGTGTTTTCGTGGCTTCACATCAGTAACTTGGGACTATTTATACTGTCTGGAGAGGGTGAGTGGACCACATATGGACCTGTAAACTCCCCTAAACACAAAGGCTGGACACTATGGAAGGGGGTGTGGGAACAGTAATTTGGAGATTACTCGCGATTGGAACATGATACACATATGAGGGTTATACCAATGTGAATCAAATTCAAGAAGGCTAATTGTCAAGCTATTAAACGTCAAAATCGAAGCTGGAATAAGGAAGGTACGGATGAACGTGTCTTACAGAGGTCAGCGGACGGATCACGGAAGTGAGAAGGGGAATAACCGCCGACATAGCGTTAGGACGCGCTGAAGAAGTTAATTAATTTTAATTAATTGGCTGATCGAACCCCAAGCACGCAAGCAGTTATGAAACCAACACTGCAAGACGGACCAGAAAAACGCTATTTCAAGCCAGGAAAGGCATCGGGAAGAGAGATGAAGCTCCGACGAATTTAGGGATCTACTTTTCTTGTGGAAACCCATATAAGCTCGCCAGACGAGTCAGTCGACACAGTTGTACAAGAATCTGGGGCAGAGGGTACGTCGCTCTTATCCCTGAAATGACGCCGCGCACAAAGGCTTTAACTTTATAAGTAATCAGCAGGGCCGTGGAGAGCCGCGACGGGCCCCGGGGCTGGAATCTCCTGGGCCCCCAAGACCCTAAAATTAATCAACAGGAAGTTAAGTTCACTGGACTGCATGTTAAAAGAGGTGGAAAGGGTGTACTGTACACTGTGCAGTACTACGGCCTCTGTGACATATGACGTAATCTCTCTTCATAATGAAAACATGATATTTACACAAAAATCAAGACGTATTTTAAAATACGTTTTACATATGGGGTTTTTATGTTGACATTATTAAAATGTGCTGCCCTTGAAGAATCACGCCCTTGGGTCCAAGCCTAAACACTGGTAAGTGTTTTGGTAGAACGGCGATCACACATCATTGTACACTAAACAAAGCAAAATATATTTTCATAATTAACCACAAGTATACTCATACGTAAGTCAAGTTATTCATTATGTGCTATAAGTAGATTGCAGCTGATCAGCGATTGTTTTCACAAAAGAAGAAAATGTGAATTTGAACTATATTTTGTAATTTGCAGTCAGTGGACTTCTTATAATTTAATATTGCTTTGCTGTAAGCAAACCTAGAGCCAGGTTCTCCTTAAAATCCCCAATCCTATCTATGACTGGTGACCATTGGGGATGGATTTAAGCCAAGATTGTGGGGGAGTAGACACACCGGGGATCTGTGGGGTATGGAATATCACCAGCTCAGAGTGGGGTCCGGGGTCTTCCTCCGGAAAAATTTGCAAAAATTAAGTCCAAATTATTGAGTTGTAGGCCATCTGGGTGATTTCTTTTTGTGATATTCACAATTAACACCGGTTATCAGACAGATTTTACACGCACCCCAAGTACACGGGGCTACATGACCGCGTTGTCGCAGCCCCTAAACTATGAACCAACCAACCAACCAACCAACCAACCAACCATTTTTGTGATATTTTGGAGTAAAAATTTGGTGACCATTGACATTTAGTGTCTATAGAAAAGACTCTCCGTTATTGAAGTAAAAGCTCCCGAACCTTCAAGTAAGATCCCGCGGTGTAGCCCACCAATGGCCGTGATGGGGGTGTACAGCAAGTCTGCAGATCAGAGTTTCGAATCCCGGTGCTGACAGCGGCTATCCTGAATGTAGTTTTTCACACTCCTTCCAGACAAACGCCGGGATAGTACCTTATTTCAAGTCCAGGAACACCTACCCTACTCTTAACCCTAATAATTACAGTAATAGTCGCGACGGGCAACGCATTCCCACTTTTCCCAGTCAGTAGCTAAGAATACGGCATGCGATTGATCATATCACAGAGGCCATAGCATAGTGTATACCCTGCGTTTCGTCCAACAGTGGGTGGTTTTAAGCTGGTTTAAGTTTCTACTCTACAAGACAAATACTGTAGTTACAACAATGTTGCCAATACATATCTTCCCTTGCGAATCAAGCCCTTTCATGATACGTTTTAACGTCTCAGTACCGTTAAACATAAAATGAGTTGCTTCCTTTATCTATGAACCACTAGCCTCCCCTTCAGTCTACACAATTCGCACGTTTCTTGGTTCTCTATTTTGTTCGCTGTTTGAGAATCGTATAATTTACTTCATTAATATTTGTGAAAACTACTGCTTTACAGTCAACTTCATTCAATAATGTGGAGGCCTTCAGAAACAAACCGGAAAATTAACGCGTCAGCGTATACTGAAATATAGGCTATCTACAGTACTAGTTGATGTAAACGATTCACAACCGGGCGCCAATGGTCCATTGCCCGCCAGTGATACTAGACCTACTAGCTACCAAGTACACGGGTTAAATGGCACAAGCCCCTAAATGAATTAACAACTGTAACGACAAATAGGCCTATTATTAACTGTTGAGTAAGACTACGAATGACACCGCAGTCGGTAAGCCGAATCCTGCATTCCTGTCGCGGTTTCGTCAGGACCCGGAGTCATTTCCAATTCATAGATAAAGAGAGCAACTCATTTTATGTTTTACGGTACTGAGACGTTAAAACGTATCATGAAAGGGCTTGATTCGCAAGGGAAAATATCTCTTCGCGTCCTGAAAAATAAGTGCTTTGCAGATCGAAGCTGCTCTTTTGAATAAATGGCGTAGAAATATCCAATAATAATAACAGCCACTGCACCAGCTCGAAACAAAATTGTATTTATAGTAATATTCGACAATACTTCATCTTAATTTTCTTCTAAATTAAGCAGAGTTCAATATTTGGTCTTAGAAAAGTCTGCGCGGTTGCCTACATGCAATATATTAATTTCTCCATCGCCATGTACACCACTGGCGTTACTTATTGTTGTTTTATGAGGGGGAACAGCTGCTGTAGGTCATCTGTCCTTACCACTGACGACCTATGAGAGGAATAGGAAAACAAAGTTGAGTGGTTCAGTGTCCTAGCTTAATGGCCATTTTTCTCCTGGTTAATTAAACACTCAGTCCAGAAAAATATTGGAATGTTACTTTAGTTTCAGTCTTTGGATACATTTCCCAACTCTAGTACCAATAGTAATATAGGTTTTCAATAAATCCCTTAATCAGAAATGATTTGCGCACGAACCCAAGTACCTAGGATTGTTTATCGTATTGAATGAGCCAGTTATAATAATAATTATACTGCACCTAAGCATAGAGATTATTCAAATGTTAGCATTGTTTTCTCAATTCAGTATACGAGAAATTGAACAATTTCGCATGCATTTCTTCTATCTACGTTTGACAGCAGAATCATCCCACCCTTTCGCAAGATATTTAGCCAGCAATGATAATTTTTCACATAGTGAGAAAGTGAATTACTAGGGAACGATGACTCGCTGTTGTGAATTACTGTGTGGACGCTACTTTAAAATGTATTTTACATACCTGCCTGCACGGCATACGAATTGATACGTCTAGCTAGACGATATATTCATTTCAGATACTAACACCTCTAAATATCTAAGCTTGACGTGACGCACCAAACTTGAAACTCTTGAGCTAGCTGACCAAACACACCAGGGCAGCCCAGGCTCTCGTGGCCTTGGCGAAAAAAGTGAAGAGATGAGAAAGTTATTTGAAGGATTGGTTCATAAACCGAATAAGCTAAATTTAGAATAATAGAATGCTCTCTGTCTTCAGGTATATTTTAGAACAATACATAGTGAAGCCCCTTCGCCTAAGTTAAGATATTTGGCCAAGTTACAAATTGGTAAAAGTTATATTTTGTACTGACAGAGACACCTAGTTTGAAGGGAGGAACTTCACATTTTACGCTATACCTAAGCGACGGGTAGCATTGTGTCCCACCCCAAAACACAACGATAACAAATTAATGATTTGGAAGAGACACATTACGGCATATAGTGGATATACAATTACAGGTTTGGTTAAAGCATGGTAGAACTCAGATGTTTTGGTGGGGAGAAAGAATAAGACATGAATGTACACATATTGTATAGATAAAAATTGTATGCACTAGTTAATGTAGAAAGTTGTAAGATTAACGTTGTTTGTGTTTGTTTAATCAGTGCATTAGCGCACGTGAAAGTGGTTGCAATGGTAATTGCAGTGTAAACTTAAATTAACAGTTATTTGGATTTGTGATGTGGTAAAGTGTGAATTTTAATTAAGGGAAGGAGTATTATATTTTTGTGAAGTGTAATGACACGGCATGGTTGTTAAACCACATGGACTCATATAGGGCTAGTCAGTGGACTAGAATGTCAGCCATGGGGGCAGAGATGAGAGTAATTTAAGGGATTCTTTGTTTACATCATCTCAACGCTCCAATTTTATTGCTTTGTGTTTATAAATGTAAATGTAATGTTGTATGCTGTGTTATAAGCCATGATATTAGCTCAAATTAAACCCATTAGAATGGAGTTGTGTGTTGTAATTGTAGAGTTGATACCTATTAGTTTCAAATCCTAAATATGTAACCGCTCAGTGGGTTGGACGTAACACGCCCGAGGACTGCTGCTAGCTGGAAGAGGAAGCATATTTTCCATGGAAAGTCATCACATGGGTACAGTATAGAACTCTATAAAAGTTACTTTTTGCCTAAATATACAAAATGTCCTTCTTTGTTTATGTTAACAATAACCGAATAAAAGTCAGTGACTGTGGAAGGACAAGTAAATTGGGAAGGGTTTCAAAAAATGAAAACGAAGAGTTTTCGGTAAAGATTTTGAATTCTTGTTCAATGTTTATAATTTTTGTCAGGAACATTTTTTGTTTTACTTTGTTTTAGCCTAATTTTCACAAAGAATAATACAATATATGATACAATATATTTTAATTGAATAAAGGTATGTTTTTCTGCTGTGAGAGCGTAGTGAAAGAAGCGAAGTACATCGATTAATCGACAAAACAATAATTATTGATTAATTATTCGACAACTGGTAACTGATTATTCGATTAAGCGACCGATCTATTAAACGCACAATAGATTAATCCTCATTTGTAGCAATTAATCGATGTTTCTGCTTCGATTAATCGATTATTCGATGTTGTTTGGGTCTTCAGTTTTTTGACTGGTTTGATGCAGATGTCCAAGCCTCCCTGTCCTGAGCTAATCGTTTCATCTCTACATAGCTACCACACCCTACATCCGAGGCAATCTGTTTAACATATTCTAGCCTTGGCCTACCCCTGCAGTTCTTGTTCTCGACCCTTTCTTCCATAACTAAGCTTGCTATTCCTGGGTGTCTTAATATGTGTTCTACCAACCTATCTCTTCTCTTCATTAGCAGTCGCCAGAAACACCTCTCCTCTCCCACTAGCCATAATACCTCTTCGTTTGTAACCCTATCAACCCATCTGATCTTCTTCATTCTCCTGTAACACCACATTTCAAACGCTTCAATTCACCTCTTTTCTGCTGCACCAATAGTCCAAGTTTCGCTTCCATAGAATGCCATGCTCCAGGCCTTCAAAAATGACTTCCTAATACCTAAATCTATATTTGATGTCAACAGATTCCTTTTCTGTAGAAATGCTTTCCTTGCCTGAGCTAACCTACCTTTTATATCCTCTTTGCTTTGTCCATCACTGGTTATTTTGCTTCCTAAGTAACAGAAGTCTCCCACTTCCTTTAGTTTTTCACCTGCCAATTTGATGTCCATAGAGGTGTCTGATTTATTTCGGCTGCATTCCAATATTTTTGTTTTACATTTATTAATTTTCATCATGAATTCTTTCCTCAAGGCGGAGTCCATACCATTCCAAAACTCATTCGAATCTTCAGGCGTGTCGGCCAAGATGACTATGCCATCGGCAAATATCAGAGTTGAAATTATTTCTCCTTGAATCTTCACTCCAATTTTAATTTTTTCTCCAATTTCCTTCATTGTTTGTTCAATGTAAAGATTGAAAAGTATGGGTGATACGTTGCCGCCTTGCCTTACACCTTTCTGAATACCAGCTTCTCTCTCATGTCCTTCAGCTCGAATAACTGCTGTCTGGTTTCTGTATAGATTGTATATCACACTCCTATCCCTGTACTATTCCAAAATCAGCCTAAGACTTAATATAGCTTCCCTTGTTCCTACATTTCTCCAGAAACCAAACTGGTCTTCACCCAACTCCGTTTCTATCTGGCTTTCCATCTTCTTGTAAACTATTCTATAGAGCGTCTTAACCTTAAAAGACAGTATGGAATTAAATGTAGTATTTGCCTCTCACTCGCACTCCTATGTCCTGCAATTAGCTTCGTTCTCTTCTACCCCGGCGATGTTGCCATTTCCCAATAATTGAAAGTGACAAATCTAAGAAAATGTTTGCGTGGTATTATAGAGAATTTCCCGCTCTTTATGATGGTATTAAAATAAAAGCCATAAATAATTAACACATGGCCCAATTTTCACAATTACGATATTTTAGCGCGAATCTATATTTTTGCATTTATAAAACTTATCACGCCATAGATAATGAACTAATGATCGCAACAGATCAAGAATTTATTTTTAGATTGCCTGATGTTGGTAGAAGATACCCTACTTCTCAGGGCAGTAATTATTTTCATAATAAGAAAGTTATGTTTTTTTTTTCTTAAACGTTACTTGAAAAATCTGGGATGGTGTCACATAAAAGTTAGCCAGCGAGAAAGTTTTTTGCTGTTGACTTTACGTTGGTGACTAAGCGAGAAGAAATGTTCATTAATGTCTGAAATAGTTTTTAAAACAAACCAGAGCGCAATATCAGGTAGCATTCATAAGTTATAGCACTTCGCTTAGTCCCGCTCAGCGCTTACGCACCTGAACTTTGTTTACTAACGTGGCCCGCAGGCTATCTCCCCCGATTACGTTTGAAGGAGGGGAGGTGATGATGTGAAGTAAAACTAAGAAATGAAGTCGATTTTGTGTTCTTTATAAATTGTCCGCCTCGTTGCGTTCTTGGCTGTCACTGTGCTCTCACTGTGGAGGCCCGGGTTTGAATCCCGGCTCTGCCAAGAAATGTAATTCTGGTCTGATGGCTGGAACGGGGTGTAATAAACTCCACGAGACAAAACTGAGAAGAGGCGGGTTCGATTCCTACCTCAGCCATCCTCGAAGTGGTTTCCGTAGTTTGCCTTTGTTCGTTCCGGGAATTAACAAGGGTTCGTTAATGGTGCAGAGTTAATGTTTCTGTGCCAAAAGGAACACGGTAGACACACACGACAAAATGACAGGTGAAGTATATGAAAAGTGGTTCGCCGAGCAATATTGTTGCTCAATGTTCCCGAAGGATATAGCCTAGTAATAGACAATGTAGGCTGTCACAGCAGAGAACTATGTTCTTGCTTGTCACCTTACCACACCACCATACCACAGTGAACTTAATCCCATCGAAATGGTATGGGCGTAAGTGAAGAACTATATAAAATTGAACAACGTCTCGTTCAAGAAACAAGAAATGAATAATTTAATTTCGGCTGCATACCCCCACTTGACCACACAAAATTGGGTAAATTACGTGGACCACAATACAGTATATTATTATTATTATTATTATAATTTATTATAACCTATGATATTCGAGAAAAAGGCCTTATCATATTCATGAATAATTGAATAATTGAAAATTATAAATTATTATAATGTGTGCATTAAAATCGCGCTCTGAGCTTCGGTGTATCATAATCTAAATATTGTACCTTCTTTCGCTTCAAGGCATGAGGTACAATTATATACAACAAACAAATATTTTGGAAATTTCCCGAGTTTTGCGTAAAAGCACGCCTGTATACGAGTTATGTTACATCATATGCCTGGCCTTGCAGAACTTTGTATATGCAGCAGATCTGGCATCAGCGCGCTCCATTTAATGTGTACTGTCTTTTAAGGTAGAGACGCACTATAGACAGGATTTTTGAAGCATGAATAATCAAGCTGATAGTACGGTAATCTTCACATCTGTCAGCTCCCACTTTCTTCGATTAAAAATGGGGAACCGTAGCCTGCAACGACCGGAACTTACACCTCTTGTGTTTGTGTACAGGAAACACCCAGAACCTCCTCCAACCCATGTGCTCTTCCAGCAGGACATTGCTCGTGTACACACTTCTCACGTTACACAACGCTCTCTTCAAGATATTCGTTAACTCCCCTGGCCAACACGATAACCAAACCTGCCCCAAATTGAGCATGTATGGAACATGATGGGGTGGTGTGTGGTCCGGTCTGCATTACCAGCAACATCCCTTGTCTAATTGCGACAACAGGTGGAATTAGCGTGAAACACAATCCCCTTATGTTGTTACATCTGACACCTCTATGACCGTCGCTATGTATGACTGCAAGAATGCATATAACTACAGGAAGCTATGAAAGATATAGACGATTGCCCTTGACCTTGAAGCCTGCGGGTGAGCCTGTACACAGTCACTCTCTCACCCTATCGCTTCACATTTGTCGCCACCGATCTGATGTAATGGAATTCCAGACTTGAGCACGTGGCGACACCGACTTGCAGACAGTACAGTCGACGTCGAAGTATTGTGTGACCCGGAAGTACACGTTACGTATTTACGAACAGAACGTCATTATATTTGCCAATGACTGTACTTCAGTAGGAGTTTGAGTCAGCGTTGTCAATTATCGGACCGCTTGGGGCAGCTGATAACAACACAGGTAGCCTACTGCAGTAACTCGCCTCCAGGCTTCCATTAAGATTTTTCACTCGTCTAAAACAAACGTCCGGCCTATACTGAAATTGTTGTTATATCGATTGGTGTATGACCCTGTGATTATGATCATATACAATTTATGACATTTATATTATTTGAAGATGAGGTTCTTGAGAAGCAGTATTGGAGCTACAAAGATGGACAGAATAAGAAATGAGAGGACCAGTGAATTAATGAAGGAGGAACCATTACAGGATGGTATAGAGAAGTCTAGACTTGGATGGTATGGACATGTAAAACGAATGGAGGAGAAGAGGATACCCAGGAGGATACACGAGACGAAGCGGGAAGGAAAGAGACCGAGAGGAAGACCGAGAGACAGGTGGCTGAAGGGGGTGGAAGAAAGCGTGAAGAAGAGAGGAGAAGACTGGACAAGGGTGGAGGCTGAGAGATGGTGGGAAGACAGAAGACGTTGGAGAGGCTTGTGTTCCAAACAGACCCGGCCAGTGGCTGGAAACTGGGCAAGATGATGATGATGATATTATTTGAATAGGACTGCAATCATGTGGGACCATTTTTTTAGGGTGTTAATTTCAGCCGTCCAGAAAATGATTTTCGTGGTTTTCCATTTTCACCACCAGGCAAATGCCGGGACAGTTCCTTTCAATAGGTCCACGGCTGATTTCCTTCCAAAATCCCTTCCCTGACCCGTCCTGAAAATGAAATCAATGGCCATTGGCTGCTTTAATAAAAACAAATTAGTATTGATGTGTAACATTGGGTTGCTGGATATTTTTGTGGGAGTAATTTTGAAAAATGGGACGGAAGTGGATCGGACGGAAGTGTGTAAGACGCACTGTCAGCTGGATCGTATCCCTCCTGGACATTCATCAACACACAAAAATCTCTTTTATTTACACACTAATAATACATAACAATTCCAAGACTCTCTTTTTTTCTTCACTGCCTACTTGATATTTCTACTCTCGCACTGCCTTCTTGATTGTTCTCGAACTGCCTTCTTGATACGCTGTTGCTAATCATATCAATATGACTCATTTTAACAAAATCCATATGAAATTACGTGTTGGTTTGTGAATCAAGAGGTCCGGGAACTGGGCAAGCCTTTCATGATCTACTGCTGAGCACATTGCATTTACTCGCAAGTTGGCCTATTTATAAGGAATTTAAGGTTATGAGCGGTGTCGCGTCTATTAATCTAGTTGATCCATATCGTATTCTTTATTTAGGCTAGTGCTGGTGGAAGCTACAAATCATCTAATAAAATGAGTTCCGTATTATAAACTACAATATCTGTACAACACTTCCTTTTACAACAGATTAATATTTGTACCAATAATATTATAAAATACCGGTGTATCAACAATTTCACGTGAGTTTTTTTCTACGCCAGATGTTACACATCATATGCGACTACTGTAAGGCTCGTAAAGTTTTTTTTTTTAAATTTGCACCAGTATATTTGGCGAAACGAAAGATGATGACGCAGTAATAAGATAAAGTAAGGCGATTAGATAAGCATTTATCTTTATCGTGCTCTTATCGCGTGAGCTTATCTGAGCTGACGAACATAATGCAGTCACGTTACCGAAATATTTTCCCTATGGATTCACGTGGGTTGCAGATGATGACTACATAAGGTGGGGAGATATTCATAATTTAATATCACTGGCTCTTGTAATGAGGAACTACATTTATTTACTAGTACTTTTTTTGGTATCCGTCGTTGGCCTTGGCAGCATTGTGCTGTGTGATTATGCTGTGATTATGATCATATACAATTTATGCCATTTATATTATTTGAATAGAACTGCAATCATGTGGGACCATTGTTTTATGGTGTTAATTTCGGCCGACCAGAAAATGATTTTCGTGGTTTTCCATTTTCACCACCAGGCAAATGCCGGGACAGTTCCTTTTAATAGGTCCACGGCTGATTTTCTTCCAAAATCCCTTCTCTGACCTGTCCTGAAAATGAAATCAATGGTCATTGGCTGCTTTGATAAAAACAATTAGTATTGATATGTAACATTCGGTTGCTGGATATTTGTGTGGGAGTGATTTTGAAAAATGCGACGGAAGTGGATCGGACGGAAGTGTGTAAGTGTAGGGGTAACAAAATACACCGTAGTGCTTGGGAGTCTAGTTAAAGGGGTTAGCTTCACTGTGACTTGGCTGTCGAACTTCGTTTGACCAGAATCCGTCTGATTTCGTAATTTTCACCCTGTACATTGTTCTGTTAATAATTGGGCCCTTATATAAGAACAGTTCGAATTATAACAGTAAACATTTGCTAAGAATTATAAAATATCCACCAGCACACAGATTCTAAAAAATTGTTTTAAAATAGTACATTATGCAACGAGCCTATAATGGCAATAATTAAGATACGAGTATGTTTATAAAACGAGCGTATGTTAGTTTTATAATTTCCATACGAGTGTCTTAATTACCATTATAGGCGAGTTGCATACGACTGTTTATGTTCGACGATAATTATCATAACTATTTTATGTTCGAACAGAAATATTCATAAATATCTGTCGAGATTTCGCCAGTTTTATGTACTGAACAGAGCGCATGGGACGCACAGAATGCCTTGTATTTGACCATGGCATCCTCGATTGCCCCACTATGACACTAGGCCAGGCAGTGAAATTTGAATTAGAAGGCCTTGGAACTCAGCGCAGATGCGTTGCTATCCTCGCCTGATTGGTCAAACAACTGTTTCTTGATCTCTGATTGGTGGGAGAAACTGTTTCATAATGAAAAATAGTGTTATAATGACCATCATTATGATACAGTTTTCTGACATATAATAGTCAGGGTCGAACATAAGTATATTTATTAATTGTTGACCTTTTTAAATCACGCTTCCAGCTCCAATTTACTGTATTTCTACCTACATTATATTTTATCTTCTTATGATACTGATAGATGTTACCAGATACGGTGGCCGAGAGCTCTAACGCGCCGACTCGTGCCTTGCTGGTATCGGAAGAGCGTGGGTTTGAATCCAACCTCGGCCGTCCAGAAAATGGTTTTTGTGGTTTTCCATTTTCACCACCAGGCAAATGCCGGGATGGTTCCCTTCAAAAGGTCCATCACCGATTTTCTTTCAAAATTTCTTCCCTAACTCGCCCTGAGAATAAAATAAATTGCCATTGCCATTAATAAAATTATAAGGAAGGATGATTGGAAATTGGAATTATATTATGATTGAAATCAAAAACTGAGAAGAAAAGGGTTCGATTCCCACCTCAGCCATCCTGGAAATGGTTTTCCGTGGTTTCCGCCCCACTTCTACTCCGGTCAAATGCTGGGATGGTTTGTAACTTGGCCACTTCCACCTCCTTCCCAATACTATCCCCAATTTACAAATACACACTAGTACAGCTGCTCTCAGCTTCCTCAGCAGTGACGTCCGATAGACAGTCTAATAAGGTTTAACTTTGAATCTTGTTCTTTTATGTATTTTGTAATTTTTTGTGAACTTTCATTTACATTCTAATGCTTTTGTAAGGATATCCATTTTCTCTTTGGTATTTGTTAATATAGTTTTTAAGATTATTTTTATTATCTAATCTTCGCTGACGAAGCTACATTGTATAACGAAACATGTACATTTTAATTTATTTATTAAACTTCTTAGAGTTCGACAGGCGGATTTTATAATTGGAGATTAATATCAGTAAACACGGATAATATTTAATACCATACGGTTAATGTCTAAGAATTTTATTATTTTGAAATAAAATTTTATTCTTATTGAAATATTATAACCAGGGAACAGATTTCGATGTGAATACATATCTATTTAGGAAGCTAATCTTAGTTGTATTATCATTTCAAATGATCTTGTCGACTTCATCGTTATGCTTTGGATGTCATGCAGCAGAGTGCACATCCCGCTCTCAGTTCCCCGTGCGGGAAGCCTAAGTTAAAGGGTAATGGCAGTGGTAATGGAGTCTGTTGAGTCTGAGTTTACTCCTGGGGTCTGGCGTTATGCGATACGGAGACGGTGAGTGTGTGACGTCATGCAGCAGAGTGCACCGCCCGCTCTCCGTTACCCGCGCGTGAAGCCTAAGTTAAAGGGTAATGGAGTCTGTTGAAAGAGCCCTTCTGAGCCTTTCTAACATGTGTAGCATTTGTAACATGCGTCATTTGAAATTATGTAACGTCTAGTCTCTCAGACTGACTGTATCTTTTTTGTATTATCTTTACGAATCATGACATGTGGAGTTGAAAAGCGGAGTATTGTATTTATTTTCCATATTTAGAAGTTTAGCAGATATGCTCCGTATTCTTAGTCATTAAAATCAATATAGTCCATATTTCGGCTAGAAAGTATTAAATTCTAGTAAATTAGCAGCCCTATCAATAGTAGAAACAAGTTAAAGATCCATATTTAAGAATTTAAATCGTGGTAAAGTTGCAGATGTGGCAAAAATGAAGATGGACACTGTACTTTCAAAGAACCCTGGATATGAAGCAATGGGAATGGTTGCTGTAATTTGGTGTGGAGATTTAAGTGTAAAGTTAATGTTGGATTTAACCCCAGCAGACATTGTGAAGTTCAAATATGCCCCCGTTACCTCCTCTGATATTGAACGCAGTTTCAGTCAATGTTAATCTGTCCTTAGAGACAATAGGAGAACATTCCCTTTCCAGCACTTCCATTTTGTAATCCATTGTTTTGGTAACAGAGAATAAAAGATTGAGTATTCTTCAAAGATCATATAGATATTACAATGAGAAGTGCATCGTTATGTTTCATGTAGATCTTCTTCGTTTAGTTTCTTTGAATTTGGATATTAAAATAGAAATTGTAGTTTTTTGTGTGTGTAAATTTAAGACCATATATATTTCCATATTTCTATAAAATAACCAAATATATATGTACCGGTAGATATTTCTTATTAGCACATATAAATCTATTTCCTGTTTTTTACCAGTTCTTTTCGAAGGAAGAATACTGACAGTGATCATCATGAATAGTTGTGCGTTGGGGTTCAATTTCAATTTTCAATTATCGAACACACACAAACATAGTATATACTACAGGAAAATGCTGGGATCTTACTTCTTGTCACGCCCAGGTGCATTTTCCACAACCCGCCTCAAATTCATTACGGGCGGTAACGTTCCCGCTTGCTGGCACTTAGGATGCAGGTTCGTATCCTGGCGCAGTCAGCTGGCATTTGAGGGTGTGCAAATGCGAGGGAACAGTGTCAGTACATTTACTGACACGTTCAAGATCCCCTTCGGGGAAAAATTCCGGCACCCCGGCGTCTCTAAAAGCCACAGTAGTTAAAAGGGACGTAAAACCAATAACATTATTATTATTATTATAATAAATTCATTACGTTCTCGTAAAGACACCACAATAACACAGATCGTGAAATAGCAACAAACTTTCATGGTTGTTTTACGAGACAAAGTTGTAGTTGTTGTTGTTGATTGGTTGATTTAGGGGCTTTGCGGCATCGTGGTGATGTAGCTCCGTGTACTTGGGTGTGTTTGGAATTCGTCTGATAACCTGTGATATTTTGATAGCTGTACTAGTGTGTGTATTTGTAATTCAGATGAGGATTGGGAAGGAGGCAGCCGTGGCCAAAGTTAGGAACCATCCTGGCATTTGCCTGGAGTAGAAGTGGGAAAACCACGGAAAACCACTTCTAAGATGGCTGAGATAGAAATGGAACCTCCTCTTCTCAGTTTTGCCTCCCGAGGCTGAGTGTACCCCGTTTCAGCCCTCAGACCAGAATTAAAATTTCTTGGCAGAGCCGGGAAAATAGCCCCTATACCACGAGGTAATCGGGTCCTAAGTTGATTTGCCTTAAAATAGCTCAAAATACAGATAATTAATTAATTAGGTCGAAATGCAGAGGACATAAAGTTAGATCTGTGTTCTACAAGGAAATGCATAATGATGATTGGCGTATAAAAGTTTAGATCATTGTGAAAATTAGCCATGCTTCTTTTAAGATCAGATCTTGTGTACGGTGGAGTATGAATAAACGTTCCTAACCTTCGTCAGTCTTTGTGTTTGAGAAGACAAGTACGGTAACAGGTTTATTAGTACTTACTGTGTATAATTTCCAAGTGTAGCCACTACCTTGTACTGTATGTCTTTACATATCTTTCAACGAGTAGGCCTACAGCCATTGAGACTATTGAGATTACCGGCTGATGCTTTCTGGGAGGGGAAAGATAATTCAAAGAGATAACCGCATCCGTCTGACTGTAGACCTACAGGGTCTGGAGTTGCTACACAAATTATCACAATTTTTATATAACGTTGAAGATCATAATATCGACACTGGATTTAATTCTAATTTTGTGATAAACTTTCTCCAGCGTATCCCAATTAAGTGGGGTCGCCGGAGCCAACCAGGCTCACTTTTGGTTTTGGCCGGGGACTTAAGGCCAAATTCCCTTCCTGACGCCACGTGATTTTTCAGATGAAAATTTCACCCCGTTGTCACCGGGATTCGAACTCCGAGCGTCCGGATGAAAGATGAGCAGCTAGGCCACTGCACCATCACGCTCCTAATTATAATTTTGTGATAAATGGAAATTAATAAGTTAAAATACAAATTATTGTTCTCTAACTCCTCAGCGCTCGATGAGATTCTTTAGATCAATAAATAAAAATCTCGAAATAAAATATCTCGTTTAATCACAATCAAATTCTTGTAGGTATTCATTATTCCATACGGTTTGTTATGTTATTAGTTCGTATTGGGGGCCTGGAATATGTTGGCTATCAGCACTGTTTACTTGGGTGTGTGTTCAGTTTGTCTGATAACCTATGTTTCTGTAGCATTTTTAATTTTATTAGAACGTAAAGTTTTTGGTTATGTTCCAATTCGTTGGTTATTGGTTATTGTAGTAGTAGGGTCGGGAATGAGCATATCACAACATTTGTCTGAAAGGAGTGTGGTAAAACCAGGGATAAAACCACACTCAGGATGGCCGCTGTCAGTGCTAAATGGTTAGCGTGATAGGCTTTGGCCTGAAGTACCCCGTGTTCGATTCCCGGCTGAGCCATCAGGGATTTTAATCTCCTGGGGTTAATTCCCGTGGCTCGGAAACTGGGTGTATGTGCCGTCTTCGTCATCACTTCATCCTCATTACGACGCGCAGGTCGCTCACGGGCGTCAACTAGAAAGACCTGCACTCGGCCTCTCCGGAGGCCATAAGATCATCATAATCAGTGCCAGGTTTCGAACCTCCGATCTCCGGACTAGCTGCAGCTCGCCTTTGCGGTTGTGGTGAGCGATTAACCGCGCTCGGCTACGCCGTGTCCGTATGGTTTACTCTTTGACATGTCAGAATATTAATTCAAGTGGATGATCTCACCTGAGTCATCTTAGAAATGGTTTTCCGTGGTTTCCCCACTGCTTCCTAACTTAAGGCCACGGCTGCCTCCTTCCTAAACGTAGTCTTAATTATTACTGGTATAAACAAATCAATAAGACAGATTATAAGACTAATCGTACACACTCCCAAGTACACGAGGCTAAGCTCCGAAATGAATCAACATCAAGTGAACTTGACCTTGGCTAAAGTGCCCGCTAAGGGTTACAGTTTGTAAGATAAGTATTTGTTTTTTTGTTGTTACTTAATTTAGGGGTTGAGACATCGTGGTCGTATAGCTCCGTTTCTTTGGGTGTGTGTGGAATTTGTGTTATAACCTGTGTTATTGTGATGGATGTACTAGTGTGTGTATTTGTAGCCTATATTGGGGATAGGATTGGGAAGGAGGCAGTCGTGGCCTTAAGTTAGGAACCATCCTAGCATTTGCCTGCAGTAGAAGTGAGGGAAAACCACGGAGAAAAAATACTTCCAGGATGGTTGAGGTAGGAATCGAACCCTCCTCTTCTCATTTTTGGCTCACGAGGCTGAGTGTACACCGTTCTAGCCCTCACACCAGAATTAAAATTCCTTGGCAGAGCCGGGAATCGAACACGGATCTCCGGGGCCAAGAACGCTAGAGGCTAGATGTTTCTATTCCAGGCAAATGCTGGGGTGCATCCTAATTTGAGGCCACGCCCGCCTCCTTCCCAATAATATCCCTAATTTAAAAATACACTCATTAGGCCTATAACAGTCATCACAATAACACAGGTTATCACACAAAGAAAAATAACTACCTTATAGTTACAATGGTAATTAGCTTTCCGTTACTATTGAATGAAATATAGCTTCGTTTCATAAATTTTACAATCTAACAAAAATTTATGTTTGCCAAAGATCACAGATAAGCGTACAAGCTAATTTAAGATTAGCCAAGGGGCAGATCGCTGTTACGCCCCTTAAAGCAACAATGTCCTAGATTAGCCAACAATGCAGCTACTTAATAAAAGATTCATTCTTCTCATAGAAACATCAACATTTCACAGTTTATCAATAAGAGTCGTCGGATTTTTTAAGAGCGTTAAAAATCCCTCAGTATGCCTTCCTTCGGAGGGGAAGTAAAGTTGGCGGTCCCATGTCATAGATTTATGGCATGATAAAGAACCTTCCACTAGTTACACTTGTGTGAAGCTAAATTATAGGTTAAATTGGACTATAGCTCTTAGGTTCCAACGTTCGTCGCCAGGGGCCCACTGCAGTGGCATCTAGTAACCAAATTCAGAACTAGTTGGTCGTTGACGGTGACGTTTGGTAACAAAAGTTGGAACTTCTTGAAAATTAAATGTTTGCAGTCCTTATTTGAATTAAAAAAAGATAACACACGCTAATACAGCCATCACAATTAACAACGGTTATCAGACAGATTCTACACACACCCAAAGTACACGGGGCTACATGACCGCGTTGTCGCAGTCCCTAAACTGAGGAACCAACCAACCTTTATCAATAACATCCATAGTTGCAAGTAACCGAAGTATTATAGAAATCTGTGACATACTGGAATAATTATAACGGCATATAAAAGAACCTTCCACTACAATTTGTTTGTCATATTTGGCTGGTTAGAAACGCTCTATCAAGTTCCAACGTTCGCCGCTATGTGTCAGTGACAGTGGAACCTGGTAACCAAAGTTAGAACTACTTGAAAAGGAACTTGCTGGCTATCATCATCAGATCCAAATCTACAAGACAAATAAGCTCTACATCAGTGGTCCGCGAGTGCCTCGGGAGTGGTCCGCGGGAGAAAAGGGTCCACCAGCAAGGGTAAGGGCACTTAAGATTGCGCACTTAATGTATTTATGTCCATAGATAAACTACTTTTGTGATCAATTTAACACAAAATTTATTAACAAGACTTCAAATAATTGCGAACACAATGCGTAGACAAAGAACACGAAAAATAATATAAATTAAATGTAAATTAATACTTTTAAATTAATTGCAAATGCGCAATCTTACATGCACTGTCCTTTAAGACTGCGCATGGTGTCCTGTAAAATGCGCATTAGCATAATTCACATTTATAGAGACCTATGCCTTCATAGTTCGAACACCCTTCATGCCACCACCGTTTGCACCTACCCAGTCTTCAATAATTGGATCCTCACACTCTTCGTCACAGCAAGGACACAAGTTTTTCTCTTCTTCGTCAGTTGTGACAGCTGACGAAGTTGACGCTACTGAACTTCCATCGTAGCGAAGAGTTTTCTGCCCTGTTTTTTCGCTCAGTCATTCCTCGTTGCAAGGCCATTCTTATAAGGAGAGGAAGATAGAACTTCAGACCTTTTGCAAGTTCTCTTGCGTTTGGAAGCTTGAGCTGCCTTTGGTAGCGGAGATACCATAGCAGGTGACACTTGTGACTCGTCAATTTTTGTATTTTGAATTTGCTCCTCTACAGCAGGTTCATTCTCCTGCACAGATGGGTGGAATGTTACCTCCGAGGGACCAAAGTCGTCATCCGAAAATACATTCCGGTTAAACGGATGAATTCCAGTTTTGATGAAAGCTTGAACGGCTATCTCCATCTTTGCTGCTCTCTCGTAGGCTGATTTGAAGATCCTGGCCACGTTGGCCTGTGTAATTGCATTGCCATGATGATTCACCAACCACGTATCAGCTTCTTGAGAATAGGCTTTCTTCAGAGGCCCAAAAAAGCCAACATCCAAAGGCTGAAGCCTGTGGCTTGCATGGGGTGGTAGAGAAAGCAACGTGATGCTGTGTTCCCTGCAGTAAAGAACAGCATCAAAGCTGGAGTGGGAAATGTGGTTATCCAGTAGACTATAAGGAGAATTACCATAAACAATTATTAATCAACTATCGTAATTAATTTCTTCCTTACAAATTTTAGGCTAATCTCTTTCTCAAAGTGGATTCCTTAGTACTCGATGAAGTAGCCAATTATCTTTGACTTCCTCTAAGATTTCTGACGTAAATATAAGTCTCCTGTCCGATTCTCATGAATATGTTGAGCTCATACTGCCGTTAAATAGTCGTCTGCAAGAAAGAATATCCTAGATACAAACGATTTCTACAGAACAAGAATGTGCCTGTAAGATGGCGCACAATGCCTCCAAGACTGCGCAGAGTGCGCGGTCTTACAGGTTTCTGCGTAGTTCAATACCTACGCTAATAGATGGCAGAAGCAGTTACGTATACACACACCGAGCCGTTCACAGCCTTTGTTAAGAGTTCCCATTGTGAGAGGAGTATTTGTTTCAACTAAATCGTAATTTAATTGAGCTCTAAGGCTGAGCGCACATTGGATCCGTATTTGTGTCGTGCGATTACGTACGACCGTAGTCGTACGCAGTCGTACGTATTGAACGCACACATTAGTTGCGAACTCGTCTGTTCCGATCGCTCATTAATCATTACATGTTCTCGGACACTCCCGGCACTAAAAGTCATACGATAAATAAATTAATCATTATTAACTTCCACAGGCAACATGAATAACTTATTTCTATTAGAGAATGCTCTTGTGAGACGTAGCAGACAGCGTTGTAGAACTGAGTGGATTAATTAAATTTATTTGAAAAGGAAAGAACTAGGTGAATTCCATCACATCTGGGAAGGTCTGAAGAGTGACAAGAAGCGATTTTATAGTTATTTTCGTATGACAAAAGATACATTTGAATATATACTTGCCAAGTCTGATCTGACTACATTCAGCAACTTTCACCGGACTATATCACCTGAAGAACGATTCGCGGTAACTATCAGCATTTTCGTTCATATACCAACGTTATGAACTTTTGAACAACCATTTTGTTCGCAGTTCGTACTGTAAAATCCCAGCAAGTTGGGAATGTGATCGTAGGTCGTACCTAAACGTGCGTATTACATACGACTGACTCGTGTGCAGTCTGCGAGCATGCGTAATATAGCAGGCGTTGGGATTGTTCGTACGTATTCGTGCGTGTTCGTACGACGTAATTTCGTACGAACACGGATCCAATGTGCGCTCAGCCTAAGGCTTATTTTCTTAAGAATACAAATTATATCAAATAGGATGATTAGTTATTCTTACCTCTTAATTCTTTACACAAGTAGAATCAGCAAAATCTTTCACACTTTCGAAAAGATTGTGCAGTGGCCTTTAGGCGGCGCAATCTTAAAAGCCTTTACCTCACGTATAAAAAAGTGGCCAATAAATGAGGATTTCGGAAACAATGTGCGTTGAACGAGAATCGTCCGAATGTATTCGCGGCGATGACTATCAGGGTTTGAATTGAAATATCTTTAAAATAAGGGTTATTGAGGAAGGGTTACAACTGATAATGTGTATTGGGGGGAGGGGGTGGTCCGTACATGATTCAATTTTAGGCTGAGTGGTCCGCAGTCATCTACGGGTTCAGAACCACTGCTCTAAATAAAACTACCAAATCTACAATGACACTCACAGACAGTCTCTGCCCTCCAAAAACAAAAACAAACAAAAGAACTGTTAGAAAACTTAGTAAGTGTGCTAACTATTACTGATATTAAGGCATTATCCCAAAAATGAACTAATTAAAGGGTGATTTATTCAAAATTAATTTAATTTCATCAACGTTGCAAAAATATTTTCTGTAATGAAAATTTTTATTTTTATTTTCAGTGTTTCCGTAGCGTAGCGGTCAGCATGGTTAGCTGCCGCCCCGGAGGTCCTGGGTTCGATTCCCGGCTCTGCCACGAAATTTGAAAAGTGGTATGAGGACTGGAACGGGGTCTACTCAGCCTCGGGTGTTCCAACTGAGTAGAGAGGGTTCGATTCCCACCTCAGTCATCCTCGAAGTGGTTTTCCGTGGTTTCCCACTTCGTTTTCCGGCAAATGCAGGGATGGTACTGCACCATTATTCATAAAAGGGCTTAAGTACAGACATGGTTACAGTATTTTGGGAACACCCTGTAACTTCCTAACTAGCCTCTGAAGTCGATCATAACAGCTGGTCTGCAGCAAGAAAAAGCCATGCTATCATGAACGAGATCGGCAGAGCTCGTGTTCCGACGAGAAACCCGAAGCTCATCGATAATAACCGTGTTGACTGTGTCTGACACCATATCGATCGATTCACCTGAGAGTGATTAATACAAATTAATGCATATTTAGCGCTTTTTGTAAGCAGATACATGTGTCTATATGTATATTTCCATGGCAGAAAGCCATTATTAAGAAAGCCATTATTAAGAAAGTATGAAGAACAGAAGATGCTATGTTAACTCACTGCTGATCACGTTTCGACTGCGATATATTTCGTATCGAGTCATGACGTGTGAGGAAGGAGTGGGGGGAGCAGATGTGAGACTCAGGCGACCTCGTGCAGAGCACAATGTGTATAGAACTTGACAGCGCAGAGGGTTGAGCTGGAAATCAGTGAAAGTAAAATCGCCAGCTAACGGGAGTTTTAAAAAACGTGTGACCGTGCTGAAGTGTATGCTAGTTTGTTTAGCATTCTACGTGAAGTAGAAACGTGTTTAATGGGGCTCAGACATGGTCTTAAACATGTAATAATTTACCTCTGTGACTGTGTGTCTACAGCAACTAACGGGCCATGCGGATGGATACTTTTATAATCACGACAGCGAGCTCAGCCGTGATGTGTCACGAAACTCTGCATATAAACCGTCGTGGAAATGCAGCCTAGATTTGATTCACTCTTCACAGTGATTATACCTTTTGAAAAGAGTACATTCTCAAGCAAGGCGTCAGGGGGAAGGGACAATATGAAGCTTATATCCACTACGATGGTAGGCTAAATTGATTTAAGAATACTGCATTAGCAGGGTACAGCGGGGACTTGTCGAAGGCAACTTTCATTTAGCATGAAGTGTGCACGCGACTCTCGTGTTGTAAGGGACCGCGTCGACCCTCGTGAACTTGTTCACACGCGCGTTCTCACATTGGAACTTGTTAGTGACGGTTCGAGTTCACCTTCGCGTCGTGACGAGTTGATAAACTGTGTGCGGTCCTTCCGTTGGTGTTCGAATATGTATGGGAAGATATCGCCAGGATATGTTGGAACTATTTCGACCGACCGGGTGTTGTTCGAGCCTGGGAGGACTTTGGTTCGTTCTATGGAAACCCAGTTGAAGTCCAGCATATTTTCTGTTGGTCCGGAGCTGATTATGGCCAACGATATCCTTTTTTCCTCATCTAGATTCGCCAAAGGTACTGATCACTTCAACTTGTTACAGTAGTGTAGCGTGGACATTTAGAAATACCACTTTGCCATATTTGATTTTGTAGTTTAAATGGTTCAGTAGAAAGTGCAGGTTCGATGTTCATTTCGAAACTGACCTTCTATGATGCCAGGATTTTGACTCATAAAAATGAGTGCATCCTTTGTGTAATTTTGATGAATAAATTAATAATTTCAGTAGTATTTTACAGTATTTAACTGACATGCTCATTCTTATTTGTCGAGAAGCAAATGTAGGAGGAAGATTTACAGTTTTCCTTGTGTAAGAACATTTTTAGTAACGCAACTTTCTTTTGAGAACGTTGGTTGAGTTTTCATATTCTAGTGCATTGTTCTTTAAGCACTTTCGCTTGGATCATCGTATTCTTTGGAGGGGAATTTTCCTTTTCGTATTTTGATTAAGATACTAGGAAGTTTTCGAACCCAGTTATTCTAAATGTTACTTCGAGTCCTTGGACTATATTTTCTTCAGTTTTTTTATAACAGATTTAACTTGTGTTTTCTGAGCGTGATTTTCGAAATGGATTGCCTAATGGGTCATTAGTCGCTTAGCCTTTGTTGCTAACCTAGATCCATGCTGTAGGTCTAATCCATCGACATTTTCGCGTTCGGGAAATTCAGGGAGGATCTTATTTTGAGATTGAATTTATTTTTTATAGATCACTTTACAACCTCAGTTTGTGTGGTTGGGCAGCGTTATATACAGTTTATATTTTTTTTGATGTTAA
Organism: Meconema thalassinum; assembly: GCA_946902985.2. NCBI lineage: Eukaryota > Metazoa > Arthropoda > Insecta > Orthoptera > Tettigoniidae > Meconema > Meconema thalassinum. The sequence continues at coordinate 284,243,133 of OX336393.1, read as the reverse complement.
CACTGGATTAAATTGATATCATTGCCTTTAGTGCAATAGTTTTTCTATAGTAAGAGGGTATTTGAACGACATCCAAATTTGCGAGGATAATCCCAGGGACAACTTACTATAAGTCATACGTTTAAGAATTATGGACCTTGTAATAAATCAATGTAAGGCAAGTTTTTAAAGTTAGGTGGAATATTTCTGAAATCCACTGGGCTTTGTTGGTAATCTGTTACGGGATCATATTTTTCGAGTTCAGGATTTTTACCATAAACAGCTGATTTGCATAATTGTGGATTTATAACAGTAAGGCTCCTATTATAGGTGCATATTGGTCTTTAGAGAGGCATGTACTATGAGTAATGTCTTTGTGTTTAAGTATATTGATGCTATGCTTTGTAAAGCATATTTTTCTTGTTGAAGATTGAGCTAGGTGTGCCAATCAGGATTAGATTGATTGGGGTTTTAACCCAGAGAGAGGTGTTGTTTTAACCTAGTATGGTTAATATTTGGTCATTGTTAACTTTATCGCTGTTATCGTGAAAATGCCTGTGTGAAGATTAATATTTTTCTGAGCAGTATTATTGGGAATCTTGAGTGGATATTCGGTTAAATATTTCCAGTAAAACTAATATAACAATTTTGTCATAAGATGTATATTTAAAAAGGAAACCGATAACTATTTAAGACTGACTTTACAATTAATTTTTGCTTAGCTTAACTGTTCGGCAGAATTTCCCTAAAACAAGAATTGAAATAATATTAAACAGGAAGGAATGTCGTGACTTCAAGTCAGTAGGAAGAGAATAATTGAAATTATTCTGGAATTTTGTGTAAATTATATTCTGTAAATAGGCCATATGAATTTCTTCATTCAATAACAAGAACATATAATGTTACTGAAGATGTCGTGTAGGATTAGTAATTATAACCAGGATATTTTTGTATAAGATGTTATTTCCGTTAAGGAACCGAAATTAATTTAATGTATTCAAGTCTTATAATATTTCTCTTTTTGTAAATGCTTACCCTATGGGATTGATCATCATTGTTATTATTAATATGCCTTATATTTTAATCAGCTAAAAGTTAGTTGTGACAATGGGTAATATTTTTTTTTCTGGAAGATAATCCAATATTATCAATGAGATTGTTTTTTTTGATTGGTCGTGGTATCGACGAAATTGATATTCTTCTGTCTTGTTTATTCTTACAATAAATCACTTTATTACTTGGTTTTAATTATTGCGTGATGCTTTATAGAGGTGATGGAAGGGTGTATTAAGGGGACCATCGCTAGGTATTTTAGTGTTTACCACACCTTTGAGATTCTTTCTTCCTTTTGAAGAATTCTCGTGTTTTGAGCTAGTTTTTTCTTTTTCTGAGCCTTGGTCAGTCTTAATACATCCTGTTAGGTATTCGAGTGGCCCTATTATCCCTGTGTCTGTTGGTAGAACTTGGGGGGTCTTTAGAGCCGGGGCATTTTCAGGTTCTACGATCCAGCTGCTATCCGGGGATTCAACAGGTATTGGTAGGTAAAAGGGTACATTAGGTGGCGCCCAGCTCAGGGGCTTCGAAAAACTGGAATACCAGAGCGAATACCAGGGAGTTGAATGCCATAATTCTGCCAAAATTGAAACTGAAAGTACAAAGTGGAAATTAGTTTATGATCATGTAACACAGATCGCGAATTGGAACACCGTGTTTCTTGTGTGACTATGAATCGAGGCGATAAAATAATGGTGAACCAATATTTTGGCACGAACTATTGGAATTCCTATGGAACAAAGCAATTACGAGGATACTCGAGCTACTTGACCCACAAGTGGTATTGCAACCATTATTAATTTTTATTTTATTTTATGTATTGGAGTGGTGCCACACGCTTTGTTAATAATTTGTTCTACTTGTTTCCGGCTGATGATCATTGCTGACATCATTAAAAATAGAAGTATTTGTAGTAAATTTAAAATTTAAGTAATGGTAGAATCATAGACCTTCACCGATATAAACCAACACGCACTTGTATATGGTCGATCCCAAATGAAATGGGGCACTTTGTGTTTAGACATAAGCTTATTTTAAGGTAACGCCAGACAATAAGAATGAGCATATATGGTAAATGGTGGTTGTTTGTAGATGTTCTCGCTGTGCTTTGTTGGTGTGGTATTCTTATTTCTTGTGAAGTGTAGTGAAGCATGTCTGAAGGTAATATGGTGACTGTTGGTGACGTTAAGAAGATGTTTGAAATTCTTCAACATAAAATGGACAATTTGAATCAGGACATTGAAAATATTAAGGTCCAAACTAGATCTGCATTAGACCATATGTCTGAAACTGTTATTCAAAATCAGGGTGCAGTTGCTGAAGGCATCAGGGGGGAAATTGATACTATGCAATCCTCCTTGAAGGCTATCAATGACAGTTCTAAAAGGGTAGAAAAGAAGGTTACCAGTGTAGAATCTAATATCGAAGATATCCAGGATGATAAGAAAAACTCAACTAGATATCAGTACATTACGGGCGAATGTGGGCCTGGTACAGGTTGCCCAAGAAAGAATCCAAAATAGTCAGACATCAATGCAAACTAGTCAAACATCAATCCAAACAGATCTTAACAATATGCAAACTAGTCAAACATCAATCCAAACAGATCTTAACAATATTCAGACTAGTCAAAGGGGAATTGAGGAAACTGTAAAGGATGTAAACTCTAATGTAAGGATTATGCAATCCCAAATCAATGATTTAAGAACAGATGTGGGATTAATAGAATCCAGTCAAAATAAAATGGAGCTAGAGGTCCGAAAAATCGAATCTAGTCAAAATCAGACGGAGGTTAAGTTAATGGAGCTAGAAAAATCTAATAAAGAATTTCAAGTTGAGATTAGACTAGACTTTGAAAAGAGTGTGAAGCTCAGTAAAAAAAATTTAGAAGCACTTCAGCTGCAGTTTTCCCATGACACTAATCAGACCCAGAATAGCCTGGAACAGTTGAAATGTGAAATGGGGACACTCCGAGCTCAAGTCACTGATCATACGAAACTTCTCAGGGATGATTTTGACATCGATTTAAAAGGGATCATAAGTGATAATATTGTAACATTTCGTCAAGATATTATGAAAATTAATGAGGAATGTTTTAAAGTTGAGAAATCTAAGTTAGAATCTAAACTTGCCACTGGTCTTGCAACTAATAGCAAAGACATAATAAATGTTAGGGAAGATCTAAGCAAAAGAATGGATGGAATTCAAAATACTCAGGTTAATAACATATCCGATTTAGAGAAACGTATTAACAGTGTTGAAACTAAAGTCGACCAAAGTAAGATAGAGTTAAATGAGGTCAGGGAGAAGAAAACTTCCGAGATTAATGAAATTAGAAAGGGTCTCGAGCAAATTAATCTAGAGGGGCATATTAGTTTGGATACTCTAAAAGATCAATTGCGATCACTTTTACAGTCCGATTTTCGAGTTGTAGTTGAACAACCTGAAGTGATAGTACCTGATGGTAGGGAAAGGATGATACAGGAATCTTCCAACAACGAACCCAACGTTCGGCTTAGTCAAATGGAACATTCGAGTCCCATTCGAACAAGCAGGGAAACTTTTAGTTCTCCGAACCCCAACGTAGGCGTGGGTGATTATACTTCGAAATCATTGGAAAGGACACCGAATGTAACCATAATACGAAATTTTGATGACAAACCTAGGAAGTTTAGCAATTTGGATGGAATGACACCAATCGAATTTGTCAGGACATTAAGAGATTACTTTTTGGAGTCACATGTGCCACGTGAGCGTGAGCTACGTATGGTGGAAAGGTTTCTCACCGATGCTCCGTTACAATGGTTCAGGGCTTTTCGTTACACATTTGACAACTTTGAGCAGTTTTCGGAAGCCTTCATACAAAGATTTTGGTCGATCGAGGTCCAACAGAATGTGAGATCAGAAGTCTATTCACGCAAGTACTCCAGTACAGGACCAACCAGCTACGCTGAATACTTTGCGTGTCAGTTAGCAAAACTCCGTTTTCTTCAGCCGCCGTTAACCCAGGAAGAACTCCTTGAAGCTATCTCACGTCAATTGCCTGCGGAAGTAAGGAAATCAATTATTTCTTCCGGAGTATCGTCTTTAACGTCGTTAGATGACCTGTTACGTCGATTAGATCACATGAGTATGATGACGCAACCTACTATAGTCAAAAATGCCAGGCAGGAATCGAAAGTTGTAAACGCGGTAATGATGAACCGTACACAGCAGACGGATCGTTTCGAACAAAGAAGAGATGATAGAATAGGTCCTATTAGAAATACCCATCAGGAAGAGAGGAGATGGGAAAACCAACGTAGGGACGCCCAGGAGAGGCCTTGGCAACGTCGCTACGAGGAGAGAAATTTTTATCGAAGAGATAATGATCGAGACCGGAATGATCATCGAGAAACGCCTTATGATAGGAATTACAGATATGATCAAAATAATCGAGATAACAGATACAATAGGAATGATAGAGATACCCGAGACAATAGAGATAACAGATATAATAGGAATGATAGAGATACCCGAGACAATAGAGATAATAGACAAAATCAAGGGTACTCAAGATACAACAATTATCGAACGGAGGCGTCCGATAAAAAAGTGCAACAGGAGAGGCTCAAGAGAGGGCGAGATAAGTCCACGGAGGTTGGACGAAGAAAATCGAAGGAAAGAAAGGATGAAAATCTAGATAAGTCACAACCCAGTACTAGCAGAGAAGGTCGGAGTTCAGAAAGAGCTCCGGATCGAGAAAAAAAAACGCCAATTTCCGGGCGAAATTAATAACTGACGTTGCCACGCATTCCTCTGATATCACGATTTTTGAAATATTTGAAGCTACTGACGAAGACCTTCTATTTGAACCAGAAACGAAACCGAGAGGAAGGATAGTTGAACTTCCCGTTATTGATATACTAATTGGTCTACAACATTGTAAAGCCTTGATGGACACAGGTGCTATGATCTCTATAGTTGACGAGGACTGTTTTGAAAGATTGAAACCAGAAAATCAATTTACCATTCTTCCAGCATCTCCAACAAAAATTCGTGGGATATTTAAGGATAAAACTATGAAATGCAAAGTGCAGATTCTAATGAAATTCTGGATCAATGAGAGAAGTTATGAACATATTTTCATAGTCGTTAAGAATATTAATTTTGACGTCATACTAGGCATCGATTTTATTACTCAAGCTAGAGCAATCATCGACATGGACAAAGGAATAATAAGATTCAAGGAAGAAAGTATAGAGGATGTAGTGATGGAGGAAATGGATGGAAACGAAATTAATAGAGATATCCCTAGAATGGAAATCCTAGATCACGTGTTATGGCAGAAATTAGCAAGTTCGCGAGAATTTACTGTCCAGAGGATCATGCGAGCTGGGTGAAGTTCATCCCACTCATGGAAAGATGCATGAATTCCACATTCCATGAGAGCTTATCAGATATACCTATGGTTGTTCACCATAATAAGAGGCCAGAAAGAGCCTGGACAGAGATCGTGAGATTTCTACCTAAGGACAGGGAGCCTACAGTCCAAGAAAGAATTAATTCAGCTAGAGAAAGCTTGATGGATGCAGCCGAGAAGCGGCATAAACGAATCAGAAATAAAAGATATCGGCCACCGATGAGAGTAGGCGAGATGATTCTCGTCAAGAAACCGACGAAAGCAGATGTGGCTAAGAAGCAATTCACCAAGTTTTCCTATGTCTTCCACGGACCCTATAAGATTGCTAGGTCGTTCGGAAATAATTGTTATGAGGTAGTAAGCCTAAATGGAAGAGAAATGATAGGTCGTTTCAATGCAAAGAACCTGAAAAGATATGTGAAGAAGATAGACTGAGTGTTGACTGAATAATGCTACATATGCCGAGATTACCTGGAATGGTGTAAATAAAAGTTGAGGAGACTTTTATTTAAGGCATCAAAGGGAAAATGCACCATTATTCATAAAAGGGCTTAAGTACAGACATGGTTACAGTATTTTGGGAACACCCTGTAACTTCCTAACTAGCCTCTGAAGTCGATCATAACAGCTGGTCTGCAGCAAGAAAAAGCCATGCTATCATGAACGAGATCGGCAGAGCTCGTGTTCCGACGAGAAACCCGAAGCTCATCGATAATAACCGTGTTGACTGTGTCTGACACCATATCGATCGATTCACCTGAGAGTGATTAATACAAATTAATGCATATTTAGCGCTTTTTGTAAGCAGATACATGTGTCTATATGTATATTTCCATGGCAGAAAGCCATTATTAAGAAAGCCATTATTAAGAAAGTATGAAGAACAGAAGATGCTATGTTAACTCACTGCTGATCACGTTTCGACTGCGATATATTTCGTATCGAGTCATGACGTGTGAGGAAGGAGTGGGGGGAGCAGATGTGAGACTCAGGCGACCTCGTGCAGAGCACAATGTGTATAGAACTTGACAGCGCAGAGGGTTGAGCTGGAAATCAGTGAAAGTAAAATCGCCAGCTAACGGGAGTTTTAAAAAACGTGTGACCGTGCTGAAGTGTATGCTAGTTTGTTTAGCATTCTACGTGAAGTAGAAACGTGTTTAATGGGGCTCAGACATGGTCTTAAACATGTAATAATTTACCTCTGTGACTGTGTGTCTACAGCAACTAACGGGCCATGCGGATGGATACTTTTATAATCACGACAGCGAGCTCAGCCGTGATGTGTCACGAAACTCTGCATATAAACCGTCGTGGAAATGCAGCCTAGATTTGATTCACTCTTCACAGTGATTATACCTTTTGAAAAGAGTACATTCTCAAGCAAGGCGTCAGGGGGAAGGGACAATATGAAGCTTATATCCACTACGATGGTAGGCTAAATTGATTTAAGAATACTGCATTAGCAGGGTACAGCGGGGACTTGTCGAAGGCAACTTTCATTTAGCATGAAGTGTGCACGCGACTCTCGTGTTGTAAGGGACCGCGTCGACCCTCGTGAACTTGTTCACACGCGCGTTCTCACATTGGAACTTGTTAGTGACGGTTCGAGTTCACCTTCGCGTCGTGACGAGTTGATAAACTGTGTGCGGTCCTTCCGTTGGTGTTCGAATATGTATGGGAAGATATCGCCAGGATATGTTGGAACTATTTCGACCGACCGGGTGTTGTTCGAGCCTGGGAGGACTTTGGTTCGTTCTATGGAAACCCAGTTGAAGTCCAGCATATTTTCTGTTGGTCCGGAGCTGATTATGGCCAACGATATCCTTTTTTCCTCATCTAGATTCGCCAAAGGTACTGATCACTTCAACTTGTTACAGTAGTGTAGCGTGGACATTTAGAAATACCACTTTGCCATATTTGATTTTGTAGTTTAAATGGTTCAGTAGAAAGTGCAGGTTCGATGTTCATTTCGAAACTGACCTTCTATGATGCCAGGATTTTGACTCATAAAAATGAGTGCATCCTTTGTGTAATTTTGATGAATAAATTAATAATTTCAGTAGTATTTTACAGTATTTAACTGACATGCTCATTCTTATTTGTCGAGAAGCAAATGTAGGAGGAAGATTTACAGTTTTCCTTGTGTAAGAACATTTTTAGTAACGCAACTTTCTTTTGAGAACGTTGGTTGAGTTTTCATATTCTAGTGCATTGTTCTTTAAGCACTTTCGCTTGGATCATCGTATTCTTTGGAGGGGAATTTTCCTTTTCGTATTTTGATTAAGATACTAGGAAGTTTTCGAACCCAGTTATTCTAAATGTTACTTCGAGTCCTTGGACTATATTTTCTTCAGTTTTTTTTATAACAGATTTAACTTGTGTTTTCTGAGCGTGATTTTCGAAATGGATTGCCTAATGGGTCATTAGTCGCTTAGCCTTTGTTGCTAACCTAGATCCATGCTGTAGGTCTAATCCATCGACATTTTCGCGTTCGGGAAATTCAGGGAGGATCTTATTTTGAGATTGAATTTATTTTTTATAGATCACTTTACAACCTCAGTTTGTGTGGTTGGGCAGCGTTATATACAGTTTATATTTTTTTTGATGTTAACACTGGATTAAATTGATATCATTGCCTTTAGTGCAATAGTTTTTCTATAGTAAGAGGGTATTTGAACGACATCCAAATTTGCGAGGATAATCCCAGGGACAACTTACTATAAGTCATACGTTTAAGAATTATGGACCTTGTAATAAATCAATGTAAGGCAAGTTTTTAAAGTTAGGTGGAATATTTCTGAAATCCACTGGGCTTTGTTGGTAATCTGTTACGGGATCATATTTTTCGAGTTCAGGATTTTTACCATAAACAGCTGATTTGCATAATTGTGGATTTATAACAGTAAGGCTCCTATTATAGGTGCATATTGGTCTTTAGAGAGGCATGTACTATGAGTAATGTCTTTGTGTTTAAGTATATTGATGCTATGCTTTGTAAAGCATATTTTTCTTGTTGAAGATTGAGCTAGGTGTGCCAATCAGGATTAGATTGATTGGGGTTTTAACCCAGAGAGAGGTGTTGTTTTAACCTAGTATGGTTAATATTTGGTCATTGTTAACTTTATCGCTGTTATCGTGAAAATGCCTGTGTGAAGATTAATATTTTTCTGAGCAGTATTATTGGGAATCTTGAGTGGATATTCGGTTAAATATTTCCAGTAAAACTAATATAACAATTTTGTCATAAGATGTATATTTAAAAAGGAAACCGATAACTATTTAAGACTGACTTTACAATTAATTTTTGCTTAGCTTAACTGTTCGGCAGAATTTCCCTAAAACAAGAATTGAAATAATATTAAACAGGAAGGAATGTCGTGACTTCAAGTCAGTAGGAAGAGAATAATTGAAATTATTCTGGAATTTTGTGTAAATTATATTCTGTAAATAGGCCATATGAATTTCTTCATTCAATAACAAGAACATATAATGTTACTGAAGATGTCGTGTAGGATTAGTAATTATAACCAGGATATTTTTGTATAAGATGTTATTTCCGTTAAGGAACCGAAATTAATTTAATGTATTCAAGTCTTATAATATTTCTCTTTTTGTAAATGCTTACCCTATGGGATTGATCATCATTGTTATTATTAATATGCCTTATATTTTAATCAGCTAAAAGTTAGTTGTGACAATGGGTAATATTTTTTTTTCTGGAAGATAATCCAATATTATCAATGAGATTGTTTTTTTTTGATTGGTCGTGGTATCGACGAAATTGATATTCTTCTGTCTTGTTTATTCTTACAATAAATCACTTTATTACTTGGTTTTAATTATTGCGTGATGCTTTATAGAGGTGATGGAAGGGTGTATTAAGGGGACCATCGCTAGGTATTTTAGTGTTTACCACACCTTTGAGATTCTTTCTTCCTTTTGAAGAATTCTCGTGTTTTGAGCTAGTTTTTTCTTTTTCTGAGCCTTGGTCAGTCTTAATACATCCTGTTAGGTATTCGAGTGGCCCTATTATCCCTGTGTCTGTTGGTAGAACTTGGGGGGTCTTTAGAGCCGGGGCATTTTCAGGTTCTACGATCCAGCTGCTATCCGGGGATTCAACAGGTATTGGTAGGTAAAAGGGTACAGTACCTTCATCAAGGCCACGGCCGCCTCCTTCCCTCTTCCTTGTCTATCCATCCTAACCATCCGTTACCTTCCCTCATGAGGCCCCTGTTCGCTTTGCAGGTGAGGCCGCCTGGGCGAGGTGCCAATCACACCTCACCAGTTGTATCCACTCCGATTAGATGTTCCCAGCTCTAGGACACTGCCCGTAGAGGCGGTAGTGGTGAGTTCCCTCGCTGAGTCCGTGGGTTCCACCAACCTGGAGGGTAAACGACTAAGAAAAGAAAAGAAAAAAAAAATCAGTGTTATTAGCAAAATACAACATTACTATTGGAATTAGTATGTAGAAATTGCGTTTGCCCATGTTTTAACAGTAAAACCCGATAATATTGTAACAATAAATAGCGTATTATGTAAACGTTTGGTACGGTACTTTGTTGATCATCTGTCGAAGTGAAAGTGCGCGACCTCTGACGTTACATCCGCCGTGCGACCCTTTACGGGGTCGTTAACCCCTGTTAGCTGCAAAAGTTACAAATAATGCGTTACTTCCCAACCCTGGCATTGTGCTACGTCTTTCAGCTACTTATTTAGAGTTGTTTGCGATTGTGTGCCACTTCCTGCAAGTCTTTATTTCCTGTGTCTTGTTATTGCTATAAATTCTTTGTTGTGTCCTAATCAGCTCAGGAAATCCCGATGTGGTTGTGATATATCGGAACCTGTGGTTCAGTGGACAGGTGACAAGGAAGGAAGTAACTACATATCTTCCAGGGAAAAGAACTACAATCACTTTTGCAACAAAATACAACGAACGATTCATTGGAAATACCACGTCTTGCGTTCAGAGAATACCCCTTCAAGGTGAGATTCCAAGACACCGTTCATTAAGAAGGAAAAGATAGACATGGAAAGAAATTAAGGGGGAATAGCCTCTGTAGGTCTTTCAAGGTCCCCTTAATGGACTGCTCAATTAATGAAGAGAAATGACAAATTCTGGTTATTAGCCCAGGAATATATAATAAATTGTTAATTCTGAAAATTGACTAATTAGCAAACCATATGAGAGCGTTAACTTCGAAGTTCAATCCGTAGCAGTGGCAGGAATTTTAAATAGCCATACATCTTACAAACTCACCCGACTAGAGAAATAATTACTGAAGGGTTTTTCTTTATAGACAGAATCGATCTGTATACAGGATGGTCCACTTAACATTTTCATCGCAAATATATCTGAACCAACAATAGATATTGAAAAAACGACTTTCACAGATAGCTGATACTATACAATTTATTATTATTATTAATTTTATTATTATGTCCGTCTTCGAGTTCAAGAGCGTAAGGCAGTAGCAAAGTTCAGAAGGGCCACAGGTTCGAGTGTGGGATTTTAACTTCATATGGTTATAGTAAAGCTTAATCGCGACATTGCGAACGAAACTCCCTTTGTCTAGATGTATCGATTTGAATGGCTGCCTGTGATTGTCTAGTTAAAGTGATTTTCCTTCTGACCGCTAGATAACTCTAGGGTAACACTGAAACGTCAAGTTGGAAGTAATGATGACTTGACTATAATTCCCCTTGCTCGGGGACTGGATGTTGATATCCTCATAATTCCTGTCATCCTCGTCATGTCCCCTACGGGCATTAACATGAAATAATTTCACAACACCTCTAAGAAGGCAACTCGCCATATATTATTATTATTTTTATTATTATTATTATTATTATTATTATTACAAATTAAGGCTTTCAGCTAATAGGTCGTGTAATGCACAAATAGTGCAAGCCAAAGCTGTAAGTCACGGGTTCGAGTCCCGCTGGGGTCAAACATATTAATTCTCTTACATTTACGGAGATCATTTCATAAATAATGCACAGGTTGGTATTACTACCGATGGGATGACGCAACAACAATGAAAATTACGTCAGATGGAGTTGGGAGCTTGAGGAAAAAGCACGCGTTGTTGTTTTTTCGCTGTACTCGAACCTAATATTGGTGCGAGGTAGACATGGACCAAGCAGGGGTGTCAGGTACTGTGACTGTTCAAGACCAGAGGTCGTACATCAAGATCGAAACATTGCGTGGCAAAAACCCGACAGAAATCCACAGTGGTGCAGTTTCACGTTGGTTGGTTGGTTCCTCAGTTTAGGGGCTGCGGCAACGCGGTCATGTAGCCCCGTGTACTTTGGGTGTGTGTAGAATCTGTCTGATAACCGGTGTTAATTGTGATGGCTGTATTAGTATGTGTTATCTGTTTTTAATTCAAGTAAGGACTGCAGACGATCAATTTTCAAGTAGTTCCTACTTTTGCTACCAAACGCCACCGTCAGCGACAACTAGTTCTAAACTTGGTTACTAGATGCCACTGCAGTCGGCTCCTGGCGATGAACGTTTGAACCTAAGATCGTTAGTCAAATCTAACCTATAATTTAGCTTTACACAAGTGTAATTAGTGGAACGCTCTTTTACATGCCATAAATCTATGACATGCGGCTTTACTTCCTCCTTTACATACTGAGGGATTTTTAACGCTCTTGAAAAATCCGTCGACTTCGTCCGGGTTTGAACCCGCGACCTCGGGCAAAGATGCTCAGCATGCTACCAACTACGCCACCGAAGCCGCAATTTCACGTTGAGTTAATCGTTTATGTGGTGGTCGTACGAGCATAGACAATAATCCAAGACCCGGAAGGCCAAAAACGTCAACAGATGAATGAAGTGTGAAACATGTGCCAGATGCTCTTGAAAAAGATCGCCGTGCGACTTGTGAGGAACTCTCTGAAGCCACATGGATTCTCCCAACATCAGTATTCCGTATTCTGACAAATGATTTTATGCACAAAACCCAACCTCAGTTGCTCGAGGCTGGGCCACTAATTCTCCATGACAATGCTCGCACGCATATCGCCAATGTTGTAGGCAAAGAACTACGCGAATATGGATGGAAAGTGTTGTCGCATCCTTCCTACAGCCCGGACATGTCACTAGATTTCGACTTGTTCCCAAATTTGAAAGAGCTTATGCGTGGCCGTCGTTATCCTTCTTTTTACCATCGTTACCCGAGCCATTCGACAGATGAACAGAAGTGGTGTCCTGAATAGAATAATAAAGCTTCCGGAACGTTGGGATTCAGAAATCGAGAAGCAGGGATACTATACAGTACAGTATTGGAGGAATGCAAAGAGATTGCTTGGTTCCTTAGTTTAGGGGCTGCGACATCGCGGTCATGTAGCCCCGTGTACTTTGGGTGTGTGTAGAATCTGTCTGATAACCGGTATTAATTGTGATTGTAGTAGTGTGTGTTATCTGTTTTTAATTCAAGTAAGGACTGCAGACGATAATTTCAAGTAGTTCCTACTTTCGCTACCAAATGGTACCATCCACGACACCTAGCTGTGAACTTCGCTACTACTAGATGCCATCGCAACCAGGGTCCGGCGACGAACGTTGAAACTTAAGAACATTAATCAAACCTAACCTACAAATTTTGGCTTCACTCAAGTTTAGTTAGTGGAAGGTTCTTCTTCACGCCATAAATCTATGACATGGGCCCGCCGGCTTTACTTCCCCTCCGAAGGAAGGCATACTGAGGGATTTTTAACGCTCTTAAAAATCCGACGACTTCAGGCGGGTTTTAATCCGCGACCTTGGGCATAGAAGCTGAAAAGAGGTATTGAGAAAACAACAACAATAAACATGTATGTAAAAGAATTAGTGTGCAGTATTTATTAAATGATCCTCGTATCTAAGTTATATGACTTGCACTATTTGTGCATTACACGACCTAATGGCTAAAAGGCTTCATTTGTATCATTGTTGTGAAAATCCATTATTATTGTTATCACATTCATTTCACCACATGAGTGGGACATATTATTATTATTATTATTATTATTATTATTATTAAAAGATGGATTCCTATAGAAGAGTTTCCAAGCCTTACCATCATTGGTATAGGTGTATTGCAGTTCAAGGGTATTACTGTAATGGTGCATCTGTGTTCTGAAGTACTCACGGTAAAAAGCTCAAACTTCTGGTCGGTCTTCTTCGAAGCCAGGAACAGGTACCGTTTCTTAAGAAGAGGAATGTGTGAGTCAATCGTATTTTCAAGTAGTGGCATAAAAAGTGACCTGCTTTTCTATTGCCGTGATCAGGTGGCCTTGCATTTCTCAAGCGGAGCTACATGTTATGTCAAGGTTGTTCTGTTCATTGCCTTCTGTTTCAGGGGCGGCTCCAGGATTATATTTTTGGGAAGGAACAGTTTGTGGATACCGGGGGGCCTGGGGGGTATGGAATACCCCCCAGCCGAAGGGGGGTCCGGGGGTCCTCCCCCGGATAAAAAAAAATGGATGCAAATTGGTGATTTTTAAGGCTTTTTGATGGTACATTTTACTCTTGCTTTTATTGGGCTATACATGTGGTATAGCCAAATAAAAGTAGTTTCGGTGTCTCAAATAAGGTTTTAGAGCATGCAGAGCCTAGATGTTTTTAGTCATGGAATTAAGCCTAAAATATTTCGTCACTTGCTTAGAATTTAGACCTTTAATTGTTTTCCAGATTGTGATAAAATTATATATTAACTGACGTTTTTGAAATTGACTGTACACACTCTCTAATTGTCAGGAAAGAAAATTTTGACAAGACTTAGAATCACTAATCACAATTCCAGTAAGTTGCTCCGATTACAGTAAGTTGTAATCACAATTACAGTAAGTTGTTGCATAAGATATGGTCTACTTGTAATAATAGTTTATTTGCAAGAGGTTACTATGCCTATTAGCTTTTATTGATTCGAAACACGAAATGACTTACTCTAACTATCTAAGGGGGATATTATTCGAAATAATGGATTAACCTTCAAAATAAAAACTCATAACACTTTTTGAATTTCAACAAAATACACTTTATTACCTATAAATTTCACAAAACTAATATTAACTTTAAGTAGAAAACTCAAAATACAACTCAAACAAATCCAATAATATGCACACAAACACATCTCAAATGCACAGTTCATTTAATGGAAAACTGCAATCTTCTACCTTTCTGAGAAGCAAATTCATCAACGACGGGATGAGGATGGTTTAGAAGTTCGCAGCTTGCTTCTCTTTCGATGGATATTATTCCCAAACTGTTGAGTCTCTTCCCAGTCATTGTGGCCCGCAAATTTGATTCTTCTCACTGTAGAAAAAGTCCTTTCAGCAGACGCTGTGGAGACGGGCATCGTCAATATAATGATCATAATGTGTTGTAATTCTTCAAACAACTGTACTTTTAGGGTAGAGATAAAGTCACTATCCTTGCCGTGAAGTTCTGCAAAATTACACAAAACTTCAGGATTTAAAAACTCTTCTGATTTTGGATCACATGCCAAGATACAAGCCATTTGAACATCATTGTCAATAAACCTTATTTTCAATTCACATAGTTTAATGTCAAGTACATCAAATACACCCCTCTTAGTTTTGCCTTATGCTCACTTTCATTACTCTCTACACACTTTGACCTTCCCTTTCCAGAGGTTTCTAGAACAAAATAGTCATCAAGACTTGTTGTTGTCTTTTGTTTACGGCGGCCTCGCCCAATGTCGGTTGAACAATAAATGTCATTGTTTTCGCAAATCTGTTTTGTTTCTTCAAAAAATTCTTCAAACTTTTCCTCTGATCGAAAGTGGCCTAAGCTATCCTTTGTTGCTTTTACGAGCTTAAGACACTTTCCTATATCCAGGGTTTGAGACTGTAGTTGCTTTGATAGTGTTACGTGCCACCCCCCTAGTGGCACTTTTGTTAACTGGATTACGGTGGGTAGAAAGCACAACACCAACTACTGCGTTAAAGAAATAATTAACTTTATTGAGGCCAGAAAGGTACACTACTCATCAGTAAATACAAGCAATTATTACCTTACTCCAGTTTCTTCACGGCGAGAACACTTCCCCTTTCACTTGTCGGTAAGCCGCAGAAGTTAATCCCTCGTAATGAGGTGGCCCCGTAAGCTGGCTGGAAATAGCTGCACTAAGTCTGTCACTCACTGTTTTTCAACTCAACACAATGACCTCTGTCGCACTAGGTAAGCACACTCGTTCAAAACACAGGCAGTCCCCTGTAAGCTTCTCACTCCCTCGCTGTCAAGAGAATCGGCTTCACTAGGGGTTTCGCAAGTCACCACACTTCTGTCGCTCAGGATAAACGCTCGCACTAGCTCGTAAAACACACTCACTGGTTGAGAGGTCGCTCTTATATAGCAGGCCGGTGACTCAATAAATGCTTCTAGACCCATCCAGGGTTCACGGCTTCTCGAGGCTTCCTTCACTGGCTGAGTCACGAATATTCTGGACCATTACTTTGTCCTAGTAGTCCTGTTGCATAAGGCACACGCAATACACTGAGGCAGAGCAGCCCAGCCCTGGGGCAGTTGTGACTCATGCGGCGAGCGATGAAACGAACTCACAGCCGTAACACCACCCCCTTCCTAAAAGGCTGATCGTCCCGATCAATCATTGGTCCGTCTGTGTCCCTCCGTAGGCTGCCAGGCGATTTCGATGTACGATCTTCATCTTCGTCCTCGGGCTCCGCTGGATCCTGTAGACGACATCGTTGATCCGTTTCACGACTCGGTACGGGCCCTCCCAGGACTTCTGCAGTTTGGGTGACAGGCCTTTCTTCCGTAATGGGTTGAACAGCCAGACCAGGTCGTCCTCATGGAATCCGCCGGCATCCGTCTGTTGGTCGCATCGGAGTAGTGTGTTTTGGCCGGTTCAAAACCCTCCTCCTCCTCACCCTCCTCACAAGATGGCGGCAGCCCGATATCTCTCGAACGCATGGTCGGATTTTGACAAATGAGGTGTCATTGAACTTGGGCTAACACCCCCTTTCCAATGGACAACATATTTCCACCCCAAAATAAAACCTACCCCTACTAGGGGGTGAAATTGTAATTTTTTAGAGAATCTCTCTTTCCAATTGCAACATGTGAGAGTTGGAATGCCGATATGGAATGAAACGTTGTTCTACACAAGAGACATGTGTGCGGTGGAAAGCCACTATGAATTAGCATGCCCACTCACGGCTTTTGAAGAGGGTGGGGGAGCGGTTCCCTGTGGACGGGTCCTTGTTGACAGGTCCCTGTGGACGGGTCATTGTTGCCGGGTCATTGTGGACGAGTCCTTGTGGACAAGTCCTTGTGGACAGGTCCTTGTGGACAAGTCCTTGTGGACAGGTCCTTGTGGACGAGTCCTTGTGGATGAGTCCTTGTTGATGAGTCCCTTTGGACTGATCCCTTTTGGACCGGTTCCTACGGACTGGCTCATGAATTTATTTAAATTATGTTAAAGGGCCTAACTACATTTCGCGTGTGTTGAACTGACGTTGTTCTCCAGTCTCTACTACTATAATAGGATAACGATATGAAAGGAAAGTGGCGAAATACATGTGAACATACAAGGGATCTAACTCGGTGGATGGATGTGTTCTAACGAGTCATTTGTAGTTGAAAGAGAATAATACATGTTCTTAAGATGTTAAAACTATGGAGATGGTATGTGCAGTAAGACGTCTTGTTATATTTCCTGTGTGTCATATTACAGACATGGCAGAGAGCGCACAGATCTGTTGCTATTACTAACGCTGCAGTAATTTGAAACCGCAAGTGTTCATTAAGACAATGGGTGATGATCATGTAAAGTTAACAGTTATTGGATATTACACAGGTGTTCCTTCCGGTGTCATGTTGCTGACATTGCAGAGAGCGCACACTGCTGTTGCTATGACTGACGCTGCAGTAATTTGAAACCTCAGGTGTTGATCAAGACAATGGGTGATGATCATGCAAAGTCAGCAGTCATTGGATACCACACAGGTGTTCCTAGTGTGCTTTGGACTCGCAGCTGTATTGGGAGAGGAATTGCAATGATCTGCAAAAAACTGCTGACACGAGCGATGAGAGTTTATATAAGAGGGGTGTCATATATCTCCCTACTGTCAGTCTTTATTACTCGCTTTGAGTGAACAGTGCTCTATTACTGCTCAAGAGTTGTAAAAAAAAGCCGTTTTGGTAGAAAATCATTAAATTATTTTGCAAGGTAAGTACTTATTATTAATGGATTGTAGTCTTTTATTACTAATTGATGTTGAGGTTATTGATTGGAATGTATTTATTGATTGATTGATTGATTGATTTGTTTACAGATAATTGGGTACCTGTAGGTTACCAGATTCCTACAATCTGTTCATTCAGTGGCAGCAGTTGATAAATTATAAAAAGGTAAGTGCCCCTCTAATAACTTTTAAACAGTTAGAGTGATATTTTCCAATGTTCACCACTACATGTCAGTGAAAATGGTATATTTGGCAGTCAAAACTTGGATCTACTTGACCATGGTGTGTAAAGCTAATTTTGTAGGTTAGATTTTGATTACCGCTCTATTAAGTCTGAATGTTCATTGCTAGGTGTCAGTGACAGAGGGAATATTTAAAGACTTAACCTCAGTTCACCTAACATAACCTAAGTTTACCTAACTTAACCTTGACACGTGACATGTTTTACAAGTTTAAACTTGTTTTAAGACTGGCTATGACGTCACACTTAGCTCACTTAACTGGCGATCGCTGGTTTCTATCACGTGATATGTTCTACAAGTTTAGACTTGTTTTAAGACTGGCTATGACGTCACACTTAGCTCACTTAACTGGTGATCGCTGGTTTCTATCACGTGACATGTTCTACAAGTTTAGACTTGTTTTAAGACTGGCTATGACGTCACACTTAGCTCACTTAACTGGTGAACGCTGGTTTCTATCACGTGATATGTTCTACAAGTTTAGACTTGTTTTAAGACTGGCTATGACACCACACTTAGCTCACTTAACTGGCGACTGCTGGTTTCTACCACGCTATCAAGTTCCAATGTTCATCGCTAGGTGTCAGTGACAGTGGTATATAGTAACCCCCAGTTAGAACTACATGAAGTTAGACTTGCTAGGAGTTCACAGATGATCGATTTAAATACCCTGCTATAACCATTGACTGGAATATAATTAAACTATTTATATTGTACTTTTGTTTTATTTTTATTAACAGTTATGATTTCTTTCTTTTATAGGTAATTTCGAAAGTGATCATCATGTTCAAGTGTGGTGAATGTAAGAAACAGTTCTCAAGACCTGACAACCTTCAACGACATGCAAATGCTAAACATGACATTAAAATGTTTGTGTGCAGTCATTGTGCCACCACATTTAACAGACAAGATAATCTTGCACGTCATGTAAATTTAATGCATGTTAGTTCAGCACCATTTTCGTGTTCAGTTTGCGAACTTGGTTTTTCTGCTGTAAAGCGATATCAATCCCACATGGTTGAAGTGCATGGGGAACAACAGGAATTAAAAACTGTAAAACCATCAACTAGCACGGAACCTTTAAATGAATGTGATGCTCAAAAGCGTAAACGTTCTCAAGATTGTGAAAATAGTTGTGCAACAAAAAGAAAGAAGAATGGTGAACCTTCAATAACACATTGTGATGTATGTAATATTGATATACCTTCTTCAATCATTCATGGACATTTACGCAGTATTCAACATAAAAATAACGCTTGCCATGAAAGAAATTCTGGGAATATTCAACAAATCGGTAGTGCGTTTAAAAGTCGAATTGCTAGTTATAGACTTCATAGTGAAGAAAAAACTCAAAGTATTGAATCATTTTTACAGAATGTTCAACCTACTGTGTTTGGCTTGGTAGAAAATGTTTTAGTAGAGCATAAAACAATTAAAATGAATTTTGAACTTTTTGGACTCTATGTAAAAACTGGGAGTGTCGGTGAAATTACGGATATCAAATCTTTTAATACAAAAAACGTAATTGTTAGTGAATCAACTAATATTAGTGATATGTATCGAAATATTTCAAGTGCTATCATTGTGAAGAGTGAAGAGTTCCAGGAAAGAGAGTCAGGCTGGGCGTTGGTTGAAGTACTTTATTTAGAAACCAACATGAATAAATACAACCCCCTTCGAGCATCATCATATATTGATTTACCTGTATGGATCAAACGAAAGAGAGCTGTTGTGAATGTTTTGAATAGTGATCAAGCATGTTTTACGCGGGCTGTAACCTCAGCTCTCCATTCAGCAGTGGGGCATGTAGAGAGAACATCATCTTATCCTCACTATTCTTCAGTGTTAGATTTAAAAGAAATAGAATTTCCTATGGCGATAAAAGACATTCAACGTTTTGAAGAGCTGAACAATGTAAGTATTAATGTTTATGAAATTGAAAATAAGAGTATAGTAGGCCCTCTATATTATACTCAGGAAAAAAAGGATGCTCATGTAAATTTACTATACATAATCGAAGGTGAATATGCTCATTATTGCTGGATAAAACATTTCAGTAGACTTGTTGGTAGTCAGATAACAAAAAGAGAACTTAAGATGTGGTTGTGTGATGGCTGTTTGCTATATTTCAGAAAAGAGGACCAACTAACTCAACATCAAAAATGGGGGTGTAATCATGTGTGTACGGTATTACCGACTCCTAAAAATAACATTCTAAAATTTAAGGATTATGAGAAACAGCTTCGAGTACCATTTGTTATATATGCTGACTTCGAGGCTTTGCTAAAACCATTTAATACATGTTCATCGAATCCAGCCCAACCTTTCACCAACACTACTCACATTCATGAACCTTTTAGCTTTGCATATTATATTAAATGTAGTTATGATGACTCTTTAAATAAGTTTGAGCTCTATAGAGGACCTGATGCACCTAAAGTTTTTATGGAAAGGCTTGAGAAAGATGCCATCCGTATATCCTCTATTTTAAATACGATCATTCCAATGGAACCACTAACTTTATTAGAGCAAATGAATTTTGAAACTGAAACTAATTGTTTTATATGTGGTGAATGTTTATATACAGACAGGGTTCGCGATCATGACCATTTAACAGGACAATATCATGGTGCTGCTCACCAAGAATGTAATTTAAATTATAGAGTAAGTAAATTCATAATTTAAATTACATTCTTGGTGAGCAGCACCATGATATTATAGAGTAAGTAAATTCAAGATACATGAGATGCAGATGCAGAAGAAACGACCAAGGGGAAGACCAAGAGATCGATGGCTGAAAGGAGTGGAGGAATGTGTCAAGAAGAGAGGCGAGGACAGGACCAGAGTGACAGCGGAGAGATGGTGGGAAGAAAGAAATAAATGGCGAGGCTTATGTTCCAAACAGACCCAGCCTGGGGCTGGAAACTGTACAAGATGATGATGATGAGTAAGTAAATTCATTCCGGTCATTCTACACAACGGTAGCAAATACGATAACCAATTTATCGTTAAAGAATTTGGAGCTTCAGATGTTAAAATTGATGTGATTGCAAATAATAAGGAACAATACATATCGTTCACAAAATACATCAAAACTGACAATAAGAAAACCATTAAACTGCGATTTTTAGATTCATTCCGCGTTATGCCGAGTAGTCTTGATAAGCTTGCTAGTAATTTAAAATCAGATCAGTTTCATGAAATTCAACGTGTCTTTCCTAAAGAAGATGATTTTAATTTGATTTGTCAAAAGGGTATATTCCCTTACGAATATATTAACTGTGTGGAACGTCTTGAGGAGTGTTCTTTACCACCGAAAGATGCATTTTACAGTTCCTTAAACACAAGTCATATCAGTGATCAGGAATATTTACATGCACAACGTGTATGGACACAGTTTAACATTCAAACTTTAGGAGAATTTTCAGACATATATTTGAAGACAGATGTGTTGTTATTAGCAGATGTTTTTGAAAATTTTCGGAATGTTTGTATGAAAACTTATGACCTTGATCCTTGTCAGTATTTCACTGCTCCTGGGTTAAGTTTCAGTTCAATGTTGAAAAAAACGAAAGTAAATTTAGAATTAATGACTGATATAGACATGATCAATTTTATAAAATCATCAATTCGAGGTGGATTAAGCCAATGTAGTGGACGGTACTCTAAAGCGAATAATAAATACATGCCTAGCTACAACCCTTGTGAAGAGTCAAAGTATATTGTCTACCTCGATGCAAATAACCAATATGGTTGGGCTATGAGTCAATATCTACCACTGAAAGATTTTCGCTGGCTGACACAACCTGAAATTGATGTCTTACATGATGACACTCTTAATGATAACGATGATAAAGGATATATTTTAGAGGTAAATCTTGAGTACCCTAAAGAGTTACATGATGATCATAATGATTTACCATTTTGTCCTGAGAATATGAAATCTCCATACATCACATCACGAACAAAAATGTTAATTGCTAATGTAAATAATAAATGTAAATATGTAATACATTATCGAAACTTGAAACAGTGTCTACAGCATGGATTGAAATTAACTAAAATTCATCGCGTATTACAATTTCATCAGTCAGCATGGCTCAAACCGTATATTGA
Organism: Meconema thalassinum; assembly: GCA_946902985.2. Lineage (NCBI taxonomy): Eukaryota > Metazoa > Arthropoda > Insecta > Orthoptera > Tettigoniidae > Meconema > Meconema thalassinum. The sequence goes on along the minus strand of OX336393.1, from coordinate 284,221,122 downwards.
TCTAAACAATAATTTAAGAACACAGTCAACAAACGCGTTTGAAAAAGATTTTTATAAACTCATGTATAATAGTGTTTTTGGAAAGACTATGGAGAATGTTGATAAACGAGTTGATGTAAAGCTGATAACAAAGTGGGAGAATGATGGTAAAAGGTATGGTGCGAGCAATTTAATAAGCAAGCCTAACTTTCATAGCTGTTCAATTATTCATGAGGATTTAGTTGTAATACAAATGAATCGTCTTAAAGTAACTTACAACAAACCCATATATGTGGGTTACACCATTCTGGAATTATCAAAAACACTTATGTATGAATTTCACTATGATTATGTAAAGAAAAACTATCTTGATAATGCTAAATTACTCTACACAGACACAGATTCTTTTATTTATGAGTTTAAAACTGATGATTTTTATGAGGATATCAAAACTGAGCTAAATAGGTTTGATACAAGTGACTATCCCGAGGATAATATTTACCATTTACCTCTAGTAAACAAAAAGGTTCTTGGGAAATTTAATGATGAATGTGCTGGTGTTATTATAGACACCTTTGTAGGCACAAAATCTAAATCATACAGCTATATGACAATTGATGATGTAGTAGTAAAAAAATTAAGAGGAGTGAAAAAGAATGTTGTTAGTAAAGAGTTAGATATAAGTGATTATAAAAACTGTATAGTTAGTAACCCACCTGTATTATATAAGAAAATGAGTGTATTTAGAAGTAAAAATCATCAGCTACATACCAATTTGCTGAACAAAGTTGCTTTAAGTAATGAAGACAACAAACGATTCATTATACCCAACACATTTGATACTTTTGCTTGGGGAAACAGTCGCATTGACGACTATTACTTTACTTAAGTCTAATGATCACTATATTGTAATATTTGTAGTGTGTTTTATATTGTAATATTTTTTTTGTAAAAAACTGTAAGTAGAATGTATAATGTTAGGCTACTGTAGTTTAGTAAAAATAAGATAAGTAATACATTTTAGTGTAAAATGTTTGCTTTTGTATATTACGAAAAAGATTTTTAAAAAATGTACAGAATGTGTGAACTAAACAAGGGAAATGTAAAAATGTAAAGTGGAAAATTGTAAATATCCATGTGTGAAAAAGTGAAATAGTTATCACCATTTTAAAATTAAAAGACATTGTGATCTGGTAAACCTTGTTTTTATTTCACAACAACAAAAATGTACAGAATGTGTAAACTAAACAAGAAGGATGTAAAAAAATTAAAAGTGGAAATTGTAAATATTCATGCGTGAAAAAATGAAAATAAAGAAATGGCTATCACCATTTTAAAATTAAAAGACATTGTGATCTTGTAAACCTTGTTTTTATTTCACAACATATATGGCTTTACAAAATAGAATACAAAGAAATACCATTTCCTCAATCCTTTTCAATGTTCATGTCCACTCATCATTAACTTCCCTTTTATAGCAGTAATCACAATGAGGGCTGCCAACCTCTCCCCCACTGAGCCATTATAGGATGTCAAACGTTGCTTAGCTTTTCAACGATACTTTATCCACTACACGTATTAAAGCATAATGACTATGACGATAAGAAAGGTCGTGTTTTTTACATGCTTAATCCAAAGAAATAATAGGTATTTACTTAACACAGGGTCTTGAGTCCATGAGTTTGGTACATGTTGCAAGATTCTTTCACGGCATTGACTGTCACAAAATAAATGAAAACTTGGAGAGCACCAATAATTCATCTTTGGTAAGACTATCCAGGATCTTGAGTCCATGATTTTGGTATAAGTTGCCAGATTTCTTTCACGGCATTGACTGTCACATAATAAATGAACAACTTGGAGAGCACCAATAATTCTTCTTTGGTAAAACTATCTGCATATCGATGACAGATAACCTTTTAGTTCAACCCTTAAAACAACAACACTACCTCTTGCATAATCTGCGATGTTGATGGCTCTTGAGACGTGAAAGATGGATTAAACATAACTTTTACATCAACAGGAGTTAGACTTTGCTCAGTAAACAATGCACTGTCATGAGCCACAGTATTTTTTTTCTTGGACTTGCTTTTTTTCTTTTCTTTATAAGTGTTTGAAACGGTGTATTAAAAGAGAATGATAAACATCCAAAGGGTAAATAGAGTAACAAATAAAGAGAAATGAAAATGATACTTCCATATCAATTGTCAAGTATGAACTAATCTCTAGCAAAGTTCACTCAATACTATAAATAATAGTTTAAAGTGGGTGCAAAAGTGGGTGCAAAAGTGGGTGCATAAGTGGGTGCAAATGTGGGTGCATAAGTTGGTGAAAAAGTGGGTGCATAAGTGGGTGCAAATGTGGGTGCATAAGTGGGTGAAAAAGTGGGTGCATAAGTGAATGCAATAGTGGGTGCAAAGGTAGGTACAAAAGTGGGTGAAAAAATGCCCCCCCCCCTTTTTGAATCTCGCTAACGCCCCCATTTTAATCTATTTTTTGAAATTTTGACAAAGGGTCTAAGTGCACTTTTGTTAATATCTCGTGGACCAGTCTCTGTTGACGGGTCCTTGTTGACTAGTCCCTGTGGGCGGGTCCCTTTGGCATAATTTGGATAAAATGCATGGACCAGTCCATAGGGATCAGTCCAAAGGACCCGCCCACAAGGACTAGTCAACAAGGACCCGTCAACAGAGACTGGTTCGCGAGATATTAACAAAAGTGCACTTAGACCCTTTGTCAAAAATTCAAAAAATAGATTAAAAAGGGGGCATTAGCGAGATTCAAAAAGGGGGGCATTTTTTCACCCACTTTTGTACCTACCTTTGCACCCACTATTGCATTCACTTATGCACCCACTTTTTCACCCACTTATGCACCCACATTTGCACCCACTTATGCACCCACTTTTTCACCCACTTATGCACCCACATTTGCACCTACTTATGCACCCACTTTTGCACCCATTTTTGCACCCACTTTAAACTATTATTTATAGTATTGAGTGAACTTTGCCAGAGATTAGTTCATGCTTGACAGTTGATATGGAAGTATCATTTTCATTTCTCTTCATTTGTTACTCTATTTACCCTTTGGATGTTTATCATTCTCTTTTAATACACCGTTTCAAACACTTATAAAGAAAAGAAAAAAAGCAAGTCCAAGAAAAAAAATACTGTGGCTCATGACAGTGCATTGTTTACTGAGCAAAGTCTAACTCCTGTTGATGTAAAAGTTATGTTTAATCCATCTTTCACGTCTCAAGAGCCATCAACATCGCAGATTATGCAAGAGGTAGTGTTGTTGTTTTAAGGGTTGAACTAAAAGGTTATCTGTCATCGATATGCAGATAGTTTTACCAAAGAAGAATTATTGGTGCTCTCCAAGTTGTTCATTTATTATGTGACAGTCAATGCCGTGAAAGAAATCTGGCAACTTATACCAAAATCATGGACTCAAGATCCTGGATAGTCTTACCAAAGATGAATTATTGGTGCTCTCCAAGTTTTCATTTATTTTGTGACAGTCAATGCCGTGAAAGAAATCTTGCAACATGTACCAAACTCATGGACTCAAGACCCTGTGTTAAGTAAATACCTATTATTTCTTTGGATTAAGCATGTAAAGAACACGACCTTTCTTATCGTCATAGTCATTATGCTTTAATACGTGTAGTGATTAAAGTATCGTTGAAAAGCTAAGCAACGTTTGACATCCTATAATGACTCAATGGGGGAGAGGTTGGCAGCCCTCATTGTGATTACTGCTATAAAAGGGAAGTTAATGATGAGTGGACATGAACATTGAAAAGGATTGAGGAAATGGTATTTCTTTGTATTCTATTTTGTAAAGCCATATATGTTGTGAAATAAAAACAAGGTTTACAAGATCACAGTGTCTTTTAATTTTAAAATGGTGATAGCCATTTCTTTATTTTCATTTTTTCACACATGAATATTTACAATTTCCACTCTTCATTTTTTTACATTCTTCTTGTTTAGTTTACACATTCTGTACATTTTTGTTGTTGTGAAATAAAAACAAGGTTTACCAGATCACAATGTCTTTTAATTTTAAAATGGTGATAACTATTTCACTTTTTCACACATGGATATTTACAATTTTCCACTTTACATTTTTACATTTCCCTTGTTTAGTTCACACATTCTGTACATTTTTTAAAAATCTTTTTCGTAATATACAAAAGCAAACATTTTACACTAAAATGTATTACTTATCTTATTTTTACTAAACTACAGTAGCCTAACATTATACATTCTACTTACAGTTTTTTACAAAAAAAATATTACAATATAAAACACACTACAAATATTACAATATAGTGATCATTAGACTTAAGTAAAGTAATAGTCGTCAATGCGACTGTTTCCCCAAGCAAAAGTATCAAATGTGTTGGGTATAATGAATCGTTTGTTGTCTTCATTACTTAAAGCAACTTTGTTCAGCAAATTGGTATGTAGCTGATGATTTTTACTTCTAAATACACTCATTTTCTTATATAATACAGGTGGGTTACTAACTATACAGTTTTTATAATCACTTATATCTAACTCTTTACTAACAACATTCTTTTTCACTCCTCTTAATTTTTTTACTACTACATCATCAATTGTCATATAGCTGTATGATTTAGATTTTGTGCCTACAAAGGTGTCTATAATAACACCAGCACATTCATCATTAAATTTCCCAAGAACCTTTTTGTTTACTAGAGGTAAATGGTAAATATTATCCTCGGGATAGTCACTTGTATCAAACCTATTTAGCTCAGTTTTGATATCCTCATAAAAATCATCAGTTTTAAACTCATAAATAAAAGAATCTGTGTCTGTGTAGAGTAATTTAGCATTATCAAGATAGTTTTTCTTTACATAATCATAGTGAAATTCATACATAAGTGTTTTTGATAATTCCAGAATGGTGTAACCCACATATATGGGTTTGTTGTAAGTTACTTTAAGACGATTCATTTGTATTACAACTAAATCCTCATGAATAATTGAACAGCTATGAAAGTTAGGCTTGCTTATTAAGTTGCTCGCACCATACCTTTTACCATCATTCTCCCACTTTGTTATCAGCTTTACATCAACTCGTTTATCAACATTCTCCATAGTCTTTCCAAAAACGCTATCATACATGAGTTTATAAAAATCTTTTTCAAACGCGTTTGATGACTGTGTTCTTAAATTATTGTTTAGATCAATATACGGTTTGAGCCATGCTGACTGATGAAATTGTAATACGCGATGAATTTTAGTTAATTTCAATCCATGCTGTAGACACTGTTTCAAGTTTCGATAATGTATTACATATTTACATTTATTATTTACATTAGCAATTAACATTTTTGTTCGTGATGTGATGTATGGAGATTTCATATTCTCAGGACAAAATGGTAAATCATTATGATCATCATGTAACTCTTTAGGGTACTCAAGATTTACCTCTAAAATATATCCTTTATCATCGTTATCATTAAGAGTGTCAACATGTAAGACATCAATTTCAGGTTGTGTCAGCCAGTGAAAATCTTTCAGTGGTAGATATTGACTCATAGCCCAACCATATTGGTTATTTGCATCGAGGTAGACAATATACTTTGACTCTTCACAAGGTTTGTAGCTAGGCATGTATTTATTATTCGCTTTAGAGTACCGTCCACTACATTGGCTTAATCCACCTCGAATTGATGATTTTATAAAATTGATCATGTCTATATCAGTCATTAATTCTAAATTTACTTTCGTTTTTTTCAACATTGAACTGAAACTTAACCCAGGAGCAGTGAAATACTGACAAGGATCAAGGTCATAAGTTTTCATACAAACATTCCGAAAATTTTCAAAAACATCTGCTAATAACAACACATCTGTCTTCAAATATATGTCTGAAAATTCTCCTAAAGTTTGAATGTTAAACTGTGTCCATACACGTTGTGCATGTAAATATTCCTGATCACTGATATGACTTGTGTTTAAGGAACTGTAAAATGCATCTTTCGGTGGTAAAGAACACTCCTCAAGACGTTCCACACAGTTAATATATTCGTAAGGGAATATACCCTTTTGACAAATCAAATTAAAATCATCTTCTTTAGGAAAGACACGTTGAATTTCATGAAACTGATCTGATTTTAAATTACTAGCAAGCTTATCAAGACTACTCGGCATAACGCGGAATGAATCTAAAAATCGCAGTTTAATGGTTTTCTTATTGTCAGTTTTGATGTATTTTGTGAACGATATGTATTGTTCCTTATTATTTGCAATCACATCAATTTTAACATCTGAAGCTCCAAATTCTTTAACGATAAATTGGTTATCGTATTTGCTACCGTTGTGTAGAATGACCGGAATGAATTTACTTACTCATCATCATCATCTTGTACAGTTTCCAGCCCCAGGCTGGGTCTGTTTGGAACATAAGCCTCGCCATTTATTTCTTTCTTCCCACCATCTCTCCGCTGTCACTCTGGTCCTGTCCTCGCCTCTCTTCTTGACACATTCCTCCACTCCTTTCAGCCATCGATCTCTTGGTCTTCCCCTTGGTCGTTTCTTCTGCATCTGCATCTCATGTATCTTGAATTTACTTACTCTATAATATCATGGTGCTGCTCACCAAGAATGTAATTTAAATTATGAATTTACTTACTCTATAATTTAAATTACATTCTTGGTGAGCAGCACCATGATATTGTCCTGTTAAATGGTCATGATCGCGAACCCTGTCTGTATATAAACATTCACCACATATAAAACAATTAGTTTCAGTTTCAAAATTCATTTGCTCTAATAAAGTTAGTGGTTCCATTGGAATGATCGTATTTAAAATAGAGGATATACGGATGGCATCTTTCTCAAGCCTTTCCATAAAAACTTTAGGTGCATCAGGTCCTCTATAGAGCTCAAACTTATTTAAAGAGTCATCATAACTACATTTAATATAATATGCAAAGCTAAAAGGTTCATGAATGTGAGTAGTGTTGGTGAAAGGTTGGGCTGGATTCGATGAACATGTATTAAATGGTTTTAGCAAAGCCTCGAAGTCAGCATATATAACAAATGGTACTCGAAGCTGTTTCTCATAATCCTTAAATTTTAGAATGTTATTTTTAGGAGTCGGTAATACCGTACACACATGATTACACCCCCATTTTTGATGTTGAGTTAGTTGGTCCTCTTTTCTGAAATATAGCAAACAGCCATCACACAACCACATCTTAAGTTCTCTTTTTGTTATCTGACTACCAACAAGTCTACTGAAATGTTTTATCCAGCAATAATGAGCATATTCACCTTCGATTATGTATAGTAAATTTACATGAGCATCCTTTTTTTCCTGAGTATAATATAGAGGGCCTACTATACTCTTATTTTCAATTTCATAAACATTAATACTTACATTGTTCAGCTCTTCAAAACGTTGAATGTCTTTTATCGCCATAGGAAATTCTATTTCTTTTAAATCTAACACTGAAGAATAGTGAGGATAAGATGATGTTCTCTCTACATGCCCCACTGCTGAATGGAGAGCTGAGGTTACAGCCCGCGTAAAACATGCTTGATCACTATTCAAAACATTCACAACAGCTCTCTTTCGTTTGATCCATACAGGTAAATCAATATATGATGATGCTCGAAGGGGGTTGTATTTATTCATGTTGGTTTCTAAATAAAGTACTTCAACCAACGCCCAGCCTGACTCTCTTTCCTGGAACTCTTCACTCTTCACAATGATAGCACTTGAAATATTTCGATACATATCACTAATATTAGTTGATTCACTAACAATTACGTTTTTTGTATTAAAAGATTTGATATCCGTAATTTCACCGACACTCCCAGTTTTTACATAGAGTCCAAAAAGTTCAAAATTCATTTTAATTGTTTTATGCTCTACTAAAACATTTTCTACCAAGCCAAACACAGTAGGTTGAACATTCTGTAAAAATGATTCAATACTTTGAGTTTTTTCTTCACTATGAAGTCTATAACTAGCAATTCGACTTTTAAACGCACTACCGATTTGTTGAATATTCCCAGAATTTCTTTCATGGCAAGCGTTATTTTTATGTTGAATACTGCGTAAATGTCCATGAATGATTGAAGAAGGTATATCAATATTACATACATCACAATGTGTTATTGAAGGTTCACCATTCTTCTTTCTTTTTGTTGCACAACTATTTTCACAATCTTGAGAACGTTTACGCTTTTGAGCATCACATTCATTTAAAGGTTCCGTGCTAGTTGATGGTTTTACAGTTTTTAATTCCTGTTGTTCCCCATGCACTTCAACCATGTGGGATTGATATCGCTTTACAGCAGAAAAACCAAGTTCGCAAACTGAACACGAAAATGGTGCTGAACTAACATGCATTAAATTTACATGACGTGCAAGATTATCTTGTCTGTTAAATGTGGTGGCACAATGACTGCACACAAACATTTTAATGTCATGTTTAGCATTTGCATGTCGTTGAAGGTTGTCAGGTCTTGAGAACTGTTTCTTACATTCACCACACTTGAACATGATGATCACTTTCGAAATTACCTATAAAAGAAAGAAATCATAACTGTTAATAAAAATAAAACAAAAGTACAATATAAATAGTTTAATTATATTCCAGTCAATGGTTATAGCAGGGTATTTAAATCGATCATCTGTGAACTCCTAGCAAGTCTAACTTCATGTAGTTCTAACTGGGGGTTACTATATACCACTGTCACTGACACCTAGCGATGAACATTGGAACTTGATAGCGTGGTAGAAACCAGCAGTCGCCAGTTAAGTGAGCTAAGTGTGGTGTCATAGCCAGTCTTAAAACAAGTCTAAACTTGTAGAACATATCACGTGATAGAAACCAGCGTTCACCAGTTAAGTGAGCTAAGTGTGACGTCATAGCCAGTCTTAAAACAAGTCTAAACTTGTAGAACATGTCACGTGATAGAAACCAGCGATCACCAGTTAAGTGAGCTAAGTGTGACGTCATAGCCAGTCTTAAAACAAGTCTAAACTTGTAGAACATATCACGTGATAGAAACCAGCGATCGCCAGTTAAGTGAGCTAAGTGTGACGTCATAGCCAGTCTTAAAACAAGTTTAAACTTGTAAAACATGTCACGTGTCAAGGTTAAGTTAGGTAAACTTAGGTTATGTTAGGTGAACTGAGGTTAAGTCTTTAAATATTCCCTCTGTCACTGACACCTAGCAATGAACATTCAGACTTAATAGAGCGGTAATCAAAATCTAACCTACAAAATTAGCTTTACACACCATGGTCAAGTAGATCCAAGTTTTGACTGCCAAATATACCATTTTCACTGACATGTAGTGGTGAACATTGGAAAATATCACTCTAACTGTTTAAAAGTTATTAGAGGGGCACTTACCTTTTTATAATTTATCAACTGCTGCCACTGAATGAACAGATTGTAGGAATCTGGTAACCTACAGGTACCCAATTATCTGTAAACAAATCAATCAATCAATCAATCAATCAATAAATACATTCCAATCAATAACCTCAACATCAATTAGTAATAAAAGACTACAATCCATTAATAATAAGTACTTACCTTGCAAAATAATTTAATGATTTTCTACCAAAACGGCTTTTTTTTACAACTCTTGAGCAGTAATAGAGCACTGTTCACTCAAAGCGAGTAATAAAGACTGACAGTAGGGAGATATATGACACCCCTCTTATATAAACTCTCATCGCTCGTGTCAGCAGTTTTTTGCAGATCATTGCAATTCCTCTCCCAATACAGCTGCGAGTCCAAAGCACACTAGGAACACCTGTGTGGTATCCAATGACTGCTGACTTTGCATGATCATCACCCATTGTCTTGATCAACACCTGAGGTTTCAAATTACTGCAGCGTCAGTCATAGCAACTGCAGTGTGCGCTCTCTGCAATGTCAGCAACATGACACCGGAAGGAACACCTGTGTAATATCCAATAACTGTTAACTTTACATGATCATCACCCATTGTCTTAATGAACACTTGCGGTTTCAAATTACTGCAGCGTTAGTAATAGCAACAGATCTGTGCGCTCTCTGCCATGTCTGTAATATGACACACAGGAAATATAACAAGACGTCTTACTGCACATACCATCTCCATAGTTTTAACATCTTAAGAACATGTATTATTCTCTTTCAACTACAAATGACTCGTTAGAACACATCCATCCACCGAGTTAGATCCCTTGTATGTTCACATGTATTTCGCCACTTTCCTTTCATATCGTTATCCTATTATAGTAGTAGAGACTGGAGAACAACGTCAGTTCAACACACGCGAAATGTAGTTAGGCCCTTTGACATAATTTAAATAAATTCATGAGCCAGTCCGTAGGAACCGGTCCAAAAGGGATCAGTCCAAAGGGACTCATCAACAAGGACTCATCCACAAGGACTCGTCCACAAGGACCTGTCCACAAGGACTTGTCCACAAGGACCTGTCCACAAGGACTTGTCCACAAGGACTCATCCACAATGACCCGGCAACAATGACCCGTCCACAGGGACCTGTCAACAAGGACCCGTCCACAGGGAACCGCTCCCCCACCCTCTTCAAAAGCCATGAGTGGGCATGCTAATTCATAGTGGCTTTCCGCCGCACACATGTCTCTTGTGTAGAACAACGTTTCATTCCATATCGGCATTCCAACTCTCACATGTTACAATTGGAAAGAGAGATTCTCTAAAAAATTACAATTTCACCCCCTAGTAGGGGTAGGTTTTATTTTGGGGTGGAAATATGTTGTCCATTGGAAAGGGGGTGTTAGCCCGAGTTCAATGACACCTCATTTGTCAAAATCCGACCATGCGTTCGAGAGATATCGGGCTGCCGCCATCTTGTGAGGAGGGTGAGGAGGAGGAGGAGGGTTTTGAACCGGCCAAAACACACTACTTATCGGGTCTTCATTCGGTCGGTCTCGATCCGCAGTTTCCTCCTCGCGAACGCGTGCACGTCCTCCAGTTGGTCGACCAGTTCTTGACAATACTGGCTTACCGGGACCGGATCATTCCCAGGTCGGCTGAAGGCAAGATCGACAGGTAGACGGAGCTCCCTCCCAAACATGGCCCGGGCTGGTGTGCACCCGGTGGCTTCATGCACGGCGGTGCGGTAGGCCAGGAGAAATAGTGGAAGATGTTTGTCCCAATCCCTCTGGTGCTCGTTGACGACTATGGTGCGATTGAATCGCTCTACCATCCCGTCGGACTGAGGGTGTAGTGGCGTTGTCCTTGTCTTCCGGATTCCCAGCAGTTAGCATAGGTTCTGGAACACCTGCGACTTGAAGTTCCTCCCTTGGTCGGAGTGCAGCTTCAGGGGTACTCCGTACCGGCTGACGAATTCCTTCACCAGGGTCTCAGCGATCGTCGCGGCTTCTTGGTTAGGGAGCGCATACGCCTCCGGCCATTTGGTAAAGTAGTCGCTGATGACCAATATGTAGCGATTCCCTGCCTCGCTTAACGGGAATGGCCCAGCAACATCGATGGCCACTCTCTCCATGGGGCCGCCCACGTTGTAGGTCTTCAGTGGACCCCGCCGTCCTCGTCCTGGGCCCTTGCTGGCTGCGCAATCGTGGCACTTCGCGCAGCGGTTCTCCACGTCAGTTCGGCATCCGATCCAGTAGAACCGCTCTCTCAGCTTCTCCAGGGTCTACTTTATACCTAGGTGTCCACCAGATGATCCTCCAAGGACTTCCTTCAGGACTTCCTCCGTCATAGCCTTTGGAACGACGACTTGCTCCCGAGATGTCTACCCGTCGGTGCTCTCCCAGGTACGGCAGATGAGGCCATCCCTTACAACCAGCGAGTCCCACTGCGCCCAGTAGGATTTAAACTTTGGGCTGCAGTCACTCACAATGTTCCACCCGGGTCTGGGGACACAGGACCTCTTCCATTCGGCTATCAGTCCCAGATCATCATCTTCCGCTTGCGCCCGCGTGAAAGATTCGCGGCTCTAGCTCCCTTGAAGTTCCACGGTAGTCCTTCGGCACTGTATCCCGGTGTTCTCCTCCCTTCTGGTACAGAAGGTGCAGTCTTCGGGGCACGGTCTTCGTGACAGGGCGTCGGCGTTAGAATGCAGTTGGCCTTTCCTGTTCTGGATCTCAAAGTTGTACTGTTGAAGCCTCTATAACCACCGCGCGAGTTGACCCTCGGGCTGCTTGAAGTTCAGGAGCCACCGCAGGGATGCATGGTCGGTCCTGATGAGAAATTCTTGTCCGTACAGGTACTTGTGGAAGTGTTCAATGGTCTTCACGATGGCGAGCAGTTCCTTCCTGGTGACGCAGTAGTTCCTCTCTGGCTTTGACAAGGCTTTGCTGAAGTAGGCCTCTACTCTCTCCTCGTCGTCCACTATTTGCGACAGGATTCCCCCTATACCAAAGTCGCTGGCATCGGTATCGACGATAAACCTTTTTCCAGGTCTGGGGTAGGCCAGAATAAGCGCGGTGCACAGAGCCTGCTTGAGTTGTTCGAAAGCACTGTGGCATTCTGCTGTCCACGTGAAGAGTTGGTCCTTCTCAGTCAGTCGATGTAGTGGTTTGGCGATGTCGGCGAATCCTCTCACGAAGCGACGGTAATAAGTGCAGAATCCCAGGAAGCTTCGTAGTTGAGACTTGTCCTTCGGAACTGGCCATTCCCCCACAGCTGCGGTCTTCTCTGAGTCGGTGCGCACCCCTTCCTCGGAGACGATATGCCCAAGGTACTGGACCTGATTCTGGAAGAGCTGACACTTCTTGGGGCTCAACTTCAGCTGGGCAGCCCGTAGCTTCATCAAGATCTCCTTCAGATTGCTGTAGTGCTCCTCGAAGCTTCTCCCCAGAACGATGACGTCGTCTAGGTTTCCAGTGTAGTCCCCTCAGAATGGACTCCATTAGCCTTTCGAAGGTCGCAGGGGCGTTGCACAGACCGAATGGCATGACGGTGAACTGCCAGAGCCCGCTGCCCACAGAGAACGCAGTTTTCTCGCGGTCCTTAGGGTGGACCTCCACCTGCCAGTAGCCACTATTCAAATCCAAGGTGGAGAACCATCTTGACCCTGATATGGTGTCCAGGGTGTCGTCGATCCGGGGTAGAGGGTAGCTGTCCTTTTTCGTGACGTCATTCACCCGCCTGTAATCCACGCAGAACCTGGTGGAACCGTCCTTCTTCTTCACTAGCACGACCGGAGAACTCCAAGGACTATGTGTTGGCTCGATCACTCCTTGCTCCTTCATCGCTTCTACCATCCGGTCGACTTCAGCTTGCTTGGCGAGTGGGACACGTCGGAATGGGGCCCTAATCGGTACGCTGCCCCCAACGTCGATTCTGTGCTGGACCAATCTTGTCCTACCGAAGTCATTGCTCCCCACGGAGAAGACATCCTGGAATTCGCGTAGCAGGTCCTGAAGTTGGCGTGATTGCTCCTCGTCTAAATGGTCCTGGGATCCTTGGTACAGCTTCTGTAGTTCTTCTGTCAGGACGCGTCTTCTTCGGTTGTCCGTCTGCAGGTGTCCGTCCGTCGTGTCTGTGATGCGGGCAATCCAGGTAACGGGCTCGCAGACTCCTAGGTTGGTGTCCCGGTGAACCGTAATATCGTAGTCGTTCAGGTTGGACAGGCGGACGTACGGCCGAGGCGTCGTGTTGATGAGGGTCTTGGCAACTAGCAGTCCTTTGTCTGGATGTCCTCATATTTTGGCTCGATGACAGCCGCCACTCCCTCAGCAGTTCCGTCGACAATTACGGCGGCGCTGACCTCCGTCCTGGCGGGAACGATGACGTCCTCTCTCAGCCTTACTTGTCGTACGGTGACGGCCTCGTGTGCTGGTTCCAAAGCAAGTTTCTCACCTCCGAAGTGCAGAGTGTTGGTACCCAGGTCCAAGATGATGTTGTTCTGGTCCAGGAAGTTCAGTCCGATGATCAGTTCATTTGATACGTCAGCCACAAGCACTGGATGCTTCACCACCCGTCGACCAATGACGAGCTCCAGTGATGCTTCGCCATGTACCGGTGCGGTCTCTCCGGTCGCGGTTATTAGCTGGAGGTTCCTTTGTGTGGGTTGCACTCTCCACTTCGGGATCACGGTGGGATTGACGATGGTCCTCGAGGCTCCCGTGTAGATCAGCATGGGCCAGCTCACTCCGTTGATGACTCCGTCGACCATCAGGCTGCTATTGTCCCTCCGTAACTTCGTCACACGGACTTGGACTGCCGGGGCTTGACGACTGTCACAAGCCAACCTTTGCCCCCCAAGGCTGGCTAATACTCGTTTCCCTGGGCCGCACGGTTTTCAGACGACTGATTTCCCGTCGGATACCCTCGGCGGCGGCGATCACCGCAGTCCTTGCTCAGGTGGCCTTTCTTACCGCAGGTCCAGCAGGTCGGTAGTCCTCTTCCGGGCCGCCTCTCCGGTTGTCTTCCGGCTGTGTCGTTGCTGGTTGTGCCGCGACTATCGAAGAAACGGCTTAGCGCCTCCATCAATTCGTCGGCCAGGGGCTTGGTCTCATTGTTTTTTGCTGGTTCGTCGACGTCCACTTGACGCACCCGCGCGTGCATTCTAGATGCCTGTTTTGCCGTCTCGAACTCAAGTGCGTGGCTCAGCGCATCTGCCAGGGTCTTATTGCGCGCGAGTCGCAGCGCCTGTTGAGTGTCCGAGTCCCGTAGCCCGTCGGTGAATGTCTGCGTCGCAATCTGTTCCAGAAAGTCGGCCGGCGCTGTTGGATAGGCGAGCCTTACGGGCGTGCGATGTCCATCTCGAACTCCTTCAGGGTTTCCGCGTTCTTCCGTACCCGGGTCCGGAGCTGCATCTGGTAGGCCTGCTGAAGATGGCTATCTCCATATCGGGACTCCATATGGGCGATCAATGAAGCGTAGTCCTGGGATCCAGTCGGGATGGCCTGAAGGACGTTAAGGGCGTCACCTCTCAGCGCTACAATGAGAGCTGTAGCCTTTTCTGTGTTGTTCCAGTTATTTATGGAACAGACCGCCTCGAACTGACGTAAGTAGGTGCTCCACGGGACCTTTCCGTCGAAGGTTGGGGGCGTCACTCTGCTATGTCCCGTTCCTGATATTCCCGGTGTAACGGTGGGCGGGCGTTGGCACAGCTCGGCAACTTCCACTTGTAAGGCGTTGAATTTCTCCTCCACCCCCATCAGCGGGCGTTGTCGCAGCTCGGCAACTTCCACTTGTAAGGCGTCGAACTTCTTTTCCACTGCTGCGACTTCCTCACGTAGACCCTGTTCTAATTTCCTTTGGCTCTCCTCTAATTTCGTCAGCAGACACTCTTCCAGATTTTTCTGGCCATCCAGAAATTTGGCGGTTAGGTCCTCTGCTAACTTATTCTGGCCGTCCTTCAGGTCCTCTGCTAACTTCATCTGGCCATCCTCCATCTTCTTCTGGCCGTTCTCCAAATTCTTCTGGCCGTCTTCCATCTTCTTCAGGTCATCCTTCAGGTCCTTGGCTAATTTCTTCTGGCCGTCTTCCATCTTCTTCTGGCCGTCTTCCATTTTGGTTTCCATGCCACTTAACCTTTCTAGCAATGCTGCCAATTGCGCCTCCATTTTAGTTGTTTGTCTTGTAAAGGGCATGCACTCACAGGAAAATTAGAGAAAATGACCTGCTCGGGTTTTGAAACCAGGACCGCCAGGTGTTGTGCTTGTGCTTGAGTTCGTAATCCGGCTTCTGACACAAGTTGTTACATGCCACCCCCCTAGTGGCACTTTTGTTAACTGGATTACGGTGGGTAGAAAGCACAACACCAATTACTGCTTTAAAGAAATAATTAACTTTATTGAAGCCAGAAAGGTTCACTACTCATCAGTAAATACAAGCAATTATTACCTTACTCCAGTTTCCTCACGGCGAGAACACTTCCCCTTTCACTTGTCGGTAAGCCGCAGAAGTTAATCCCTCGTAATGAAGTGGCCCCGTACGCTGGTTGGAAATAGCTGCACTAAGTCTGTCACTCACTGTTTTGCAACTCACCACAATGACCTCTGTCGAACTAGGTAAGCACTCTCGTTCAAAACACAGGCAGTCCCCTGTAAGCTCCTCACTCCCTCGCTGTCAAGAGAATCGGCTTCACTAGGGGTTTCGCAAGTCACCACACTTCTGTCGCTCAGGATAAACGCTCGCACTAGCTCGTAAAACACACTCACTGGTTGAGAGGTCGCTCTTATATAGCAGGCCGGTGACTCAATAAATGCTTCTAGACCCATCCAGGGTTCACGGCTTCTCGAGGCTTCCTTCACTGGCTGAGTCACGAATATTCTGGACCATCCCTTTGTCCTAGTAGTCCTGTTGCATAAGGCACACGCAATACACTGAGGCAGAGCAGCCCAGCCCTGGGGCAGTTGTGACTCATGCGGCGATCGATGAAACGAACTCACAGCCGTAACAATAGGATATTTACAACTTGTAAAATACCCTCAAGACTAACTAGAATGAAGACATTCTCAAAAGATCTAAATTGCATCAGAAGACCTTTTGCCTCAGCTGCTTCTCTTGGTTTTGAAATTTCAGTGCACTTCTGCAAAGCATTTATTACAGTGCCAAACTGGTTCTTAAATAAATTTACCCCCTTATACTTTGCCACCCATCTAGTGTCACTATGTTGAGGCACTGTGATGACTTTCCTCCCAGTTTTAGTATCTTGAGTAAATATGAACATTTCATGGCGAAGCGTAGAACACGATTGAAAAGCATATATTGCTTCCAAAAGGCCCATAGTTTCCCTAACTATTTGTACATTTTTAGCGACGTCAACCAAGACTAAATTTAACCGATGTGCATGGCAATGTACGTAAGGGCAAGGATTTTCAGTCATCTGTCTAATAAGGGACTGCAGCTCGTTAAACCTTCCCGACATAACGGAAGCACCGTCATATGACTGACTTACACAGTTCTTTATGTCAAGTCTAATTGATTGATTCCAAAAACTGTTTTATTTTGCTAGCTAAAGATTCAGCGGTTAGCTCTTTCAATTGAACAAAACCCAAAAATCTTTCTTTTATCTTACATTGATGAACGTAACGACAGCAGATACTCATTTGTTCTGTGTGTCCTTCATCTCGAGCTTCATCCACTATAATGCTGTATACGTTACTAGATTTTATTTCCTCAACTATACTGCGAGTAATCAAATTCGCAGCGGTGTCTAAAATGTCATTTTGTACATCTTTAGATGTATAATTTGCGTTTCCAGGCATGGTTTTTAGATTCAAATTAAACCGGTCATTTTCTAAACACAATAAGTTTAATAATTCTTGAAAGTTCCCACGATTTACATCCGAAAACTTCTCAGCCCCCTCCTTTGCTTCATCTGGTTCATTACTGTCACTGCATTTTCCGTTTTCACCCTCCCTGTGTTTTCTCAGCAATGTCTTGGAGTGCACAAAATATCACACTTCTCACGAGGGTCTTTAATGTATCTCTATTCTTTTCTATTGTTTGCTCCATATGCTCTTTAATTTTGATAGTAACGGCACCAGTTTTTTGTGTATCCAGCCATCCTTTGTACTTTGTTAGGCAAAGTTTGTGACAGCTAGATTTCTCGTGTTTGTCTGACATTCTACTGAAAATTTTCCAGTCATTATTTCCCGAAGTAGTAAGTACTTCTCTGCCTGTGACAGAGAAGTGTCGACAAAAGAAACAAAATACAGCGTCATTTCCTACTGAGTATTCTAACCAAGAATACTTACCATACCAGTTGGTATGGAAGGACCGCTGTTTTCCTCCTATATTCCGTCTAGGAAAATTTAGCTGCGGTTGCTTCGGCCCATCACTGGCACTTGCGCTAAGATCAAGTGGTCGTTTTGGCTGAACATTCGTAGAAGGATCGTCAGTTTTTAGTTTTTTAACTGCTTGAACTTCTTCTTCATCGGAACTTCTACTAGAAGACTCACCGTCAACACATTCTTTTGAAGGTTCATTAGGTTTCTTCAAAGTCTGCTTCAACTTCACCAAAAACTTTTCCATAGAACAACTAACAAGAAGTTCCGTGAAGAACTATACAGCCTACTTTTCATGCCAATGATTATTCTACAGTATATGAACCTATCTAGAATAATGACGAAATTAAGTTGGTAATATCGAAATATCTAATTAGTTCAAAATATACCTGGTAATGAAGCCTAATAGAGCACTACAGTTGGCAGCCCTGGTGACTGAATATATTCTTAGTTCCACCTCTTAAGGTACAGAATACAAAATTTGGTTGAAGTCCAATGGACGTTACATGCAGTTAGACACTGGATCTATCAGCACGCGTAAAAGCATGTTGCCAACAATACCATGCATGTGCTGGTCAGAAATAATCTGAATTATTATGATATCTTGTTGTGCCAATTTTGGATGAAATCCATTTTTTAGTATAGAAGTTACATGTATTTTAAAATTGGACATATCAGCAGGCATAGAATCATGTTGGCAGCACCGCCTTGTATTAATTACTCCAAATTAATCTAGAATGTCTGGTGCTATACGTGTGGAAAGTATAGAGCTGTTGGCTTGCATACTTTCTGATATATTGGTATTAGGGTAAAAAGAATATAGACAGCATTTATTAACAGTTGGCAGCCATGATTGCTCTTAACAATACTTATAGTCATATCTGTTATGGTACACATTGCACATACGAAATTTGGTTGAAATCCAACTGATAGTATAAAAGTTACATGTATTTAAAAATTGGTAATATCAGCAGGCTTATAATCATGTTGGTAGAACTGACGTATATAAGTTACTCCAAATTAATCTAAAATGTCAGAATATACGTGTGCATAGTTTAAAGCTGTTGGCTTGCATACTTTCTGATATATTGGTATTTGGATTTAAAAAAATAGAGAGAGCAATTATTAACAGTTGACAGCCCTGGTGGCTCTTAATAATACGCTCAGTCATATCTGTTTATGTACAGATATTACATACAAAATTTGGTTGAAATCCTGTTGATAGTGTAGAAGTTGTATGCATTTAAACATTGGACCTATCAGAAGGCTTAACATTATTTTGGCAACACTGTCATGGTTGACCTCCTGGAAATTAAACTGAAATAGTATTATCTACATGTGTGCCAATTTTGGAATAGCTCCCATGCATACCTTGCAAGATATCCAACATGGAGCTCAAATTTCTAGTGCGTTTTTTCAGCAGTTGGTAGCACTGACATCATTTTCAAATATGGACGTGAGCTATTCCGGTGCACATCTTTACTCATACTAAATTTGGTTTTGATTGCTGCAGCCGTTTAGGAGTTGATAGAGGGGGGGACACACACACACACAGCCAGACAGACAGACAGAAGGACAGACAGACAGACAGACAGACACACATTTTCCCGGATCGATCTCATAAGACTACTTTTTCCTCATTTTTGCAAAATGTGAAAAGTAGGCTAAAAACCACCAAACAAACAGAACTAAACCAAGTGGCGTAATGGCGTTAGCGTAACACTGAAATGAGGACTATCGTCTGGCACTGCCAGTTCGATCCGCATAAACGTAAACAAAGAAAAACTCCCGCCAAGCCTCTAGCGCTAGCGTACAGCTGACTGTCCGTACAACATGCAGTGTCGCCACTCTACTCCGCGCACAATCACTTGCAACTACAAACTATAACAAATATTCCTAAGTAAATACACTATATTCTTTAAGGGTAGGTACAATTTATTGATTTATATCTTTAACTTTGTAGTTTACAGTATCTAACTACTGTTTACTTGTTTTATATTAAATTTGAAATAAACCAAAGTAATTATTATGTAGTAGGCTATTTATAATTTTTTTTACAATTAGCCTAATACCCGGATTTTTTTGTTTGTTTGGAAAATGTGGGTAGGCCCGGGCCTACCCGGCTACCCGCTGGAGCCGCCACTGTTCTGTTTTGAGGTAAGGGTGTTTCCGAAGGTGGAGAACTAAAACAGAAAGAGCTTGGATCATGTTTATCATTTGGCTCATTGCCGGGATCCCACCCACCCCCGTATCCGCCGGCGAGTTGCTCTGCTGAAGCCCCTCTCATGACGCAATTGCTAGAGACTTTAAATGAATAAATGTGGTAAATATAGAAATACCAAAACTGTTTTGAATATGACTGATTCAAAGCATCGACTACTGATTTAAAATAGCTGATGTCTGGACTCAATTACCTCCGCAATAACTCAGAATTTTGCCCTGAAGTGGATCTTTAACGTGCCAATAAATCTACTGAAACGGCTCCCTCGCATTTGCCCACCCTGAAATGCCAACTGATTGCGCCAGGACTCGATCCTGCAACCTTGGGCACAGCAAGCGAGAATATTACCATTGCGCCATGCAGTAAGTTACCGGAATTTATCTTTCTGAGCCTTGCATCAGTATATAAGCGAAAGACTCTTCTTTGAAGCTGGCCTTGTTTACAAAGACAAGCGAAATTGCTTATTACCTCTTAACCCTTTATAGGTCCTTGGGATACTATCTTCCCACCATGTATTTATAGAACGGTGTTAGGGAGAGAATCTTCCCACCCATTTCATTTCAAGCAGTTCCACTTGCATCCACAAGCTAGATGCAGAGAAATATTGAAAACCCATTAATTTGATGTATACAGTCATCAGAAACCGAAGGTGGGAAGCATATATCCCAGTGTTCTCCACAGTGCACGTACTCGCCAGTTCGGTTGCGTTGAGTGAAAGAAATGCATTGTTTTACAGAAGAAGGTGTTTTTATTGAAGATAAGAGGTTTGTAAACGCTGGTATATAACTGAAATACAATGTTAATAATGGTTTTGGTCACTTGAGTAAATATATTTCAGCTAGAATGGAAGATTTAAAAAATTAATTTTCTGAGTTGTTAATAAATACTATTTTGAAAATATTGAATTATATTCAAATATACTAACTTTTAACATTCCAAAATCACTTTTATATTTTTTGTGCAGTTTTCGGCAAAGATGATATAGGTCACTGACCTTGTTTTGCGTGGGAATTCCGGGTTTTTCTTAAATTATAGAGCGTGATGGGTGTTTTTATACATTATATCCTGTTAAATAAACCTCATTATTGAGTGATAAACAGAGTATCATCATAATTTGGAGGTGGGAGATTATTACCCCATTGCTCATTTAAGAAAATATACTGTCGTGTGTGGGCAGTGGGATAATAATTTCCCACCCCATAATTCATAAAATAGAATCCACACCCAAAAAATTGTTGCATATTCCTACTCATCTATCACCCCCAATTACAAATGTGCAAAAAAAAAAAAGCAAATATTTTATACCCCCAGTCTTTTGCCCTATAAAGGGTTAATGCAGAGAAATTGGTTTTCATTGACCATAATTTTCTCCTAGTTCAGTAAGAGTACTAACTTATTTTGTTAAACTGAAAAATAAACGGTGTTTTGATTTGAAGATATTGTGGTTTTATTTGTGGATGAATTAAAGTCGAACTTTTGTAATTTATTGAAAATCAGGTATCCGCCGGATAGTTGCCGGATATCTGTTTCATCTTTAATTTAGCGTATCATATTAGATGTATCGTTCAAAATAAAATTAGTTTAAGTAAGGGAGATGTGTTAGAGTGGTACAGAGAATTCTAACAATATTGAAACTCTGTCGTTGTTGATGAGGAGAATTACCGTCACGCCACCTTGATATCAGTTGAAGGAATATTGTGTAACTTGTCATACATCGCCGAGATTGCAAACTGTGTGAAATAAAGAATTCCTTAGTGAGGTCAGTGCATGGAAGGTGAAAGTAGGACATGCTGATCGCTGATTAGTCACCCAAACTGAACAATAGTGCATGCACCATATCTACAAATGTAGTCTATTCAAGGTGTTTTACAGCCTGGTAAGCTAGCAAACAGAGTGAACGGGCTCTCTGTGACACAGGATTGATATGAGGGAGGCTTACTAAATAAGAAGGACGGAAGCTTGTAGTTTTGACTCATTTGCACCAACAAAGCATCTCCATCTGGTCCTATTGACAGTCAACCTCTTCACCTCGCTCCAGGTCTTATCTTCTTCCATTGTGTCCATGTGTACTGATTATCGCCACGTTTGTTTGGGTCTCCCTCTCCTCCTTGTACCCTGTGGATTCCAATCTAATGCCTCTCTTTCAATGGCTTTATTTCACCTTCTCAGTGTATGCTCGATCCATTTTCATTTTCACCTTTTGATTTGTATGGCCATCTCATTTCCCCCAGTCCTTCTCCAAAGTTCATGGTTGGATATGCTTGCCACGGTGGGTGAGTGGTTATCGTGTCGGACTACCAACCCCAAGCTTGCAGGTTCGCTCGGGGCCATAGTAAGTGATTTTTGAAAGGTGACAAAAATCACGACACGCATGTCTTGCGTTGTTGGCATATTAAAGAACCCATTTGAATTCAGTAGGCCGTGTTCATAATGGCAAAATTAATCTCAGGATTTTCCGCCGACACAAGTTCCTCCTTTCTCTACCAGAATGCGCTATAGTGTCAAGGAGCTTAGATATCTAACCTCCTTGACTTTCATAGCGCTCCAAAGAACAACGAAATTCGACATGAAAGCTGTCCTCTGGGCGTCAAATAACATAGCTTGCACCCGGCACCCGAGGTCATCATGATATTATTATTATTATTATGGTTGGAGATTACTTCTGGCGAGTAGATGTTGAGAACCTTCCGAAAACAGTGGTTGACAAACGTCTGCAACCTGTTGGTAATTACCAGGGAACGGATTTGTATGTACTAATAATTAATGAAATATGTACATAGGCCTACATATTTAGTTATTTTTATACATAAATAACCCCTGGCACTACAGCCCATGAAGGGCCTAGGCCTACCAAGCGACCTCTGCTCAGCCATTTGACCTGCAGATATTGGAGTGACGCGTGATCAGCTCGTCGAGTCCCCTCGGTCGTTAATCTTGGTTTTTATGATCGGGGCGCTGCCTGACTGTCAGACAGCTACTCAATTGTCCTCACGAGACTGAGTGCATCCCGTTCCACCCCTCACGTCAGTTTCTAAAATCCCTGACGGAGCCAACCAATACTCGTCTTTCTATTATTATTATTATTATTATTATTATTATTATTATCATCTTATTAATATTGTCCCATAAGGGTAGACAACCCACAAAGGCTTGCCCCACTTCCTGACTCTACCACAGGATCCACGCCTGGACCTATATTGGTTTTGCATAGGTTTACGTCAAATTTTAAATATAACAGCTTGCAAATGAAGCTTGTAAGGAAAATGAGCGAGCCAATTTAGTTATTTAAGAAAGTATTCAAGTCGTTATGAAACGCGTTTCTATGGAATTTGAAACAATACTAATTCTCTTTAGCAGAAGTTGTAAAAGGTTTTGTGCTGTTAAAACAAGCCTGTTGTGGTACTTAGTCGAGGAAACAATCACTACGGAATGAATACAAGTTGTGCGCGGGAATGTTGAAGACACATATTGACAGATTAACAACATTTCCGAGTACTGGACCATATGTTTACAACTTTGAAAAACGTCTGCTACTTTTTCAAGCTGAACATTTCATTGTCTTCATTGTGCTCTTTGTTTACAAAACACTCTAAGATTGCGCCATTGGCTGAAACGTGCCCTCTTGTAAGTTATCAGGTTTTCTTTCTTTTTCAATGCGTGTTTCGTCTACTTATTGCCAAGCATTCATATAAATATACTGTCCTTGTTACACCCTCTGTCTGAAAAGTTCGGTGAATGGGTCTATATTACGAACGGATTGTTGGGTTACCTGAAACAGCCGTTACTGTCCTTCGAAGTAATCCCCGTGGGTGGTTATGCACTTCTTAGAACGGCTGTACAAGTCCTGGCATAGTCTTCCTGAGGGATAGCCTTCAGTTGGGTCGTCACACTACGTTGGATGTCCGAAATGTCCGAAAACCTCTGACCCTTCAGGGATTTTCGGCGACCCTGGACCCCGATACTCCATACTTTGACGCTTGCCTTCGAGGTCGTACCTCAGGCACCAGGTCTCGTCACCCGTGACGATGGTTTCCAGGACCATTCCATTCCACGGAACATTCACCCTTCTCACTGCCACCCGTCGAACAGGTGTGCACGTTAGGTTGCATAAATTCACCCTTCTCACTGCCACCTGTCTATCAAGTGTGCAAGGCAGGTTGCATACATTCACACTTCATAGCACACGACATACATAGCCTAAGAGAGCGATTTTCTCCTCAAATGTCTAAATGTGTTGCTTTAATACTTTATGCTTTATCTAACAATATTATTGCAATGTCAATAGATTAGGATAACAATCGTGCGGATGCGAGGCGGCTGCGGATAACAATCGTGCAGATGCGGGGCGGCTGCGGATAACAGTCATGTGGATGCGGGACGGATGCGGATAACGTATCGTTTATCCACGTAGGGCTCTAGGGAAATGGCTAAGGGTCTATAGGATGTCTCACCAGACACGCAACTGTAACGGTCACATAAACTTTCATCGCATCTCTTCCCCGACCCCGTTGAAAAAGGGAATACTAAGCGACATCCATACACCGTTTAACAACAATAAACCTGCAAAGAAGGTCGGCACCAACGTTCAAGTTGCGTCCGATATTTTGAATTATTTTTTAGGGGGTTGAAAATTATAATTCAGCCAAACTATATCTCTACATAGTATAAAACAAAATCCCCGATTCTTGGATGTTACGGGTAATCTCGAGAACCACTGGATGGATTTTGATGCGGTTTTCACCATTCTGTAAAGGATTTCTCGAGGAAGGTTTCTGTACAAAAACCATTTACTTATGACCAAAGAAAGCCGAGAAGTAACGATTTCAGTGACTCGAGTCGAAGGAGAACCTGTCATCCGAGCGCCTTTTCAGCTTACGATGGGCTAACAGTTAAAATTATCTATACAGGCCTACATGTACTATGAGTGTAAGAATAGTTTAGCATGAAAAAATCTACAAAAAAGTCCACGACAGCATATCTCTATCTTTAATACATTGCCCACTATAAGTGTTTTTACGTATTCATTTCTTCCAACAATCTCCATTCAGTGTAAATTTAAATTACTAGCTTCGGAGCGAGTTTACAAACTAGAGAGCGAGCCTATCACCCCAGCTTCGGCCAGCATCAAACTGTCGAGTCGTTTTAAGACTTCAGAGAAGAGAATATATATGTTTGGAGTTTCGCTGATCAACTCGGCTTTTCTGAATTGCGTCTAGGACCTGCCGTCCTGCGCCTTTTAAGCTTACGCTGGGTAAACTGTTAAATATAACGGGCGAAACAGGGGCAGGTTGCTGGTAGATTACATTTCAGTTCCCAATTGTCTTGGATTGATCGCTGAAGCATTTGAAAAATTCTTAAATTGTGGTGGTGGTGGTGGTGTTGGTGAGTGTGGTCCAAGGAGTGCAACGTAACCAAATACGTCCCTGAATATCGGCTAGATTTGCTTATTCTGTTGTGAGATACATGTGAAAGAAGACATGTGGTCCAAGGGAGTCAGGATCACGTGAATGTTAGTTTGTGGTTAAGGCTCTCATGTTTCCTGGTACCATTTTTCTTGCATTACATGGACGTTGATATTCGAGAATCGCGTGAGTAGAATGTGAATATTTTGCCTGGTTCAGCATGAATTATTCCCTGCATAACATGTCCTGTAATATACAGCGCGACAAGTTCATCTGAAGCCCCGGAAAATATGCGAACTACTACTGTCGACCAAAGTATTATGTGCACTCAAGTTTGAAGGTCGTTTGTGAAGTAACCAATAGACCTACATAAAATCCAATAACATCATCATTTTCGCGGTTCTATTTTACGTTAGTTCATATAGGTTTAGAATTTTTAATTTATATTTCAATATTTTTTTTATCGCAGTTGGAACACAAAAAGTGCACGTTTTTAAACGTGTTTCAACCATGCGTCACATTTAAGATTTATTATCTCAAAACCCTGTCGTCAGATCGAATCCAAATTTTAACACAATATACAATGGAATGTTGTGTAACTGGTTTATTAATTTCAAAATTTTGTGTGTCCAAGGAACAAAGTTGTTATCATTTTTGTAAGGTAACTTTTTCTTGGCTCGGGGTGGTTGGAAAATGTAGTTCTTGGTCGCGTTGGAATCCTTATACATCGAAAAGTTATGCTGTATGACTGTGAAATACGTAAATTAATTCACTTATTTTATATCAGTTTGTATTTGTAGGGGGATATAAGACATGTTTCACCAGTTAGCCGCTCCGGGAAAAGCTGTACAGCGTTGCCGAAATGGAGCCCATCACGCATCATGGCGTGCCTCGTTCGCAAGTGATGGGCTCCATATCAGCAACGCTGTACAGCTTTTCCCGGAGCGGCTAGCTGGTGAAACATGTGTTATTTCCACCTACAAATACAAACCGATATAAAATAAGTGAATTAATTTACGTATTTCACAGTCATACAGCATACCTTTTTGATGTATAAGGATTCCAACGCGATCAAGAACTACATTTTCCAACCACCCCGAGCCGAGAAAAAGTTACCTTACAAAAATGATAACAACTTTGTTCCTTGGACATACAAAATTTTGAAATTAATAAACCAGTTATACAACATTCCATTGTATATTGTGTTAAAATTTGGATTCGATCTGATGACAGAGTTTTGAGATAATAAATCTTAAATGTGACTCATGGTTGAAACACGCTTAAAAACGAACACTTTTTGTGTTCCAACTGCGATAAAAAAATATTGAAATATAAATTTAAAAATCCAAACCTACATGAACTAACGTAGAATAGAACGACGAAAATGATGATGATATTGGATGTTATTTAGGTCTATTGGTTACTTCACAAACGACCTTCAAACTCGAGTGCACATAATACTTTGGTCGACAGTTGTAGGCTTCCACTTGCTCCCTCCCACTGCCCCGCGACAACAGCACCTTCAGTTGAACCATAGGTTTCCTCTTCTTCTATTTGAAGCACTAGCATACATTGTGCTGTTCTTCCATGTCCCTTTGCCCTTGCTTCCAATGCAGCCTCTTTCTTTAGTGTTCTTTAAACCCGCCCGAAGTCGTCGGATTTTTAAGAGCGTTAAAATCCCTCAGTATGCCTTCCTTCGGAGGGGAAGTAAAGCCGGCGGTTCCATGTCCTAGATTTATGGCATGATAAAGAACCTTCCACTAATTACACTCGTGTGAAGCTAAATTATAGATTAGATTTGACTAACGCTCTTAAGTTCCAACGTTCGTCGCCAGGAGCCAACTGCGATGGCATCTAGTAATCAAGTTCGGAACTAGTTGGTCGTTGACGGTGGCGTTTGGTAGCGAAAGTAGGAACTACTTGAAAATTGAATGTCTACAGTCCTTACTTGAATTAAAAAACAGATACACACACTAATACAGCCATCACAATTAACACCGGTTATCAGACAGATTCTACACACACCCAAAGTACACGGGGCTACATGACCACGTTGTCGCAGTCCCTAAACTAAGGAACCAACCAACCAAACAATCAAGTTTTCTTTGGATCTCTCGGCTAAATAAAAAAACGAAAACAAGATATTCAGTGACGAATATATAGCCTACTTTCTCCTAAATGCATGGGTATAGTTATAACTCTTTGTCCTTTTCAAGGAGTATAATTGAATATTGGTTGTAGTTGCTTGTTGAAATACAACGTTCTATACGGATATTATACGTTGATTGATTGAATCATCACCTGAATTATACATACTCACACTAATGCAGCCATCACAATACCACAGGTTAACATACAAAATTCAACACTGACCCAAGTACACGGGGCTAAATGACCATAATGCCCATGCATCTCAATTGAAACAACAACAGTTTCCTACCCAAATCCTTCCTCGTTTAAACGTACACACACAAGTAGGCCTACAAACATCACAGTAACACAGGTTATCAGACAACTTCTACACACACCCAAGTAAATGGGGCTACAAGACCATGATGCCACAAAGTCTCTTAAAATGAACAACAACAACAATAGACACTACCGCGGATCAAGGACAACGCATTTTAATCGCTGTAGTCGAGTGTTGAAATATGTGGTGTTATAAGTATATATAATATTATAAAACAAGATGTTCAGTAAAGAACATATAGCCTACATTCTCCTAAATGCATGGGTATTGTTATAATTCTTTGTCCTTGTCAAGGAGTATGATTGAATGTTGGTTGTAGTAGCTTGTTGAAATACAACGTGCTATAGGGATATTAAACATGAATATGAGGTGCCCTTTGCTAGTGCTACCTCTGTACCAAATTTCGTTCAATTCGGTTTCACCGTGTTTGAATTGATAGGGGGAATCGATTTGCACACATACTTGGCCACCATCTGCAAACTATTGGGCTGATGTTCCTGCAATTTGGTCAGAATATGTTTCCCACATAAAGATATGGTGTTGCAAAATTTGGCAGAGACTAGATTATTAGGTTGGCCGTAATTACATTTTAGCTTTTAACATTTGGGTGGCCGCGATTACGTTTCCGTCAAGATAGCGGTGATATAAAACATGACACTGGGGTGCCCTTTGCTAGTGATACCTCTGTACCAAATTTCGTTCCATTCGGTTTCACCGTGTTCGAATTGATAAGGGGAATCGATTTTCACACAAAGATGGCCGCCATCCGCAAAATATTAGGCTAATGACCTATTAGTTTGGTCAAAGGATGCTCCCTCCATAAAGGTATGTTGTTGCAAAGTTTGGTAGAGATCGGATGGTTATGTTAGTCGTAATTTGATTTAAGCTTTAAACATTTGTGTGGCCGCCATTACGTTTCTGTCAAGATGGCGGCGATAATAAACATGACACTGAGGTGCCCTTTGCTAGTGCTACCTCTGTACCAAATTTCGTTCCATTCGGTTCCACCGTGTTCGAATTAATAGGGGGAATCAATTTTGACATAAAGATGGCCGCCATCCGCAAACTATTAGGCCAATAACCGATTAGATTGGTCAAAGGATGCTCCCTCCATAAAGGTATGTTGTTGCAAAGTTTGGTAGAGATCGGATGGTTATGTTAGTCGTAATTTAACTTAAGCTTTGAACATTTGTGTGGCCGCCATTACGTTTCTGTCAATATGGCGGCGATATAAAACATGACACTGAGATGCCCTTTGCTAGTGCTACCTCTGTACCAAATTTCGTTCCATTCGGTTTCACCATGTTTGAATTAATAGGGGGAATTGATTTTCACACAAAGATGGCCGCCATCCGAAAACTATTAAGCTAATGACCTATTCATTTGGTCAAAGGATGCTCCCCCCATAAAGGTATGTTGTTGCAAAATTTGGTAGAGATCGGATGATTAGGTTAGTCGTAATTTGATTTAAGCTTTGAACATTTGTGTGGCCGCCATTACGTTTCTGTCAAGATGGCGGTGATATAAACATGACACTGAGGTGACTTTTGTTAGTACTACCTCTGTACCAAATTTCGTTCAATTCGGTTGCACCGTGTTCGAATTAATAGGGGGAATCGATTTTCACACAAAGATGGCCGCCATCCGCAAACTATTGCGCTGATGACCTATTAGTTTGGTCAAAGGATGCTCCCCCCATAAAGGTATGTTGTTGCAAACTTTGGTAGAGATCGGATGATTAGGTTAGTCGTAATTTGATTTAAGCTTTGAACATTTGTGTGGCCGCCATTACGTTGCCGTCAAGATGGCGGCGATATAAAACATGACACTGAGGTGTCCTTTGCTAGTGCTACCTTTGTACCAAATTTAGTTCAATTCGCATTCACCGTGTTCGAATTGATAGGGGGGGACAGACATTCAGAGTGCACACACTCACACACACACACACACACACACACACACACACAGACTCACACACACACATACACACACACAGACAGACACACTTTTTTCGCCCTGTGTTGATCTCATAAGTCTACTTTCATTTTTTGCAAAAATCGAAAGTAGGCTAAAAATATACGAGCCTTACAGTAGTCGCATATGATGTGTAACATGTGACATGTTATCCTACTATGTGTGTCCCGGGAGCGCAAATCCCTTGTTAACAGTGAACTCTGTTGGTCATTGAAATAACTACTTGTAAAACTCCAGTGCCAAATCCTGACCGTAATAAATCATAATTGTTATTTGCCAAGACGTTGTATCTTACTCGATTGTTAGCGTATTGTGCATTTTGCAATGGAAAATTAAAAGTATAACCTATATTGTAATATTAAAGTGCTCAAGTGGCTTTAAAAAGCTGAGCCGTCTCGGTTGCAGACAAGATGGCAGCTGATCTCTCGTTCTGAACTATATTTCACTAATTTGAGTATGTTGCATGCAA
Source organism: Meconema thalassinum (assembly GCA_946902985.2). Classification (NCBI taxonomy): domain Eukaryota; kingdom Metazoa; phylum Arthropoda; class Insecta; order Orthoptera; family Tettigoniidae; genus Meconema; species Meconema thalassinum. The sequence continues at coordinate 284,190,859 of OX336393.1, read as the reverse complement.
TATAGCTTACAGATATAAAAATAATAGGAACTTTCTATGAAATGAACTTTGTTTGAAATATAGTCCAGTGAAGAAATCGTTTAGTCAAAGTCATTATTGGCTAAGACGTTGTATCTTAATCGAATGATAACATTCATTTTGGGAGGACATAATTAGGTCTGTGGTTACAGCGTTGGTCTCTCAACCGGCCAGCTGGGGTTCTAATACTAATAGAGTTGTATTTTTTTTGCTTGATATTTATATATATGTATATTTTGAGTACTGGGGCGTTATACAAAATTGAGCGTTATATTGTGCATTTTGCAATGGAAATATAGCCTATATTTGATTAAAACAAAGTTCTCCAATGGATCTGCAGTAGTGACATCTACCTTCAACTAGATGAACTACGGTATGCGGGAGCACGGCCGACTGGATGCGAGCTGCACAGAGCGTGGCGGAAGCAATCCACTGCCTACTTGATGCGAGCTGCGCTCTATACCGGCCAATTAGTGAACCCATGCCAGCGATGTTATTGAAAAAGGCCTCTTTTTGCCGATAGAGCGCACTGCCAAGTATAGGTGCGATTAAAAATTAGGTGTGCAGAAGGTATATTAAATGTGTATATTAAGGCTTTCACGGCCCGGATTATATAAATAATTCATGTTTTTTGGGCTAATGCCGTGTGTATTTTGATTAGAACCATACGTTTTGGAGAAACCTTGCCTCCTTTTTCAATGGAATCAAACGATGTTGCCAAAGAAAGTATATCAATGAGATTACAAAAATTACAAAAAATATAGATAAATTCCTCGGTTCGTCACCAGAGAGCAGCTGCCAGAAATTACTGTATGGACCATGGTAGAACGGCGGACAGAGTAGTAAGTAAGGAGAAGGTAAAGGGGGCGGGGTGAAACTATAGAGGCTCATCGAAGAATGAGGATGTCCAAAAGAAAGGGGGGGAGGGGGGAGGGGGGAGGGTTAGATGGATATAAGGAAACACAAACAAAAGGGAAGTGTATCTGAACGATACCTAACGTCATACAGGCAGTGGCGAAAAAACATATGGAAACTCCTCCAGTGGCGAACAAAGGAGATCAAATCTAGGCTCTGTAGCTATAGAGGAAAAAAGTACAATTTGAAATAGGGGAAGAACAGAGAGACTGAGAGGAACTATCTTCCTAGAACAGAGAGACTGAGAGGAACTATCTTCCAGTTATTAAGGAAGATAGTTCCTCTCAGTCCCTCTGTTCTTCACCTATTTCAAATTGTACTTTTTTCCTCTATGGCTACAGACCCTGGATTTCATCTCCTTTGTTCGTCACTGAAGGAGTTTCCATCTGTTTTTTCGCCGTTGCCTGTATGACGTTAGGTATCGTTCAGATACACTTCCCTTTTGTTTATGTTTCCTTATGTCCATCTAACCCTCCCACCTCCCCCCCCTTTTTCTTTTGGACATTCTGATTCTTCGAGGAGTCTCTACATTTTCACCCCGCCCCCTTTACCTTCTCCTTACTTACTACTCGGTCCGCCGTTCAACCATGGTCTATACAGTAATTTCTGGCAGCTGCTCTCTGGTGACGAACCGAGGAATTTATCTATATTTTTTGTAATTTTTGTAATCTCATTGATATACTTTCTTTGGCCACATTGTTTGATTCCATTGAAAAAGGAGGCAAGGTTTCTCCGAAACGTATTGTTCTAATCTAAATACACACGGCATTAGCCCAAAAAAACATGAATTATTTATATATTAGACTAAATGTGTTTCTCCCAGAGAGACGTTTAGACCAACGAAGTTTCAATTATTGTTAGTAGTCGGTGTTAATATACTGAATTCTTACGTTGTTTCGAGTGTTTGTTGATGCGATATAGCCTAGATTCCACATAGCCACTTGGCCGACAGTACATCGAGTGCTTACATTAAATAAGAATACGGCAAAAGTATGAATATTTGATAAATCGTAATTGTTTTCAGCAAATATGATATAATGAATATTTACACACCAAAGAACGACAACTTGAAGATGATTTATTGTAGGAATACCTTAAGTGGGGCCTCCAAACCTTGAACTAAACTGTATGCGATATACATTCCCCATAGCCACATGGCCTAGAGTACGTCGTTGTACCGATCTCCGCCACCACGCGCGCTCATTGTTTCCGTCCCATGCACTTCCGTCCCATCCATTTCCGCACGTTTTCCAAAATCACTCCCACAAAAATGTCCAGCTACCGAGTGCCACCGAGTGGAAAGATGTCACATCAATATTTTTGATTGCAAATACACACTATATAATTATGCTTAACATTATAACGTGTGAGTAGATATTCATTAATAAATAAAAAACAAATCAAGTAAAGAAAAATTGAACATGCTTGGATTTGATCCACGAACCTTCAGACCTGTTAGATAGTTACACATGAGTGTCGAAAACTTGCATAAGGACAGTGTGAACACAAGTATAACAAGTAGTTCCGTAAAGAACTATACAGCCTATTTTCATATATCCTGCTCATGTTAATTGCCTCTATCAACATACAAAATTTCAGTTTAATTGCTGTAACAGATTCGTAGATATTGAGAACCGTCTAAATATTTCAGATTGTCGCCAGGTTGGATTTTTATTTTTGTACTATTACATTAAGATTAGTTTGTACGTGTGGTATTCAAACTTCAATCGCATGATTAGAACACAAGAAGTAAAAACGAGATTTTAAAATTACGCACAGCAGCCATCTTGTGATTATGCAAACAATTGAAATAAATTAGATGCCAGTGGATCAACATTTTTATAAGCATTTAACGTGCAACGTTTCACAGCACTCGGATAGTTAATTCGAGAGAATCGTCCATTTAAATATTTATACTTCGCGTCGCCGCCATGTTGGATTTGTGCTCACCAGGTTAATGAAAGTCCTATAGGTGAACATATGTTCATAGTCTCTATGAACATAAAAAAATTCAGTTTGGTTGCTGTAAAAGATTCATAGATATTGAGAACCGTCTAAATACTTCGGAAGCCCGCCATTTAGGATTGTTATATGTATAGGCCATAGAATTATGTACCATTCAAGGACAATTATTGCCTAGGTTCATTATTCAAACATTCACTTCGATCGCAGGATTACGACACAAGAAATAAAAACTTAATTTAAAAATTTCGCACAGCCGCCATCTTGAGGTTATGTAAACAATTGATTTAAATTAGATGGCAGTGCATTACAATCTGCAAAATCATTTACTGTACCACATTTCACTGCGCTCAGAGAGTTAAATCACGAGAAAAGTCTATTAAAATATTTCAAATTCGCTTGGTCGCCATGTTCGTTTTTTACTTTACAAGTTTATGAAGTATACATAGATAAACATGTACCAGTACCCTTTATCACCGTACAAAATTGCAGGGTAATATCTGTAATAGTTTTGGAGATATAGAATGTCAGTGAAATATTTCGCACAGCCGCCATTTTGAGGTTATGTAAACAATTGAACTAAATTAGACTCCAGTGCATTACTATGTGTATAAACACTTGCTGTACCTAGTTTCATTACGTTTGGATGGTTAAATCGTGAGAAAAGTCTATTTAAAAGTCTCAACTTCGCTTGGTCGCCATGTTCGTTTTCTACTTTACAAGTTTATGAAATATACATAGGTAAACTTGTATCAGTACCCTTTATCACCGTACTAAATTGCATGGTGATATCTGTAATAGTTTCGGAGATATAGAATGTCAGTGAAATATTTTGCACAGCCGCCATTTTGAAGTTATGTAAACAATTGAAGTAAATTAGACTCCAGTGCATTACAATGTGTATAAACAATTGCTGTACCAAGTTTCATTACGTGTGGATAGTTAAATCGCGAGAAAAGTCTATTTAAAAGTCTCAACTTCGCTTGACCGCCATGTTGGTTTTGTAGTCACCAGGTGTTTGAAAGTCTCATAGGTGAACTTCTAGTAGTACCCTTTATCACCGTACACAATTTCAGGGCGATATCGGTAATAGTTTCGGAGATATTGAATGCTAGTGAAATATTTCGCACAACCGCCATTTTGCATTGGTGAGACGTAACAAAATTTGAAGGGCACGGTCGAGGTCGCCGGGAATAGTGCTATGAACATACCGAGTTTCATTGAAATCACTCCAGCCGTTTAGATTTTATTAGGGGGGGGACACACACACGAATCACACACACACACACACACACACACACACACACACACACACGCACACACACACACAGGGACAAAAGGTGATCTCATAAGCCTATTTTTTCAAAATTGAAAATAGGCTAAAAATGGACCCAAAATGACAAGAAGGTTACCGTCCCCATAAGACAATAAAATGTTAAAGGTATGCATAAAAAGACGAAACACAAAGTTAATTAAGGTCCAATTGTAAAATACTTTCTCGCAATAAATGAGGTCTGATCCTTCTACGAAAACCTGCTTAATCTGCCTATTTTCGCCTATCACCTAGTTGCTCGGTGAAATCTACCTCCACCTTCCTGCGTGCCGAGAGGAATGTTTTATAAACCAGTTGAAACTAAATATATATTAATTTGTTCAATACATTCCTAAAAGGATATACACTGACGAAGTTACGGAAATATGGATTTGCAAGCAAACAATTAGTTTCCATTTTCGACCCAACGGGACGGCACGGACAAGCACAATATGACACGGTCAGCCTCAGCTGATGGTCAGTACTGCGGCTATATATTCTATTTTAAAATGCTAATATCCTACCGGTCACCTCCTTGAGGACAGTTTAAACCTCCCTATTACGGTTACATATCCTATTTTAAAATGCTAATATCCTACCGGTCACCTCCTTGAGGACAGTTTAAACTTCCCTACTAAGGTTTTATATCCTATTTTAAAATGTTAATATCCTACCGGTCACCTCCTTGAGGACAGTTTAAACCTCCCTATTACGGTTACATATCCTATTTTAAAATGCTAATATCCTACCGGTCACCTCCTTGAGGACAGTTTAAACTTCCCTATTACGGTTACATATCCTATTTTAAAATGCTAATATCCTACCGGTCACCTCCTTGAGGACAGTTTAAACTTCCCTACTAAGGTTACATATCCTATTTTAAAATGCTAATATCCTACCGGTCACCTCCTTGAGGACAGTTTAAACCTCCCTACTACGGTTACATATCCTCTTTTAGAATGCTAATATCCTACCGGTCACCTCCATGAGGACAGTTTAAACCTCCCTACTACGGTTACATATCCTCTTTTAAAATGCTAATATCCTACCGGTCACCTCCTTGAGGACAGTTTAAACTTCCCTACTAAGGTTACATATCCTATTTTAAAATGCTAATATCCTACCGGTCACCTCCTTGAGGACAGTTTAAACCTCCCTACTACGGTTACATATCCTATTTTAAAATGTTAATATCCTACCGGTCACCTTCTTGAGGACAGTTTAAACCTCCCTACTACGGTTACACATCCTATTTTAAAATGCTAATATCCTACCGGTCACCTCTTTGAGGACAGTTTAAACCTCCCTACTACGGTTACACATCCTATTTTAAAATGTGAATATCCTACCGGTCACCTTCTTGAGGACAGTTTAAACCTCCCTACTACGGTTACACATCCTATTTTAAAATGCTAATATCCTACCGGTCACCTCCTTGAGGACAGTTTAAACTTCCCTACTAAGGTTACATATCCTCTTTTAAAATGCTAATATCCTACCGGTCACCTCCTTGAGGACAGTTTAAACTTCCCTACTAAGGTTACATATCATATTTTAAAATGCTAATATCCTACCGATCACCTTCTTGAGGACAGTTTAAACCTCCCTACTACGGTTAGGCCTACATATCCTATTTTAAAATGTTAATATCCTACCGGTCACCTTCTTGAGGACAGTTTAAACCTCCCTACTACGGTTACATATCCTATTTTAAAATGCTAATATCCTACCGGTCACCTCCTTGAGGACAGGTTAAACCTCCCTACTACGGTTACATACCCTATTTTAATATGCTAATATCCTACCGGTCACCTCCTTGAGGACAGTTTAAACCTCCCTACTACGGTTACATATCCTCTTTTAAAATGCTAATATCCTACCGGTCACCTCCTTGAGGACAGGTTAAACCTCCCTACTACGGTTACACATCCTATTTTAAAATGCTAATATCCTACCGGTCACCTCCTTGAGGACAGTTTAAACCTCCCTACTACGGTTTCATATCCTATTTTAAAATGCTAATATCCTACCGGTCACCTCCTTGAGGACAGTTTAAACCTCCCTACTACGGTTACATATCCCCTTTTAAAATGCTAATATCCTACCGGTCACCTCCTTGAGGACAGTTTAAACCTCCCTACTATGGTTACATATCCTCTTTTAAAATGCTAATATCCTACCGGTCACCTCCTTGAGGACAGGTTAAACCTCCCTACTACGGTTACATATCCTATTTTAAAATGCTAATATCCTACCGGTCACCTTCTTGAGGACAGTTTAAACCTCCCTACTACGGTTACACATCCTATTTTAAAATGTTAATATCCTACCGGTCCCCTTCTTGAAGGCAGTTTAAACCTCCCTACTACGGTTACACATCCTATTTTAAAATGCTAATATCCTACCGGTCACCTCCTTGAGGACAGTTTAAACCTCCCTACTACGGTTACATACCCTATTTTAAAATGCTAATATCCTACCGGTCACCTCCTTGAGGACAGTTTAAACCTCCCTACTACGGTTACATATCCTCTTTTAAAATGCTAATATCCTACCGGTCACCTCCTTGAGGACAGGTTAAACCTCCCTACTACGGTTACATATCCCCTTTTAAAATGCTAATATCCTACCGGTCACCTTCTTGAGGACAGTTTAAACCTCCCTACTACGGTTACACATCCTATTTTAAAATGCTAATATCCTACCGGCCACCTCCTTGAGGACAGTTTAAACTTCCCTACTACGGTTACATATCCTCTTTTAAAATGCTAATATCCTACCGGTCACCTCCTTGAGGACAGGTTAAACCTCCTTACTACGGTTACATATCCTATTTTAAAATGCTAATATCCTACCGGTCACCTCTTTGAGGACAGTTTAAACCTCCCTACTACGGTTACATATCCTATTTTAAAATGCTAATATCCTACCGGTCACCTTATTGAGGACAGTTTAAACCTCCCTACTACGGTTAGGCCTACATATCCTATTTTAAAATGCTAATATCCTACCGGTCACCTCTTTGAGGACAGTTTAAACCTCCCTACTACGGTTACATATCCTATTTTAAAATGCTAATATCCTACCGGTCACCTCCTTGAGGACAGTTTAAACCTCCCTACTACGGTTACATATCCCCTTTTAAAATGCTAATATCCTACCGGTCACCTCCTCGAGGACAGTTTAAACTTCCCTACTAAGGTTACATATCCTATTTTAAAATGCTAATATCCTACCGGTCACCTCCTTGAGCACAGGTTAAACCTCCCTACTACGGTTACATATCCTATTTTAAAATGCTAATATCCTACCGGTCACCTCTTTGAGGACAGTTTAAACCTCCCTACTACGGTTACATATCCTATTTTAAAATGCTAATATCCTACCGGTCACCTTATTGAGGACAGTTTAAACCTCCCTACTACGGTTAGGCCTACATATCCTATTTTAAAATGCTAATATCCTACCGGTCACCTTCTTGAGGACAGTTTAAACCTCCCTACTACGGTTACATATCCTATTTTAAAATGCTAATATCCTACCGGTCACCTCCTTGAGGACAGGTTAAACCTCCCTACTACGGTTACATACCCTATTTTAATATGCTAATATCCTACCGGTCACCTCCTTGAGGACAGTTTAAACCTCCCTACTACGGTTACATATCCTCTTTTAAAATGCTAATATCCTACCGGTCACCTCCTTGAGGACAGGTTAAACCTCCCTACTACGGTTACACATCCTATTTTAAAATGCTAATATCCTACCGGTCACCTCCTTGAGGACAGTTTAAACCTCCCTACTACGGTTACATATCCTATTTTAAAATGCTAATATCCTACCGGTCACCTCCTTGAGGACAGTTTAAACCTCCCTACTACGGTTACATATCCCCTTTTAAAATGCTAATATCCTACCGGTCACCTCCTTGAGGACAGTTTAAACCTCCCTACTATGGTTACATATCCTCTTTTAAAATGCTAATATCCTACCGGTCACCTCCTTGAGGACAGGTTAAACCTCCCTACTACGGTTACATATCCTATTTTAAAATGCTAATATCCTACCGGTCACCTTCTTGAGGACAGTTTAAACCTCCCTACTACGGTTACACATCCTATTTTAAAATGTTAACTAGTTGAAACCCGTCAAAAATGACGGTCAATAGAAAAATATTTACTGAAGAATTTTCTTATGTAGGCCTACTGTATATTCTTTGTACGATGATTTTTTGGCTCTATTGAAACTATAAGGGCGTCAAAAGATTGCACTCTCAACATTGCAAAATACTGCTGGCCATGACTGAAAAATTGATGAGGCAAATTGAGACCTATACGTTCCAGAGTTTTCCCTTGAGCTTCATTGATTGTGACAGAGTATGCCAAATAAATTGGAAAATATTGCCTCTTAAAACAAAATGATAGTGTTTTATCGGATGCTGTTAAATCAAGTAGAAGGATTCAACCTCTCTGCCTAATTTTAACTGCATTTATTATTTCCAAATCCAAGCAATATGGTTGCATTTAAGAGCCCTTGGGAAACGTTCAGATTTCTAAGCAGCATAACGGTTCAAGCGTTTGGAATATGTGGAGGCAAGTCATTTAGTTCCAAGGAATTCAAGAACTCTGAGGAGTCTAATAAAACTGGCCGCAAACCGTCACATATAATTTTGGAATATAACGAAGAAATGCGATGATGTGCACCTCCATACATCTTAAAACAATGTGGACCGTATGGGTGTGGCACAGTAACATTGGCACCAAATGAAACGAAGGACATAGCATTGTACTGCCGATTAGTCTCTCTGAAATTCCTTGAGATATCATCTCCAGTGAAAAATAATTGTTGCAGCATGTCAAATGTTTTATATTTAGTCAGATTAATTTTACATTACAACAGCAAAGCTCAAAGTAACCAAGTGAAGATTTCTCTCAAGAGAAATACAGTGCAGAACAATGTTTAAATTTGTTCGTCAAGGACCCTACACTGTAACGGTATAGTATCTGGAATTGTATCTGAAATGCCGTATTCATATTGGAGTTTAAAATTGGCTTCGTATTTTTCTCCGATTTCCCACTTGTTTGCGGCTAATGTTCTATTTCGTAAAATGGGTTTATTTATAGCAGCATTTCTCCCCAAATTAACGTCATAGCTTATTAAATAACACTATAGTGGCCTGCATCAACGCAGCTGCCAAATATTAAATAGCAAATAATAACTTACTTCCATTGCCAAAATCAACTGCGTGGTTAGACTCATTGTTATGTACTCTAAAAAAATAATCAATAAACAACAATATTCACTTATACAACTAAGTTCAGAGACTTCCATTCTCAAGTTGGTTGCTGATGAGAATGCGATGAGACTGATCGCCAATAATAAAATCCTTGCAATTTTTGCAATTTGCTTGCAAACGCAACTCAGGATGACGAACTTCATTTTGAAATAAACAGAATGAAACTGCTCTAAATAATCAATTTCCATCACCTGTTGAAGGTACAATACTTTGCATTTCCATGACAGTAAATTATGCAAGGGAGCATAGAATCACTTCGCCACTACTGGAATGAGCATGGACTCACTTCGCCAGCCACCGTAATGGAGGGAGTTTTAGAATTATATGTTCAGTGTTTTTCAAAGATCGTATTAACACAGGGAAGCCCAGTCTTAAGGCTACATTCTGAGCTATCGCCCCAGATTCCAGGTTCGATCCCTGCTCTGCCAAGAAATTTAATTCTGGTCTGAGGGCTGGAACGGGGCGCACTCTTGAGGCAAACCTAAGAAGAGCAAAATTTGATTCCCATCTCAACAACCTTGGATGTGGTTTTCCGTGGTTTCCCACTTCCACTCCAGGCAAATACCGGGATAGTTCCTAACTTAAAGCCACAGTCGTCAACTCTCCATTCCCCATACTAATTACAAATGCACACATCAATACAGCCATCACATTAACACAGGTTATCAGAGAAAGGTTTACACTCACACACCAAAGTAGACGGGCCTGAGTGACCACGATGTCTGAGTCCATCAAATGAATTATGTTCGACAATTTTCTCTCAAGGCGAAGCGATTGTGCCGATATTTATTTAATAATTTAAAAGTATCTGGGAACGTAAATCATGGAGAATTCCTTACCTTACGGGAATAATAAACGTAGCCTAACATATGTTTAGACAATGTAATACCAATTGCAAGATAGAATAATTGGGAAATAGAATTACATGTCTGAGGTGGGAATCAAACTCCTTCGACGATGCATAATCAATTTCGTTGTCCACAATGTTAGCCGCTGAGCCACCCAGACAACGAAATTAGAGTGCAATATTAAGAGACGTAAACAACAAACGCACTTAACTGCCAGTTACAGTTCATCAATATTTCCCTTATTTCATGATTCTCAACTCCCTATTCCCCATACTAATTACAAATGCACACATCAATACAGCCATCACATTAACACAGGTTATCAGAGAAAGGTTTACACTCACACACCAAAGTAGACAGGGCTGAGTGACCACGATGTCTGAGTCCATCAAATGAATTATGTTCGACAATTTTCTCTCAAGGCGAAGCGATTGTGCCGATTTTCATTTTCAATTTAAAAGTATCTGGCAACGTAAATCATGGAGAATTTCTTACCTTACGGGAATAATAAACGTAACATATGTTTAGACAATGTAATACCAATTGCAAGATAGAATAATTGGGAAATAGAATTACATGTCTGAGGTGGGAATCAAACTCCTTCGACGATGCATAATCAATTTCGTTGTCCACAATGTTAGCCGCTGAGCCACCCAGACAACGAAATTAGAGTGCAATATTAAGTGACGTAAACAACAAACGCACTCAACTGCCAGTTACAGTTCATCAATATTTCCCTTATTTCATGATTCTATTCCAGTATATATCGGGATACAACATAAGCGATATTTCCCTTTTCAATTCTCATAAACAAAGATCACACTACGATACGGTGGATCTTTTATCCGCCATTTCTCTCATGAAGAAACGCAATTGTGGCAACGCGCAATTGCCACATATATTACCTTTTTCTTTAAACATATAAAAATATACCGTAACATATATTTTCCTTTTAAAGACACACTGCAAATCTGCATGCCAAGAGCTTTCGTTAGAATGCCATACGAAGCCAATCGGTTAAGTCGTTTTCAAAATCTCGTGTGTACAAAAAATACATTAGTGTTTTAAATATATATGGCAACAGAGAATTCGTTACTTTACAGGAATGATAAAAGTGAAATATGTTTCTACACTCTAATACCAATCGTAGGAAGGAAGAAAACAAAAAAAAACATATCCGAGGTGGGAATCGAACCCTCTCGACCATGCAAAGGATGGCAACAGAGAATTCGTTACTTTACGGGAATGAAAAAGTGAAATATATCTCTACAATGTAATACCAATCGTAGGAAGGAAGAAAATGAAAATAAATAAACGTATCCGAGGTGGGAATCGAACCCTCTCGACCATGCAAAGGATGGCAACAGAGAATTCGTTACTTTACGGGAATGATAAAAGTGAAATATGTTTCTACAATGTAATACCAATCGTAGGAAGGAAGAAAACGAAAATAAAAAAAACATAACCGAGGTGGGAATCGAACCCTCTCGATGGGAACAGAGAATTCGTTACTTGACGGGAATGATAAAAGTGAAATATGTTTCTACAATGCAATACCAATCGTAGGAAGGAAGAAAACGAAAATAAAAAAACATATCCGAAGTGGGATCGAACCCTCTCGATCATGCATAATACAAATTTCTGGCCAGTAACCTTATCCCCTTGGCCAACCAGACAACTATGTGACACTGCAATATTAAGTTATCTAACCAGTATACACACTCAACCTGCACTTTATGTCCTTCAATTCGTGGTTTATTTAATATAATTCTATTTCAATGCATATTGTAAAAACATAACTAACATTATTGGAGACCCTTTTTAATTCTCATAAACAAAGATCTCAGTTAGACGCGACCGGAATCGCCATTTTCCTTGTTGAGAAAGGCCATTGTGCGCATGCGCGAGAGTGTCAATATTTTCCTTTTAAAGAAACTCTGCAAATCTGCATGCCAAGAGCTTTCTACAATGCAATACCAATCGTAGGAAGGAAGAAAATGAAAATAAAAAAACATATCCGAGGTGGGAATCGAACCCTCTCGATCATGCATAATACAAATTTCAGGCCAGTAACCTTATCCCCTTAGCCATCCAGACAACTATATTTCACTCCAGTATTAAGCTATCTAACCAGTATACACACTCAACCTGCAGTTTATGTCTTTCAATTCGTGGTTTATTTAATATAATTCTATTTCAATGCACATTGTAATAACATAACTAACATTATTGGAGATCCTTTTTAATTCTCATGAACAAAGATCTCAGTTAGACGCGACCGGAATCGCCATTTTCCTTGTTGAGAAAGGCCATTGTGCGCATGCGCGGGAGTGACAAATATTACATATTTCCTTAATCATTTAAAAATATACCGTAACATATATTTTCCTTTTAAAGAAACTCTGCAAATCTGCATGCCAAGAGCTTTCGTTAGAATGTCTTACGAAGCCAATCGGTTAAGTCGTTTTCACAATCTCGTGTGTACAAAAAACAGCTTAGTGTTTTAAATATATAGATATCCTACCGGTCCCCTTCTTGAAGGCAGTTTAAACCTCCCTACTACGGTTACACATCCTATTTTAAAATGCTAATATCCTACCGGTCACCTCCTTGAGGACAGTTTAAACCTCCCTACTACGGTTACATACCCTATTTTAAAATGCTAATATCCTACCGGTCACCTCCTTGAGGACAGTTTAAACCTCCCTACTACGGTTACATATCCTCTTTTAAAATGCTAATATCCTACCGGTCACCTCCTTGAGGACAGGTTAAACCTCCCTACTACGGTTACATATCCCCTTTTAAAATGCTAATATCCTACCGGTCACCTTCTTGAGGACAGTTTAAACCTCCCTACTACGGTTACACATCCTATTTTAAAATGCTAATATCCTACCGGCCACCTCCTTGAGGACAGTTTAAACTTCCCTACTACGGTTACATATCCTCTTTTAAAATGCTAATATCCTACCGGTCACCTCCTTGAGGACAGGTTAAACCTCCCTACTACGGTTGTTGTTTGAGTCTTCAGTATTTTGACTGGTTTGATGCAGATCTCCGTGCCTCCCTGTCCTGAGCTAATCGTTTCATCTCTACATAGCTACCACACCCTACATCCGAGGCAATCTGTTTAACATATTCAAACCTTGGTCTACCCCTACAGTTCTTGTCCTCGACCCTTCCTTCCATAACTAAGCTTACTATTCCTGGGTGTCTTAGTATGTGTCCTACCAACCTATCTCTTCTCTTCATTAGCAGTCGCCAGAAACATCTCTCCTCTCCCACTCGCCTTAATACCTCTTCGTTTGTAACCCTATCTACCCATCTGATCTTCATCATTCTCCTGTAACACCACATTTCAAATGCTTCAATTCTCCTCTTTTCTGCTGCACCAATAGTCCAAGTTTCACTTCCATAGAGCGCCACGCTCCAGACAAAGGCTTTCAAAAATGACTTCCTAATACCTAAATCTATATTCGATGTCAACAGATTCCTTTCTTGTAGGAAGGCTTTCCTTGCCTGAGCCAACCTACTTTTTATATCCTCTTTGCTTCGTCCATCACTGGTTATTCTGCTTCCTAAGTAACAGAAGTCTCCAACTTCCTTCAGCTTTTCACCTGCCAATTTGATCTCCATAGAAGTTTCTGACTTATTTCGGCTGCATTCCAGTATTTTTGTTTTACATTTATTAATTTTCATCATGTATTCATTCTGTAAGACGGAGTCCATACCATTCAAAAACTGATTCAAATCATCAGGCGTGTCGGCCAAGATGACGATGTCATCAGCAAATCTCAGAGTTGAAATTATTTCTCCTTGAATCTTCACTCCCACTTTAAATTTTTCTCCAATTTCCTTCATTGCTTGTTCAATGTAAAGATTGAAAAGTATGGGTGATAAGTTGCAGCCTTGCCTTACACCTTTCTGAATACCAGCTTCTCTCTCATGTCCTTCAACTCGAACGACTGCTGTCTGGTTTCTGTATAGATTGTATATCACCCTCCTATCCCTGTACTTTATTCCAATAGATTTCAAAATGTCAAACAATTTAGTCCAATCAACGTTATCAAAAGCCTTTTCTAAGTCTACAAAAGCCATGAACGTTCTCTTACCTTTCCTTATTCTACCTTCCAAAATCAGCCTAAGACTTAGTACAGCTTCCCTTGTTCCTACATTTCTCCTGAAACCAAACTGGTCTTCACCCAACTCTGTTTCTATCTGGCTTTCAATCCTCTTGTAAATTATTCTAGACAGGATCTTTGAAGCATGAGTAATCAAACTGATTGTACGGTAATCTTCACATCTGTCAGCTCCCACTTTCTTTGGTATAGGGATGATAACATTCTTCTTGAAATCAGGGGGTACCTCACCTGTCTCATAAATCCTACACACCAAGTGAAATAACCTGATCAGACCTTCATCTCCTATGCAGCGTAGCAACTCAATCGGTATATCATCTATGCCTGGTCCTTTGTTCCTGCCTAAGTCCTCTAATGCTCTGTCAAATTCTGATCTCAATATTAAATCTCCTTTTGCATCCTCATCAATTTCCTCCTCCCTTTCCATTACATGATTCTCAATCTCCTTTCCCTTATACAAGCACTCTATGTAAGCTTTCCATCTCTCAACCTTTTCTTCCCTATCTGTTAGAGGCTTTCCATTTGTGTCCTTAATATTACAGCACTTAGTCTTCTTTTCCCCAAAAGTATTCTTAATCCTTCGATAAGCTGTGTCTACTTTTCCTAATTTCAGACAATTTTCTATACCTGCACATTTCTCTTTCAACCATTCTTCTTTCGCTTCCTTGCACTTCTTGTTACATATCCTATTTTAAAATGCTAATATCCTACCGGTCACCTCCTTGAGGACAGTTTAAACCTCCCTACTACGGTTACATATCCTCTTTTAAAATGCTAATATCCTACCGGTCACCTCCTTGAGGACAGGTTAAACCTCCCTACTACGGTTACATATCCCCTTTTAAAATGCTAATATCCTACCGGTCACCTTCTTGAGGACAGTTTAAACCTCCCTACTACGGTTACATATCCTATTTTAAAATCCTAATATACTACCGGTCACCTTCTTGAGGACAGTTTAAACCTCCCTACTACGGTTACATATCCTATTTTAAAATGCTAATATCCTACCGGTCACCTCCTTGAGGACAGTTTAAACCTCCCTACTACGGTTACATATCCTATTTTAAAATGCTAATATCCTACCGGTCACCTCCTTGAGGACAGTTTAAACTTCCCTACTACGGGTACATATCCTATTTTAAAATGCTAATATCCTACCGGTCACCTCCTTGAGGACAGTTTAAACTTCCCTACTACGGTTACATATCCTATTTTTAAATGTTAATATCCTACCGGTCACCTTCTTGAGGACAGTTTAAACTTCCCTACTACGGTTACATATCCTATTTTAAAATGCTAATATCCTAACGGTCACCTCCTTGAGGACAGTTTAAACCTCCCTACTACGGTTACATATCCTATTTTAAAATGCTAATATCCTACCGGTCACCTCCTTGAGGACAGTTTAAACTTCCCTACTACGGTTACACATCCTATTTTTAAATGTTAATATCCTACCGGTCTCCTTCTTGAGGACAGTTTAAACCTCCCTACTACGGTTACATATCCTATTTTAAAATGTTAATATCCTACCGGTCACCTCCTTGAGGACAGTTTAAACCTCCCTACTACGGTTACATATCCTATTATAAAAAGTCCTCCCGGCACGCCGCAAGGCGGAGGTAGATTTCACCGGACAAACTTGGGGATAGGCGAAAATAGGCAGAATATGCAGGTTTTCGTAGAAGGATCAGTCCTCATTTTTTGCGAGAAGGTATTTTATAATTGGAGCTAAATTAACTTTGTATTTCGTCATTTTATGCTTATTTTAAACAATTTATTGTCTTATGGGAACGGTAACCTTCTTGTCATTTGGGGTCCATTTTTATACTTTTATACTTATGCAAGGTTTCGAGACTGATGTGTAACTATGTAATGGTCTGTTACTTCTTCACGCAAAATTATATCTCCCGCAGAGATTTTGGTTGGTTCCTCAGTTTAGGGGCTGCGACAACGCGGTCATGTAACCCCGTGTACTTAGGGATGGCTGTATTAGTCTGTAATTCAGGTAAGGACTGCAGACGATCAATTTCAAGTAGTAGTTCCTAATGTTGCTACCAGGTACTACCGTCAACGACACCTACCTGTGAACTTGGCTACTAGATGCCACCGCAACCAGCAACTCGCAACGAACGTTGGAACTTCCCCTCCAAAGGAAAGCATACTGAGGGATTTTTAGCGCTCTTAGAAAATCCGACGACTTCGGCCGGCTTTGAACTCGTGATCTTGGGCATAGACATTCGGCATGCTTGCTACCAGTTACGTCACCGAAGCCGCGTCACACTTAGTCAGATGGAATTCTGAATATGATCTCGTGCAAGTGCGTTATCTTGGCTCATCCCTCATCAATTTAGTAGTGTTGCCATGCCAAACAACTGATAGCTCTTGGTATTTTCTTATAATTCCGAAATCATTTTTCTCATCCCTTGGCATAATGGTGGGTCATATCAAAAATTCTTTCAGACAAAATTTTAGGTAATTATTAGGAGAATATCGTCCATTTTGTACGGTTTTGATATTGTGCCTATTAAGAGATATATGATTAATGTTTCCCGAAAAACCCACTTTTTCCCACCCCTTTGGTCAATGGTTGGTGCTATAAAAAGCTCTTCAAACATAAATTTTTGGGCTTTATCCGACACATAGCATGAACGTTGAACGGATTCGATATTTCACATATTAAGAGAGTTATAGCAATATTTCACTTTTTCAAAAAAAGCCCCCCATTTTCACCCCCTTCGACCGATTTAGCCCAGTAACGAACTCGACCGAGATTTTATTCGGCAAAAAATTCAAAATGATTGGTGCAAAATTACGGCAATTATCGTGTCCACAAGAAACTGATATACATATATATTGAACCCATGTACCATTGGTTCAAGGGGTCGAATCCATGTATTTTTGTAAAAGGAAGGAAATATACAGTCTTCAGAGGAACATAGCAAGATTTTATACAAGAAGGCTAGCATAACGTTGTGAAATAAACTGAAGCCAGGTGGCCAGGAAATGAGATCATGCCTGACGCATTGATAAGGAGCCAGTCACGAATATAAATAGAACGAGTGGAATTTTCCAAGCGAGTGACGAAGAGCGTGTTTCGGAAATCGCCCTTACGTTGCAGTAAAATGGCAACCGCGCAGCTGTGCCAGAAGAAGAATAATTAGATTTAACCCATTTGCAAGAATAAAATTAACTAAAGAAATACTGCATTGTGAATCATTTCGGAATAGGGATTTTTGTGTGGAGAAAGATGTTATAATAAATGCCCAGGAAAGAAGTGCAAACGTGGCCATACGTCATTGGGGGTTTCCTGAGACCCGAGGAGGGGGGAATTAAAAATCAACTGTAACACCCACACAGCTGAAGACTAAATTTTATTTAATATCTCAGAACTGCACGATCGATTTTCATGTGCAAAAAAGTCAGTTTACGTTTAGAAAACGAGCTTTCCAGAGATATAATTTTAAATAATGTGCGACCATTACTTCAAAAGTTGGTTCCGAAAAAGACGTAGAATTTATCTTTTTGTCGTCGATTTGTATAAAAGTCCTGGCAGAGCCAAGCCAATTATTCAGTCTTGAACGACCGATGAGGCGGGTCGTACTGTTTCACCAATCATCCAGTTCCGTGAGCGCCGAGATGCTGCACGATGAAGCATCAGAGTACGATAAGTATCATCATAGTATCGCCGTGTGGAGAATTAGGAAAATCCTAATACAGGATTTAGTTCCGCCAATATCAGTCTTACAGTGAAATGTTCAGTATTAAAGTCGAAGTAGGCTGCGAACTTAAAGAATAGGCGATAGGTCTTCAATAACAGTTTATTTAAACGACCAAGTGTATCGTAACGTTTTGAAGTACCATAACAGCGAAACAAACATTCTATCAACGTTAAAAGAACCCGATCAGGGTCGGACAAAATAAGGTCCGCATAGTATTCTGGAAAGATAGGAATTAGAGGACAGAATAATCAGAAGGGAGAATTAAATTCAAGACGTTGTTTCAAGGAAACGAACGAACTATAAAAAGCACTAAGTTACGAGGAGTATTAGATGCTAGAAAATACTAGGTCACCGATAGAGTATTTGAGGAGACCGAGAACAAGACAGACATTTGCTAGACAACTAATAGGGTCTAGAAAGAAGCAAGTTTGAGCTAATAATAATAATAGCCGATCATCAGGAAACCGGATTTGAAGAAGTACCATTCCAGGGAGGGGTAGAGTGTTCGAGATTTTCATATTCTGGTCAGATAGGAAGCCGACATCTACTAGTTTCACCCTTGGAGACGGGGAAGAAAATATCACGTGTGCAAGGCCTAATCAAAGCCTCAGTGATTAGAATCAGTGTAGTGTAAATATATAAAATTTGTGTTAGATAGTAATTTTTCAGTGATTTTATTGTGTGTAATAGAAGAATACCGAATTGTACTTTAAAATGTTACCAGTGTTTAAGGTATATAAATTATATGTGTGTCAAGATATGTCAGTGTATGAAATGAATTTGAGCACGATGGTGTAATCACAAATAGCAGGCAAAAATGAAACATCGTTGGAAAGCACGGTAGTGGACCGTCCGAGCATGTAAGTAACTATTTTCATTATGTTATGTGTTGGGGGAATATTTGTGTACAATCCACCTGTGAATGATAAATAGGGATGTTTTTGAATAACAAATAACAGAATAAGAGCGCG
The DNA here is from genome assembly GCA_946902985.2 of Meconema thalassinum. NCBI lineage: Eukaryota > Metazoa > Arthropoda > Insecta > Orthoptera > Tettigoniidae > Meconema > Meconema thalassinum. Next base: position 284,171,670 of record OX336393.1, on the reverse strand, counting down.
ATCTGAACAAATAAAAATTGAGAAATTATAAAATGATTATGTGAAATGAATAAATCCTTAGAGGAAATGTATGAAATAAAATATCAGTGTATTTGATAAATGTTATGAAAGCAAGCGGAAAAATATAATAATAATAAAAATTGTATAAATGAAGATTAAGTTGAATTATATGAAAGTAATAGCTTTTGAGCTTTTGTAAAGGAATAAAGACAAGGTGTGAATATATGTTCTTAAAGTATAGCGATTATTGTCACGGGAGAAGATTAGTATGAAAGTTTGAGATATAGATCAAATGATGTTTTTGAATTTATCAGTTCTCTGGAAGACGCTAGGCCTTAAAGTAATGTATAGCGCATTGTCGCGCATTAAAGTAAATTGTCACGCTAGGAAGGCGTTGAATCTAAATATACTTGGTAAATTAATTGTGAGGTACAGTTGATTGCGGTAATTGATGATAAGTCCTCCATCCAGTGATGTAGATCACGAGGCGTTGTATAAGGGTGCGAATTATTGTATTGATGAGCGCAGGTTAGACCGAGGTCGCCCTAAGCCGCTAATTTGTTGTAAAGTCCTCCAGTATGGGATTGGTTCTCGAGGCAGTTGAGAGAGTCGAACCCAGACTCGTATAGTTGTTGAAGCCCCTAAATATTGTTGTTGTACTGAATTATTCTTACCCATCAATGATGACACTTCATAATTAATAAATGCCAAGGTTACGAAAGTGGTCTATGAACCTAAATAATGTTGTTAATATGAATGAAAGAAACGCCAGGTCTGTTCAGAGAACTGTGTTTGAGAAATATCTGTTTTAAAGCATGAGTAGAGCGGTCCCGTGTGGGCGATACTGAGGGTCTCCCTCCCGGGCAATAAATCAAGTCGAGTGTCACGGTCCAACCCCTCGCTATTGAAAGTGTGGTAGGTCAGGGGAACCGTCTATTTGAAGTAATAATAAACCATGAGTGTTTAGAGTTTGTTAATGACCCGGGATTCGAACCGAGGTTCTTGTAGATGAAAGTTACCGCTTGCAAGTTCAGATCGTTTGCTTTCTTATGAAATGATGGTCTTTTAAGACAGATAATAATAAATATAAATCCCTAATGTAATGAGATATTGATGTAGGATTTCACGACTTCAATGAAGACAATTCGATTTCGGGAGTGATCATAATTTTTGACTTTGTTCAAGTTGTCTTTTATAACTCGGGAGTACACAAGTATTTTTCCCGATCACTGTAGTGAATTTGTTAACTTGAGAGAGGTGGTAACATGAAAACATTGTGAAATGCCCAAAAATTTAAGTAAAGGAGTAACAATTACTTTGAATAAGATTATATATTGTTTTGATTATAAGAAACTCATAAAATAGATATTGAGGTGTGTAAAAAAATAACACAGTTTATAGTGGAAAGTATCGAGCCATTGGAGCTCATGATTGTAGTGAATTTTAAAAGGGATACTTTATGGAAGTGAAAGGAATTATAAGTTTGTTGGTTTAAAGGAAACCATGTATTTTAATATAATATTTGTTTGATTTTATGTATTCCTTGTTCAATTTGAACAAGTTAGAAGGATTGGTCAGTAGTTTATTTGTTTTATTTGTTTGTAGCGCCATATATTTGGTTAATTAAATGTTTTATAATAGGAGTTGATTTTGTTTTTATTTTGGAAGTGTATCCTCTATTTAATCCAAAATGTGTAAGTCACAGAGTGGGAGAACATACCATAACCCCGAAAATCCCGATTTGAGCATTGCTGGCATACTGTGATATGCATATTTCTTGATAAAAGGGCACAGGCGGGCATAAAAGTACTGTGCTTGGATTAATAATTAGAGGAACACTTGAGACGGTCATATCATGTAAAGTAAAATAATGATAGGAATAGCTACGACATATAATGTTAACTGACCGCATGGGTCCCTGGAAACTCACACCGAGCAGCCCTGAATAAATATAAATAAACCCCCCCTAAACTCATTCTAATTTTGGCGCCCAGTACGCAGGGATGAGTTTTCCTAGGAAAAACCCGAGTTTTCTTGAAAAATCAAAATTTTCATTTTTTGAAAAAAAAAAGGTTTTTCGAATTTTTGAATTTTTTAATACTTCCATAAAGGTTTTGACATTGAATGAGTGTATCAAAAGGGTACGTTTTAGTAAACACCCGTACCAAGGTAAATTTTTTGAAAATTTGGGACACAAGAGTTCGGATTACCATCTCTCAAGCATGTACCAGCGATGTGGCATAAGTAGCCCACTGTAAAATAATAAGATGGCATTAAGTGAGGAAATGCAAAGGCTCTTGGAGGCCATGAACAATAGATTCGAAAAAATAGACAATACATTGGGCCTCCAACAGGATGAAAATAAAAAAGAGTTCGAATCCATAAATCACAATTTAGGATCTTTAAAAACAAATAGTGACAACATGGGAACTAAATTAGAAGCTATCGAGGCCGACTGTATAAGAATGAACAATGAACTGAAGGCTGAGATAGAAAGTAAATTGGATAGTATAAAAACAGAAAATTCAGACCATTTTGCAGCACAATCCAAGGTTTTAGAAGAAACAATGAATACCAAATTTCAAGGTTTTGATACGGGGTTGGAGATTAAGTTAAATCAGTTTAAAGTGGAAATTACATGTAACATGGAAAAAACTTGTAAAGAGAATGTAGATGAATGTAAAGATGAACTTGTAACCCAGATCCAAGGGGTGCGAACAGAGTTATGGGGTCAAATAGAAAAAAAATATGAAGATTTGTGAAAAATCCCGGGATGAGATAAAAGAAAGTGTTAATATGCTAGGAAATCGATTTGAAGGGGTTGAGAAAAAAATAGGAGAACTTGAAGGAAAAGTCGATGGAGTTCAGGACGAAGTAAAAGAGATGAAAAATCAAAATCAGAAGGATGTGAAGAGCATGAAAGGTCAATTTGATCATTTTACTGGGCAGGTAGATGAGAACTTGAAGAAGCACGAGAAGGAAATAAATAAAAGATTAGGTACATACGAAGAGCATCTCCAGAAAGAAAGAGGACAACATAATGAAGAAAGTAAGGAAAATACCCAGAAGATGGATGAAATAAGTAAGGGTATTAATGAGGTTCAGGAAACCATCGGAACATTAAAGGAACAAGTAGGAAAAACCAATACCGAAGTAAACCAGGTCCAAGATGAATTGACGATAGTGTCTAAGAGCCAAGGGAAAACTGAGGAAAAGCTTGAGGGAATTAAAAGTAGATATGGTCAAAGGACAAAAAGAAATGGAGAAGAAAATAAAGGAGATACGAGATGACCTAGATACCATAGGTGACGTTAAGCCAGAAATTATAAAAGAACAGGTCATGGTCATCAAGAAAGAGGTAGAAGATCAATTAGCTGAAATCAGGGATAGTTTCAGGGAAGAGAAATTCCAACTCAAAAAGGATCAAGACAGAATTCAGAATGAATTAGGATCCCGGTTGGAAAGGACTGAACACAAGAACAGTCAAATGGAAATTCAACTCATGGCTAATGAGGAAAGTGCCCGAAGAGAAAGGAAATTAGAATTTGAAAGTCAGGATGAATTTCAAAAGACAGGATAGGTAGATCCCCATGAACGAGGCACAAATCAAGATAGGGACTTAGGAGGGGAGAGCCCTTATACGAACCCAGGATATCCGATGGCGATGTCAACCCCTTATATGAACCAAACAAATGGTCAAATAATAAATATCATCAAGTCAAATGAAGACAGACCGGTGAAGTTTACGGGAAATAATATGTCAATTACTCCTAAATACTGGTTGAAGGAGGTCGCAGAGTACTTGAATGAAATGAAAGTTCCTCAGGATCGGAGTCAGAGAGCAATTGAGAAGCTGTTGGCAGGTGATTGTCTCACCTGGTTCAGGAGTTTCAGGTATACATTTGACACGGTGGAAGTGTTTAGAGAGGCTTTTCTGAAACGATATTGGGCAGCAGATGTCCAAGAGAATCTGAGGCTAGATCTGCACTTTAGGAAGTATAGCACAAATGCCCCAACTAAGTACTCAGAATTTTTCACCGCTCAGCTGTGTAAATTCCGGGAACTTGATATTGCTCCTGCTGAGAACGACCTGTGTGCCGCCATTGCAAGACAACTTCCACATGAGATCCAGAGGTTGTTAATCTCATCTAAAGCCAGAAGTGCTATGGAAGTGGAGAGCGTATTGCGTCAATTAGATATGACGACTTCACATGTTACTCCCAGGCATCCAAGACAGACTGAACAGGTACATATGGCCAGCAGTCAAGAAAACAGAGAGACACCATCGACCAGAAATCAGTCCACTAGTACTGATACTCAGGGACTGGGTCGAGAATATGGACATCAAGAGCCTAGGGGAATACAGCCATACTATAGAGGAGGATATCGAGGAAGAAGTCCTAGAAATAAGGGTTATAGGCAACAAGAGAACCGACCCTATAACAATAATAATCAGAGGCAGGATAACAGAAAGAGATGGGAAAATTATCCCAGAAGGAATGTGAGGCCGGAAGACAGAAATGATGAATATCGGGCCGAAATAGAAGAAATATATCAGGAAAGTCTTCGTTACATGAATGAACGAACAGACGAACCTGAAACGCAAAGAGTCCGTTGGAGTGAGGCAATAAAGAACCGAAAATCACCCGACCGACTAGAAGGAGCTCAAAGCTTGGAGTTACAAGCTCAATTGAAGAATGAGGGGAAAGGAAGCCCTCAGGATAAAAAAAACTTCAAAATTAAATCATCAAAGGTGGAAACATACCAGGAGCTGGGAGGAGGTAGAGATTGTGAATTGGATAGCAAGACCAGATGAGCTAATTAAAGAGGATGTGGAAGGAATCCCACCTATTAGAAGAGAACTACCTATCATCATGCTAAGGATAGAAGGATTACTGGTCAGGGCATTAATTGATACTGGATCAACCATAAGTTTAATTACGCAAACCCTCCTAAATGAATTGGAAACAAGAGGCCGCGTATTGAAAATTCCCACCTCAAGTGTGAAGATTAAGGGAATTATTCCTGAAAAATCTTTAACATGTAAATTTCAGGTATACATTGATTTGATCATAGGTAACGCTGAAATTTCGCAATGCTTTTTTCTGGCAAATCAATTGCCATATAATGTCATATTAGGTATTGATTTTATCCGTGAGAACAAGGTCATTATAGACCTAGCGCAAAATTGCATTAGGATTCAAAGAGAGGATGTGGACGAACAAAATATTAATTTACTGGAACAGGATGCGAAAATAGGAGAACAGGTATGGCATGTGGAAGAAGTAACTGAGGAAGGTTGTAAGGACATAGAAAAGATATTTGAAGTCCTAAATATAGAACTTGAAGATAGTTTGGAAACTGAGTTCGAATCCAACCTGTCAGGAAAAATAGAGGAAGCTAAAGTTGACCTCGAAAACAAGGAAAAATTAAAGGAATTACTATTAAATTACAGGGACGTATTTGATTCCAAGCCAGGAAAGATTGAGCATTTTAAATACGCTTTTCAAGTAAATGATTGGGCACCTTTCAGACAAAAACCATACCCGGTTGCAGAAAAACATTACCCACAAACGAAGAAAACACTGCAGATGATGGATGCAGGTGTTATAGAAAATATGGCGACACCATATGTTAGTCCATTAGTAATTGTGAGTAAACCGGATGGCTCAGTAAGGGTGTGTTTGGATGCCAGGAATTTGAACACGAAAATCATACCAGAGAATGATTCGGCACCACCCATAAAAGAAATACTGAGGAAATTTAAAGGCAAGAAGATATTCACAAAGACACCATATGTTAGTCCATTAGTAATTGTGAGTAAACCGGATGGCTCAGTAAGGGTGTGTTTGGATGCCAGGAATTTGAACACGAAAATCATACCAGAGAATGATTCGGCACCACCCATAAAAGAAATACTGAGGAAATTTAAAGGCAAGAAGATATTCACAAATATTGACATGACTTCTTCGTATCATCATCTCGAACTGGAAGAGCAAACCAGTCTCTTAACTGGATTTCAGTTCGACCAACAAACATATTGCTTCAAGAGATGTCCGTTTGGTTTGAAGACCGCGGGATCTGCCTTGATAAGAGCGCTTGATCGAAACCTGTCAGAGGAAGTGAAAGATTGCACTATTCGTTATGTGGATGACATATTGCTTACCTCGGAAAACATTGATGAACATTTGGAAAAGTTAAAGAAATTATTGGAAGATTTAAGAAGTGCTAACTTTAAGATTAATTTGAAGAAATCAAATTTTTGTCAGAGACAAGTTACATTTTTGGGGCATGTGATTGATAAGGATGGTGTTAAACCAAATCCATGCAAATTAGAATCGATAAGAGATTTTCCCAGGCCTTTGAAGGTGAAAAACGTTCGCCAGTTTTTGGGATTGATTGGATTTTTCTCAGGACATTGTCCATCATACACCAAAACTGTTGCACCACTACAGAACCTTCTGAAGAAGGGGGGCAAGTGGAAATGGACGGAGGAAACAGAAAAAGCATTTATAGAGGCCAAAGAAATGCTCTTAAATTATGTGAAGCTAGGATATCCTGATTTTAATCAGAGATTTGTTATACATACAGATGCATCCCAGATTGGAATAGGGGCAATGCTATATCAGGAAAACCCGGATAACCTTGATAAGAAAAATTATCTAGCTTTCACAAGTCGAAGACTGGAACCACACGAGAAAAATTATACAATCAGCGAGATCGAGCTGTTAGCGATATTGCACGCGCTGCAATATTGGCGAAAGATTGTATATGGGTTCCCAGTCACATTAAGGACGGATCATAAAGCCTTAACCTTTTTGATGAAGACGGATTTATCCAGTTAAAGGTTGATGCGTTGGGCTTTATACATCCAACAGTTCGACGTAAATATAGAGTATTGCCCAGGGAAAGAAAATGTAGTTCCAGATTATTTAAGTAGACAGCCAGAGTCCACAGAAGAGGAAGTAATGGCTATTGATTTGGAAGACAGGGATCAGCGTCCTCTGAATGAATTAAGAAGCATTGGTCAACGACAACGTGAGGATCCATGGATGAACATGCTCATATCTTTCTTGGAAGTTAGTTTGATAAGGGGAACACCGGCGTACACTGAAGCGAATAAGATAGCTCAGGATTACACGTTCTTTAATGGATTGTTGTATAAGTTTGTGGACTCTGACCATACACGATTAAGGATCGTTGTACCTGCGATTTTGCAGAGGAAAATGGTATGGTTAGCCCATAGATCGTTTGGACATATGGGAGTCGACAAAACAGTCTCGATGCTGAAAGAAGCATTTGTATGGCCGAGACTGAGAGAAACTGTAAGGGATACGCTCAAGACATGTGATCTATGTCAAAGGATTAAGCCAAATGCGTTTTTGATGAGACAAAAGCCAATACCATTGTTGCCCGAGAGGCCAGTTCAAATTATTTCTATTGACAATTTCGGACCTTTGCCAAATCGACACATAATGGTGGCTATGGATGTTTTCACGAAAATGGTTGTCCTTGCTCCCATACAGAAGACTAGTACCAAACAGGTGTTAAAACGACTCAAAGAAAAAGTGATACCTACTCTGGGAAAACCCGAGAATTTGTTGTCGGATCACGGTAGTTGTTTTACAAGTGTAGAATTCAGACAGGAATTAGAGAGACTTGGAATACGTCAGATTTTGTCAAGTATTCGCCATCCTGAGGCAAATCCTGTGGAAAGAGTTATGAGGGAAACGGCCAATTATTGTAGGATATACTGTGCCGAGGAAAATTGGAAATGGATAGATATCCTGGATATTATCGAATTCTGTATAAACAACACAATCCACGAATCTACGGGAGAGATACCAATAACGTTACATAGGAATGAGCAACCAGAGAGACCTTGGAGTCTGGTAATTCCTAGGCCAGCAGACGCTCAGCCTGGAAGAGATGTACGTATTAGAAGAGCCTTTGAGCATCTAAAAGCTCAAGCTGATAGAAGGCAAAGAAGAAACAGGCACAAGAGGTATCATCGACCACTATTAGCAGGAGAAATGGTGTTAGTGAAAAGACCAGCCATTTCGGATCCAGGGAACCGCGTGTACAAGAAGTTCCAGAAAATGTACCACGGACCGTATCAAATAATAAGAGATTTAAGAAATAATGCCTATAGAGTTCGGCACTGTGAAACGAATCACGAAGTGACCATGAACTCAGCGAAGACTTCGATGAAGCAAATGAACAAGCCCGGGTTATGGAACAATTTAAAGATGATGAATCCACTTTTGATAGAAACAAGAGTAAGGTAGAACAAGGAAACAGAGCTCAACCATTCGAGTGCGAATGCGAATTAGAGAAACTGTATTGTGAGATAAGAGAAATAATTGATTTTGTTGAAAAGGAAAATTGCAATTTAAGAAGAGAGAATGATGAAATAAAGAAACGGGTAGGGATAGACCACACCCGTAACGAAGAATTATGTTCTGGAAACTTGTAGTCCAGACAAATAAGAAAGAAAGAAAGAAAGGGTGGGACAGAGCGTACCCAACCTACACTATTACCGGATATGACTTAAAAGGTGGAAAACCCTAACTATCGCGGGATTTTAAAGGAATAAAAATCAGAAGGTACGGATAAACGTTATGATGGATTCGACAACGAAAAAATAAGATTTTATGAATAATTGAAATAAATTTCCTCAACATTTTATTTACCTAAGGAGGGGAGAGATGAACCCATGTACCATTGGTTCAAGGGGTCGAATCCATGTATTTTTGTAAAAGGAAGGAAGGAAATATATAGTATTCAGAGGAACATAGCAAGATTTTATACAAGAAGGCTAGCATAACGTTGTGAAACAAACTGAAGCCAGGTGGCCAGGAAATGAGATCATGCCTGACGCATTGATAAGGAGCCAGTCACGAATATAAATAGAACGAGTGGAATTTTCCAAGCGAGTGACGAAGAGCGTGTTTCGGAAATCGCCCTTACGTTGCAGTAAAATGGCAACCGCGCAGCTGTGCCAGAAGAAGAATAATTAGATTTAACCCATTTGCAAGAATAAAATTAACTAAAGAAATACAGCAATTGAATCATTTCGGAATAGGGATTTTTGTGTGGAGAAAGATGTTATAATAAATGCCCAGGAAAGAAGTGCAAACGTGGCCATACGTCATTGGGGGTTTCCCGAGACCCGAGGAGGGGGGAATTAAAAATCAACTGTAACACCCACAGAGCTGAAGACTAAATTTTATTTAATATCTCAGAACTGCACGATCGATTTTCATGAGCACAAAAGTCAGTTTACGTTCAGAAAACGAACTTTCCAGAGATATAATTTAAATAATGTGCGACCATTACTTCAAAAGTTGGTTCCGAAAAAGACGTAGAATTTATCTTTTTGTCGTCGATTTGTATAAAAGTCCTGGCAGAGCCAAGCCAATTATTCAGTCTTGAACGACCGATGAGGCGGGTCGTACTGTTTCACCAATCATCCAGTTCCGTGAGCGCCGAGACGCTGCACGATGAAGCATCAGAGTACGATAAGTATCATCATAGTATCGCCGTGTGGAGAATTAGGAAAATCCTAATACAGGATTTAGTTCCGCCAATATCAGTCTTACAGTGAAAAGTTCAGTATTACAGTCGAAGTAGGCTGCGAACTTAAAGAATAGGCGATAGGTCTTCAATAACAGTTTATTTAAACGACCAAGTGTATCGTAACGTTTTGAAGTACCATAACAGCGAAACAAACATTCTATGAACGTTAAAAGAACCCGATCAGGGTCGGACAAAATAAGGTCCGCATAGTATTCTGGAAAGATAGGAATTAGAGGACAGAATAATCAGAAGGGAGAATTAAATTCAAGACGTTGTTTCAAGGAAACGAACGAACTATAAAAAGCACTAAGTTACGAGGAGTATTAGATGCTAGAAAATACTAGGTCACCGATAGAGTATTTGGGGAGACCGAGAACAAGACAGACATTCGCTAGACAACTAATAGGGTCTAGAAAGAAGCAAGTTTGAGCTAATAATAATAATAGCCGATCATCAGGAAACCGGATTTGAAGAAGTACCATTCCAGGGAGGGGTAGAGTGTTCGAGACTTTCATATTCTGGTCAGATAGGAAGCCGACATCTACTAGTTTCACCCTTGGAGACGGGGAAGAAAATATCACGTGTGCAAGGCCTAATCAAAGCCTCAGTGATTAGAATCAGTGTAGTGTAAATATACACACATCAAAAAAAGTTTTGCATCACCTCGGTTCCCAGATCTCCGGCATATAGACGTTGACTGTGTATATTGTATCCAAGATACAGTCCCTTTGACTGTTCATAGATGTCACTAAAACTGCTCAAAGATGTAAACAACCATGCATGAGCAGGGCCTATTAGACGGAGGGGGTACGACAGCCGATCAGTTCCAGTCATTCCACCAGGACGAAGGTACGTTGCTCATGTTGTCTGTAGTTCTACCATGCCTAGAAGGTCAATACCGCAGTTCGATCGCGTCCGCATTGTTACTTTGTGTCAAGAAGGGCTCTCAACAAGGGAAGTTTCCAGGCGTCTCAGAGTGAACCAAAGCGATGTTGTTCGGACATGGAGGAGGTACAGAGATACAGGAACTGTCGATGACAGGCCTCGCTCAGGCCGCCCAAGGGCTACTACTGTAGTGGATGACCGCTACTTACGGATTGCCGCTCGGAGGAACCCTGACAGCAATGCCACCATGTTGAATAATGCGTTTCGTTCAGCCACAGGACGTCGTGTTTCAACTCAAACTGTGCGCAATAGGCTGCATGATGCGCAACTTCACTCCCGACGTCCATGGCGAGGTCCAGCTTTGCAACCCCGACACCATGCAGCGCGGTACAGATGGGCCCAACAACATGCTGAATGGACCCCACGGAATTGGCATCACGTTCTCTTCACCGATGAGTGTCGCATATGCCTTCAACCAGACAATCGTCGGAGACGTGTTTGGAGGCACCCTGGTCAGGCTGAACGTCTTAGACACACTGTCCAGCGAGTGCAGCAAGGTGGTGGTTCCCTGATGTTTTGGGGTGGCATTATGTGGGGCCGACGTACGCCACTGGTGGTCATGGAAGGCTCCGAAACGGCTTTACGATACCTGAATGACATCCTCCGACCCATAGTGCAACCATATCGGCAGAATATTGGAGAGGCATTTGTCTTCATGGACGACAATTCTCGACCTCATCGTGCACATCTTGTGAATGCGTTCCTTCAAGATAACGACATCGCTCGACTACAGTGGCCAGCATGTTCGCCAGACATGAACCCTATCGAACATGCCTGGGATATGTTGAAAAGGGCTGTTTATGGACGTCTTGACCCACCAACCACTCTGAGAGATTTACGCCGAATTGTCGTTGAGGAGTGGGACAATTTGGACCAACAGTGTCTTGATGAACTTGTGGATAGTATGCCACGGCGAATACAGGCATGCATCAATGCAAGAGGACGTGCTACTGGATATTAGAGGTAGTGGTGTGTACTGCAATCTGGACCACAAATGCTGAAAGTCTAGCTGTATGATGGTACAACATGCAATGTGTGGGTCTCATGAGCAATAAAACGAGCTGAAATGTTGTTTGTGTTGATCTCTATTCCCTTTGTATTTAACGGTTCCGGAACTCTTGGAACCGAGGTGATGCAAAACTTTTTTTGATGTGTGTATAAAATTTGTGTTAGATAGTAATTTTTCAGTGATTTTATTGTGTGTAATAGAAGAATACCGAAGTGTACTTTAAAATGTTACCAGTGTTTAAGGTATATAAATTATATGTGTGTCAAGATATGTCAGTGTATGAAATGAATTTGAGCACGATGGTGTAATCACAAATAGTGGGCAAAAATGAAACATCGTTGGAAAGCACGGTAGTGGACCGTCCGAGCATGTAAGTAACTATTTTCATTATGTTATGTGTTGGGGGAATATTTGTGTACAATCCACCTGTGAATGATAAATAGGGATGTTTTTGAATAACAAATAACAGAATAAGAGCGCGATCTGAACAAATAAAAATTGAGAAATTATAAAATGATTATGTGAAATGAATAAATCCTTAGAGGAAATGTATGAAATAAAATATCAGTGTATTTGATAAATGTTATGAAAGCAAGCGGAAAAATATAATAATAATAAAAATTATATAAATGAAGATTAAGTTGAATTATATGAAAGTAATAGCTTTTGAGCTTTTATAAAGGAATAAAGACAAGGTGTGAATACATGTTCTTAAAGTATAGCGATTATTGTCACGGGAGAGGATTAATATGAAAGTTTGAGATATAGATCAAATGATGATTTTGAATTTATCAGTTCTCTGGAAGACGCTAGGCCTTAAAGTAATGTATAGCGCATTGTCGCGCATTAAAGTAAATTGTCACGCTAGGAAGGCGTTGAATCTAAATATACTTGGTAAATTAATTGTGAGGTACAGTTGATTGCGGTAATTGATGATAAGTCCTCCATCCAGTGATGTAGATCACGAGGCATGTATAAGGGTGCGAATTATTGTATTGATGAGCGCAGGTTAGACCGAGGTCGCCCTAAGCCATTGGAGCTCGTGATTGTAGTGAATTTTAAAAGGGATACTTTATGGAAGTGAAAGGAATTATAAGTTTGTTGGTTTAAGGGAAACCATGTATTTTAATATAATATTTGTTTGATTTTATGTATTCCTTGTTCAATTTGAACAAGTTAGAAGGATTGGTCAGTAGTTTATTTGTTTTATTTGTTTGTAGCGCCATATATTTGGTTAATTAAATGTTTTATAATAGGAGTTGATTTTGTTTTTATTTTGGAAGTGTATCCTCTATTTAATCCAAAATGTGTTATTCACAGAGTGGGAGAACATACCATAACCCCGAAAATCCCGATTTGAGCATTGCTGGCATACTGTGATTTGCATATTTCTTGATAAAAGGGCACAATATATACACATATACATACATAAATTATATATAAACTTTTGAACTGACGGTGGTTTTGGGGTCTGGGGCATGTGAAACGCGAAGATATGTCGAAATTTTCCGGAAGTCGAAACATGGTACCCATTGCAAGAGTTAGCTTTATAATGAAATCTACCTCTGGTTGGTTCTTCAGTTTAGGGCTGCGACAACGCGGTCATCTAACCCCGTGTACTTTGGGTGAGTGTAGAATCAGTCTGATAAACGGTGTGATTTGTAATGGCTGCAGTAGTCTTAATTCAGGTAAGGACTGCAGACGGTCAATTTCTAGCAGTAGTTCCTATTGTTGCTACCAGGTACTACCGTCAACGACACCTAGCTGTGAACTTGGCTACTAGGTGCCACCCGAACCAGCAACTCGTAACGAACGTTGGAACTTCCCCTCCAAAGGAAAGCATACTGAGGGTTTTAGCGCTCTTAGAAAATCCGACGACTTCGGCCGGCTTTGAAACCGCGACCTTGGGCATAGACATTCTGCATGCTACCAGTTACGTCACCAAAGCCGCTTCCCACTTAGTCAGATGTCAAAGTCAACCCCTGTCACCATCCAGCCCATGACGGGCTAAGGCCGACCAAGCGACCGCTGCCCATCCATTTGGCCTGCAGATATTGGGGTGACGCCTGATCAGCGCGTCGGGTCCCCTCGGCCATCAATTTTGGTATTCGTGATCGGGGTGCTGTCTCACTGTCAGACAGCTACTCAATTGTCCTCACGAGGCTGAGTGCACCCCGTTCCAACCCTCACGTCAGTTTTAAAATCCCTGACGGAGCCGGGGATCGAACCCGGGGCCTTCGGGTGAGAGCCAGGCGCGCTACCCCAACACCATGGGGCCGGCTTAGTCAGATGGAAATACTGAATCTGATCTCGTGCAAGTGCGTTGTCATGGCAACGTCTGATGGCTCATCCCTCATCAATTTAGTAGTGTTGCAATGGCAACCTCTGATAGCTCTTGGCATTTTCTTATAATTCCGAAATCATTTTTCTCATCCCTTGGCGTAATGGTGGGTCATATCAAAAATTCTTTCAGACAAACGTTTTAGGCAATTATTAGGGGAATATTGTCCATTTTGTACGGTTTTGATATTGTGCCTATTAAGAGAGATATGATTAATGTTTCCCGAAAAACCCACTTTTTCCCACCCCTTTGGTCAATGGTTGGTGCTATAAAAAACTCTTCAATCATACATTTTTGGGCTTTATCCGACACATAGTATGAACTTTGAACGGATTCGATATTTTCACATATTAAGAGAGTTATAGCAATATTTCACTTTTTCGAAAAAAAGGCCCCCCATTTTCACCCCCTTCGACCGATTTAGCCCAGTATCGAACTCGACCGAGATTTTATAGGTATACATATTCGGTAAAAAATTCAAAGTGATTGGTGGAAAATTACGGCAGTTATCGTGTCCACAAGAAACTGATATACATATATATATATATACATACATACATATATATATATATATATATATATATATATATATATACATAAATTATGTATAAACTTTTGAACTGACGGTGGTTTTGGGGTCTGGGGGATGTGAAACGCGAAGATATGTAGAAATTTTCCGGAAGTCGAAACATGGGACCCATTGCAATAGTTAGCTTTCTAATGAAATCTACCTAAATGCTAATATCCTACCGGCCACCTTCTTGAGGACAGTTTAAACCTCCCTACTACGGTTACATATCCTATTTTAAAATGTTAATATCCTACCGGCCACCTTCTTGAGGACAGTTTAAACCTCCCTACTACGGTTACATATCCTATTTTAAAATGCTAATATCCTACCGGTCACCTCCTTGAGGACAGGTTAAACCTCCCTACTACGGTTACACATCCTATTTTAAAATGTTAATATCCTACCGGTCACCTCCTCGAGGACAGTTTAAACCTCCCTACTACGGTTACATATCCTATTTTAAAATGCTAATATCCTACCGGTCACCTTCTTGAGGACAGTTTAAACCTCCCTACTACGGTTACACATCCTATTTTAAAATGTTAATATCCTACCGGTCACCTTCTTGACGGCAGTTTAAACCTCCCTACTACGGTTACACATCCTATTTTAAAATGTTAATATCCTACCGGTCACCTCCTTGAGGAGAGGTTAAACCTCCCTACTACGGTTACATATCCTATTTTAAAATGCTAATATCCTACCGGTCACCTCCTTGAGGACAGTTTAAACCTCCCTACTACGGTTACACATCCTATTTTAAAATGTTAATATCCTACCGGTCACCTTCTTGACGGCAGTTTAAACCTCCATAGAAGTGCCAAAGAAACTCACTCTCAAAGAATAACAATATCCTTAAATTGCTCTCCCGAAAAATGCTGTTATCATTAAATTGTACATCAATGTCGCGAGGGTAGCTACAGCAAGTCTGGAGCGCGCTGGTTCGAATCCCGAAATTGAGCGGCTATCCTGAGTGTAGTTTTCCCCCGTATTTTCCACACTCCCTCCAGACAAAATAATGCCTTACTTCAAGTCCCGGGGCACCTAACTCATCCCTGTCCCTAATGCAGTTACACACACTACAAGAATACCGGTTATCATACAAGTTCAACACACACTCAACTACAGGGGGCTGATGGCCAAGTTGTCCCAAGCCCCTTACATGAATTAACAACACCAACAAACGAAAAATGATACATTGACTTGTGTCACTTTTCTTGTGCACCTTGTTGCGTAGATAAATGTTCTGCCACTCTTTTCACAAAAAGAGTCAAAATCACAGTCACTAACGATCTTCATTTCTTTGGCGAAGTGATTAGATAGCAGGCAAAGACTAAATACCTGGGAATCTCGCTAGACGGCAGATTAACATTCGCAGATGAAATTACAAAACGCGCAAATCTTGCGAATGCAACTCTAGCGCAGCTTCGGCCCATATTGAGGTCCGACAGCGTTCTGAATATCAAAAACAAACTCCTTGCGTATCGTACTATCGTACGTCCAATTATGGAATATGCCAGTTCCGTTTGGGGAAACGCTGCCCCATCCCGTATCAAGAAATTGCAAACTGTGCCAAACAAACCACTACCCTCGCTCTCAGGCGCACACTTGTACGAGCGTAATGTTCAACTCCATGAGGAGTATAATCTTGAAACAATTCAACCCGTACATCAACACGTTAGGTGATTACCAAGCCACTGGGGCGTTCCACAAACGCCCCAGTATCATCATTGAAAGAATCATTAATAAGGTTCGGATGTTAAGGAAAAGTCATATTTTTTTCCTGAGCTCATTTCAACCCAAATCTGAAAAATAAGTTTGAATGACGCGTCCCTGACCACGTTTAAAGCAATTTGATGTTGCCTATAAATGCATATTTCGGCCATTTTTATTGTTTTGGTCATATTTGGTCATATTTTAGTTTTTTTTTTCGTGTGGCCTCCTGAGAGGCCGAGTGCAGGTCTTACTATTTGACGCCCGTCGGGATGATAGATGGAATGGATGAAGATGAATGAAAGTGGGCAAGGATGTGGAAGGAAGCGGCCGTGGCCTGTCAGAAGGTACTGTCCCAGCATTTGCCTGGTGTTGAAAATGGGAAACCACGGAAAGCCATTTCAAGGCTCGAACCCACGCGTCTACCGAGTCAGCAGAGAGCTTGGCCCCATGGCCTAACGCAGCGCTTTAGCCAGCGTAGCCACTACTGTCGGTCATATTTTAGTGATATAAGGTCATATTTGGTTATAATTTCAGCATTTTTGTTTAAATTGAGGCGTCGTTAACAAGGTAGGCCTACGTGTTATCTGCGTCGAGTTTCAAACACAGGGTTTCCGAATAGTGTAGTGTAGTGTGACACTGAATTAATGTTGAAAATTTTAATGTACTGTAGCTCTCTGTCAGTTTGTATGATTAAATGTGTCTGGTGTATTATCGCTGATCACGTTTAGGCACTTAAGACGTTTACTGTATGTTAGTGATACTCTACCTATCCCAACAATTCTTGTCATATTTCATAGTTTTTTAGGTCATATTTAGCTAGTTTTTTGGGCATATTTGCTTGCATATTTTGTACTTCTTTAGGTCTTAAACTTCCGAACCCTAATCATTAATTACCCTAATCTCTTGGCGCTAATTCTTTCGCTAATCTCTTTTCTTCTTCCACAAAATTGCCCCTTTGGCGCTTTCTGATCTTTTCTTTCCGTGCCTTGTGCACCAGGTCACACTTGGACCAGCTAAACTCCCACAGGTAACCACCCAACCCCCCTCCCCCTCAAACAAGTGCTGTCAATTTTCATCCATTCATAATAATAATAATAATAATATCATATGGCCTTGGGTGCCGGGCGCAAGCTTTGTTATTGGTCACCCAGAGGGCAGCTTGCATGTCGAATTTTGTTGTTCCTTGTAGCGCTATGAAAGTCAAGGAGGTTATATATCTAAGCTCCTTGACACTATAGCGCTTTCTAGCAGAGAAAGGAGGAACTTTTGTGTTGGCGGAAAATCCCGAGATTAATTTTGCCATTATGAACACGGCCTACTGAATTCAAATGGGTTCTTTGACATACCATCAACTTATGACTTGCGAGTCGTGATTTTTGTCGCCTTTCAAATATCACTTACCATGGCCAGGAGCGAACCTGCAAACTTGGGGTTGGTAGTCCGACACGATAACCACTCACCTACCGTGGTAAGCTATCCATTCATAATGATATAGCTCTAAAGGCCTAAGGGATGAAAGGCTTCCAAATCGCGCGTCGCTGACTTTACGCCGTGGGTCAGGTCAGGTCAGTGGCTAGCATTGTTGGCTGTCAGTGTGGAGACCAGGGTTTGAATCCCGGCTCTGCCTAGAAATTTATGGTCTGGAGCGGGGTACACTCAGCACCGTGAGAAAAAATTGAGAAGAGGTGGGTTCGATTCCTATTTCAGCCATCCTGTAAGTGGTTATCCGTGGTTTCCCACTTCTACTCCACGCAAATACCGGGATGGTACCTAACGTAAGGCCACGGCCGATTACTGCCCAAATCCTACCTTAGTTACAAATACACATACTAGTAGTCTACAGACATCACAGTAACACAGGTTATAAGACAAATTATATACACTCGGGGCTAAATGACCACGATGCCGCAAAACCCCTTAAAGAATTAACAACAACTCGTGCGTACCATCGAAAAGTCTAGGAGCTAATCATTGTTTTTCAGACACAATCCATGTAACGACTTAAACTCTTCCTAGAACTTGGAGTCTATCTACGCCATGTAAGATGCCTTCATGAACGTGGTCGCCAGACAGTCTGTATGTGCGCGATCTGAAAGAAAAGTTGCTTGGCCACGAACTTGACTGGCATCATGTGACCAGCAATGCATTGAACGGCACTGCTTCTGAAACTTTCGCACATTGGATCGACTTGCGTCCTTGAAGGGAACGTGCTTTTCAGTGATGCAAAACGTTTTTTTTTTTTTTTTTTGGCGTTTAATTTCTTACGATATATCATGGACAGAAGTATTTTCTTTTTGTTCGGCTGAAAAAAAGTGAAAGATGTTGCGAGCGGCAAAGGTTTTGGATGTAAGTGACGTCATTCTTCACTTGCAATCGATATAAAAGGCTTTCAAGCAAATACGTGTGCCCATTACCTGAACGGTGACCCATTGTACTGTAGTGTTTAGTGAAGTGAGGTTCCAGTATGAAGGAGGCGGTGCTCTTTAGCGGTGGTGTTATGGAAGGAGAGAACAAATTATCAAGCAGCGACAATCGTAAGTGAATTTTAATACAGTAATAATAATAATAATGACAATCTTTTAAATAATGTTAGTGTGACTCAGTGTTGTTGTTGATTAATTTAGGGGCTTTGTGACATCATGGTCATGTAACCCCGTGTACATGGGTGTTTGTGTAATTTGTCTGGTAGCCGGTGTTATTGTAATTGTGTGTGTATTTGTAATTCAGATGAGGATTGGGAAGGAGACGGCCGTGGCCTTCGGTTAGGAACCATCCTGGCATTTGCCTGGACTAGAAGGGGGAAAACCACATAAAAACACTTCTAAGATGACTAAGATGACTGAAGTGGCTGAGATGGGAATCAAACCCTCCTCTTCTTAGTTTTGCCTCAAGAGGCTGAGTGTACGACATTTGAAAAAAAAAATGTTCATGGCTGAAATTTATGTGAACAAGCAAGTACGCCAACCCTAATGTGTTACTTTATAGGAAAATAAATTTCCACAGTGTCACAACTGCTGGATTGACAACTATGAAATATATCATAGAATGCTTTTCAGTCGGTCAACACTATTGTGTCCAATTAGAATAGGTGAGGAGTACAAATATTTAAATCTGAAAAAAAAAAAAATGAAATATTTATCAATGCATGAACACACTTTTTGTACAAATAAAAAGGTCGAGCATTTAATAGGAAAATGTGTTTCAATCGTCATACGATCATCATCAGGTCCTGTTAATCTAGGCTTAAACAGGATATGGCGGGCATTAAAATACTTACATTTGCTAAACTTTTAAGGGACACTAAGACTGAATTTTTCAACTTCCAAATTTTTTAATCAGAATGAGTTGAAATTTAAACCACTTAATTATAATAGTAACACTAAGTCACAAACCAAATTTGAAAATAATCGGATGAAATTTAATTGATTTTTTACTAATTACATTATCAAAATATACCGTGTGATCAAAATGTGTAGTAGAAATTGTGTAAATCGCTTCAGTTTTAGCCTACTTTTCACATTTTGCAAAAATGAAGGAAAAGTAGACTTATGAGATCGATCCGGGCAAATGTGTGTCTGTGTGTCCTTCTGTCTGTCTGTCTGTCTGTCTGTCTGGCTGTGTGTCCCCGTCCCCACCTGTCAACTCCTAAACGGCTGCAGCAATCGAAACAAAATTTGGTAGATTTAAGATCTATACCTGAATATCTCAATGCCGTATTTGAAAATGATTTCAGTGCTACCAACTGCTGAAAAATCGCAATTGAAATTTGAGATCTATGTTTGATATCTTGGAAGGTATGAATGGGAGCTATTTCAAAATTGGCACACGTATAGCTAATAATATTTCAGTTTAATTTCCAGAAGGCCATATATGGCAGTGTTGCCAAAATGATTATAAGCGTGCTGATAAGTCAAATTTTTAAATGCATATAACATCTAAACTATCAATTGGAATTCAACCAAATTTTGTATGTGCTATGTGTACATAATCAGATATGACTTAGCGTATTCTTAAGATCCACCAGGGCTGGCAACTGTTAATAAATGCTCTCAATTTCTTTTATCCAAATACCAAAATATCAGAAAGTATGCAAACCGAGAGCTTTAAACTATGCACACGTATAGTACCTGACATTCTATATTAATTTGGAGTAACTTATATACGTCAGTGCTACCAACATGATTCTAAGCCTGCTGAGAGGTCCAACATTAAATACATGTTACTTTTATACTATCATTTGGATTTCAACCAAATTTCGTATGTGCTATGTGTACCATAACAGATATGACTAGGCTTATTCTTAAGAGCAACCAGGGCTGCCAACTGTTAATAAATGCTGTATCTATGTTTGTTACCCTAATATCAATATATCAGAAAGTATGCAAGTCAATAGCTCTAAACCTTGCACACGTATATTATCTGGCATTCTAGATTAATTTGGAGTAACTAATATACGTCAGTGCTGCCAACATGATTCTAAGCCTGCTGATAGGTCCAATTTTAAAATACATGTAACTTCTATACTAACTAATGGATTTCATTCAAAATTGTCACAACAATAGATCGTATTATTTCAGATTATTTCTGACCAATACATGCATGCCATTGTTGCCAACATGATTTTACGTGCGCTGTTAGATCCAATGTTTAACTCCATGTAACGTCCATGCAATCCACTGGACTTCAACCAAATTTTGTATTCTGTACCTTAAGAGATGGAACTAAGAATATGTTCAGTCACCAGGGCTGCCAACTGTAGTGCTCTATTAGGCTACATTAGGCTGCGTTATGCCAGGTATACAGTATTTCGAACTAATTTGAAATTTCTATATTACCAACTTAATTTCGTCATTATTCTAGATAGGTCCATATAGATTAATCATTGGCATGAATCTTAAATTTAAGAAAAGTAGGCTCTTTAGTTCGTCACGGAACTTCTTGTTTCATTACATATACATACAAATATTCTAAATATTATAACATTCATTCATTCATTCATTCATTCATTCTTTCATTCATTCATTTCAGGAAAGTGATGCATGTATGCTGTCAGATTATTTTCCTTGATGTGCCATCATGTTTTATGAATTTTGATAATTTTTCATATATTTTTATATTTTTGGTCTGTAATTTACGAAGTGACTGGAGATATTGCAATGTTATTTTACAACACATGTATTTCTGAAAATCCAGTGATATTTTAGTAAAACTGGTGAATATCTCTTGCACATGGAGCATTTTGATTACCTAACAAGTAGTTCCGCGACGAACTAAAGAGCCTACATTTCTTCAAATTATAGAGACCATATATAAACAGTTGGCAAACCTGGTGACTCGAAATATATTCTTGGTTCCATCTCTTAACGTCCACAATGCACATGCAAAATTTGGTTGAGATCCATTAGATATTATGCACGTTACAGGTATTTAAATATTGAATTTATCAGCATGCGTAAACTCAGGTTGGTTACATTGCCATAAATTGGATCCTCAAACGTACATTGAAATATTATGATCTACTGTATATATGTGCCAATTTTGAAAGAACTCCATTTATTAGTGTGGAAGTTAGATGTTATTCAGCATTAAACCTATCAGCACGCGTAGAATCGTTTTGGCAGCTCTGTCGTATATCGGTTACTGAAAATTAACCTACATTTGCAGGTACCATATGTATGCAAAGTTTAGAACTGCTGGCCTGCATACTTTCTGATATATTGAGATTAGGATAAAAATGTATTGAGTGCATTTTTCAACATTTGGCAGCCCTGTTGACACTACAAAATGCATAATCGTATCTGCTCTGGTGCGCAAATCACATGCCAAATTTGGTGGAAATCCAATAGATAGTATGGAAGTTACATGCATTTAAAGATTGGACCTATCAGCAGGCATAGAATCATGTTGGCAACACTCTCATGTATGGACTCCTGTAAATTAGTCTGATGTACTATTATATATATATATATATATATATATATATATATATATATATATATATGTGTATCAGTTTTAGAACAATTCCCATGCATATCTTCCGAAATATCCAACATAGACCTTAATTTTCAATTGTGATTTTTCAGCAGTTGGTAGCACTGACGTTATTTTTAAATATGGCATTGCGATATTCAGGCATAGCTCTTTACTCATACCAAATTTTGTTTCAATAGCTGCAGCTGTTTAGGAGTTGATAGGGGGTGGGGGCACACCCATAGTCAGACAGACAGATACGAATCGATCTCATAAGTCTACTTTTTCCTCATTTTTACAAAATGCAAAACGTAGCTAAAAATGTTTTTTGGAGATAAAATCATTTTTAGCCTATTTTCAATTTTGAAAAAATAGGCTTATGAGATCACCTCTTGTCCGTGTGTGTGTGCGCGCGCGTGTGTGTGTGTGTGTGTGATTCGTGTGTGTGTCCCCCCCCCCTAATAAAATCTAAACGGCTGGAGCGATTTCAATGAAACTCGGAAATTTCATAGCACTATTCCCGGTGACCTCGACGGTGCCCTTCAAATTTTGTTACGACTCACCAATCCAACATGGCGGCTTTGCGAAATATTTCACCAGCATTCAATATCTCCGAAACTATTACCGATATTACCCTGACATTTTCTATGGTGATAGAGGGAACTACTATAAGTTCACTTATGTGACTTTTGAAAACCTGGTAACAACAAAACCAACATGGAGGTCAAGCGAATTTGCGACTTTTAAATAGACGTTTCTCGCGATTTGACCAACCAAACACAATGAAACTTGGTACAGTATATGTTTATATACATTGTAATGCACCGACATCTAACTTCGTTCAATTGTTTACATAATCACAAGATGGCGGATGTGCGAAATATTTCACCGGCATTCTATATCTCTGAAACTATTAGCGGTAAACCCCTGAAATTTTGTACGGAGATAAAGGGCACTACTGGAAGTCCACCTATAAGACTTTAAAAAACCGGTTAACTACAAAACGAACATGGCGGCCAAGCGAATTTGAAAATTTAAATATACCTTTCTCGCGATTTAATGTTCCAAGCGCACTGAAACCTGGCACAGGAAATATTTATACACATTGTAATCCACTGGTATCTAATTTAGTTCAATTGTTTACATAACCTCAAGATGGCGGCAGTGCGAATTTTAAAATTAAGATTTTATTTATTGTGATGTAGTCATGCGATCGAAGTGAAAGATTGAATAATGAACCTACGCAATAATTTTCCTTTAATGGTACATGACTCTATGGCCTATACATTTAACAATCCAACATGGCGACCATCCGAAATATTTAGTCGGTTCTCAATATCTACGAATCTATTACAGCAATCAAACTGAAATTGTGTATGTTGATAGTGGCAATTAACATAAGTAGGATATATGAAAATAGGCTGTATAGTTCTTCACGGAACTACTTGTTATAAACTCGCATGCTATGTTAACCAGTTTGGCTCACCTAATGAAACCTTTTTGGTAAAAATCTGAAAAATACAATGTTTTGTTGTAGAGATAAAGACCATAGAGGCCCTTCGTTTAAGTTAACATACGACTTTCTAGAATTTCTAGTCTTAAAAATATAGCCTACTTTCATTATGATTTTCCTTCCATCTCCTTCGTACGCAGAGGAAATTTAAAAATGTCGCTGAGCCTGAAATGATCCGCCGGGGTCTTCGGTGTTAACACCAGACATTATCAATTGAGCTACTGTTGCAATGGTTAGCGGTTTGTCATTCCTTCATAAGTTTATCAAAACGGAGTTAGTTTTCTGGGAATATAACACACACACTGTTAATTTAAGGGCCTTAAAATGTGGTTTTCGGAGACCCTTTATAGACACCCGAATTTTGTGTCTCACATTGAGAAATGCTTTGGTCGTCCTTCTAGGATAATTTATATGTTTCGCCTATTTTAGCATGTATTTTGAGAAGGTTTTCCCTATATCCACCTTTCTACTATATGAAAAGTACGGCGAAGAGTTTTATAAATGATTGCTGTATTGACTCTCATGGGTCATACCTAATTTTACGATGCACCAAGCATCCGAACACGAGTTATAGCCTAGGTGAACATAAAGATACACAGAAAGACAGACAATTCTATTGTCTACAACATATCACCCAGATATCTAAATATGGGTATATCTACCACCCAGTATCAAAAACAAAATCATCCTTACGATGAACCCGTATGTCGACAAAAAAAAAAGATTAGTTAAAATGTGCTCTCAAACTAAATTCACCTAACGTGAAATAGAATTGAAAGCCTTGTAGACGAAACGCGATACATCTCACATAAAAACTGAACCTCTACGTTGTGTAAGGTCCCCATACACAGGAAGACCCCTTTCATAAATTATAAAGGCTTGTGGTGCATGAAAATTCAGGTTCCTTAGCCTCAAATGGCCCAAATTCCTAAAAGCCGCAAAGAATGCTGATTCAATTCAGGAATTTTTGAAAATAATGTTGCTGTTTGGAGACATAATAGACCTTCTGTCGCACGTGAAAATTGCGTGAAAAAATTCTAGACTACCCCTTGAACCCCTTAATTGCATTGATGAATTATACAGTCTACGTTGGTTCCGTGATAACCTTATAGCCTTTAGCAAACTTTCACAGAAATGTAATAAATTGAGTGACATTGCTTCTTACAGAAATGGAAAGTTGGATGTCACCCCTTGAGATAATGTTGTCATGGTTAGCGACTTGCATTCCTTCATTAGTTTGATAAATTAAATTAAATTAGTTTTCTGGGAATATCTCAGAAACTGTTGGTTTTAGTGCCTTATAATGTAGTTTTCGAGGACCCTTTAGGGCTACCAAGTTTTGTTTCGGGCACCGAGGGGCTTTGTCTCGTCGTTGTACGCCATAATATAATACTAATAATAATTATAATAATATAATATAGGTAGGAATATAATAGACCTGCCGTACCACACCCGCAGGTGTAAATCGCGTGAAAAAATTCTAGAGTACCCCTTGACCCCCTTAAGCGTATTATACGTATTTATGAATTTTACAGCTTATTTTGGTTCCGTGATAACCTTCTAGCCGTTTGCAAACTTCCACGCTAATGTAATTAGTGGAATTGCATTGCGTCTTACAGCAATAGATGGACCTCTGAGATTCTGTTGCCATGGTTACCGGCTTGCATTCTTTCATTAGTTTATTAAATGAAATTAGTTTTCTGGGAATTCCTCAAAAACGGTTGGTTTTAGGGCCTATCCACCCATTAATAGCGTGGCATCAAAAGGGTTAAAATGTGGTCCCGAGTTTTGTCTCTCACATTGAGGGGCCGAAAATGAGCTCTGTTCGTCCTTCTACGCCTATTTCAGCATGTACTTTAAGGGAGTAGGCCCCCTTTTATGAGAGGTACGTAGAAGAGTTACATCAATGATAAGTGTCGTGCCTCTGATGGATATGAGTACCAAATTTTACGTTGATACACCCAGCCGTTCTCGAGTTATAAGGGAACAAAATTGTCAACAGACAAACAAACAGAGAGACTAAAAATTATTTTCCCGCGCATCCATCATAAAACAGTCTGAAACTCGTAAATAACTCGAATTTCCTTAGAAATTGAGAAGAAACAGACAAAATTTCATTTTTATGTACAGAGTGGTCCACCAGCCCCTTACTTTTTTGGAGGAAGGCAACCCAACTAACGCGTATATCATAGCCGTCCTAAAAACATTAGTACCTGCTCATGTATGGCCTCAATACAACTTTTCCATTGAGTTCGTGCTTGCGAATATAGTAGAAATCATTAGCGGTAGTGTTATTTCAATGAACTCAACTATATTGTATGTTTTAAACGACCAAGCTCCGAATAACACCACATTACGTTTGGACAGGTGTCTATGGGGGCTACGAATAGACTCAATACGTACCAGATGAGCGCTATGGCTATCGGTAGCTAAGGTGGCTAAGTCTTGTGTTCCTGCTGTTGCGTCGGGCAGGCTCCCGGCTGGCAGGTTCAATCCCCGGGCTGGTACATATTTTTTCCCTTAATGCCATTTACAGTGGATGTACAATGGCCGCTTATGTACCTGTTCCAACGAGTGATTTTTTGAATTTGTCCTAAAAAGGTCCGTTTCTATCCGATGGTACTTAGCCAGGTTGGACGACGACATAATGATCTGTAAAACGAAAGCAAGGTACCCTGCATATTCAGGGTAGCAAGTGTTCAAAATGTTGACCACCTTTGTTTAAAGGGAAAATCAGACTCACTCAAGCCATTGCACGTGTCGCGTCAAAACACTCTAACCTCGGGATGTAAACCATTCCTCATTCTTACGTTCGGCAAATAAACAACAGTATTAATTCATCCGCTAATGAGGAAAACCGTATCTTATTGAGTTCATTCGATTGTTAAAATGACTTTCCTTTCTAAATATATGGTAAGAGAGAAACTGAAATTATCAGAAACGAAAGCTACTAACTGAATGATCGTCTGCTGACTGAATTTTCAGGTAGGATTATTTTTATGTCGCCTCCGTTGCGTAGCGGTCAGCATGGTTAGCTGCCGCCCCGGAGGTCCTGGGTTCGATTCCCGGCTCTGCCACGAAATTTGAAAAGTGGTGTGAGGACTGGAACGGGGTATACTCAGCCTCGGGGGGTCCAAATGAGTAGAGGGGTTCGATTCCCACCTCAGCCGTCCTAGAAGTGGTTTTCCGTGGTTTCCACTTCGTCTTCGGGCAAATGCCGGGATGGTACTGTACCCGATAATCCGGAAAGGATCCTGTTGGAATATCCATTGCCCCCGCTGGATTGCCTATTTCTAATTGCTCCGGCCAATACTACATTAGAAATCACTTCCAACATGGTCTTTAGGGATTTACAGACAGCAGTTACCAGAATATTGTGGATCAACAACCAACTACACGGGGCACTCACCTTTACTTACCTCGGGGACTGGGACTTAGCTTCGCCTACACTACATCCACAATACTCTGCTCCATATATTTAAAATGAATCACACTCCAACAACAACGGAAAACAATCTGAACAAATTTATTGACAAAAAGGTAAACTAATCTACTATAAACAAAATAACAACAAATGAATTTAACAATAGACATTAAAATTAAAAACACACAATCATTCACACCTCCTTTCAATTCTACATCTTACTACAATGCTGTATTAAAATTATGAGTATAAAACTTGGCTTGTTCTAGGCCTACACAGCGTAAAAATAAAAACGTTTAGTGAAGCCTCTGAATGGCATTCCAGACACATGTTTTCATTCAAAAACCTGCGTTGTAGAACGCACGTGCCGTGGCTTTGTTTCATCAATGAAATATTGGCACCACGCCGAACTCAAAACTGGTTTATACAATAAATAGAAGGCAGTTGGTTGCTTAAATATTATACCATCGCTCTCCAATACTAACGGTGAATCATTCTTGCTAGCCCACAGAGACTGCATGTGTGTGCATTTATAAAACACGTACAAATTAACATTTAGATCTTACAAAAGTTCATATAACTGCTCTGTTTCTTAACCAATCATTCTAAAAAAAATTATACACTCTTTCATTCGCACTCCGTTATTGTTCTAGACCAATACGGTTCCACATCTTCTCTTAACAATGAATAATCATTCACACCAAAACATCCGCTCATAAACACACACTGTTCCAAAACAATTGATTAATAAATCCCACTAAATTATTTAACTAATTCATTTCCACAAAAATTATTTACATGTAATATGTCTATAATAATATCTATTATCTAGTGTTGCTAACGTGACACTATCGAGATTCTAACTTCTCGGTTACAATATAATTCTTAACTAAATATATACACTGGTATTTCACATAACCATCCTTCTATAACGTTCTGTAGTTTTAATATACTGCATACACCTCGTCTTATATAGGTTTCATTACATTATCGGTATAATACAGTCGACTGACTAAGGTGAACTGTACTTAATTACATGAATTCGGGTTTAATAAAATTTAATAATATTATTATAGACGTGAGTAGACAATCTTTCTCAAGTTGTATTTCCGCTGAAACCCTCCTGTTAACACAGCTAAATCGTTAATTCACAAGAACTGGACTACTTGTATACAACGGCTCTTATCATGACACATGCCTTTTTTTTTTTATCAAAGAACAACAAAACTTTGACTTCCTTAAAATGTGGAATTCCCTCGCACGAGCACTCCATAGCTCTACAAAACCTCATATAACAGTATATATGGCATAAACAATTATCATCTACTATGTTAAACAATAATCAAAAGGGATTAATTGTTATTAACATATCTTATGTAGGAACTTTTCTCAAATACTGACATGACCCTCAGTATCATTGCAAATGACTACTGGACTACAATTATACATACGTAAGTTCTTCAAACGAAACTTCCAATTGTAATGAACGATATTAGACAGTCGTGATTAACCTCCTAAAGTTTACTCCACAACGAGATAATTAACTGTTAACTCGTCTGTCGCAAATACATGTAATAAGAATAATACTCCTGTTTCATCTCACTTGTCAATCTTTAAATTGTTTATCATTGTAATATCATGTCGACAAAATGACTTGATGTTACACAAATAGAATAAAATAACACACATGTTATTTATAGTGTCAGATAGAATTCAATCCTGACAGGGATAAACTAGCTTTGAATTCCTAGCCAAAGATTTGAATAATCTTCTATCAAAAGGTATTTCCTCTATCATATTAAATGAACAAAGCTCTTAGCTTTACAGATAATAAGAAAGGTTTGTCAATGTCGTAATGTTTTTCCACTCTACACAAAGAATGTTCATAGGAATTATGACTTCGGTCTTATCAAACGACTAGTATTTCTTAGATCGTCGATAGTTTATGTACAATAATGATATAACAATATCATTCGATGTTTCTTCTTTTCTTGAAGTAATATATTGTTACATTAAAGTGCTCAAATTAAATTTAATAAGAATTTAATTTGAAGCTATGACACAATGTCAGAATACTTGGTTTAAATGAAATTATTAAAATTCGAGAGTTGAAACGACTAGTCTCCTATGAGGCAATATGGTTCCTCAATGTCAGTTCCACAACTGATCCGTAGAATAAAATTGAAAAATAGATGAAATGCAATCATCTTCTAAATAATCTTGAAGTATAAAAACTCAACACACATCTGAAGTGTAAAATACATAAAAGCACTGAAATACATGAAATGTGGAAATATAGAAATATGGAAAAAGATCGCCGAAAATATGGAATAAGATCACCGAAAATATGGAATAAGATCACTGGCTCAGAATATCACTAATCAAGCTCTATATAACAATTGAGATACGGTACACTAATACCTTATTTAGACGAAAACTTGAAGATCAATGTAAGTATTGCCACAATACTTTAGATGTTTCCTCAGTACAAGACACTGAGATGGATCTGCATTCGAACCTCGGATCTGCGACCTCAGAGATAAGAAACGTCTCTCTCTGGAATTCACCAACATTCGCTTGGGCTCGAACGACATCCTTCTGGCAAATTCTTCTGGGTTGCTGGGCTACCTTCCCTAGCATCTTGACAAATCTCTTCTGTAAAGTCTCCATTCTCCGTCGTAAATATGTATCAGCTTCATCATTGGAATATAATTATGGAAATATCCATATAAATAGTGAATGAAATGTTTCCATTGCTAATTGATGTTATATTAGTGTTCGTAGACTGACGAAAATGCACAAGATGGACCGTACACTACGTCTGTATTCAAGAATACGTTGTTTAACGAAGCTCCATTGTTGTATCTTAACTCCTGTTATCGAATATGTCTCTGGCGCATGACTGTTTAGTTCATCATATCCACAATATAATTTAAGTTGAATGATACTGCTTGAAGAATAATAATAGTCATTCTGTTAATGTTTATGTGTTGCGCCAATATTACAAGTTCTCCGCCACTGTTCACTTGAAATGCGTTCGTCAACTTCACTTTGCAATTTATAATAATCTTCAGCTCTATTTCCAACACATTTGGAAATCTAACTTGACAGGCTGATATTGTCGAAACGGTAAATATTTAAGCGCTCGACTTTCCACACTATATATAGGCGACCTGTTCTTGATAAATGTTCACTTATTTAACTTCAAATCTCAATATTGTATGTAATATAATCAATACTATGTTCCTCGCAACTCCACACAGAATGAAAGTGCGGTGATCTCTACCGTTCCACCTAGCTATACTCGCGTCTCCACAAGTCGACAATCGTCGCACTCGCACTAAGCTTTGGGATCTCCGTTAGCCCAGTAAAATCACTTCCTCACTCTTCAACATCTGCTGGAATAAGAACCTCGATCCTTGGATCTCCCCCTCCAAGTCGAATTTTTGGCGGCCATATCAATCTCCCGCCATAATTTTAGCGCGTAGATTACTAATGCTTATTACTGCGTAGATTAACCGATCTGCGGTTTTTAACGTATCAGACACAATTTCTCTTAATATTCTCTTCATTACCAAATAAGAAAATCTTCTTCTAAGGGCCTAAATACATAATTTCATAATGTTGTGTAATTAAAGTTGATCCCGTCTTCAATAAGACCTCTCCTCATTGGCTGTGGACTGGGATCCAATAGCATAATTTATAACAATATATATAATATTAATTCCCAAACTCGCTGTTGCTATGCTAAGAATAGCCTTCTAAAAGCGTCCATTGTGCAATCTATCACGTGATCGGGCTCTCCCACAGCGTCGAGCTTGTAACACGACCCTCTTGTGTCACACTTCCAGAAATTATATTTGCTGGTTAAATTTTATCATGGGGACGGAATATACTCTCATTTCGTCCCTAAATAATTCAATTTACGGGGCAGTACCAACTGCAAGGCCACGGCCGCCTCCTTCCATCTTCCTTGCCTCTCCATCCTAACCTTCCTATCCCTTCCCTCATGAGGCCTCTGTTCGCTTAGCAGGTGAGGCCACCTGGGCGACGTGCTGATCACATTTCCCAGTTGTATCCCTCCCTACCAGATGTTCCAAGCTCCAGGACACTGCCTGTAGAGGCGGTAGTGGTGAGTTCCCTCGCTGAGTCCGTGGGAAACACCAACCTATACGTTAAAACGACTAAATAAAAAATATATATTTATACAAACAAAATAAAGTGTGTTGGCATGCATGTGGAATTGATTTTCAAATATTTATTATCTACTCGAGACCAACCTACGTCATCCTGGAAGTAGTTTTCCGTGGTATCCCATTTCTACTCCAGATAAAATGCTGGGATAGTTCGAAATTTAAGACCACTTCCACCTCCTTAAATCTCCTACCTTCAGTTATAAATACACAAACTACTACCAACACCGTAATAACATGGATTATTAGACTCACGCAAGAACACAAGAATTTGATGATCACGATGTCAAAGCCCCTAAAGTTTGAAAAGAAACCTCAAATATTCACGCCGCTGAGAACAGCAAAATGAAGTCTCATGTGCATTGGCTCATAGCTCATGAATGATTAGTCCTACTGACGCGGAATTTAAACTAAAGAAAACTTTGAACCTTCTTCTCCACCTTGTAACTGGTTGTTCTTTGAGGCAACTATTTTCCTAAAATTGGCTACGATGGTGAAAATACACTTGCGAAACATTTCACTGGGTAATTTCCAGCCAATGGTAGCTACTTAAAACTCTGATTTTTAGCTTGAAGGCAGTGGATGAGGGTATATTAATCATACCGTACCAGTGTCATCAGCTCACTGATTAGCCTACAAATGCCAATGATAAGACAGTTTGAGCACAGTATAGTAATCATATACAGTATGGACACATCAGGCCATTACCATGTAATTTTTGATGTGTAACATCTTTCCGCTCGGTTGCTGGATAGTTTTGTGGGAGTGATTTTGAAAATTGGGGACGGAAGTGAATCGGGCGGAAGTGGATCGAACGGAAGTGAATCGGACGGAAGTGAAGACGCACTGCCAGAAAAATGGGACGGAAGTGAATCGGGCGGAAGTGGATCGAACGGAAGTGGATCGGACGGAAGTGAAGACGCACTGCCAGCTGGATGTACAATTGAACATGTGTGTATTGGGAACAAGGCAGTGTGTGCTCTGTAGTGCGAGCATGTTATGGCAATACAGTAGGCAGTGCATTTAGCAGGCACTGGTTTGACGAGCACAGTGGCAAATGTTTCACCGACTTTCATTTGTTATTGAGCAGTTTATGAAGCTTCACGTTCAAGGTTGAAATTCACACGGGGTAGGACAAAGACGACAAATGACATTTAAGTAAGTGGCATTATTGTCAAGCTGTGGGTGAGTAGTCAAATATTAAATGCATAACAGAATGTTGTTAAATGAGTGGAATAAAAGCTGTATTTTTATCATATGTTAGACTAGGTCATTTCATGATTGTAGGAAGCCATGTTTTGATTGTTTACGACGAACTGTATGAGAGCCTTGAGAATAATGAATGTTATAGTTACTGAGGAATGTGCTCAGAGTATTTGAGAGTACAGTCGACGTTGTGTGGCACTTGGTTATTATGAATTATTAATGTAAAAGGAAGGAAGGAAGCTTGTAGTTTTGCGTGTCCGTTAATCTCACGATCATGATCCACGGTACCTCCCTTTTACGTGGAATGCGAACCACAGGACATGGCATTTCAATTCGAAAATCTCACATGTATTGACCGGGAATCAAACCCGGTCTACCTTGGTGAGAGACTAACAGCTTGACCGCTGCACCACAAATGTGACAGTAGCATATCTCCAATTCAATCTATACATTCATCATAGTACCAGTATGAAAATGGAGTGTAAATTAACATTTTAAGAATGTCCAAGCTGGGTAGTATACGAGTAGAATAACATGTCAGATGTTACACATCATATGCGACTACTGTAAGGCTCGTATCTTTTTTTCGTCATGGTTTTGAAACGGCCGTCACCGGAAGCACCGCACGCACGCACGCACGCACGCACGCATGACAGTGACGGTTTACCATGTATCCGTGAGAGAGCAGTCTACCCATAACTTATTCATTATTGAGTGCGGCCTGTCGATTTTGTCTGAAGAAAACATTGCTTGTTATTATTAAAATCAACTCAGAAATATGATTTTGCAATTTAACCAATAGCAAGAATGTGGGAAACCAATATCTGTGCGGTAATTTTTTGCGCAGTTCTTATCACACCGGACATACCAGCATTCTGGTTTCCTCGGGCATTGGAGCGGTAAATACAAATATCAAACGTTACAACGAATGATTCAGGTTTTAATACCCATGAAATATCAGTCCCTCAAACACCTATCCATTAATTCACAAAACATAAACCACATTTCTCCCACACTTTTCAATATATCGTGTTATTGTAATCATTTAAAACATATCATAACCTTTCATCGTTACGATGCAATCATAATGCGACACCACAGGACTGAAGGAATGTGGTGTTAAACATTAAATCACACACTTCTTAGAATTAAAACTCAGTAATATTAACATTTTCTATTTTCTTGTTACTTATTTTCTCAAACTGCGGTATCTGATTTTAAAGAGTGTGTTGATATCGAGTTAAATAAATTACATAAAATATATATTCAGCACCCAGCTGTTTATGATGTGTTTGCCCATAAGTGGTGCTACCAAGCGGCTTACAGGTGAATTGGTGCTGCCCCTTATCAATTTTTTTTGAAGATCCGTTCTTCTGGTTTTGCCTAAGTGTCCATACTCTAATGATATCTATACTGTGGTTTGAGTGTTAAGAGTGCTCGTCAGTTGCATCGAGAACAGCCCATAACCGCGAGAACATTACAATATTCCTAATACTCATAGCTCTCTAACGTTATGGTTCCGCTACCCACAATGCACTGGAGACGCACGTGGCTAGGTGATGCGATCTAGATGGCTGTGGGTTAAACAAACACCTGCACTTTTGAAAACCATCACAACAGAACAAAAGAAACAAGAAGTTCCGTGATGAACTAAAGAGCCTACTTTTCTTGAAATTTAAGATGCATGCCAATAATTAATCTATATGGATCTATCTAGAATAATGACGAAATTAAGTTGGTAATATCGAAATTTCTAATTAGTTCGAAATACTGTATAGGGAGAGTGTTGTACCTTGGAACAGTTTTTACATTTAAATTTTTATAATTTTTTTGTTTGAATTTCGTTCATCCTACATATTATACCTCATTAATATAGGTCTTTCCACTTATTTTAATGCAGTTTGATTTGTGTTCAGTGTCATATTTTAGTTTTTTTTACCATTTTGTTGAACTCTGCAACATGTTCCAAGGTACAGCACTGTCATGTACCTTGGAACAAGTTTAACAATTATGACAGAATTGCTGAATATGACAAAAATATTATATTCTTTGCAAGGAATGACATGGTTTTTCATCTGTACATGTATACATAATATTAAACATGTTGTGTCACTGGACACATAATTATTCTCTCATTACAGTCTCTAAAAATGACTTAACAATTTGATGCGACTGACTATTAACATGACAATGAAAATAATCAGATTAAACTAGTTCTGTTATCAGTTTTCCTTCAGAATATAGCAACAGCGCAATCAAACACAGATTTGTTTCAGTGAATGTTGTTTCTGGAAGTAATGAAGTCTATTTCAAAGTGCATATGTTTCTTTTGTCGCTGGGTGACACCAGAGACATTTGGCTGAGGAAATTTCATTATGATGTCTTCCTTGGGAACATCATATAGTGTATTCTTGCCAAAGATGAAGTTTTTAGTGTCACCCTGTCTCTTTAAAAACTGAATTTTATAGTCAGAACAAAATTTTTCATATTCATGTATTTTACCTTATGAATAGCAACATTTACCTGTGAGAACTACTTATATGCCGATATGAAATCGTTTTAAAAATACTTTCAATTACCAAATTGCGTCATACTTAAATAACTTGGACTACTTCAGATTATTGGGTCCAGATCTATTAATACTGAGTTAGATTCAGGACAATACAGAATAAGAACAAGATAATGTTTCAAAATAGCATTTAGGAGAACATAGTGTACCTTGTAATGTACCTAGGAACACCTATTGTACCTTGGATGTGTTCCAAGGTACAATAGGTATGTGTGTTCCAAGGTACATGATGTAGCCATTTCAGAGAAAAACATGCATTTCTTTTGATAGGTTAGGTAGAACAAAAATGTAACCTGCGCATAAGTTAGCCTATTTACATACTAACCTAGTGTCATAATTGAAGGAATCTCTTTTACCTGTGAGAACTACTTATATGCCGATATGAAATCGTTTTAAAAATACTTTCAATTACCAAATTGCGTCATACTTAAATAACTTGGAACTGAAGCCACGATGGATGCCACCAGACAAACAGTGCTGCCTAGGGTGGCAAAGTAATGAAGTCAACCCAGCCATTCCAAAGAATGCTTACTAGGATCAAAGATAATGTGACTGTTCCAAGGTACAAACGTTCCAAGGTACAACACTCTCCCCTACCTGGCATAATATAGCCTAATAGAGAACTACAGTTGGCAGCCCTAGTGACTGAATATATATTTTAGTTCCATCTGTTATGGTAGAGAATACAAAATTTGGTTGAAGTCCAATGGATAGCATGGACGTTACATGCAGTTAAACATTGGATCTAACAGCGCACGTAAAATCATGTTGGCAACAATGACATACATGTATTGGTCAGAAATAATCTGAAATAATATGGTCTATTGTTGTGTCAATTTTGAATGAAATCCATTACTTAGAATAGAAGTTACTTGCATTTTAAAATTGAACCTGACGTATATAAGTTACTCCAAATTAATATAGAATGTCAGGTACTATACGTGTGCGTAGTTTAAAGCTGTCGGCTTGCATACTTTCTGATATATGGGTATTTGAATAAAAATATTGAGAGCATTTAATAACATTTGGCAGCCCTGATGGCGCTTAAGAATAAGCTCAGTCATATCTGCTTATGTACACATACCACATGCGAAATTTCGTTGAAATCCAATTGATAGTGTAGAAGTTACATGCATTTAAAATTTGGACTTATCAGCAGGCTTATAATCATTTTGGCAACACTGCCATGTATGGCCTCCTGGAAATTACACTGCAATATTATTATCTATACGTGTGCCAATTTTGAAATAGCTCCCATTCATACCTTCCATGATATCCAACATGGACTCAAATTTCAATTGCGATTTTTCAGCAGTTGGTAGCACTGACATCATTTTCAAATATGGCCGTGAGATATTCAGGTATAGCTCTTTACTCCTACCAAATTTTGTTTCGATTGCGGCAGCCATTTAGGAGTTGATAGGGGGGGGGCACACACAGCCAGCCAGCCAGCCAGACAGACAGACAGACAGACAGACAGAAGGACAGACAGAGAGACAGACAGACAGACAGACAGAAGGACAGACAGACAGACAGACACACATTTGCCCGATCTCATAAGTCTACTTTTTCCCCATTTTTGCTAACTGTGAAAAGTAGGCTAAAAATGAATCTTATCCTAGAACGTGAACATAAATATTTATAATGTCCGACGACTAAAATCGTATTCGAACCGGTAAGAACGTTTTAAATAAAGAAAGTCTAGTGGCCAACCCAAACGTTCTCACTATCTTCATAAATTAGCAAAATTCAACGTACTCTGCTCAGGAATACATCGAAAGTGAATAAATGCGGTAATGTGACTTTGTAAGTGTGGCTTGATAATATATCCCCATTAAAATGGAGCACGGGTTGTCGTTCAAAAAAGTTTGCCTACGACTGGATTCGAAGCATACCGCGTCAGATCTGATTTTAACCACTCAGCCACGGAGACAACGTACTCATTGCTCGATACACGGATACTTGTTAACTAGGCTGTTCCACCTCGAACGTTGGTATGCGTATCAAAGTCTTCAATCATGGTTTATAGTGTTCATTTAACATTCTACTATTGCAGATCACGTGGCGTAACATATTAATTCGATTGTATTACATGCATGTGTGTTTTTCAGGGAGCAATGAATCACATGTTCGTAGAATGGTCCTTAGTATTTGGCGCGGTACTGATTAGGTTGTTTTTTCTTTGCTAGGCCCATGGCTCAGTTTACATTGCTGTCACACAGGCAGTGCGCAGAGCAATATCGACCATCAGGACAATTGTAATGTTAGTTGGGTTTCATAAAGCTTAATAATAAGGGGCTGGTGAACCACTCTGTATATAGAGATATACTGCACCGCTCGGCGTTGACCGGGTTTTATAGGTTTTACTCGCTATCCGTTGGAGATACACGAAAAGTGATAAGGACCTTTTGGATAGAAAATTAAATGTTAAAACACGTGTATGCCATCAAAAGTTTGCTATTTCTTAGCGTTCTCTTTTTATGTGAAATGGAAATATGAAATTTTGAAACCAAAGGGTGTAGTGACGTCACTAAAATGGTCGCCATTTTTAAATAGAGCAAAATATCTAAATCAAAAGCAGCCTATGTGTAAACCTGGTAAATCAGTTACATCCATGCAAAATTTCATTTCAATCGGACCAGTGATTCTTGCGTGATTGAGTAACAGACAGGACGACAGACACACACCATCTCATTTTTAGCCTATTTTCAATTTTGGAAAAAAAAGGCTTATGAGATCACCTTTTGTCCGTGTGTGTGTGTGTGTGTGTGTGTGTGTGAGGAGTGTGTGTGTGTGTCCCTAATAACTTCTAAACGGCTGGAGCGATTTCTATGAAACTCGGTCAGTTCATAGCACTATTCCGGACGACCCCAAAGGTGCCCTTAAAATTTTGTTACGTCTCACCAATCCAACATGGCGGCTCACAGTGGTCCTTTTAGCCTATCTGGTGGCGCAGAATTCCTTTGCATATGGAAGAGTTCTATAAACTTTAAAATAACTGTTCAAAAGTATGTTAAACAGTTTCCTTATTCTTATTTATAAGGATTGAGGTTAAACTTTTCTTAATAATAACAATTATATTAATAATATTAATATTAATAATGTTCAACTGGGAGAAGGCTTTCCTTAATACTGCTGAGCGTAGGTGATTTTGTGACTACAGGTTTTTGAAATATACTCCAGATTAACCCTCAAGTACCCAGGACTGGTTTGCCTTGAGCAGCGTAGGTTTCAGTAATCAATTATTGCTGCGTACGTGTTCATAAACATCAATTTATCGCCAGATGTCACGCTACGTGGTGTGCAATATGCAATGTGCAATATTTCTAAGTTATCAAGCGATCCACCTGAACATACCTGGATATTACTGTTGTGAAATAACTCCCCCAGCCGGAAGCTCACGTAAAGTTATTGCCGCTGATTAACATATCCAAAGTGTCATTGCTGAATAGTTTGAGAATGGAAGAATGGAGAAACAGACTGTGATGAAGGTTTTGCAATTGAATCCAACCGTATCTCAGAATCCTGCCCCCAGTTTTGAATTCATGAAAGCACTAGCGAAACCTCTGGTTTTTTCCACTTACAGAAAATAGGGTTTCAAACACTCATCTCACCGATGAATTCGGAATCTGCATTAGAAAAATTTTGGGTGTTAAGAAGCTCCGTCTCCAATTGAAAACTGCTGAAGAGGAAGACTTGCCACACCCGTACCCCAAGCAAGAAATGGAAAACTGCTTACATGGGCCATTCTTGCAGAAATCCCATTTGTTTGCTGTTTGCCAAAAGACGAGTCTCCAAATATTGCTGTGATTAGCTCAAAACAACAGAGAATGAGTATGTGAGCATTATTTGTGAATAATAACCGCCTATCTTGATCCCGATCCATTGCAACTGTGATAAATATAACTGCGTGTAATTTTTCCTTTTTTGCGGTTATTCATTGTAGATGCATTTTCATGCTAGTGTACTACTGTCGACCAAAATATTATGTGTACTCGAGTTTGAAGGTTGTTTGTGAAGTAACCAATAGACCTACATGAAATCCAATAACATCATCATTTTCGTCGCTCTATTTTACGTTAGTTCATGTAGGTTTGGAATTTTAATTTATATTTTAATATTTTTATCGCAGTTGGAACACAAAAAGTGCCCATTTTTAAGCGTGTTTCAACCATGCGTCACATTATTATCTCACAAACCCGTCATCACATCGAGTCCACATTATAACACAATATACATTGGAATGTTGTATAACTGGTTTATTAATTTCAAAATGTTGTGAGTTCAAGAACGAAAGTTGTTATCATTTTTGTAAGGTAACTTTTTATCGGCTCTGGGTGGTTGGAAAATGTAGTTCTTGGTTGCGTTGTAATCCTTATACATCAAAAAGGTATGCTGTATGATTGTAAAATACGTAAATTAATTCACTTATTTTATATCGGCTTGTATTTGTACGGGGAATTAAGACATGGTTCACCAGTTAGCCGCTCCGGTGAAAGCTGTACAACGTTGCCAAGATGGGCTCCATCACGCGTCATGGCGCGCCACGCTCGGAAGTGATGGGCTCCATATCAGCAACGCTGTACAGCATTTCCCGGAGCGGCTAGCTGGTGAACCACGTCTTAATTCCCCGTTCAATACAAACCGATATAAAATAAGTGAATTAATTTACGTATTTCACAGCCATACAGCATAACCTTTAGATGTATAAGGATTACAACGCAACCAAGAACTACATTTTCCAAAGACACCGAGCCGAGAAAAAGTTACCTAACAAAAATGATAACAACTTTCGTTCTTGAACACACAAAATTTTGAAATTAATAAACCAGTTATACAACATTCCAATGTATATTGTGTTAAAATTTGGATTCGATCTGATGACGGGTTTGTGAGATAATAATTCTTAAATGTGACGCATGGTTGAAACACGCTTAAAACGGGCACTTTTTGTGTTTCAACTGCGATAAAAAATATTAAAATATCAATTTAAAATTCCAAACCTTCATGAACTAACGTAAAATAGAACGATGAAAATGATGATGTTATTGGATTTTATGTAGGTCTATTGTTTACTTCACAAACAACCTTCAAACTCGAGTACACATAATATTTTGGTCGACAGTAGTTTGTGTCCTTCACTTGCATATCTACAGTATAGACAGTGACAAATTTCCTCTTATATTGTTTCCATATTATTCGAATTCACTATCTAAGGTATTTTTTAAAAGAAATTTTGTACTCCATGTAATAAATACCAACAGCCAAGCGTTGCATGGAGATTTTGTTTTATGTCTACGGTACTTAGATATAAGAGGTCACATAATCTATAGTTTAATTTTTAAACCTCTATACCAATTAAACTCTTCGTGATGTAGAAAAATAAAGAGAGGTCTGTCAGACCAGAGCTGGGTATGTATGGTCTATAATTATTGGACCTGGGTAACTGAGGGTTAAAAGAAATCAGCAACAATTTGTATGCTATGTTGGACTCCTAGCTTCATACAATCCATAGATATTTTAATTGAACTATTACAGATATGCCACTATAGGCTAATTTTCATTTAATAATGCTCTACATTATTTGATGTATAACCCCCCCCCCCCGTGGCACTACAGCCCTTGAAGAGCCTAGGCCTACCAAGCGACCGCTGCCCAGCCATTTGGCCTGCAGATTTTGGGGTGACGCGTGGTCAGCGCGTCGGGTCCCCTCGGCCGTTAATCTTGGTTTTCGTGACCGGGGCACTGTCTCACTGTCAGACAGCTACTCAATTGTCCTCACGAGGCTGAGTGCACCCCGTTCCAACCCTCACGTCAGTTTTAAAATCCTTGACGGAGCCGGGGATCGAACCCGGGGCCTCCGGGCGAGAGGCAGGTGCGCTACCCCTACACCACGGGGCCGGCGCTTATTTGATGTATAGGTACAGTAATAACAATTGAACTCTTTTAATAACCATAATAAAATACTGTGCATGAATACACAAAAGATATTTAATCTCCATTGTCCTCACAATATCTATATCTCTGGTCAACACAGTAATAAATAAACTTGTCACTAAACTGCGATTTCATGAGTCAGGCGAAACACATGCCGTTCCTTCCATCTGGTTCTTATCACAGCTAAACTTGTGGTGCAACGAAGCACTTCAGAAGGGAAGGAATTAATTAACACAATATATGATCTTTCAGGGGTGTACAGAATTAAACTGAAGTACCACACACATCTATTCGATTAAAAAAGAATTAGGACAACAAAAAAGTAATAATGTATACAAATATTGCACTACGTAATAAATAAAGTATTTTTATATTATTCTTTAAACCATACTAGTCCATTTCTCTATACTGTTTCTGATGCCGGAACTTGTAGTAAACTCAGAACCTCAGAAGGAATTGGGTCGTTTGTCTTTTGTGGCTTTCTTCTCAGGCTACTTATTAGGGGATCAGATGACACCAAGAGCATATTCAGCGTATCTTCCATTGTTTGCTTCCTTGAACATTTTCTCGTATTCCTTCTTTTCGAAGAATCACTACAATCTACGAAGGATTTAGAAGGACGACCCACATTACATGTGGAAGCTTAATCTTGTATGCCCTCTCCATACTATGCAATGTTCCCTTCCAGGCAATTTTTATTTTGCGACTGAAACTTGCTTAATGCCCTGTGACTTGCAACCCACTTTTATCTTAATTGCGCGAAAAAAAAGGCTTTCAGAATAGTATTTTCTATCAAATAGTTTAGTAAGACATCACTTTCTTTCACTTTCCCACTTGCATGACGCCAAACATCGAAAAGATCTTTCCGCGAAATTCCTTCAGACAGCACTAAAAGGAGAAAAAAAAAGCCAAAGTTGCGAAAAGTAGCAAGCAATTTTTACACAGACAACACAATAGGGTATAGGCTATAGTCTAATGAAAAGAATTTCAACAATGGTTGACAATTGCTAATTTCCGGATCTAAAAACCCATAGAAGAAGGATAAAATATATTTTAAAAGTCACTATTTTCAAACGTTTATCACAAGCACAGCAATTTGTATACGATTTTGCGAAGTTAATAAAGAAAGAGCATACCTTGGTCTGTCATATCCAGTGGCAAACGATGAAGATAGCTCAACAAACACGTCTTTACAATCATATGATTAAAACACAATAATAATCAACTCCGCTTCCAGCTGAGGATGCGATAAGAAACATCCTAATTCATCGGTCTCTCACTCTCCAGGGAGTGAACAAATATGACATATAGGAAAAGTTCTCAGGTCATCGGACATTACTGATACTAAAAACGTCATAAATCATGAAAATACATAACATTTATTTTTTAAATTTTGAGCGCCCAGATAGTGCAAAATGACCACTGTGCGGCTGTGCGAAATATTTCACCAGCATTCAATATCTCCGAAACTATTC
This sequence comes from Meconema thalassinum, assembly GCA_946902985.2. Classification (NCBI taxonomy): domain Eukaryota; kingdom Metazoa; phylum Arthropoda; class Insecta; order Orthoptera; family Tettigoniidae; genus Meconema; species Meconema thalassinum. The sequence continues at coordinate 284,129,222 of OX336393.1, read as the reverse complement.
CCGATATCACCCTGGATTTTTTTACGGTGATAAAGGGAACTACTAGAAGTTTACCTATGGGACTTTTGAAAAACTGGTGACTACAAAACCAACATGGCGGCTAAGCGAAGTTGCGACTTTTAAATAGACGTTTCTCGCGATTTAACCAACCAAACGCAATGGAACATGGCACAGTATATGTTTATATACATTGTAATGCAACGACATTTAACTTGGTTCAATTGTTTACATAACCACAAGATGGTGGATGTGCGAAATATTTCACTGGCATTCTATATCTCTGAAACTATTAGCGGTATCACCCTGAAATTTTGTACGGAGAAAAAAGGCACTACTGGAAGTTTATCTATAAGACTTTCAAAACCCGTTTAACTACAAAACGAATATGGCGGCCAAGCGAAGTTCAAAATTTTAAATAGACCTTTCTCGCGATTTAATGATCCAAACGCAATGAAACTTGGTACAGGAAATGTTTATACACATTGTAATACACTGGTATCTATATATTTAAAACAGTAAGTTGATTTTTGTTACGGCGAGATTGACAGAACGGCTGAACCGATTGACTTCGCAATGCACTCTGACGAAAGCCCTTGGCCTGTATTTTTGCAGACTATCTTTAAAATAAACAAATATGTTACCATATATATATATTTTTTTTTATTTAGTCAATTTACCCTCTAGGTTGGTGGATCCCACGGACTCAGCGAGGGAACTCACCACTACCGCCTCTATGGGCAGTGTCCTGGAGCTTGAAACATCTGGTCGGGAGGGATACAACTGGGGAGGTGTGATCAGCACTTCGCCCAGGCGGCCTCACCTGCAAAGTGAACAGGGGCCTCTAGAGGGATGGGAAAGGATGGAAGATTGGGATGGATAGGCGAGGAAGAGGGAAGGAGGCGGCCGTGGCCTTACAGTAGGTACCATCCCGGCATTTGCCCGAAGACGAAGTGGGAAACCACGGAAAACCACTTCGAGGATGGCTGAGGTGGGAATCGAACCCCCTCTACTCAGTTGGACCACCCGAGGCTGAGTAGACCCCGTTCCAGTCCTCATACCACTTTTCAAATTTCGTGGCAGAGCCGGGAATCGAACCCAGGACCTCCGGGGCGGCAGCTAACCATGCTGACCGCTACGCTACGGAGGCGACACCATATATTTTTAACACTGCCGGCTGGATCGCAACACTCCTGGTTGCTTTAAACTGCCTGCCCATTCGACGATTACAGCATTGTTTTGAGCGTACAACCTCGTTTCCAAATAAAGGCGCTAGGAAGCAGCACCAAGGCTCTGTAGCAGACATAAGTTTTGTATTGATGTTAATGGCGAATTCGTGTTTTGGAATGCTTTTTGTGTGATTTTATAATGTTGTACTGCTGCGTGCCCTTTTGTAAATCGGAACGGGGCAAGCTAGAATACCGGGGAATATCATTTTATTACCATAACACTTGAAGGTTACATAAATTATTATATAGTTTAATGTTTCTTTTCATGTCCCACCACCAGGGGCTTACAACTAGTGGGATGTGGGTTGGCTCCTCTCTTTCATCTTTCCTGCCAACTCTTGTTCCCCAACGTTATTAGGGTATTGGAGGCCTGTGATGTCTTTCATTTCCCTGCCTTAATTGGCTCTTGTCTTTTTCTTTCCTATTTTTTGTGGGATCAGAATCTTTGAAGAATGAGTATTGAGTATTTGGAAACTACTAGAGCCATAAAAGGCAGATAGAAAAGGGAAAGAGGAGAGGGTCCACCCCAAAGTCAATAAAAAGGGGAAAATGGATACAGCTCTGGAACCCCTCACAGTCGCTGACTTCCGAGCTCAAAAGCTGACGGTGTAGACTTAGCCATGTGCTGACCCTTCGAAGAAGGAGGGTATCAGGATAGATGATGTTAGGGCCAGTTAAGGCAGAAAAATGAAAAACTCCCTAGATTTCGGATACCCTAATACAGTCGGGGTTGGAAGAGAACAAGAGCTCGCTAGGGGAGGTCGACAGGTAGATGACAGAGAGGAGCCTGGCACAAGTAAGTGGAAATAATAACGGACAAGGCTGGGGTCCAGTGGTCTCGAAGCCAAGTCCCACTAGTTGTGATCCCTGGGGTTGGGGATATACCCTCAAGGGCTCATGGATAGTGAGGTTGGTAATAGGCATCTCGGAAGAATTTCTGAGCTGGGTTCGGTTTTCTCCTTTTCCCGTGACGGGGCTAACCCCTCTATCCGTTATTGTTTTAAGGGGCGGAAATACGAGGGCATCTCTCCCACACCCTTTTCTATCTGCCTTTCATAGCTTTACTTCCTTTCAAGTCCCTCAATCCTTCTCTCGTGGTTTAGCAGCTAGGATGCTTGGCGCTAGCCCCGGAGGTAGAATTCAATTCCCTGTCTGCCAAGAAATTTAATTCTGGTTTGAGTGCTGGAACGGGGTACATTCGTCATCGCGAGGCAAAAATGAGTGGATGTGGGTTCGAATCCCACCTCAGCCATCCTCGAAGTGGTTTTCCGTGGTTTCCCCACTTCTACTCTGGGCAAATGCCGGGATGGTTCCTAATTTAAGGCCGCGGTCGTCTCCTTCCCAATCCTCACTTGACTTAAAAATACACACACTAATACAGTCATCACAATACGATGGGTTATCAAACAAATTCAACACACATCTAAGTACATGGTGCTACATGACCACGATGTCGCAAAGCCCCTGAATAAATGAACATCCCATTTTTCGGCGGCCATTTTTTGATCTTTTATTGCCCTTATTCTTTATTTTCATCTCTAGTATACCGACAGTAGTGGCTACGCGGGCTAAAGCGCTACGTTAGGTCAAGAGGCCAAGCTCTCTGCTGACTCGGTAGACGCGTGGGATCGAGCCCCACCGTCGGCTGTCCTTGAAATGGTTTTCCGTGGTTTCCCCATTTTCAACACCAGGCAAATGCTGGGACAGTACCCTCTGACAGGCCACGGCCGCTTCCTTCCACATCCTTGCCCAGTTTCATTCATCTTCATCCATTCCATCTCTCATCCCGACGCGCAGGTCGCCCACGGGCGTCGACTAGAAAGACCTGCACTCGGCCTCTCAGGAGGCTACACGACAAAAAATAAATCTCTAGTATGTAAGTTAGATTTAAATCAGTTGGAAGTAGCCTAATTGTATTTTATTACCATCCGTATAATTACGGGCAAATGAGCTAGACATTTCGCCCCTTAAAAACAATCGCCACCACCACCATGCATTTTTGCTTTTCTTAATACTGAAAATTTGCCCGTAAGTATGTGTCTGAATACTTTTAGATGATTGAATAACAAGAGAACTAACTTATTGTAAAGTTTTCACGTCCGTCAATTTCGATATTGATCCTCCAAACATAGAAATTCTTCGTTTCAGGTATCTTCCTCTTTAAAAAGCCGCGAAAATTCCAGTGCCTTAGTGCTGCACCTAGCGGTGAATTAATGCATATATCTTGTACGCCTGTGAGTGTCGAATGGGCAGGCAGTTTAAAGCAACCAGGAGTGTTGCGATCCAGCCGGCAGTGATTTTTAAATTTAAAATTTAAAATTATTGGCTCAAGCGCATGCGCAGAATCACCTTGGTTAATGGCAGACATGGCGGATGTCCACCGCGTTTTAATGTAATAGTTATTTATAGGAATTATAATAAAGGAGGGGAATATTGATTATGAAGTTTTCACGATATAAACAGGAATAAAATATTATAAACGACTGGAAATGTAGAATACCTTATACTGACTGTTGAGTGTGAATGTTGTTTAATAAGTAACTTAATATTGTGATCTTCAACCAGTGATTCCGTAGCTCAGACGGCAGCGTTGGAGGCTCTTAATTTATGCATCACGCAATGGGAGCAGTTCGAATCCCACCTCCGACACATATTTTTATTTCCCAATTATTCTTTCTGGCTATTGGTAAGTCATTGTCTTAACATATTTTACTTTTATTATTCCCTTAAAGTAAGGAATTCTCCACGATTTACGTTCCCATAGGCCTATACATTTTTTTTTATTTAGTCAATTTACCCTCTAGGTTGGTGGATCCTACGGACTCAGCGAGGGAACTCACCACTACCGCCTCTATGGGCAGTGTCCTGGAGCTTGGAACATCTGGTCGGAATGGATACAACTGGGGAGGTGTGATCAGCACGTCGCCCAGGCGGCCACACCTGCAAAGCGAACAGGGGCCTCATGAGGGATGGGAACGGATGGAAGATTGGGATGGATAGGCTAGGAAGAGGGAAGGAGGCGGCCGTGGCCTTACAGTAGGTACCATCCCGGCATTTTCCCGAAGACGAAGTGGGAAACCACGGAAAACCACTTCGAGGATGGCTGAGGGGGAATCGAACCCCCTCTACTCATTTGGGCCACCCGAGGCTGAGTAGACCCCGTTCCAGTCCTCGTACCACTTTTCAAATTTCGTGGCAGAGCCGGGAATCGAACCCAGGACCTCCGGGGCGGCAGCTAACCATGCTGACCGCTACGCTACGGAGGCGACCCTATACATTTAAATTATTAAATAAAAGATGGCCACAATCGCTTTCGCCATGAGAGACAATTGACGAACATAATTCATTTGATGGACTCAGACATCGTGGTCACTCAGCCCCAAATACTTTGGTGTGTTTGTGTCAAATTTTCTCTGGTGACATGTGTTATTGTGATGGCTATACTGATGTGTGCATTTGTAATTAAAGTGGGGAATGGGAAATTGACGATCGAGGCTTTAAGTTAGGAACTATACCGGTATTTACCTGCAGTGGAAGTTGCAAACCACGGAAAACCACATCCCAGATTGTTGAGATGGGAATTGAACCTTGCCCTTCTTAGTTTTGCCTCAAGAGTGCGCCCCGATCCAGCCCTCAGACCAGAATTACATTTCTAGAGAAATGGCGGATAAAGGATCCACCGTATCATAGTGTGATCTTTGTTTTTGAGAATTAAAAAGAGGGGATTGAAGAACTTCAACAGGCGTTTGAGTTCGTTTGTTGTTTAAGTAACTTAATATTGCTATAGAAGCTTGTTGAATGGGTGGCTCAGGGGTGGAGTTGGTCACTAGTCGTGGCCGAGTGAGGTGCGTGTGTGCGCGCTGTGTGACCGCATTGGAAGAGTGTACGTTTCCTAATACCGGTGCTTCCGATAGTTCCACGGGTGTACTGACCTTCCGTGTGTCATTCGGACAATACTTTTTCAAGTAGTGTTCCAGACAGGACAACAAAACCAGAAACCCAGAAAACCCCGCTGAAAATCATGTCCGGATACCAGAGGAAAAACACCGTACGCAGTCAATGGGACAGGCAGAGTTCTCGCCCCACACCAGGAGAAATTCACCGCTGGATTAGCGATACCCTCCGGTTGACTGTCGACCAAGTAGAAGCCATCCAGTTAAATGCGCAAGAAAGAACCATGTACATCAAGGTAATCAGCATATCTACTTATCAGAAATTGCTAAATACTTTTGCAGCTCCTATTAAATTTCAGTATGACTCAGGCGAAATGACTAATGTTAAGCTCTCCACAGCGGATTCAAATTTTACCACAGTGCGTATATTTAATGTCCCACTCGAAGTTCCCCTGAAATTTTCAAATCCGTCCTGTCGAAATATGGCACTGTGAGTGACGTCAGGAAAGAACAATGGTCTTCTGCTTATCAGTTCCCGGTGTATAATGGAATACGTGCAGTCACTATGGAAATCAAACAAGATATCCCTTCCACTGAGACTTTTGGTGGCCATTCTGGCTATATATCGTATAATGGACAGAAACAGACCTGTTTGATTTGCAATGCTAACACACATCTACGTATCAACTGCCCAAAGAAAATGATTCCCCTCGGTATAACTCCTACACAACAACGACGTGTCCAATACTCGTAAGTTGTGACACAGCAAACGTCACATGAAAACATGCTTATTGATCAGTCAGCTGGGACAACAGCAGAAGTGGCCTCGGGCACACATGACGCAGAACTGTTACCTTGCACTGACCAGATCAGCGAGCCACAGAGTGCCCCTGTGCTATCGGCAACCTGTATGGCAGCCTTAGAACCAACTCTGCCGTCACTACAGGCTGCCACAGAAATTTTTTCTTCACTGCCCCCACCTTCTCTGGTACCTACCGACTCACTGAAGCAGGTTGATCGGGGATCTGAGAACGTATCTAAGAAGATTAAAACAAATGCCTCGATTGCCGTACCAGCCCCGAAGAATCAAACTGGTTCTACAAACGTTCCCGCAGCTGTGAAAAAGAAACAAAATATTCATTCTACGTCATCTAGGGACCCACGAACGCTCTCAAACGCTGACAGCCGGCCTATGAATGGCAGTCATAAGGAACTATCTCAACCTAATTTGACATAGTGCACCAGTATATTTCTCACCCGTGTCATTTTTTTTCTCGAGTCCACCTTCCTGTATGTCTAGCACAGCTTTTATACTTCTCTTAATGGCGCAATTTCTCACTGTGGCCACTGTGTATATCAATGTAATAGAATGCCCTCTGAAATTTCAAATGTTGGAGAGATTCCTTCGAGATGCAGACATTGACATTGCCTTCATTCAAGAAGTTGCTATACCCTGTTTGCCCATATCTGCCTTCTACAAACAATACATCAATACCGGTACTACGAATAGAGGGACCGGACTCCTCATAAGACATGATATCCCACTCGAAGGTGTGCTAGGTCACCCATCAGGACGCATAATATCTGGACACATAAACAATACCAACCTGATAAATGTATATGCCCCATCCGGGTCCAATAAACGTGTGGAACGGAAAATGTTCTTTCAACAGAGTATACTGCCTCATCTGCACGACGTTAAGGAAAAACTTATTCTTGCAGGGGATTTCAATTGTATTCAACGCCCAGAGGATTCCACTAGTCCATACCAAGGTGTCAACCCGGCTCTCAGGACCCTCCTTACCTCCCTACACCTCATTGATGCTGTGGATAGTTTAAGGGTGCCCCTTCCCCATTACACCTGATTAAGTCACAACTCCTCATCACGAATTGACCGCATCTACTTTTCCCAGGAACTTATCCAGCCTATACGATATGAAGTGATACCTGCCAGTTTCACTAACCATCATGCAGTCGTATGTACAATCTCTTACCCCCATCCCGTTTTTCACATAGGAAGAGGTTATTGGAAATTGAATTGCTCGCTGTTACTGGAGGAGGAATGCCAAGATATTTTCAGACAACACTGGACTCGATGGGTCCAACAAAAATGCAACTTTCGCGACTGTGCAGACTGGTGGGATATTTTAGTTAAACCAGGGATCCACCGCGTCTTTAAGAACATATCCTACCAACGAGGTCGGGAAAGACGGGATACAGTTGAATTTTACTATCGAGTTCTTCGCCAGCTCCAGCAAAGATCTGATGCTGGGGAGCGTATGTATGACCAGATTCGGGAAGTTAAAACCAAGCTCCTGTCTCTACAGCAACGAACGCTCGCTCATATAAACGTGACTTTAAAAGATCGTACAGTGCTCCCGGACGAAAGTGCAAGTGTATACCATATCGCCAAAGGACAACGTGAGCGGCAACGTAAATATATCCACCGCCTCCACACCAGTACTGGAAGTGTCGTCACCTCCCCTGACGCTATACGTAGTGAAATATCATTATTTTATCAACGGTTCTACGCTCAGGCTCCAATTGATCCACAGCAGGTGACCCTATTGCTTTCATAATGCAGTACCCAACTATCTCCGGACAACAAAACTCTGCTCAGCGCGGATATTACGGATGAAGAGATTCACTCTGTGGTTAAGCACCTCCCAAATAACCGCTCACCTGGCATTGATGGACTGCCATATGAACTGTATAAACACTTCTGGCCTCTCATTGGCAAAGAATTTTGTCACGTCTTGCGTACCATTCTCCAACGTCGTGCTCTTTGTCAATCACTTCACGAGGGTACCATAGTCCTCATACCAAAAACATCCTCTCCCATGGCAGTTGGTGACTTCCGACCAGTTACTCTGCTCTGCAGTGATTATAAAGTCCTTACCAAAGTACTTGCATGCCGATTGAAGACTGTTCTACATGATATCATTGGTGATGAACAATGTTGCAGTATTCCTGGAAGAACTCTGTTAACAAACTTAGCGATACTACATGACCTACACCTAAAAGCCGAAATGCTCCCCACTGAGCCAATGAGTTTTCTCACCTTAGATCTTGATAAAGCTTTCGACCGCATCAGTCATGAATACTTGTACATGGTCTTGCAACACTTTGAATTTCCTGCAATCCTTATTGACTACATTCGTATGATAAATTGTAATGCTACGTCTCGAGTGCTCGTCAACGGTTTTCTTTCCCCTCTGATTCCAATACAACGATCAGTTAGGCAAGGATGTCCCCTTTCCATGCTACTTTTTGTCATTGGCCTTGAACCGTTCATTCGGACTACCCAGGTGAAGCTACAGGGTTACAAACTGTCCACACATGTTTTTGGCATGTGCGCCTATGCTGATGACGTATCAATATTGATCCGCAATAATGAAGACATCTCCCACATCGATAGCGTCCTTCAGCTCTACCATATCGCCTCTGGAGCACAATCGAACCCCCAGAAAACTGCTTTGCTTCCGCTCAATACTAACTCAGGGATTACCCAACAGCCCTGGTTCCGGATAGTAAATGAGGTGAAAATTCTTGGCATTACCTGGAAGCAATCGCTTCTGGACACAGTGCAAGCAAACTGGACTAAGGTCATTGCCAAAGTTAGGGGAGTGCTGATCCAATTTGGTCAAAGAAACCTCAATATAGTGCAACGGGTCATGGTCCTCAACTTGTTTGCGCTGTCTAAAATATGGTATGTCGCACAACTTTTCCCACTTCCCAAAATGTTTGAGAGCCAATTGTCAAAATATACAGGTTGGTTTATATGGCAAGGATTTTTGTTCCGAGTACAACGGGAACAGTTGTATCTCCCATCCCGGCAAGGCGGGCTAGGGCTAACAGCTCATGGCATGAAATGCCGTGCACTCCTCTGCAAGAACGATATCACCTTCCTTTCCCAACATGACACTTTTACGAAAGCGCTATACAAAGATATTCGAAACACCGCCCGTGGTTGTAATAGAGCTTTGCCGAAGATATTTAGGGACCATCAACAGCACCTTCTGGAAACTGTTCGCCAAATACCTTCAGGGACTGTTCCAACGACGAAAAGTATTTATAACATGTTGCGGCAAGTGGTACACTCCAAACCGCGAATCGAGGCCACCACCCTCTACGTGCATTGGCCCAGTGTTTGGAAAAATTTTGGGCTATGACCATTTCTTCTGCTGTACACTCCCAGGTTTTTATCTTCCTCAACGATCTCATCCCAACGGCTCTACGGCGATATACCATCCGTCTTGAAGCTTACCCAAGGTGTACTATATGTGGTCAAACTGATACGGCGATACACCGCTTCACATCATGCACGCGAGTTGCCTCCATGTGGCTGTGGTGTAAGGGAAAAGTATGTCAACTATTAAATGTGCCCACGGATGACCTTGATGACAGGAAGTTGATTCGTTTGTCGGTGAACGCCTTCCTCCAAATTAAACAGACTGCCATTGTGTGGATAATGGGCCAATATGTACACTTCGTGATGGACAATGATCAACATTTCTCGTTCCTGGATTTCAGGTATCACCTGCAGAAAGAGCGTTGGAAGCTTAGTGAAAGTGGACAATTATACGATAAATATGGACACTATCTGGATTTTCTTGTGTTGTAATAGTATGGTATTTATCATACCTGAAAATTCTGTAATTCTGTAGAGAGCTAATAAAAAGTGGGTTAAAGCCTGAAAAAAAGAAGAAAAAAAGGGGGTAACATTGTGGGCCCAGGAATGAATTTTGCATAGTCGAAGGAGTTCGCATCTCACCTCAGGCATGTATTTTTATTTCCTAATTATTCTTTCTGGCTATTGGTAATTCATTGTCTTAACATATTTTACTTTCGTTATTCCCGTACAGTAAGGAATTCTCCACGATTTATATTGCCATATACTTTTAAATTATTAAATAAAAGATGGCCGCAATCGCTTTCGTCATGAGAGACAATTGACGAATATAATTCATTTGATGGACTCAGACATCGTGGTCACTCAGCCCCGTCAACTTTGGTGTGTGCGTGTGTAAAATTTTCTCTGATAACCTGTGTTATTTTGATGGCTGTACTGATGTGTGCATTTGTAATTCAAATGAGGAATGGGGAATTGACGACCGAGGCTTTAAGTTAGGAACTATCCCTGTATTTACCTGCAGTGGACGTGGCAAACCACGGAAAACCACATCCCAGATTGTTGAGATAGGAATCTAACCTTGCTCTCCTTAGTTTTGCCTCAAGAGTGCGCCCCGTTCCAGCCCTCAGACCAGAATTAAATTTCTTGGCAAACCAGGGATCGAACCCGGAATCCGGGCTGATAGCTCAGAATGTACCCTTAAGATTGGGCTTTCCTGTATTAATACGATTTGACAAGCACTGAACATATAGTCTAACTCTTAAACTCCCTTCATTACGGAGGCTGTCGAAGTGAGTCTATGCTCATTCCAGTAGTTGGCGAAGTATTTACTGTCATGGAAATGCAAAGGATTGTACCTACAACAGGTGATGGAAATTGCTTATTTAGAGCAGTTTCGTACTGTTTATTCCAAAATGCAGAACGACATCCTGAGCTGCGTTTGCAAGCAAATTGCAAAAATTGTTGCTGGCATGAATAATTATAAGGATTTTATTATTGGCGATCAGTATCATCACATTCTCATCAGCAACAAACTTGAGAATGAAAGTATCTGAACTTCATTGTATAAGTGAATATTATTGTTTATTGATTATTTGTTTAGAGTACATAACAATGAGTCTAACCACGCTGTTGATTTTGGCAATGGAAGTATTATTTGCCGTTTAATATTTTGGGGCTGCGTTGATGCAGGCCAGTATAGTGATATTGAATATGACGTTAATTTGGAGAGAAATGCTACAATAAATATACCCATTTGACGAAAAAGAACATTAGCCACAAAAAAGTGGGAAATTGGAGAAAAATACGAAGCCACTTTTAAAATCGAATATAAATATGCCATTTCAGAAACTATTCCAGATATTATGCCGTACAGTGTAGGGTCCTTGACGAACAAATGTAAACATTATTCTGCACTGTATTTCTGTAGCGAGAAATCTACGCTTGGTTACTTTGACCTTTGGTGTTGTAATGGCAAAATTGATCTTACTAAATATAAAATATTTGACAGACTGCAACAATTCTTCACTGGATATGAAATCTCAAAGAATTTAAGAGAGAATAATCGGCAGTACAACAAATGCTATGCCCTTGGTTTCATTTGGTGCCAATGGCACTATGCCAAATGCATACGGTCCATATTGTTTTTAAATGTATGGAATTGCACATCATCGCATTTCATCGTTAATGAATATTCCAAAATTATAAGCGACGGTTCTTGCGGCCAGTTGTGTACATTAAACTCCTCAGAATTCTTGAATTCCTTGGAATTAAGTGATTTGCTTCCATATACTCCAAACGATTGACCCATAGTTATGCTCCTTAGATATCTGAAGTTTCCTAAGGGCTCCTAAATGCTACCAAATTAATTATAAGAAATATGTACGAAAATTGCTTGAATTTGGAAATAATAAGTGCAGTTAAAATTAGGCGGAGAGATCTAACCCTTCGACTTGATTCCATATTAATTATAAGAAATATGCATGAAAATGCTTGGATTTGGAAAATAATGCAGTTAAAATTAGGCAGAGATGTCTAATCCTTCGACTTGATTTAACATCATCGGATAAAACAATCATTTTATTTTAAGAGGCAACATTTTCCGATTCGCTTGGCATACTTTATCACAATCAATAAAGCTCAAGGGGGAACTCTGGAACGTACAGGTCTCAATTTGCCTCATCAAGTTTTCAATCATGGCCAGCAGTATGTTGCAATGTCTAGAGTGCAATCTTTTGACGCCCTTAAAGTTTCAATAGTGCCAAAAAATAATTGTACAAAGAACGTATATAAGAAAATTCTTCAGTAAATATTTTCTTATTGACCGTCATGTACTGACGGGTTTCAACTAGTCTAATTTAGTTCAATTGTTTACATAATCTCAAGATGGTGGCTGTGCGAATTTTAAAATTAAGTTTTTATTTCTTGTGTCGTAATCATGCGATCAATGTGAAAGTTTGAATAATGAACCTACGCAATAATTTTCCTTTAATGGTACATGACTCTATGGCCTATACATTTAACAATCCAACATGGCGACCATCCCAAATATTTAGACGGCTCTGAATATTTACGAATCTATTATAGCAATCAAACTGAATTTATTTTATGTTCATAGGGGCTATGAACTTAAGTTCACCTATAAGACTTTAAATAACCTGGTGATCACAAATCCAACCTGGCGGCGACGCGAAGTATAAATATTCACATGGACGTTTCCCGCAATTTAAGCATCCGAGTGCAGTGAAACTTGGTACAGTAAATCCTTATACGAATGTTAATCCACTGGCATCTAATTTTTTTCAATTGTTTCCATAACCACAAGATGGCAGCTGTGCGAAATTTTAAGATCTCCTTGTTACTTCTTGTGTCCTAATCATGCGATTGAAGTTTGAATGCTACACGTACACAATAATCTTCATGTAACAGTACATAACTCTAGGACCTACATATATAAAATCCAACATGGTGACCATCCGAAATATTTAGTCGGTTCTCAATATCTACGAATCTATTACAGCAATCAAACTGAAATTTTGTATGTTGATAGTGGCAATTAACATACGTAGGATGTATGAAAATAGAGTGTATAGTGCACCCTTCAATAAAACATGGTTTTTCTCAAGATTCATCTACGGGGTCGTGTTCAGTCCAAACTGCGTTACACAGCAAAGTTCGCTTAAAAACACATGCTCTAATGAATAGAAAGGTCCATGACAGAGGCTATACTAGAAATAAAAGGAATAACATGTAGAATAAAAGAAATTTAATGACTGAAAACTATGTGCATAATAATAATAATAAATAAAAGAATTCCTCCCTGACTTTTACCCCCTTAATAAATAATAATATTACTGAGCGGTAGGAACTCGCTCGTCACAACAAAACAATGTGAATACAGCTTCACACAAAATAATTAATCATAACATAAACTTTGAGCTGTAAGAACTCGCTCGTCAACATATGGATACAAGTCCATTTTTTCAGGTCAAGAAGTTATATAATGTGTGGTGTACTGCTCGTTAATAAGAAACCGAGTACTGATGCGAGTCCGTTTACAACTGAAACAGTCATGTTACTCACGGAGTTGCATCTTTTAAATCACACTACGGCTATGGGACCCACCCTTAATTAATACACTTTAATTACTACTGACACATGCAAGATCTAATAATATAACAAGAATGAAGAATCTCCCTGAGATTCTAGCTGGTGCCTGAGCACATAAATGAACAAAAAGAGCATGCCAGAATAGGCCAAAACGCTCTCATAACAACCTCGAAACATAGCCTCGCGCACCCTAGGTTGACACGGGTCATTGAACGCGTAAAATAAACACACAAAAATTGAACCAACAACAACAAAATACAAGCCTAACGGCTGAAAAACTATGTTTACATTTTTATAAAACGCCAGACAAACAGGAGTTTCGGTAGCAACCTTACAACTATGGACAGCACCCATTTAATCAATCAATACTCATTATAACCGATCAGATTTTGTGAATTTTTAAACAACGTCTTAAATTGAAGTACAGGAACCAAGCCTGTTACTAATGACAAGTCGCGTTATCTGATTTGAGCGCATCCCACTTGTATGAGTCATCGCTGCCTCAATTATCTCTCTCAGTCGCTCAAGCCAGGTGCAGTTTCCCTCTGGAAACGCCAACTATCACACTCATCCCCTTGGATGGCAAGAAAACACAAATATATACCACAAGTCCAGCCTCGCGAGGTCATGAACTGGGCTGACGTGGAGCAAGACAGAATAATCACCATGATATATTCTCGTAAGCACATCATAAAAATAATCACACTGCGCACCAAAAGCTTGGACTGACTCTCATAAATATCTCACTGGGTCAGCTCAAAACAGATCAACAATATTGCGTCCATTGACACATTAACAAAAATACACAACAAAAACTCGGGTGCAAAGTACCATCCCGTTCAGCTCTGCTGAAAAGCAACTATCAAAATAATCCTGATCCGTCATAAAATTCTACTCACAAATAATCTTTAACCCTCCAAATTCTATTTTAATCTCAAAATTAATTCAGTTCCATTTCTGTTATAAGGCATACCTCCGAATAATAATAATGGACCGCGATTTACGCGAGCGAAAGCGAGCACGAGCTGCGCGTTGCCCCGTAAAGTTGAACACACAAATCACAATATTTACAAATTACACAACGCTCGGCTTGTCTCATATTTAATGTGTCAGTAAAACAAGAACTAATATCTACATTACCAAACAAGCAAACAAATATCTACAAAATATGTCCCATAATACCATAACTGATTTAATAAATAAATAAATAAATAAATAAATAAATTCATTTGTACTCAATCCTTTAAAAACAGCGTCAAGGAAACGTCTGCAGCCATCTCCTTTAAGATGTTTATCTCGTCATCGACATCTTCTGGCAAATGTCCTGCTGGTTCCAAGATCCGGTCTCCGTCCTAGACGCCATCTCGTGCTGAATTAAATAAAGTTTTGTCAGATACACACACGATATAATTCCTACTACATTCACCTATCAAGTACTAAATTCATTGACAGTCTATTTGGTGAATTATTTCGATGAACTGGTCCTACTGATAGTGCTGGGACTAGAAATAAATCACTGAAGTTACACTTATAACTTGACGAAACTGTTCCATGTTCAATAACATAAAAAATATGCAGAGTATGAACGTTACGTCCTCAGACGCACAAAAATAAGTATCGACGTTGCGTCCTCAGACGCACAAAAATAAGTGTTCTCTCGAAGCATCCTGGATCCTTATAAAAGAAACTGACTAGGGTAGGTGTGGAAGGGGATTTATGAATAAAATATTCCATAATAATTATCAGACTAGCATGCGATCGGTATCATTGAGTTCGTAGCAGTGTGGAGGTTACGATTATGCTGTAGCCGGCTCGAATCGATCGTGGAATTAATCTGTAGATAACTCCCGCGTTAATTTACCAGGATGCGTTATCAAGCCGAGTTGCCGCTAAAACAAGGCGTCTTGATATTATTGGCCCAGACTCTTGTATGTCTTTGCGCGCTTTTACATGTATTCCTGCAGTAGGGAGTGGTTAACATGATGATTGACCAATTGCCTCGTAGCATTCGATTTTCTTCATGGCGCCAACCTTCATAGCAACAGGCCATAATGTGCGTGCCCAAGCCGTCTTCCGCTCTAAAAGTTGCACCTGTCCTATGTGTCAAGAATATTATACTTCTTCCTAAAAATACCACAGAAGCTTAAACCATTGTGTCCTCTCGGCCACTGATTTCTCAATATTTCCCAACACCGTCTGGCTCTCATATCTGCTGTCTGTAGAAATGTATCAAAGGATGATGAATAATTTATTAGAATCCTTTATACAGCCTGTGGATAAAGGGTTCACAATCCTCCTGCATGGAAAAAATCGAACATAACATATAGTCGATTTAAAAAAAACATATTATCTGTAATCCATTTCTGCCTATCCTAGAAAAATCTCCCTCTCATCAGTCTTGTCTAGCCGCCACTGTCATTGGAGTGTCAACACGCACTCGTGTTTACTTCCAGCTTCCTCATTCATTCAGACATTCCCAAGCCTGCCTGCTTGTCTGATCGCCTAAGGCTAGTACTTCCCCTTTCCAGTACCCTCATCTCTCTCGCTCGTTCT
Organism: Meconema thalassinum; assembly: GCA_946902985.2. NCBI lineage: Eukaryota > Metazoa > Arthropoda > Insecta > Orthoptera > Tettigoniidae > Meconema > Meconema thalassinum. Next base: position 284,113,308 of record OX336393.1, on the reverse strand, counting down.
CTCGCTGTGTCGTCATCGTCAGAGCTCATTAGTGTTTGACCAGAGCAGGCTGCTCCCTACTTCCTCGTTCAACTGACGTACTCACTGACCTACGTATAGTTGGATGTGCAAAAAGTACGTCCATATATTCAATTTGCAGCATTATTTCTGCGTTCCCAAGGTTCACTAGTAAAATACAATTTTATATTCGCCGCGTTGTAGACAGACATTGTACCTGTACTCAATTCTTTCACTCTGTATGCGTTGTTACCAAGATTACGTACGATACAGAAGGGTCCGATAAATTTTGGACAGAACTTGTTAAATACCTTCTTCTCTGGATCAAATGTCGCATGGCTTCCGTACTAAAACAAGCTCGTTGACTAATAGTTCTCTGTGATACCTCTTATTTCTGACACGACGTAATCTGCGATCCGCCTGGTTTCTCATATGGACTCTCGTTCTCTCAATTCTCAACTCATGACCAACCATGGGATCTTGTGGGCAATTGATGATGTTGCTCCACGATCTTACTGGATATTCGTTCATGTGCAAGACCATGGGAATCTGGCCTGTCGACTCATGTCTAGTTGTATTCATACAGCTCTCTACGTCTTTGATCATGTCTACCCACTTGTGATGTTCATTGGGAATGAAGATCCTTAAGTATTTAGTAACACATTTTATTGCGCGTTCGCTTGGATTAGCTTGAGGGTGGCGAATGCTACTAAACATGTGTTTTACATCCAAGTCCTCCATACCTTTCTTGAATTCGGCGCTCGTAAAATAGCTTCCATTGTCCGACAATATAAACTCTTGTTTTCCAAGGATTGGAATAACGCTATTTCGAATACGACTGAGTACTTGCTTCGATGTAGTTTTCTGAATGGGACACAATACAACAAACTCAGAAAATACATCAATACACACTAGTAAGTGACGGCAACCTCGCCTACCTTTCGGGATTGGACCGAAACAGTCCAGGACCACAAGCTCGCAGGGTTTCTGAGGTAGCAATGGTCTAGAATACTGCCTCATTAAGTAATTATTCGGCTTCGTCCTCTGACAAGGATCGCAAGTCTTTATAACGTCACAGATGGTCGTCCTCATTCGCGGCCATGTAAACGTTACTCCTATGGTCGCCTGTGCCTTGTCTAATCCCACGTGACCGAAGTTTTCATGTATGTGCCAAGTAAGTCCTCTTTGTAATGATGCAGGTACCATGATACGTAATTTGGTGTGTTCTTCATCTATCCATTTATGCAGTAAATTATTGAGGTAGACATATCTTCCTTCTCTGGCTTTTGCTTCTCTGTAGGCTGGGGTTCTTGCTGGTAATTCCTTCTTAAAGTACTGGATCATTTGATACATCCACGGTTCTGCTTCCTGCTCTCGTCGTATCTCCCGTAATTCTTCCAAGAATACATGGTCCTTTGCTGTTAACTCAATATGCTGTACTATCGCTGTTTCTTCGGTATCAGGCTCGGGGTTCCTGCATAATACATCCGGAATTGCATTCATATTTCCTGGGCAGTGTTCAATTTCTATTTTAAATTGTTGTATGTAGATGGACCAACGTGTCACACGCTCGCTAGCCATAGATGTCTTGAACAAGAACGTTAGTGCCTTGTGGTCTGTTCTGATAACAATGGGGTAACCATATGCAATTCGTTTCCATTGTTGCAAAGCATGAAGTATTGCCAATAATTCGAGTTCTTTGACCCTATAGTTGCGCTCGTGTTTACGCAATCTGCGGCTCACAAATGCTAAATAATCACGATGTTGAAGGTTAGCTGGATCTTCTTGGTATAACATTGCTCCTATACCAACCATGGAAGCATCCGCTTGGATAATACATTTCCGTTGAAAGTCTGGATAACCTAATTTGATACATTTTTCCAGTAATAATTTAGTCTCTTGAAATGATTTCTCACACTCAGCGTCCCAAAGCCATGTGTTGTTCTTCTTCAGCATCTCCAGCATAGGTGCTACGTTTTCAGTATATCCCGGGCAGTTTTCCTTAAAGAAGCCCGTCACGCCAAGGAAAGCTCTGATATGTTTCACTCTCGCTGGTGTAGGGAAATTCTTTATTGCCTCTATCTTCGCAGGGTTTGGTCTCACTCCCTCCTGGTCAATGATGTGCCCCAAGTATAAAATCTCCTTCTTGAAAAAATGGGATTTCTTCAAGTTGACTTTAAAATTTGCAGTTCTAAGTTTGTCCAAAAGCTTATCCAAATTTTCCATATGTGTCTCGATGTTATCTGAAGCCAAGAGTATATCGTCAATATATCGTACCGTCATTTCCTTCACTTCTTCAGTCAGGTTCCGATCCAAGGCTAGAATTAATGCGTATCCAGCTGTTTTAACGCCGAAGGGCATGCGGACGAAGCAATATGTCTGATTATCGAACAAGAAGCCAGTAAGAAGCTGTGACTTCTCATCCAGTTCGATATGGTGAAACGAACTCGTCAGATCTACTGATGAATATATACTCTTGTCCTTAAATCCTTTTAAGACGTATCTGATGATTGGCGCTCTGTCATACTCGGGAAAAATAAGGCGCATGTTTAGATTTCTGGCGTCTAGACAAAGTCTAATGGATCCATTTGGTTTTGTGACTGCCAAAATCGCATTTAAATAAGGTGTATGAGTCTTCTTAATCACTCCAGCTTGCAACATATCATCAATAATCCTTTTTACCGGCTCCCGGTGTTTTTCTGGTATAGGGTACAATTTGCTTCGAAATGGGGACCAATCCTCAACCTGCATAGAATACTGAAAGTTTATTATCTTCCCTGGAACTGTGTCAAACACTGCCTTGTGTCTTCTTAAGATCTCCTCAAGTTTCTTCATATGTTCAACCCCTAGTTGGATGTCACTGAGCCGCTCCTGTGATAGGTCTTCAAACTGAGTATCGCTGTCGTCTCCTTCCGCTAGTAAGTCCCATATCTCCTGAGAGAAACTCTCTTCATTTAATTCCACAACAGCCACATCTACAAGGGCATCTTTCGCCTTTCGTATCTCCTCTTCTTTCTCCTCTGCTATTGCCTCCAATGCCCATGAACTCACGTCTTTCCCTGTAGTGATTTCATCCACGTGTAAGCCCACATCCTTCAGTTTATCAAACTCCTAAAAACCGACTGTATTATTGTGCAAATCTATGACTGCCTGGTAGTCACAAATGAAATTTGCACCCAGAATAATGTTAAAATTCATTTTAGCCATTATGATGGAAGTCTGTCCAAATATATGGTCTAATATATCCAGTTCTATAAATGCCTGACGTTTGCAAATGACGGTGCGTTCGGGAATGACGCCCCTCACCTTGAGTTGCGGTACTGGAATCACAGGAATATTCTGACTCCGTCCCAACTCTCGAACCAAAGCCTCCGATACAAGACTGATTTGTGACCCCGTGTCAACTAAGCATCTCACGTTAATTCTACCAATCTTGGCATAAATAATAGGTAATTGTTTGATATCATCGTTCCGTGGTTTTACAATCTCCTCCAGGCAATCTTCCAGCAAAGCTATCCACTCTTGTATGTGTGCCACGACCCATCCTTCTTCACAATCCGGCTGTTGCTCTCTCAGGGTGAGTACTTTTTCAATTATTGGGATTTTTTTACAACCCCCGCGACTACCATCATCCTTCTGTCGCGTATTTCCCTGACGTTCTGCCTGCTTCAATAAACTCTCGGCCCCCTCAATGTGAGTGTCTGGATTTGACCTCCTATTAATTGCATGTTCCCAATGTTTTTGTTCGTCCCCTCCATTAGCGTGTAATTCTTCCAGGTAACGCTGCGATTCGGCGTGCCTGTCGTTCCATTCATTCCTATAATTATGATAATCCCCCTGGTTCTGATATCTTCTTTCACGCCACTATCGATTCTCATTATTGTTATTTTCGTAACGTCTGTAGGGTCCCTCATTTCTCCTGTTATTCCTCCATTGTTGGTATCCTCGCTGCTGATACCTATTGTTGCCCTGGTTCTGTCTATTATTATTTTCATGACGCTGGTGTGACATATTTTCGTCGCCCTCCTGACCTCGTCTTGGTGTTGTTGACACAATTGTATTTGTGGTCTGCGACCTGGTGTGTACTTGAGCGGGTTTAACCACCATTCGTTGTGTTTACAAGTTCCAGCTGTCGTCCCCCTCTTTGCTGCAAGTGAGATGTTGTCTCGTCAATCTGACGTAAAATTTGTTCGGCTCGAACCGCTGTGTCCACGTTTGCTGCTACTAACACCTGCTGAACATTTACTGGCAACTGCCGTGCAATCGTCATAACCAGGTCCGATTCTTCTAAAGGGTGATCAAGATCCCGGAATTTCAACAATTGTAGCGAAAAGAAATCTGAGTATTTCGTCTGCTGAGTTGACTGATGTTTTCTCTAATAAAGTTCTATTCTAAGGCTTTGTTGTAGAGAAGCCGACCAATACTTCCTAAGGAACGCATTCTTGAATTCGTCCATCCCTCCGAAAGTATACTTAAAACTCAAGAACCACGTAAGTACATTTCCCGAAAGAAATCGTTCCATCAGTCTTAAACGACGCGCGGGCGGTATATTATTATCATTAAAATAGTGATCCATCTCTTTAAGACACGCCTTCGGTGTGACACCAGAATTTTCTGTGAATTTATTAGATTTAAATTCATTTGATCGAATTACTTGTACGACTTGAGGTGATAGCCATGTTGAGGAGTAGAGGTTCCACCAACGTTGTTGTGAAATCCTTCTGTGTTAGTCGTTAATGGGCTGCCTGTCAGTCCGTGGCTACTCTCCGCGCTAATTGCCCCCTGGCTTGTTGAGTCAACTTCCTTATCTTTAGTGTGCTCTGTCGGAAATAACGTGTTCTGTCCTAGTGAACGCAACTCTGCTTTTATGATTCTGTCCGACTGTTCTTTCATTTTACTCTTGATTTCTTTCTCAAGTGCTTTAATGCGTGTATGGTTATCACCTACGGTCTTTATGATTGTTAACCGTTCTTCTTTAGAGTCGCTGCTCATCTTACGCCAATCCTTTCTGATGCTATCTTTAATCGCTCCCAGTTTTTCTTCCATCTGCTGTTTCGTGTCCTCCTGATTCGATTCTATCTTCTCAAGCCTGTCTTCTAGACGTAGATTATTCTCATCTATTGTACTCTTCAAATTATCCTGGACCGATTCTATGTTTCACCATCGCTCTGCTGATTGTATTTCTAACTTATCCATGTCTTTTATCAGGCTCGTAATACTTTCATTTACTGCTGACAATTGTCCCTGGATAAACGTAGAATCCTCCTCCATTTTATCAGATCGCTTTTCAAGACCATCCTGCGCCGTTTTAACCTCACTGTTATTTACCGTGCATGCTAATTCTATCTGAGCTAGTTTTGCTAATACAATTTCGTCCAAATCATTTAATTTACGGTTGAAGGTGTCCTCTAATTTTTGTATCTGACCTAGCTGTTTGTCGTTATTCTTACTTATATCAAGCGCGAATTGAACCATCTGCTGTGTAGTGTACTCTTTCATCTCTGCAGATAATGTGGCTAACTGACTCGTATTTCTACTTTCTTGCGCTTCTAATTGTTTGTTTATATTTTCATTTACTTGCGCTTGTAATGATTCACTCTGTTCAGCTAGTTGTGTTTTTAACTCGCCTGACTGTTCGCTTAATTGTTTAGTTATAGTGTCATTCATTTGAGTCTGGAATGAGTCATTCTGTTCAGATAATTGTGTCTTTATAGTGTCATTCATTTGAGTCTGGAATGACTCATTTTGTTCGGATAATTGTGCATTCTGTTCAGATAATTTAATGTCTAATTTTTCACTCTGTTCCTTTAATAGTTTCTGGGTTCGTGCCGTGGCACTTTCAATGATCGCCTGAATCTCCGCTACTGTTGCCATTATCACACACAAAAATATATATCACTGAGAAAACAGGAGAATGGCATGCAAACGTCTCCCTGACACACACATATATAATTCTTGACATACATTTACTTCACTTGACCATTTTCAGTTCATTTAAACTTATTCCCATTACTCCCGCAAATCAATCATCACTGAATGGTTCTAACATTACTTAATAAATTTTTAACCCCCCACATATTCAGTCATACAATTACTATCCAGATCTGATGTTAACACTGAATAATTAGCAAAGTATTAATTGTCATTTAAGGCTACCAGCCTCCTAACATATTCATGAGTTTGACTTTCTAAACAAATCTAATTTTACATTTAATCAATGGGCGCCCGATTTCACGTACATTACTTACTAATTACATCAATAAACAAAACATGAATCGTATTTAACTTGCAAACTCGTGATTCTACTGTGTATTCCAATTTCTCGGCGGTATTTCTCTTCGCCGTATTTACGTTAACAAAATATCACTTCCGGTGATTTCAAACAGTCAAAAACAGCGAAATACCACATGTAGGGTAACAGCTTGTCTATGATCCGCTAGAAAAGCCCAAAACAGCGAAAGGCCCCTCGTAGGCTGCGCCAGCTTGTCTATGCACCCTTCAATAAAACATGGTTTTTCTCAAGATTCATCTACGGGGTCGTGTTCAGTCCAGACTGCGTTACACAGCAAAGTTCGCTCAAAACACATGCTCTAATGAATAGAAAGGTCCATGACAGAGGCTATACTAGAAGTAAAAGGAATAACAAATAGAATAAAAGAAATTTAATGACTGAAAACTATGTGCATAATAATAATAATAATAATAAATAAATGAATTCCTCCCTGACTTTTACCCCCCTTAATAAATAATAATATTACTGAGCGGTAGGAACTCGCTCGACACAATAAAACAATGTGAATACAGCTTCACACAAAATAATTAATCATAACATAAACTTTGAGCTGTAAGAACTCGCTCGTCAACATATGGATGCAAGTCCATTTTTTCTGGTCAAGAAGTTATATAATGTGTGGTGTACTGCTCGTTAATAAGAAACCGAGTACTGATGCGAGTCCATTTAAACTGAAACAGTCATGTTACTCACGGAGTTGCATCTTTTAAATCACACTACGGCTATGGGACCCACCCTTAATTAATACACTATAATTACTACTGACACATGCAAGATCTAATAATATAACAAGAATGAAGAATCTCCCTGAGATTCTAGCTGGTGCCAGAGCACATAAATGAACAAAAAGAGCATGCCAGAATAGGCCAAAACGCTCTCATAACAACCTGGGAACATAGCCTCGCGCACCCTAGGTTGAAACGGGTCATTGAACGCGTAAAATAAACACACAAAAATTGAACCAACAACAACAAAATACAAGCCTAACGGCTGAAAAACTATGTTTACATTTTTTATAAAACGCCAGACAAACAGGAGTTTCGGTAGCAACCTTACAACTATGGACAGCACCCATTTAATCAATCAATACTCATTATAACCGATCAGATTTTGTGAATTTTTAAACAACGTCTTAAATTGAAGTACAGGAACCAAGCCTGTTACTAATGACAAGTCGCGTTATCTGATTTGAGCGCGTCCCACTTGTATGAGTCATCGCTGCCTCAATTATCTCTCTCAGTCGCTCAAGCCACGTGCAGTTTCCCTCTGGAAACGCCAACTATCTCACTCATCCCCTTGGATGGCAAGAAAACACAAATATATACAACAAGTCCAGCCTAGCGAGGTCATGAACTGGGCTGACGTGGAGCAAGACAGAATAATCACCATGATATATTCTCGCTAGCACATCACAAAAATAATCACACTGCGCACCAAAAGCTTGGACTGACTCTCATAAATATCTCACTGGGTCGGCTCAAAATAGATCAACAATATTGCGTCCATTGACACATTAACAAAAATACACAACAAAAACTCGGGTGCAAAGTGCCATCCCGTTCAGCTCTGCTGAAAAGCAACTATCAAAATAATCCTGATCCGTCATAAAATTCTACTCACAAATAATCTTTAACCCTCCAAATTCTATTTTTAATCTCAAAATTAATTCAGTTCCATTTCTGTTATAAGGCATACCTCCGAATAATAATGCTTGACCGCGATTTACACGAGCGAAAGCGAGCACGAGCTGCGCGTTGCCCCGTAAAGTTGAACACACAAGTCACAATAATTACAAATTACACAACGCTCGGCTTGTCCCATATTTCATGTGTCAGTAAAATAAGAACTAATATCTACATTACCAAACAAGCAAACAAATATCTACAAAATATGTCCCATAATACCATAGCTGATTTAACAAATAAATTTATTCATTTGTACTCAATCCTTTAAAAACAGCGTCAAGGAAACGTCTGCAGCCATCTCCTTTAAGATGTTTATCTCGTCATCGACATCTTCTGGCAAATGTCCTGCTGGTTCCAAGATCCGGTCTCCGTCCCAGACGCCATCTCGTGCTGAATTAAATAAAGTTTTGTCAGATACACACACGATATAATTCCTACTTCATTCACCTATCAAGTACTAAATTCATTGACAGTCTATTTGGTGAATTATTTCTATGAACTGGTCCTACTGATAGTGCTGGGACTAGAAATAAATCACTGAAGTTACACTTATAACTCGACGAAACTGTTCCATGTTCAATAACATAAAAATATGCAGAGTATGAACGTTACGTCCTCAGACGCACAAAAATAAGTATCGACGTTGCGTCCTCAGACGCACAAAAATAAGTGTTCTCTCGAAGCATCCTGGATCCTTATAAAAGAAACTGACTAGGGTAGGTGTGGAAGGGGATTTATGAATAAAATATTCCATAATAATTATCAGACTAGCATGCGATCGGTATCATTGAGTTCGTAGCAGTGTGGAGGTTACGATTATGCTGTAGCCGGCTCGAATCGATCGTGGAATTAATCTGTAGATAACTCCCGCGTTAATTTACCAGGATGCGTTATCAAGCCGAGTTGCCGCTAAAACAAGGCGTCTTGATATTATTGGCCCAGACTCTTGTATGTCTTTGCGCGCTTTTACATGTATTTCTGCAGTAGGGAGTGGTTAACATGATGATTGACCAATTGCCTCGTAGCATTCGATTTTCTTCTTGGCGCCAACCTTCATAGCAACAGGCCATTATGTGCGTGCCCAATCCGTCTTCCGCGCTAAAAGTTGCACCTGTCCTATATGTCAAGAATATTATGCTTCTTCCTAAAAATACCACAGGAGCTTAAACCATTGTGTCCTCTCGGCCACTGATTTCTCAATATTTCCCAACACCGTCTGGCTCTCATATCTGCTGTCTGTAGAAATGTATCAAAAGATGAAGAATAATTTATTAGAATCCTTTATACAGTTGTGGTGTTTGAAGCCATATTTTCAGTGTTGCCTTAGTAAACAAGAGTTTAGTGCTTTTCAGTCGGTCAACACGAATGTACCCAAAAGAGATGGGTTATACCCTAATCCAGAAATAAATTACATGAGATTAATAAAACACTAGGATGACCATTTTCGATCGTCAAGCGATCATCATCAGATCCATTACACTTAGGCTACAAAATCCATGTTTGAAATACAGGTGAAAATATTTACAATATGTACAATTATTTCGTTGACGATCGAAACTGGTCATCCTAGTGTTTTATTAATCTCATGTAATTTATTTCAGGATTAGGGTATAACCCATCTCTTTTGGGTACATTCGTGTTGACCGACTGAAAAGCACTAAACTCTTGTCCTTTATACAGCCTGTGGATAAAGGGTTCAATAGTTCTTCACGGAACTACTTGTTATATATGAGTATGATGTTATATGGAAGACTTGTCGGACATTAAAATACTTACATCGTTAAATTACACATTTTTTAAATTTATTTTTTATTTTTTTATAACTTCAGTTATAAAATATCTGTGTTACTTAGGAATTGCAAATGTTGATGTACTTAAGTGTAATACATACCCGCCAAACCTAATTTAAGCCTAAGAGAACTTATTCTGATATTGAACGCATAACGATTGAAATATGTCATCCAATTAAATACCCACCCCCTTTTTTTAAAATGTCAGACAGATAACTATCCCAGCGTTAACGTTCTCGCCTGCTGTTCCCAAGGTTTCAGGATCGAATCCTGACGCAGTCAATTAGCATTTGAGCGCAAATGCGAGAGAGTCGTGTCAGTAGATTTACTGGTACGTAAAGAACCCCGTCGAGGCAAAATTCCTACACCCTGGGTTAAAAGGGATGTAAAACCAATAACATTATTATTTTTAGACTACTTTAATAAAGTAAGGACAAAATCATGCAATATGTTCTATTGAGAAACGGGACGTGAAGATACCCAATTCAGTAAATTTTGAACTTTATTTTCATGAGAAGGGAGAAAGGCGTACCTGGATGGGAAAAGCCTAAGTCTGAAGAATAACGCGTCTATTCCGTGATGGCGCACCTGCTCTCGGATAAATAAATAAATGAATAAATAAATGAATGAATGAATGAATGATTGAATGAATAGTGGGCTATTAACTCTGATATATTGAATCGTTTTATTGCGTAATAACCCCCTAACGTATCATTAAACATAACAACTGCGCGCCGGCTACTCAGATGGTGTGATAAAATAAACACAGAACAGCGCTTTAGAACTCCTGTCGTTCTAATTATTTGGCATGGAGTTTACACGATTTACATGCAGATAATAAGGGAGGCGCTCAAAACGAATCATCCTATCATTAAGAATGATTATCAACTGCCACACTAAGATGTTTAGGGGACAGGTTTCAGTCATTTACATGTAAAACTCAACATTTGGCGAGGACACACATCGGAATGCTAGTATTTAATGCAGCAGAATCACTGCGAAGTGCAAGAGAAAAGCGAAAAATTGCACGATCCCTGTAGTAACATTAATTTATTGCATTGCAATATTAGACATTTATGGGTTATTTTCTGGGCCGAGTTGTTACGAAATACGTGCTAGTTATATTATACTACACTGATCAGTGGATGATAACAGTGAAGGAGACGAGAACCCACGATACAATTTTGTAAACTACTGAAATTAGCCATTAATACCTTCTGTAACGAATCAAAATAGATATGAAAAGAATGTCGTTCACTCCTCCTCTGTCTATAACCCACCGACCGTCTCTTTTTATAACACGACGTATTGTACCCGTTACTATGACGGAGAATGTCCGTCTTTTTTGGTCCAAGTTTACCCAGTTTCTTAATTCTTAAGTGATTCTACACTTTAACACATATGTTCCAGCATATGCTCAGCGAATCGGGGGTGTTACGTTCCTTTCCACTACATGACATATACACTCGGATACTGAGCAAGAGGGTCAAATTCTACACAAAATAAGCACAATTTACTGAACATATTGAATTTAATATCTAAACGCACCCTTACATGGGTACAACAATATAACAAGACAACAATCATATTTAATGATTCACTCAACAACAATTTAAATCCCTTCAAACTATTATATAATCTTGCTTAAATCATGAGACCAACTTTTTTGGTCCAAGTTTACCCAGTTTCTTAATTATTAAGTGATTCTACACTTTAACACATTTTATTTATTAATTGTTCAAGCCTGTACAACATGTACTTTCATTATCATGCTCCCTTTACTGGGCACACATTTGAGATAATTATTCTTGTATCTTGATTATAATTCAATCTATAGCTTGAGTTTATCACTCCATATTTATTTTATTCAACTGGGCCAGGCTTCAACAATTCCATTATAACACATATTTTATTTATTCAAAATTTGTAAGTCAACGTCGGCCAATATCGGTGAAATAGCTCTCAAATCACATCGTCACTTAGAAACAACATGTAAGATTTTTCATGCTAAACTACGCACCAGTTTCCAAGACTTTCATGGCTCGCACTCCCACACGAGTCTATTAGTCTTATAATTTATTATTTCCATTATTACCCGTTCATTCTCAGACATGAGGCGAGAACTAATACTGTACATTTTACGTACCCATTTATTTATTACATTTATTATTCTCAAAAATGCATAGAATTCATTGAAATTTTTGCAAGCAAGATTAATTTCAGTCTCAATAACCCGAATATGTACTTTACGATATCATACCATGATTCATTAATTATTCTTACATTATAAAATATTATGGCTAGTAGCGGGAACCCTTGAGATTCCATCGCCCGCCCATACAAAAGACTTCATTCATACACTCCCCTCAGTCTGACCTTGCGCGGTTAGTTTCCTCCCACACTCCTAGTCCGTCACGGTTAAATTTATGAGCAACCACTACCGTTATTTATTTAGGCTTTAATTATCACCTCGCACTATGCAGTAATTGGAGATCCAAGCAAATCTGACTTCCTACTCCTTTCTACAACTTGATTGCTAATATTCATTTTATTCGTTGACTTTGTGTCTTACTTGTTCAAGGATAATGACCTATTACTGTCGGTAATTATAACATGGGGGCATGTACTTTCCCCTATATCCTGCAGTAGGAATGACGAACAGTACGGTCCGAACGCTGTGCCGGCCGCCCGTTGTACCCATCTCAGCTACCAATATATATTCAAGGCCTCGTTGCTTGGTCAATAATTATTAAATACTTAGCATTTAGTTCTTTCAGTGGGAATTTCAGCATCCACCGTGGTCACAACCCATTTATTTATTTGAGACTCATACGAGGAGGTACTCCGACCTTCCGTCGCGTCCACATCTCCAATTATGGCGTCTTATACATGCGCCTACGTCGACATATTTTGACCCATCGCAATCTCCCTGCTAACCATACGAAGATCCAACCTTGTTAGTCTATCTCAGGAACAATGCACTTTAATAATTCTTTAATTCACTCCTAACTTGAGTTGACATTTATTTAGCCTCATTACGACTTACAATATGTCTTGCTTGGAAAGCCAAATTTTATTAAATTGCGTTTCGATATAATCATTACCACTGGAATAACCATATTTACTCCGTCCGTAGTAATTTCTTTCGTTGTTAATTATTTCGTGGTCCTCCTTGCTCAACTTTACCTTTACCTTTATTATCGGTGTACAACCCACTATGGTCAATTAATAATATAAAACATTCTAGTGTACGACCCACCGTGGTCAATTATCAACATTAACATTCTATTATGGACATTCAACCTTGCATTAATTTAATCTCCCTGACTTATTTATCATTCATATTTATTAGTAATAATCTTCATTTATTTTAATTCACTCTGTTCATAAAAACAACTCATTAAATATTTTATTATGGATTTTTAAACTTACATTTTATTTTGATTAACTCTGATTGGTTCCCCCTGCACGCTCTATTGCATATTATCTGTGCAATTCGGGTATCACATTTTAGCGGATATTGTATGCATCCTCATAAGTTGCCGTAACCATCCATTCGTGGTTAAAACAACACATTTTTCATTGTACGTTCTCATAAACTTGGTGCATAGTTTAACACTTTGAATGAAAAATCATTACTCACCCCATTAGTCTGGCGGATGATTCATGTTAATGTCGTGTTTCACCCACCTATCATTTAGAACTGCTTTTTCATCTCGCCACTGCGAGTAACTTTGATTGCACACGACATTATACTTTTCACATACATTTTACAATACATAACACAAATATATGAACACTATAAATTTCCACTCACACTGTGGATATGAAAGAAAAACACGTTATTTTACACTTTGACACACGTCACTTATATGTGTTTACAAGATCTTGTCACTCTATCTTCTGGGTCACAATTGCTCGGATCGTTTCTCAGATTCGCCGGTGAAGTCAATTCTCGCGGTGTCTCTGGCGCATCCTAGAATCCTATAGCCCTCTGACAGTTTATCTGGTTCGTCCGTCCTGCTTCTCTTCCTAGCTGACCGGATTCTCCTTAATTTATCCCTTATGGGTTATTAAGTGTGTCCATATTCTCACGTACGGAGCTGAACTCCTTGTATACAATGAAACAGTTTATATGTGTTGCTATCGTCGTGATGTAATTGTTCGTTTACCTCACGCACTGTACTGCGAACCGTATTTAAAACGATGAGACCATTAAAGGTCCGTAAATTCCTATATCTTATTCGACTGATTGTTCTCAATCCGTAACTGAACTTTGTCTTTTCGACTGAATATGTGGCCTCACTCAAGCTCGAACTGCTAACCGTAGCTTAGCGTAGTTCTTCATCAGAACGCTTGAAAATACTTTACTGTTTATCGTAGTGTGTTCTCCACATGGTATCCACACGATGATTAAAACTTGTCCTTGGTTAGACTTATTAACTGACTGACTTGGCATCGAACCAATGTTCTGCTGTATAACTTTGAATTACTTGATGTAACGCGGCCTTTCACTAAAGCGCACTAGCATGGTCTTGAAAAAATGTGACTAGCGTTGCGTGGCTCGGCCTCACTTAGGCTCGACCAGTAGACTTTAACGTACTTAGCATTCCCCTCTTGGATGCTCAAATGACTGACGAGTAACGTGGTCTAACCTCAGGTTCCACTCTGAAGACTGTATTGACTCTGGCGTATGAAAAGACAAGACAAGACTGTCGACTATCGACTGTAGACTGTAGACTGTCCTTCTATTCGGCTCAGAAGCCCTTATATCCGTTTTAGCTGGGAATATAGTCCCCTAATTACTTTGGGAATCAAACTCGTAATTCCATGCTCATATCGTCCTTTAAAAATTACCTACCGGTAATGAACGCTTTAAACGTCTGCGTATTCCTGGTGGACTTTAATTCCTTCGTACACTTATTTTTAATTAATTAAATTGATTATTATCCCTGTTCGGGGCAGCCTATTTTCTTCCTACCTTCCACAGATCCTGTCGTCTGGTCCCGATGTCGTCATGCTTATTCAGCGCTTTTGTTCTGTTCATTTATTATGGCGTTTTAATTTCTTATAAATTGACATCCCCATTTAGACTCATTATTTGGCTTTTACTTTTAAAATGTCACCGTCAATTTCCAAGTTAACTGCAATTATTCTATTGTAAGCTGACTGCGTCATCTTCCCACGTAAATTTTAATACTGAATTGCAATTGCTCCAGTGGTTCCCCTCACTGTGTCGATCTCGTAAATCGAGAAATAGATCCTCTTAACTCGGACATTTATGTTTAATAAATCCTTCTAAACACACCTCGCTAGCGGTATGTTAATGGCTTCTGGTCTTAGCGTTTCTTTCCCCGCGAGCACATTCTAATGGGCTCATGTGTTTGGTTTAACACACTGATTGTCAGCGTTAATGGGTTTTTATGATGCCTGTTGGTCTCCAATTTATCATCTGTTCTCTTTCAAGTTCCATCCCAGAACTAAGGAATATGTGAATTCTGTCTTAATACAGTATATTTTCCCTCACTTTCTTGTATGAATTCCCCGTATCTCCAAACAGTCGCGTGTTCAAGTCCTTGTACCAAGCCCAGTTGGGTACAGTATATAGTAAAATTCCAGCAGTTTCGGCCATTTTTCGCGTGAACTATGCGCAAGTACAATATTGCCAACCCCACGCATACGATACTAATTGTTTTTGTACAAGTTACATTTGCCTAGATCAGTGATTCCCAACCTGGGGTACGTGTACCAATCGGTGGTACGTAACGAACCGGTTAGGGGTACGCCAAAAATAAACCGTAATGGTGGGTGCCATGTTCCAATCGTACGTAATGTACCGGCGTGCAGTGCCGTCTTATTCTCTCGCGTCAAGGTCAATGCTCCCACCCTACCCCAACCCCAGTCACTTTCACCACTGCACTGCTATTGTCTTGATATATCTATTTTTGCCAAACTAATCGCTAGAATTAATGGTTTTCAATAAAATTCATAAAAAATGTACTGTAATTGTTTATTTTCCTCAGCTAAATGTTTATACATCTTCATTTGCAAAAGTAAAAAAAAAAGTAAAATTGAAAATTATATTTAGCATTTTATTGAAATGAAATGCATACTAACAGCAAACAAATAATATTTAAAAAATATTAGTTATACTGTATAAAAAGTTTATAAATAGTTGTAAGTTATATTTTATTATTCTTGATTTTATTAAGTTATGTACATATTGCCCGTAAAATATTAATCGTTTTTAAAGTTTTTAGATAAATATGTATACAGGGTTGTTGTTGTTGTTTGAGTCTTCAGTCTTTTGCCTGGTTTTATGCAGCCCTCCATGTCTGCCTGTCCTGAGCTTATCGTCTCATCTCTACATACCACACCTTAAACAATCGGTTTTACTTACTCTAACCTTGGTCTACCCCTACAGTTCTTGTATTCAAACCTTCCTTCCATAACGAAGTTTGCTATTCCTGAGTGTCTAATATTTGCCCTACCAACCTATCTCTTCTCTTCATTAGCAGTCGACAGAAACATCTCTCCTCCCCCACTTGTCTGAATAGGTCTTCATTTGTAACCCTATCTACCCATCTGATTTTCATCATTCTCCTTTAACACCACATTTCAAACGCTTCAATTCTCCTCTTTTCTGCTGCACCAATAGTCCAAGTTTCACTTCCATAGAGTGCCACGCTCCAGACAAAGGCTTTCAAAAATGACTCCTAATACCTAAATCTATATTCGATGTCAACAGATTCCATTTCTGTAGAAATGCTATCCTTGCCTGAGCCAATCTACTTTTTATATCCTCTTTACTTCGTCGATTACTGGTTATTTTGCTTCCTAAATAACAGAAGTCTCCTACTTCCTTTGGCTTTTCAACTGCCAATTTGATGTCTATAGAGGTTTCTAATTTATTTCGACTGCATTCCAATATTTTTGTCTTCCATTTATTAATTTTCATCATGAATTTCTTCCCAAGACGGTTGTCATACAATTCAAAAATTCATTCAAATCCTGTGGCGTGTCGGTCAAGATGACGATGTCATCAGCAAATCTCAGAGTTGAAACTATTTCTCCTTGAATCTTCACCCCCACTTTAAATGTTTCTCCAATTTCCTTCATTGCTTGTTCATTGTAAAGATTGAAAAGTATGGGTGATTAAATGCAGCCTTGCCTTACACCTTTCTGAATACCAGCTTCTCTTTCATGTCCATGAGCTCGAATGACTGCTGTCTTTTTTCTGTATAGATTGTAGATCACCCTCCTATCCATGCACTTTATTCCAATCGCTTTCAAAGTTTCAAACAATTTTGAACAACAATCAACATTATCAAAAGCCTTTTCTAAGTCTACAAATGCCATGAACGTTCTCTTATCTTTCCCTATTGAAAATATGAAAATCCACAGCCTGCTTCCAGTCTCCGACCGGGTCAGGAATGGAATGAATGGAGGCCCCCCCCCCATCTAGCGGCGAGGATATGAACTGTGCCGGTTGCCGAGGCCTGACGCACTCCTCTGGGGCAATGATTAAATGAATGACAGATGAAATGAAATGATAGTGGAGAGTGTTGCTGGAATGAAATTCTGACAGGGAAAGCCGGAGTACCCGGAGAAAAACCTGTCTGCCTCCGTTTTGTCCAGCACAGATCTCACATGGGGTGACCGGGATTTGAACCACGGACCCAGCGGTGAGAGGCTGGCGCGCTGCCGCCTAAGCCACGGAGGCTTTATCTTTCCCTATTCTACCTTCCAAAATCAGCCTAAGACTTAGTACAGCTTTCCTTGTTGCTACATTTCTCCTGAAGCCAAACTGGTCTTCACCCAACTCAGTTTCTATCTAGCTTTCCATCCTCTTGTATATTATTCTAGACAGGATATTTGCAGCATGAGAAATCAAGCTGATTTTACGGTAATCATCAGCTTCTACTTTCCTCGGTATAGGGATGATAACATTCTTCTTGAAGTCAGAGGGTCTCATAAATCCTACACACCAAGTGAAATAACCTGATCAGATCATCATCACCTATGCAGCGTAGCAACTTAATCGGTATATCATCTATGCCTGGTGCTTTTTCCTTGCTTAAGTCTTCTTATGCTCTGTCAAATTCTGATCTCAATATTAAATCTCCCTTTGCATCCTCATCAATTTCCTCCTCCCTTCCATTACATGATTCTCAATCTCCTTTCCCTTATTCAAACACTCTATGTAAGCTTTCCATCTCTCAACCTTTTCTTCTCTATCTGTTATAGGCTTTCCATCTGTGCCCTTAATATCACAGCACTTAGTCTTCTTTCCCCAAATAATATTCTTAATCCTTCGATAAGCTGTGTCTACTTCTCCTAATTTCAGACAATTTTCTATACCTGCACATTTCTCTTTCAACCATTCTTCTTTCGCTTCCTTGCACTTCCTGTTAACCTAATTTCTCAGACGTCTGTATTCTGCTTTCCCCTTTTCATCTCTCACATTCCTGTGTTTCCGCCTTTCATCCATTAATTCTAGTAGGCATATATCCTGCGTGATCCACGGTTTGCCACCTATTCTTTCTTTCCTAATGTTTTCTTCTGCGGATTTTGTTATTTCATTCTTCAAAAGTGCCCATTCGTCTGCAATTGAAGTTGGTTTAGGGTTTTTCATTAGTTCTTCCTTTATACTCCTCTTGAATCTTTCGTTTACATCCTTCTCTTTCAGTCTGTCTATTGCCCACCTTTTTGGCTTTTTACTTTTCTTCAGTTTCTTCAACTTGCATTTCAAACAACCAGATTATGGTCAGAGGTTATGTCAGCACCGGAATATGTTTTGCAATGCAAAATCTGGTTTCGAAATCTCTAATTGACCATAATGAAATCGATTTGATAACGCCCTGTATCTCCTCGTCTCATCCATGTGTATAATCTTCTATTGTGGTTATTGAATAAGGGGAGCGTGATGGCGCAGTGGCTTAACTGCTCGTATTTCACCCGGACGGCTGGGGTTCGAATACCGGTGACAGCGGGGTGGAATTTTCAACTGAAAAATCACGTGGCGTCAGGAAGGGCACCCGGCCTTAAATCCCCACCAAAAAATGAGCCTGGTTGGCTCCGGCGACCCCAATTAATTGGGAAAAGCTGAAGAAAGTTTGGTTATTAAATAAGGTGTTAGCTATGACCAACTCATGCTCGGTGCAGAATTCCATCAGCTTGCTTCCTCGATCATTCCTTTCACCTAATCCGAAATCTTCTACTATCTTCCCTTCTCTTCCTTTTCCTACCAACTCATGCTCGGTGCAGAATACCATCAGCCTGCTTCCTCAATCATTCCTTTCACCTAATCCGAAATCTCCTACTATCTTCCCTTCTCTTCCTTTTTCTACCATTGCATTCCAATCTCCATTACTATAACATTTGCATCCCCCTTGGCATACCTCAAAATTTCATCTATTTCTTCGTTGACCTTTTCAACTTCTTCATCATCAGCTTGACTGGTAGGCGTATAGACTTATACTACTATGGTGCACGTAGGTTTTGTATTGATTTTCAATACAATAATCCGTTCACTATATTTCTCATAATATTCCACCCGCTGTCCAAGTTTCATACTTAATATGAGACCTACCCCCGCATAGCCGTTGTTTGACTTAGTTTTAATGACCCTATTGTCTCCTGAACAAAAGTCCTGTTCTTCCTGCCAGCGCATTTCACTAATCCCAACCAAATCCAACCTCAACCTATCAATTTCCCTTTCTAAGTTTTCTAACCTTCCACTGCCTAGCAGACTTTTAACATTCCACGCTCCGATCCCTAGTATGTCAGATTTCCTCTTTGTCACTTCTGTGATATTAACCCCCTCTCGAGTATTCCCCACCCGGAGATCCAAACGGGGGACTAGTTTACCTCCGGATTGGAATTTTACAAGAGAGGAGGCCATCATCACATGTAATTATGCATAGAGAGATGCATATCCTCGGGAGTAGCATTACGGTTGAAGTTTCCCGTTGCTTTCGGCTGTGCAGCAAAAAGAAGTGTAGCCATAAGTAGGCTAATAATATCTATATCTTTACCGTCTATAATACAAGTAAAGAATTGATTTATTCTGAATGGCTGCTACTCCCCTTTAGAATAAAATAATATAGCAATTCTACTAACAAAAATACTAATATTCTACTAACAACCAAATACTAAAATTCTACTTACAAAATATACTTATGTTCTACCAACAACAAAATACTACCACTAAAACAGCCTGTCACCAGGCACACACACATGGACCCTCTCACATCACAGTCTAATGGACAATCTAACTGTCACCAGGTATACTCACATGGACTCTCCCACATCACAGTCTAATGAAACAATGAACCATATCTAATAAACAGTATAACTGTCACCAGGCACACTCACATGAGCCCTCCACATCACAGTCTAATGAAACAATGAACTAGCACTAATAAACAATGTAACTGTCAGCAGACACACTCACATGGACCTTCCCCCATCACGAATGAAACAATGAACTAGCACTAATAAACAGTATAACTGTCAGCAGACACACTCACATGGACCCTCCCCATCACGAATGAAACAATGAACTAGCACTAATAAACAATGTAACTGTCAGCAGACACACTCACATGGACCCTCCCACACCACAGTCTAATGAAATAATGAACTATATCTAATAAATAATGTAACTGTCACCAGACACACTCACATGAGGAGGAAAAAGAGGTTAGGAACCGCTGGCCTAAACCAATATTTTTAGGTAGCGCGATCCTGCTGGCCGCGCTAGCCATATATGCACACCTGGTTTTTGGTCACGCAGAGTGAAAATAGTAACGCATAATCTTTCTCTAGACCAATGGTTTTGCCTAAACCAATTTACTATAGGTAACGCGATCCTGCGGCCCGCGTTAGTCATATATGCTCCCCTGTTTTTGTCACGCATATAACCGACCTCATGCGGTGGTGTATTTTATATCTTACATGTTGGCAACACTGTCGTGACGTCATGTCTTGGTAATGTGTGCCGAATGTGTGCTTACAAGCAAACCTTCTGTCTGGGGCAGACATGAATTGTATTTTTTCTTCTTTGGTCATGTTTAGGATGTCAAAATATGTGCTCTCACAAATTTTAGCA
The DNA here is from genome assembly GCA_946902985.2 of Meconema thalassinum. NCBI lineage: Eukaryota > Metazoa > Arthropoda > Insecta > Orthoptera > Tettigoniidae > Meconema > Meconema thalassinum. Next base: position 284,092,431 of record OX336393.1, on the reverse strand, counting down.
ACAGGAGGGCAATTACAGTAGTGTGGGAGATATATGGGAATAAATAAGGGGAAGTTATGAGTTCTTGTAGGCTTGTGAGTCATTTGTAAGAGAAACTACAATTTTAAAAATAGGATTAGTCTGGAACAAACAGACTGCAGTAATGGTAGTCTATAAAAAGTGCCTAAAACATAACTTTTCTGTACACCAACCACATCTAATTTATTGCTACTGCATCACATTTATTACACTGTCCTCTCATATTCTTGAAACAAAAATCTGTAGTATTACGAAAGTGGTGTGGGTTTCTTGCAGTTAATCCAGCTAACACCCATCCGTACTGGTGAGCGTGCTCAAAGCGCGGAGAAAGGAACTGCTGGAATGCTAGCGACTGTAGTTTCAGGATGTTATCCCGCTGCTGCAAGGTAGCAGGTGACCCGTCGAAGTCAGCGTTGTGTGAGATCTCGTGTATCGTGTATTTATACATTCTAAAGAAGTATCGATCTAGGGGCCGAAGTTCATAGGTTGTGTTGGCTGGTATTATTTTTACTGTTAATTTGTCGGGATCATGATTACCATCTTCCAGAATTTTTCTTACATTTGCACTGTCATTGTGGATACCGTATGAGTCTAAAAGGAACAGGTTTCTTGCACTTGAAAATGGTAGGAAGGAGTCTTTTAAAAACCTAGTTTTTTTTTCGTGTGGTCTCCTCAGATACCTAGTGCAGATCTTTCTATTCGACGCCCGTGGGCGACCTGCGCGTCGGGATGAGAGATGGAATTGATTAAGGTGAATTAAATTGGAGACTGATGTGGAAGGAAGCGGCCGTGGCCTGTCATAAGGTACCTTCCCAGCATTTGCCTGGTGTTGAAAATGGGAAACCACGGAAAACCATTTCAAGGACGGCTGACGGTGGGGCACGAACCCACGCGTCTACCGAGTCAGCAGAGAGCTTGGCCCCATGACTTAACACTGCGCTTTAGCCAGCGTAGCCACTACTGTCGGTTAAAAACCTAGTGAACAACTGCCTTGTCATTTTCCTGACGAACTCCATTGCACAATTAAATTGTCTGGCTTGAACATTTTTTCTTGATCTTTGTCACTTATGCCAGTTGGTTCGTATAAAATCACAAATAATTTTGGCATTAGCTTCCCCGATGAAGACACTACCGGCATGACCGTGTACGAATGTGTGGTTGTTCCTTTCGAGTGCATTGCTCCCTTCATGTCGCATGCACCTTTACACTCTTAAGTTCTCCCCAAGGGCATTTCTTTATTAAAACCACTCTCATTGGCATTGTAAACTTGGTCATTGGTTTATGACTCCATGATTACTTTGCAGTCATCTCTAAAAGCCTGTATTATCTGTTCTTGATGGGCTGTATCTCGACTCACAAGCCTGCAAGAACTCATAACTTCCCCCTTATTTATTCCCTTATATCTCCCACACTAATTGCCCTTCTGTTGCTAAAATTTGTGAGAGCACATATTTTGACATCCTTAACATGACTAAAGAAGAAACAAGATGTTCAGTAAAGAACATATAGCCTACTTTCTCCTAAATGTATGAGTATAGTTATAACTCGTTGTTATTATCAAAGAGTATAATAGAACTATTCTTTGTTGAAGGCCATAGAAACGATTTACCTCTACCAAACGCCACAATCTAGATAAAAACTGCTACCATCATTGAAGAAAGAAAGATAAGAAGTATCTCAAGAATGTTATGGATCTGGAGACATAATCGACCGGACTGGCTGCGTGGCTCGGCGGTAACGTTCTCGCTTGCTGGGCCCTAGGTTGCAGGTTCGTATCCTGGCGCAGTCAGCTGGCATTTGAGGGTGCACAAATGCGAGGGAGCCGTGTCAGTACATTTACTGGCACGTTAAAGATCCCCTTCGGGCCAAAATTCCGGCACCCCGGTGTCTCTAAAAGCAGCAGTAGTTAAAAGGGATGTAAAACCAATAACATTATTATTATTATTATTATTATTATTATTATTATTATTGTTTTAATGTGCTAAACGGTTCCAGGCTAGTGTTCAGAGGAAAAGGGGGAGTTTTAGTCGGTAGTCTGCTACTCAGCAGCAGGAGCCCGACACTCTGTGCGTAAATGCATTTCTCCCCCCCCCAAAAAAATATTATTATTATTATTATTATTATTATTATTATTATTATTATTATTATTATTATTATTATTATTATTATTATTATTATTATTATTATTACATATACGACCTGCCGTGGGCAACATCCAACTTTGAGTTGAGGCATGTCTTTACACGTCTGGTTGTGCAGGGCTTTCACAACCCTAATTGAAAAAAAAAAAGGAAGGAAGATTGTAGTTTTACGTGGCCGTGAATCTTGTGATTATGAGCCACGGGACCTCCTTTTTACGTGGAATCCGAACCACAGGACATGGCATTTCACTTCAAAAATCTCACATGCATTGACCGGGAATCGAAAACCCTAATAGAATTAACAAATCTTTCCATGACCCTACAGAGACGTGTGTATACAAACTATGTGGATATTTTCGATTGCTATTTGCCTGAAATAAAAGTAGTAATTAATACCTGAACTAACACCAATGGCTTGAACTCAGTTACTATGTGAAATTGTTTTGTTCTTTACTTCAAATAACAATTTCAAGTAACGCAAAATAGGCTGTTAGAAACCCTTTAAAATAAAAAGTAAAAATGTATCGTAGTATCATCTTGTCATTCTTCAAATTCGATGCGCATAGAATGCCAATGGTATATTAATCAATGGAGCCCCACGTAGACTAGTCGTGACTTCTAGTGGTGAAATATCGAACAATATAATCCTAACAGAGCGAGTGCATTCTAGCGGCCAGAAGAAGAAACTTTTCAATAAAATCTGGTCGGCGTGCAGTTACCTTTTTGGTAGCTAGACGTCTCGAGTAAATCTGCTGGCAAATTATGTTTTAATTAAATATATATTTTACACCATAATATGCACAATATAACGCTTAATTTTAAAATATCTGAGTCATTACAAAACAATAAACATATAACATTTCAAGCAAAAAATCTAGCTCTGATCGGGTTTGAACCATAGGCATTTGAGCGATAAGCTAACGCTCTACCACTGAGCTAATTGTGTCAACGAATATCGTTCTATATAAAATGACTTACATAGAACTTGTTAGCAAATAATGATTTATACTAAACGATTTCATCACTGGAGTATATTATTTGTATATAAAGCATTTCATACAAAGTTTATTTATTTTGTATCAGTACGCTATATTGCATTCAATACTCAAATTAGTGAAATATAAGTCAGGCACAAGATATCCGCTGCCATCTTGTCTTATTACTGAATCAGCTCAGCTTTTTAAAATCACGTCTGCACTATAGTATTACAAAATAAACTTTTAATTTCGAACGTGCCTCTTCCTTTAGAACAGTTAAAACGATTCTCGGCTCGATAATCGGAACTGGTGGGTCCCATGATATGGATTATAAAGTTTGCATAATTCGCACGGCCGCCATCCTGAAATGGTATGGCGGACGACCTTGTAGTTTGGTCACAAGACGCATCCTATACGAAGGTATGTTGTTACCAAATTTGGTAGAGATCGGATGATTTGGTTAGTCGTTATTTGATTTTACGTTTTGAACGTTTGAGTGGCCGCCATTCAGTTTTAGTAAAGATGGCGGAGATATAAAACATGACACTGAGGTGTCCTTTGCTAGTGCTACCTTTGTACCAAATTTCGTTCAATTCGCATTCACCGTGTTCGAATTGATAGGGGGGGACAGACATTCAGAGTACACACACTCACACACACACAGACACACACACACACAGACTCACACACACACATACACACACACACACAGACTCACACACACACATACACACACACACACACTTTTTCGCCCTGTGTTGATCTCATAAGTCTACTTTCATTTTTTGCAAAAATCGAAAGTAGGCTAAAAATGCAATTCTTGTCTGCCCCAAACATAAGGTTTGCTTGTTAGATAACAGTCGAAGGAAGCTCTTGCGCTTGAGGTATATGGCTGCCATCGTTCAATTAGTAAGAAACAAACGCACATGTATTTCCAGTGCACTAGTGATAATGAACGGCAACTTCAATTTGGTATCGACCCCTAGAAACGTATGAAAATCATGTATTATCCGTTTTAACGAAGTTGTGATGCTAAACGCACCTGCCCGGAAGGCTGAGGATTCTGGTTCAAATCTCGACTGCTGTTTAATTTTCACGTCCACCATAAGAGATATGACCACTTAATGGAATGTTAACACCCTGGTTGGTTCCTCAGTTTAGAGGCTGTGCCAACACGGTCATGTAGCCCCGTGTACTTTGGGTGTCTGTAGAATCTGTATGATAACCGGTATTAATTGTGATGGCTTTATTAGTGTGTGTTATCTGTAATTCAGGTAAGGACTGCAGACGATCAATTTCAAGTAGCCTAGTTCCTACTTTTGCTACCAAATGCTACCGTCAAGACACCTAGATGTGAAGGAAGGAAGGAAGCTTGTAGTTTAACGTGACCGTTAATCTCGCGATCATAAGCCACGGGACCTCCGTTTTACGTGGAATCCGAACCACAGGACATGGCATTTCACATCGAAAATCTCACATGCATTGACCGGGAATCGAACCCGGTCCGCCTTGGTGAGAGGCATACAGCTTGACCGCTGCGCCACCACGCCCCCTTCCTAGATGTGAACTTGGCTACTAGATGCCACCGCAACCAGCACCTGGCGACGAATGTTGGAACTTCATGAGTGTTAATCAAATCTAACCTACAAATTTAGCTCCACACACTTGCAGTTAGTGGAAGGTTCTTTTACATCGATGATATGAGGCCCACCGGTTTTACTTTCCCTCCGAAGCAAAGCATACTGAGGGATTTTGAACGTTCTTAAAAATCCGATGACTTCGGCCGGGTTTGAAACCGCGATCTTGGGCATAGAAGCTCAACATGCTACCAACTACCGCCAACGAAGCTGCCAACGAATTAACACCCTAGAGCCATTTCTATATTACGTCATATTATCACCATCTTTCAGGAGTTCAAACATTAGTTGTACTTCCTGACTTCGTGTGGCGCTACTGTATTCTCAACACCTGTAGCACTCCTCACCGCTCGTCACCCTTTGGAGTGAGTTAGGCCTAGTTTCACAATTCAAGGTTTACTAAACTTTTGGTCGGGTTTAAGCTTTGGCTCCGTGAGTTTCACAGTGGTACCATGGGGTTCTGCCTACAAAACCAAGCGTTGGTTAAATTGATAAATTGTTTATCTAAGAGCTAAACATGATGGTTGTATTTATATTGGTTGATATCAGATAGTCTATATGAAGATTGAGTGACACGAAATTATGGAAGGAGTACAAACATACCGGTATTTAAACAGGGAAACATTCTTATAGCTTCGATAAAAGTTGTTGAAGACGAATAATAAAGACATAAATCTACTGTCGTAGACATAGAAGGGATTCCGATAGGACCAAAGGACTTTGGACGAACGAAAAAGCATTATTTATACAATAAATAACCAGACAAGTGCCTTGCCTATACATCTGCTCAGGATTTGTATAAAATTGAGAATATTCAACATTAGTAAGTTTATTTCTGTAAAACGAATGAAAATGAAAATCCACAGCCTGCTTCCAGTCTCCGACCGGGTCAGGAATGGAATGAATGAAGCCCCCATCTAGCGGCGAGGATATGGACTGTGCCGGCTGCCGAGGCCTGACGCACTCCTCTGGGGCAATGATTAAATGAATGACAGATGAAATGAAATGATAGTGGAGAGTGTTGCTGGAGTGAAATATTGACAGGAAAAACCGGAGTACCCGGAGAAAAACCTGTCTGCCTCCGTTTTGTCCAGCACAGATCTCACATGGAGTGACCGGGATTTGAACCACGGACCCAGCGGTGAGAGGCCGGCGTGCTGCCGCCTGAGCCACGGAGGCTTTGTAAAACGAATAACTGAAATAATTCATAACTGGAGGAAACAAACTACTGTAAACACTTGGAATTCAAAAGTAGGCAGAACTTAGCGATGCCATGCTGTTTTATTCGATTATCCTGTTGTTTCATGATGGGACGTCTAAACACGTTCCATTGATAAATGCCGTTGATCACGATTGGACATTATCCAGATTAGAGGTAATCGGGATCGCGACCGGGACGTCTAAACGGGATGTAAGGCAGACTCGATCATCTGCTTGTTATGGAACGAGCTTAAATGCCAAATTGTTCTGAGGCAATAATACACGGGGTTGATGACCAAGATGTCTCAAGCCACCCTAAGCGAAATAACAAAAACAACGACTACAACAAAAATTAATTCTGGTCTGAGGGCTGGAACGGTATACACTCACCCTCGTGAGGCATCACTGAGATGATATGGGTTCGGTTTTCACCTCAGCTGTGCAGTAGTTTGGCGTGGTTTCCCCCACTTTTAATCAAGGCAAATGCCGGAATTGTTCCTGACTGAAGGTCATGGTCTCCTCCTTCCGGTGTTAGCCTCAAGTCATCAAACAAGATTCCACCCACCCTCCCAACAACAACATCTATTTTGGGGACCAACAACTTATGTGAATAACCTGTACTTTTCCATGATTCCTCCGAGAAGCATTTGCTCGAGGGCAATGTCAAGGTCAGCTGCAGTTGAGGGTGAAAGTCCTGATCTGAAAACTCGTTCCAAACGAGAACGCCACGTGTAGATATAACAGTGGCCCTTCAAGGCATTTTGTGTGGCCAAATTACTCTTTCCACGAAGTTGTGAGTTGCTATAACATAATCCAGACTTTTACGTTACTGTACAGGTCGATATTGAAGTATTAGATGCTTGTTTCTTCAGTGTTGCCTAGTAGAGTGCTTTTCAGTCTGTCAACACGATTGTGCCCATTATATTAGGCGGGGATACAAATATTTAAACATCCTACTGAATTCAAATGGGTTTTTTGACATGCCAACATCGTATGACATGCGTGTCGTAAATTTTTGCCGCCTTTCAAAAAAATCACTTGCCACGGCCAGGAGTGAACCTGCAAACTTGGGGTTAGTAGACTGACATGTTAACCACTCACCCACCGTGGCAAGCACTATAACAATAGAACTGTTATTTTGACTATAACAATAGAACTGTTATTTTGACTATAAAAATAGAACTGTTATTTTGCCTATAACAATAGAACTGTTATTTTGACTATAACAATAGCACTGTTATTTAGATTATAACAATATCAAGTAGTTCCGTGTAGAACTAAATAGCCTATTCATATATCCTACTTATGTTAATTGCCTCTATCAACATACAAAATTTCAGTTTGAGTGCTGTAAGAGATTCGCAGATATTTACAACCATCTAAATATTTAGGCTGGTTGCCACGTTGGATTGTTATATGTGTAGGCCATAGAGTTATGAACCATTAGATGAAGATTATTGCGTAAGTGTATTATTCATTCTTCATTCGCATGATTAGGATACAAGAAATAAAAACGAGATTTTAAAATTTCGTACAGCCACCATCGTGTGGCTGAAAACAATTGAAATGAATTAGATGTCAGTGGATTAAAATTTGTATGACCATTTACCGTACCAAGTTTCACTGTTCTCGGATGGTTAAATCGCGAGAAACGTACATTTACATACAGTAATTACATTTCGCGTCGCCATCATGTTGGATTTGTGTTCACCAGGTTATTGAAAGTCCCATAGGTGAACTAATGTTCATAGCCTTTATCAACATACAAAATTTCAGTCTGATTGCTCTCATAGATCAGTAGATATTGAGAACCATCTAAATATTTCGGTTGGTCGCCATGTTGGATTTTTATATATATAGGCGATGGAATTATGTACTATTAGATGAGGATTATTGCGTAGGTTCATTATTCAAACGTTGACTTCGATCGCATAATTAATACACACGATTTTAAAACTTAATATTAAAATTTCGCACAACGCCATCTTGAGTTTAAGTAAACAAATGAACTAAATTAGATGTCAGTGCATTACAATGTGTATCAACATTTGCCGTACCATGTTTCACTGCGTTCAGATGGTTAAATCCCGATAAAAGTCTGTTTAAATGTTTCAACTTTGCTTCGCCGCCATGTTCGTTTTGTTTTAGAGAGTCACATAGATGAACTTCTAGGAGTGTTCTATATCACCGTACAAAATTTCACGGTGATATGAGTAATAGTTTCTGAGATATAGAAAGCCGGTGAAATATTTCGAACAACCACCATGATGGATTGGTGAGACTTAATAAAATTTGAAGGGCACGGTCGGGGTCGGCCAAAATTGTACTATGACCTTACCGAGTAGCATTGAAATCGCTCTAGCCGTTTAGAAGTTATTAGGGGGAAACACACAGACACACACATATACGTACACACACATACCCACACGTATACACGGACAAAAGGTGATCTCATAAGCCTATTTTTAGCCTATTTTCATTTATGAAAAACTAGGCTTATGAGATCACCTTTTGTCCGTGTGTCTGTCTGTGTGTGCATGTGTGTGATAGATTTTGGTGTGCCCCCCCCCCCTAATAACTTATAAATGGCTGGAGCGATTTCAATGAAACTCGGTAAGCGTATAGCACTATTCCAGGCGACCCCGACCGTGCCCTTCAAATTTTGTTACGTCTCACCAATCCAACATGGCGACTGTGCGAAATATTTCACCAGCATTCAATATCTCCGAAACTAATACCGATATAACCCTGAAATTTTGTACGGTGATAAAGGAAACTACTAGAAGTTCACCTATTTGACTTTCGAAAACCTGGTAACTACAAAACCAACATGGCGGCCAAGCGAATTTGCGTCATTTAAATTGACGTTTCTCGCGATTTAACCTACCAAACGCAATGAAACTTGGTACAGTATATGTTTATACACATTGTAATGCACCGACATATAATTTCGTTCAACTGTTTACATAATCTCAAGATGGCGGCTGGGCGAAATACTGTACTTCACCGGCATTCTATATCTCTGAAACTTTTACCGATATCACCATGAAATTTTGTACGGAGATAGAGGACACTACTGGAAGTTCATCTATGGGACTTTCAAAACCCGGTTAACTACAAAACTGACATGGCGGCCATTCGAAGTTGAAAGTTATAAATAGACTTTTCTCGCGATTTAATGATCCAAACGCAATGAAACTTTGTACTGCAAATGTTTATACACATTGTAATGCATTGGTATCTAATTTATTTCAATTGTTTACGTAACCTCAAGATGGCGGCTGTGCAAATTTCGAAAATTAAGTTTTTATTTGTTGTATACTAATCATGCGATCGAAATCAACATTTGCATAATGAACGTACACAATAATCATCACCTAATAGTACATCACTCTATGGACTACATATTATATTAAAATCCAACATGGCGACCATCCGAAATATTTAGACGGTTCTCAATATCTATCAATCTACTACAGCAATCAAACAGAAATTTTGTAAGTGTATAGAGGCTATAAGCATAAGTTCGCCTATGGGACGTTCAATAACCTGGCGAGCACAAATCCAACATGGCGGCGACGCGAAATTTAATTATTCAAATGGACGTTTCTTGTGTTTTAACCATCCGAGTGGAGTGAAACTTGTTACGGTATATGCTTATACAAATTTTAATCGACTGGCATCTAATTCATTTAAATTATTTTCATAACCACATGCTGGCGGCTGAGCGAAATTTTAAAATCCCGCTTTTATATCTTGTGTCCTAATCATGCGATTGAAATTTGAATAAAACACCTACACAATAATCTTCATGCAATCTTATATATAAAAGTGAAAGTCTGTATGTATGTGGGTATGTATGTGGGTCTGTTCCGTATACAAATCTACACCGTTACACCAATCTCAACCAAATTTTGCATACACATAGTTTAGGACCCAGAAGGAACCGCTGGCTACATGAATTTTCGATAGTCTTTATCATTCTTCTGATTTCGGCCCTTTTGAACTCAAGCACAGGCTAATCAAATCATAAAATATACTCATGAAGGAATGGCAAGGCAGATAGTTTCCATGGCAACATAGCTCAAGTCCAGACACGGCCGTCTGGATGCCAGTTGCGCTCTGCACTACCGGAATAGAAAAAGAGGATCTTTACTTGAAATCCCATTAGTTACTCACCTACTCACACAGCACTGTCAACCGAGTTTAGCATAACAAATACTTGACACTATCTTCTACTATATATTTGTCAAATACCACTCACTCACTCACTCACTCACTCACTCACTCACTCATTCATTCATCACGAAATCTCAGAAACCACCGAACGGATTGAAATGAAATTTGGTATGCAGCTTCCTCAAGGGCCGCAAATGCCCACTAAGAGAGGATTTTTGTATATTCAGGTTCTAAAGGGGTGTTAAGGGGGTAGACCTCCATTTCATTGAAGAGCAATATCTCCCGATTGGTTTCATTGGGGGATGTGATACTCGGCACATAAACTCATCATTAAAAATAAGAATACACGATTCTGATGGTTTTTCGATGTGGCGTATATTATGAGGTGAAAGGGGTGAAAAGTGGGGATTGAAAGATTCCTAACGGAGCGTGTATCTCTTAAACGACATAGGCGAGGAGTTTGAAACTCAGCGGAAAAAAATTAGCATAAAAAATAAGTAAATATGTGTTTGACCGTTTATTCATAAATCCAATTTAAGGAGCCCATGGGGAGGGGTGACATTCTGATTGACTGATTGACTCACTCATCAAACTCCGGGGAGAAAACTGTTTTAAAGTAAGTAAATAGCTGTTCGACAGTTTTTTTTTTCATAAATCAAATTTATGGGGTTCATGGGGAGGGGTGAAATTCTGAAAAAAGAAAATTGAAAGAAAATGTCCCGACACACTCACTCTATCACTCACTCCTCATCATCGCCCAGCCACAATTATTGAAGTTAGAAACATGAGAGTTTGGGGATATGTTCATTGTATGTCAAAACCGTCTACTAATGGTGTTATGGAACTGATTAAAAGAGTGTAAGTCGTTTTGGACCCTAAATGGCGGCCGCTGGCTGGAGGGCCATCTTGTGGTGTTTGGACTTTGTGACAAAAGACTGTGGCAGTTGTTGTTCGTTGTAATATGTTTTGAATATGTCTGTTGTATAGTTGTGTAGTGAAATAAATAGTAAAATTCATAATGATTAACACTAATTCGGTGAATTAGTCCCTTAACAAAATATATGGTGACCTCGACGTGATTTCATACGTAAATTACGAGAAGTTACGGCAAGATACGTAAGATTTCTTTGTGTGTGAAAATCTTGGTATAGCCTAGCCTACACGACAATGGAAAAGCTTGTGAAACAACGTAAGCCAATTCGAGCGTCCTACACAAAGACGTATAATGAGGTAATGCGTCATTTAACCAGCGAAATAGTTGACCTGGAATCGGCACAGAAGATGCTGATGAAATTGGAGAGGTTAAGTGCTGAACTTGCTCCTTTGGATGAAAAAATACTGGAACTAGCATTAGAAGAAGAGGATGATGTCTACAGCCGTGAGTACGGGGCAGTTGAGACTTATAGAGATAATTTAGATGAAGTAAGGTTAAAGATGAGGAATATTTGCTCTAATGAGAATGTTGGCGTGGTTAGAGAACACATTTCTGAAGCTTCATCTGCAGCTAAAAGAAACTTGAAACTTCCTAGGTTGGAACTAGCCAAGTTTGGAGGGGACGTTAAAGATTGGTTAGGATTCTGGAGCATGTTTAAGAGAATACATGAAGATAGTGACATAGAATCAGAAGATAAATTTCAATATCTGATTCAGTGCACCAAACCTGACAGTCGTGCCAGAGAACTTCTGAACAGTTTCCCGGCTACCGCTGAAAACTATCCAAAGGTTATAGAGTGCATGAAGAATCGGTTCGGTCGTGAAGATCTCCTGACGGAGTACTACGTTAGGGAGCTGATTGGGTTAGTCATTCAGAATGTGTCGCACAACAATGACAAATCAGGAATAGCTGTAGGCCTACTGTATGACACATTAGAGAGCAAGTTAAGAGCTCTAGAATCTATAGGTGTGACAAGGGATAAGTATGGGTTCATGTTGTTCCCTCTCGTGGAATCATGCTTACCTGAAGATGTTTTAAGGACATGGCTCAGAAATCAGTCAGCGAATGATGAGTTGATTGGTGAACAGAAAGATAGGCTAGAGGCTCTTCTAAATTTCCTCAAACGTGAAGTGGAGGGAGAAGAGAGGATAACCTTTGCTCGGGCAGGTTTTGGTCTGTCCGATACGAAAAGACAAGAGAGAGTGAGAGGAAAAAATGTCGACACACATTTACCAACGGCGAATTCTTTGTTTTCGGCCAAGTTTGAAGGCAAGAAGAGAAAGTGCGTGTTTTGTAGCAAATTCCACGAGAGCAAGGAATGCCACCTTGCTCAACAAATGAGTTTGGAGGAAAGGCGCAACAAGCTGGCCAAAGCAAACTGTTGTTTTGCTTGTCTTAAGGTAGGACACAGAGTGAAAAATTGCAAGGCACATCTTCGTTGCCCACTGTGCACTAGTCCTCACGTTGTGATCATGTGTCATAAACTGAATACAAAGAAGGTCGAGGAGAAACCTGAATCTAAAATACAGGATGATAGGGAAAGGCAGAGCAATATCTCCATGAACATTCAGAGTGCCACAAAGGAGGTGTTTCTACAAACGCTGTGCATCAAACTGACACATAAAGGAAAGGAGAAGATGGTCCGAGCACTAATAGACAGTGGATCACAAAGATCCTACATTTTACGGAAGACTGCTGAGGAAATGGGATATAAACCTTTGAAGACCGAGATGATGATCCACAAGTTGTTTGGGGGCGCTGAGACCCGTGAAGAAGATCATCACCTGTATGATGTGAATGTAAGCAGTTGTGATGGTTCCTTTAATACCACGTTGCAATTGATTGACCAGAAGGTAATCTGTGGGAAGATTCCAAGGTTGAAGTTCGGACCGTGGATGAAGGAAATGAAAGCAAAAAGGATATGGCTGTCTGATGTGGGAACAAATCCATCCGACGTAGAAGTCCTGCTAGGAGCTGATGTTGCGAGGAGTCTCTTGCTGAATGAAACCCATAAGCTTGAATCAGGATTGGTTGCTGTGAGGACAACGCTTGGCTGGACCGTGACTGGTAAATTGAAAGACGAAGAGGGTAGTTCCCTGGCTTTGTATTCAACTACCCTGTTCATTCAATCTGCTTCTATAACCGACCTTTGGAACTTGGAGACTATAGGCATATCTGACCCCACGGAAAACAAGTCGAGAGAAGAGATGGAAGAAGCTGCACGTCGTTACATCCAAGAGACTGTAAAGGTTAATGCGGATAGCCGATATGAAGTTGCGTTACCTTGGTTGGAGAGCCGACAGTACTTACGGAACAACAAGGAGATAGCGGAGAAGAGATTGATCTCAGTTTCGAATAGACTGACCAAAGAAGGAAAGTTTGAGGAATATGGAAATGTGTTTCAGGAATGGATGAATGAGGGCATAATTGAAGAGGTTCCAGAAGGAGAAAAGGAAGACCTGTGTTATTATTTACCACACCGGGGAATCTTCAAAGAAAACTCTACCACCACTGTGAGACCCGTGTTCGATGGATCCAGCAAATCGAAGGATACTCCTTCTTTAAATGAGTGTCTCGAAAAGGGTCCTAATTTGCTACAACAAATCCCCACACTTCTATTGATGTTTCGAAAAAATAGGATAGGAGTGATTTCCGATATTAAGAAGGCGTTCCTGCAGATATCTGTTCAGGAAAGTGACCGTGATTTCTTGCGCTTCTTGTGGTGGAAGGATTCAAAGGATAGTGAATTGAAGGTTTTTCGACATTGCCGAGTCGTATTTGGACTGAATTGCAGCCCATTTCTGCTGGAAGCAGTTCTTGACCTTCAATTGAAAGAGAGCGTAGACTACCAAGAGACAGCAAAAAGACTGAGAAATTCCTTCTATGTAGACAATTGTACCACCTCTTTGGATAATGAGAAAGAATTGAGTACGTTTATAGAAGAATCTACCACATTGCTGGCCAGAGCACATTTTGATCTTCGTAACTGGGAGTACACAAGTCTAAATTCTCCCGAGAGTGACTCGTCAGTTCCTGAGGTAACCTCGGTATTAGGACTTCGATGGAACAAGACAGAAGATGTTCTTTCTTGTGAGAAAATTGACATGTCGAAGATTGACGACAAGATCACTAGAAGAAATGTATTGGCGGCTGCTCAGAGAATCTTTGATCCTATAGGATTCACATGTCCTGTCTCTCTAGTACCGAAGTTGCTGTTGCAGGAAAGTTGGCGGAAGAAAATGAGCTGGGATGAAGAAATGGAGGATGACTTGAGGAAGAAGTTTGAAATTTGGCATCAAGAACTTGAGGTATTGCCTGATATTAAAATTCCCAGACAAATGGCACGCTGCAAGACACAGGAATCTTGGAGCCTTCATACGTTCTGCGACGCAAGTGCAGTAGCATATGCTGCGGTTGTGTTTCTTCGTTCAGAAGATGGAAAGGACACAAATATAACGCTTCTTCAAGCAAAGTCTCGTGTAGCCCCGCTGAAAAAAATGACTTTTTCCCGGTTGGAACTCCTAGCTTGTTCAATTGGAGCTCGCCTTGCATTTTCCATAAAGGCAAGTCTAGAATTAGCAGAGCTTTCAACATATTATTGGACAGACTCTACAACAGCTCTTTGCTGGATCAAGAGGAAGGAAGTCTGGGGAACCTTTGTAGCAAATCGAGTGAAGGAAATTAAACAGTTGTCTAACCCTGATAGCTGGAATCATGTACTTGGAGTGAATAACCCGGCTGACCTACCTTCTAGGGGTTGTTCTGCTTCCAAACTCTTGACGTCGAAATGGTGGGAGGGCCCTCATTGGTTGAGATCTCCTAGTTCGGAATGGCCTCTCGACAATGCCTTGCCTGATGAAGAAAGGGTAAATGAAGAGAAAAGGAAAGGAATTTCAACTGTACTAGTTTCTGTGGAACCAGAAGGAAAGTGGTATCTGAAATACTTTTCCAAGTACTCAAAAGTTGTCAGGATGACGGCCTGGATTCTACGATTCATCCACAACACAGCAAAAGAAGGCAAAAATATTTCAAAGGAACTCCAAGTCGAAGAATTGCAAGTAGCTGAAAGGAGACTGTTGAAGATCGTTACGCAAGAGATGCTCGCCGAAAAGGAGCAGTCCTTCAAAAATCTGAACGTGTTTGAAGATGAAAGAGGATTACTTCGAGTAAAAACAAGGTTAATAAGGAGACCGGACGATGAATTATTCCTCACTCCAATTCTGCTACCAGCTAAACACCAGCTAGTTCACATGTTGATCATGGAGAAACATCTAGAAATGTCTCACGCTGGAGTACAAGTTCTTCTCTCCACTTTGCGAGAACGGTTTTGGATTGTTAATGGTAGAAGGACAATAAGAAAGGTGATTTTGAGCTGTGTCAGATGCAGAAGACACCAAGCGAAGGGAATTACCATCGAAGTTGCACCTTTGCCAGAGGATCGGATTAGAGACGCTTCTGTCTTTGAAATTGTAGGAATTGATCTGGCTGGCCCGTTATACCTCCGAGGAGGTGAAAAGGTCTGGGTGGTGCTATTCACGTGTGCGGTCTTCAGAGCAGTGCATTTTGAACTCGTTAGGACACTATCTACTCCAGGGTTTCTGCAAGCATTGAGGAGATTCGTCGCTCGAAGAGGGAGACCAAACATCATTTACAGTGATAATGGGACAAATTTTGTGGGAGCAGAAAATGCTTTCAGTGAAGTTGACTGGACCAAAATAAATGTTGAGGCTACGTGCATGAGAATTGTTTGGAAATTCAATCCTCCCACTGTTGCATGGTGGGGTGGGTTTTGGGAGCGTATTGTTCAAATGCTAAAGAAGTTGTTGCGACGAGTACTAGGTCGTTCCTCCTTAGACTATGAGGAACTATTAACGGTTCTGTTGGATGCAGAGGCAGTCATCAATTCTCGGCCTTTGACTTATTTGTCTGAAGATAGTGATGATTTGGTAGCGTTGACACCTGCAATGTTTCTTCAGGACATTCCGAGGGTGGGAGTACCCGATATTGTTCACATTGATCAGATAAATCCTGGAAAAAGGTTCAGGCACATGCAGCATTTGAGGTCAGAATTGCGAAAAAGATTCAGACTAGAGTACCTAGGGCAACTTAAACCGGGAAAAGGCAAAGCAAACTCACATCGAGAATTGAAGGTGGGAGAAGTATTGATCCTTGGAAGTGACAGTGCACGTAGAATGGACTGGCCTTTAGGAAGGGTGGTTTCAGTACATCCCGGAAAGGACAATGTCGTCAGAGTGGTCAAGGTGAAGACTACAACTGGAGAGTTGAAGCGGCCTGTGCAGAACATCTATCCTCTAGAAGCAACTCCGTTTACTGAGTGGCAGTGTGAAGAAGTCTTGGATAAAGACCCTGGTGTTCCTGTTTCGAGCTCTGGTGTTCCTGTCTCGATCCCTGGTGTTCCTGTTTCGAGCTCTGGTGTTCCTGTATCGAGCCCTGGTGCACCTGTATCGAGCCCTGATGTTCCTGTCTCGCCCCCTGGTGTTCCACATTTGAGTTCGACAAGGTGTGGGAGGAAGATACGAATTCCATCCCGCCTCAATTTGTAAATTTTCCTTGAACTGTAATATTTGAAGTACAGTGGTTTTAATCATAGTATGATAAAAAGGTGGGAGGATGTTATGGAACTGATTAAAAGAGTCTAAGTCGTTTTGGACCCTAAATGGCGGCCGCTGGCTGGAGGGCCATCTTGTGGTGTTTGGACTTTGTGACAAAAGACTGTGGCAGTTGTTGTTCGTTGTAATATGTTTTGAATATGTCTGTTGTATAGTTGTGTAGTGAAATAAATAGTTAAATTCATAATGGTTAACACTAATTCGGTGAATTAGTCCCTTAACAAAATAAATGCAGGGTTTTCGGATATTCAGGTTCTAAAGGGGTCTTAAGGGGGTTAAACCTGCATTTCATTGAATAACAATATCTCCCGATTGGTTTCATTGGGGGATGTGATATACGGCATATCAACTCATCATTAAAAAGTAAGAAGACACGTTTCTGAGGGTTTGAAAGGGGTGAAAAGTAGGGATTGAAAGATTCCTAACGGAGCGTGTATCTATTAAACGACATAGGCGAGGAGTTTGAAACTCAGCGGGAAAAAATCAGCATAAAAAATAAGTATATATGTGTTTGACCGTTTTTTCATAAATCCAATTTAAGGGACCCATGGGGAGGGGTGAAATTCTGGGGGAGGGGGGGGGGGGAAACAGGAAAGAAAGTGTCCTGTTTGACTGACTGACTCACTCATCAAACTCAGGGGGAAGAACTGCTTTAAAGTATGTAAGTAAGTAAGTAAGTAAGTAAGTAAATAGCTATTCGACAGTTTTTTTTAGCAATCAAATTGAAGGGGTTCATCGGGAGGGGTGAAATTCTGAAGAAAAACAAATGAAAGAAAATGTCCTGACTCATTCACTCACTCATCATCGCCCAGCCAAAAATATTGAAGTTGGAAACATGGCATTTTGGGGATATGTTCGTTGTATGTCAAAACCGTACACTAAGGGAGGATTTTTGGATATTCAGGCTCTAAAGGGGTCTTAAGGGGCTTAAACCTGCATTTCATTGAATAACAATATCTCACGAGTGGTTTCATTTGTGGATGTGATACTCGGCATATAAACTAATCATTAAAAATAAGCAGACATTTGTCTAAGGGTTTTTCGATGTGGTGTATTGTTATGAGGTGAAAGGGGTGAATAGTGGGGGTTGAAGGATTCCTAACGGAGCGTGTAGGCCTATCTCTTAATCGAGATAGGCGAGAAATTTGAAACTCAGCAAAAAAAATCAGCTAAATAAATAAGTAAATCGGTGTTCGACCGTTTTTTCATAAATTAATTTAAGGGGCCCATGGGGAGGGGTGAAATTCTGGTAAAAATAATTGAAAGAAAATGTCCTGTCTGACTCACTCACTCATCACGCCCAGCGAAAACTATAAAAGTTGGAAAAATGAAATTTTTGGAATATGTTCGCTGTATGTCGAAAACGTCAACTAAGGAATGTTTTTGTTAATTCGGGTTTTAAAGAGATGTTAAAGGGGTAAGCGTGCATTTCATTGAATAACGATATCTCATGAGTTGTTTCTTTGGGGATGTGATATTCGGTATATAAACTAATCATTAAAAATAATCAGACATATATCTAAGGGTTTATCGATATGGTGTATTATGAGGTGTTAGGGATGAAAATTGGGGGTTGAGGGATTCAAAACGGAGCGTGTATCTCTGAAACGACACAGGCGAGAAGATTGAAATTCGGCGGAAAAAAACAGCTTAAAATACAAATAAATGGGTGTTCGACCTTTTTTTCATAAATCAAATTTAAGGGGCCCTTGGAGAGGGGTGAAATTCTGGGGGGGGGGGGAAAGAACAGGAAAGAAAGTGTCCTAACTGATTGAATCACTTACTCACTCATCAAACTCAGGGGAAAAAACAGCTTTAAATAAGTAAATAGGTGTTCGACCGTTTGTTTCATAAATCCAATTTAAGGGGTTCATGGAGAGGGGTGAAATTATCAAAAATAAATGAAAGAAAATGTCCCGACTGACTCACTCACTCATCATCGCCCAGCCAAAATTATTGAAGTTAGAAACATGAAATTTTGGGGATATGTTCGTTGTATGTCGAAAACGTCCACTAAGGAAAGAGTTTTGGATATTCTGGTTCTAAAGTGGTGTTAAGTGTTTAAACGTGCATTTCATTGAATAACAATATCTCACGAGTGGTTTCATTTGGGGATGTGATACTTGGCATATATACTAATCATTAAAAATAACCTGACACATGTCTAATGGTTTTTCGATGTAGTGTATATTATGAGGTGAAAGGGATGAAAAGTGGGGGTTGAAAGATTCCTAACGGGGCGTGTATCTCTTAAACAACATAGGCGAGGAGTTTGAAACTCTGGGGAAATCAATCAGCTTAAAAATAAATAAATAAATAAAAAAATAAAAAAAAGGTGTTCGACCGTTTTTTTTTTCATAAATGCAATTTATGGGGAGGGGTGAAATTATGGAAGAAAAACGTCCACTAAGGAAGGATTTTTGTATGTTCACTCTCATCGACCAACCAAAACTATTAAAGTTAGAAGAATTATATTTTGGGGATATGTTTGTTGTGTGTCGAAAACGTCTACTAAGGAGGGATTTTTCGATATTCAGGTTCTAAAGGGGTGTTAACGGGGTTAAACTTGCATTTCATTGAATAACAATACGACACGACTATGACGCGAGCGAAGCGAGGCTAAAAATGAGACGGTGTGTGTCTGTGTATTACTCAATCACGCAAGTACCACTGGTCCGATTTACATGAATTTTACATGGAAGTAGCTGATTTACCTGGTTATCATATAGATTACTTTTGATTTGAATACTTTGCACTATTTAAAGATGGCGACCATTTTAGTGACGTCACTACTCCCTTTGGTTTCAAACTTTCATATTTCCATTTCAAATAAAAAGAGAACGCTAAGAAATAGCAGACTTTTGATGGCATATACGAGGTTTAAAATTACATTTTCTATCCGAAAGGTATCTTCAACGGTTAGCGAGTAAAACCTAAATTTGTGCTATAAAACAAGGTCAACGCCGAGCGGTGTAGTTGGACAAAATGTTCCATCCTAAATCTCCCTCTGCGCAGCACCTCACCTATCCCCTGTTTTAAGTGTCACCTTCACATTTTCATTTATTTATGACGCGTAGCGAAGCACGGGTACTTCAGCCAGTCTAATATATAAAAGTGAAAGTCTGTATGTATGTATGTATGTGGGTTGGTTCCGTATACAAATCTACACCGTTCCATCAATCTCAACCATATTTTGCATACACATAGTTTAGGACCCAGAAGGAACCGCTGGCTGCATGAATTTTCGATAGTCTTTCTCATTCTTCTGATTTCGGTCCTTTTGTACTCGAGCAAAGGCTAATATAAAGTCATAAAATATACTCATGAAGGAATGGCAAGGCAGATAGTTTCCATGGCAACATAGCTCAAGTCGAGACACGGCCGACTGGATCCGAATTGCGCTCAGCACTACCGGTATAGAAAATGGGGATCTTTACTTGAAATCCCGTTAGTTACTCAACTGCTCACACAGCACTTTCACCGAGTATAGCATAACAAAGACTAGACACTATCTACTAGATATTTGCCAATTACCACTCACTCACTCACTCACTCAATCATTCATCACGAAATCTCAGAAACCACAGAACGGATTGGAATGAAATTTGGTATGCAGCTTCCTCAAGGTCCGCAAACGCCCAGTAAGAAAGGATTTTTGGATATTCAGGTTCTAAAGGGGTGTTAAGGGGGTATACCTGCATTTCATTGAATAACAATATCTCCCGATTGGTTTCATTGGGGATGTGATACTCGGCATATAAACTCATCATTAAAAATAAGAAGACACGTGTCTGAGGGTTTTTCGATGTGGTGTATATTATGAGGTGAAAGGGGGTGAAAGGTGGGGGTTGATAGATTCCTATCGGAGCGTATATCTCTTAAACGACACAGGCGATGAGTTTGAAACTCAGCGGAAAAAAAGCATAAAAAACAAGTAAATAGGTGTTTGACCGTTTTTTCATAAATCCAATTTAAGGGGCCCATGGGGAGGGGTGAAATTCTGGGGGAAAGAAACAGGAAAGAAAGTGTCCTAACTGATTGACTGACTGACTCACTCATCAAACTCAGGGGGGGGGGGGAAACTGCTTTAAAGTTAGTAAATAGCTGTTCGACAGTTTTTTTTCATAAATCAAATTTAAGGGGTTCATGGCGAGGGGTGAAATTCTGAAAAAAGAAATTTGAAAGAAAATGTCTTGACTCACTCACTCACTCATCATCGCCCAGCCAAAATTATTGAAGTTAGAAACATGACAGTTTGGGGAAATGTTCATTGTATGTCAAAACCGTCTACTAAGGGAGGATTTTCGGATATTCAGGTTCTAAAGTGCTCTTAAGGGGGTTAAACCTGCATTTCATTGAATAACAATATCTCCCGATTGGTTTCATTGGGGCATGTGATATACGGCATATAAACTCATCATTAAAAAATAAGAAGACACGTGTCTGAGGGTTTTTCGATGTAGTGTATATTATGGGGTGAAAGGGGTGAAAGATGGGGGTTTAAGGATTCCTAACGGAGCGTGTATCTCTTTAACGACATAAGCGAGGAGTTTGAACCTCGGCGGAAAAAATCAGCTTAAAAATAAGTAGGCCTAAATAGGGTGTTCGACCGTTTTTTTTTTTCACAAATCCAATTTAAGGGGCCCATGGGGAGGGGTGAAATTCTGGGGGGAAAACAGGAAAGAAAGTGTCCTAACCGATTGACTCACTCACTCTTCAAACTCAGGGGGAAAACTGCTTAAAAATAAGTAAGTATGTGTTCGACAGTTTTTCTTTGATAAATCAAATTTAAGGGGTTCATCGGGAGGGGTGAAAACCTGAAGAAAAAAATGAAAGAATATGTCCTGACTCACTCACTCACTCACTCATCATCGCCCAGCCAAAATTATTGAAGTTAGAAACATGAAATTTGGGGCTATGTTCGTTGTATGTAGAAAACGTCCACTAAGGAAGGTTTTTTGGATGTTCAGAATCTAAAGGTGTATTAAGGGTGTATACTTGCATTCAATTGAATAACAATATCTCCCGATTGGTTTCCTTGGGGATGGAATACTCGGCATATAAACTCATCATTAAGAATAAGCAGACATATGTCTAAAGGTTTGTCGATGTGGTGTATATTATGGGGTGAAAGGGGTGAAAAATGGGGGTTGAAAGATTCCTAACGGAGCGTGTATCTCTTAAACGACTAGGCGAGGAGTTTGAAACTCGGAGGAAATCAATCAGCTTAAAAATAAATAAATAAATAAATAAAATAAATAGGTGTTCGACCGTTTTTTCATAAATCCAATTTAAGGGGCCTATGGGGAGGGGTGAAATTCTGGAAGAAAAACGTCCACTAAGGAAGGATTTTTTAGATGTTCACTCTCATCGACCAACCAAAACTATTAAATGTAGAAGAAAGATATTTTGGGGATATGTTTGTTGTATGTCGAAGAGGTCTACTTAGGAGGGATTTTTGGATATTCAGGTTCTAAAGGGATGTTAACGGGGTTAAATCTGCATTTCATTGAATAACAATATGACACGACAATGACGCGAGCGAAGCGAGACTAAAAATGAGATGGTGAGTGTCTGTGTATTACTCAATCACGCAAGTACCACTGGTCCGAGTTACATGAATTTTACATGGAAGTAGCTGATTTACCTGGTTAACATATAGACTACTTTTGATTTCAATACTTTGCACTATTTAAAGATGGCGACCATTTTACTGACGTCACTACACCCTTTGGTTTCAAACTTTCACATTTCCATTTCAAATAAAAAGAGAACGCTAAGAAATAGCAAACTTTTGATGGCATATACGAGGTTTAGAATTACATTTTCTATCCGAAAGGTATCTCCAACGGTTAGCGAGTAAAACCTAAATTTGTGCTATAAAACACGGTCAACGCCGAGTGGTGTAGTTGGACAAAATGTTCCATCCTTAATCTCCCTCTGCGCAGCACCTCGCCTATCCCCTGTTTTAACTGTCACCTTCACATTTTAATTTATTTATGACGCGTGGCGAAGCACGGGTACTTCAGCTAGTAGTACATAAATCTAAGGCCTATAATATGGAAATCCAACATGGGGACCATCCAAAATATATAGACGGTTCTCAATATCTACGAATCTATTACAGCAATCAAACTGATAATTTGTATGTTGATAGAGGCAATTAATATTAGTAGGATATATGAAAATTGGCTATTTAGTTCTTCACGGAACTACTTGTTTCATAATGAAGAATAAAAAATTGGCAAAAATAGAATTGAGCCTAAACAAGATGTGATATTACAAAACTGATAAGATTTTCGGATTCACAACTGTAATCTTTATCAAAATTGCTCATTTTATAATTTACCGCAAAATCATGCAGGTCTGTATTATTTTTCATTTAATTAACACATATTTTGTAAAAAAAAAACGAGGCTTACAGTAGGCTCATATGATGTGTAACATCTGATATGTTATCCTTCTGTGAAATTGAGATGAAATATATGTGAAGTCAACATTTTTCGGCTGCACTCCTCCAGTTTTTAATTTTTGTCACGTTTCTTTTGTCGATAATTTCGCATATACTGCTCTGGATTTACCCATCTCTGCAAATCACAAAATCATGAAAAAAGGGGCGTCACCCCGAATCCTACAACCCCTCATACTGCATTATTGGTTCTCGAAATATTAAAAAGCTAATGACCCTTTAGTTTTGGGTCCTTTGAGATAGAAGAAAGGGGGACGTTACCCCGACTTCTAGGACAACTCATATAAGTCCCTAGCATTATTGGTTCGCGAGATTTTAAAAAGCTGATGACCTATTAGTTTTGGGTCCTTTGGTTAAATTAAGGGGGCTATAGAAACACGGGGGCGGGGGTCACCCCAGGTCCTAGGACACCTCATACAAGTCCCTAGCATTTTTGGTTCGCGAGATATTAAAAAGCCGATGACCTATTAGTTTTGCCGGGAGCGCAAATCCCTTGTTAACAGTGAACTCTGTTGGTCATTGAAATAACTACTTGAAAAACTCCAGTGCCTCAAAACCTTGAAATAAACCGTATGCGATATATATTCCACAGCAAAAGTATGCAGATTTAATTAATAAATCATAATTGTTTTTAGCAAATACACAATGAATATTTTCACACCAAAGAACGACAACTTGAAGATGATTTATTGTAGGAATATCTTTAATGGGGCCTCCAAACCTTGAAGTAAACCATATGCGATGTTTCCTCTTACACATTTCCGTCCCATTTCCGTGGTCGACAATACCTCGAATGCTTAGCCTACATTAAATAAGAATACAGCAAAAGTATGAAGATTTAATAAATCTTAATTGTTTACAGCAAATATGATATAATGAATATTTTCACACCAAAGAACGACAATTTGAAGATTATTTATTGTAGGAATATCTTTAATGTGGCCTCCAAACCTTGAAGTAAACCATATGCGAAGTTTCCTCTTACACATTTTCGTCCCATTCACGTCCCTTTTCCATAATCACTCCCACAGAAATATCCAGCAAGCGAGTGGAAAAATGTTACACATCAAAAAAGGGAGGCGTTAATCGGAGGATATATTTTGATTGTCATGCGATCATCATCAGATCCTGTTCAATCATATCTGAAGCTCGTTACGGAATAAGTTAAGTTGTTGTTTCATTTGAGGAGCTTGGTCATCGAGGTCATTTAGCCACCACTTCTCAGTTTTGATACACGAGGCTGAGTGTGCCCCGTTCCAGCCCTCAAACCAGAATTAAATTACTTGGCAGAGCCGGGAAGCGAACCAGTGCCTCCGTGGTGACAGTCAAGAATGCTGGTCATTACACCACGAGGCGGACTCACAATACAGGGTTTCTATAAAAGAACTCCGGGGTTTAAAAAATTCATATTTTAATAACTGTAGAAGATAGCAAAATGTAGTTAATTTCTCTGAAACCAGTAGCTCATCAAGTTTTACTCATACCAATTGGGAATGTTTTCATCAACAGTTAGCAGCGCTGCGGAGCGTTGACCTTGAAACAACGTATCGGCAGTCAGCGCTGTCGGGATTGCCGCGCTATGGCGACGCCGCAACAAAAGGTTCAATGCGTTATTTGGCTAATAGAAACTTATTCTGTTGTTACGGTGCAAAGAAACTTTCGACGTAATTATGGTGTTGACGGATAAAACCATTCGACATTGGTTAAGTGCTTTCAAACAAACAGGAAGTGTTTTAAAACAAAAGTCGCTGGTAGGCCGCGTGTGTCACAAGAGAATGTGGACAGAATCCGAGCTTCATGCCTTCGAAGCCCTAAGAAATCATTGACAAGACGCAGTCTGGAGATGGGGTTACCAAGATCAACAGTTCATAAGGTAGTTCATAAAACACTTCGTTTAACTGCTTACAAAGTTCAACTGTTACACCACATTAAACCGGCAGACAAGATTAAGAGATTAGACTTTTCTGTTTCTATGCTGAACGAAATCGATGAAAATAACGATTTTTTTAATGTTATTTTTATTGATGAAGCGACTTTTAATGTGAACGGGTCTGTAAACAGACATAAATGCAGAATTTAGGGATCAGAGCCGCCCCATGAGTTCATCGAGAATGAGCGTGACACGCCAAAAGTGAATGTTTGGTGTGGTCTTATGCATGATAGAGTAATAGGTCCCTTCAATTTTGTTGAAAGAAATATCAGTGGTGATGTCTATTGTGAAATGTTAGAGGAATATGTTTTTCTTCAGTTAGATGACATTGAGGCGGAGAAGGGTTTAGTCCACTTCCAACAAGATGGGGCACCGCCACACTACAGTTTAAGTGTGCGTGATGCACTTGACGCTCGACTCGGCGACAGATGGATTGGAAGGGAAGGACCTATTCCATGGCCCCCAAGGAGCCATGATAAGACTCCGTTGACTTTTCCTTCTGGGGGCATATCAAGAATCTTGTGTATGCGG
Organism: Meconema thalassinum; assembly: GCA_946902985.2. Lineage (NCBI taxonomy): Eukaryota > Metazoa > Arthropoda > Insecta > Orthoptera > Tettigoniidae > Meconema > Meconema thalassinum. Next base: position 284,066,785 of record OX336393.1, on the reverse strand, counting down.
AGAAAATTCATGATGATGGCCATCTCAGCGAACGAATAATCAATTGTGTGGCAACCGTCCACCCAGACATGCTGGCCAGGACATGGGAAGAGGTGGAATACCGTTACGATGTGTGCCGTGCCACTAACGGGGCTCATATTGAACTTTATTAAATTGTTAAAAAAAAAACTTGAAAATGCAACCTTTCCAATCATGTATTAAACATTAATATAACTTTTTTACTTTATTACAATATTTTGCCTCAAAACCCCGGAGTTCTTTTATAGACACCCTACACCCTGTATAATATGCTTCTCTTGCCAATATTTGACTTAGTTACGCAGTTAAATTCTGAGTTGTCGATTGTTAATATATCAATAGTTCGTGCAGCCGCCACCTTGAATGTATGCAATCTCTGTTCTTTTACCTTGGCGATACTAGGCCTCTACACGGTCCTACCTTAGTCATTTTATTCCGTTACTTTAGCTCCCAAGTGTTGAGAGTTATTCTATAATTTCAAGATGGCAGCTGTGCATAATTTGCACTCTTATGTAGTCATCACGTTGCTAACAGAGGGTCCTCATATAAAACTTCCTTTAAGGCCAAATACTCAGCTCCTTGATTCATTTGATTATAGGTTATGGATTATAATGTTGGCAATTTTGCCACAGCCGCCATCTTGAAGTTATTTACCTAAATACCGAGTAGTTTGGACAATAGACGCTTCGCACTCAAATGTTTGTTTTTCCAAAATGTGGTAGATATCTAATAATTAGCTTAGTCGTAATTTAATCTACGCATTGAACACTTGGGTGGCCGCCATTTAGTTTTCGTAAAGATCGTGGCGATATACAGCATGATATTGAGGTGCCCTTTACTAATGCTACCTCTGTACCAAATTTGATTCAATTCGGTTTCATCGTATGGGTATGAAGGTGGCGTTAACTGAATAGTCGAACAAACCCGTTCCGTTTCTTAATATTATCCTACCACACAAACTACTGAATCAATTGCTGTGAAAAATTATCAATTGCTATATAAGATAAAATAGTTAAGTTACTAAAAAGGCACTATTACCAACATTTCAATTAATCAATTCTTAAAAACAAAATATTAATCAAAATGTGCATTTATGACTTTACTATTGAAGTTAAAGATTTGTATCTAAATACACTTGAAGAAGATTTCTTGGCTTGCAATCCGACTTAGAATCATGGTTCTAGATCTTCAAACGTGAAAATGAAAATCCACAGCTTGCTTCCAGTCGACCGGGCCAGGAATGGAATGAATGAATCCCCCATCTAGCGGCGAGGATATGAACTGTTCCGGCTGCCGAAGCCATCGCACTCCTCTGGGGCAATGATTAAATGAAATACAGATGAAATGAAATGATAGTGGTGAGTGTTAATGGAATGACATTTTGGCAGGGAAAACGGGAGTACCTGGAGAAAAACCTGTCTGCCTCCGTTTTGTTCAGCACAGATCTCACATGGAGTGACCGGGATTTGAACCACGGACCCAGCGATGAGAGGCCGGCGTTCTGCCGCCTAAGATACGGAGGCTTGTAGATCTTCAAACGTATTGTTTGTAAAATTTTCTTCGATAAGTTTAAAGAAGCGTTGGTTTTGAAGCGATGTAAAATACTACAGCCATTATTCTAGGTCAGAATATTGCACATATGCGTACAAAGATAATGTGAAAATTTCAAGTAGATCGATGCAGTAATTTCTGAGATAGGCCTAATCTACCTTATTACACAAAAATAAATATTGTTAAGAATGGCTGTCAAAGTAATGCCTACAAATCTCTACTTAGTATAAAACATAGTCCCCGATTCTTGGATGTCACGGGTAATCTCGAGAACCACTGTATGGATTTTGATGAGGTTTTCGCCATTCTGTAAATGATATCTCGAGGAAGGTTTCTGTAGAAAATAATTTATTTATGATCAAAGGAAGCCAAGCAGTAACGATTTCAGTGATAAAGTCGAAAGAAAGAAAAAAAAACCTGGCGTCCGTGCGCACTTTAAGCTTACAGTGGGCAAATCTTTAAAAATATCAACATACTATGAGTGTAAGAATTGTTCAGTAAGAAAAGTTCTACAAAAAAGCCCGCGAGAGCATATCTCTATCTTCAATACATCGTCCACTATAAGTGTTTTTACGTTTTCATTCCTTCCAACAATCTCCATTCAATTACTGAGGCAACAGTCTACAAGCTAGCTAGGGAAAGAAATCGATTATCACGTAATGCATTCATAACTGTTCCCGAGCGAAGCCAGGGCGGGTTGCTAGTAGATTAATAAAGAAATAATAGATGTTTATCAAAGTTGACAAACTTCAAAATATCTTATCTGGGAAATGGATTAACAAACCTACAAACCTACTCTGATTTCAATATGCTGACGACTCAAAACATCAAAAAAGAGGAAATTGATTTCTTCCATCAAAACCTAAATATAAACACAAACACACTTTTATTTAACCCGTATAGATCCAATAAGTCTACTATCATTTTTTACAAAATTGGAAAATAGGCTAATAACTTAATAATAATAATCCGACTAAAGAATAAGTTCAAGAATTTTGGGGCAAACAACTGTCTACACCATCTCATCATGACACTCAATCAAGTTGGGTAAGAGAAGAACAGCAAGCTTCCCAAAGATTTGAGCAAATGCAGCACGAGAAATTCACCACAAATGATATTAAGGAAGTTATCAACAACTTAGCGAATTGGAAAGCCCCTGGCCCTGACCAGATTCAGAATTTTTGGTTTAAGAAGTTCTGGAGCATCCACAATCGACTAGGACAGTTCATTAATAATACCATCCTTCATCCTGATAGCTTGCCCGAATTCATCACTCGTGGCATCACATATTTGCTTCCAAAAGATTTTCAGAATAAATGGGATCCTACAAAATATCGTCCCATCACATGTCTGCCCAAGTTGTATAAGATCATTACATCATGCTTGGCTAACAGGATATATGCACACTGTGAAAGAAACAATATAATTGCCGTGCAACAGAAAGGTTGTAAAAAGGGTTCAAAAGGGTGCAAAGAACAACTAATAATTGACTCAGTTGTGAGTGGCCAGGCACACTTAAATCACCGAAACCTTCACATGGCGTACATCGATTATAAGAAGGCCTTTGATTCTGTGCCCCATGACTGGCTAGTAGCAGTGCTGCGATTGTATAGGATCAATGAGGTATTTATCAGTTTCTTGGAAAGGGTTATGTCAGCATGGCAAACTAGACTGTGTCTCAGTACGCCACGCGGAGATATACGAACAGATGAGATATCGATTCGGAGAGGCATCTTTCAAGGAGACTCCCTTAGCCCCTTATGGTTTGTCCTGGCAATGAATCCTTTATCTACCCAGCTTAACTCTACTCACTACGGCTTTTCTATCAAGATTGGAAAGAGAGTTGGTACTCGCCTAAATCATCTGCTATACATGGACGACCTTAAACTCTATGCCGAAACAGAGTCGCATCTGGAAAACTTGTTGAGAATAGTTGAAGCATTCTCACGAGACATACAAATGGGATTTGGTTTGGACAAGTGTCGGACACTAAAGGTGGTGAGAGGAAAAGTACAGAAGTCCGGGTATGAGCTGGAAGATGGACAGCATATTAGGGCTATGTTGGCAGAAGACACCTACAAATACTTGGGAGTAAAACAAGCTAAGCATATTGACCATGTGCCAATAAAAAAAGATCTGTCCTGTGAATTTGTCAAAAGATTAAAACAAATCATCAAAACGCACTTGAACAGCAAAAACCTAGTGAAAGCTATTAACACGTATGCTGTACCTGTGCTGAGCTACTCCTTTGCCATAATCAAATGGTGTAAAACGGACATCGAAGGACTTGAGCGAAAAATGAGAACGATGCTCACAAAAGGAAGGAAACACCACCCACGATCTTCAATAGAGCGATTGACTCTACCCAGAAGCCTAGGTGGACGTGGGTTCGTTGACATTGATAATCAGATGAAACGACAGATAGTCAGCCTTAGGGAGTACTTCTACGCAGAAGCGAGGTCATCTGTACTTCACAGAGCCATCAGTGAGGCGGACAGATCAACGCCACTGGTCTTGTGTCAGCAAGAGATTCAACACCTCCTACATAATGACCTTCAGAAGCTGGAAGCATGGAAAGCAAAACCTTTGCACGGAAGGCATCCAAATGAGGTGAGTCAAATGTTGATATAACTGCGTCAAACTACTGGCTCACTTCAGGACAGATCTTTCCAGAAACTGAAGGTTTTATGCTAGCAATTCAAGACCAAGTCATCCCTACAAGGAACTATCTCAAGTTCATTGTAAAAGATCCCGCTGTACCAGATGATAAGTGCCGTACGGATGTCAACAGTCAGAAACAATACAGCATATTACATCTGCATGTAGGTATTTCCTGGCAACAGAGCACAAACAAAGGCATGATGCAGTTGCTAAAATCTTGCAGCAGGAGTGGGCTGATAAGTTTCAGCTTTTGAATGGAAAGAAAGTTCCGTACCACCAATATCAGCCAGAGTGTGTTCTTGAAAACAATGAATACAAGCTGTATTGGGACCGAACTATTTTGACTGATCAATCGGTATCACACTACAGGCCGGATCTGGTGGTTGTAAACAAGAAAACCAAGCAAACTACATTGATTGATGTTACGATTCCTAACAACAAGAATCTCCAGTCAAAACACATAGAAAAGATCAGCAAATACAGCGAGTTGGTCGACCCTATCAAAAGACAATGGCATGTAGAGCGAGTGAAGACCATACCTATCATTGTCCCGAGTACGGGCGTGATCCCAAGTACCTTGCTCCAAGGCCTTAAAGAACTGGATCTGGATACTCGGCTGTACAAACTAATGCAGAAGGCAGTAGTTCTATCAACAATCAGAATCGTTCGGAAGTTCATGGGTAGCGAAATTCTAGCTTAGAAGTTGCTGTTTCCGTAGCTATACTTCGGTTACGTTGTAATATACCAGAAATGTGTTATATGTACTGTATAAACCGAAAATAATAATAATAATAATATCATATGGCCTCGGGTGCCGGGTGCAAGCTTTGTTATTTGACACCCAGAGAGTAGCTTGCATGTCAAATTTTGTTGTTCCTTGAAGCACTCTGAAAGTCAAGGAGGTTAGATATCTAAGCTCCTTGACACATTAGCGCTTTCTAGTAGAGAAATGAGGAACTTTGTGTTGGCGGAAACTCCCGAGATTAATTTTGCCCTTATGAACACTGCCTACTGAATTCAAATGGGTTCTTGAACATTCCAAAATCGTATGACATGCGTGTCGTGATTTTTTCCGTCTTTCAAAAATCACTTACCACGGCCAGGAGCGAACCTGCAAGCTTGGGGTTGGTAGTCCGACACTTTAACCACTCACCCACCGTGGCAAGCAGTAGGCTAAAAAGTGTATTTGTATCCAGAAGTAATGGAAAATGACGACTAGTTACTTCAACAATTGTAACTGTAACGATAAGTAACGATAACTGTAACTTAGTTACTTCTAAAAAGTGGCATCCAACCATGGAGCGGACTAACCCGACTGGCGTAGGGCGAAGGGTTTCCATGCTTCTCAAGCTCAGTGTAAAGACAGCCAATTGTATACCATTTTAAGGTACTGTGCTGTACTTTCTCAGGATACCGCAGCTAAGCATTCGGATGTGGGCTTCAATTGACAAATACTGTGTCCGCCTCGTTGTGTAGCAGCTAGCACTCTTGGCTGTCACCGCGGAGGCCCGGGTTCGATTCCCGGCTCTGCCAAGAAATTTACTTCTGGTTTGAGGGCTGGAATGGGGTATTCGCAGCCTCGTGAGGCAAAACTGAGAAGAGGCGGGTTTGAATCCTATCTCAACTATCCTGGAATTGGTTAACCGTCGTTTCCCCACTTCTACTCTTGGTGAAGGGCATTTGTAATTCTCCCATTAATGGTTGGTTGGCTGGTTGGTTGGTTCCTCAGTTTAGGGGCTGCGACAACGCGGTCATGTAGGCCAGTGTACTTTGGGTGTGTGTAGAATCTGTCTGATAACCGGTGTTAATTGTGATGGCTGTAGTAATGTGTGTTATGTGTTTTTAATTCAAGTAAGGACTGCAAACATTCACTTTTTAAGTAGTTCCAACTTTTGCTACCAAACGCCACCGTCAACGATCAACTAGTTCTGAACTTGGTTACTAGATGCCACCGCAGTCGGCTCCTGGCGAAGAACGTTGGAACCTAAGAGCGATAGTGAACTCTAACCTATAATTTAGCTTCACACAAGTGTAATTAGTGGAAGATTCTTGATCATGCCATAAATCTATGACATGGGACCGCCGGCTTTACTTCTCCTCCGAAGGAAGGCATACTGACGGATTTTTAACGCTCTTAAAAATCCGACGACTTTGGCCGGGTTTGAACCCGCGACCTTGGGCATAGAAGCTCAGCATGCTACCAACTACGCCACCGAAGCCACGTCTCCCATTATTATTAACTTTTCCGTTCACAATTCACAATATAACTTCTGTCTAACACAAGTAGCGCGCGTAAAGCTGCTTGACTAATGTGCAGAGTGCACTCCGTCATCGCTGAGTGCCCCTCATCGTCCAGCAAGGTCCCGGTTGCTGCTATGAACAAACGCTGGCGCAGTCAAGTTCAGTGGCACTAATATCTTGAATGGTTAATATAGAGGATGTCACATAAGTAATATATTATTTTAAAGAAAAAAATAATTGGAAAGTTTTTTTTGACAAGAAATTAAACTATTCTTCAATGTAGAGACATCGGCGGCTTCGGTGGCGTAGTTGGTAGTATGGTGAGCTTCTATGCCCAAGGTCACGGGTTCAAACCCGGCTGAAGTCGTCGGATTTTTAAGAGCGTTAACAATCCCTCAGTATGCCTTCCTTCGGGGATGGGTAAGTAAAGCCAGCGGTCCCATGTCATACATTTATGGCATGGTAAAGAACCTTCTACTAACTACATGGATGTGAAGCCAAAATCTGTAAGTTAGAATTGATACCACTCTATTAGTTCCAACGTTCGCCGCCAGGTGATGACTGCGATTCCATCTAGTAGCCAAGTCCGCAAGCTAGGTGTCGTGGACTGTAGCATTTGGTAGCAAAAGTAGGAACTACTTGAAATTATTGTCGGCAGTCCTTACTTGAATTAAAACAGATAACACACACTAATACAGCCATCACAATTCCAGTTATCAGACAGATTCTACACACACACACAAAAAAAAAAAAAAAAAAAAACAGTCAGTCTGAGAGAATAGAATTTATATCATTTCAAATGACGCATACTACAAATGCTCCACATGTTAGGAAGACTCAGGAGGGCTCTTTCAACAGACTCCATTACCCATTAACTTAGGCTTCCCGCGCGAGGAACGGAGAGCGGGAGGTGCACTCTGCTGCATGACGTCACGCACTCACCGTCTCTGTATCGCACAACGCCAGACCCCAGGAGTAAACTCAGGCTCAACAGACTCCATTACCCTTTAACTTAGGCTTCCCGCGCGGGGAACGGAGAGCGGGAGGTGCACTCTGCTGCATGACGTCACGCACTCGCCGTCTCTGTATCGCATAACACCAGACCCCAGGAGTAAACTCAGGCTCAACAGACTCCATTACCCTTTAACTTAGGCTTCCCGCGCGGGGAACGGAGAGCGGGAGGTGCACTCTGCTGCAAGACGTCACGCACTCGCCGTCTCTGTATCGCATAACACCAGACCCCAGGAGTAAACTCAGGCTCAACAGACTCCATTACCCTTTAACTTAGGCTTACCGCGCGGGGAACGGAGAGCATAGGCCGGACGTTTGTTTTAGACGATTGCCCTTGACCTTGAAGCCTGCCGGTGAGCCTACACACACTCACTCGCTCACCCTATCGCTTCACACTAGTCACCACCGATCTGATGTAATGGAATTCCAGACTCGAGCAGACAGTACAGTCCACATCGAAGTATTGTGTGTCGCGGAAGTACACGTTACGTAGTTACGAACAGAACGTATTTATATTTGCCAATGACTGTACTTCAGTAGGAGTGTGAGAAAGGTTTGTCCATCATCGGACCGCTTGGGGCAGCTGATAACAACACAGGTACTGCAGTAACTCGCCTCCAGGCTTCCATTAAGATTTTTCACTCGTCTAAAACAAACGTCCGGCTTGCAGAAGGTGCACTCTGCTGCATGACGTCTCCGTATCGCATAACGCCAGACCCCAGGAGTAAACTCAGACTCAATGCATATGCACTGAACAACATGATGACGTCATACACGCCGTAACCGTAACGCATAACGGTAGACCAAAGCTTAACGATGAAGTCGACAAGATCATTTGAAATGATAAAACACGGGGCTTCATGACCGCGTTGTCGCAGCCCCTAAACTAAGGAACCAACCAACCGAGACCCACTTCCACAGCTTCAAAGTTTTCAACATTTCTTCCTCACAAGAAATGGGTCATGGATCGAAAAATATGGTAATCTTAAGGCGCAAGATCAGGACTGTATGCTGGATTTGGTAGCAGTTCGACTCCTCCCAATTCCTGAATGTTTGCCGTGGTTGTTCGTGCAGTCTGTCTCGCATTGTCCTACTACAAGAGAACTCGATTTTGGTTAACTAATTATGGGTATCTCCGGCTCAGAATTTCATGAACTCGTTTCAGTTGTTGAGAATAAGGATCTGCATTGTATGCACGGCCGTTTGGAACAAACTCCCAGTGAATCACTCCTTCATAATTCCACCAGACACACATCATTCACTTTGGGGCCGAACCAATCCTTTTTAACGATGACTTTGGCAGGTTGACGGGAACTGAGCCACTGTTTAGAGGCCTCAGCGTTGCGGTATTAGACCCATTTTTCATCACATGTGAAAATTCTCCTGATAAATTATCATCCATGGTAGTACAGTACAGATAGAATGGTTTTGTTCCAATAACTGTGCTATGGTTGGCTTTTTGTAAATCGTTAGAAAAGCGCAAAAAATGCTTAACTCTGAATTTTAGAATAATTTGCTCGATCATTTTGTCGGAAAACTCAAAAAAAAACCATTGAAAAGCGTTTTTCTCTAAATCGACGTATTTTAAAGAAACGTTTTTTAAACAAAAAATATAGAGGACATTATCACCTACAATTTGTCTCATTGAGGTCATGTCATACGTTTTGAAATGCAGAAGCTAGGTGGCGCCAAGAGTTTCCAAAAAAGTGATTTTCACTTTTTGTCCTAGAAAAAATGTTTTGTTCACAAAAGAGTGAATCAGAATTTTTTTCCTCTCAAAATTGTCTGCAACATTTATTTAAACGTTTGTTTCCTCCGACTTACCGTTCCAAAGTTATAGCGCAACAAATGCAACGCTGCGTAGTCAAGGCTACTATTGTTATTGCGGAGAGAGCGGTGGGCATAATTTAGACAGGGACCGGTGTCGGACAGTTGCCTAAGGCTCGGTCAAACATGACGCGGGCTGTGTTTGTTAATTAGCTCAAACAATCATATCTATTTCAATCGCAACGCATCAATCATAACTTGACACATATTAATCTTTGTGCCATCTGAATAGTACAATTTTCACACTTCGGCAGCCTAGAACTTTGGAACGGTAAGGCGGAGGAAAAAAATGTTTTAACAAATGTTGTAAACAATTTTGAGAGGACCAAATTTCTTATTCACTCTTTTGTGAACAAAACATTTTTTCTAGGACAAAAAGTGAAAAAACACTTTTTTGGAAACTTTGTCACCACCTAGCTTCTGCATTTCAAAACGTATGACATGACCTCAATGAGACGAATTGTAGGTGACAATGTCCTCTACATTTTTTGTTTAAAAAACTTTTCTCTAAAATACGTCGATTCAGAGAAAAACGCTTTTCAATGTTTTTTTGAGTTTTCCGACGAAATGATCGTGCAAATTATTCAAAAATTGAGAGTTAAGCTTTTTTTGTGCTTTTCTAACGATTTACAAAAAGCCAACCATAGCACAGTTTTTGGAACAAAAGTTTTTTTTCTGTGCAGCTGTCCTGTACTATGGGGTTACCGATAAGCTTACGGCAGATATCCACTCTACGTTGAGCCTGTTCAGGGGTCAATTCATGAGGTACAGATCTACAGCATCTGTTTGATTTTCCAAGTTTCTTAATCTGGCGATGTATGGCCTGCTGATATTGGGGTGACGCGTGATCAGCGCATCGGGTCCCCTCGGCCGTTAATCTCGGTTTTCGTGATCGGGGCGCTGCCTCACTGTCAGACAGCTACTCAATTGTCCTCACGAGGCTGAGTGCACCCCGTTCCAGCCCTCATGTCAGATTCTAATTCAAGCATTTTCTTATAACCCTATTCAACACACATTGGTATATATTTTCACATACACATCTCCTCATTTCTACGACGTTTTTAAGACATTCTTTTTTGCTTTATTAACAAAATTATTGCAACAGATCTGTTTTTTTTTGTTTTTTGTTTTTGTTGAAATTTTACTCTGTGAACTTTTGGTATGGTACTACTCAGTTACTCATCATATAGCACGCTGAAGGAGGTCACCGGTACGGTTTCAATGTACTAAATATTGACTTTAGGTAAAAGTAAATAGTTTATTATATTCCCTGACGGAACCGGGAATAGAACCGGGGGCCTCCGGATGAGAGGCAGGTGCGTTACCCCAACACCACGGGGCCGACTTTTAATTTTAATGTTAAACGCTATTAATTTGAACACTGAAGAAGGTATCATTTTATATTGAAACATGTTCTTTTAATTACTAATCGTTTTGGTTGGTTGGTTGGTTGGTTGCTCAGTTTAGGGGCTGCGACAACGCCGTCATGTAGCCCCGTGTACTTTGGGTGTGTGTAGAATCTGTCTGTTTTTTGTTGTTGTTGTGTGACCTCCTGAGAGGCCGAGTGCAGGTCTTCTAGTCGACGCCCTCAGGCGACCTGCGTGTCGGGATGAGAGATGGAATGGATGTAGATGAATGAAACTGGGCAAGGATGTGGAAGGAAGCGGCCGCGGCCTATCAGAAGGTACCGTCCCAGCATTTGCCTGGTGTTGAAAATGGGAAACCACGGAAAACCATTTCAAGAACAACCGACGGTGGGCCTCGAACCCACGCGTCTACCTAGTCAGTAGAGAGCTTGGCCCCATGGCCTAACGATGCGCTTTAGCCAGCGTAGCCACTACTGTCGGTATCTGTCTGATAACCGGTGTTAATTGTGATGACTGTATTAGTGTGTGTATCTGTTTTAATTCATGTAAGGACTGGACCGGACTGGACATTGAATTTTTTCAAGTAGTCCCTACTTTTGCCGCCAAACGCCACCGTCAACGACCAACTAGGTCAGAACTTGGTTACCAGATGCCACCGCAGTCGGCTCATGACGACAAACTTAGGAACCTAAGAACGTTTGTCAAATGTTTAACCTACATAATTATAATTTAGCTTCACACAGGTGTAGTTAGTGGAAGGTTCTTTAACATGCCATAAATATGACATGGGACCGCCGGCTTTACTTCCCCTCCGAAGGAAGGCATACTGAGGGATTTTTAACGTTCTTAAAAAATCCGTCGACTTCGGCCGGGTTTGAACCCGCGATCTCAGCATGCTGCCAACTACGCCACTGAAGCCGCTTACTAATCGTTTTGACAGTCCAAAGCCTGTACAATGTGCGATGGGAATCAGCCCTTTTATTGACATACTGCATTAACTTATTGTGAAGGTGTCCGCAAACTTTCGGTATAGAAATACCTTTGGAATTTTGTCATCCCTTTCACAGTTAGTAAAAGACCTACAGTCCGCAAATCTCCGGAAACAGCTTGTGTTTGCAAATCTCCATGTCCGAATCTGTCTGCTATTCGGTGAAGATTGTTCCTAACTGAGCGTAACAGAACGCACAAAACCTCCCATTAATATTACTCTTCATAAATTCGTCATCACACTGTACGTTTACAGTGATCGTAGTTTCCGATAATCACGAATGAGAGCTTCAAAATGAGGCAAAGTTTCCTGCTGTACGTTTATCATGGGCTGAGAAAACGTTACGTCAGAAAACGTATAAGAACTTTTTATTGGTTAGTTGAAAAACATTCAAACTTGAGATTTGCACTACCAATAGTTGTGCCTATAATATATAAAAATTTCATTACCCTCAGCCAAGTAGTTTTCCATGTATATAGTTTTAAGTGAGCGGTTCCTAGAAAAGACGTCAAAAACCCAGACAATTTTTCATACAACCACAAATAAAAAAATAATTATTAAACTTGAAAATAATTGGCTTATATAGTCTAACGCAGAATTAAACAAGGAACATATTGGTATAACTCGTTTTCTAATAGGTGTGTTGGTTTGCTTGAAATTAGGGCCTAAACTCGGGTATCCATAATAAAAATCCGATAGCAGATTGAAATGGCAGCCGAAGGAGCCCTTGTGAGCCAGCACTGGCTGTCAGGTGCTCGGGCGCATGGACGAGGTGGAGGTGCCGATGTCGCTGTGCTGGAATGTTGTTGGTTATATAAAGAGTGGTTTGCTTGCTGCACGTGTTGTGTTCACGATCCAGACCCGTTACGTAACTCTAACATCCACAGACACAAAATGAAGAACTCGATTCAAATCCCACTCGTTCATTGCCTCGGACTTGCCTTGAACTTTAATGTACAGAGAAACCCTAAACGACACCTTCAATTAATTCAATTAATTTACATTAAAAATTGCTGGTTGATCCCCTTAGTTCTAAATCGTACACTATCAAGCAAGTAATTGGCAAATGTCATTCACCTCCAGGTTGCCCGCTCCATATACGAGACAAGTTTCTTAAGTAGGCCTACTGATTTTTTCATAGAACGACAAGATTGTCTTGCAAATGTTTTATTAGACTACTTTTCACATTTGGCAAAAATGAGGAAAAATAGAGTTATGAGATCGATCCTGGCAAAGTGTGTCTGTCTGTCCTTCTGTCTGTCTGGCTGTGTGTGCTAGTGTCCTTATCAACTCCTAAACTGCTGCAGCAATCGCAGACAAAATTTGGTAGGAGTAAAGATCTATACCTGAATATCTCAATGCCGTATTTAAAAATGATGTCAGTGCTACCAACTGCTGAAAAATCGCAATTGAAATTTGAGCTCCATGTTGGATATCCTGGAAGGTATAAATGGAAGCTATTTCAAAATTGGCACACGTATAAATAATAATATTTCAGTTTAATTTCCAGGAGGCCATACATGGCAGTGTTGCCAAAACGATTCTACGCCTCCTGATAAGTCCATTTTTAAATGCATATAACTTCTACACTATTAATCGGAATTCAACCAAATTTCGTATGTGCAATGTGTACATAAACAGATATAACTGAGCGTATTCTTAAGAGCCACCAGGGCTGCCAACTGTTAATAAATGCTCTCAATTTCTTCTATCCAAATGCCAATATATCAGAAAAGTAGGTAATAAAGAGCGGTTCTGGCACAGGGGCTAATGGGCAAGATGGCCGCCGCGCGCAATCACTCTATGTTATTCTTATGGAGGGGTCATTCAGAGCTGGCACAGGGGCTATTGGGCAAAATGGCCGCCACGGCCTGAGACCGTGGATTACGTCACAGGGAGAGGTCGGCCGTGTAGTTGCCAAATGGAATATTTATTATTATTATTATTATTATTATTATTATTAGGTAATTGTTAATTGATCATGTATAATCAAGACCAGCCTTATATTGTCCACTTCTTAGTGTAGTGGCTAGCATTCTTGGAGGTCATTCCTGAGGTTCGAATCCCGGCTCTGCCAAGAAATTTAATTTCTGGTCTCATGAGTGGAACGGGGTACACTCAGCCTTGTGAGGCAAAACTGACAAGAGCTGGCTTTTGATTCATACCTCAACAATTCTGCCTAACCCAACTTCACCTAACCTAACCTAACCTAACCTAACCTATCCTAACCTAACTTCAAAGTCAAAGCAAATATGAGAGCAAATGTGAAAGCACACATAATAAACTAAGTTATAACCTAACCTAACTTCACCTAACCTAACCTCACCTAACCTGTCCTAACCTAACCTAACGTAACCTACCTAATTTAAAATTGCAAGCGAAAAAAATTTAGCAAAAAGTATGAGAAAAAAGTGAGAGCAAATGTAAGAGCACAAATAATAAACTTAGTTATAACCTAACCACACCTAACCTAACCTAACCTAACCTAACATAACCAAACTTCAAAGTGAGAGCAAAAATGTAAGAGCAAATGAGAGAGCACAAATAATAAACTTAGTTATAACCTAACCTAACCTAACCCACAGAAACCTCATTTAAAGATTTTAGATTTTATGTTTTAACATTTTAGATTTTTGATTTTTTCATTTTACATTTTTTAGATTTTACATTTTACATTTTTGATTTTTTGTATTTTAGATGTTAGTTTTTTTTAGATTTTACATTTTAAATTTAAGATTTTTTGATTTTAGATTTTACTTTTTACATTTTCCGAAAAGAGTAAACTACTAGGTCACATACCTAACCTCACCAAACCTAACTTTGCCAAACCTAACTTAAGCTAATTCAAAGGCTAATGCACATACACAAAGTATATAAGGGTACAAGCAACTATCCTTATGCTAGTTTTATAGGTTACTGTACAATATGATAACTACCCCAACCGTTTTTTTTTCATTTGTTGTTTACACATATGACACTTTTCCAATTTCCCATTTTCATTTTTTTTAATGTTAGTTTTAAGTTTTTCAATTTCATAACATGGAAACATGGATTTTGCATTATGTTGTTTACACATTTATCAATTTCACAATTTCCCATTTACAGTTCTTAAAATGTCAGTTTAAAGTTTTTCAATTTCATGATATAGAAACATGGATTTTCCAATTTGTTGTTTACACATTTGTCAATTTACCAAATTCCCATTTACAGTTTTTAAAATTTCAGTTTAATGGTTTTTTTTTATTTTGTCAATATGGAAACATGGATTTTCCAATTTGTGTTTTACATGTTCACTTTGCATTAGGAGTGGAGAGAGGTGAGTAGTAATAAAAAATGTACAAGCAGTTTCCATACGGTACAATATTTTTTTATTTTAAATACATGTACACTATTTACACATAATACATTTTTATATATATTCCTTATTGTTATAAATTGTACACTTGTTTTTATTTTGTTTTCATTTTTATTTATTTTTGATTATGAATGCCATTTCTTATTTTGTTTTTTTTATTTTTGTAGTGCTATTGTTTTATTTCCTAAATTGTTTTGTTTTATGTATTTGCTAGTTGCAGGCAGAAGATTTTGATATTCATAACTTAACTCTTTAAGCATGGTTAATGATTGAGTAATGACCATAGGCATGTGTACCTATACCATCAGCATCAATCACTCTTTTATCATCACCAGGACACAAAGCAATTTTGTTTAGTCTTATAGATGATATGTCATGTTGTTTAGAAGCGATAATGTTCATGGGTATTCTTTTTACATTGTTTTTCATGACACAATCCTTATAATCTTGAAAGCTTATACAATTTTTGACAACACCTCTGTTAATACCTTTAATCTTTTTGATTTCTTTACCATTTATGTCTAATGCGTACATTTTAGCTCTAAGTCCAACAAATGCTTTTATAATTTGTCCACAAGCCTCGTCTTTAAATTTCCCCAACGTTTTCTTGTTTGATGTAGAGTAACATATGTGATTAGTAGGATAATCTGATGTGTCCAGGTGTTGTAGGAAATCCAACTTGTCTTGATATACATCTGGGGTGTTAACCAAATATATGAACGAGTCAGTATCCATATACATGAGTTTAAGATTGTTCATGCCATAATAGGGTAGCAGGACATCATAGTGGTGGGAATACATGAGAGTTTTTGAAATATCCAGTATACACATTCCAATATATATAGGCTTATTGAATACAATGTTACGTTTAGACATGTGGAAAGCAGCTAGGTTAGGGCCATAAATTGTTCTGTCGATAAATGTCGGCTTTGCTATTAGCTTTTCTGCCTTTTTGCTGTCAGTCACAAGACGTATGTCTATTCTTTTACGGATATTTTCCATTGTTTTCCCAAAAATGGCATTGTTGAATAATTTGTACAGATTTTTCTCAAAATCATTTTTGGCTTGTTTTCGAAGGTTGTTATTAAAATCAACGTATGCCTTTAACCAAGGTCTTTGTTTAAACTTTAACACACGATGAATTTTTATCAATTTTATTCCATGATCTAAAGCCTGTTTTAATGCCATGTAGTGAACAACATATCGCCTTCGATTTCCAACATGAGGAATTAGTTTTTTCAGAGACGAATCCTTAGGTTGTGTACACTCTGGTAGGAAAGGTAAATCGTTGTGTAGATCATGAAGGTCAGATGGGTAATCAACATCAACGTCTAGAATGTATCCCACAGGATCGTCTTTCTTTAGTTTTTCTAGATCAACAGTATCTGGAGAAACCCACTGAAATCCACCATAAGGAAGGGAGTGACACATAGCCCACCCGTATTGGTTGTTGGCATCATCATAGGTAATAAACTGCGATGGTTTCTCAGAATCATAGGTTTCCATGTATTTATTGTTAGCTTCAGCATACCGATGAGACACCTGGCATATGCCTCCACGTATTCCAGACTCGATTAAAAGAATCTGATCGTAATCCTGTAGCAATTCCAGTTTAATGCCTGTGTAAAGGAGCATTGCCTCGAAACTTAAACCAGGCGAAGTAAAAAAGTGTGCAGCATCCACTCGGTGTGTTTCTAGTGTTTTGTTTCTAAAGGTTTCAAAGCTGTCTGCAAGAAGGAGTACATCTGAAGTTAGGTAGAGGTCACTATATTCCCCTAGAGTTTTAATGTTGAACTGATTCCAGACACTTTTGGCATGTTCATAGTCTTCTTGACTAACATCTTCTTGACTTAATTTGTTAAAGAATGCCTCTTTTGGAGGTAAACACGTTTCACTTAACTTTTCCCATGAGTCAATGTAGTCATAACAAAATACCCCTTTACGAGTCATGAGCATTGCATTTTCTTTTCCAAAGTACTTGTCTGTTTCAGGGTATGATGTTAAGTTGGAAACTAAGTTTTCCAAACTACTCGGCATTAACCGAAACGTATCCACAAATCTAAGCTTAACATTTCCTACATATTTGGTAAAGGAAATGTACTTTTCTTTGGAGTTAGCGATAACATCCACTCTCTCAGTAGTACATCCCAATTGCTTTACAATGAAATTTGCGTCGTAGCCACTCATATTATGTAGAAACACAGGAACGGGGTTTCGTGTTTTACACCTCAAATTACAGTTATTGTGAGCACTTCCACGGTATTCCCCTGTAATATGGCAGTGGTCTCGAACTTTCCAGTCCTGTTGGGTAAATGGTTTTTGACACAAATAACAGGTTTCAGAACATTGGAACTCTGCTTCTTGAGCCTGAGTTAAGGCCTTTGGAACATTTAAGCTGTAAAGTCTATCAATTTCATTAGCTATTGAGATCAAACAGTCCATAAACTTTCCTGCAGCGTCAGGTCCACGATAAATAACAGGTTGGCTTGAAAGGTTTGTCTTTATGTGTTCCACAGCAGGTGAGGGTTTAACGTATATACCAAAGCTCATAGGAACATGACTCTGGTATGGCACTGTATAACTTGCTTTAGGATTGGGTAAACATGTTTGATAGGGTAAGAGTATACTTTCAAAATCTGCATAGATAACGTAAGGTATTCTCAGCATTTTTTCAACGTTTAAAAATTTGACAATGGGGTTTTTAATAGGCATTTCAACCCTAGCAATGTCATGCTGGACACACAAAGCTCTATGTTCTTTCAATTTTTCCATTCCTTGTTGACCATATCGATTATCAAAGTGTGTAAAACACCGTTTACACGTATATATTTTATGTTCATAGCGGGTAATCTGATGTCTTACTAGTTTATCAAAATCTTTGATAAAGACGTAGTGGTTCTGGCCGGATGATGGACTTAGCAGAAGGAGGTCGCGATGGTCTTGCATCTCTTGATCCACAACCTTTAGAGGGAACAATTTGTTGTCTTGTTCCAATCCAAATACATTAATGGATATATCGTTGGCTTTTTCAAATTTGGGAATGTCAACTAGCGATGTAGGAAACGATATTACAGAAAAATCATACTTGTTGTCCAGGTCCTTGTATTTACTAATGCGATGAGCATTCTTTTTAACCAGTTTTGCTAAAATGGCATACATAAAACACTTTTCATCATTCAAATTTTCAGGATTAATGCAGGCTTTTCTTGCTTGTATAGCTGCTGGTAATGGAATATATGTGCTTCCACGCAAGGGATTGTACTTATTTATTTTCAATCGTACTCCTTCCACTGCTAACAAAGCCCAATTACTGCCTTTTAGCTCAGATTCCTCCATTTCCGTAGTTAACTTTGTAAATTGTGTTTCCAAGAAACTACTTAAGTCCGTTTCCAAAAATAGGGCCTGATTTCGTGTTTTAAATGCACGATCTGTAATTTCATTGGTAGATGTATGAATGAATCTACATTCAGCCACAAGATTAACTTTTATCGACTTGTGCATTGCTAGTTCTTTCTGCATAGCTTGTATTATTTGCTGTTTGGACTCTTTAAGGTATGAATTTAAATCCTTGCACGTATCGCAACGAATGAAATAGGATTTAAGTCGACCTTCAAAAGATGTCTCATATTCAATAAGTCCATTTTTGTCAGGGACCAATGACAGTAGGTAATGTTTTGTAGGCTCTGCTTTTTGTCTTTTAGCTGCCGACACAACATTACAACATTCTTCATGACGACGTCCATTGTAGGCATTGTTGAATGTACTACCACAGGTCTTGCACTCATGAAATTCACCACACGATACTTCATGTCGCTTCCTATGATAGTCTCGAAGAAAAGTCTTTCCACACTCTTTACACATATAGCTAGGAATGGCTTCTTCCATTATGAATGTTGATTTCTGCAAACAGCTGCTTACTGCGTATCACAGGGCTAGAGGTTGGTCGGTGAGACGGTCTTTCACGATGTGAACACCGTGAGAGGTAGTAGTCAACTGGTGATATTCTTGTTAAGGGTCCACTAATATACCCCTAGTCTAGACCAACAGCTCTTTACAGCGTATGACAAGGCTGTAGACTGGACAGTGAGACGGTCTTTCACGATGTGAACACTGTAACAAGTAGTAGTCAACTGATTATATACTTGCTAAGGGTTCTCTAATATACAATAGTCAAGACCAACAGCTACTTACTGTGTAGTACAAGGCTGTACAATAGTTGTTTTGACAGTCTTTCACGATGTGGTCACTGTGAATGGCGGTAGTCAACTGATGATATTCTTGATAAGGGTCTCTAATGTACCCCTGGTTAAGGGTAACAGCTGCTCACTGCTTATGACAAAGCTAAAGACTGGTTGCTTCAACGGTCTTTCACAATGTAAACACTGTGACAGGTAGTAGTCAACTGAAAATATTCTTATGGCCTACTCAAGGTTATCAGGTACTTACTGCATATCAAAAGGCTGTACACTCATGTGTGTTAGGCACTCTTTCTTGCTAAGGACCTCAATATTCCCTACACAAGGCTATACATGTTAGTTCTAAACACTTAGTGATTAATTGTATATTCAATTTTTGTACAAAGCTTATACAAGCACGTTTTTATGAGGTAAAACTTTGTTAAATAGCTGCATGCGACACACAAAGTATGTTGCCGCTATCTAGCGGTGACTATGAGAACTACTTGAACAACCAGCATGCTACCTAGCGCTCCATTTCAACACTCGCTCACTGAACGACCAGCATGCTATCTAGCGGTCGATAGCAATACTCCTCAACTACCAGCCTGCTATCTATCGGTCAATATGACAACTCACTCAACTACCAACATGCTACATGGCTTTTTTGGTCAGTTTTTTGTTGGCTTTTTTTGGTCAGTTTCTGTTGGCTTTTATTGGCTTTTGTTGGCTTTTGTTGGCTTTTGTAGGCTTTTTTGTTGGCTTTTGTTGGCTTTTGTTGGCTTTTGTATTAGCTCTTTCATATTTGCTCTTGCTTGTGGGGGCTTATTATTTGGTCTTGGAAAGTATGTCAGTCCTTTTTTTATGGCTGCAAAATGCTTACAGCCATGTTTGTAAGCAGCAACAACAACAACACACAATATTCCAAAACAATCCAAAGTACTCTAAGGTTTATCAATGACTCTCAACTCTTACAATTACCTCTATCCCATGCCTAGTCAAAAATAGTGTATTTTTCACATTTTTCAAAAAATATTTGGAAAGTAGGCTATATCATTAAACTAAAAATCCCAAAAAGACATATGTTAACTCCAACACCTACCTCTATACCATTCTTAGTCCAAAAATAGTGTATTTTTAAATTTTCCAAAAACATATTTCCAAAATGGGTTATATTTCCAAAATTAAAAAGTTTACAAAAATGTTTGTTTGACAGAAATGAATGGCCTTTACCCCCTCTACCACGGTACCAAGTCCCAGGTCTCTAGGACAACAAAAATACAATTTTGAAAATGGGCTTTATTTCCAAAATTAAGAATTTTACAAACAAGTTTGTCTAACGTAAATCAATGGTCTTTACCCCTTCTATTCCCATACCAAGTCTCAGGTCACTAGGTCAAGAAAATAAATTTTTTAAAAAATAGTCACTATTTTGGAAACTAGGAATTCTACAAAAAAGTTTGTTTAACATAAATGAAAGGTCTCTATCCCCTCTACCGGTAAACCAAGTTACAGGTCTGTAGGACAAAAATGAAAAACGTTCAACTGGGAAAGTAGGCGATTTTTCATAAAACCAAACATTCTAGAAAGTGTTCTATGGGCTTAAAATAATGGCCTCTATGTCCTTTATTTTTTATAATAAAACTTTTTTATTTTTTACATTTTTTTGAAAAAAGTTCAATTTTGAAATTTTTATATTTTGGAAACTAGAAAGTTTACAAAAATGTTTGTTTGACGTAAATGACTGCCCCTGACCCCATCTACTACCAAAATAAATTTCCACGCGACGGCCATGACACTGGTTAGAAGCACCACCACTCCACTACTGTTATTTTTTGTCCTAGCGAATTGAAATTTATTTTGGTAGTAGATGGGGTCAGGGGCAGTCATTTACGTCAAACAAACATTTTTGTAAACTTTCTAGTTTCCAAAATATAAAAATTTCAAAATTGAACTTTTTTCAAAAAAATGTAAAAAATAAAAAAGTTTTATTATAAAAAATAAAGGACATAGAGGCCATTATTTGAAGCCCATAGAACACTTTCTAGAATGTTTGGTTTTATGAAAAATCGCCTACTTTCCCAGTTGAACGTTTTTCATTTTTGTCCTACAGACCTGTAACTTGGTTTACCGGTAGAGGGGATAGAGACCTTTCATTTATGTTAAACAAACTTTTTTGTAGAATTCCTAGTTTCCAAAATAGTGACTATTTTTAAAAAAATTTATTTTCTTGACCTAGTGACCTGAGACTTGGTATGGGAATAGAAGGGGTAAAGACCATTGATTTACGTTAGACAAACTTGTTTGTAAAATTCTTAATTTTGGAAATAAAGCCCATTTTCAAAATTGTATTTTTGTTGTCCTAGAGACCTGGGACTTGGTACCGTGGTAGAGGGGGTAAAGGCCATTCATTTCTGTCAAACAAACATTTTTGTAAACTTTTTAATTTTGGAAATATAACCCATTTTGGAAATATGTTTTTGGAAAATTTAAAAATACACTATTTTTGGACTAAGAATGGTATAGAGGTAGGTGTTGGAGTTAACATATGTCTTTTTGGGATTTTTAGTTTAATGATATAGCCTACTTTCCAAATATTTTTTGAAAAATGTGAAAAATACACTATTTTTGACTAGGCATGGGATAGAGGTAATTGTAAGAGTTGAGAGTCATTGATAAACCTTAGAGTACTTTGGATTGTTTTGGAATATTGTGTGTTGTTGTTGTTGCTGCTTACAAACATGGCTGTAAGCATTTTGCAGCCATAAAAAAAGGACTGACATACTTTCCAAGACCAAATAATAAGCCCCCACAAGCAAGAGCAAATATGAAAGAGCTAATACAAAAGCCAACAAAAGCCAACAAAAGCCAACAAAAAAGCCTACAAAAGCCAACAAAAGCCAACAAAAGCCAATAAAAGCCAACATAAGCCAACAGAAACTGACCAAAAAAAGCCAACAAAAAACTGACCAAAAAAGCCATGTAGCATGTTGGTAGTTGAGTGAGTTGTCATATTGACCGATAGATAGCAGGCTGGTAGTTGAGGAGTATTGCTATCGACCGCTAGATAGCATGCTGGTCGTTCAGTGAGCGAGTGTTGAAATGGAGCGCTAGGTAGCATGCTGGTTGTTCAAGTAGTTCTCATAGTCACCGCTAGATAGCGGCAACATACTTTGTGTGTCGCATGCAGCTATTTAACAAAGTTTTACCTCATAAAAACGTGCTTGTATAAGCTTTGTACAAAAATTGAATATACAATTAATCACTAAGTGTTTAGAACTAACATGTATAGCCTTGTGTAGGGAATATTGGGGTCCTTAGCAAGAAAGAGTGCCTAACACACATGAGTGTACAGCCTTTTGATATGCAGTAAGTACCTGATAACCTTGAGTAGGCCATAAGAATATTTTCAGTTGACTACTACCTGTCACAGTGTTTACATTGTGAAAGACCGTTGAAGCAACCAGTCTTTAGCTTTGTCATAAGCAGTGAGCAGCTGTTACCCTTAACCAGGGGTACATTAGAGACCCTTATCAAGAATATCATCAGTTGACTACCACCATTCACAGTGACCACATCGTGAAAGACTGTCAAAACAACTATTGTACAGCCTTGTACTACACAGTAAGTAGCTGTTGGTCTTGACTATTGTATATTAGAGAACCCTTAGCAAGTATATAATCAGTTGACTACTACTTGTTACAGTGTTCACATCGTGAAAGACCGTCTCACTGTCCAGTCTACAGCCTTGTCATACGCTGTAAAGAGCTGTTGGTCTAGACTAGGGGTATATTAGTGGACCCTTAACAAGAATATCACCAGTTGACTACTACCTCTCACGGTGTTCACATCGTGAAAGACCGTCTCACCGACCAACCTCTAGCCCTGTGATACGCAGTAAGCAGCTGTTTGCAGAAATCAACATTCATAATGGAAGAAGCCATTCCTAGCTATATGTGTAAAGTGTGTGGAAAGACTTTTCTTCGAGACTATCATAGGAAGCGACATGAAGTATCGTGTGGTGAATTTCATGAGTGCAAGACCTGTGGTAGTACATTCAACAATGCCTACAATGGACGTCGTCATGAAGAATGTTGTAATGTTGTGTCGGCAGCTAAAAGACAAAAAGCAGAGCCTACAAAACATTACCTACTGTCATTGGTCCCTGACAAAAATGGACTTATTGAATATGAGACATCTTTTGAAGGTCGACTTAAATCCTATTTCATTCGTTGCGATACGTGCAAGGATTTAAATTCATACCTTAAAGAGTCCAAACAGCAAATAATACAAGCTATGCAGAAAGAACTAGCAATGCACAAGTCGATAAAAGTTAATCTTGTGGCTGAATGTAGATTCATTCATACATCTACCAATGAAATTACAGATCGTGCATTTAAAACACGAAATCAGGCCCTATTTTTGGAAACGGACTTAAGTAGTTTCTTGGAAACACAATTTACAAAGTTAACTACGGAAATGGAGGAATCTGAGCTAAAAGGCAGTAATTGGGCTTTGTTAGCAGTGGAAGGAGTACGATTGAAAATAAATAAGTACAATCCCTTGCGTGGAAGCACATATATTCCATTACCAGCAGCTATACAAGCAAGAAAAGCCTGCATTAATCCTGAAAATTTGAATGATGAAAAGTGTTTTATGTATGCCATTTTAGCAAAACTGGTTAAAAAGAATGCTCATCGCATTAGTAAATACAAGGACCTGGACAACAAGTATGATTTTTCTGTAATATCGTTTCCTACATCGCTAGTTGACATTCCCAAATTTGAAAAAGCCAACGATATATCCATTAATGTATTTGGATTGGAACAAGACAACAAATTGTTCCCTCTAAAGGTTGTGGATCAAGAGATGCAAGACCATCGCGACCTCCTTCTGCTAAGTCCATCATCCGGCCAGAACCACTACGTCTTTATCAAAGATTTTGATAAACTAGTAAGACATCAGATTACCCGCTATGAACATAAAATATATACGTGTAAACGGTGTTTTACACACTTTGATAATCGATATGGTCAACAAGGAATGGAAAAATTGAAAGAACATAGAGCTTTGTGTGTCCAGCATGACATTGCTAGGGTTGAAATGCCTATTAAAAACCCCATTGTCAAATTTTTAAACGTTGAAAAAATGCTGAGAATACCTTACGTTATCTATGCAGATTTTGAAAGTATACTCTTACCCTATCAAACATGTTTACCCAATCCTAAAGCAAGTTATACAGTGCCATACCAGAGTCATGTTCCTATGAGCTTTGGTATATACGTTAAACCCTCACCTGCTGTGGAACACATAAAGACAAACCTTTCAAGCCAACCTGTTATTTATCGTGGACCTGACGCTGCAGGAAAGTTTATGGACTGTTTGATCTCAATAGCTAATGAAATTGATAGACTTTACAGCTTAAATGTTCCAAAGGCCTTAACTCAGGCTCAAGAAGCAGAGTTCCAATGTTCTGAAACCTGTTATTTGTGTCAAAAACCATTTACCCAACAGGACTGGAAAGTTCGAGACCACTGCCATATTACAGGGGAATACCGTGGAAGTGCTCACAATAACTGTAATTTGAGGTGTAAAACACGAAACCCCGTTCCTGTGTTTCTACATAATATGAGTGGCTACGACGCAAATTTCATTGTAAAGCAATTGGGATGTACTACTGAGAGAGTGGATGTTATCGCTAACTCCAAAGAAAAGTACATTTCCTTTACCAAATATGTAGGAAATGTTAAGCTTAGATTTGTGGATACGTTTCGGTTAATGCCGAGTAGTTTGGAAAACTTAGTTTCCAACTTAACATCATACCCTGAAACAGACAAGTACTTTGGAAAAGAAAATGCAATGCTCATGACTCGTAAAGGGGTATTTTGTTATGACTACATTGACTCATGGGAAAAGTTAAGTGAAACGTGTTTACCTCCAAAAGAGGCATTCTTTAACAAATTAAGTCAAGAAGATGTTAGTCAAGAAGACTATGAACATGCCAAAAGTGTCTGGAATCAGTTCAACATTAAAACTCTAGGGGAATATAGTGACCTCTACCTAACTTCAGATGTACTCCTTCTTGCAGACAGCTTTGAAACCTTTAGAAACAAAACACTAGAAACACACCGAGTGGATGCTGCACACTTTTTTACTTCGCCTGGTTTAAGTTTCGAGGCAATGCTCCTTTACACAGGCATTGAACTGGAATTGCTACAGGATTACGATCAGATTCTTTTAATCGAGTCTGGAATACGTGGAGGCATATGCCAGGTGTCTCATCGGTATGCTGAAGCTAACAATAAATACATGGAAACCTATGATTCTGAGAAACCATCGCAGTTTATTACCTATGATGATGCCAACAACCAATACGGGTGGGCTATGTGTCACTCCCTTCCTTATGGTGGATTTCAGTGGGTTTCTCCAGATACTGTTGATCTAGAAAAACTAAAGAAAGACGATCCTGTGGGATACATTCTAGACGTTGATGTTGATTACCCATCTGACCTTCATGATCTACACAACGATTTACCTTTCCTACCAGAGTGTACACAACCTAAGGATTCGTCTCTGAAAAAACTAATTCCTCATGTTGGAAATCGAAGGCGATATGTTGTTCACTACATGGCATTAAAACAGGCTTTAGATCATGGAATAAAATTGATAAAAATTCATCGTGTGTTAAAGTTTAAACAAAGACCTTGGTTAAAGGCATACGTTGATTTTAATAACAACCTTCGAAAACAAGCCAAAAATGATTTTGAGAAAAATCTGTACAAATTATTCAACAATGCCATTTTTGGGAAAACAATGGAAAATATCCGTAAAAGAATAGACATACGTCTTGTGACTGACAGCAAAAAGGCAGAAAAGCTAATAGCAAAGCCGACATTTATCGACAGAACAATTTATGGCCCTAACCTAGCTGCTTTCCACATGTCTAAACGTAACATTGTATTCAATAAGCCTATATATATTGGAATGTGTATACTGGATATTTCAAAAACTCTCATGTATTCCCACCACTATGATGTCCTGCTACCCTATTATGGCATGAACAATCTTAAACTCATGTATATGGATACTGACTCGTTCATATATTTGGTTAACACCCCAGATGTATATCAAGACAAGTTGGATTTCCTACAACACCTGGACACATCAGATTATCCTACTAATCACATATGTTACTCTACATCAAACAAGAAAACGTTGGGGAAATTTAAAGACGAGGCTTGTGGACAAATTATAAAAGCATTTGTTGGACTTAGAGCTAAAATGTACGCATTAGACATAAATGGTAAAGAAATCAAAAAGATTAAAGGTATTAACAGAGGTGTTGTCAAAAATTGTATAAGCTTTCAAGATTATAAGGATTGTGTCATGAAAAACAATGTAAAAAGAATACCCATGAACATTATCGCTTCTAAACAACATGACATATCATCTATAAGACTAAACAAAATTGCTTTGTGTCCTGGTGATGATAAAAGAGTGATTGATGCTGATGGTATAGGTACACATGCCTATGGTCATTACTCAATCATTAACCATGCTTAAAGAGTTAAGTTATGAATATCAAAATCTTCTGCCTGCAACTAGCAAATACATAAAACAAAACAATTTAGGAAATAAAACAATAGCACTACAAAAATAAAAAAAACAAAATAAGAAATGGCATTCATAATCAAAAATAAATAAAAATGAAAACAAAATAAAAACAAGTGTACAATTTATAACAATAAGGAATATATATAAAAATGTATTATGTGTAAATAGTGTACATGTATTTAAAATAAAAAAATATTGTACCGTATGGAAACAGCTTGTACATTTTTTATTACTACTCACCTCTCTCCACTCCTAATGCAAAGTGAACATGTAAAACACAAATTGGAAAATCCATGTTTCCATATTGACAAAATAAAAAAAAACCATTAAACTGAAATTTTAAAAACTGTAAATGGGAATTTGGTAAATTGACAAATGTGTAAACAACAAATTGGAAAATCCATGTTTCTATATCATGAAATTGAAAAACTTTAAACTGACATTTTAAGAACTGTAAATGGGAAATTGTGAAATTGATAAATGTGTAAACAACATAATGCAAAATCCATGTTTCCATGTTATGAAATTGAAAAACTTAAAACTAACATAAAAAAAATGAAAATGGGAAATTGGAAAAGTGTCATATGTGTAAACAACAAATGAAAAAAAAAACGGTTGGGGTAGTTATCATATTGTACAGTAACCTATAAAACTAGCATAAGGATACTTGCTTGTACCCTTATATACTTTGTGTATGTGCATTAGCCTTTGAATTAGCTTAAGTTAGGTTTGGCAAAGTTAGGTTTGGTGAGGTTAGGTATGTGACCTAGTAGTTTACTCTTTTCGGAAAATGTAAAAAGTAAAATCTAAAATCAAAAAATCTTAAATTTAAAATGTAAAATCTAAAAAAAAACTAACATCTAAAATACAAAAAATCAAAAATGTAAAATGTAAAATCTAAAAAATGTAAAATGAAAAAATCAAAAATCTAAAATGTTAAAACATAAAATCTAAAATCTTTAAATGAGGTTTCTGTGGGTTAGGTTAGGTTAGGTTATAACTAAGTTTATTATTTGTGCTCTCTCATTTGCTCTTACATTTTTGCTCTCACTTTGAAGTTTGGTTATGTTAGGTTAGGTTAGGTTAGGTTAGGTGTGGTTAGGTTATAACTAAGTTTATTATTTGTGCTCTTACATTTGCTCTCACTTTTTTCTCATACTTTTTGCTAAATTTTTTTCGCTTGCAATTTTAAATTAGGTAGGTTACGTTAGGTTAGGTTAGGACAGGTTAGGTGAGGTTAGGTTAGGTGAAGTTAGGTTAGGTTATAACTTAGTTTATTATGTGTGCTTTCACATTTGCTCTCATATTTGCTTTGACTTTGAAGTTAGGTTAGGATAGGTTAGGTTAGGTTAGGTTAGGTTAGGTGAAGTTGGGTTAGGCAGAATTGTTGAGGTATGAATCAAAAGCCAGCTCTTGTCAGTTTTGCCTCACAAGGCTGAGTGTACCCCGTTCCACTCATGAGACCAGAAATTAAATTTCTTGGCAGAGCCGGGATTCGAACCTCAGGAATGACCTCCAAGAATGCTAGCCACTACACTAAGAAGTGGACAATATAAGGCTGGTCTTGATTATACATGATCAATTAACAATTACCTAATAATAATAATAATAATAATAATAATAATAATAATAATAATAAATATTCCATTTGGCAACTACACGGCCGACCTCTCCCTGTGACGTAATCCACGGTCTCAGGCCGTGGCGGCCATTTTGCCCAATAGCCCCTGTGCCAGCTCTGAATGACCCCTCCATAAGAATAACATAGAGTGATTGCGCGCGGCGGCCATCTTGCCCATTAGCCCCTGTGCCAGAACCGCTCTTTATTACCTACTCAGAAAGTATGCAAGCCGACAGCTTTAAACTAGGCACACGTATAGTACCTGACATTGTATATTAATTTGGAGTAACTTATATCCGTCAGTGCTACCAACATGATTCTAAGCCTGCTGAGAGGTCCAACTTTAAATACATGTATATTCTATACTATCAATTGGATTTCACCCATATTTCGTATGTGCTATGTGTACAATAACAGATATGACGATACGTATTCTTAAGAGCAACCAGGGTTGCCAACTGTTAAGAAATGCTGTCTCTATTTTTGTTACCCTAATACCAATATATCAGAAGGTATGCAAGCCAATAGCTCTAAACTTTGCACACGCATAGTACCTGGCATTCTAGAATAATTTGGAGTAACTAAAATACGTCAGTTCTGCCAACTTGATTCGAAGCCTGCTGATAGGTCCAATTTTAAAATGCATGCAACTTGTATACTAACTAATGGATTTCATTCAAAATTGGCACAACAATAGATCATATTATTTCAGATTATTTCTGACCAATACATGCATGACATTGTTGCCAACATGATTTTACGCGCACTGTTAGATCCAATGTTTAACTGCATGTAACGTCCATTGGACTTCAACCAGATTTTGTATTCTGTGCTCTAAGAGATTGAACTAAGAATATATTCAGTCACCAGGGCTGCCAACTGTAGTGCTCTATTAGGCTACAGTATGCCAGGTATACAGTATTTCGAACTAACTTAATTAGAAATGTCGATATTACCAACTTAATTTCGTCATTATTCTGAATAGATCCATATAGATTAATCATTGGCATGAATCATAAATTTTAAGAAAAGTAGGCTCTTTAGTACGTCACGGAACTTGTTTTTCTTTGGATCCTCTCCTCCCCCATAACCAATAGTTGGAGTTACCTTACTTTACCACAAAAGAGTAACTTTTATTGTCTGAAGAAAGTTTTTACGTCTCTCGGCCCTTCCTGACTTATGGAATCATAATACCGGTATATTACCAGCTGTCTGGTTATACACCCCTCCCCTTTTGTGTATTGTTGTTTGAGTCTTCAGTCTTCTGAGTGGTTTGATGCAGCCTTCCAGCCTCCCTGACCTGGGCTAATCGTCTCATCTCTACATACCACACCTTACAAAATCTGTTTTACCCTACAGTTCTTGTCCTCGACCCTTCCTTCCATAACGAAGTTTGCTATTCCTGGGTGTCTTAGTACCTGTCCTACCAACCTATCTCTTCTCTTCATAAGCAGTATCTCTCCTCACCCATTTGTCTTAATGTATCTTCATTTGTTACTCTATCCACCCATCTGCTCTTCATCATTCTCCTGTAACACCACATTTCAAATGCTTTCATTCACCTTTTCCGCTGTGCCAACAATCCAAGTTTCACCTCCATAGAAGTCCGGCTCCGTGGCTAAATGGTTAACGCGCTAGGCTTTGGGCCGAAGTGCCCCGGGTCCGATTCCCGGCCGAGCCATCAGGGATTTTAATCTCCTGAGGTTAATTCCCGGAGCTCGGAGACTGGGTATATGTGACGTCTTCATCATCACTTCATCCTCATTACGACGCGCAGGTCGCTCACGGGCGTCAACTAGAAAGGCCTGCACTCGGCCTTTCCGGAGGCCACACGATCATCACCTCCATAGAATGTCACGCTCCAGATAAAGGTTTTCAAAAATGACTTTCTAATACCTAAATCTATATTTGATGTCAACACATTTATTTTCTGTAGAAATGCTTTCCTTGCCTTATCCATTCTACTTTTTATATCCTCTTTGCTTAGTCCATTACTGGTTATTTTGCTTCCTTAGCTTTTCACCTGTCTGTTTAACGTCCAAAGAGGTTTCTGATATCTTTCGGCTGCATTCCTTTATTTTGTTTGACATTTATTGGTATTCATCATGAATTCTTTCCTTAATACGGAGTCCATACTTTTTAAAAACTCTTGGCTGGCTACGTGGCTCAGCGGTAACGTTCTCGCTTGCTGGGCCCAAGGTTGCAGGTTCGTATCCTGGCGCAGTCAGCTGGCATTTGAGGGTGCGCAAATGCGAGGGAGCCGTGTCAGTAGATTTACTGGCAATTTAAGATCCCCTTCGGGGTAAAATTCCGGCTCCCCGGCGTCTCTAAAAGCCAGAGTAGTTAAAAGGGACGTAAAACCAATAACATTATTATTATTATTATTATTATTATTATTTTAAAAACTCATTCAAGTCCTCTGATGAATCGGCTGAATCTCCGAGTTGAAATTATTTCTCCTTGAATCTTTGCTCCTACTTTAATTCTCCTCTAATTTCCTTAATTACTTGTCAATGGGTGATAAGTTGCTGCCTAGCCTTACTCATTTCTGAATACCAACTTCTTTCTCATGTCCTTCGACTCGAATAACTGCTGTCTGATTTCTATACAGATTGTAGATCACCCTCCTATCACAGTTCTTAATTGCAATCGTTTTCAAAATGTTAAACAACTTCCAATCAACGTTATCCAAAAAGCCTTCTCTAAGTCTACCTTTTCCTTATTCTACCTTCGAAGTTCAGCCTAAGAATCATTCCAACATCCCTTGTCCCTACGTTTCTCCCGAAATCAAATTGGCTTCACCCAACTAGGTTTCTGTCTGTCTTTCCACCCTTTTGTAAATTATTCTAGTCTGGATCTTCGAAGCAGGAGTGATCAACCTCCTGCTTTCTTTGGTATAGGGATGATACAATTCTTCTTAAAATCAGTGGGTACCTCAACTGTCTCATAAATCCTACATACCAAGTAATATAACCTGATCAGATTTCCATCACCTATACAACGCAGTAACTCAGTCGGTATATCATCTATTCCTGGTGATTTGTTGCTGCTGAAGTTTTCTAGTGCTCTATCAAATTCTGATCTCAATATTAAATCTTCTTTCTCATCCTCATCAATTTCTTCTTCCCTTTCCATTATATGATTCTCTATTGTAGTGATAGAAGCCATTTATTCAGTGTTGCCTAATTCTATTAATGAAAGCCTTTCAGTCGGTCATCATGAATTGTGCCCAATTACATTAGGCGGGAAACAAGTATTTGCATACCCTACAAACTAACACACTCTTTATGCACAAATACCTACTTATTTGGATGACATGTTTCGAATGTCACGCGTTCATCCTCAGATCCTGTTCACTTAGGCTTAACTACAAGGTCTTTCACTCAAAGCCACACGGCTGGCGCAGCACTGCAGTTAGATAGTCGAGCCAAAGGTCAGACAAGCACATTGCAACACGGAGCTGAGACAGTTATGACGCAGGATTTGACGAGTAAAGTTGACTTCGTTATTTCGTTTATAACCTATTTTAAGTTACAAGTGTTATGAGTTTATAACGTGTGTACGTGGTTATTGTTTAATTGTTATTGTGTTTCAAAATTGTATAATGTGTTATTGCTAACTGTTAAAGCCTATTGCTTCAATTTGTATTTATAGGAATAATTGAAACATATGGTTCATGCAACACCCCCTCACACTCTAGATGAACTCAAACTAAATATCACGAGAGAAATTGAGGCTATCTCAGTAGATGAACTAATGCGTGTGAATAAAAATTTCCTTAGACGATGCCAGAAATGTGTAGATGCAGGTGGAAGAAATTTTCCAACATCTTCTGTGACAATGATTTTACTTTCATTATGTGTAATTATGTGTGCTTGTTATTTACATGTGATTCGTACGGGCGCTCTCTCGACCCTAAACTCAGTGAGTTGCCATGTGCTCTCCACGCGTCGCGCGACCGGCCCCACTTTGAGTGAAAGACCCTGTAGTATAAGAAGTTTATGAAACACAAGTCGCCTCCGTAGCGTACCCTAGCCCCGGAGATCCTGGGTTTGATTTCCAGCTCTGCCACGAAATTTGAAAAGTTGTATGAGGACTGGAACGGGGTCTACTCAGCCTCGGGTGGTCCAAATGAGTAAATGGGGTTGGATTCCCACCTCAGACATCCTCGAAGTGGTTTGCCGTGGTTTCCCACTTCGTCTTCGGGCAAATGCCGGGATGGTCCCTACTGTAAGGCCACGGCCGCTTCCTTCCCTCTTCCTTGCCTATCCCTCCTAATCTTCCCCTCCCTTCCGGCATGAGGCCCCTGTTCGCTTTGCAGGTGAGGCTGCCTGGGCGAGGTGCTGATCCCACCTCACTCCGGCCAGATGTTCCCAGCTCTATGACACTGCCTGGTAGGGGTGAGTTCTCTCGCTGAGTCCGTGGGAGCCACCACCCTGGAGGGTAAAATCGATTTAAAAATAATCTCTTTATCCGTATACAAACGCTATATGCAAGCTTTCAATCTTTCAACCTTTTCATCTCTGTTAGAGGAGTCCTTACAGTAATATTACACCACTTACGATTTCCTTTCCCCAAAAGTACTCTTAATCCTTCGATAAGCTGTATCTACTTTTTCCTACTTTCAGACAATGTTCCATACTTACGAGGGGCTGCGTAGCGCAGTCGGTAGAGGCGCTGAGCTTCTTACTGAAAGGGAGTGGGTTCGATCCCCACCCAGGTAGTGGATTTTAGAAACAAGACTACCACTTTCGGAAACGCAAATAGCCCTGGGGTTCACTCAGCCTACACCAGAAATGAGTACTAGGGTAATTCCCGTGAGCAAGGACGGCCGGGCGTGGAGCTGACAACTCTATCCTGTCACGAAGAGTGGTAGCCTCTACCTTCCACTACTCCCAGGGCCTCCATGGAGTTGGCTTTGGCTTTTTCTCTTCTTACGCATTTCTACTTCAACCATTCTTAAGGGTGGGGGGCGTGGTGGTAGAGCAGTCAAGCTCTTGGCGGACCGGGTTCGATTCCCGGTCAATGCATGTGAGGTTTTCGAAGTGAAATGCCATGTCCTGTGGTTCGGATTCCACGTAAAAAGGAGGTCCCATGGCTCATGATTTCGAGAATAATGGTCACGTAAAACTACAATCTTCCTTCCATCCATTCTTCTTTCGCTTCATTGTACTTCTTGCTTACCTAATTTGTATTCTGCTTTTCCCCATTTATCTCTGGTATTCTTGTACTTACGCCTTTTATCCATTAATTCTACAACTACATTCATCTACAGGGTGGCCACAAAGTCCCGTTACCCCCTCTCATAACCAATAGAAACCCCTAAACCTAGTTAAATAAGTTGTACACCATTTCTAAGAGAGGTTTTCTTGGGAATATACGGCAATGCTCCGAAGAATGCCGCACAGAACTAGGCGCCATATTATCCTTTGCCATGAAAATGATGATGCACAGACTGATGTTTTGGACTCCTATGCCGTATATTCCTAAGAAAACCTATCTTAGAAATGGAGTACAACTTATTTTACTAGGTTTAGGGGTTTCTATTGGTTATAAGATGCGGGTAACGGGACTTTGTGGCCACCCTGTATAACAATATTCACTGTTACCAATCGAGACGAACTCATAAATAAATGAGAAAATTCACATATCGAGTTCGCCATTCTGGTCGGGAACGTCTCATACAGTAGGCCTATATTTTGATCTCCTGGTCCTCGGGCACCAAGTTTGTTTCCGGTACATGTGGCAACCTCGCATAAATTGCTAATGATAAAATGTAACCGGAAACATGATTCTTGCATTGTTACTTGATTACATTTAACTGGTACACACTATGTTGATTTCTATGAATTTCGACATTGACCCTTTTAGACCACGCCAACTGGGGTCTGAAACAGGTGTGAGCGCCTAAGGAGTTCGCTAAAGCACTGGCCTTGTTGGTTATATAAGAGTGACCTGTAGTAAAGACTGGTTTCTCGAACTACTTCTCCATGATCCCAAGGATATACTAGCCAGTTCATCAAAGGGTATACTATAGCAGGTTTCTTATGTAAGTTAAGCGTGCTCGGCCAGGCCACCTTTTCAAAGTACTGTAGCTTGACCTTACAGCCCATTCGCGATTTGTCAGGCTTTAACTCTACAAGGACCATGGTTTGGTTGTTACACAGAGGATTAAGGAGGAGCTTCTGAAACCAATTCTAAAAAAATATGTCATAATTGCGGATTATACTGATATAAATTATGAAACACCATTTCATGAATAATTTTAAGGAAAACTTCAGTATAAAATATTATATTGAAATTAAATTCACCCAAATATTAATTAAAAAATAAAACACAAACATCTATCTAGTCAGTGTCAGTGTCATTTCCAGGCTCACATTGTAAGCAGATTACAGTTTTCTTGCTATGTTTGCCAGAAACATGTTACAAACATTTTACACAAACAACCTTGGACATCCCTAATTTATCATGTGACGTGAACATCCATTGTATTTATAAGTAGACAGATCGGTCCTCACTTGGACCAAGAGAGGGCCTCACATGCCCATAGTGGTTTTGACTACCTTTCTAAGGTAAGAACAAGTAGTTCCGTGAAGAACTATACAGCCTATTTCCATATACAGGGCTGGATTTACCAATAGGCCCCATGTAGAGCCCTGCGCGGATAAACAAAACGTTATCCGCATCCGCCCCGCATCCGCACGGCTGTTATCCGCATCCGCACGGCTGTTATCCGCATCCGCCCCGCATCAACACGGCTGTTATCCGCATCCGCCCCGCATCCGCACGGCTGTTATCCGCATCCGCCCCGCATCCACACGACTGCTTTCCACAAGTTTGTTATCCGAATTTACTGGCATTACAATAATATTTTCAATGTGTTGCTTTACAGTATACTTTATCTTTTAGACATTTGAGCAGAAAGTGGTTCACCTAGGCTATGTACTAGTATGTCATGTGCTATGTTTAAAATGAATGTTACACAGCCAGAATTGCAACCCTTTTCAGTTCGGAGTGTTGATTATCCTTAGTGACATAATTTGAATGGAATTAGCGTAAATCATCATCTTACATTTGTCATTAAAAAACATAATGAAAAAAAAGTCATGAACATCCGGGCCCTAGTAAGGGATAGTGAGGGAATTATGCGCACTTAAGCAAGAATCGGTCTTGCGATGGTGTCATAATAGATAATAGCAACTGGCATCATGCTGACTGTCCCTATCTGATAGGTACGATGACAGCTTAAAAGGGTAGCAGGGAACTGAGCTGCTAGTTGTATTACCAACTCGAAAAACATAGCTGCGCACAATTACCCAACTTTCCCCATGATATTCAATAAGTTCGGATTGTATTCTAAAAACTATCCGCAAATGTACTCCAAATATTATCTGCAGCTTATCCGCTATCCGCAAAGCCATGCAAACTATATCCGCATGGCGAAAAATGTTGCGGATATCCGCGGGTTTATCCGCGGATATCCGCATCCGCACAGGGCTTGACCCATAGGCCCCGGCCTAGGGGCGCACCATTAATCCGCTTTTTTTTTGTGAGAATTTTTCCATATATTTCGTATTATTTTATGATTTAAATTAAACTTTCCAAAATGTTGACACTTTTCCAATTTATATTGTGGCCATCATTTTCCAACAAATGTTTTGCAACAGCAGATTTTTCGACTTCAGCTTTAGAACAGATTGTTTTATGATTTATTAGGAGAAAATTTAAGTCTTGAATATTACTATCAGTTTAATTTGAATATTCATTATGCATGTTGTAGGTTGTATGATGTAGTGTTCAGTATATCTGAATATCTGTAAGTGTGTGAGTCTTAAATGGCTATTCATAGTTTACAGTTTATATATACACATTTAGAAACAGTTGGTTCTCTCATTATTTTAATGTATTTAATTGATTTTACTTCACGATACATTAGAATAAAATAAAAATTACCTTCACAAAGACTTTTCTGAGGTCTAAATTCTCCCTCCTTCACGATGGTGTGAAGAGGGGGCGACTAAAGCCCACGGGCCTATGAGCGCATAATACCTAAATCCGGCCCTGTCCATATATCCTCATCATCATCATCATCATCTTGCACAGTTTCCAGCCACTGGCCGGGTCTGTTTGGAACGCAAGCCTCTCCAACGTCTTCTGTTTTCCCACCATCTCTCAGCCTCCACCCTTGTCCAGTCTTCTCCTCTCTTCTTCACGCTTTCTTCCACCCCCTTCAGCCACCTGTCTCTCGGTCTTCCTCTCGGTCTCTTTCCTTTACACTTCGGTTCGTGTACCCTCCTGGGTATCCTCTTCTCCTCCATTCGTTTTACATGTCCATACCATCTAAGTCTAGATTTCTCTATACCATCCTGTAATGGTTCCTCCTTCATTAATTCTCTGGTCCTCTCATTTCTTATTCTGTCCATCTTTGTAGCTCCAATACTGCTTCTCAAGAACCTCATCTCACTGGCCTGTATTTTGCTCTTCTCCCTTCCTTTCATAACCTAGGTCTCCGAGGCATACGTCAGGATAGGGACATAGTACGTCCGATATATGATCTTTTTACTGTTCTGAGGGACATCGCTCCATATCATGCTTCTCACACTCCCCCGCATTATCTTGTATCTGGCTTCCCAGATACTTGAAACTCTCCACTTTCTTCAGCTGTCCCCCACCAATTGTTATTCCCGTTGTGGTTCTTTCCTTCTTCCTCGTTGTGTTCACCATCTCACTCTTATTTATGCTAAATTTCATCCCATATCCTTGTATTATTCCTTCCCACACGTCCAACTGTTCCTGTACCTCCTCCTCCTTGTTTCCCCAAATCATCAAATCATCTGCAAACACCATTGCTTTCATCTTTCCTTCCCCAATTACTTGTGCCACTCGGGTCATTATGTCATCCATACGGTGAAAAGTAACGGTCCATATATCCTATTTATGTTAATTGCCTCTATCAATATAGAGTAGAGTCCAGAAAACACGGCCTAATGTGGACCAAAGGCTGGCCGACTTTATGAAAATGCCGAGTTATCGGGAATGGGGTTAAAAAGAATAAGTACGAATGTTTCCTCAGAAATTACACTACTATACTTGTATGTATTGTTAGCTTGAGAATACAACAGAGAATAAACTGCCCAAATACCCTTAAACAAAGGAAAAGTATGTACTTTATGAAGGCATAAAGCTGTCTATAATGAAAATTAACTAGCCCTCTGCAAAACCTGGCTACTTTTTAAAGAAATGGGTAATATCCTGTTGTCTTCCACACTGCACTCTGCGGTTTGCTGCTCCATCACGAAGACGACAAAGGAACTATTAAGTCCATTACCGACGCACCTTGTTGTTCAAAATACTGAAGGGCGCTTTCGACAGCCTTGAGTCCCTCACTACGTGATATTTTAGGAGCTTGTACGGTGGAGTCCTCAACGTCAACCTCTTCATCATTTTCCAGCATTTTTTCATTAAATGCGGAAGCAGCAATAATTTCTGCATCGGACATTATATCTTGCTCGGTGTCATTCTGGAACCACTGTTCGACGTCATTTTCATGGGCTTCTGCACATCTAGGAACTCTTTTCAGGAGGCTGAGTAAGATTTTTCGCCCTATCAGCGTTTGGCCGAGTTATCCGGACTGCCGGGTTATCGAGTGCCGAGTTTTTGGGACTCAACTGTGCAAAATTTCAATTTGATTGCTATCATAGATTAGTAGATATTGAGAACCATCTAAATATTTCGATTGGTCGCCATGTTGGATTTTTATATATGTAGGCCATAGAGTTATGTACTATTAGATGACGATTTTTGCGTAGGTTGATTATTCAAACGTTCACTTATATCGCATGAACACAAGAAATAAAAACTTAATTTTAAAATTGCACACAATCGCCATCTTGAGGTATTGTGAACAATTGAACTAAATTAGATGCCAGTGCATTGCAATGTGTAGGCCTACAAACATTTACTGTACCACATTTCACTGCGCTCAGATGGTTAAATCGCGAGAAACGTCTATTAAAATGTTTCACCTTCGCTTGGCCGGCATGTTCGTTTTGTATTCTACGGGTTTTTAGAAGTCTCATAGGTGACCCTTTAGTAGTTCCCTTTATCACCGTACCAAATTTCAGGATGATATCAGTAATAGTTTCGGAGATATAGAATGCCGGTGAAATATTTCGCACAGCCGCCATGTGGGATTGGTGAGACGTTATAAAATTTGAAGGGCACGGTTGAGGTCGGCCAGAATAGTACTATGATCTTACCGAGTTTCATTTAGATCGCTACAGCCGTTTAGAAGTTATTAGGGGGGACGCACAGACAGACACACATACACACACGCGGACAAAAAAATGAAAATAGGCTAATATGCTTTAAAATATTTTAGTTTATCATGATAGTTAACTTATGACTCAAATAACAATATCATTTATTCTCGACAATTTAAAACAATATTTCCCATTACAAAAAGCCCCCCCCCCCCCTGGTCCTTGTAGGGTTAAGTAATTCTACTTAGGTGTACAGTTATACAACACTTGCATTAAATGACATTCATTTAACATGTATACAATAATAATAATAATAATAATAATAATAATAATAATAATAATAATAATAATAATAATAATAATAATAATGAAAATCCACAGCCTGCTTCCGGTCTCCGACCGGGTCAGGAATGGAATGAATGAAGCCCCCATCTAGCGGCGAGGATATGAACTGTGCCGGCTGCCGAGGCCTGACGCACTCCTCTGGGGCAATGATTAAATGCATGACAGATGAAATGAAATGATAGTGGAGAGTGTTGCTGGAATGAAATTTTGACAGGGAAAACCGGAGTACCCGGAGAAAAACCTGTCTGCCTCCGTTTTGTCCAGCACAGATCTCACATGGAGTGAACGGGATTTGAACCACGGACCCAGCGGTGAGAGGCCGGCGTGCTGCCGTCTAAGCCACGGAGGCTTCTAATAATAATAATAATAATAATAATAATAATATGGCACTGGACAGATCAACATTCCGACTAGTTGAAAATCATCAATTTCCAGACCACCCCAACATTACATCCAAACGAACCTGGACGGAGGAGCGCAGAAAGTGCCATAATAAGAATAAGGAGAGGTTTTGGGAGGACAAAGCTGGACCACTCACAAAGAATGTGGGAATTCTAGACTCAAAGGAAGCTAAGTTCACTTCCCTACCATATATATTTTACGAGGGAAATGGAAAATCTTACGTACGACTTTGAGAAGAGTGTGGGATTCTTATCCACTAAAAATCCCATCCTATCCGCTTGACAAAATCCATCCCGGGACCACTTACGTATTACTTAAGGATGGTATCGTTTTCTATGCCTCTCGAACACCTTCTTACTTCTCTAACTCATACGCAATCCGTAGATCGCTGCCTTACTACCTTAAATAATATTTCACCCTCTTTCTTCTTAAGCCGGAGAATCTTGTCCCAGCTGTACTGGTTCCTTAGCATAATTTCCACGATGTTGTCTGGAGTTATTGAACCAACGCCGGTTTCAAGTAGTAGTTGTCTTTCCGCCGTCCATTGAACGCAGCCGAAGGACGTATGATATACTGTACATCATCTGGATTATTTTCGCAGTAAATGCATATAAAACTCCTTACGTTGGTCATCCGGTAGAGATAACTCCGAAAGTAGCCATGGCGAGTCAACATCTGAGTCAGATAGTAGGCCTACCGGTAATTGATCTCACCATGTCTCCTGGTTATCCACTCAACCAATCTCGGTATCAGCCGAGCCGCCCATCTTCCTCTGAGATCAGCATTCCACCTCTGCTGCCTCTGCTCTTGCGGGCCATGGCTTTATTCCGGGCTTGTTCCTTGCCCAGTTATTCTTGTCTGAAGTATACGTCTTGACGTTCTTGCGCTAACAAGTCCACTGGTGCAACACCTGAGACAACCAGTACTGCGGACTCCAAAACATTACGATAAGCGCATGGCACTCTCAGAACTCCTCTCCTCTTAATAGCAGCCATGCGTTTTCGATATTTCTTCCTCCTCAGCGAAGCAGACCAAATCTCCGCACCATAGGCTATAGGAGATTGACTGCGCGTTGGACATCAGGAATTCGCCACTTGCTTTGCCGCGGACCATGTACATGAGTTTACTCAGGGTGGCTGTAATAATAATAATAATAATGTATGTATGTATGTCTACCCCTTATTATTCCCGTTTTCCAACGGGGTCGGGGATGAGATGCGATGGAAGTCTTTGTGGCGATAGTTTTTACGGCCGGATGCCCTTCCTGACGCCAACCTCATGAGAGGAGTTAATGAGAGATGAAATGAATGATGGTGAATGAAACTGGGCAAGGATGTGGAAGGAAGCAGCCGTGGCCTGTCAGAAGGTACCGTCCCAGCATTTGCCTGGTGTTGAAAATGGGAAACCATGGAAAACCATTTCAAGGACGGCCGACGGTGGGGCTTGAACCCACGCGTCTACCGAGTCAGCAGAGAGCTTGGCCCCATGACCTAATGCTGCGCTTTAGCCAGCGTAGCCACTACTGTCGGTTGTAATAATAATAATAATAATAATAATAATAATAATAATATTCACTCACTCACTCCGTTGGCTTCTCTGGGAAGTGACGATCCCGTGCCGCTCTCACTATCTGCCTCCATTTCCTCCTATCCAGCGCAGTATTCTCCCATCCAGTAACACCCATTTGTCTGCAGTCAGAGGTCACCTCATCTTGCCATCTTCTCCTAGGTCTTCCAGGGGGTCTCGAGCCTTCGATCTTCTTCTCGTACACCTGGCGAACTATTCTGGCAGCGTCCATTCTGATAACATGCCCTGCCCATTGCAGCCGTTTCGCTTTCATGACGTCCACTACCCTGGGTTGATTGGCTAACTTTTACAGCTCATGATTTGATCTGAGAACCCATCTTTGTGTTTCCTGGTCAAAAATGGGGCCGAAAATTTGTCTATATATCTTGTTTTCGAAGACTGTAAGTTGGTGTTCCTCCCTTTTGGTCACACTCCATGTTTCGGCTCCGTATAGCAGTACTGGCCTGATGATCGTGTTGTATAGATTTAGTTTTGTTTTCCTGGT
Organism: Meconema thalassinum; assembly: GCA_946902985.2. Lineage (NCBI taxonomy): Eukaryota > Metazoa > Arthropoda > Insecta > Orthoptera > Tettigoniidae > Meconema > Meconema thalassinum. The sequence goes on along the minus strand of OX336393.1, from coordinate 284,025,273 downwards.
CAATAATAATAATAATAATAATAATAATAATAATAATAATAAAATCACAAAACAAATTGACCAGCTACAGGCACAGGCAACAAAAGCTGGTCTTCAAATCTCTTTGGAGAAAACACAGTTCATAACTAACATCAAGCCAGCACCAAGAGAGCTAAAAGTAAACCAGGGGAAAATCAAACTGACAGAAAAGTTTAAATATCTTGGTGAGTGGGTAGAACCCAGCGTCTGTGAGAGAGAAACCTTCACTTCACGCATGAATAAAATGGAAATGGCGTTCCAACTCACCAAGGACGTTTACAACAAAAAGTCAATATCACTGAACGCAAAACTCAGGCATTATTGCACTGTCATACGACCTGAGGCTCTGTATGCAGCGGAATGCCTCACTATGTAGGCTACAAGAAAGGCCTGGTAGAAAAATTGGAGATCAAAGAAATAAAGAAAGAAAGAAAGAAAGAAAGAAAGAAAGAAAGAAAGAAAGGAAGATCTTGAAAATTCTTGGCCCGATTAATGTCAAAGGTGATTATAGACGATGGCATAACCATGAGCTGTATATTCATGTCCAAAAGATCTCTGATGTTATGAGGGAATTTCTACCCTTTAGAAGAATGGAGAAGTTAATTCATTCATTCCTTCGTTTATTTACAATTGGGGGGGTGTCCCCCGGTGGCAAATTAGATATACATAACAAATAAATAATTGTACATAACAATTCACTAACAATTAAACTGGAGTATTTACACAAATAGTCAGTCTTTTCTTAAACACACCTATATGTTTGGGAAAAGGCTCTAAGACGCTGGAAAGTTGCCACAGACAGTTCCGTAAACAACACCTTTTCTGGTGAACATCTTCCTAGTGGACATCATCTACCACGTAAGCTCTGGACCACACTGAATCGGGTGAGAACAAATCGTGGACGATGTAAGGACGCCCTTTATAAGTGGAAATGTATTACATCGCCGGAGTGCGACTGTGGTGCCTCTCAACAAACAATCCCCCGTATTGTAAGTGAATGTGTGCGACGTTCCTATACAGGTAACCCAAATGACTTTGTGGAACCAACAGAGGAAGCCATACAGTGGATCACCCAACTGGACATTGCATTATAATTAACTATTACTTCCGGGGAACATGTTCTTTGTCTGTGCATTTGTACTTGTATATATGTATCTAACTTGTTGCCATACGCTAAATAATAATAATGAATAATATAACAAATGCACACACTAGTACACCAATCCCAATAACTTAATACAGTTTATCACACAAATTCCACACACACCCAAGTACACGGGAATACAATACTACGATGTCGCAGCCCCTAAAATAAGAAAAATCAAGGAAACAAAAATGATATTTGCAGTCCGACATCTTTCCAATTACTGATATTGTTCAATCGTGTGTAGTCGGGCACGTGGATTGTTGATAATGTCGATGATGATGATGACGATGCTGATTATTTTTGTATTCTCTTTTTCAGGTGAGTATTGGTGCTACAGGACTGGTGACCTTCCGGTGTGAGTTACGTAAGATAACTTTGAGAATTCATTTTCATTTGGTCAACGGTTAGCTAATGAAATGTAATTGCAAACAGATCCATTCATGTCTGACAGAAGTTACTGTCATTGTACAGTAAATATTAGACGAAGTTATAGTTAGTAAAGGAAGAATAAAAAAATAAAAGATACGAGCCTTAGAGTAGTCGCATATGATGTGTAACATCTGACGTGTTATCCTACTCGTATACTACACAGCTTGGACATTCTTAAAATGTTAATTTACACTCCATTTTCATACTGGTACTATGATGAATGTATAGATTGAATTGGAGATATGCTACTATCACATTTGTGGCGCAGCGTTCAAGCGGTTAGTCTCTCACCATGGTAGACCGGGTTTGATTCCCGGTCAATACATGTGAGATTTTCGAATTGAAATGCCATGTCCTGTGGTTCGCATTCCACGTAAAAGGGAGGTACCGTGGAACATGATCGTGAGATTAACGGACACGCAAAACTACAAGCTTCCTTCCTTCCTTTTACATTAATAATTCATAATAACAAAGTGACACACAACGTCGACAGTACTCTCAAATACTGTGAGCACATTCCTCAGTAACTATAACATTCATTATTCTCAAGGCTCTCATACAGTTCGTCGTAAACAATCAAAACATGGCTTCCTACAATCATGAAATGACCTAGTCTCACATATGATGAAAATACAGCTTTTGTTCCACGCATATAACAACATTCTGTTATGCATTTAATATTTGACTACTCACCCACAGCTTGACAATAATGCCGCTTACATAAATGTCATTTGTCGTCTTTGTCCTACCCCATGTGATATTCAACCTTGAACGTGAAGCTTCATAAACTGTTCAATGACAAATGAAAGTCGGTGAAACATTTGCCACTGTGCTCGTCAAACCAGTGCCTGCTAAATGCACTGCCTACTGTATTGCCATAACATTCTCGCCCTACAGAACACACACTGCCTTGTTTCCAATACACACATTTTCAATTGTACATCCAGCTGGCAGTGCGTCTTCACTTCCGTCCGATCCACTTCCACCCGATTCACTTCCGTCCCATTTTTCTGGCAGTGCGTCTTCACTTCCGTCCGATCCACTTCCGTTCGATCCACTTCCGTCCCCAATTTTCAAAATCACTCCCACAAAACTATCCAGCAACCGATCGGAGAGATGTTACACATCAAAAACATACAGTCAGTCTGAAAGACTAGACTTTATATTATTTCAAATGACGCATGCTACAAATGCTACAGATGTTAGAAAGGCAGGAGGGTTTCTCGCTTCGCTCGAAGCCCCATGACTCTTTCAACAGACTCCATTACCCATTAACTTAGGCTTCCCGCGCGGTGAACGGAGAGCGGGAGGTGCACTCTGCTGCATGATGTCACGCGCTCTCCGTCTCCGTATCGTATAACGCCATAGCCCAGGAGTAAACTCAGACTCGGTGCATATGCACTGAACAACATGATGACGTCATACGCTCTCCGTCTCCGTATCGCATAACGCCATTGCTCGGGAGTAAACTCAAACTCAGTGCATATGCACTGAACAACATGATGACGTCATACACGCCGTAACCGTAACGCATAACGGTAGACCAAAGCATAACGATGAAGTCGACAAGATCATTTGAAAGGATAGAAGTAGTTCCATGAAGAACTACATTAAGTTAAATAGCCTATCTCTACACAGCATAAATCAAAGTCCCCGATTCTTGGCTGTAGCGGGTAATCTCGAGAACCACAGGATGGATTTTGATGCGGTTTTCACCAGTCTGTAGACTACAGGATTTCTAGACAAAGGTTTCTGTCATTTATGACCAAAGGAATCTGAGCAGGGACGATTTCAGTGAATCGAGTCGAAGAAAAACTTGCCGTCCGTGCGCCTTTTAAGCTTAAGCTGGGTAAACCGTTAAAATATATATATATATATATATTATGAGTGTAAGAATGGTTCAGTATGAAAAGTTCTACAAAAAAGTCCGGGACAGCATATCCCTATCATTAATACATCGCCCACTATAAATGGTTTTACGTTCTCATTTCATCCAACATTCTCCATTCAGTGGAAATTTAAATTACTAGCTTCTGAGCGAGTTATCGAGCTCGCGAGCGAGTGACTCCCCCAGCTTCGGCCAGCCTCAAACTGTCGAGTAGTGTCGAGTTGAGACTTCAGAGAGAGTATATGTGTTTGTAGTTTCGCTGTTCACCTCGGCTTTTCTGAATTGCGTCTGGGATCTGCCGTCCATGTGCTTTTTATGTTTACGCTGAGTGAACCGTTAAAGATACCGGGCGAAGCCGGGGTAGGTTGCTAGTTTTCATATATTCTACTGGTCTTTTCCATTTAAACACTCTCCTGTCTATTAAACGAGTTTCCATGTGATTACTAAATAACGTTTCGTACACGACCCGGTATGTTGTGATAAAGTATAGAGCAACAATGTCAAACTCGAAACTCAATATCCATCAGTTGTAGCCATTTCATACAAGAAACAAACAAAACAATTAAAGCAAAATGGTCTTACTTCGGTACTAGTGCATGCACTGTCTTAAATCAAAGCCTTTATAGTTACTAATGATACATCACGTCAACACATATCCAGCACTGTTAAATATGTGTCCGAAGTTACACTATAAGGCTTATCTACTATACATAAATACAACAGTAAGGAAGTGTGTGCCGCTTTATCAACTTACCGAGAGAGAAGTTCAATAGAACACAGTAAAATAAGCTGCTTTTCAAATGAAAATGTGTAGGCCCTATCTTCTTATTATACTCGTATAACACGCTAAGGTGTATGTTTCACAAAACTCAAGCTCCTAAACCAGAGGGAGTTAGAAGGTGTGGTTTATACCAAAATCTTCCAAATCGTCTCAATAGTACAGGAAAAATCTTGCATTTCTTAAAAGTCAACGGAAATATATTTATTTGTTTATAAAGTGCTTGTAAACAAATGAACAAGACGACATATAGCCCCTTGCAGAACTGATACGCGTACAGCCCGCACAGCACTACGGCCGGGTTGGTAGTCTGTACACCTGGGGCGCACACAACCCATTATGCGAGATTTCTCGCACGGGTGCACTAGTAACATATAATTTACGACACCTATAATAAAAAATATTGGGTAGATGACCTAAATATCATCAGTGTCTGGTGCAAAATTAACGGCCTGGCTGTCAATTCTTCCAAAAGTAATCTAATCTCCCTAACCCGTAATCGAATTCCAGCGGCCAACCCTTATCACTTTGAAAACACTCCGATTCCCCGTGTGCAGTGCGTCAAACTTCTTGGACTCAACATCACTTCCGACCTGAAATGGAACACCCACACCGACGCAGTGAGGAACCAAGCTGCACGCCAACTGGGTATGCTAAGCAGAAATCTACGTGGCTGCCGTACCAAAGTGAAGAAGACCTCCTACCTGAGTCTAGTACGACCGCTGCTAATTCACGCGTGCCCTTCATGGAGCCCCGGTACCAAGGGAAATATCCTTAAGCTTGAACAGATACAAAATCGTGCCACTAAATTCATTCTTTCGAAAAATTCCGACGTAGACTCTAAAATCAGACGCCAAAAATGTAGCCTTCCATCTATTGAGAACCTATTTACCCAAAATGATTTGTTATACCTGAGAAAACTTTTTAATAATACAGACTCATCTGCTATTTTAGACAAAATTTCCCTTGGCTACCGATCAGCTCAGAAGGGCCGCGGAGTTACGCTGTACGCCCCACTACCCAGGACTGAGTCGTACAAACTGGGGTTTGTAAATAGATCGGTCTGTGCATGGAACAGCCTACCGTGTTCCCTGAAGGCCAGCAACAATAATGCCGTTCAGTTCAAGAGGAAGCTGCGGCATTATTTGTTCATCAAGTAGGTTGTTCCTCATAAATTATGCCCCGATTCTTTGTTGTGCTAGTGTTTCCTGTGTATCTCCATTTACAATACTTATGTGACCTCTTCTCTTGTTTTCCTGCCTTATCCTATATAAATTTACCATCCCTCTAATGTATACTGTAAATAATTTATCATTGCTCGATTCTCACTAATTGCCATCTTGTGTACATATGTAAATATAACCCAGTATATATAGTGGGGGCTCTGACGCATCCCGAATGCGAATTGGGGCTTTGCTCTTTTCAGAGACTCCCTTCAGTGTAATGTAAATATAGTGTAAGGCACTGATGAATAAATATGAAATGAAATGAAATAGATTACGAAAAAATAATACCTTAAGGGGAGACTCCACCCCAAAACTTCAATTTTCTTCAAAGAATTTTTATTGGCTTGGAGTGTCTTCTCTTAGATCACAGAAAGATTTTGTTCTATTCGAATTATGAATAATAGAATAACAGACAAAAGAATCTTGAGAAACACGTTTTAGGGCCCTAGAACCATTTATGTACGCAGTAGTGTAACTGTAAGAATATTTTAACAAGTCTATCGTTGACTGACAAAGCGGGCTGTATCACGCAGTCCCTACCCGTGTTCCGGAGCAGAATTGCAAAAAATAGTTGTATCTTGCTCTGTTTATAAATTTCAGTCACGGGGAGTAATTAATACAACATGTACATAATTCATGTTTTTTTTGGGCTAATGCCGTGTGTATTTAGATTAGAACCATACGTTTCGGAGAAACCTTGCCTCGTGTTTTGATTCCATTGAAAAAGGAGGCAAGGTTTCTCCGAAACGTATGGTTGTAATCTAAATACACACGGCATTAGCCCAAAAACCATGAATTATATATATAATCCGGGCCGTGAAAGCCTTAATATACATAATACAAAATGATTTCTTAGGCCCCTGAAAAGAGTTATAATCATGAAAATAGTATGCCTCTGTATAAGTGCGATGGTGTTGGTGCAGTACATTGAGGAGTAGATCAGCTGCAATAAACGTTGATGCTTTCAAATTTACTTCATTTATTCCGATCCTTATCCTTCAACGCTATGTGGCGCTAAATGACACTGTTGTTACCTCAGGAGCTCGGGACAGCCAAAGTTTTCCAAAGTGCTCTGATTATTTTCCTACAGCGCTATGCGACAACAGACGACACTATTGGTCTCTACTTTTCTAACATCCAATGAGATATAGGCCCTAGCCAGTGTCTTTTATTTCACTTACTCCTCTTTCTAATCATATTTTTCAATTCGTTTGTAAATTACATGTATTGTGTCAATTATGTAGTTAGTAAATAGCCGTTTCCCTATTAATTATTATCATTATCATTACGGGAAAATGACTTGAATGTTACGTCCATTATACCGTACTACGTATTGTGCCCATTTACGATGGTTTGGTCGGGCGTGAATTTGAAGAGAGCACGCCGTGACGTCAGCGAGTCCTTGACCAGCTGTCGACCCACCATAGTTTGAACCAGCCGAGTGTCCCACGTGTAGCCAACGAATATGGAACGCTGTATACTTGTAAGGCTTTTGTTATGGAAGAAGATTATATCAGCACTTCAGAATTACATTAGGAGTAATTCACCTGTTTATTCCTGATAATTTTATTGGAAATTGCTAACCTTCTGGATGCTTCTATGGATATGGCCAATGGGATGCAAGATCTAGCATTACGTAATGCGAGTTGAACGATCGATATGTGTCCTTGAGACAGTATAAAATCCAGCCCTGTGAGAGGTCAGGTACACAGTCGACAATATACACAGTCATCGGACAGTCCAACAGTCGTCATACTAGTCCACGTGTGTGTGTCGCTACGACAGTATAATACGCCGTCATTATGAGCGAGTGCTCCTTGGAGATAGGCAATTTCTACCACATTACTATGTCCGAGTGGACATAGCCTTGTGCTACGTTAGTGGTAACATCACAGTGTTCCAAGTCCTTCAAAACTTATAATTATTCATCTGGTTGAATACTTCAAGAAATCCTAAGGTATGTGAGTGTGACTTGTTATACACAAGTATTTGACTGTTGTCTTGTGTGTTATTCCCACCACTTAAGTTACACCAAACATAAGAATTGGGACCACATTCATGTTTAGCCATTGAACATTTGCAAGTGCTAATAGGCTACCCTAACAGCTTACATTTGTACGGGGAATATCAGGCCAGATTTCGCCCATGTTTGATAAAGACACTCTCACCAGGAATTGTTACCATTTGCCTGTACCGTCAGACCACTGGGTTATATAAGTGGACTTCATAATTGACAATGGGCCATACTAGCAGCAAGCCTTGTGTGCATGAGAACCAGCCCCATGATAGGATAATTTCACTGCCCCAATTATCGAAGATGGTTAGCAGCTAAGGCGGAGGTATGTGAGGAGAACATGCCAGGATGACCCATTAGGAACGAGGAGCTAGGCCACCTGCGGCTTATTTCTGTGGACGACAGGAGAGTTGAACGCTATAACATATCCCATGCCCAGCGTTTAGACTTCACAGATCCGTGGTGCCAGGATTCGATCTGCACCGAGGGAGGTCCAATCGCCACAGAAATTATGATATCGTAGACTTCCGAAAAGCCTAAATATTTTCTAGAGCCATGAATTTTCCGCCGTTCCGATAAACCAATTCACTTTCTCTATTATTAAGAAACGCCTTTATAGTTAGAATGGTTGCATATTTTTAGGAGTAATTTTTCCTTGTAGTCAAATTAGACTTGCAGCTGAGGTGCAATCCTCAATGTTTCATTTTTATATTGCAGTACATAATATGGGAAGTTACCCCCAGAAGATTTACGACACAGAATATGCATTAATAGTTTTTCTTCTGCACGACAGAATATATTTTTCTAATAGTAATAATAATAATAATAATAATAATATATATTTCTATGAATTAATATTGACGAATGCTGAATTCTATGAATAGCTATGGAAGTAATATTCCTTAAGAATGATAAACATGAAAGACTATGATAAACGTGTTGAATAATGATTAAACAATTAATTGTTCATATAAATCTGAGAGATTATGATCTGTTATCTTATAGGGTATTGATAAATGAAGCTTAATTGATGTTATATTGTGCCAATGCACTTTGTGAAAGTAGTTAAATGAGGCGTTGATCCTCGTGTTGAGTGGATGTTGCGGGAGTCGTATCCTGATCCACAGAAAGCTGTATGCTTTTTAATAAGAAATAAAATGGGAGTTGCGGGTAAGAAATAAAATGGGAGTTGGGGAAGTTAGATCCTGTCCCATAATGCTTCACTGTGTTCCAAATCCTAAAGATTTCCCCTGAGATATTATCAGCTCAAATTATTGATTTTTACGAGCAGTGTTGTCATGCCAATTTTTATTGTGGCCATCTGAATACATGTTCAGCGCATTAGATCCTGAAATTTATGAAAGGATATTCAAAGCTAACTTCAGCGAAACCAATAATGGTTATTATTATTGTTATCAATGATCTGCTGTAAAAATTTAACTGCTGTGCCCAATGATAGTCACTATGATGTATTTAAACAAACTGCGTTAAGGTATGTGTACACCCAGAAATTGTCAAAGTCGTATTTTTTAAAATTTTGAATGTTACATTGCCTGGATTTGTTATTTTATTAGCTTTAATTTGGTGTAAATTATATAACACTACCTTCACTACTTTTTGAGATATTACCATTTATGTAAAATGCTGCACACTGAGCTACGACCCCTTTACTGGACACGAGGCAATTTCTTTGCCTTCTGCTCATGCTGATCATCTGTGACTGTCTTTTTCTTTCTAATTACTCATGTACAATATAGAGTTCACTCCATAGTAACCCTGTGCTGCTATCTATGAGAATTGTTTTTAATTATTTGAATCAGCAGCTGTGAATGTTTTGATATTTTGAGCACCCTTGCATTTTGTACGACTACGATTCATATTGATATACTTTTAGAAAGTTTTTCAGCAATTGTAATTTGTTTACCTTGAATATTGTTGTACATTGTTGTTATAACCATGGGTAACAGAAAAACTAAAAGAAGTCCTGTAATGAAGTTCCATGGAAACCAGTGAAGTCATATGGACTTCCCTGTATCATTTAGCAGCAGGCAGGAATTAGGAACTCCATGGTAAAAGACCCAAAGGTGAAGGCAGTTGGTGTTCCTTCCAAAATGCAGTGGCAACTGGCACACTGGAAAAATATAAGCCTAAAAATGGACTACCTGACAATGTACTTGAAGCTGTCAAGCCAGTGTACTCCAAGTTGACTGATACTGCCATGCTAAGGCGTTGACTCCATGGCAAAACACAAAACCAAAATGAAAGTTTTAATGGCATGATATGGAGAAGATGCCCAAAAGATAGTTATGTATGACTGAAAACATTAAATTTTTGTGTTATGGTTGCTATTTGTCATTATAATTGTGGCCCAGATGTAAAATTGGAAATTCTAAAGCGGGTAAACATACTCGAGCCGGTGTGGAGTTGGCTAAAGCTCTAAAACAGAAAATGTATCACCTAAAAAACACCCCAGAGCAGAAAACCAGGAGGTGGTACCTAAGAAGGAAGATGAAGGAAGACCAGAATTACTGCATTAGAAGGGACATCATATGAGGCAGGAGGTTTCTGAAACAGTTGTAAAACTTTGAGATGGATTTCTCTGAATAATAATTTTTAATGACCTTGGTATTTCCAAAAATCATAACATTAGACCTAATTATACTATTTCACTGATTATTTTTAAATGAAAGTCAAAAGCCTCCTCCAGTGCACTAACCTCTGATATTTAACTAATGTTGTAAAATATAATTGTTTATGTGATTTGTTTATAAACACTCACAAAAAATGTATCCACTGAAGTAATAGGACACCAGCAGGCACAATTTCATTCTAGGCTAATGTATTTTAGGTTTATGCACTACCTAAAAGTGTTGTGAACAAAATGCAAAAATCAGATTTGAGGAATGTCAATTAATTTGGGAGCTATGATGTTTAAAACAATAATATACATTTTTAAACAAAATAATTTGTTATTAACAAACAATGCAACATTTTTAGTTCATATACATACTGATCTTTCTACTTTTTCTTACTCTTTCTAGTAACCTAAATTCTAAACAGGTAACTTTGTAATTTAAAAAAAGAAAATTCTGGGTGTACACATACCTTAAGAATTGTGTCATTTCATAAGAGAATCAAGAATCGAATGTGAAACTAATACATGCTAGTGTCATGATTAATTGTAAATAAGTGAATAGAATTATTTAACGGTGCAACTTAATAGGGTAAATTTAAATATAACTTTATGTCTTCTCGAATTGTATAGATTAACAAATTAAGGTGTGATTTATAAACATAGTCTAGACCAACGGACAATCTTAAATAAGACTATGATTTATTTTTATATTGAGAGGCATAAAATCCGATAGGGATTGCGTGTGCTATTGTTTTGCTTCTGCCAGCAGGCAGTTATTTATTGAATAAATTTTATTTGGTTAATTGGTTTGTTATGAAATATGTCTTTAATTTTCGGTTATATGTCGTGAACTCTTTCCTTTTCCTTTACGGGGAGCACGAGTACAGTGTATAGTAATTACAGCCCAAGCCCAGAACGCCCCAAGAGAGATCTCATGCTAACACTGTATTTACTGCTACCTCGCATGTGGTTGTCTGTTCACTCCAGGTGAACAGACGGGCACAGTATCATCCCCACTATCACCACAAAAAGTTATATTTTTACATTTGTTATTTTTTCTGTTTGTGCATAATGTGCCAGTTCTGTAGTAGTATTCATTATCATCCATAAAACATATAAATCCACCGGGCGAAGCCGGGCACTACTGCTAGTCAAATATATATTTAAACAAGAAGTTCATAAGTAAAGAGCCTACATTTCTTAAAATTTAAGATTCATGCCAATGATTAATCTAAATGGATCTATCTAGAATAATGACGAAATTAAGTTGGTAATATAGAAATTTCAAATTAGTTCTAAATACTGTATACCAGGCACAATATAGCCTAATGTAGCCTAATAGAGCACTACAGTTGGCAGCCCTGCTGACTGAATATATTATTAGTTCCATCTCTTAAGGCACAGAATACACAATTTGGTTGAAGTCCAATGGATAGCATGGACGTTACATACAGTTAAACATTGGATCTAACAGCGCACGTAAAATCATGTTGCCAACAATATCATGCATGTATTGGTCAGAAATAATCTGAAATAATACGATCTATTGTTGTGCCAATTTTGAATGAAATCCATTACTTAGTAGCCTATAGAAGTTACATGCATTTTAAAATTGGACCTATCAGCAGACTTAGAATCATGTTGGCAGTTACTCCCAATTATTCTAGAATGCCAGGTACTATACGTGTGCAAAGTTAAGAGCTATTGGCTTGCATACTTTCTGATATATTGATATTAGAGTAACAAAAATAGAGGCAGCATTTATTAACTGATGGCAGCCCTGGTTGCTTTTCATAATACGCATAGTCATATACGTTTTGGTACACATAGCACATACGAAATTTGGTTGAAATCCAAATGATAGTCTAGATGTTACATGCATTTAAAGTTTGACCTCTCAGCAGGCTTAGAATCATGTTGGTAGCACTGATGTATATACGTTACTCCATATTAATATAGAATGTCAGGTACTATACGTGTGCATAATTAAAATCCGTCGGCTTGCATACTTTCTGATATATTGGTATTTGGATAAAATAAATTGAGAGCTTTTATTAATAGTTGGCAGCCCTGGTGGATCTTAAGAATACCCTCAGTCATATCTGTTTATGTACACTTAGCACATACAAAATTTGCAGGTTTATAATCATTTTGGCAACACTGCTCTGTATGGCCTCCTGGAAATTAAACTGAAATATTTTTATCTATACGTGTGCCAATTTTGAAATAGCTCCCATTCATACCTTCCAAGATATCCAACATGGAGCTCAAATTTCAATTGCGATTTTTTAGCAGTTGGTAGCACTGAATTCATTTTCAAATACGGCATTGAGATATTTAGGTATAGATCTTTACTCCTACCAAATTTTGTTTCGATTGCTGCAGCCGTTTAGGAGTTGATAGGGGGGGGGAACACACACACACACACACACACACAGCCAGCCAGACAGACAGACAGAAGGACAGACTGACAGAAGGACAGACAGACTGACAGAAGGACAGACAGACAGACACACATTTGCCCGGATCGATCTCATAAGTCTACTTTTTCCTAATTTTTACAAAATGTGAAAAGTAGGCTAAAAATTAGAAAGTCATTTTTTGTCGGTAAAGTGACGCTCTACGGAAGTGAAACTTGTACTTTTGCCGCAGCAGTAAGGATGAGAATAGAAGCGTTACAGGATGGGTAGATAGAGTAACAAATGAAAAGGTAGTGAGACTGCTAATGAAGAAGAAACGAGATTGATCGGTAGGACATATACTGAGACACCCAGGAATAGCAAACATAGTTATGGAAGGAAGGGTCAAGGACAAGTATTGTAGGGGCAGACCAAGGTTAGAATATGTTAAACAGATTGCCTCAGTGTAATGGTGATGGTAATTGTTGTTTTAAGGGGCCTAACATCTAGGTTATCGGCTCCTAATGGTTTGGGTGATAGTGAAAGATGAGATGAGAATGAAAAACTATAACTTAAACTAACTACTAACTTATATACCAGAAGAAGAAATGGAAAACGAAAGGAGAATAAGGCAAAGAAAGGACAGGAGGAAAAGAAATGCCCTCAACCCTCGAAGAAGGCGGATTGAGGGACTTGGAAGGAAAGAGATCCAAGAATGGCAGATAGGAAAGTGACAGACGAGAGGGTTCGCCCCACAGTTAAAGGATAAAAGGGGAAAAACCGGACCCAGCTCAGGAATCCCTCGGGGTCGCCAACTCCCGAACTCACCAGCCGTGAGCCCCTGAGGGTGTAGCAATATCCAGGGTGCACCAGAAGAGGTGGGGCTACACACATCCTGCCTCCTTGAAAGGGCCTTGAGCAGAAGGCAGGAGAGATCATGAAAAGAAAAAGAAGGCTGACCCCTCGCAGAAGGAGGGTATCAGAAAAGATGAGACAAGGACCAATTAAGGCGGGAAAGGAAGAGAATACCTAGGCCTCGGATACCCTAATAACGTCGGGGTCGGAAGAGAACAAGAGTTGACCAAGTGAGGTCGACAGGAAAGAAGACGGAGAGGAGCCCGGCACAAGTAAGTGGAAGCATTGCTGGACTCAGCTGGGGTCTCGTGGTCGCCAAACCACGTCCCAATAGATGTGAGCCCCTGGTGAGGCCTCTGTGTAAGGTGTGGTAGCTATGTAGAGATAATTTCCAGATGACGCGAAAGTGCACTAATATTATTGTCTTGTTATCTTGTAATACAATTCTACGGCTAAGTGGTCGCGTTATATGTTACCAACCGACCTTGCTAGACTGGAAGTTGTTTACTATGTGTTGTTCCTCATACCCCCATTGCGCTCTGTCGTTCTGCCTGCAACACGCGGAGCAGCATGTAGTTCCTCGTAGCCTACGTACATCACAAGGAACGTGACCATTCCTAGCTTTCCCGTAAAGATAACTGGTTGTTTCTCTTATAACACGCGAGATAGCAGCCCATTCTTCGTACGCATTTCGCCAGTTACGTGCACATTGCATTCTTATGCATACTAACTTGTCTTTCCTTGTTTGCAACTAAACTCACCGGACAAAAAGAGAATAGTCACACCTTGGAGATATCGTTCTAACAACGTGTAACACAACCTTCATAATCTTATTTCGTTTTAGTAGATGTTAAACTGGCGCAATCATTCAAGAGTTGTTGGTTATATGCGATTGTTTTGTTAAAATATTGATATGTGTATATATTGTAAATTCCATCAGCCATTCGGTGGGGTAGTTGGTAGCATGCTGAACTGCTGTGCCCAAGATAGCGGGTTCAAACCCAGCCGAAGTTGTCGGACTTTAAAGAGCGTTAAAAACCCTTCAGTATGCCTTCCTTCGGAGGGGAAGTAAAGCCGGCGATCCCATGTCATAGATTTATGGCATGTAAAAGATCTCGATTCCCGGTCAATGCATGTGAGAATTTCGATGTGAAATGCCATGTCCTGTGGTTCGGATTCCACGTAAAACGGAGGTCCCGTGGCTTATGATCGCGAGATTAACGGTCACGTTAAACTACAAGCTTAGCTTTTGTAAAAGATCCTTCCACAGACTAAACTTGTGTGAAGCTAAATTCTTAGGTTAGATTTCGTCGGAACGCTCTATCAAAGTTCCAACGTTCACCACTAGGTATCATTGATATCTGGTGGCGAAAGTTGGAACTACTTGAAATTGAACGGAACTTGTAGCACACCCTAATAAGGGTGTCCGCTGGAAGCAGCTACAGACTCAGGCAAGCCAAACATGTCCTCGGACACTCCCGGCACTAAAAGCCATACGGTAAATAAATAAATAAATAAATAAATAAATAAATAAACCATCAGCCATACTTGTAGACATAGATTTAATGGTTCAAACCCAGACGAAGTCGTCGGATTTTTAAGACCGTTAGAAATCCCTCAGTATGTCTTCCTTCGGAGGGGAAGTAAAGCTGGCGGTCCCATGTCATAGATTTATGGCACTAACTGAACTTGTGGAAGCTAAAATTTGTAGGTTAGTTTGATAACGCTTTATTAGTTCCAACATTTGCCGCAAGGTGCTGACTGCGATGGCATTTAGTAGCCACGTCCGCAGCTAGGTGTCGTGGACGGTAGCAAAGAAAGGAACTACTTGAAAACATTAATCGTCTGCAGTCCTTCCAACTGAAACACAGATAACATACACTAATACGGCCATCACAATTTATTAACATCGGTTATCAGACAGATTCTACACACACCCAAAGTACACGGGGCTACATGATCGCGCTGTCACAGCCCATAAACTGAGGAACCAACCAACCATAAATTTAATAGAATGCGTACGCATTAACCATTTTTAGTAAATTGTAAATAGATATTATTCCTATTGATTGATAGAATTGATAAATTGAAAATCCACGTGACCAATACTGAGGGAAGTTGTTTAATGAAATATTAAATGTTTCGGAATATCAATGATTCCATCCTCAGCGGTAAAAATATTATACCTTAAAAACTAGTCAAACATTGTCAAAATAATGGATACTAGTGTGCCCGTGCGAGCTTTCGCAACGTGAATGTAAGTTTATGGGGTAGTAGGGAAGAATGTGGGAGAACGAAGTTTTAAATATTGAAGAAATGAATTTATTGTTAAACGGCATACGTACATGAGAAGAACACAAAGAATTATGTAGAACAGTGTTTTGTACTTGTCACAGCACCTCTTTGTAGACAATATTCAATGTTACAACGAATTCATCGGTTATTGTTTGCTCGGCAGTTTCAACTTCAGCAATTTTTACATTTGCAAAGGATTAAACCCTAGAGAAAGTCTTCGCGAGACCACACCGGAGCCTTCTGCTGAGCGACTCCTCAGCTAGCAGTACGCCGCGCTCCCGCCAGATGGCTGCCGCCGCTACGCTGCCCTGCACTCCAGCGTCAGGCTCGCCTAGCAGTAGGTCCGCACTAACCCCAGATGGCTGCCGCCACCGCGCTGCCCTGTGCTCTAGCGGCAGGCTCGCCAGGTTACGGTGTTCCCATTGTAAATGTACATTTTTTAAGGTATTTATTTAATTGTGAGGCATTTAAAGAGGAAGTGAGTGCGTTTCGGGCACACATAGGGTTATGCGGAACTTGTAGGTACCCCATACGTGTAGGTTGGTGTTAACAGGACCTTACAAATAGTGTTAATTTAAATCAATGAAATGCTTGTAAATATATGAATTGATATGCAATTAGACAAACTACTTAGTATTTCGAAAAGTATATTAATAGGAGACTCCTTTTTTCTTAGAACGTAGATATGTGAGAAGGCATGTAAATCGTCGTTAAAGTTGGAAGAATTTTCGATAATAAACGTAAATAAATATTATAAAAAATCAGTCGAAAATTCAAGATCAGGCGGATTTTCAATTTATCAATTGATTTAATAGCATAAGTGTAAAGAATCTGATGATGATCGCTTGATGATTGAAACTGGTCGTCCCAGTGTATTAATTAATCTTACGCATTATTTTTTTTTTCAGGATTATTTAAACACCCAATACAATTGGCTGCAATCGTGTTAACCGGTTGAAAAACATTAAATTTCGAATAATAATAAGCTACAATACCTCCTTTTTACGTCCCACCCGAACCACTAGACGTGAAATTTCACCTCTGAAAAGCCGCATGCATTAACCGCAAATAGACCCTGGACAGCTTTGGTCTGAAGCAGAAATGTATCAGGGTTCTTTGATAATTGGTAATTAGGCTCAAATATAAAATGAGGAACGAATGAAGTTGTGTGCTGTTAAGATTGCTTGATGTTGGATATCGACACAAGATATCGCCTGATCTGACGAGGAGTGCTCTTGCTTCTGAAGCACACACACTCCATGAGGTTAGCACTCCTCAAGTACAGTACAGTTCTTTAATAGCAGAGTTGAGTAAGCTGCATTTTAAAAGTCAGTCACTCTTTTTTACCAAAATAGGAAACTTATGTCATCTTGGCCGACACGCCTGAGGATTTGAATGAGTTTTTGAATGGTTGGACTCCGTCTTGAGGAAAGAATTCATGGTGAAAATTAATACATGTAAAACAAAAATATTGGAATGTAGCCGAAATAAATCAGAAACCTCTATAGACATCAAATTGGCAGGTGAAAAACTAAAGGAAGTAGGAGACTTCTGATACTTAGGAAACAAAATAACCGGTGATGGACGAAGCAAAGAGGATAGAATAACTAGGTTAGCTCAGGCAAGGAAAGCATTTCTACAGAAAAGGAATCTGTTGATATCGAATATAGATTTAGGTATTAGGAAGTCATTTTTGAAGGCTTTTGTCTGGAGCGTGGCACTCTATGGAAGTGAAACTTGGACTACTGGCGCAGCAGAAAAGAGGAGAATTGAAGCGTTTGAAATGTGGTGTTACAGGAGAAAGATGAAGATCAGATGGGTAGATAGGGTGACTAACGAAGAAGTGTGAAGACTAGTGGGAGAGGAGAGATGTTTCTGACGACTGCTAATGAAGAGAAGAGATAGGTTGGTAGGACACATACTAAGACACCCAGGAATAGCAAGCTTAGTTATGGAAGGAAGGGTCGAGGACAAGAACTGTAGGGATAGACCAAGGTTAGAATATGTTAAACAGATTGCCTCGGATGTAGGGTGTGGTAGCTATGTAGAGATGAAACGATTAGCTCAGGACAGGGAGGCATGGGGAGCTGCATCAAACCAGTCAAAAGACTGAAGACTCAAACAACAACAACATGTTACGGTTACAGTCGATTTGCGTGAAAAGTACAGTAACTGAGTTGAATTTTAACTGTCGTGATGAACATTTACTTGATCATGCAGTGATACAATATTAATATTTTGAAATATTCTCGCCCACCTCTACAATTTTTCTGTTTAAGAAGAGAATAGCTGAGAGACGACTAACAAGTAGTTCAGTGAAGAACTAATCCACCCTTTTTTGTTGCTTTTGCATTTATGGGCTTGCGCCATTCGTTACCATTCTGCTCTCTGTACTTATGTTGTGTTAGTAGAATTTATATAATCTCTACTTAGCAGAAAAAAAAAGTCCCTGATTCATGGATGTTCCGGGTAATCTCGAGAACCACTGGATGGATTTGGATGTGGTTTCCACCATATGTAAACGATTTCTCGAGGAAGGTTTCTGTAGATAATAATTTATTTATGAACAAAGGAAGCCGAGCAGTAACGATTTCAGTGAATCGAGTCGAAAGTAACCTACCGTCCGTGCACCTTTTAAGCTTACGCTGGGTAAACCGTTGAAAATATCTATATACTACTAGCTGTACCCGGCATGCGTTGCAATGCCAATCGAAGAAAGTGTTGGCATTGTAACTTTGTATGATGAAGTGCTTTTGGATTCCCAATATTGTTTTTCTTTTTCCGTTAACCACCTCTCAACTATTGTAAAATTGATTTACTATCTCAAAAAAATCATGGGAGGGTGCTCAACAACTCAACAAATTTTCATCGCAATGAAATGAATGGTATATGAACGCATACGGGACTTTGTTGAAACGATTCGAGCGCCGTCACCCATTTGTTGAATATACTCGTACGCTACCTATTGCAAAATGGATTTACTAAGTGAAAACCTTCCCTGGCGTGTACACAACAACTAATGAAAGTTTCATCGCAATCGGATGAATGGCATATGAACGCATACGGGTTTTTGCTTAAACGATTCGCGCGACGACACTCATTTGTTGAATCTACTTATGCGCCACCCATTGAAAAACGGATTTACTAATTCATACACCTTCGCAGGACTGTGCTCAACTCCCCAAAGTTTTATGATAATCGGATGAATGTTATATGAACGCATACGGGACTTGGTTGAAACGATTAACGCGCAGTCGCCCATTAATTGAATCTAATCGTGCGCTACCAATTGTAAAATGGATTTACTAAATCAGAAATCTTTGCGGGAGTGGAAACAGCATTTCTCCAAATTTCATTGCAATCGCATGAATGGTATATGAACGCATGCGGATTTTTTTAAACGATACGCACGCCGTTACCCATTTGTTGAATCTACTTGTGCGATACTTATTGTAAAGTGGATGTACTAAGCGAGAAACCTTCCCTGAAGTGTACACAACATCTCACCCAAGTTTCATCGCTTTCGGACAAATGGTATATGAACGCATACGGGACTTTGTTGAAACGCTTCGCGCGCCTTCGCTCATATGTTGAATCTACTTGAGTGCTACCTATTGTAAAATGGATTAACTAAGCCTGAAACTTTCCCTGGAGTGTACACAGTAAAGTGGATGTACTAAGCGAGAAACCTTCCCTGAAGTGTACACAACATCTCACCCAAGTTTCATCGCTTTCGGACAAATGGTATATGAACGCATACAGGACTTTGTTGAAACGCTTCGCCCGTCGTCGCTGATTTATTGAATCTACTCGTGCGCTACCTATTGGTAAGTCGATTTACTAACCAGAAACCTTCCCTGAGGTGTACACAACATCTCAGCCCAGTTTCATCACTATCAGACGAACAGTATATGAAGGCATACGGGACTTTGTTGAAACGCTTCGCTCGTTGTCGCTCATTTGTTGAATCTACTCGTGCGCTACCTGTTCTTAAGTGGATTTACTAAGCCAGAATCCTTCCATGAAGTTTACACAATATCTCACCCAAGTTTCATCACTATCAGACGAATAGTATATGAAGGCATACGGGACTTAGTTGAAACGCTTCGCTCGTCTTCGCTCACTTGTTGAATCTACTCGTGCGCTACCTATTATAACATGGATTTACTAAGCCAGACACTTTGCCTGTAGTGTACACAACCTCTCACCCAAGTTTCATCACTATCAGACGAATAGTATATGAACGCATACGGGACTTAGTTGAAACGCTTCGCTCGTCGTCGCTCATTTGTTGAATTTACTCCTGCGCTACCTATTATAACATGGATTTACTAAGCCAAAACCCTTGCCTGTAGTGTACACAACATCTCACCCAAGTTTCATCGCTTTCGGACAAATGGTATATGAACGCATACAGGACTTTGTTGAAACGCTTCGCCCGTCGTCGCTTATTTATTGAATCTACTCGTGCGCTACCTATTGGTAAGTCGATTTACTAACCAGAAACCTTCCCTGAGGTGTACACAACATCTCAGCCCAGTTTCATCACTATCAGACGAACAGTATATGAAGGCATACGGGACTTTGTTGAAACGCATCGCTCGTCGTCGCTCATTTGTTGAATCTACTCGTGCGCTACCTGTTCTTAAGTGGATTTACTAAGCCAGAATCCTTCCATGAAGTGTACACAATATCTCACCCAAGTTTCATCACTATCAGACGAATAGTATATGAAGGCATACGGGACTTAGTTGAAACGCTTCGCTCGTCGTCGCTCATTTGTTGAATCTACTCGTGCGCTACCTATTATAACATGGATTTACTAAGCCAGACACTTTGCCTGTAGTGTACACAACCTCTCACCCAAGTTTCATCACTATCAGACGAATAGTATATGAAGGCATACGGGACTTAGTTGAAACGCTTCGCTCGTCGTCGCTCATTTGTTGAATCTACTCGTGCGCTACCTATTATAACATGGATTTACTAAGTCAGACACTTTGCCTGTACTGTACACAACCTCTCACCTAAGTTTCATCACTATCAGACGAATAGTATATGAACGCATACGGGACTTAGTTGAAACGCTTCGCTCGTCGTCGCTCATTTGTTGAATTTACTCGTGCGCTACCTATTATAACATGGATTTACTAAGCCAAAACCCTTGCCTGTAGTGTACACAACCTCTCACCCAAGTTTCATCGCTATCGGACGAATGGTATGTGAACGCATACAGGACTTTGTTGAAACGCTTCGGCCGTCGTCGCTCATTTGTTGAATCGACTCGTGCGCTACCTATTGTAAAAAGGATTTACTAAGTCAGAAACCTTTCCTGGAGTGTGCACAACAATACAAGCAATGTTTCATAGCAATCGGATGAATGGTATATGAACGCATACGGGACTTTTTTAAGCGATTCGCGTGCCGTCACTCATTTGTTGTATCTACTCGTGCGCTACAACTTTCATATTTATTCACCTTTTAAACCTTCTCTGGACTTCCACAAATAATTCACGACCAAAATTAGCCAAATCAGTCCAGCCGTTCTCGAGTTTTAGCGAGACTAACGAACAGCAATTCATTTATATATATATATATATATATATATATATATATATATATATATATATATATGAGTGTAAGAAATGTTAAGCATGAGGAGTTCTACAAAAATGTCCGGGATAGTATATCTCTATCTTCAGTACATTGTACGTTTTCATTTCTTCCAACAATCTCCATTCAATTACTAGCTTCGGAGACAGTTTACGAGCGAGCTAGCGAGTGAGCCTATCACCCCAGTTTCAGCCTTCGTTACGCAGAATACGCAGCCAAGTTTAGATTGGACGGAAGGGGTATTTGTGTTTCATGCATCTCACCATTCTTAAATTACGTCTGACAAGAATTCGTTGCACATGCTATCCCCATGATAATATAATTAATAGTCTGCTGAGCTTCTATGCCCAAGATCGTGGGTTCAAACCTGGCCGAAGTCGTCGAATTTTTTAGGAGCGTTAAAATCCCTCAGTATGCCTTCCATCGGAGGGGAAGTAAAGCCGGCGGTCCCATGTCATAGATTTATGGCATGTTAAGGAACCTTCCACTAATTACACCTGTGTGAAGTTAAATTAGGATAAAAATGTAAACAACGCTCAGGTTCCTACGTTCGTTGCAAGGAGCAGACTGCGGTGGCGTCTAGTAGCCAAGTTCTGAACTAGTAGTTGTTGATGGTGGAGTTTGGCGGCAAAAGTAGGAACGACTTGAATAATTCAAAGTATGCCGTCCTTACTTGAATTAAGGAACAGAAACACACACTAATACAGTAAAAGAAATCAACGGCTTTGAACAAGCGCGACATTTATGGAAGACCAATAACCGCATCCGTACAGGACACGGAGTTTGTGCGTACAACCTGCACAAATGGGGGAAGCGTCCAGACCCCTGCTGTGATTGTGGTTCACCAAATCAGACCATCAGGCACATTGTTGAAGACTGCAAAATAAGAGCATACCTAGGTGACCCTATCGACTTTGTCAGGGCTACACCATCGAGCCTGGACTGGATCAATGGTCTGGACATAAGGTTATAGGTCGATATCTGTGCTTGTATGTACTTATTATTATTATTATTATTATTATTATTATTATTATTATTATTATTAATAATAATAATATTATTTGTTATTATGATTGTGTCTTTTGTGTTTCATGTGTAATGCCATACGCTAAATAATAAACAGTCATCACAATTAACACCGGTTATCAGACAGATTCTACACACACCCAAAGTACACGGGGCTACATGATCGCGTTGTCGCAGCCCCTAAACTGAGGAACCAACCAAATAATTAATAGTCAAGTCAGTAATTTTAACCCATCATGCCAAGACGGAAAACGGATGTAGGTCGTAGTTTATTGAAATCGAAAAAATACGCTTTTTTAAGCTTACGCTGGGTAAACCGTTAAAGTAATAATAATACTACCCAAAGCGCGATATGCCTCAGAAACCGTGATCATTGGTTGCATAGATCTTATGAAAGACATAGAAAAACAAGAAAGGAGAATATTGAGGAATATCCTTGGTCCAGTCTGCTCAGAAGGAACATGGATGAAACGGAAGTCTCAGGAGCTTTAACAACATCCGGAAAAGATCACTGACACCTTCAGGAAAATACGATTTAAGTTCTACGACCACATTCTCAGAATGAACAATGTTAGGCTCACCAAAACCTTGCTCTCGCAATGAAAGTCAAGAACAACTGGCTTAGTGAAGTAGAAAAAAGACCTTCAAGAATTTGGCTTCACAGAGGAATTGATACAAGATCGACTCCAGTTCAAAACAGTTACCAACAACCATCATTTTGGTGAGCAAATGAATACCAGGGCCAATGACTCATGGACCAAAGATTTTCAGTGCCCAGATGAAGAGATTTTGGGAGAAAAAGAATAACATCATAAGCCAAGTTCTGTTGCGCTCCACAGGCATAACGATGTAGAATAATAATAATAATAATAATAATAATAATAATAATGTTACGTGCCACCCCCCTAGTGGCACTTTTGTTAACTGGATTACGGTGGGGTACAAAGCACAACACCAATTACTGCTTAAAGAAATAATTAACTTTATTGTGGCCAGAAAATTACACGAATCAGCAAATACAAGCAATTAGGAGCCTTACTCCAGTTTCCTTTATGTCTCTTCCTTGAGCGCTCTTGGCCCTTCCACTACTTGTCAACAGATCACAGAAGTTAATCCGTCCTAATGAGTACGGTGGCCTTGACAGACGCTACCTGCCCCTCTCCTTTATGTTCACCGACCACAATTACTTACGAGCACTTGCTGCAGGCTATTCCGCTGTCCACAAGCTGAAGAAACAATGTCACAGGATTTCGTAACTCGCACAGCACTTCGTCACCACACTTCTGTCGCACAAGATAATCGCTCGCACTAGCTCGTAAAACACAACAACCACTGCTTGACGGGTCACTCTTATATAGCCGGCCGGTGACTCAATAAATGCCTCTAGATCCATCCAGAGTCCACGGCTTCTCGAGGTTTCCAGCGCTGGTCCAGTCACGAATCTTCTGGACTATCCCTTTGTCTGTAGTAGCCCTGTTGCATAAGGCGCGCGCAATACAGGAGGCAAGCCACAGCCCAGCCCCTGGGGCAGTTGTGACTCAAGCGGCGAGCGATGACACAAACTCACAGCCGTAACACCACCCCCTTCCTAAAAAGGCTGATCGTCCCGATCAATCATTGGTCCGTCTGTGTCCCTCCGTAGGCTGCCAGGCGATCTCGATGCACGATCTTCATCTTCGCCCTCGGGCTCCGCTGGATCCTGTAGACGACATCGTTGATCCGTTTCACGACTCGGTACGGGCCCTCCCAGGACTTCTGCAGTTTGGGTGACAGGCCTTTCTTCCGTAATGGGTTGAAGAGCCAGACCAGGTCGTCCTCGTGGAATCCGCCGGCATCCGTCTGCTGGTCGTATCGGGTCTTCATTCTGTCGGTCTCGATCCGCAGT
The DNA here is from genome assembly GCA_946902985.2 of Meconema thalassinum. Classification (NCBI taxonomy): domain Eukaryota; kingdom Metazoa; phylum Arthropoda; class Insecta; order Orthoptera; family Tettigoniidae; genus Meconema; species Meconema thalassinum. Next base: position 284,001,065 of record OX336393.1, on the reverse strand, counting down.
TTCCTCCTCGCGAACGCGTGCACGTCCTCCAGTTGGTCGACCAGTTCTTGACAATACTGGCTTACCGGGATCGGATCATTCCCAGGTCGGCCAAAGGCAAGATCGACAGGTAGACGGAGCTCCCTCCCAAACATGGCCCGGGCTGGTGTGCACCCGGTGGCTTCATGCACGGCGGCGCGGTAGGCCAGGAGAAATAGTGGAAGATGTTTGTCCCAATCCCTCTGGTGCTCGCTGACGACTATTCAAAGATGGTTCTCGATGGTGCGATTGAATCGCTCTACCATCCCGTCGGACTGAGGGTGTAGTGGCGTTGTCCTTGTCTTCCGGATTCCCAGCAGCTGGCATAGGTTTTGGAACACCTGCGACTCGAAGTTCCTCCCTTGGTCGGAGTGCAGCTCCAGGGGTACTCCGTACCGGCTGACGAATTCCTTCACCAGGGTCTCTGCAATCGTCGCGGCTTCTTGGTTAGGGAGCGCATACGCCTCCGGCCATTTGGTAAAGTAGTCGCTGACGACTAATATGTAGCGGTTCCCTGCCTCGCTTAACGGGAATGGCCCAGCAACATCGATGGCCACTCTCTCCATGGGGCCGCCCACGTTGTAGGTCTTCAGTGGACCCCGTCGTCTTCGTCCTGGGCCCTTGCTGGCTGCGCAATCGTGGCACCTCGCGCAGTGGTTCTCCACGTCTGTTCGGCATCCGATCCAGTAGAACCGCTCTCTCAGCTTCTCCAGGGTCTTCTTTATCCCTAGGTGTCCACCAGATGATCCTCCATGAACTTCCTTCAGGACTTCCTCCGTCATATCCTTAGGAACGACGACTTGTTCCCGAGATGTCTTCCCGTCGGTGCTCTCCCAGGTACGGCAGATTTTTTTTTTTTTTTTTGTCGTGTAGCCTCCTGAGAGGCCGTGAGGCCATCCCTTACAATCAGCGAGTCCCACTGTGCCCAGTAGGACTTAAACTTTGGGCTGCAGTCACTCACAATGTTCCACCCGGGTCTGGGGACACAGGCCCCCTTCCATTCGGCTATCAGTCCCAGGTCATCATCCTCTGCTTGTGCCCGCGTGAAAGATTCGCGGCTCCAGTTCCCTTGAAGTTCCACAGTAGTCCGTCGGCACAGTATCCCGGTGTTCTCCTCCCTTCGGGCACAGAAGATGCAGTCTTCGGGGCACGGTCTTCGTGACAGGGCGTCGGCGTTAGAATGCAGTTGGCCTTTCCTGTGCTGAATCTCAAAGTTGTACTGTTGAAGTCTCTCTAACCACCGCGCGAGTTGACCCTCGGGCTGCTTGAAGTTCAGGAGCCACCGCAGGGATGCATGGTCGGTCCTGATGAGAAATTCTTGCCCGTACAGGTACTTGTGGAAGTGTTCAATGGTCTTCACGATGGCGAGCAGCTCCTTCCTGGTGACGCAGTAGTTCCTTTCTGGCTTTGACAAGGCCTTGCTGAAGTAGGCCACTACTCTCTCCTCGCCGTCCACTACTTGCGACAGGATCCCCCCTATGCCAAAGTCGCTGGCATCGGTATCGACGATGAACCTTGTTCCAGGTCTGGGGTAGGCCAGAATAGGCGCGGTGCACAGAGCCTGCTTGAGTTGTTCGAAGGCACTGTGGCATTCTGCTGTCCACGTGAAGAGTTGGTCCTTTTCAGTCAGTCGATGTAATGGTTTGGCGATGTCGGCGAATCCTCTCACGAAGCGACGATAATAAGTGCAGAGTCCCACGAAGCTTCGTAGTTGCGACTTGTCCTTCGGAACTGGCCACTCCCTCACAGCTGCGGTCTTTTCTGGGTCGGTGCGCACCCCTTCCTCGGAGACGATATGCCCAAGGTACTGGACCCGCTTCTGGAAGAGCTGACACTTCTTGGGGCTCAACTTCAGCTGGGCAGCCCGTAGCTTCAACAAGATCTCCTTCAGGTTGCTGTAGTGCTCCTCGAAGCTCCTCCCCAGAACGATAACGTCGTCTAGGTATACCAGGCAGGTCTTCCAGTGTAGTCCCCTCAGAATGGACTCCATTAGCCTTTCGAAGGTTGCAGGGGCGTTGCACAGACCGAATGGCATGACGGTGAACTGCCAGAGCCCGCTGCCCACAGAGAACGCCGTTTTCTCGCGGTCCTTAGGGTGGACCTCCACCTGCCAGTAGCCACTCTTCAAATCCAAGGTGGAGAACCATCTTGATCCTGATATGGTGTCCAGCGTGTCGTCGATCCGGGGTAGAGGGTAGCTGTCCTTTTTCGTGACGTCGTTCACCCGCCTGTAGTCCACACAGAACCTGGTGGAACCGTCCTTCTTCTTCACTAGCACGACCGGAGAACTCCAAGGACTATGTGATGGCTCGATCACCCCTTGCTCCTTCATCTCTTCTACCATCCGGTCGACTTCGGCTTGCTTGGCGAGCGGGACACGTCGGAATGGGGCCCTAATCGGTGCGCTGTCCCCAACGTCGATTCTGTGCTGGACCAAGCTTGTCCTGCCGAAGTCTTTGCTCCCCACGGAGAAGACATCCTGGAATTCGCGTAGCAGGTCCTGAAGTTGGCGTGATTGCTCTTCGTCTAGATGGTCCTGGGATCCTTGGTACAGCTTCTGTAGTTCTTCTGGCAGGGCGCGTCTTCTTCGGTTGTCCGTCTGCAGGTGTCCGTCCGTCGTATCTGTGATGCGGGCAATCCAGGTAACGGGCTCGCAGACTCCTAGGTTGGTGTCCCGATGAACCGTAATGTCGTAGTCGTTCAGGTTGGACAGGCGGACGTACGGCCGAGACGTCGTGTTGATGAGAGTCTTGGCAACTAGCAATCCTTTTGTCTGGATGTCCTCATATTTTGGCTCGATGACAGCCGCCACTCCCTCAGCAGTTCCGTCGACAATTACGGCGGCGCTGACCTCCGTCCTGGCAGGAACGATGACGTCCTCTCTCAGCCTTACTCGTCGTGCGGTGACTGCCTCGTGTGCTGGTTGCAAAGCAAGTTCCTCACCTCCGAAGTGCAGAGTGTTGGTACTCAGGTCCAAGATGATGTTGTTCTGGTCCAGGAAGTCCAGTCCGATGATCACTTCATTTGATACGTCAGCCACAAGCACTGGATGCTTTATCGCCCGTCGACCAATGACGATCTCCAGTGATGCTTCGCCATGTACCGGTGCGGTCTCTCCGGTCGCAGTTATTAGCTGGAGGTTCCTTTGTGTGGGTTGAACTCTCCACTTCGGGATCACGGTGGGACTGACGATGGTCCTCGATGCTCCCGTGTCGATTAGCATGGGCCAGCTCTCTCCGTTGACGACTCCGTCGACCATCAGGCTGCTATTGTCCCTCCGTAACTTCGTCACACGCACTTGGACTGCTGGGGCTTGACGACTGTCACAAGCCAACCTTTGCCCCCCAAGGCTGGCTAATACTCGTTTCCCTGGGCCGCGCGGTTTTCAGACGACTGATTTCCCGTCGGGTACCCTCGGCGGCGGCGATCACCGCAGTCCTTGCTCAGGTGGCCTTTCTTACCGCAGGCCCAGCAGGTCGGTAGTCCTCTTCCGGGCCGCCTCTCCGGTTGTTTTCCGGCTGTGTCGTTGCTGGTGGTACCGCGACTATCGAAGAAACGGCTTAGTGCCTCCATTAATTCGTCGGCCAGGGGCTTGGTCTCGTTGGTTTTTACTGGTTCGTCGACGTCCACTTGACGCACCCGCGCGTGCATTCTGGATGCCTGTTTTGCCGTCTCGAACTCAAGTGCGTGGCTCAGCGCATCTGCCAGGGTCTTATTGCGCGCGAGACGCAGCGCCTGTTGAGTGTCCGAGTCCCGTAGCCCGTCGGTGAAAGTCTGCGTCGCTATCTGCTCCAGAAAGTCGGCCGGCGCTGTTGGGTAGGCGAGCCTTACGAGGCGTGCGATGTCCATCTCGAACTCCTGCAGGGTTTCCGCGTTCTTCTGTACCCGGGTCCGGAGCTGCATCTGATAGGCCTGCTGAAGATGGCTATCTCCATATCGGGACTCCATATGGGCGATCAGGGAAGCGTAGTCCTGGGATCCAGTCGGGATGGCCTGAAGGACGTTAAGGGCGTCACCTCTCAGCGCTACAATGAGAGCTGTAGCCTTTTCTGTGTTGTTCCAGTTATTTATGGAACAGGCCGCCTCGAACTGACGTAAGTAGGTGCTCCACGGGACCTTTCCGTCGAAGGTTGGGGGCGTCACTCTGCTATGTCCCGTTCCTGATATTCCCGGTGTAACGGTGGGCGGGCGTTGGCGCAGCTCGGCAAATTCCTCTCGTAGAGCGTTGAATTTCTCCTCCACCCCCGTCAGTGGGCGTTGGCGCAGCTCGGCAACTTCCTTTTGTAAGACGTTGAATTTCTCCTCCACCCCCATCAGCGGGCGTTGGCGCAGCTCGGCAACTTCCACTTGTAAGGCGTCGAACTTCTTTTCCACTGCCGTGACTTCCTCACGCAGACCCAGTTCTAATTTCTTCAGGTCCTCGGCTAACTTCTTCTGGCCGTCTTCTAGTTTGGCAGTTAGGTCCTCGGCTAACTTCTTCTGGCCGTCCTCCATCTTCTTCTGGCCGTCTTCCATCTTCTTCAGGTCATCCTTCAGGTCCTTGGCTAATTTCTTCTGGCCGTCTTCTAGTTTGGCAGTTAGGTCCTCGGCTAACTTCTTCTGGCCGTCCTCCATCTTCTTCTGGCCGTCTTCCATCTTCTTCAGGTCATCCTTCAGGTCCTTGGCTAATTTCCTCTGTCCGTCTTCCATGCCAGTTAACTTTTCTAGCAATGCTGCCAATTTCTCCTCCATTTTAGTTGTTTGTCTTGTAAAGGGCATGCACTCACAGGAAAATTAGAGAAAATGACCTGCTCGGGTTTTGAAACCAGGACCGTCAGGTGTTGTGCTTGAGTTCGTAATCCGGCTTCTGACACCAGTTGTTACGTGCCACCCCCCTAGTGGCACTTTTGTTAACTGGATTACGGTGGGGTACAAAGCACAATACCAATTACTGCTTAAAGAAATAATTAACTTTATTGTGGCCAGAAAATTACACGAATCAGCAAATACAAGCAATTAGGAGCCTTACTCCAGTTTCCTTTATGTCTCTTCCTTGAGCGCTCTTGGCCCTTCCACTACTTGTCAACAGATCACAGAAGTTAATCCGTCCTAATGAGTACGGTGGCCTTGACAGACGCTACCTGCCCCTCTCCTTTATGTTCACCGACCACAATTACTTACGAGCACTTGCTGCAGGCTATTCCGCTGTCCACAAGCTGAAGAAACAATGTCACAGGATTTCGTAACTCGCACAGCACTTCGTCACCACACTTCTGTCGCACAAGATAATCGCTCGCACTAGCTCGTAAAACACAACAACCACTGCTTGACGGGTCACTCTTATATAGCCGGCCGGTGACTCAATAAATGCCTCTAGATCCATCCAGAGTCCACGGCTTCTCGAGGTTTCCAGCGCTGGTCCAGTCACGAATCTTCTGGACTATCCCTTTGTCTGTAGTAGCCCTGTTGCATAAGGCGCGCGCAATACAGGAGGCAAGCCACAGCCCAGCCCCTGGGGCAGTTGTGACTCAAGCGGCGAGCGATGACACAAACTCACAGCCGTAACAATAATAATAATAATAATAATAATAATAATAACTGTCTAGCATTCGCTGATGACATCGCCATTCTGTCGAACGACGTAGAAACTGCTAGGATGCAAATCAACCTTTTAAAAGAAATCGCTGAACAAACTGGCTTGCAGGTATCATTCGAAAGAACAGAAGTAATGACTAACATCAAAGACGCCCCAGCAAAACTGCAGACAAAATACGGAAAGATCAACAGAGTGGAAAAATTTAAGTACTTGGGAAAGATTATCATGAAAAGTGGACTGGGCAAAGAAGCACTCAAGGAACGATTACTCAAACTTGAAATAGCCTATCAAACATCGCGCTCAATATACAACAAAAAATGCCTGTCCAAAAATACTAAACTACGTCATTATGAAACTGTTCTGAAACCAGTAGTTATGTATGCAGCCAAAACCCTATCCCTAAATGCTAATAAAGGACTCCTGGAAGAACTGGAGAAAAAAGAGCGCAAAATAGTCAGAGGTATAATGAGATCAAATTGCAAGAATGGCATCCACTATAAAAAATCCAACAAAGAAGTCTACAGTGAAATAGAGAAAATTTCAGAAACGATCCGTAAAAGGCGGGCACGGTATTACGGTCAGCTCAAACGAATGGACGGAAACAGGCTGACTAAACAGATTTTTCATTTCTTTGACTCCAAACCCAAAACCACAATGCCCTGGTTTATGAATACCAAATACGACCTCAAAATGCTGCATCTAAAACCAGACGACGCCTTCAATAGAGATCTCTTCCGCAAAAAGATACTGACTAATGGGCTAACCCGAGACGAGACACCGAACCCGAAAAGAAGACAAAGTACCACCTGGACAGCGGAGCGCAAGATGGCCCACTCACAGAGAATGAGGGAATCCTGGGCTCAGAGGTAAGCGAAACAAATTGCCAAGTGTAGCAAGACTTAACGTGGTCCTAGATGGCCTCAACGAATTATATATAATAATTATAATAATAATAATAATCTTTGAACACGCCATGGCAACATGCCGTACAGTAATGTGCCTTTGTACTACAAATGGCAGTATTGCAACCAGTATGATCCCAATCCACAAGGGAATATTCCAAGGAGACTCCTTGAGCCCATTATGGTTCTGTCTTGCGATGAATCCACTATCAAACCAACTTAATTCAACAAAATATGGCTTCAGTATATAGAAGAACTCCAGGGATCTTGCAAAACTCAACCATCTCTTGTATATGGATGACCTAAAGCTATATGCTGCCACCAGAGCACAGCTAGAGTTTCTGTTGAAGATAGGGGATACCTTCTCGCAGGATGTGAAAATGGAATTCGGGCTGGAGAAATGTAAAACGCTGAACGTTATGAAAGGCAAGCTGCAGGAAGGAATATATGAAACAGCTCAGGGCCAGCAGATTGCAACAATGCTCACTAGTGAGACCTACAAGTATCTGGGAATGAAGAAAGCCCGACACATAGAACACTCAGTAGTGAAACAAGATCTGACGAAGGGATTTGTCAGAAGAATTAAGCTTGTTTGTAACACCAGCCTCAACAGTAAAAACTTGGTTAAGGCAATCAACGCTTATGCTGTCCCTATCCTTAGTTACTCGTTTGGGGTCATCAAGTGGAGTAAAACTGGCATTGCAAGTCTAGAACAGAACATTAGAACATCACTGACCAAATCACGAAATCACCATCCCAGGACATCTGTGGAACGCGTCATGTTACCGAGACATATGGGTGGGAGAGGAATTGTTGATATAAACAACCAAGTAGCTCGACAGATCTATGAGCTAAGAAAATACTTCTGTTCTGTATCGAACCATTCGATACTGCACAAGCCTGTCACAGAAGCAGATGATTCAACTCCACTACTCTTAAGTCAGGAAGAGACTCAAACTCAGGTGCACAGTGATTTGGATAGATTCAATGCCTGGTTGTCCAAGGCACTGCACGGAAGATATCCCAATGATGTCATCCAAACTCACGTCGACAAGCTAGCGTCGAACTTTTGGTTGATTTTTGGGCAGATGTTTCCTGAAACAGAAGGCTTTATGATGGCTATTCAGGACCAGGTTGTCCGCACGAGGAACTACCTAAAGTACATTATCAGGGATGCATCTGTACAAGATGTCCATTGCAGATACGGTTGCCCAACATCGGAGACGGTTCAGCATATTATATCAGGTTGTCGCCATTTTGCAGGGACAGAATATAGGAAGAGACAGGATTTTGTTGCCAAGATAGTACATCAAGAATTGGCTATACAACTTCAACTGCTGAGCCAAGAGAAGGTGCCGTACTATAAATATGCTCCTGAAAGTGTACTGGAAAATGACAGCTTTACGTTGTACAGGGATCGTACTGTTTTGACAGACCAGTCAGCTGTGCACAACAGACCTGATTTGGTTCTTGTTGACAAATGCATGAAGCACACTACCTTCATAGATGTGGAAATCCCAAACAGCGGCAACATGCTAACAAAGCATGTTGAAAAGCTGTCAAAATACACAGAGCTTTCAGAACTGATAAGGAAGCAATGGCACATGGCACAAGTCAGGACAGTTCCTATTATCATCTCCAGCACTGGCGTGATTCCCAACAACTTAAAGGAATCGCTCTCTGAGTTGAAATTAGACCCTGGCCTTTTCAAACTGATGCAGAAAACTGTCATACTTTCTACGTGTCGTGTAGTAAGGCTGTTCTTGGGCAATCAGGCCTGAAGGAGTGGGGGAAAAGCGTAAAGCAACTAGCTTACTGAATGCAGTCACCAAGAATTTGCTCCTTATGATATATACGGTATCTGGGATTGTAAATGTTTTCTTTCCAGCAAATATGCTGAGAATGTGTAAGCGCATGCGCAAAATAAATAATAATAATAATAATAAATCGGTAAAAAGTCTTGGAGTCACACTAAATGAAACATTGAATTGGGATGAGCACGTTACTAATACATGCAGGAAAGTTTACTCATCACTTCATCCACTTAAGATTCACCAGTCAGTTCTTCCCCGTAACTTGAAAATAAGACTCGTCCAAACCTTGATAGTCCCTATATTTAACTACTGCAATGTGGTATTAGTACATGCTACCGGCGAACAAAACAAGAAACTTCAGGGAGCTTTAAATTCCTGCATTAGGTTTATTTCCTCCTTAAAATGTTCCTCATACGTGTCTCCTTTCCTGGTTAAAAGTAGAACAGCAAAGAAACCTGCACATATGTAGGCTACACTCACCTATCGACTTCTCAATGAAAGTACACCTCACTACCTCTCGGGTTCAAACCCGGCCGAAGCCGTGGGATTTTTTAAGAGCGTTAAAAATCCATCAGTATGCCTTCCTTCGGAGGGGAAGTAAAGCCGGCGGTCCCATGTCATAGATTTATGGCATGTTAAAGAACTTTCCACTAATTACACCTGTGTGAAACTAAATTGTATAGGTTAAGAATGTAAACAACGCTCTTGGGTTGCTACGTTCGTTGCCAAGAGCCGACTGCGGTGGCGTCTAGTAGCTAAGTTCTGAACGAGGCCTAGTAGTCGTTGACGGTGGCGTTTGGCGGCAAAAGTAGGAACTATTTGAAAAATTCAAAGTTGCAGTCCTTACTTGAATTAAAAAACAGATACACACACTAATACAGTCATCACAATTAACACCGGTTATCAGACAGATTCTACACACACCCATTGTACACGGGGCTACATGACCCCGTTGTCCCAGCCCCTAAACTAAGGAACCAACCAACCATCACTACCTCTGTTGTAATTTTAGTTTTCTTTCTTCCCTTCATGATCGTCTCACGCGATCTGGAATTATAATTGCAATTCCTCTACATCATTCATCTGCCATCAGTAACTCTTTTCTCGTGTTGGGAACTAGAATTGGGATAGGGCCTAATTGTTCTAGTGACGTTAGAAATTGTAGACTACATCCCTAACAACTTTCTGAACGTGCATGTAAAGATTTCCTCTTGAATTCGTAGGCCAACTAGAACAATTTGTGTGTGAATGTGTGATTGAATGAGCATAGTAAAACTTTGTTAAAACTCCATGTATTGTTATTACTGTATGCCATTTGTATAGCTTAGTTAATATCACACAGTTGCTCCTTTAATTATAGTATTTAAGTTTTCCTAGTATTTAAGTTTGGTAAGTTAAGGATAACATACACACATCAAAAAAAGTTTTGCATCACCTCGGTTCCAAGAGTTCCGGAACCTTTAAATACAAAGGGAATAGAGATCAACACAAACAACATTTCAGCTCGTTTTATTGCTCATGAGACCCACACATTGCATGTTGTACCATCATACAGCTAGACTTTCAGCATTTGTGGTCCAGATTGCAGTACACACCACTACCTCTAATACCCAGTAGCACGTCCTCTTGCATTGATGCATGCCTGTATTCGTCGTGGCATACTATCCACAAGTTCATCAAGACACTGTTGGTCCAAATTGTCCCACTCCTGAACGACAATTCGGCGTAAATCTCTCAGAGTGGTTGGTGGGTCAAGACGTCCATAAACAGCCCTTTTCAACATATCCCAGGCATGTTCGATAGGGTTCATGTCTGGCGAACATGCTGGCCACTGTAGTCGAGCGATGTCGTTATCTTGAAGGAACGCATTCACAAGATGTGCACGATGAGGTCGAGAATTGTCGTCCATGAAGACAAATGCCTCTCCAATATTCTGCCGATATGGTTGCACTATGGGTCGGAGGATGTCATTCAGGTATCGTAAAGCCGTTTCGGAGCCTTCCATTACCACCAGTGGCGTACGTAGGCCCCACATAATGCCACCCCAAAACATCAGGGAACCACCACCTTGCTGCACTCGCTGGACAGTGTGTCTAAGACGTTCAGCCTGACCAGGGTGCCTCCAAACACGTCTCCGACGATTGTCTGGTTCAAGGCATATGCGACACTCATCGGTGAAGAGAACGTGATGCCAATTCTGTGGGGTCCATTCAGCATGTTGTTGGGCCCATTTGTACCGCGCTGCATGGTGTCGGGGTTGCAAAGCTGGACCTCGCCATGGACGTCGGGAGTGAAGTTGCGCATCATGCAGCCTATTGCGCACAGTTTGAGTTGAAACACGACGTCCTGTGGCTGAACGAAACGCATTATTCAACATGGTGGCATTGCTGTCAGGGTTCCTCCGAGCGGCAATCCGTAAGTAGCGGTCATCCACTACAGTAGTAGCCCTTGGGCGGCCTGAGCGAGGCCTGTCATCGACAGTTCCTGTATCTCTGTACCTCCTCCATGTCCGAACAACATCGCTTTGCTTCACTGTGAGACGCCTGGAAACTTCCCTTGTTGAGAGCCCTTCTTGACATAAAGTAACAATGCGGACGCGATCGAACTGCGGTATTGACCTTCTAGGCATGGTAGAACTACAGACAACATGAGCAGCGTACCTTCGTCCTGGTGGAATGACTGGAACTGATCGGCTGTCGTACCCCCTTCGTCTAATAGGCCCTGCTCATGCATGGTTGTTTACATCTTTGAGCAGTTTTAGTGACATCTATGAACAGTCAAAGGGACTGTATCTTTGATACAATATACACAGTCAACGTCTATATGCCGGAGATCTGGAAACCGAGGTGATGCAAAACTTTTTTTGATGTGTGTATATGAGTATTCAAGGAAGTTGCACTGTGTATGGTTAAGTGTAAGAGAGGGCCTAGAGCCCTAACTTCGCCACAATAAAGGCACCAATAATAATAACAATAATAATAATGATAATAATAATAATAATAATAACCTGTACGAATGTATCTGAAACATGCTTTTGATGTCCTCGTGTCGAAGGCAAGTTATTTATTCTTTGAGGATAATTTCTTGTTGGAGACAGTGCTGCCAACATAGATATTTACTTTTGTAACCATCATAAAATTGCACTGCAGTAACATAATGCTGGTCTGGAAACTTCTCCCATTTTAAATTGAATTTTCAGAACATGTGTATTTCTTAGCATGTGAATACAATTTAAAAGCCCCTTTAGCAACTGTTGTTGTTGTTGATTCATTTAGTGGCTTTGTGACATCGTGGTCATGTAGCCCATGTGTGTGTGTGTGTGAAATGTTCTTGATAACCTGTGTCATTGTGATGGCTGTATTAGCGTGTGTAATTGTAATTCAAATGGGGATTTGGAAGGTGGTGGCTGTGGCCTTAATTTAGGAACCGTTCTGGCATTCGCCTGGAGTAGAAATGAGAAACCAAGGAAAACCAATTCCAGGATGGCTGAAGTGGGTATCGAATCATTTTTACATCAAGAGGCTGAATGTATCCTGGATCAGACCAGAATTAAATTTCTTAGCAGAGCCGGGAATCGTATCCGGGCCTCCGTGGTGACAGCCAAGGTACTAGCAAGTACGCAATGAGGTGGACAACGTTAGTAACTGAGAAGCTAAAATAATGTGATCGATGAAATGCTAATTTGACCTTAAGCCTGTGGTATTTTCAAATAATTAAACAGGAAAAGAGGAAAAGGAATGTCGTTATTTTTTTATTATCCACTGATTTGCATATCGTTTCTTATTCATTCATGTAAAGCACACTTGCTCCATTGTTGGAATTGTTGATATTCCTGAATATTAGTGCATGTTGTGATGATTACGTGATGCCTTTGAACGAATGCATGGCGGTTATGGTCATGGCACGCGTAATGAAGCTGGCGTGGGTACCCTAACCATTTATAGGTTGATGTCAAAGATATTGATGGTTGAATCTTTCAGCCATATGTCAACGAATTTTCTTTTGGAAGTGTTAATATTTCATGAAACCACATTTTTCTATCTTCTTGACCTGATTTAGGCCTACTTGACATTTCTTTTAACAAAAACAATTAAAACGTAAATAATAACATTTGAAAGAAATTAAAATTGAAAATAAATATTTTAACATTAATAAGCTGATAAAATTAGTATTGAAATTAAATAAATTGTAAAAAATAAGATGTTCAGTAAAGAACATATAGCCTACTTTCTCCTAAATGTATGAGTATAGTTATAACTCGTTGTTATTATCAAAGAGTATAATAGAACTATTCTTTGTTGAAGACCTTAGAAACGATTTACCTCTACCAAACGCCACAACCTAGATAAAAACTGCTACCATCATTGAAGAAAGAAAGATAAGAAGTATATCAAGAATGTTATGGATCTGGAGACATAATCGACCGGACTGGCTGCGTGGCTCAGCGGTAACGTTCTTGCTTGCTGGGCCCTAGGTTGCAGGTTCGTATCCTGGCGCAGTCAGCTGGCATTTGAGGGTGCACAAATGCGAGGGAGCCGTGTCAGTACATTTACTGGCACGTTAAAGATCCCCATCGGGCCAAAATTCCGGCACCCCGGTGTCTCTAAAAGCAGCAGTAGTTAAAAGGGATGTAATAAAACCAATAACATTATTATTATTATTATTATTATTACATATACGACCTGCCGTGGGCAACATTCAACTTTGAGTTGAGGCATGTCTTTACACGTCTGGTTGTGCATGGCTTTCACAACCCTAATTAAATTAACAAATCTTTCCATGACCCTACAGAGACGTGTGTATACAAACTATATGGATATTTTCGATTGCTATTTGCCTGAAATAAAAGTAGTAATTAATAACCTGAACTAACACCAACGGCTTGAATTCAGTTACTATGTTCCCGGTCAATGCATGTGAGATTTTCGAAGTGAAATGCCATGTCCTGTGGTTCGGATTCCACGTAAAAAGGAGGTCCCGTGGCTCATGATCTCGAGATTAACGGTCACGTTAAACTATAAGCTCCGTTCTTCCTTCAGTTACTATGTGAAATCGATTTGTTCTTTACTTCAAATAACATTTTCAAGTAACGCAAAATAGGCTGTTACAAACCCTTTAAAATAAAAAGTAAAAATGTATCGTAGTATCATCTTGTCATTCTTCAAATTCGATGCGCATAGAATGCCAATGGTGTAGTAATCAATGGAGCCCCACGTAGACTAGTCGTGACATCTAGTGGTGAATTATCGAACAATATAATCCTAACAGAGCGAGTGCATTCTAGCGGCCAGAAGAAGAAACTTTTCAATAAAATCTGGAAGTTAATCTAGTTACCTTTTTGGCAGCTAGATGTCTCGAGTAAATCTGCTGGCGAATTATGTTTTAATTAAATATATATTTTACACCATAATATGCACAATATAACGCTTAATTTTAAAACTCAAATTAGTGAAATATAAGTCAGGCACAAGATATCCGCTGCCATCTTGTCTTATTACTGAATCAGCTCAGCTTTTTAAAATCACGTCTGCACTATAGTATTACAAAATAAACTTTTAATTTCGAACGTGCCTCTTCCTTTAGAACAGTTAAAACGATTCTCGGCTCGATAATCGGAACTGGTGGGTCCCATGATATGGATTATAAAGTTTGCATAATTCGCACGGCCGCCATCCTGAAATGGTATGGCGGACGACCTTGTAGTTTGGTCACAAGACGCATCCTATACGAAGGTATGTTGTTACCAAATTTGGTAGAGATCGGATGATTTGGTTAGTCGTTATTTGATTTTACGTTTTGAACGTTTGAGTGACCGCCATTCAGTTTTAGTAAATATGGCGGCGATATAAAACATGACACTGAGGTGTCCTTTGCTAGTGCTACCTTTGTACCAAATTTCGTTCAATTCGCATTCACCGTGTTCGAATTGATAAGGGGGGGACAGACATTCAGAGTACACACACTCACACACACACACACACACACACACACACAGACTCACACACACACATACACACACACAGACTCACACACACACATACACACACACAGACAGACACACTTTTTTCGCCCTGTGTTGATCTCATAAGTCTACTTTCATTTTTTGCAAAAATCGAAAGTAGGCTAATAAGATCATATAAGTAGCCTAATATTGGAAATAAAATTATAAAAATATTTAAACATAAAAATTTTAAAGATACCGGTAACTTAATTCAAAACAAGATGTTCAGTAAAGAACATATAGCCTACTTTCTCCTAAACGCATGGGTATTGTTATAACTCTTTGTCCTTTTCAAGGAGTATAATTGAATGTTGGTTGTAGTAGCTTGTTGAAATACAATGTCTTATACGGATTTTAAACATAACCCTGAGGTGCCCTTTGCTAGTGCTACCTCTGTACCAAATTTCGTTCAATTCAGTTTTACCGTGTTTGAATTGATAGGGTGAATCGATTTGCATACATAAATGGCCGCCATAGGCAAACTATTAGATATATGACCTTGTAGCTTGGTCAAAGGACGCTTCTCACTAAAAGGTATGTTGTTGCAAAATTTGGTAGAGATCAGATAATTAGGTTGGTGGTAATTTGATTTAGGCTTTTAACATTTGGGTGGCCGCCATTACGTTTCCGTCAATATGGCGACGATATAAAACATGTAACTGAGTTGCCTTTTGCATGTGATACCTCTGTACCAAATTTCGTTCAATTCGGTTTCACCGTTTTTGAATAGATAGGGGAATCGATTTGCACAAATACATGGCCGCCATCCGCAAATTATTGGGCTGATGACCTTGTAATTTGTTCAAAAGATTCTTCATATATAAAGGTATAATGTTTGAAAAATTGGTAGAGATCAGATGATTAGGTTGGTCGTAATTTGATTTAATCTTTTAACATTCGGGGAGCCACCATTACGTTTTCGTCAAGATGGTGGCGGTATAAAAATGACCCTGAGGCGCCCTTTGCTAGTGCTACCTCTGTACAAAATTTGGTTCAATTCAGTTTTACCGTGTTTGAATTGATATGGGGAATCGATTTGCACACATACATGACCACCATATGCAAACTATTGGACTGATGACCTTGTCGTTTGGTCAAAAGATGCTTCCCACAAAAGGGTATGTTGTTGCAAAATTTTGTAGAGATAATATGATTAGTTTCGTAGTAATTTGATTTATGCTTTTAACATTTGGGTGGCCACCATTTCGTTTCCGTCAATATGGCGACAATATAAAACATGTAACTGAGTTGCCTTTTGCAAGTGATACCTCTGTACCAAATTTCGTTCAATTCGGTTTCACCGTGTTTGAATAGATAGGGGGAATCGATTTGCACACATACATGGCCGCCATCCGCATATTATTGGGCTGATGACGTTGTAGTTCGGTCAAAAGATTCTTCACACATAAGGGTATAATTTTTCAAAAATTGGTAGAGATCAGATGATTGGGTTAGTCGTAATTTGATTTAAGCTTTTAACATTTGGTTGTCCGCCATTACGTTTTCGTCAAGATGGCGCCGATATAAAACATGACACTGAGGTGCCCTTTACTAATGCTACCTCAGTACCAAATTTCGTTCAATTCGGTTCCTCCGTGTTTGAGTTGATAGGGGGAATTGATTTGCCCACATACATGGCCGCCATCTGCAAACTAATGGGCTGATGATCATTTAGTTTAGTTAAAAGATGCTCGCCATATAAATTAAATATATGTTATTACAAAATTTGGTATAGATCAGATAATTAGGTTAGTCGGAATTTGATTTAAGCTTTGAACATTTGGGTCGCCACCATTACGTTTCCGTCAAGATGGCGGCTATATAAAACAGGACACTGAGGTGCCCTTTGCTAGTGCTACCTCTGTACCAAATTTCGTTCAATTCGGTTTCACCGTGTTTGAATTGATAGGGGGGGGGGGGGGGGGCAAGACATTCAGAGTACACACACAGACACACAATTTTTCGCCCTGTGTTGATCTCATAAGTCTAGTTTCATTTTTTGCAAAAATCAAAAGTAGGCTATAAAAATAAATAAATTAAAATTTGCTTATAATACTGTAATTAAATTAAAATAAATGCATATAAAATATTAGTTTTGCCCCATAAAAGGTTAAGAGTGTGGCGATGCTTGTGACCTAGTGGTGGCGAACTCTTTCTTCAAGAAACTCTTATCACATCTCGTCACAAACAACAGTGGCGGCCATCAAACTCAAATCGATTACTGGTTAGTGCGTAAAAGAGAGCTGAGACTGGTGAACGACGCCAAGGTCATTAATTCAGAGAATATTGTTCCCCAAAATTACTCTTCATGCTTCTTTACGACCTGTCAGCAGCTCTAAACCCATGAAATGTGGAAGCTCCCTGGTCAAAAATTGCTATTTCTGGATCTCATTGGTGCCCTTTGACCATTTTACATGGAATGAGTTCGCCTCCAACATCCGGGCAAATTCACACGAAGTGTATTTAGGAACTGGGACGGCACTTCGTAGATAAACAAACCGGGTGTGACAATGTGGTGCAGAGGTCTTTATGCGTTGCGAGTAACCAGATACCGTCAGATTGGCAACAAGCTGTGAAATCTACCTTCAAGAAGTGGCTCAGGACAAGAACTGATGCTGCCGTAACTCAATATCGTCAGCTCAAATCTGATGCAAAACACGCTGTCGAAGGTTTAAATCCAAACAACTAAATATATTTTACGAACGATTTGAGGAATCAAATGGGGTAAATTATATTTGCAAACTAGCAGTAGTGCCCGGCTTCGCCCGGTGGATTCTTTTATTTTATGGATGATAATGAATACTACTACAGAAGTGGCACATGATACTTAAACTAACAGAAATATATATATACTTTTTGTGGTGGTGGTGGCGGTGGTGGTAGTTGTAGTGGGGATGATAAGTAGTACAGTATAATGGACGTAACATTCAGGTCATCTTCCCGTAATGATAATAATGAATAGGGAAACGGCTATTTACTAACTACAGCACTGGCATATGTAATTTACAAACGAATTTTAAAAAAATATTCGAAAGAGGAGTAAGTGAAATAAAAGACAATGCCTAGGGCCTATATCTCATTGGCTGTTAGAAATGTAGAGACCAATAGTGTCGTCTTTTGTCGCATAGCACCGTAGGTAAAATAATCAGAACACTTTGGAAAACGTCGGCTGTTCCGAGCTCCCTAGGTAGCAATAGTATCATTTATTGCCACATAGCGCTCAACGATAAGGTTCGGAATAAATGAAGGTAAATTTGAAAGCACCAACGCTTATTGCAGCTGATAACCTCAATGCACTGCACCAACACCATTGCACTTATACAGAGGCATAATATTTTCATGATGATAACTGTTTTAAGGGGCATACGAAATCTTTTTGCACTAATTACTCCCCGTGACTGTAATTTATAAGCAGCGTAATATTTAACTATTTTCGCAATTCTGCATCAGAACACTGGTAGGGGCGACGTGGTGCAGCCCGAGTTGCCAGTCAACAATAGACTTATTAAAATACTCTTACAGTTATACTACTACGGACATGAATGGTTCTAGGGCCTTAAAACGTGGTTTTCAAGTTCATTTTGTCTGTTATTCTGAATGTAGGGAATGGATTGCGTTGTCCAAATGATCAAGTGGACAGTGTTACCAGCAGGGTTTCAAAGTGTATGTAAAATGTGGTGCAATTGGGAGGAAAGGTGTAGATTTGTGATAAAGGGCCTAATTGCAGGGAATGGAGTGGTCTATCCGAAATTTCATGCAGACAGTGTTACTCGTGGGGTTCCAAAGGGTGAGTATGTAACATTTTGTTCAGATCCGTGAAACGGAGTAGATTTGTGCCAAAGGGCCTAATTGCAGGGAATGGAGTGGTCTGTCCGAAATTTCATGCAGTGTTACTCGTGGGATTCCAAAGGGTGAGTATGTAACATTTTGTTCAGATCCGTGAAACGGAGTAGATTTGTGCCAAAGGGCCTAATTGCAGGGAATGGAGTGGTCTGTCCGAAATTTCATGTACATCGTGTTATTCTCAGGTTTCCAAGGAGTAAGTATAAAAATTTTGGTTTTGATCGGTGAATAGGTGTAGATTTGTGCCAAAGAGCCGAAATGCAGGGAATGGAGTGGTCTGTCCGAAATTTAAAGTGGACAGTGCTTAGTTTAGCTTAGCAAAAATATTGATAAGGTATTATGCAACTCATTTAAGACAGAGAAATTTCAGCCACATTACTTTCTACCCTTTGTTTTCGCTTTGTTTCAATTTGTTTTCATAATTACAATAATTAAAAATTAAAAATTAAAATGTTATAAAAGGGAACGAAATTAAAAAATATATAATTAAAATTTAAAATGAATAGTCAAAATATAAATTAAAAAATAAATTTATAATAATTAAAATTTAAAAAAAGGATTTAAAAATTAAAACTGAATCTGTTAAGTGTTTTGACTGATCAATCACAATACAGTGAAGGCAGTACGGGAGGGAGTGAGTCTTCCCCCACAATCACTGCAAGGCTGTACGCGTCAGAATCACGCCAGCGAACAGCCAGCGTGCCAGCGCGCCCGGCGTGCTGTATGGGCACCTCTGACCTGCGCCAACTACCGCACTATTTGTCACCTCTGCCACATGAGCTGGGATTGCTAGATTTCAAGAATGAGAAAACAGAACACACTTCCCAAAACGTTTTTATTTTAAATCAAGGTTGTTAAATGTTGAAATAAATAATACATATATGTATTAAATAAAAAATAACCCCTTGGCACTACAGCCCATGAAGGCCTAGGCCTACCAAGTGACCGCTGCAGCCCAGCCGTTTGGCCTGCAGATATTGGGATGACGCGTGATCAGTGCATCGGGTCGCCTCAGCCGTTAATCTTGGTTTTCGTGATCGGGGCGCTGCCTCACTGTCAAACAGCTACTCAATTATCCTCACGAGGCTGACTGCACCCCGTTCCACCCCTCACGTCAGTTTCTAAAATTCCTGACGGAGCCGGGAATCGAACCCGGGGCCTCCGGGCGAGAGGAAGGCGCACTACCCCAACACCACGGGGCCGGCTATATGTATTAAATAAGCATTACATAATCAAATATACAAAATTAAAACTAGATATTGCTGACATATCATATAGGCCTATGACACCAGCAACTTACAAATGCTTTTAATTTGAACGACCCTTTGCAAGGAATTTTTATTTGTAAGTACCTTCTGATAAAATTCACTACAATTTTCGCCATAATTGTAATATGTGAACAATTCTTGTTTCATCAAACTAATGGAGCTTCTGTTTCTATCATCTCTCTATTTGAAATTCATGACAGAAAAAACTCTCTCCGTAAAAGCAATGGAGGGAAAATGCTGAGTATTAACTTCACAAGGACTAAGATATTCCTTAATGTTGTTGCCCCTAATAAATCTATAACATGTACCCATCTATCTGACACAGACATAGAAATCATTTTCTCTGTCAAACTTGCCCCTGTATCGCCAGAAAACAAGCTAGATATTACAATCAATTCTCTGAAGGGGGACATTTGAAAATTGGTGCAAAATTGAATATATTATCAAATTAATCAAAATACGGAATATTTGGTGTTCCGTTAAAGATTAAAACGGAACGCGTAACAAAACAAGAAAAAACGGAATTGTTCCGGGTAAGACAGAACGTCTGGCAACCCTGCCGTACGGAGAAGTCCGGATAGAAACTGATGAACGTTTTCCCATCAGGATTCCGTGTCGATTTTTCCGTACGGTATAAACTGAGTTGTATGAAAGAGGCCAGGTTGTGTGAGAGAGTGAGTGAACGTGCTTGATTTCGAAAACATACGAGGCTTGTCTGAGAGTAAAACAAGCTGATGTCGAATGATCATCAACCAAGTGGAAGAAGGTTTACAAGTTTAGCTAAATAAAACGACAGCCAATCAAGTTTCACATAGGAATGCTGCTTGCCTACTGTGGGTTATATAAACACTCGCCTCAGCAGGGGGGAACCCAAACATAGGATATTATATAAAGAGCCCATGGGCGGTGTAGGTTTTTCACCCTACTGCAAGGTCATCAGCCTAACACGCGCCTTGACAGCTTACACAGGTAACAAGCAATGCATGCTACGTAACTTGATTGAACATAAATTATCGTACTCTTGCATCGTGATTGAATTAACTTTTTCAGAGACATGTGTATTAAAATAATTGCAACGATTAGGCAGGCAATATTGCCAGCTTGGCGCAGATCCAAAGGTTGTTTGAAGAAGTGGCCTGATAGACCATATAATAATAATAATAATAATAATAATAATAAATCACAAGCTTTACAGTTGTCGCATGATGTGTAACATGTGACATGTTATCCTACTATGTGTCTGCCGGGAGCGCAAATCCCTTGTTAACAGTGAACTCTGTTGCTCATTGAAATAACTACTTGTAAAACTCCAGTGCCAAATCATTTCAGCAAATATGATACAATGAATATTTTCACACCAAAGAACGACAACTTGAAGGTGATTTATTGTAGGAATATCTTTAATGGGGCCTCCAAACCTTGATGTAAACCGTATGCGATATACATTCTACATAGTACTGTATTTTGGCCAACAGTACCTCGAGTGCTTACATTAAATAAGAATGCAGCAAAGGTATGAAGATTTAATAAATCATAATTGTTTTCAGCAAATATGATATAATGAATATTTTCACACCAAAGAACGACAATTTGAAGATGATTTATTGTAGGAATATCTTTAATGAGGCCTCCAAACTTTGAAGGAATCCGTATGCGATATACTTTCTACATAGGGCTCTACCGGGAGCGCAAATCCCTTGTTAACAGTGAACTCTGTTGGTCATTGAAATAACTACTTGTAAAACTCCAGTGCCAAATCCTTTCAGAAAATATGATATATTGAATATTTTCACACCAAAGAACGACAACTTGAAGATGATTTATTGTAGGAATATCTTTAATGGGGCCTCCAAACCTCGAATTAAACCGTATGCGATATACATTCCACATAGCCACATAGCCGACAGTACCGATACGTCGTGGTACCAATCTCCGCCACCGCTCGCGCTCATTGTTTCCGTTGCATTTCCGTTTCATTTCTTCAAAATCACCCCCACCGAAAATATACAGCAGTACCAATCTCCGCCACCACGCGCGCTCTTTGTTTCCGTTTCGTTTCCGTCCCATTTGCGTTTCTTTTCTTCAAAATCACCCCTACATATAATATAGAGCAACCGAGTGGAAAGATGTTACACATCAATAATAATAATAATAATAATAATAATAATAATAATAATAATAATAATAATAATAATTTTATTGGGATTTTAATTTCAATGTTCATGTTTAAGTAATTATGGTACCTCAACGCTTCTGGGTTATGTAGGCTTTTAATTAAGGTTGGTCAGACGAGGATGGGATTATTGACCGGACCGGCACAAGGGGCGGACCAGGCGGCCACGGCCCGGGGTGCCGACTTAAGGGGGGGTTAATAATCGATATGCAATGCTTTTCAGTCAGTCAACACGACTGTACCCAATTGTATTGGGTGTTTCCCTAACCTGAAAATATTTACATAAAATTAATAAATTCGCACGGATGATCAGTTTCAACCGTCAAGCGATCATCATCAGTACTTTTACACTTAGGCTATTAAATCTATGTCTACAAGTACAGTAGTCTATGTGTGTGATGCTATTTACAATATGTACACTTATTTAGTTGCAGTAGTTATAATAAACGTGCGCAACTTATCAATATTAGTTAGTTATGTGATTTAAAGAAGAATTGTTAGTGGTAAATGACCTTCAAGTTTGCTTCCTGAGTTTGATATCTGCATTTATTTTTACAGTATATGGAGACCTGTGCTCCTTTTGCCCTTGCTCTATGATGATAGCGTCTTGGCTGCCACCACAGAGGTTCGGATTCGATTCCCGGCTCTGCCAAGAAATTCTAATTCTGGTGCGAGGGCTGGAACAGGGTACACTCAATCTCGTAAGGAAAAACTGAGAAGAGGTGAGTTCGATTCAATAATCCTAGAAGTCGTTTTCCGTGGTTTCCCACATCTACAACGGGCAAGTGCTGGGATTTTTCATAGCTTGAGGCCATGACCAGCTCCTACCCGATCATGTCCCCAATTTACAAATGCACACACTGGTGCAGCCATAACAATGGCACAGGTTATCAATCACACAAATTCCACACGCACCAACATACACGGGGTAATATGACTACGATGTCACAGCCCCTAAAATAAAATGCACACACTGGTGCAGCCATCAAAATGGCACAGGTTATCAATCACACAAATTCCACACCCACCCAAATTCACGGGGCTATATGACCACGATCTCGCAGCCCCTAAAATAAAAGTCACACACTGGTGCAGCCATGACAATGGCGCAGGTTATCACACAAATCCGCAACCAACCAAATGCACGGGGCTATATGACCACGATGTCACAGCATGTAAAATAAGCAACAACAACAACGATGATTGTTGTCTCCCTGGAGAGGTTGACGGCTTCTTCTTCTTCTTCCTCCTCTATGAGGAGTAGACTTTTTATGATTATTACGAGTAAATTTTTAAAGAAATGGAATCGCAGATACTTCCCTCGTTCTATTTAAGGATACTGTGTACTCTTGAGCGTGTGAATTGTGTACATTGTCAGGCATCAATAAGCATTTTCTTGCTTTGTGGTAAGACCTTAGTTAAGATTCTTATAACGTGGAAAAAGTAAATTATTCTATTCTGGATGATAACCATACTTTAATATTTTGAAGTTAGAAACTCTAGATAATTAATACAAGTTGTAACAAAAGACAATTCAGGAAATGAATAACATTGGTTTATTCACGAACACACTCACTTGTCAGTTGTTTTTCAACCAAATACTCTCTAAGGTTTTTCACATTCTGAGAATAGCCTAAATAGACTAAAATAGAAATCACAGCCTGTTGACCATCCCAAGATTTGTTTAAAGAAAACATATTTTGTCTATTTTATAGTAATATACAAACACCAACTAATTATATATATATATCATTTTCACATAATTATTTTTAAATTATCATCATATTAAAGCCTACATTACAGATCTGTTTTTAACTATTTTTATATATTTGTTGTATAATTTTTCACAGAAAGAATCTGAGTAAAATATTATTTCATAAAGATGGTATATTGGCTTTCACGGCTAGAAAATTAAAACTCAGCAATTCTTCTAGATTTGTGCCGTGCCTTGTGTGGGGTTTCGCCTAGGTCACCAAGCTGGCTCATCGGCGGGCTCTTGGTGTTCCCACCCAGACCCCCACAGGAGTAGCGAACTGCGTGCTACCTCCCATTATATGAAGTGCTACTGCACCACTTGATTGCGAGAACTAAAAGCTCAAGCGGCCATAACCTTCCTATGAAGGCTTCCAAAAAGATGGTATATTGGCTTTCACGGCCAGTGAATTAAAACTCAGTAATTCTTCTAGGTTTGTGCCGTGTCTTGTGTGGGGTTTCGCCTAGGACACCAAGCAAGGCTCATCAGTGGGCTCTTGGTGTTCCCGCCCGGACCCCCACAGGAGTAGCGAACTGCGCGCTACCTCCTTTTATATGAAGTGCAACTGCACCACTTATTATCATTATTACCAACATGAAGGGCATCACAGACCATAGGAAAATTGCTCAGCTTCTATGTGTATCTATTGGTTCAACACATTATAACAGTTTAGCAGCATTTCTTGGTCCCGATAAACCAGTCAACAATCTAAACTATAACGACTTAATAAAAGCATTTAAACAGATGCTCGTTCCTAAGAAAAGTGCAGTTGTTTCCCAGCATTATTTTTTGAACATTTACCAGAAACAAGGACAGACAATTGCTGAATATGTTGCTGCACTCCAACGTGACCTTATTGAATGTGAGTTCACTGTTAAATGTGAGTGTGACAAATCAGTTTCCATTGCTGACGTTTTTCTCAGAGCTCAGTTTATTCGTGGCCTGCGTGATGACTGGCTAAGTGAACACATTTTGCAATCTAGTACTACTTCATTCGAAGACATTTTGATAAAAGATATTGCTCTTGGAGCATCGAAAATTGAGAGTAAAGAATTAGCAAAACGCTCCGGCCCTAGTCATTCAAGTTTCAGTGCAGATGATATTAATAGTAACTTCACCTCTTCAAGGCAGTGTTTCAGATGAAGACCTGATTACAAGTCTCTAGGCATCGAAAATCTCTGTATAAGATGCGGGAAAGTCAACCACAGAATCAACAGTTGTCGAGTTGATATGAACAAACTGAAATGTGAAGCTTGCGGAAAAGACGGCCATGTTGCAAAAGTATGTATTTCAGCCTTGTTGGCAGCCTCACGTAACAGATCACGTGGTTCCAGTTCTCCATAATCACTCTATGCTGTGTCTGATAACCACGTTAGTAATTCTGATCATGTCTATGGCATCTGCCAAGTGGGAGCTGTTCTACAGCAACGTGATGTTGTCAATTTGTTCGAAATGGTACCTGATACTGATAAATACCTCATCTTTGTCACACTAAATAGAAAATATCAACGTTTCGAGGTGGATTCGGGTGCTAAATTTTCCTTGCTGGCCGAAAATTATTCCAATTGCCTGAATCTGGATGTGCCTATCGAAAATTCAAATATTGAATTCCGATATTATTCGGGCAACATAATTGAACCAAAATGGAAAATTTCTGTCAACGTTGCATACAACGGGAGCGAATTACATAATTGTAACAGACGGGCATGAGGCTCTTCTAGGCCTACAATGGATAAGAGGTTTAAGTATTGATCTTCAACATATTAATGCATATTAATGAACAACTCCAATTCAGAGTCTCATCTTCATTCTGTGAACTCAATTGAAGACATTTTCACCAACTTCGCCCCAATCATCCAGGAAAATGTAGGATGCGTCCCAGGACTCAAAGTCACTCTCCAGCTTCGTAAGGGAGCTACACCTGTCTTTACTAAGAGACGTGGCGTTCCTTTTGCACTGCGGGAACGCGTAGATAAAGAGTTGGATTTGCTGGAAGCAGATGGCATCATTTCCCCTGTAGCCGTTAGTGACTGGGGTTCACCTTTAGTGGTAATTCCAAAGCCAGACGGTGGAGTTCGGTTGTGCGTCGATTACAAATGTGGGGTAAATGAAGGGTTAGTACAGGTAAATCACCCTATTGATGAGATCCTCCATAGTCTCCGTGGTTCAAGGTACTTCTGTAAGCTGTACCTGTTCAAGGCTTACCTCCATATCAAGGATGATGAGGAAAGCAGTTTTATCCAGACAATCTCAACTCACCGCGGCACCTATCGAATGCATCGTCTCAGTTTTGGAATAAAGACGTCTCCATCCGAATTCAACAGAATTCTTTTGCAAATCCTAAAGGGTCTCCCCAAAACCGAATTTTACTTCGATGACATAATCGTCCATGGAGCTACGAGGGAAGAATGCATACAAAATTTACAATCCTGCCTACAAAGACTGTCAAATAATGATCTTCATGTCAACAAAGGAAAATGCTCATTCTTTCAAGAGAAAATCGAATATCTTGGTTACATTGGGGAATATAACAAGATCAACAAATCTCCAGTGAAAGTCCGCGCCATGAGACGTCCAACTAATGTTGATGACGTTAGAAGATTTCTGGGCCTTGTTACCTATTATTCCCGATTCATCCCAGATTTTTCAACTATTTCCTATCCTCTTCGATGTCTGTTACGGAAAGGTGAACGTTGGGCATGGACAACAAATTGCGAGTCAGCATTTCGGAAGTTAAAAGCTGAACTTTGCAGTGAGTGAACACTTACGCCGTTTGATACCAGTTTACCTCTTGTTTAGACAACTGACGCTAGTCCAACAGGAATAGCTGCTGTATTGAGCCATACTACTGGGGGAGTTGAAAAACCCATATGCTATGCTTCGCGCTCACTCACTGTCTCGGAAAGAAATTACAGTCAGCTAGACCGTGAGGCACTTGCCATCGTAGTTGGTGTGACCCATTTCTACAACTATTTGATTGGCAAACATTTCATGCTAATAAACGACAACGAGCCATTATCCAGGATATTTCACCACCATAGATGACATCTGCCCGCTTGCTCAGATACGCTTCTTTTATTTCTGGATTTGATTACGCTGTACAATTTAAAAGAGGAAAAGAAAACCAGAACTTGGACTGTTTGTCCCGAGCCCCAATTCAGAAATCCAGAAATTCAGTTGATGAGCTTCTTGGTGAGGAAGTAAATCTCTCTATATATAAGAATGAAAGTTTGTCTGTTTTTTCTGAATTTCTACGGAAATTTGCGTTATTTACGCGTTTTAGACTGTTTTATGACGGATTCGCGCGAAAATAAATTTTTTGTCTGTCTGTCTGTCTGTCTGTCTGTTTGTTTGTCTGTGGACAATTTTTTGTGTCCTTATAACTCGAGAACGGCTGAGTGGATCAACGTAAAATTTGGTACAGATATCCTTCAGAGGCACGACACCAATCATTGATGTAACTCTTATCTGTAGCTCTCATAAAAGGGGGCCTACCCCCTTAAAATACTTGGTGAAATAGGCGTAGAAGGGCGAGACAAAGCTCATTTTCAGCCCCTCAATGTGAGAAACGAAAGGGCCCCCGAAAACCACATTTTAAGGCCCTAAAACCAACAGTTTTTGAGATATTCCCAAAAAATTAATTTCATTTAATACAATAATGAAAGGAAGCTAGCCGGTAACCATGGCAACAGAAATTCACAGGTCCATCTATTGCTGTAATATAAGATGCAATACAATTCCATTTATTACATTACTGAGATAGTTTGCAAACGGCTAGAAGGTTATAACGGAACCAAACTAAGCTGTAAAATTCATCAATACATATAATGCGCTTAAGGGGGTCAAGGGGTACTCTAGAATTTTTTCACGCGATTTACACGTGCTGGTGTGCCACAGAAAGTCTATTATATCCCTATCCCTATATTGTTATATTATTATTATAATTAATATTATTATTACACTACGGAATGGAAGACCCCAGAGGACTGGAAAAAGGGAATAATTGTCCCGATCTTCAAGAAAGGTAGTAGAACAGAATGCATAAACTATCGGGGAATAAAACTGATGAGTCATTGTGCAAAGATGTTTGAGAAAGTTTTGGAAAGGAGAATTAGGACAAGGATAGAAGGAGGGATGAGGGAAGAACAACATGGCTTCAGAGCAGGAAGGCCCACAGTGGATTTGATTTTTGCTGTAAGGCAGTTACAAGAACAGCACTGTGAGTATGGAACAGATCTACTAATGGCATTCCTGGTCATTGAGAAAGCATATGACAGTGTATGCAGAAAGAAAGTATGGAAGTCCCTGGAGGATAGAGGAGTAGAAAAATTGACTATAAGGAGGATAAAGGAGATGTACAAGGGAAGCGTGAGCTGTGTGAAAGTGGGAGGAGAGAGATCGGACTGGGTGGAACAGAGAAACGGCCTGAAACAAGGAAGTGCACTGGCACCGTTACTTTTCATTGTGGTGATGGATGACATAATGACCCGAGTGGCACAAGTAATTGGGGAAGGAAAGATGAAAGCAATGGTGTTAGCGGATGATTTGATGATTTGGGGAAACAAGGAGGAGGAGGAGGAGGAGGTACAGGAACAGTTGGACGTGTGGGAAGGAATAATACAAGGATATGGGATGAAATTTAGCATAAATAAGAGTGAGATGGTGATCACAACAAGGAAGAAGGAAAGAACCACAACGGGAATAACAATTGGTGGGGAACAGCTGAAGAAAGTGGAGAATTTCAAGTATCTGGGAAGCCTGATACAAGATAATGGAAGAAACTATAGAGAAAAAAAGAGCGGGGGAGACAGGCAGAAGCATTCCGGAGGAGTGTGAGAAGCATGTTATGGAGCAAGGATGTCCCTCAGAACAGCAAAAAGATCATATATCGGACGTACTATGCCCCTATCCTGACGTATGCCTGAGAGACCTGGGCTATGAAAGGAAGGGAGAAGAGTAAAATACAGGCCAGTGAGATGAGGTTCTTGAGAAGCAGTATTGGAGCTACAAAGATGGACAGAATAAGAAATGAGAGGATCAGAGAATTAATAAAGGAGGAACCATTACGGGATGGTATAGAGAAATCTAGACTTAGATGGCATGGACATGTGAAACGAATGGAGGATAAGAGGATACCCAGGTGGATGCACGAGACGAAGTGGGAAGGAAAGAGACCGAGAGGAAGACCGAGAGGAAGGTGGCTGAAAGGGATGGAAGACAGCGTGAAGAAGAGAGGAGAAGACTGGACAGGGGTGGAAGCTGAGAGATGGTGGGAAGACAGAAGACGTTGGAGTGGCCTGTGTTCCAAACAGACCCGGCCAACGGCTGGAAACTGTGCAAGAGGATGATGATGATGATGATACTACGGCCTCCAACGACGAGACAAAGCTCATTTTCAGCCCCTTGGTGTCAGAAAAAAAACCTCGGGGCCCCTTAACAGTCGTAAATGGTCCCCGAAAACTACATTTTAATGCTCTAAAGCCAAGAGTTTCTGAGATATTCCCAGAAAACTAATTTCATTTAATAAACTAATGTAGGAATGCAAGCCAGTAACCATGACAACAGTGTCTCAAAAAGGTACATCCAACTTTCCATCTATTTCTGCAAGAAGTAATTCCACTCCAATTATTAGCCTATTTTCAATTTTGAAAAAATAGGCTTATGAGCTCACCTTTTGTCCGTGTGTGTGTATGTGTGATTCGTGTGTGTGTCCCCCCCCCCCTAATAAAATCTAAACGGCAGGAGCGATTTCAATGAAACTCGGAAAGTTCATAGCACTATTCCCGGCGACCTCGACCGTGCCCTTCAAATTTTGTTACGACTCACCAATCCAACATGGCGGCTGTTGAAATATTTCACCAGCATTCAATATCTCCGAAACTATTACTGATATTACCCTGACAATTTTCTATGGTGATAGAGGGAACTACTATAAGTTCACTTATGTGACTTTTGAAAACCTGGTAACTACAAAACCAACATGGCGGCCAAGCGAATTTGCGACTTTTAAATAGTCGTTTCTCGCGATTTGACCAACCAAACGCAATGAAACTTGGTACAGTATATGTTTATATACATTGTAATGCACCGACATCTAACTTCGTTCAATTGTTTACATAATCACAAGATGGCGGATGTGCGAAATATTTCACCGGCATTCTATATCTCTGAAACTATTAGCGGTATCTCCCTAAAATTTTGTACGGAGATAAAGGGCACTACTGGAAGTCCATCTATAAGATTTTTTAAAACCGGTTAACTACAAAACGAACATGGCGGCCAAACGAATTTGAACATTTTAAATAGACCTTTCTCGCGATTTAATGTTCCAAGCGCACTGAAACCTGGTACAGGAAATATTTATACACATTGTAATCCACTGGTATCTAATTTAGTTCAATTGTTTACATAACCTCAAGATGGCGGCAGTGCGAATTTTAAAATTAAGTTTTTATTTCTTTTGATGTAGTTATGCGATCGAAGTGAAAGTTTGAATAATGAACCTACGCAATAATTTTCCTTTAATGGTACATGACTCTATGGCCTATACATTTAACAATCCAACATGGCGACCATCCGAAATATTTAGACGATACTGAATATCTACGAATCTATTTTAGCAATCAAACTGCATTTTTTAATGTTCATAGGGGCTATGAGCTTAAGTTCACCGATAGGACTTTAAATAACCTGGTGAACACAAATCCAACATGGCGGTGACGCGAATTATAAATATTCACATGGACGTTTCTCGCAATTTAACCATCCGAGTGCAGTGAAACTTGGTACAGTAAATCTTTATCCGAATGTTAATCCACTGGCATCTAATTTATTTCAACTGTTTCCATAACCTCAAGATGGCAGCTGTGAAAAATTTTTAAATCTCCTTGTTTTTTCTTGTGTCCTAATTATGCGATTGAAGTTTGAATGATACACGTTCACAATAATCTGCATGTAACAGTACATAACTCTAGGACCTACATATATAAAATCCAACATGGCGACCATCCGAAATATTTAGTCGGTTCTCAATATCTACGAATCTATTACAACAATCAAACTGAAATTTTGTATGTTGATAGTGGCAGTTAACATAAGTAGGATATATGAAAATAGGCTGTATAGTTCTTCACGGAACTACTTGTTAAATTTCTGTGAAAGTTTGCAAATGGCTATAAGGTTATCACGGAACCAACAAAAACTGTAAAATGCATCAATGCGCTTAAGGGGGTCAAGAGGTACCCTGGATTTTTTCACAAGACTAAAACGTGCGATGTGTCTTTCGTTCTTTTTTTTTTTTTTTTGCTTTTAAGAATTTGGGCCATTGGAGGCTAAAAAACCTGAATTTTCATGCACCACAAGCCTTTAAAATTTATTAAAGGGGTCTTCCTCTGGATGCGCACTTGACACAACATTGAGGGTCAGTTTTTATGTGACGTGAATCGCATTTCGTCTACGAGGTTTTCAATTTTAACTTGACGTCAGGAAGTACACGTTAGGTAAATTAGTTTCAGAGCATATTTCAACTAATCATTTATCTTTGTCGACAAACAGGCTCCAAGCCCCTAACCATTGCAACAGTAGCTCAATTGATTACGTCTGGTTATTAATACCGACGACCGTTCGAAGAATGGGTACTTCTGCTAGTCAGTTATACGCTCAAGTTTTATTCCAGATTTCAAGTGACAAAATAACATCTTCGACAATCAAACACGAAACCCAGAAAGATCCAGAACTCAGCAAAATTCTTCACAATCTTGGTAACAAAGCAGAAGACTCTGAATTTACATTGCTAGATGGTTTTTTTCTTTCGAAAGGACAGGGTTGTGATCCCAGGCACCCTGCGTTCCGGTATAAGTTACTTAATGAACTTCATGAAACACATCTAGGCATTACAAAAATGAAACAGCTTGCACGCCGGTATGTCTATTGGCCCGGCATTGATCGTGACATTGAGAGATTGGTCGAGGGATGTGAAAACTGTGCCCTAAACCAATCGAATCCTCCCAAAGTTCCTGTACATCCATGGAATCCTCCTGAAAATAATTGGGAAAGGGTTCATATCGATTATGCAGGCCCATATGAAGACTCCTATTTCTGTTGTGTGTGGATGCAAAGTCTGAGTGGGCTGAAGTTAAAATTGCCAAAAACGCACCCACTACATCTACAACAATTTCTCTGCTGGAAACTATTTTTGCCGCACATGGATACCCGCAAGTTATTGTCTCAGACAACGCCTCAATTTTCCAGAGCGAGGAATTCCATACTTATTGTACAGTCAATGGAATGTTTCAAAAGTTCATTGCACCAGGACATCCAGCTACAAACGGCCTTGCAGAACGCGATGTACAGACCTTGAAGCACAGGTTGAAAGCTGTCTCGATCGACCGTGCATCAATCCTGGATAAGATACAGAACATTCTCTTCCGGTGCAACACCACTTGCTTGTAGTTACTCACCAGCTGAGTTGTATTAGCAGCGGAAGCTAAGGATCCACTTGAATGCAATTTTTCCATATCGACCTCAAGCATCAAAACTTGCTGATAAACCAACGCGTTCGTTTCAAGTGGGGGAGAGAATACAGGCCCGATTTTTCATCAACAACAAATATGTTTGGCAGTTTGGGGAAGTCCAAAAGACACTTGGTAAACTCCATTAGCTGGTCGTATTGGACTCAGGAAGAACATTAAAAAGACATGTGATCCAACTGAGGACAACACTGGTTCCCAAAACTAAACAAGTAGTTCCGTGAAAAACTATACAGCCTATTTTCATATATCCTACTCATGTTAACTGCCACTATCAACATACAGTTTGATTGCTGTAATAGATTCGTAGATATTGAGAACCGACTAAATATTTCGGATGGTCGCCATGTTGGATTTTATATATGTAGGTCCTAGAGTTACGTACTGTTACATGAAGATTATTGTGTACCTGTAGCATTCAAACTTCAATCGCATGATTAGGACACAAGAAGTAAAAAGGAGATTTTAAAATTTCGCTCAGCTGCCATCTTGTGGTTATGGAAACAATTGAAATAAATTAGATGCCAGTGGATTAACATTCGTATAAGGATTTACTCTACCAAGTTTCACTGCACTCGGATGGTTACATTGCGTGAAACGTCCATGTGAATAGTTATAATTCGCGTCGCAGCCATGTTGGATTTGTGATCACCAGGTTATTTAAAGTCCTATAGGTGAACTTAAGTTCATTGCCCCAATGAACATTAAAAAATTCAGTTTGATTGCTATAATAGATTTGTAGATATTCAGAGCCGTCTTAATATTTCAGATGGTCGCCATGTTGGATTGTTAAATGTATAGGCCATAGGGTCATGTACCATTAAAGGAAAAATATTGCGTAGGTTCATTATTCAAACTTTCACTTCGATCGCATGATTACGACACAAGAAATAATAACTTAATTTTAAAATTCGCACAGCCAACATCTAGAGGTTATGTAAACAATTGAACTAAATTAGACACCAGTGCATTACAATGTCTATAAACATCTCCTGTACCAGATTTCATTGCGTTTGGAACATTAAATCGCGAGAAAATTCTATTTAAAATTTTCAAATTCGCTTGGCCGCCATGTTCGTTTTGTAGTTAACCGGTTTTTGAAAGTCTTATAGATGAACTTCCAGTAGTGCCCTTAATCTCAGTACAAAATGTCAGGGTGATACCGCTAATAGTTTCAGATATATAGAATGCCGGTGAAATATTTCGCACATCCACCATCTTGTGGTTATGTAAACAATTGAACCAAGTTAGAAGTCGGTGCATTACAATGTGTATAAACATATACTGTAACAAAGTTTCATTGCGTTTGGTTGGTTAAATCGCGAGAAACGTCTATTTAAAAGTCGCAAATTCGCGTGGCTGCCATGTTGGTTTTGTAGTTACCAGTTTTTCAAAAGTCACATAGATGAACTTCTAGTAGTTTCCTTTATCACCGTAATAAATTTCAGGGTGATATCGGGAATAGTTTCGGAGATATTGAATGCTGGTGAAATATTTCGCACAGCCGCCATGTTGGATTGGTGAGACGTAACCAAATTTGAAGGGCACGGTCGGGGTTGCCCGGAGTAGTGCTATGAACTTACCGAGTTTCATTGAAATCGCTCCAGCCGTTTAGAATTTATTAGGGGACACACACACACACACCTCTCTCACACACACACACACACACGCACACACACACGGACAAAAGGTGATCTCATAAGCCTATTTTTTCAAAATTGAAATTTGGCTAAAAAGACTCTAACGTTTGGTCCCAGTCAGTCATTCAGCATCCCAAGGATTCCTTCAGTGATAAATCAACCTGAAACAGAACCTCTGAATGATCAGAATCCTCAACCAGTCCCTGAAGTAACACCGGACCCTTCACCCATCTGGTTTAAGGATTATGTGATGTAAACATTCAGTCTGTTGTGTTTTCTATGTAAGTGGGGGTGAATGTCATGACCATCAATGGTTTCAAATTATTGAGCTAGGTGGAGTTGGTGTCGCTTGGACATTCAGACTGATATGATCTTTGGTTTTGCGAGTACTTACTCTTTTGTTATGTGTTACAATCAATCCCCATATATACATGTTGCTAATAACTACACAAGAGTCAAGTTCAATATTAAAGGTTGCTATTTTCAATTCAATAACAGATGCGTGCATTTTCCCCTTGATTTACCGTTCCATATTATATAAAGATATAATAGAATATTAAAAGTATCTAGCGAATATTTAAAGGTTTCCAGGGATTATTTTAACTTTCCAGCAATTATTTAAACGTTTTCTTTGTTTTATTTAACGTTTCAGCGAATATTTTAAACTTTATCTGCGAATATTTGAACTCTTCTGCGAATACTTTTACCGTTCTAGCAAATATTTTACAGTTTTTAGCGAATATTCTACACTTCCCAACGAATATCTTTCATCCTTTCAGCCTTGAAGCAATAACATAAATTAAATTGAGTCATCAAAGCGAGTGAACTTTGCCAGTCAGTGTCGCTCAGTGAAGAAAATATTGCCCCTCCGGCTGAACTGTTTAGATGCAAATATTTGAAATGAAAGCAACTTTCCCGTTGCTCAGCCTTATTCCCTAATTTGCACACAGATAAGATATTGATGTCTTATATAAAAGACCTTCACGTAGTGTGGTCACTTCCGCAAACTTACGTAATACTATACATGTTGTGAGTTGTCGCTCGACTAGTAAGAGGGTGGCCTTGGAATAATTACATTGACCTTGAACACAAATGCTAGATTAATTTGATCGATTAATGGTTGTAGATAGCAAGAGGATGAAACAGTAATTCTGGCTTCGATGGCGCAGTTGGCAGCATGCTGAGCTTCTATGCCTAAGATCGCGAGGTCAACACCGGCCGAAGACTTCGGAATTTTTAAGAGCGCTAAAATCCCTCTGTATACCTTCCTTCGGAGAGGAAGTAAAGCCGGCAGTCCCATGTCATAGATGTATAGCATGTAAAAGAACCTTCCACTAATTACACTTGTATGAAGCTAAATTATAGGTTAGATTTGACTAACGCTCTTAGGTTCCAACGTTCGTCGCCAGAAGCTGGCTGTGGTGGCATTTAGTAACAAAGTTCAGAACTAGCTAGTCGTTGACGGTGGCGTTTGGTAGCAAAAGTTGGAACTACTTGAAAATCGAATGTTTGCAGTTCTTACTTGAATTAAAAACAGTTAACACTCACTAATACAGCCAT
The DNA here is from genome assembly GCA_946902985.2 of Meconema thalassinum. Classification (NCBI taxonomy): domain Eukaryota; kingdom Metazoa; phylum Arthropoda; class Insecta; order Orthoptera; family Tettigoniidae; genus Meconema; species Meconema thalassinum. The sequence goes on along the minus strand of OX336393.1, from coordinate 283,965,990 downwards.
CACAATTAACACAGGTTATCAGACAGATTCTACACACACACAAAGTACACGGGCTACACGATCGCGTTGTCGCAGCCCCTAAACTGAGGAACCAACCAACCAACCAGAGATTCTACTAAAGAAACACTTGAAATGACCTTCACAAATTAATTATTACTCAGTGCGTGTTGTAGACATGCTTATTGTTGTTGTTGATTCATTTAGGGGCGTTGCGACATCGTGGTCGTGTAGCCCCGCGTACTTGGTTGTGTGTTTTAATTTGTTTGATAACCTATGGTTCTGTGTTGACTGTAGCAGTGTGTGTAGCTGTAATTATTGGGTCCGGGGATGGGGTAGGCGGCCCGGGACTTGAAAAAAGGTACTATCTCGGCATTTCCATGGAGAGAATGTGGAAACCTGCTGTCAATGACAGGATTCGGACCTCCTATCTCCGGATTTGCTGCAGCTTCCCATCACGATCGTGGTGAGTGATTTAATGTGCACGGCTACGCCGCGGGGTGTGTACTTGGGTAAGGGTGGCTTCTGCCCAATAACCTGTGTTTTTATGGTGACTGTACTAGTGTGTGTATTTGTAATTGGGGCAAACTGGCAAAACTGAGAAGAGGTGGGTGTGATTACCATCTCAGCCATTCTGGTTTGCCCTGGCATACCCGCTTCTACTCCAGGTAAATTCTGGGATGGTTCCTAACTCAAAGCCATGGCCGTCTCCTCTCCAATACTATCCCCAATTTACAAATACACACACTAATACAGCCACCACAATAACACAGGTCATCAGGCAAAAATCCACGCCCTAGGACATGGGGCTAAATGACCACGATGCCCAAACCCCTCAAATGAAACTAGAAAATCAAGTCCCTAAATATGAAAAAATACAAGCATATTGTTGTTGCTTATTTTCGAGGCTGGGACATCGTGGCAATATAGCCCCATGTGTATGTGGAATTTGTGTGATATCCTGTGTTATTGTGATGGTTCTACTAGTGTGTGTATTTGTAAATTGGGGATAGGATTGGGGAGGAGGCAACCGTGGCCTTAAGTTAGGAACTATTCCAGCGTTTTCTGGAGTAGAAGCGGGAAAACCACTTCCAGAATGTCTGAGATGGGAATCGAACCTTCCTCTTTTCAGTTTTGCCTCACAAGGCTGAGTGTATCCCGTTCCAACCCTAACACCAGAATTACGAATTCTCGACAGAGCCGGGAATCGAATCCGTCAACTCCGGGGAGATAGCCAAGAACGCTAGTCGCTGCACAATCATACAGACATGGAAATTTTGCAGAAGCAAAGAAAGACGCAGCTCTATCTAGTTCACTCATAGCGACTTCCAGAACAAATTGAACACTCAAGGCCTTAACAGTTTATAGTGAAAATGGATGAATTAATTATTATTATTATTGATTCAAGCCCACTACGGTGCGCTTATGACTAGTTCTTCCTCGATGCTCTTTTCCGTTCCTAATGTCTCTTGAGCCCTGCTGATAATTTCTCCTTTCTCTCCTGCGAAAGGGGCTTCCGATATTTAGGGACTCGAGGTGTTGTGGTCCAAGATTCTACTATAGCACAAAAAATAGAACGATCTTCTACATCAAGGTCAGCAATTCCAGTCGAATCCAAGTCCTTTAGTACTTCATTAAGCCACAGGCTTCCAGTCTTGTAGCTTTTAACCAAGGAGAAGATCTTCTTGGTAAGCCTGTTGCTGTTCATTCGTTGTAGGTGCCCGTAGAACTTAAGCCTCCTACGTCGCATACTGGTATTGGCTGATTCTACCCGTCGATACAGGTCAGAATTAGATTTCAAACGGTAGTTTCCATCTGGTAGCAATCTCGGGCCATGAATTTTCCTGAGGATACGTCTTTCGGCTTTCTCCAGGTCATCCATGGTGCCTTTTCTGTTCATCAAGAGGGTTTCTGCGGCATACAGAAACTGTGGTCTGACAGCAGTTCTGTAATGACAGATCTTAGCATTCCTCGAAATGCATTTCTTGTTGTACGAATTTAAAGATAAAGTTAATTTCTTTTAAAAATATGGTGTATAGGCTTTCACGGCCAGTGAATTAAAACTCGGCAATCTTTCTAGGTTTATGCCGTGTTTTGTGTGGGATTTCACCTAGGAACACCAGGCTGGTTCATCAGCGGGCTCTTGGTGTCCGTGCCCGGTTTCCTAGGCCAAAATACGGCATAAACCTAGAAAAATAGCTGAGTTTTAATTTCTTTTTCTTAATCAATATACTCCTCTGAACAGATAGAAGTGTAGCCAACGCAGATGGAGGCAAATCGATGCCTTCATTACAAGCGTTCTCCTCCAATGGCATCACGCTGTGTTGCTCAACGATTAAGAACTTGAAGAAGGAACTTTACCAGCTGTTTAACGAAGTTTTGAATATTCATACAGATGTTGATTAAACGATAACGAAGACTTGTATATCTAAAGCAGAAAGGAATGAGATAATTTATGAACTCTCCACTTCCAGCTGTGCTCGAGAACAGCTGATCACAGTATACACGGAGCGCAGCGGTCGCTGAGTTACAGCTCTTGCGGGGGCAGTAATGTTTACTGTGTGCTCATACATCTATCGGGACTATGTGTCCTGTACATTGTTAGCCCATTTTGTTTCCTTAATTTAAAGCAAGGCTGGATGTCTCGTCATGAGGTCTATGAAGTTCTGTTGTTGTAAATTACCATCTCGTGATTATTTATTTATCGTATGGCTCTTAGTGCCGGGAGTGTCCGAGGACATGTTCGGCTCGCCAGAGGCTGTAGCTGCTTCCAGTGGACACCCTTAGGGTGAGCTACAAGTTCCGTTCAATTACAAGTAGTTCCAACTTTCGCCACCAGATATCAATGATACCTAGTTGTGAACGTTGGAACTTTGATAGAGCGTTCCGACGAAATCTTAACCTAATAATTTAGCTGCACATAAGTTTAGTCTGTGGAAGAATCTTTTACATGGCATAAATCTATGACATGAGACCGCCGGCATTACTTCCCCTCCGAAGGAAGGCATGTTGAAGGATTTTAACGCTCTTAAAAAAATCCGACGACTTCTGCCGGGTTTGAACCCGCTATCTTGGACACAGCAGTTCAGCATGCTACCGACTACGCCACCAAAGCCGCCACCATCTCGTGATGAATGCAGAACATTTGTACGAGTATTTGTCTATTGGCACAGGCTAGAGTAAAATGTGTCTTTCCACCGATGTCTGTGATTATATGGAAGCTATTGAGGTATGGGTGGTGCTGAGTGATCACACTCCGGTCACAGCTAGTGCTTGTGGATGTTGTGAAAGGGTCAGTGCTATTGTTCTGACTCCGTGGGGAAAGGAATGACAAACTACCTCACTCCTTACTGTGACCGATCCAGTCAGGGTCAATTACCGGCCCCGGATGACGGAAGATCGGAAGGAACCCGGAGAGTCAGTATGACGTCATGGCATGACGCGGCGAGGTAACCGCGAGAGTAGGGGAATGCTCCAGAAGGTTCCAACCCCTCCCACTTTTTTCTCGAAGAAGGACGCGGTTCCGGAATGTTCAGTATGTGAGTCAGCAGTGTGTGAGTCAATAGTGCGTGGACGAGAATGTGATACAGCGGAGCACGGACGAATAGCCCATGTCACGCAGACAGTGATTTTACATCGGGAACTTGAATGGTTTTCGTGAGCAACCAACAGGCCATGAAGCCTTAAACTAGCGTGCATGTATTGCCAGTGCGTTTCTTTTTTTCTGTGAAGTATGTCAGTTTGTTTGTCGAACAGTGTGAATTTCAAGGCGATATCGGACTCGCTGGTATGTGAGGAAACAGTTAGAACTGATAAAGGAAGTCCGTTTATGCCGACAATTTATGTTCATTAAAGATTGATACCAGGAGGTGTTTAAATTTACGAGTATCAGGGGAAGAACTATATAACGATAGTCGAGGCGAAACATTATCGCGAGGCCCTATATTTTAACTGACATCCATTCAGAAATAGCATAGCAGTACGGCGTTTTAAGAAACGTAGTGAGAACGCAGTAAGGAAGGCCACATCTACTTTAAGCTTGTGTTGGAAGACGGTAGGCCACAGGCAACTTGATATGTCGGTCAAGGCCAGCTCGAAATAGCTCCTCGTGGAAGGAAGTGTGTCACCGGGTTAAAGGAAGTGAAAACATATAACTCAAGTGAACCAGGAACTAGACGCTATAGTGTGCGAGCGTGAATGTGCTCTGATATAGTGAGATGTAATATTGCCACATGGCAGCATGAACTTAATAGCCATGGACTCATATATTCTGGGCATCAACATGCATATTAACACGCGAATTATGCTGCACTGAACTTCTAAAGGGGCCATAATGGGGTGAACGGTCGCAACGAGGTGGACGAGTGGACCATGGTTGGGACGTCGGGAGACGGCGCTGCTGAAAGTGACCGGGGACAACCTGTGGGCAGACATGGGCGTCGCCAGGAGATCGAGAGTTGCCGGAGGCGGATACCTCTACCAGCACGCTGGGAGACCACATCGCGGAGACATTGGAGGGACGCCGCCGCCTTGATGCCGCAGACGATGACGGCGCCGACGCCATGGATTTCCGAGGACACCGGATATAAAGTAAGACGTTTCCTTTCCATCCTTGTTCATCAGAAAGAAGAGAACCTCTACCTCGGATAGCCATGCCATGAGATAACCTGAGATCGTGTAACTTAACGCCCTTTATAATCATTTATTCCAGATTGAATAAGAGCATCATTTTTTTTTCTTCATAGGGTCGTGCAGATGGTTTTTTTTTGTCTTTCTTCTCGGGTCATTTGACCTATATAAATTTACAGCATCAATGGTAGGAGTAAGACATGTATTTATTCTCTGAGTCATAATAATAATAATAATAATTTGAAATTGGGTAACCATAATAGGAGATGCCCATTTTGCTGGGAGATTCTAGCATGTCGATTTCAGAGGTCATTATTCGAATTTTATTCTGAAAGGTTTGTCACGGAATGAACGGATTTTTATAGCAATGAATATGGTTGAAGATTGTCGGATAAGGTTCCTTGGATAGGATGCCATATTATCATACGACCTCGTGGTCCCGATAAAGTTGATACGCTCTGTTAGTGTGGGTTCTTGATACATGCTAATAATGCATGATTTATTTTGTAATGATGTTGTGTAAAGTTTATGTGATAATTATGTGGTAATTAGATATGGTATTATTCCGTCAAAATGTGACGAGGTTATTCACGGGGCGACGGATGCCCGTTGAATTGAATTTGTAAGGACAGGGTCCTCTTGACGAACGTGCAACGTTCATTGATCAGTTGTATTGAATAGCGCAGGTGTGTAATTGATGGTGCGCTCGACAGTCAGGTTGTTTGGATCTTCACACAGAGCGTTCGGCGGAAGGGTTACGATTAAATGTTTGTTGTGAGTATGAAAGACGCTAGGGCGCCTTATTACGAGTTTCTTAACCTTTCATAAACATTAGACAATGCCATAATTTAATTACAATGACAAATATGACCGTGTGGATCAAGGTTGTTGGAAAGGCGGAGATAAATCATTAATAATAATGATAAGACTTAGTAGTGTAAATATGTAAGCACAATCTGGGTGTGTTAATAATTTATGATAGGTTATAATTAATTGTTGAAATGTCATAGTATGTGAAGCTGAGTCGATGTTTGAGTGCTATTTGATGTAACATGATGCTCTTTAATTATTCATTTGCAGTTCGATAGAGGAGATCCGTCCATTGCTGTATAAGGGTAGACAGTTGTAATTTACATAGATATTCGATATTTTCTTTGAATTTTTTTTTTTTGCCGCAGGTGAACTTCGTGATAAGTGGCTAGTGATGTTAACATGCGTGTGCGCCGATAATTGAAGGGTTAATTTAGCTTTTTGAAAGACGATCTCCTTGTCGGAACTTTAAGAAAGGACACCCACGAGTTTGAATAAGCGTAATTTTCTTTTCTTTGTTTAGGGACTAAGAACTTTATTTCTTTTCCGGACTTTGTCCCACCCTAACATTATACTCGTGCGTGATAGGCAGGTTGCATAGTTATTTATCCTTTGGCCAATAAAGGAGCAGATGTGGTTTTACGAGGGCTTTTCCTTTCTTTCCTGTTTGTCAGTTCAAGTTAGGGTTTTGCTTATGAATCCTGGTTCATTCTATTTGCCATCCCAACCCGTCAACGACCCGAGACCCCTTTGTCTCTAGCTCGCTGGAGCTTTTATTTTAGTCTTGTCTGTATGAACCAAGATTCATGCCCTAATTTTTTTTTGTACCCACTCCCTTGGTTGTTTCTTCTAATGGGGCCGGGATGTTAGCCGGGTGATCGCCTGTCCCATTGGAGAAGCGGGCACAGGGGGGGGGGGGAAGTGGCGCCGCCAACGTGTTGGGCTCGACGACGATGGTGTGTTTCGTTTCCGTCATGGGCATGTTTTTTGTAATCAATCATTTGTTGTGATGATGGGAGTATACTGTGTGGTCAGATTCGTGCCTTTGATGGGAGCGCGATACTTGCCATGTGTAATTCTTGTGTAAAATTAACCTCGTATCACACTGAGCCTTTAGTGAACCATTTGACAGGGTTGGTACACGATCTCAGGTTATGGCTATACTCGACGACCTACATTCCCTTGTAGGCCCCTATATTTAAGTTGTATTGTAAGATGTCACAAGTAGTAACCGCAGAAAATATTGCTGATATATTAAAACAAATCCAAGTTGGATTAACTGGTCTAACCACTGAAATGAATAATGTTAAGGATAGTGTTGGGTCAATTAAAACAAACATGAAGAGCGATATGGATCGCTTATGGACGGCACAGGAGGGTGTCGGCATTCAGGTAGCAGAGGTACAGAGGACACAAGAGGGTGTCGGCATTCAGGTAGCAGAGGTACAGAGGACACAAGAGGGTGTCGGCATTCAGGTAGCAGGAATAAAAAAAGATGTTAGTGATAAAGTTGATGGTCTCAGAACCGACCTATTAGAAGTCATGGGATCTAATCTTAAGAGTTTAGAATCTCATTTGCAGAAAAACATTGATGCTGTAGAACGTAATCTTAGGCTATCAGGAAAGGCTATAGATAATAAGATTAATCTACTCGATAAAAAGGTAGAAACTACATTCCAAGTGCTCACCGCGGAGCTCAAAGATTCTATGGCACGGCAAATCAGGGATACTCAAGAGTTCGCTTCGGGGGAATATTGAAGGACTTGAGGAGAAGTTGAACAGTAATATTAAAGGCATGGGACAAGATTTGACGGCAAAAATTGAGCAAATTGGTCAGTCTAACGAGGAAACCCTGGATAAGTTGAAACAGGACGTGTCAGGTTGGAAAGAAGAGGTTGCGAAGGACGTGAAAAACATGCAGATACAGGTTGAATCATTCCAGGACACGTATGACAGGAAAATCACTCATTCACAAACGACATTACTCGAACATGTGAGAGAATCTATCCACACTTCCATTGTTGAGTTGGAGGAGAAGATCATTATTCAACAGGGAAGGCAACTCACTCGATTAGGCAACTTAGAGGCGGAAATGACGCTGATAAAATACAAATCGGAGTCAGAAAGGGTTAGATGGTCCGAAATTGAAAACACGCCACCTCTTAACGGGACGGAAAGTGAAAACGCCCCATTTTCTAGAAAGGCGGGTGAGGTAGATGCAACGCCGAGAATACGGAGTACAAATCCCGCGGGACACCTAACTATCATTAGAAGTATAGACCACCAACCGAGGAAATTCTCGGGGAACAATGGGACTAATAATGTCACACCTATCGAATTTATGAGGGAGGTCCGTGAATACATGGCGGAGAATAAGATACCACGTGAGAGGGAACTAAGAGTTATTGAGAGGTCCCTGGAATCGACGGCATTAAGTTGGTTTCGCGCATTTCGATACACGTTCACGAGCACGGATGAGTTCGAACGATTATTAATCAAACGTTTTTGGAGCCCTGAAGAACAATTGAACATACGGGCGGAACTATACGCTAAACGGTATGCGACGTCTAATCCGACTAGGTACGCGGGGTACTTCACATCGCAACTCGCCAGGCTGCAATATTTGACTCCACCAGTGCCGGAGGACGAATTGGTCCAAGCCATTATACGACAGTTACCTGTAGAGGTCCAGAAGAGTGTAATAGCGTCAGGAGCCGAGACTTTAGAGGGATGTGAAGAGATTCTTCGAAAACTTGACCACACTAGCGCTCAGTTACAGGCGAGGTCCGGACGACAGGAAAATAGAGATGTGAACACGGTCGTGATTGACAAAATTGCGCAGACGGAAGAGCGAACGCCGCGGGAGACGGACAGGCCAAGGGACACAGGGTACTATCGGAGCCGAGATAGGAGCTACAGTGGAACAGACGAGCGACCCAGATGGAGGAATAAACCGTATGAAGAACGTAGGAGATCCCGATTCAACAATACGAAGGGACGATATGGTGAATATCAGCGAAGGCAGTCAAATCAATATTATCAGAGACAGAATGCCTATAGGGATTCTCGTTCGCAGGGGTCGCGGCCGAGCTATACGGAAAGACATCGAGAGAGCCAGGAATATTTGCAACAATTACGGAGTAATCCCTCCGCACCACCGGGGGAAGCTGACCGACCACCTGACACAAGTCGGTCAGATCAACAAAAAAAACTTCAAATTAAGAAATTCCTCAAACCTTGGTCCTCCCGAACTGATAGAAATTCAAGAGATATTTCAGGCTACCGACGAAGACTTGATTCATGAGGAAGACGTTATCCGCCGCGGGAAAGTGTATTCTTTGCCGATCATAACAGTAGAGGTGCTCGGTAAACAAATAAAAACCCTGGTTGACACCGGAGCGATGATTAGCGTGGTGTCTCAGTCATGTTTGGACGAGATAATGGAGGCAGGACCCGTACATACTCTACCAGTAGCGAATGTAAAGGTTAGAGGTGTAATTCCCGATCGCTCAGTGAGATGCAAGCTGCAGGCCCTGTTGATGATCAAGATTGCGGGGAAGTTTTATGAGCACGTGTTCGTGGCCATCTCCAACATCAATTTTCAAATAATTCTGGGTGTTGACTTCATTTCGGAGTACGGCTGGATTATAAATATGCAAGAGGGTGTTATGTATGTCGGAAACGAATCGCCGAGCAGAGGATCGAAAGGTTATATCAATGCCAGCTCGAGCACGCCCTTCTTGGAGAACACACTTGAGAATATCGTGGAACGTGAGGAAGAGACGATCACCCACATGCCCGTTGGTGTAAAGGAAATTTTGGATCCAACCGTCCAGAAACAGTTTGATGACCTAATACAGGAGTTTCGGGAGGTATTTAGCGACAAACCTGGAGTTATCAAGAACTTTCAGTACGATATCAAGTTGAGTGATGACTCACCATACAGGAAACACATATATCCAGTCCCAGAGAAATGGAAGGAGGAGGTAAAGGCCATGATAAACGCCATGGAGAAGGATGGCATAATAAAGAAGGTTCCGACTTCCTTCCTAAACCCTTTAGCGGTTGTAAGGAAGCCAAACGGTCGCCTAAGGATTTGTCTAGATGCACGTGGAATAAATGCACGCATTTTGCCAGAGTACGACCGCCAACCGCAAATTAGAGAGCTGCTGAGGCGCTTTAAAGGAAAGAAATTTTTCTCAACCGTAGATCTCACAAATTCCTATTATCATGTCGAATTAACCGAGAACAGCAAGCAATACACTGGCTTCCTGCATGAGCAGAAGACCCACGTCTTTAACTGCCTTCCCTTCGGTTTGAAAAACAGTGGCCCTGTGCTAATTCGAGCGCTGGACAGCAACTTGAGTGAAGAGGTCAAGAAACACGTACTATGTTATGTGGACGATTTGATCTTGGCATCCACGTCAGTAGAGGAGCACCTGAAACACTTGAGATTGTTGTTTGAGAACTTGCTTACGGCCGGATTCAAGACAAACCTGGAGAAATGCAATTTCTTTCATCGAGAAATTCGATTTTTGGGACATCTCATTGACGAATATGGATATCGGCCGAACCCGGAGAAAATTGAAGCGATAGCTGAGTTTCCCAGACCAGAAAGGGTGAAACAAGTGAGGCAGTTCCTGGGAATGACTTTATTCTTTTCTAGTCATTGTCCCCGTTACACGGATGTAGTTGCCCCTCTGCAGAGCATGCTCAGGAAAAACAATCGGTGGAAGTGGGATCAGGCGTGTGAAGAGGCCTTCACGGAAGCTTAACACATGCTCCTTAACAACGTTAAACTGGAGTACCCAGACTTCTCCAAAACATTTTATATTGACACCGATGCTTCAAAGGTAGGAGTGAGCGCTGTGTTGTACCAGTTGGATGACGAGAAGAAACAACATTATCTGGCATTTACCAGTAGGAAATTGCGACAGCCTGAGCTTAATTACTTTGCCACGGAGTTGGAGGCGCTGGCTATAATTTATGCTCTAAAGATGTGGAAGAAGATTCTTCTAGGGCATAAGGTCGTGATTGTGACGGACCATCGCGCGTTACAGTTTATGTTAAAGTCTGACATTTCAAGCGAAAGAGTCACGCGCTGGACCCTGTTCCTGCAGCAATTCGATGCAGAAGTTATTCATAGGCCCGGAAAGCAAAACTTTCTAGCGGATGTTTTGAGCAGAAACCCACGTGAGGAGGCTGTTTTGCACCAGGTAGAGCTAATACCGGACGATCAGGAAACGGTGGAACGTTTGAAACGCCTGAGCCAGGCGCAACGGCGATATACTCCGTTAAGACGGATATACCGGTATTTGAAGAATCGCATGGGTGCAGATGATCCCGATTATGCTGGAACGGCGAAGATTGCTCACTTTTATCACATTGTTGGTGACGTGATTCACAAGTTTGTCGATAAAGACCACACAAGGCTACGTATTGTAATACCGCCGAAGTTGATTTCAGCAGTGGTTTGGTTGGCTCACCGATCTATTGGGCACGGAGGATGTGATAAAACCTTACATGCCATAAGAGAAACATTTACCTGGGAGTATATGGGAAAAACCGTACGAGCGGTAATCAGGACATGCGACATCTGTCAGAGATGCAAATTCCCATCGGACGTATCTAAGGAGAAGCCTAGGGCTATTATACCGACTCGTCCGAATGAATTAATGGCTACGGACCTGTATGGCCCCCTTCCGAGGTCCACCAGGGGTAACCAATACATCTTGGTGACGATGGATGTGTTTACCAAATTAGTCATGTTGCACCCTATCCAGAAGGCAACATCCCGATACGTGATTCGCAGGATTGAAACCGGCGTGATTCCAACTGCAGGGAAGCCAGAGTTCCTTCTGAGCGATCACGGAACGCAGTTCACGAGCGCCGAATTTCAGGAAGCTATGGCACGACTCGGCATAAGGCATATCTTGAGCTCCATAAGATACCCAGAAGGAAATCCTGTTGAAAGAGTAAATGCGGAGATTGGAAAATACTGCCGGATTTACTGTCATGAACAGCATCATCGATGGATGGAAGTGGTACCCATAATTGAACGTTGCTTGAATTCTACAACACATGAGAGTACCAGACAAATTCCTTGCCTTCTGCACCATGGACGAAAACCAAGTAGACCTTGGCATGCTGTTATACAGGCACCCCCAGAGATTGAGCCGTCGGTGCAAAGGAGAAACGAACTGGCTCGGGAGAGGATGCAGCTACAGGCGCAGAAACGGGAGAGAAGGAAGGCTGGCCGCCGTTTTCGCGAGCCACTTCGAGTCAATGACCTGGTGCTGATTCGGAAACCTACGTCATCGAACTTACCACTCAGAGTGTATGGGAAATTTGCGCGCCCATTTTCGGGACCCCATAGGATTGCCGGAGTGATGGACAACAATTGCTATAGGGTGGTTGACAACGTCACGAATGCACTTGTTGGGAATTTCAATGCTGCGAATCTGCGGAAGTATCACCGGCAAGCCCGTTAGTCAGCATTGAGGAGATGACTGAAAAGGATCGTTCTCATGCAACACTTGAGGAAAAATATAAGCTATGTTCCCACCGCTTATATTTTGAAGGCCGCGGGAGAGATGTGACCGATCCAGTCAGGGTCAATTACCGGCCCCGGATGACGGAAGATCGGAAGGAACCCGGAGAGTCAGTATGACGTCATGGCATGACGCGGCGAGGTAACCGCGAGAGTAGGGGAATGCTCCAGAAGGTTCCAACCCCTCCCACTTTTTTCTCGAAGAAGGACGCGGTTCCGGAATGTTCAGTATGTGAGTCAGCAGTGTGTGAGTCAATAGTGCGTGGACGAGAATGTGATACAGCGGAGCACGGACGAATAGCCCATGTCACGCAGACAGTGATTTTACATCGGGAACTTGAATGGTTTTCGTGAGCAACCAACAGGCCATGAAGCCTGAAACTAGCGTGCATGTATTGCCAGTGCGTTTCTTTTTTTCTGTGAAGTATGTCAGTTTGTTTGTCGAACAGTGTGAATTTCAAGGCGATATCGGACTCGCTGGTATGTGAGGAAACAGTTAGAACTGATAAAGGAAGTCCGTTTATGCCGACAATTTATGTTCATTAAAGATTGATACCAGGAGGTGTTTAAATTTACGAGTATCAGGGGAAGAACTATATAACGATAGTCGAGGCGAAACATTATCGCGAGGCCCTATATTTTAACTGACATCCATTCGGAAATAGCATAGCAGTACGGCGTTTTAAGAAACGTAGTGAGAACGCAGTAAGGAAGGCCACATCTACTTTAAGCTTGTGTTGGAAGACGGTAGGCCACAGGCAACTTGATATGTCGGTCAAGGCCAGCTCGAAATAGCTCCTCGTGGAAGGAAGTGTGTCACCGGGTTAAAGGAAGTGAAAACATATAACTCAAGTGAACCAGGAACTAGACGCTATAGTGTGCGAGCGTGAATGTGCTCTGATATAGTGAGATGTAATATTGCCACATGGCAGCATGAACTTAATAGCCATGGACTCATATATTCTGGGCATCAACATGCATATTAACACGCGAATTATGCTGCACTGAACTTCTAAAGGGGCCATAATGGGGTGAACGGTCGCAACGAGGTGGACGAGTGGACCATGGTTGGGACGTCGGGAGACGGCGCTGCTGAAAGTGACCGGGGACAACCTGTGGGCAGACATGGGCGTCGCCAGGAGATCGAGAGTTGCCGGAGCCGGATACCTCTACCAGCACGCTGGGAGACCACATCGCGGAGACATTGGAGGGACGCCGCCGCCTTGACGCCGCAGACGATGACGGCGCCGACGCCATGGATTTCCGAGGACACCGGATATAAAGTAAGACGTTTCCTTTCCATCCTTGTTCATCAGAAAGAAGAGAACCTCTACCTCGGATAGCCATGCCATGAGATAACCTGAGATCGTGTAACTTAACGCCCTTTATAATCATTTATTCCAGATTGAATAAGAGCATCATTTTTTTTTCTTCATAGGGTCGTGCAGATGTTTTTTTTGTCTTTCTTCTCGGGTCATTTGACCTATATAAATTTACAGCATCAATGGTAGGAGTAAGACATGTATTTATTCTCCGAGTCATAATAATAATAATAATAATTTGAAATTGGGTAACCATAATAGGAGATGCCCATTTTGCTGGGAGATTCTAGCATGTCGATTTCAGAGGTCATTATTCGAATTTTATTCTGAAAGGTTTGTCACGGAATGAACAGATTTTTATAGCAATGAATATGGTTGAAGATTGTCGGATAAGGTTCCTTGGATAGGATGCCATATTATCATACGACCTCGTGGTCCCGATAAAGTTGATACGCTCTGTTAGTGTGGGTTCTTGAGACATGCTAATAATGCATGATTTATTTTGTAATGATGTTGTGTAAATTTATGTGATAATTATGTGGTAATTAGATATGGTATTATTCCGTCAAAATGTGACGAGGTTATTCACGGGGCGACGGATGCCCGTTGAATTGAATTTGTAAGGACAGGGTCCTCTTGACGAACGTGCAACGTTCATTGATCAGTTGTATTGAATAGCGCAGGTGTGTAATTGATGGTGCGCTCGACAGTCAGGTTGTTTGGATCTTCACACAGAGCGTTCGGCGGAAGGGTTACGATTAAATGTTTGTTGAGAGTATGAAAGACGCTAGGGCGCCTTATTACGAGTTTCTTAACCTTTCATAAACATTAGACAATGCCATAATTTAATTACAATGACAAATATGACCGTGTGGATCAAGGTTGTTGGAAAGGCGGAGATAAATCATTAATAATAATGATAAGAATTAGTAGTGTAAATATGTAAGCACAATCTGGGTGTGTTAATAATTTATGATAGGTTATAATTAATTGTTGAAATGTCATAGTATGTGAAGCTGAGTCGATGTTTGAGTGCTATTTGATGTAACATGATGCTCTTTAATTATTCATTTGCAGTTCGATAGAGGAGATCCGTCCATTGCTGTATAAGGGTAGACAGTTGTAATTTACATAGATATTCGATATTTTCTTTGAATTATTTTTTGTTGCCGCAGGTGAACTTCGTGATAAGTGGCTAGTGATGTTTACATGCGTGTGCGCCGATAATTGAAGGGTTAATTTAGCTTTTTGAAAGACGATCTCCTTGTCAGAACTTTAAGAAAGGACACCCACGAGTTTGAATAAGCGTAATTTTCTTTTCTTTGTTTAGGGACTAAGAACTTTATTTCTTTTCCGGACTTTGTCCCACCCTAACATTATACTCGTGCGTGATAGGCAGGTTGCATAGTTATTTATCCTTTGGCCAATAAAGGAGCAGATGTGGTTTTACGAGGGCTTTTCCTTTCTTTCCTGTTTGTCAGTTCAAGTTAGGGTTTTGCTTGTGAATCCTGGTTCATTCTATTTGCCATCCCAACCCGTAAACGACCCGAGACCCCTTTGTCTCTAGCTCGCTGGAGCTTTTCTTTTAGTCTTGACTGTATGAACCAAGATTCATGCCCTAATTTTTTTTGTACCCACTCCCTTGGCTGTTTTTTCTAATGGGGCCGGCATGTTAGCCGGGTGATCGCCTGTCCCATTGGAGAAGCGGGCACATTACCTTGCCTAGTACGCCTCATTAGAGCGCTGCCTTAGATTTTTGTGGTTTCTACCCACATAGGCTAATCTATGGAGGTGCTTTTTGGGGATCTGGCCTGTTTCCGGGCTGACTACCTAACAGACAGTAAATTCAATTTAGGAGCTTGGGCTATCTTGGTCAGCAGCCCCGTGTAGTTGGTGTGTGTTGAATTTGTCTGATACCCTGTGTCTGTACTAGTGTGTATTTGTAATGCAGGTGAGGATTGGGAAGGAGGCGGCCGGGCTTTAAGTTAGGAACTATCCCGGTATTTACCTGGAACAGAAGTGGGAAACCACGGAAAACCACTTCCTTCCAGGATGACTGAGATGGGAGTTGAATCCGCCTCTTCTCAGTTTTGCCTCACGAGGCTGAGTGGACCCCGTTCCAGCACTCAGACCAGAATTAAATTTCTTGGCAGAGCCCGGAATGAGGGATAGGATTTTGGAAGGAAGTCGACCGTGGACCTATTGAAAGGAACCGACCCAGCATTTTCCTGGTGGTGAAAATGGGAAACCACGAAAAAGATTTTCAGGACGGCCGAGGTGGAATTCAAGCCCAGGCTCTCCCAATGCCAGCGAGGCACCAGATAGGGCGCGTCAGCGCTCTTGGCCACCGTGACCAGTTGTTCAGTACATATCATTGTGCAGACTGAAACGGAATACCCTCATCCCTCTCTTTCTAAACCCATGACGTTACTAAATGCTGCTGCTCGTGAAAGAGCACTTATTACCCATTTAAGAACCGGGTGAGTTAGCCGTGGTCGTTACGGCATGACTAATGGCAGTCGCTCACATCCGGGAGGCGAGGAGGTTCGAATCCCCCCGCCGGCAACCTTGAAGATGGTCTTCTGTGGTTTCCCATCTTCCTTCCAGGCAAATGCCGGGGTTGGTCCCTAACTATAGGCCACAGCCGCTACCTTCCAACTCCTCGCCCTTCCCTTCCAACTCTCCTCCCCAACGGTACTTGTAGCTCACCCATTGGGTGTCCGTCTCGAAGCAGCTACAAAACTGGCGAGCCGAACATGTCCTCGGACACTCCCGGCATAAAAGCCATACGCTAAAAAAAAACATTTAAGATTTGATTGCCGCTGAGCCTGGCTGCGCCACCGTTTGTTGATTATTGTAGCAGGAGCCCCGCGGGGTAAAGAGGAGGACACAGTGATGACAGAGTGCAGTCTGCACATAAGTCAAGCAGCATTGCGCGCGCTACCTGTCTTAGAAGCGCTGATAAGTGTCACAAGAGCTCATGTCACCACGGATAGCTACTGGAGCTGAGTCATATCCTACTCGCACAACTGTACCTGTCAACGAAGCAGAGTGACGTGTGACACAAGTAAACAAAGAATAGTTCCCATCTCGACCGCCGGCAATCAATTCGTGAAAGGGTAATACCATACAGCACCATGACCGTAATGGGGAACTGCAGTATGACTGGGGATGGGAGGTTTGAAACCTGACGCTAACAAAGTGTGCGTGTTTGCGGTTAATGGCTCGATTGTTTACCACACTTCCACCAGGCAGATGCCAGGATGGTTCCCAACTTAAGGCCTCGGCCGCCTCCTTTCCAATCCTCACCTTAATTACACTAACACAGGTTATCGGACAAATTCCACACACACCCAAGTACATGGGGCTACATGACAACGATGTCCTAAGGTCCCTAAATGAATCAACAAAGGAAGGAAGCTTTTAGTTTTACGTGACCGTTAATCATGCGATCATGAACCACGAGACCTCCTTTTTGCGTGGAATCCGAACCACAGGACATGGAATTTCACTTTGAAAATCTCACATGCATTGACCAGGAATCGAACTCGGTCCACCTTGGTGAGAGGCCAACAGCTTGACCTCTGCGCTACCATGCCCCCTATGAATCAACAACAACCACAACTTCTCCTATCCCTGAACCTACACGCACCACTATAGTCACCACAGAAATACAGGTTATCAGTAAATTCAACACGCACCCAAGTACACGGAACTGATGATTAAGATGTGCCAAGTCCCTAAATAAATTAACAACAACAACATTAGCGGTTTCTCACGGCCATTGCGTAACGCTCGACTGAGTGCCTACACCGCAAAACTGTCCGCGCCATATTTTAAAGAGCTATATAACCTTGTCATGTAGTTGTAACTCAGTTTCTGGCCTTCAAGAGAAGCTCGTAAAACTTGCCCGAAGATTAAACCTATGCTGTCCGCCTCGTTGCGTAGCGGCTAGCATTCATGTATGTCACCGCTGAGGCCCGAGTTCGATTCCTGGCTCTGCCAGGAATTTTAATTCTGGTCTGGGGGCTGGAACGGGGTACACTCAGCCTCGTGAGGCAAAACTGAGAAGAGGCGGGTTCGATTCCTACCTAAGCCATCCTGGAAGTGTTTTCCGTGGTTTCCCACTTCCACTCCAGGCAAATGCCGGACCGGCCGCTTCCCACTCAAATCATACTCCAATTACAAATACACACACTACTACATATATCACAGTGACACAGGTTATCAGACAACTTCTACACACACCCAAGTACACTGGGCTGCATGACTACGATGTCAACAACAACAACAGCAACTGTTCTCTTCATCCTCCTTTTCAGATCTACGGGTAGTTATTAAGACTCCAGTCCGAAAGGACCAGGGTTCGATTCCCAGCTCTGTTAAGAAATTTAATTCTGATCTGAGGGATGGAACGAGGTCCAATTCAACCTCGTGAAAAATAACCGAGAAGAGGTGGGTTCGATTCCCACCTCAGTCATTCTAGAAGTGTCTTTTTCTCCTCCAACAAAATTTCGGGATGTTCCTAACTTAAAGCCACGACCATCTCTATCGCAATCCTGGTTACAATTCAAACACACTGTTACAGACACCACCAGTCACGCAGGTTATCATGGAAGATGGTGCTGTGGCTGGTCCTGTTCGTCGTCCTCGTATGAGTCTTCGTCCGGTGGATGGTGCTAAGAGGAGTATCATTCTAAAAAAGATTCTATTTTGGATGTAAAGACCGGCCATGGACATTCTCTGATGTCATCAATGTGGCTGTGGTTTCGTCCGCGTGTGTGGACTCCTACACACACCCAAGTACATGGGACTGACTAGCAGGATATCCAAGCTCTTAAATAAAGATTCACACAACAAGTGTATGTTAACCCGGGGTAAAATCACACTCAGGATGACTTCCGAATACTGCATAGCACCGGAAACAAACTACTGAAGGATGGTAGATTGTAGTTTTACGTGACCGTGAATCTTGTGATTATGAGCCATGCGACCTCCTTTTTACGAGGAACCCGAACCACAGGACATGGCATTTCACTTCGAAAATATCACATGCATTGACCAGGAATCGAACCCAGTCCATCTTGATGAGAGACAAACAGCTTGACCGCTGCGCCACCACGCCCTAACCATCTACTGAATTTGGACTTCTCGTCCTCGGTTATAATGCATAATTTTGAAGGTAGGCTAAATAACTAGGGCTGGTACTTTCAATCGATTAATTTCAGTTTTCGAATATTTGATTAATCGAAGCTGAAAAATCGATTAATTGTTACCAATAACGATTAATTTGATTGTCGAATTGTGACAGTTCTAGTGTCACATACCCTCTCCTGTCATAATTTCGTTGTGGTGCGTCAATTGCCAAAGCCCGGTACATGGAAAGGAACGAAATCTTCGAGAAGATTAAATATTTGTGTTCTCTTTGGTTTTATTAAAGAATGGACATGTGGAGACTTAATTGTGATCTCCTTGTTTTTATTAGTTTCTTATTACTTAAGTTCCTTGATTTTACTTCTTTTGTTATGACAATTAGATGGAAACGCCATGACACTTCGCATATCCTGATTATGTTAGCACATCAAAAAATGTCCTCTCTCTCTCTCAATATTAATGTCATCATATACGGTTGTCTAACTGAGGTGACGGATTTACCTTAATTTTCAACAGGAAGTATATTATTTTATTTTCATTCATTGGTTATTTCGATAACTTTCTTTTAGTTCACCGTTCTCCCCTTTTAGAGTATAGTTTTAAGTATGAAGACGTGTGTTTTGGTGCTGTATGTAATCTTTTCTTTTTTTCAAAATATATTATGTTTGTTCTCTTTACCCGACCTTTGTACAGCATGAAATCAATCTACCCTCTTCGTCTAGGGCCTCTTCTACTCCCCGAGCTAGGACTCTGTAGTCTCTTGTTTTCTTTTTCGAGACATTAAAAATAGTGCCTAGAAACTTATAGAAACGAGAGCACTGCCTTCGCCTTAAATAAAAAAGAAGCCCATTGGAAACTCCGTTATATCAGTGAAAACTGTGGAGAGTTGGAGCTCTGATATTTTACCTTTCTTCTGACTATATTGGGCGGGTAACATAAGGGACACGAATAATAGGCTACATTGATTTTTTTTTGTCACTTAAGCGATGTACTTCGCACCTTTCACTAAGCTCTCACAGAAGCAAAGCAGACATTTATTTAATTGATAAGCTTGCCACGGTGGGTGAGTGGTTATCATGTCGGACTACCAACGCCAAGCTTGCAGGTTAGTTCCTGGCCGAGGTAAGTGATTTTTGAAAGGTGGCAAAAATTACGACACGTATGTCATACGATGTTGGCATGATAAAGAACCCATTTGAATTCTGTAGGCCGTGTTCATAATGGCAAAATTAATCTCGGGAGTTTCTGCCAACACAAAGTTCCTCATTTCTCTATTAGAAAGCGCTATAGTGTTCAAGGAGCTTAGATATCTAACCTCCTTGACTTTTATAGTGCTTCAAGGAGCAACGAAATTTGACATGAAAGCTACCCTCTGGGTGTCAAATAACAAAGCTTGCACCCAGCACCCGAGGCCATGTAAACATTATGTGTCAGAAAACTGTATCATAATGAGGCTCATTATAACACAATGTTTCATTATGAAACAGTTTTTTCCCACCAATCAGAGCTCAAGCAACAGTTGTGTGACCAATTAGGTAAGGATGCCTCAAAATCCAACATGTCTATATAAATTACCGACATGGAAAGTGGTCCATATGTTCGCGTAAATAAACTGGCGAATATGAGACAAGAAATAGCACTGTACCTTAATATCTCCAAATCCCGTTTCTACACAGCGCATTGCTTTCAAATGACTTCGGTGACAATATTAGTGAATGCTAGAGCTGGACGGCGGGCTGTAAACAATAGGTGTTCTGTGTTGGCAAGCAAAGTGAATGGTCTCTTCTTTCGGAGTGCCTTGACCCTCGCATGCGCTCTGTTCAGTCAGCAAAGCCAGCGTGCCCTGTTCACTAACTGAATTAACTGAATCCCACAGATATTATGAATGAAGAAATCCACAGCCTGCTTCCAGTCTCCGACCGGGTCAGGAATGGAATGAATGAAGCCCCCATCTAGCGGCGAGGATATGAACTGTGCCGGCTGCCGAGGCCTGACGCACTCCTCTGGGGCAATGATTAAATGAATGACAGATGAAATGAAATGATAGTGGAGAGTGTTGCTGGAATGAAATTATGACAGGGAAAACCGGAGTACCCGGAGAAAAACCTGTCTGCCTCCGTTCTGTCCAGCACAGATCTCACATGGAGTGACCGGGATTTGAACCACGGACCCAGCGGTGAGAGGCTGGCGTGCTGCCGCCTAAGCCACGGAGGCTACATATTATGAATATTTATGTTAAAATATATAATAAAGTTATAATTATCGTCGAACATAAACAGTGTATGCAACTCGCCTATAATGGTAATTAAGACACTCGTATGAAAATTACATACTCGTGTCTTAATTATTGCCATTATAGGCTCGTTGCATATGTACTATACAAGATGTTCAGTAAAGAACATATAGCCTAATTTCTCCTAAATGCATGGGTAAAGTCTTAACTCTTTGTCTTCTTCAAGGAGTATAATTGGATATTGGTTGTAGTAGCTTGTTGAAATGCAACGTGTTATACGGATATTAAACATGAATATGATGTGCCCTTTGCTAGTGCTACCTCTGTACAAAATTTCATTCAATTCAGTTTCACCGTGTTTGAATTGATATGGTGAATCGATTTGCACACATACATGGCCGCTATCAGCTACCTTGTAGTTCAGTCAAAAGATGCTTCCCACAAAAGGGTATGTTGTTGCAAAATTTGGTAGAGGCCAAATGATTAGTTTGGTCGTAATTTGATTTAAGCCACTACGTTTCCGTCAAGATGGCGACGATATAAAACATGATACTGAGTTGCATTTTGCGAGTGCTACTTCTGTACCATATTTCGTTCAATTCGGTTTCAGCGTGTTTGAATAGATAGGGAGAATCGATTTGCACACATACATGGCCGCCATCCACACATTATTGGGCTAATGACCTTGTAGTTTGGTCAAACGATCATTCATACATAAAGGTATAGTGTTGCAAAATTTGGTAGAGATAGGATGATTAGGTTAGTCGTATTTAGATTTAAGCTTTGAACATTTGGGTGGCCGCCATTACGTTTCCGTCAAGATGGCGGCAATATAAAACATGACACAGATGTGTCCTTTGCTAGTGCTACCTCTGTACCAAATTTCGTTCAATTCGGTTTCACCATTTTTGAATTGATAGGGAGAATCGATTTGCACACATACATGGCCGCCATCCACAAATCATTGGGCTGATGACCTTGTAGTTTGGTCAAAAGATCTTCATACATAAAGGTATAATGTTGCAAAATGTGGTAGAGATCGGATGATTAGGTTAGCAGTAATTTGATTTAAGCTTTGAACATTTGGGCGGCCGCCATTACGTTTCCGTCAAGATGGCGGCGATATAAAACATGACACTGAGGTGCCCTTTGCTAGTACTACCTCTGTACCGAATTTCGTTCAATTCGGTTTCACCGTGTTTGAATTGAGAGGGGGGGGGGGGGACAGACATTCAGAATACACACACTCACACACAAACAGACACACTGACAGACACCCAATTTTTGGCCCTGCGTTGACCTCATAAGTCTACTTTAATTTTTTGCAAAAATCGAAAGTAGGCTAATAATGTATTTTCTTTGTGAAAACTGGGCTAAAACAAAGTAAAACAAAAATGTTCCTGTTCTAAATCTAATATATAAAAGTGAAAGTCTGTATGTATGTATATATGTTGGTTCCGTATACAAATCTACACCGTTCCACCAATCTCAACCATATTTTGCATACACATAGTTTAGGACCCAGAAGGAACCGCTGGCTACATGAATTTTCGATAGTCTTTCTCATTCTTCTGATTTCGGCCCTTTTTCACCCAAAAACAGGCTAATCAAATCATAAAATATACTCATGAAGGAATGGCAAGGCAGATAGTTTCCATGGCAACATAGCTCAAGTCGAGACACGGCCGACTTGATGCCAATTGCGCTCAGCACTACCGGTATAGAAAATGAGGATCTTTACTTGAAATCCCGTTAGTTACTCAACTGCTCACACAGCACTGTCAACCGAGTTTAGCATAACAAAGACTTGACACTATCTTCTTTCTACTATATATTTGTCAAATACCACTCACTCACTCACTCACTCACTCACTCATTCATTCATTTATTCATCACGAAATCTCAGAAACCACCGAACGGATTGGAATGAAATCTGGTATGCAGCTTCCTCAAGGGCCGCAAATGCCCACTAAGAGAGACATTTTGGCTATTCAGGATCTAAAGGGGTGTTAAGGGGGTAGACCTGAATTTAATTGAATAGCAATATCTCCCGATTGGTTTCATGGGGGGATGTGATACTCGGCATATAAACTCATCATTAAAAATAAGAAGACATGTGTCTGAGGGTTTTTCGATGTGGTGTATATTATGAGGTGAAAGGGGTGAAAAGTGGGGATTAAAACATTCTTAACGGAGCGTGTGTCTCTTAAACGACATAGGCGAGGAGTTTGAAACACAGCGAAAAAAAATCAACATAAAAAGAAGTAAATATGTGTTTGACAGTTTTTTCATGAATCCAATTTAAGGGGCCCATGGGGAGAGATGAAATTCTGGGGGGGGGGGGGGAACAGGAAAGAAAGTGTCCTAACTGATTGACTGACTGGCTCACTCATCAAACTCAGGGGGAAAAAGCTGCTTTAAAGTAAGTAAATAGCTGTTCGACAGTTTTTTTTTCATAAATCAAATTTAAGGGGTTCATGGGGAGGGGTGAAATTCGGAAAAAAGAAAATTGAAAGAAAATGTGCAGACTCACTCACTTACTCACTCACTCATCATCGCCTAGCCAAAATTATTGAAGTTAGAAATATGACAGTTTGGGGATATGTTCATTGTATGTCAAAACCGTCTACTAAGGGAGGATTTTCGGATATTCAGGTTCTAAGGGGGTCTTAAGGGGGTTAAACCTGCATTTCATTGAATAACTATATCTCCCGATTGGTTTCATTGGGGGATGTGATACACGGCATATAAACTTATCATTAAAAAGTAACAAGACACGTGTCTGAGGGTTTTTCGATGTGTTTATGAGGTTAAAGGGGTGAAAAGTGGGGATTGAAAGATTCCTAACGGAGCGTGTATATCTTAAACGACATAGGCGAGGAGTTTGAAACTCAGCGGGAAAAAAATCAGCATAAAAATAAGTAAATATGTGTTTGACCACTTTTCCATAAATCCAATTTAAGGGGCCCATGGGGAGGGGTGAAATTCGGGGGAGGGGGACAGGAAAGAAAGTGTCCTAACTGATTGACTGACTGACTCACTCATCAAACTCACGGGAAATAACTGCGTTAAAGTAAGTAAATAACTTTTCGACAGTTTGTTTTTCAATCAAATTGAAGGGGTTCATCGGGAGGGGTGAAATTCTGAAGAAAAAAAATATTGAAAGGAAATGTCCTGACTCATTCACTCACTCATCATCGCCCAGCCAAAAATATTGAAGTTGGAAACATGACATTTCGGGGATATGTTCGTTGTATGTCAAAACCGTACACTAAGGGAGGTTTTTTGGATATTCGGGTTCTAAAGGGGTCTTAAGGGGGTTAAACCTGCATTTCATTGAATATCAATATCTCACGAGTGGTTTCATTTGTGGATGTGATACTCGGCATATAAACTAATCATTAAAAATACGCAGACATGTGTCTAAGCGTTTTTCAATGTGGTGTATTATTATGAGGTGAAAGGGCTGAAAAGTGGGGGTTGAAGGATTCCTAATGGAGCGTGTAGGCCTATCTCTTAAACGACATAGGCGAGAAATTTGAAACTCAGCGGAAAAAAAACAGCTTAAAAAGTAAGTAAATCGGTTTTCGACTGTTTTTTCGTAAATTAATTTAAGGGGCCAATGGGGTGGGGTGTAATTCTGGTAAAATAAATGAAAGAAAATGTCCTGTCTGACTCACTCACTCATCACGCCCAGCGAAAACTATTAAAGTTGGAAACATGAAATTTTGGGAAGATGTTCGCTGTATGTCGAAAACGTTAACTAAGGAATGATTTTTGTTTATTCGGGTTTTAGAGACGTGTCAATGGGGTAAACGTGCATTTCATTGAATAACGATATCTCATGAGTTGTTTGTTTGGGGATGTGGTATTCGGTATATAAACTAATCATTAAAAATAATCAGACATATGTCTAAGGGTTTATCGATGTGGTGTATATTATGAGGTGAAAGGGGTGAAAATTGGGGGTTGAGGGATTCTTGACCGAGCGTGTTTCTCTGAAACGACATAGGCGTGAAGTTTGAAATTCGGAGGGAAAAACAGCTTAAAATACAAGTAAATAGGTGTTCGAACGTTTTTTCATAAATCCAATTTAAGGGGCCCTTGGAGAGGGGTGAAATTCTGGGGGAAAAAAACCGGAAAGAAAGTGTCCTAACTGATTGACTCACTTACTCACTCATCAAACTCAGGGGAAAAACAGCTTTAAATAAGTAAATAGGTGTTTGACCGTTTGTTTCATAAATCCAATTTAAGGGGTTCATGGGGACGGGTGAAATTATCAAAAATAAATGAAAGAAAATGTCCTGACTGACTCACTCACTCATCATCGCCCAGCCAAAATTATTGAAGTTAGAAACATGAAATTTTGGGGATATGTTCGTTGTATGTCGAAACCGTCCACTAAGGAAAGAGTTTTGGATATTCAGGTTCTAAAGAGGTGTTAAGGGGGTAAACGTGCTTTCCATTGAATAACAATATCTCACGAGTGGTTTCATTTGGGGGTGTGATACTTGGCACATATACTAATCATTAAAAATAAGCTGACACATGTCTAATGGTTTTTCGATGTAGTGTATATTATGAGGTGAAAGGGATGAAAAGTGGGGGTTGAAAGATTCCTAACTGAGCGTGTATCTCTTAAACGACATAGGGAGGAGTCTGAAACTCTGAGGAAATCGATCAGCTTAAAAATAAATAAATAAATGAATAAATAAATAAAATAAATAGGTGTTCGACCGTGTTTTCATAAATGCAATTTTAGGGGCATATGGGGAGGGGTAAACTTCTGGAAGAAAAACGTCCACTAAGGAAGGATTTTTGGATGTTTGCTCTCATCGACCAACCAAAACTATTAAAGTTAGAATAATGATATTTTGGGGATATGTTTGTTTGTTGTATGTCGAAAACTTCTACTAAGGAGGGATTTTTGGGTATTCAGGTTCTAAAGGGGTGTTAACGGGGTTAAACCTGCATTTCATTGAAAAACAATATGATACGACTATGACGCGAGCGATGCGAGGCTAAAATTGAGATGGTGTGTGTCTGTGTATTACTCAATCACGCAAGTACCACTGGTCCGATTTACGTGAATTTTACATGGAAGTAGCTGATTTACCTGGTTAACATATAGGTTACTTTTGATTTCAATACTTTGCACTAAAATGGTCGCCATTTTAAATAGTGCAGTCACTACACCCTTTGGTTTCAAACTTTCATATTTCCATTTCAAATAAAAAGAGAACGCTAAGAAATAACACACTTTTGATGGCATATGCGAGGTTTAAAATTACATTTTCTATCCGAAAGGTATCTGCAACTGTTAGCGAGTAAAACCTAAATTAGTGCTATAAAACACGGTCAACGCCGAGCGGTGTAGTTGGACAAAATGTTCCATCCTTAATCTTCCTCTGCGCAGCACCTCGCCTATCCCCTGTTTTAACTGTCACCTTCACATTTTAATTTATTTATGACGCGTAGCGAAGCACGGGTACTTCAGCTAGTTGTAAATATTTAACAAACATTCAAAATCTTTGCTAAAAACTCTTCGTTGTATTTTGTTGAAACCCTTCCCACTTTGATTAATGTTTGTCCTTCCACTGTCACTGAATCTTACATGGTTATTGTTAACATAAACAAGGAAGGGCACGTTGTACACTATAGTTAGGCAAAGAATAACGTTTATAGATCAGTATGCCTTCCTTCGGAGGGGAAGTAAAGCCGGCGGGCCCATGTCATACATTTATGGCATGTAAAAGTACCTTCCACTTACTAAACTTGTGTGAAGGAAAATTTGTAGATTAGGTTTGATTTATGCTCTTAAGTTCCATCGTTCGTCACCAGGCATTGGCAGCGATGACATCTATAGTAGCCAAGTTCACAGCTAGGTGTCGTGGACGGTAGCATTTGGTAACGAAAGTAGGAACTACTTGAAATGATCGTCTGCAGTGCTTACTTCAATTAAAAACAGATAACACACACTAATACAGCCATCACAATTAACACAGGTTATCAGACAGATTCTACACACACCCAAAGTACACGGTGCTACATGACCACGTTGTCGCGGCCCCTAAACTAAGGAACTAACCAACGTTTATAGATTTCTATACATCCCGAGCATAAGCGTAACTCAACTTCATCATCTGATTTCTGACTATTCCGAAGAACGTCATTCTTGCCGAATATCACCAGAATTTTTCTACGTCATCATCCAGCTATCGCCACGTCATAACCACGTCATCGCCATCGTCTTCTTCTAGAATTTTCTGGATCCTTCGAGGCGACCTCCTCTGGCCACGTGGAGCTCACGTCACACCACTGCATTGCAGTCAGTGTACTTTCATCTTCATACTTTTGTACATTTCAACATCAACTCTTCGCTTCGTAATTCTACGTTTCTACATTTCATCTGCCCTTAGTGGCGCACTACTGGCAAATTATTTATTCAAACTTCATCTCCGCTCCGCCGACTGACCATCGCTACAATCTTCAAGTTCTACGTCATCGCACTAGCGTTCAGTGACCTAGCACGCTACGTCCTTCACCGAGCTCACAGCTGCTAGCCTCTTTTCGTTGGTGTCGGGCGCGCAGCTTGCTCACACTTCTCTTCAAATCATTTCATTTATTCGTCCCCCAGCACCAGCCCCTGTCACACTACACAAACAGATAACACATACACATCATACAGCAATAGTGAGCTAGCGGCAAGCTACTCCTATAACACTTCCCCTTTATCTCACTTCTCATTTTCCACTACCCGCACAGCACATCATTCCCCTTCCTTCTCCAATACCACCCGTGCGTCGCTCGGCTTGGCTTCGCCCGTTCCATTCCCACACCTTCCCTCACCTCACTTACAGCCCCATTTTAGAAGGCGCCAGGCTTTGCAGCTACCTTCGCAATAGTGCCCCCCTTTACCTTATATCCCATTGTCTGTCATATATTTGTTATATTAATCCTTCAAGCTCACCATGGGTAAAGGCAGAGGAAAGACCTCACCCGGCCGCGCCCAGGCTTCTGCCTCCCGGAACACCACCACCCCCTCCTCCTCCAAAGGGGCCATCCCTAAGCCACCGAGGGCGCCCCCCTTCCTCCTGCCCCTAAATCCCCTGGAACCCACTTCGCTTTGCCACCCGTCATTCTCCAGACTCCGAGCTGTCCGGAGAAGCGGCGCGTGTCCGATGCCTCCGATACCGAGGGGGGGACGCACCGCTCTCGTCAACGGGTCCATGAGGGAATGAACGAGTCTCAAACCGCCTCCAGGCGCCATAGTAGCCCGCCGCCCACTACTCCTTTTCTCCCTGCACCCAACGACCCCCGACTGCCCGTCACGGGACCCGTACCCAACTTTACCCCCGCTACCGTTGCACCACCATCCCTTCCCCCGTCGTTACCTACATACGCCTCCAAGGCCTCCGAGCCACCATTTAAACATGTATTCTTGTTCCGTGGACACACCTTCTCCACGAAATACCAATTTACGGATGCACTTCGCCGCATACTTGGGCACTCCAACTTCTCCGCCACTGCAGCCACGAACGGTGTCTACGTGAAAACAAACGACGACGCCACCGCCGCCGTGTTTCATAGCCCGGAAGTGGTGCAGCAACTCGGCCCACAGGTGATTGCAGAACCTCTCCGGGCCAGACAAAATCCCCCTACCCTTCCTCCTCCTCAACGCAACCCGCACTTCTCGTGCGTGATTCGGGGCGTCGATCCCGATCTGACCGAGGAGGCGGTCTTACAAGAACTCCACCTGGAGCAGATCGATGCACGCAAGGCATTTCGCATCAGGAATGCGGACGGTCCCACGTGGATGGTTCGCATTCTCCTGGTGACCCAAGCGGAAGTGGACAGGCTTCTCACTAATGGCGTCTACCTCTACCGGTACCACCATCGTGTGGAACCTTCCAAAGCTCCCCCCCCCCCCCCCCAGTAGCCTTGCGATGCAACCGCTGTTTGGTCTACAATGACCACACCACCGAGCAATGTCGTGCTTCCCCACGCTGTGGCCACTGCTCCCAGCCATCCCACACCACCAGCAAATGTCCCAACACCGCCCTCCCACCTCGCTGCCACCAATGTCAGGAGGCGCACCCCACATATTCACACAAATGCAAGTCAAAACCCGCTCCCATTCCCAACCGCCCCGAAACAGTTGCACCCATCAAGTCCATAGATCCCCCCACCCCTCAAGCGCAATCACAGTTCCCTTCCCCCTCCATTGAAGACCTCATCCGCTTCATGGTGGTATCCATCCACAACATCCTTCCCTATCAACGACCCCTCATACTTACCCAACTCCAGATGGCGGCACAGCAGATATTCGGAGTATGCTTCCAGCCATCATTCTCGGGGCCGCTAGCCCACTTCACCTTCTTCCCCCACCCCCGCGTCACCGCCGTATAACCCCCACATGGCAGCGCAACCGACACGACAACGACCTCCACGGCATATCTCCATACTCTTTCATAATGTCTGCTCCTTTCACGCACGTCGTACCCTACTTAGCCATACCCTCGCCACTCATCACATTGACGTCGCTCTCTTGAACGAGACCTTCCTCCGTGGAGTTGACCACGCGCTCCTCCCGGGCTACACTCTCCTTCGAGCTGATCGCCCCCACAACTTAGGTCGAGGCGGATCCGCCCTAGCTTACCTCCCACGCTATCCCATCAGACACCACATTCCCCCCCCCCCCCTTCATTTTCCGGAAAGCCTCATCGCCACGGTCTACTTCCCATCCCGAGTTCTCCATCTCGCCACAATTTACACCCGTCCTCGCCATCCCCTACCTAAAGTTTTCATAGCACACGTGGCCGAAACCTTCCCTCATTTCCTCATAATGGCAGACTTAAACCTCCACGACCGCTCGGCCCGGGAACTCCGCAGTCTGGATATATATCTCAACCACATTAACGCCTCCCTGGTTCCCCTCCCTAAGCCCACACGTCCCTCCTCCCAAACTACCCCTGACGCCGTAATAGCGCACAACTCGCTACTCCATTTGGTGCATGTCACCGTCCTTCCACTCATCGGGGGTGATCATGCCCCAGTTCTTCTGCAGTTCGACGTTCCCACTCGTAACACCCCAACACCACCACCTCGGATGGTACAGAACTTTTGTGCGGCCAACTGGCCGGCCTACCGCAATTACATTTCCGAACAGTTGCAGACCAACACTCAGCCCTTGAGCTCGCAATCCTCTGTGGATGCATTCACCACACATCTCCAAGAAACTTTACAACAGGCGGCACAGCGTCATATTCCCCTTACCCCATACACCCCTTCCCGACCCCCAATCCCCCCTAAGGCCCGACGCCTCCTCGCGCTTTCCCACTCCTATCACGCAACATTTCTCTGCACCAGGGATCGCTATTTCCTGCAAAAGCACCGCCAGACTCTACGACAAGTAAAGTCTTACATCGAGGCCCATAAGAGGCTCACTTGGCATAAGACCTGCTCCAGGCAGAACGGCGTGTCTCCCTCACTCACCAAGTTCTGGCGACATCTCAACTGCCTCACGGGTAAATCTACTCCTATGTCGTACCCCATCATATACAACGACACCGCACCACCCGACGATCCTGCCAAGTTGACCGTCTTTGCCAATAAACTCGCTCGCGTCTTCCGCGATGCACCTCACCCCACATTTACATACGACGAAGACGAATTCATCGCTACAGTGCCTCTACGCCCACACCTTCAGCCTTCAACCACGCATGCCTTCTCGCCGCACCCTCTCGATGTCCCTATCACCGAACTGGACATTTCCATAGCTCTCTCACGCACGACCAATACCGCCCCTGGTCCTGATTCCATTCGCTACCGGCATCTCAAGGAGGCACCTCCATCGTTTCTCACAGCCTTAACTCATCTTTACAACCATCTTCTTCGCACCGGGTTCTACCCCACACCCTGGCGCCATGCCACAATGCTTCTATTTCCTAAACCTGACAAGCCCCTCTCCTCCCCCGATTCTTACCGTCCCATCTGCCTCACCGCTGTCCTCTCGAAAACCTTCGAGAAAATCCTCACCAAACGAATCCACACCCATCTCCGTCACCATCAGCTCCTTCCCCTCTCACAATGTGGCTTCAGACCCCATTTCTCCGCGCAGGATCAACTTCTCCGCCTCTCTGCCATGGTAGCGGAAAACTACAACCGTCCAGCTCCAACTTTATTTATCGCCTTCGACTTCGAGAAAGCATTCGACACGGTCTGGCACGACGCCCTAGTCGTCAAACTACATTACTTCGACCTCCCCCATACCTACATCCGCTTTTTAAACACCTTCCTCCGGAACCGCACCGCAAGCATCACCATCAATGGCCACTACTCCCGCCCAATCCCCTTCGAACAGGGCGTCCCGCAGGGCTCCGTCCTTTCCCCCCTTCTCTACGTCCTATTCGTCGCTGACATCCCCCAACCCTCCCCTCCCATGCAACTTCTACAGTTCGCCGACGACACTGCTATCGTCGCACCGTTTGCCACTGTTCAACATATCAACACTCACGTCCAGCCCTACCTTGATCTCTTCACCTCCTGGTGTGGCAAATGGCATCTGCGCCTGAATCCAGAAAAAACACAGACCATCCTCTTCCGCCCACGCAGGCGATCTCTCGCCCCAACCCGCAATCCCGCAAATCTCACTCTTCACCTACATCATCGCCGCTTAGCCCCCACCCCTACCGTACGATACCTCGGCCTCCTTTTTGACCAATTTTTCACCTTCCGCCCCTTCTTTAAAACCAAACTCCCTGTGGCACGAAAGCGGGCGTATCTTCTCCGGCGTCTGGCTGGAACAACCTGGGGACTGAATGAGAAACTACTACTCCATACCTACAAAGTACTCATACGCACATTTTTGGTGTACGGCCATCCTGCGTGGGCTGGATTCCCAGACTGACCCCTTCTACCATTTCTCTCAATGGAACGCCGCCTAGTCCGCGTTGCGATGAGACTCCCATTCACTTACCGCACAGCAGACCTCGTCGACAGAATGCCACTGCCTCCACTAACGACATACGTCGAGTTACTTCAACGCCGCTACCTCAAACGGGCGCAGACAACAAACAACCCCATTGTGTGCCCTCTCCTAAACAAGCCGCTCCGTGGCCCGGTACGTACTAGGCTCGGCATCTACAGCCTCAGGGCACTTCTTCCAGCACCCGACTAACAACCCAGTCTCCGTTTATTTTGCCTATGAAAGCTACTCCACTGGACACTGATGGCATCTTCGCCAGATTCGAAATAGCGAAACAACCATCAATTAATAAATTAAAAAAAAACCTTCATCATCTTCACCTTCACACTCATTCACCGTCAAATTTCACATCGTTGACATCATCACTCCTCATTTACCCATTCAATTCATCCGATTTCAAACCCCCTCCCCCAATCTCAACTCGTTAAATCGCCACCATCTTCACATCACCAGCTCTGCGTTTTTCTTCTTTCTTTCTTTCTTTCTTTCTTTCTTTCTTTCTTTCTTTCTGCTTTCTTTCTTCTCTCTCTTTCGCTCCACCAATACCACTCTCGTATCTCAACAAACATCATTCATTACTCCCTTCTAATCGACATCATTTAATTTCCTCAAACTACCAGCTATTTAATTCTTTCTTCCTGTCTCTTTCCTACCATAACACTCCCCTTCTCATCTCACCGCATATATTTCAATACTCCCTTCTCATAAAAAAATAAAAATAATAATAATAATAAAAAGAATCACCTTATGATCTGAACTACAACGCAGCCCCTTTTAATTTTCCCCCAATAAATTTAAAATTCATATTATTCCCAGAGCGAGCAATAGAAGTTCCTTTGTCTGCTCTGGCAGTCGCATCAGTTGTTTTCCGTGGTTTCCGCGTTCTCTTTGTTTCATAAAATTTTCGACATTTACAATTATACATACGCACAATGAAGCAGTCACCCTTCTCCTCCACTTCCCCTTCCTGCATCTAACTCTCCCTTCTCAAAACAAAACTTCGCCCCCAGCACCATTCTCCAAATTTCCCCAGCAATGCCCCAACCAAAATTCTCACACACTTTCTTCCAAATCCTAAAACCAAACCCACCCACCACCAAAATTTCCACCTCTCCTAAATACCTTAACCCCCTGGCCCGAAGAGACGGCGAAACCGTCTAAGGGGGCCCGCCGTCGCAGGGGCAATAGCCATGCGGCGGAATGAAACGACTGCACATATATATATATATATATATATATATATATATATATATATAACTCAACTTAAGCGATGACCTCTCATTTAAAGTTATTTTCTTATCTCGTATCTTCTAATCAATTAATCGATTCTTCGGTTAGCCGATTAATCGAATGGACGGACTGTCGATTGTTTTCGATTAATCGATTAACTGAAAAACGCTTACTACCAGCTTTACTGATAACAATGCACATTCCAAAAGTTTCAGCTTTCGGTCGAAACGAATATCAGTAAACACAGCATTATATAACTCTGAGGAATTCCTGTCCTTGAGATGGAACACGTTTTACGTAACATAAAATAAACCACTTGGAAATCCGTCATCCGATCTGCCTAATCCCAACGCTCAGTCGAAGCTAACTTACGTAACGTAGCTGCTCCATCCTTACCGGTTTTATTAACGGTCGCCAACACCTTCACGAGCAAATCCCAAGATATTGCGAACCTGCTGACAGTTATAGGCTATAAAAAAGTTGTTCAATTGTTTATAGTTTTAAGGAGTGGGTCATCAACGTCATTATGAGCCTACTGAAGTGAAAATGAATACGAATTATTACTACTAGACTACTACTTTTACTCCTAGCTTGCCACGGTGGCTGAATGGTTATCGTGTCGGACTACCAACCCCAAGCTTGCAGGTTCGCTCCTGGCCGTGGTGAGTGATTTTTGAAAGGCGACAAAAACACGACACGCATGTCATACGTTGTTGGCATGTTAAAGAACCCATTTGAATCCAGTAGGCCGTCTTCATATTGGCTAAATTAATATCGTGATTTTCCGCCAAAACAAAAGTTCCCCCTTTCGCTACTAGAAAGCGCTATTGTCTCAAAGAGCTTAGATATCTAACCTCCTTGACTTTCATAGCGCTCCAAGGAACAACAAAATTCGACATGCAAGCTGCCTTCTGGGTGGCAAATAACAAAGCTTGCACCCAGCACCCGAGGCCATACGATATTATTATTATTATTATTATTATTATTATTATTATTATTACTCCTCCTCATCCCCCTCGAAATGTAATGGTTTTCAGTCGGTCAACATGATTCTACCCAATAATAATAATATCGTATGGCCTCGGGTGCCTGGTGCAAGCTTTGTTAATTGACACCCAGAGGGTAGCTTGCATGTCGAATTTCGTCGTTCCTTTGAACGCTATGAAAGTCAAAGAGGTTAGATATCTAAACTCCTTGACACTACAGCTCTTTCAAGTAGAGAATGGAGGAACTTTGTGATGGCGGAAAATCCCGAGATCAATTTTGCCATTGAACACGGCCTACTGAATTCAAATGGGTTCTTTAACATGCCAACAACGTATGACATGAGTGTCGTGATTTTTGTCGCCTTTCAAAAATCACTTACCATGGCCAGGAACTAACCTGCAATCTTGGGGTTGGTAGTCCGACACTATAACCACTCACCCAATTGTAATGGGTGAAAATAAAATGTTTACATGAGATTAACAAATTCACTTGGATGACCAGTCTCCATCCTCAAGCTATCATCATCAGATCCTTTACACTATTAAATCTATGTCTACAAATATGGATGATGGTATTTGGTTGGTTGGTGGTTGGTTCCTCAGTTTAGGGGCTGCGACAATGCAGTCATGAAGCCCAGTGTACTTTGGGTGTGTGTAGAATCTGTCTGATAACCGGTGTTAATTGTGATGGCTGTATTAGTGTGTGCTATCTGTAATGCAGGTAAGGACTGCAGACGATCAATTTCAAGTAGTTCCTACTTTTGCTACCTAATGCTACCGTCAACGACACCTAACTGTGAACTTGGCTACTAAATGCCACCGGAACCAGCACCGGGCGGTGAACGTTGGAACTATTATTATTAGCGTATGGCAAGGAAATTATATACATAATGTATACAATATGTACACAATTACAACAAAAAAAACATTGATTCACTTCAGGCATTAGTGTTATCCGTTATAGCTGAATGTCCAACTTTAGAATCCACTGCAGTGCCTCCACCGTTGGTGATAGAAAGCCTTCCAATCTACCTGGATAAGCCCGTAGTTGACACTCGCTTAAAATGTGGGGAATGGTCTGGCGAGGGGCTCCACAATCACATTCTGGAGATGGTTTCGAAGTTCCACTTATAGAGAGAATCCCTGCACCTTCCATGACCTGTCCTGATCCTGGTCAGTCTGGACCAAGTTGCACGCGGTAGTTGGAATCCGTTAGCAATTTTTCCCCTCTGAAGATGTTATGTAGGGGCAAGTCAGTGGGGTTATTCCAGCGGCCTTTCCATGCCTCCAAAGCATCGAAGTTGGTGGATGTCTTCAGAGCTGCATCACAAAGAGGTGGATGTCACGTTGGAACTAATAGAGCGTTAATCAAATCTATGACATGGCACCGCCGGCTTTACTTCCCCTTCGAAGGAAGGCATACTGAGGGGCTTTTAATGCACTTAAAAAATCTGTCGACTTCGGCCGGGTTTTGAACCCGTAATCTTGGGCATAGAAGCTCAGCATGCTACTGACTACGTCACCGAAGCCGCCATGATAGCATTTACAATACATACACTTATTTAGTTGCATTAGTAATTAAACTAGCACAACCAGCGAAGATTTATTCGTTATACAGTATGTGTGGTTTTTGTTTGTTAAAACTGGCTGCGCGACTCAGCGATAACGTTCTCGTCTACTGGTCCCAAGGCTGTAGGATCGAATCCTGGCGCAGCCAGTTGGCATTTGAGGGTGCGCAAATGCGAGGGAGCCGTGTCAGTAGATTTAATGGCACGTTAAGGATCCCCTTCGGGGCAAAATTCTGGCAACCCCAGCGTCTCTAAAAACCCTCAGCAGTTAAAAGGGACGTAAAACCAATAACAGTATTATTATTATTATTATTATTATTTTAAATCGTTATGTCCAACTACGGAGCGCGCTTGAACATATTTTGCACAATGTTCCTTCTTCTTTTCTTCCCAATATCTCTTCATTCGTTCACTGTGTTCCTTTCTATGTGCTTCTGTCCAGCCTGTATTTTTCCTTTTAGGTTTCTCTGCAAATTTATGTTTATTTACCAGGCTTCTAAATTTTACTCTATCTGGAATGGTTTTCTCAGCGATACCCATTTCTTGTAGATCTTCATGTATTTCTGTTAACCAATTGTTGCGAATTTTCAGGGTTAGCGCTAGATTTAGAATTCTCTTTGTCAGCCTGTCGTTATCCATTCTCTGAAGGTGTCCGTAGCATTTTTAATCGTCGTTTTCTGATAGTATCTGGGATTTTTTTCTGCTGATTGAAAAATTTCATATGGTTTCTTTTTCATCCAAATTCCATTTTCGAACGTTGGTACTAGGATTTTTCTAAGAATTTTCCTCTCTTGATTCTCAATGCTTTTCATTTGCGACCCGCCCCCAATTATCAGTGTCAACATTATTATTATTATTATTTTGTTGTTGTTGTTGTTGTTAAGATACTGATAGTGGCGATTGACCATTAAGTTAGCTTGTTTAGTGTTATTGCTATTAAATGTCAGGTTGGAGTGGATTTGTGAACTTGCTGTTTGAACTACTGGTCCGGTCCTGCGAAGCTCCTCACCCTGCTGTCTTCAATGGGGGAGCACTTAGCCTCGTGAGGCAAAATCTGAGAAGAGGCGGGTTCGATTCCCACCTCAGCCATCCTGGAAGTGGTTCTCCGTGGTTTCTCACTTCTACTCCAGGCAAATGTCGGGATGGTACCTAAGTTAAGGCCACGGCTGCGTCCTACCCATATCCTACCTCACACACTATTACATACATCACAGGGACACAGGTTATCGGAAAAATTCTACACACATCCAAGTACACGGGGATACATGATCACGATGTCGCAAAGCCTCTAAAAGAATCAACAACAACGGTTCCTTTCATTTTTTCTCAAATATTGAATGCACCTTATACTCTAAATGGGAGGCAGATAACCTTGCTATTCTGCCTCTTAGAACTACAATAAGCTAACAATAGCCTATAACTAATTCAAATAAAAACAAGATGTTCAGCAAAGAACATATAGCCTACTTTCTCCTAAATGTATGGGTATCTTTATGACTCTTTGTCCTCATCCCTAAAACAATCACCCCAACCACAATGTATTGTTTGTTTTCTTTTATATTGATAATAAGCCAGTAAGTGTCAAGATCAATATTATATACTTTATGACGATTGAATAACAAAACTACTAACTTATTGTAATGCATTCACGTCCGTTAATCTCTATATTAAGCCAGCCTGCAAAATTAAGAATCTTCCGCCCCAATCACAGTAGGTGGTGCTGTGACCTATCAGTGAATTAATCTTTATCTTGTACGCCTATGCACTGCCATCGTAATGTACTACGATGGCAGTGTTCTATGGGTGTTGAATGAGTAGGCAGTTTAAAGTAGCCAAGAGGGAGGCGATCCAGCTGGCAGTGTTTAAAGGTATTCGGAGCGCGATCGTGGCTAATAGTTGAACTACCAGTATTACAAAATTGCCATACTTCAGGAGGCCAGCTCAGGCATTTACACAGCGTTATGTTTGGAACAATATTACCCACATAACCCACAAGAGGACAGCACCGTACAGAGGCATTAAGAAGGCTGTGGTTAATGACAACGTGTATCTAGTTCTTCTATTCTCCTTTTTCTAATGTCTTCTGTTTATGTGCGATGCTGGGACTGTGATTTTATTAATATACGAGTGTATACTTTATCCTCTCCTTTGAGCTAAATGACATTTTATTCAGTATCTGTGGGAAAAGCTCGTGCACATCATTTGTAAAAGAATTCAAGAAAAAAAAAAACCTAACTGTAGCAGTACTCGATCCCCAGTCAACTGCGTGTCAGACTAAGATGCTAGCCCAGAGCTAACCGTATCCATGACGTCAGTTGTTCTTAACTGACATATTAGATACAAACTGTTGGCAAATAATGACTTTAAATAAACGATTTCTTCACTGCAGTACATCTTCATTAAAGATCATTTCATACAAAGTTTATATTATTGTATCAGTACGGTATATCACATACAACATACTAAAACTACTGAAATATAAGACAGGCACATGAGGACAGCTGCCATCTTGTCGTGTGACACAAACAGCTCAGCTCTTTTAAGCCACTCGTACTGTATAATATTATAATATTAAATTATAATAAATAACGGATCATGACCTTCAGGATAGCTTAAACCCCCCTAGGCTCGATAATCGGAATTGGTGGGTCTTAAGCTATTTATTAAAATGGTTGCATAATTCACACGGCCGCCATCCTGAAATGGCATGGCCGATGACCTTGAATTTTGGGTGAAAGACGCGTCCTATATAAAGGTATGTTGTCACCAAATTTGGTAGAGATCGAATGATTAGTTTAGCCGTAATTTGATTTTATGTTTTGAACATTTGAGTGGCCGCCATTCTGTTTTGGTAAAGATGGCGGCGATATAAAGTATGACACTGAGGTGTCCTTTACTAGTGCTACCTCTGTACCAAATTTCGTTCAATTCGGTTTCACCGTGTTCGAATTGATAGGGGGGGACAGACATTCAGAGTACACACACTCACACACACACAGACACACACACACACACAGAGACTCACACACACACATACACACACACACACAGACTCACACACACACATACACACACACAGACAGACACACTTTTTTCGCCCTGTGTTGATCTCATAAGTGTACTTTCATTTTTTGCAAAAATCGAAAGTAGGCTAATAATTCGGGGCACGAGTACCTTTATTTTCGACAGATGTGTGTTTCGTTGCAAAGTGAAGGGTCGATCTCGTGCCACCTTCTACCCACAGAGTTGCGACAAAATTGATCAAGCCAGTCGAAAGTTAATAACGGGAATCATGCATCCAGACAAAGGCTACTCTTCATTATGATGAACGCAGCCTAAATTCTTCCTAGAATGACGATATTTCTTGACGGCATTCGTTAAGTAGGAATATTGCTTGATCAAAATCCTCTTGTCGCACAGTCTTAGGTATGGCATGGCCTTGATGGCCACCACTTCCTCATGTTAACGTGACAGTAATGACTAGGCACGTTCCAGACTCTAGATTAGAACCTAGAGTTATTATCTAGGAGAGTTTATCCGTAAGTAAACATGGAAGCTTTACGTAAGTCTCTCATGGTTACCTATACGTAAGATGTTTTCCAATCCTACGCCTACGTAACAATAACGAGAATGTATTTAAACTTGATTGGTTGGTTCCTCAGTTTAGGGACTGCGACAACTCGGTCATGTAGGCCCGTCTACTTTGGGTGTGTGTAGAATCTGTCTGATAGCCGGTGTTAATTGTGATGACAGTATTAGTGTGTGTGATCTGTTTCTTACTTTAAGCTTTCCACGGTGGGTGAGTGGTTAACGTGTAGGTCTACTAACTCCAAGCTTTCAGGTTCGCTCCTGGCCGTGGTAAGTGATTTTTGAAAAGGCGGTAAAAATACGACACGCATGTCATACGATGTTGGTATGTCAAAGAACCTATTTGAATTCAGTAGGCCGTGTTCATAATGGCAAAATAATCTCGGGAGTCTCTCTACTACAAAGCGCTGTAGTGCTATGAAGCTCCAAGGAACGACAAAATTGACATGCAAGCTGCCCTCAGGGCGCAAATAACAAAGCTTGTACCTGGCAAAAGAATACCAAGCAAACAATAAAATTGCATAATCTCAGTTTAGGTATTCTTTCGACTTATGTCTTTTGCCCTGGAAAATGAAAACACTATTACTCCTCTTCGAGTAAGAAAATTTGAATTGACGAATGGATCTCAGTGGAGCTTGTTCTTGCGAACACCAGGCTGAGAACGCTTGATCTAGGATCTACAAATACAAGAGTTGATCTATGAACAAACACGACACCTTTACGTAACTCGCCGAGCAATTCCTGTCCTTGAAATTCTGATACGGTTACGTAACGTTAACGGGACTGCAGTACCTTCAACCCGGTTGTAGGCTACTCCCGATCACAACCTCATCCCCACTGAACCTCAAAACACTCTCCAAAGCCTAATCTGGGTTTTTCGAGACCGAATACAATTTGAAATCCGCCATCTGAGTGACCTGGTCATAATACTGGATCTGCGTCTATTTAGCAGTTACGTAAGGCTGTTACTGTTGCATCTGCTATATCTATATATTTAAAACAGTAAGGTGATTTTTGTTACCACGAGATTGAGAAAACGACAGAACCGATTTACTTCGTAGAGCACTCTAACGAAAGCTCTTGGCCTCTAGATTTGCAGAGTGTCTCTAAAATAAACAAATATATTACGGTATATTTTTAAATTAATATAGAAAATAGCAGAATTCTTGGCACTCACGCATGCGCACAATTCGCCTGGGGTCATGACAAAATGGCGGTGAGAAGTCCATTAAAATATAAGTTATTTAATAAGCTTGCATGTAATTGAAAACATACATTAACCAAGTTCTGACAATAAAATATAATAACAGTATGAACGTGTACGAATGTGCAACATTGATTTATTTGGATAATGAAATGGATTATTTCCTTCAGACAGCGGCTTTAAATGATAAAGAACGGCTGAGTCTGCTGCTGACCTAGAGTGCGCGAGTAGCTATATGGTTAAGACGACAGACTCTGGTTCCAAAGTTCACCGGTTCGATCCCAGCACTCGCCGATAT
Organism: Meconema thalassinum; assembly: GCA_946902985.2. Taxonomy (NCBI): domain Eukaryota; kingdom Metazoa; phylum Arthropoda; class Insecta; order Orthoptera; family Tettigoniidae; genus Meconema; species Meconema thalassinum. The sequence goes on along the minus strand of OX336393.1, from coordinate 283,925,434 downwards.
TTTTTTTTTACCACTGAAATATTGTTTAATCAAGGAGTATTAGTAAGGTTTTATGTCTGTTAAAGATACATATTTCTACATTCCCTCTCGGTATATTTTTGAATTAATATAGAAAATAGCAGAATTCTTGACCCTCACGCATGCGCACAATCCGCCTGAGGTCATGACAAAATGGCGGTGAGAATTCCATTAAATTGTAAGTTATTTAATAAGCTTCCATGTAATTGAAAACATACATTAACCAAGTTCTGGCAATAAAATATAATAACAGTATGAACGTATACGAATGTGCAACATTGATTTATTTGGATAATGAAATGGATTATTTCCTTCAGACAGCAGCTTTTGAAGATAATGAATGGCTGGGTCTGCTGCCGAACAAGATTGCTCGAGTAGCTATGTGGTTAAGGCGACAGACTGTGGTTCCAAGATTCGCCGGTTCGATCCCAGCCCTCGCCGATATATGTATTTTTTTTACCATTGAAATATTGTTTAATCAAGGAGTATTAGTAAGGTTTTATGTCTGTAAAAGATACATATTTCTACATTCCCTCTCAATACGATTTATTTCCGTTTTACCATTGCATTACAGCATGTGATCAAAACAGCAAACTGTTGTCCTCAGTACGCCGTTTAAATATCTGCAATCAGTTCCTATAACTGACAACAGATGGCAGTACATCGCCCATATAGTTCCAGTAACTGACAGCAGATGGCAGCACCGCTGCATCGATATATTTAAAACCCAAGACATGGCACCTTTTCACGTGATGGAGAATTATAAAGGAGGGGAATATTTAAGAAGGGAAATTTTGAGGAACATTAACCGACAGTTGAATTTGTAGGCTATGTTGTTTATGTACCATAATATTGCAATTTCTTCCCAATGCTTCGGTGGTCAAGTTATTAGCGTCCTAGACTAAAAGTTATAATTATGCAACGTCGATATACTCTTAAATTATTAAAGAAAAAAGTAGTTTTCCAGGCACTCGCGCGTGTCCACAATTGCTTTCGCCATAAGAGACACTTGGCAAACATAATTCGTTTGAAGGGCTCCGACATTGTGGTCACTCAGCCCCGTGTACTTGGGTGTGTATGTGTGAAATTTTCTCTCATAACCTGTGTTATTGTGATGGCTGCATTAACTGTGTGTATTTGTAATTAAGGTGGTAAATGGCAAGGAGACGGCCAAGGCATTAAGTTAGGAACCATCCCGGTATTTGCCTTAGGTGGAAGTGGGAAACCACGGAAAACCACATCCAAGATTGTCGAGGTGGGAATTAAACCTTCCTCTTCTTAGTTATACCTCAAGAGACTGAATGTGCCCCGTTTTTGCCCTCAGACCAGAATTCAATTTCTTGGCAGAGCAGGAAATGTAACCCTGGTCTCCGGGGCGATAGACAAGAATAGGTGGGCCTCCATGTGTTAATACGATTTTTGACATGCACGGGACATATAATTCAAAAACTGCCTCCATTAGGGTGACTGCCGAAGTGAGTATTGAGTATAGGCCTATGGTCGTTCCAGTAGTTGGCGAAGTGATTCTATGTTCCCCTGCAAAATGTACTGTCATAACCTATAACAGGTGATGGAAATTGCTTATTTAGAGCAGTTTCGTACTGTTTATAACAAAATGAAGAACGTCATTCTGAGCTGCATTTTCAAGTTATCGCAAAAAAATTCGCTGGCAGGAACAATTATAAGGAATTTATTTTAAGCGATCAGTCTCATCGCATTCTCCTCACCAACCAACTTGAGTATGAAAGTCTCTGGACGGTCATGTTGAACTTCATTGTATAAGACAATTGTTTAATGATTATTTGTTTAGAGTACTGAGTCTAACTACGCAGTTGATTTCGGCAATGGAAATATTATTTGCCATGTAATATTTAGCGGCTCCGTTATTGCAGGACACTATAGTGTTATCGAATAATACGAAGCCACATTTAAAATCCAATATAAATAGGCCATTTCAGAAACAATTCCAGATATTATGCAGTACAGTGTACTGTAAGGTCTTTGACGATCAAATGTAAACATTGTTCTACATTGTACTTCTCTTGCGTAAAATCTATGCGTGGTTACTTTGGTCTTTACTGTTGTGAGGGTAAAATTGATCTGCTAGAATATAAAATATTTGCCAACCTGCAACAATGTAATGATATTAATTTAAAAGTCATTGAACTTATATCCAGTAGTTCAAACACATACATCAGCGTTAACAGATTGGATACTGAAGATGAAAGCCAGCTACTTAATTTCCCTATTATTGAATTTTTCAATTCCTTGGAATTAAGTGATTCGCCTCCACATACTCCGAACGTTTGAGCCATAGTTATGCTCCTTAGAAATCTGAACGTTTCCCAAGGACTCATATATGGTAATATATTAATTGTAAGAAATATGTAAGAAATTGCTTGGATTCGGATATAATAGGTGCAGTAATATTAGGCAGAGATCTCAAATCCTACGACTTGATTTAACACCTTCCGATAAAACACTTGCAGGTACAGTACATTTTCTTTTAATAGGCAACAATGTCCTATTCGCTCGGCCTACTTTATCACAATCAATCAAGCTCAAGGAGAAACTCTTGAACGTATTGGGCTATTTACCTCATCACGTTTTAAGTCATGACCAGCAGGATAGTGAAGGTACAAAAAAGGTCCTGTATGGGATGGTAAAGAATAAGAGGCGGAAGGATCCTACGGATTATGTCAGAATGGTGAACAAAAGGGGACAAGGGATAGAAAATAGGGAAGAACTGAAAAAAATGTGGAAAGAATATTTTGAAGAACTCCTGAACCCAAATGGAAACCACGGCGAGGAAGAAGAAATAGGGGAAGAGGTACAGTAGATGAACTGCAAACCGAAAAGGACTTAACATGGAAAGAAGTGGAAGATGCAGTGAGGAAGATGTAAGGAGGGAAGGCACCGGGTGTGGATGAGTTGAGTGTGGAGATGGTGAGAGCAGCAGGAGAGGTGGGGATACAAAGGTTGTACCGAGTGATGAAGGCAGCATGGAAGGAAAGGAAGACCCCAGAGGACTGGAAAAAGGGAATAATTGTCCCAATCTTCAAGAAAGGTAGTAGAACAGAATGCAGAAATTATCGGGGAATAACACTGATGAGTCATTGTGCAAAGATGTTTGAGAAAGTTTTAGAAAGGAGAATTAGGACAAGGATAGAAGGAGGGATGAGGGAAGAACAACATGGCTTCAGAGCAGGAAGGTCCACAGTGGATTTGATTTTTGCTGTAAGTCAGTTACAAGAACAGCACTATGAGTATGGAACAGATCTACTGATGGCCTTCCTGGACATTGAGAAAGCATATGACAGTGTATGCAGAAACAAAGTATGGAAGTCCCTGGGGGATAGAGGAGTAGAAAAATGGACTATAAGGAGGATAAAAGAGATGTACAAGGGAAGCGTGAGCTGTGTGAAAGTGGGAGGAGAGAGATCGGACTGGGTGGAACAGAGAAACGGCCTGAAACAAAGAAGTGCACTGTCACCGTTACTTTTCATTGTGGTGATGGATAACATAATGACCCGAGCGGCACAAGTAATTGGGGAAGGAAAGATGAAAGCAATGGTGTTTGCGGATGATTTGATGATTGTGGAAACAGGGAGGAGGAGGTACAGGAACAGTTGGACGTGTGGGAAGGAATAATACAAGGATATGGGATGAAATTTAGCATAAATAAGAGTGAGATGGTGATCACAACAAGGAAGAAGGAAAGGACCACAACGGGAATAACAATTGGTGGGGAACAGCTGAAGAAAGTGGAGAGTTTCAAGTATCTGGGAAGCCTGATACAAGAAAATGGAAGAAACGGTAGATAAATAAATGAGCGGGGGAGACAGGCAGAAGCATTCCGGAGGAGTGTGAGAAGCATGTTATGGAGCAAGGATGTCCCTCAGAACAGCAAAAAGATCATACATCGGACGTACTATGTCCCTATCCTGACGTATGCCTCGGAGACCTGGGTTATGAAAGGAAGGGAGAAGAGCAAAATACAGGCCAGTGAGATGAGGTTCTTGAGAAGCAGTATTGGAGCTACAAAGAGGGACAGAATAAGAAATGAGAGGACCAGAGAATTAATGAAGGAGGAACCATTACAGGATGGTATAGAGAAATCTAGACTTAGATGGTATGGACATGTAAAACGAATGGAGGAGAAGAGGATACCCAGGAGGATACACGAGACGAAGTGGGAAGGAAAGAGACCAAGAGGGAGACCGAGAGACAGGTGGCTGAAGGGGGTGGAAGAAAGCGTGAAGAAGAGAGGAGAAGACTGGACAAGGGTGGAGGCTGAGAGATGGTGGGAAGACAGAAGACGTTGGAGAGGCTTGTGTTCCAAACAGACCCGGCCAGTGGCTGGAAACTGTGCAAGATGATGATGACCTCATCACGTTTTCAGTCATGACCAGCAATATGTTGCAATGCTGAGAGTGCTATCTTTTGACGCCCTTAAAGTTGCAATAGTGCTAAAAAGTAATCGTACAAAGAATGTAACTTATATAAGAAGCTTCTTCAGTAAATTTGTTTTCCATTGTCCGTCATGTTTTGACGGGTTTCATCTAGTTAAATATATAAATCACTTTTATGTTCGACCCTGACTATTATATGTCAGAAAACTGCACTATAATGAGGCTCATTATAACACTATTTTTCATTATGAAACAGTTTCTCCCACCAATCAGAGCTCAAGAAACAGTAGTTTGACCAATTAGATAATGATAGCATCGCACCTGCACTGAGTTCCACGGCCTTCTAATTTTAATTTCACTGCGTGGCCTAGTGTCATAGTGGATAATCGAGGAGGCCATGGTCAAATACAAGGCATTCTCTGCGTCTCATGCGCTCTGTTCAGTGCATAAAACTGGCGAAATCTCGACAGATATTTATGAATATTTATGTTCGAACGCAACTCTCCTATAATGGTAATTAAGACACTCGTATTTAAACAAACTCGTGTCTTAAATATTGCCGTTATAAGCTCGTTGCATAATGTACTATTTCGCTATCATTTTACCCGCCAGGATCGGCCTTTACCATGGACTAAGTGAGGGATCCCACCTCTACTGCCACTGAGGGCAGTGTCCTGGAGGTTGAGACTATGGGTCTGGGATACAACTGGGGTGTGTGACCAGCACGACGTTCAGGCGGCCTCACCTGCAAAGCGAACACGGGCCTGATGAAGGGAGAGGAAGAGTGGGAGGGTTTTGGCAAGGAAGTAGGAAGGAGGTGGCCGTGGCCTTACGGTAGGCACCATCCCGGCCTTTTACGGAAGACGAAGTGGGAAACCCCGTTGCAGCTCTCGTACCACTTTTCAAATTTCGTTGCAGAGCCGGGAATCGAACCCAGGACCTCTGGGGCAGCAGCTACTCTTCGGAGGCGACTCTAAATAAATTAATTAATTAATCAATAAGTAAATTTGCACAGTGTAACAAAATATATAACTTTAATATAGGAAAATATGGGAGGGGGTTGATATAGCAGGGTTATGGAAGTCTCATAATAAAGGCAGAGGGTGTTGTACTGGGTGAGTCTTCCGCCCCTTATTTTTCTAGTTTTCGGCCACACTTCCGACGTCTGATGCCAGCATGATCGACAGTTCCCCGTCCATAGCCAAGCCACAATGACCCTAAACGACTTAACAAGATTTATGACGACATGGAAGCAAGACCTTGACAAAAAGATGTGTGCGACAAGTGATTATTCAATGCACCAAACTGTCATACGGGCATGTACAAAGAACATGCCGATTATACGGTTCAGTTGGATACGAAATTAACACTGGGTTCGGTGGCATACTGATAAAAAACGTGAAATGAACCTTCGAAGCGGAAAGCAGTATCACATCTCACACGCTTTCAGGCAAGGTGAAGGGACGAGTAGCCGTGGAGCAAGGGTCCAAGTGCGTTGAAGATAGCGGACTTGTTTTTGGGAAGTGGGTTCAAATCTCACCACCGATAAATATTTTTATGCACATTTTAAGCTTTGGGAATCATATACAGTACAAGTGCATTCGTGCCGAAAACGTGTTCTTTTCGCAATAAGTTGAAATTTCCTTATGTAATACAATTTGTTTGCGAGCAATATAGGATATGTTCGCATGGAAGTAGGAGACTTCTGTTACTGAAGAAGCAAAATGACCAGTGATGGACGAAGCAAAGAGGATATAAAAGTAGGTTGGTTCTGGCAAGGAAAGCATTTCTACACAAAAGGAATCTGTTGACATCGAATATAGAGTTAGATAATTTATTAGGAAACTCATTTTTGAAACCCATTGTCTGGAGCGTGACACTCTATGGAAGTGAAACTTGGACTATTGGTGCAGCAGAAAAGAGGAGAATTGAAGCGTTTTAAATGTGGTGTTACAGGAGAATGGTGAAAATCAGATGGGTAGATAGGGTTAAAAATGAAGAGCTATTAAACCGAGTGGGAGAGGAGAGATATTTCTGGCGACTGCTAATGAAGAGAAGAGATAGGTTAGTAGGACACATACTAAGACACCCAGGAATAGCAAGCTTAGTAATGGAAGGAAGGTTCGAGGACAAGAACTGTAGGGGTAGACCAAGGTTAAACAGGTTGCCTAGGATGTAGGGTGTGGTAGCTATGCAGAGATGAAACGATTAGCTCAGGACAGGGAGGCATGGATAGCTGCATCAAACCAGTCAAAAGACTTGAAGACTCAAACAACAACAACGTATGCTATTTATTTACTTGCATTGGCTTTACTTCTGAGCCGGTTATAGCCTGAGGTGGCCCCATCTCTCAGAATTTCTCTAGTCCAACACGAGAGAGGCCGATTTAACAGGCTAGTTCCATAATCCTAGGGGGGAGGGGGGCTGCATCGTCTGTTTTCACTACCGTACCCTACATTCCTTGGCAGGAATAGCCCCTCCTGAGGTATGCCGTGAGGTCATGGCACAAACGGAACGAAAAAAGTCCGCAGAGGACCATGCTCACCCTCTTTTTGGTCACCAGCCGCCAAGAAGGCGGCTAAAATCAAGGGAAAGTTTTCTGCAAGCAACATCGATGCCTACTACAAAACCCGAGGTAGCCAGGATACAGCTATGGCAACCACCAGATTGAATGAAGGCTAAGGAAAGGCTTCCAGCAGGCCACAACAACAACTGGGAAACCTGGCGATCACTCTACAGACTTCGGAGTGGTGTTGGGAGATGCAAAGTTAATCTCCACAAATGGGTATACCTACAGGAATCAGAACTCTGTGAGTGTGGGGAGAGACAGACCATGGCACACCTGTGTTCCTATGAACTGTGCCCGTGCTCTTGCACAACGCAGGAGTTAATGGAAAGTCATGAAAGGAGTGTGACAGTGGCCCGTTTCTGGGCGAAGAAAATCTAATTCGAGACATTGTTGTATATATTATTCTGTTATTCTTCAGTAATATTGTGTATCATTCCTCTTGTGTATGTTGTAGTGCTTTTGACTCGAATAATAATAATAACTACCATACCGTCTTCGAATATACGAGGGCTATTCCAAAACTAAGGTCCGGTTAAAAACATCCAAAGTCAAAATTGTTTCAAAAAAAAGTTTTATTGACATTCCTTACGCCTTTCTCTATTTTTCTACATAATTTGCATACTTATTTACACAATTGTCACATCGTTCCACAAGCTTTTGAATGCCTAAGTCGTAGAACTCAGCCGCCTGCGAAGCTAACCAGTCTTTAACAGTTTCTTTCACTTCATCATCTGTGTCGAAGCGCTTGCCGCCAAATCCATCTGTTCCCATCCAAATTTCTTGATTAGAGTTTGCGTGTCATTCGCAGTATGGGGTCTGGCATTGTCATGCAACAACAACACTCCAGACGACAAAAGACCACGTCGCTTATTCTGGATTGCATATCGAAGTTTAGTCAGGGTAGCGCAGTAGGCATCTTTATTGATCGTTGTCCCTGAAATAGTGAATCGCCGATCTTCACGAATTTTGTCGTCAACCGCATGAACCAACTCGTCTGAAATCACTGATGGTCTGCCAGAGCGGGGTTCATCGTGCACATTTTCCCGTCCTTCATTAAAGGCTCGCACCCACTTGCGCACTTTACTGTCACTCATTATGTTAAAACCGTATACTTCAGTAATCTGCCGATGAATTTCTGCCGCGGAAATGTTTCTTGCAGACAGAAACCCTATCACTGCCCTTACTTCACAATCGGCGGGCTGATAAATTGTCTTAAACATTGTGAACTGACACTATCAACAGCACACAGAAACAGTAACAACGCTACTGGCGGCTTTTACCGCGCAAGGCATGCCAGGAGTCGGCGCGCATGCGTGTTTTGCCCTTGGCGCCGCTTTCAAATATTTACGGCGAATCGGACCTTACTTTTGGAATTACTCTCGTACCTCAAACATTATTTGGGGCTTTTGTTTGAGGAAAAAACGTTTGAGTGGTCTTCTTCCTTGTGTGTGTGTTCTCTGAAACCATTTCAGGTGGGTCAGATGGGCTCCAGGAAAAGCATTAGCGGACCGGATGTAGCCCGCGGGCCGTGTTTAGACGGCCCTGATCTAGAGACATGTCAATAAGCGCCACGTGGCATGACGTACAAGTGGCCGTCACGGTAAACCCACTTTGGGGTGTTCGAACATATTCAGTGTGAGAGCTTTTGTGTAACATGATGATGATGATAATGATGATGATAATTGTTGTTTTAAGGGGTCTAACAGCTAGGTTATCGGCCCCTAATGGTGTGGGCGATCGTGAAGATGAAAATGAAAGGTTAACTAAAACTAACTACTAACTTATAGACTAGAAGAAGAAATGGAAAACAAAGGAGAATAAGGCAAATAAAGGACAGGAGGAAAAAGAAATGCCCTCAACCTTCGAAGAATGCGCATTGAGGGACTTGGAAGGACGGAGAGCCATGAAAGGCAGATAGGAAAGTGAAAGAGGAGAGGGTCTGCCCCAGAGGTAATTGATAAAAGGGGGAAAACCGGACCCAGCTCAGGAATCCCTCGGGGTCGCCAACTCCCGAACTCACCAGCCGTGAGCCCCTGAGGGTGTAGCAATATCCAGGGTGCACCAGACGTGGTGGGGCTACATACACCTGGCCTCCTTGAGGGCCTTGAGCAGAAGGCAGGAGATAACATGAAATGAAGAAGAAGGCTGACCCCTCATAGAAGGAGGGTATCAGAAAAGATGAGACAAGGGTCAATTAAGGCGGGAAAGGAAGAGACTCCCTAGGCCTCGGATACCCTAATACCGTCGGTGTCGGAAGAGAACAGGAGTTGACCAAGTGAGGTCGACAGGAAAGAAGACGGAGAGGAGCCCGGCATAAGAGAGTGGAAGCAATGCCGGACTCAGCTGGGGCCCCGTAGTCGCCAACCCACGTCGCACTAGATGTGAGACCCTATGGGGGTTGTATAACAGTTCAGTGGAGCAACGATTCGACATCAAGTTGTGCTGAAATCGGATAAGGCTGTGAAGGAGACGCATGAAATGTTGGTTTATTATGTACAGTATTTAGCCTAATGGCTTTTAGTGCCGGGAGTGTCCAAAGACATGTTCGGCTCACCAGAGGCTGTAGCTGCTTCGATGCGGACACCCATGGGGTGAGCTACAAGTTCCGTTCAATTTCAAGTAGTACCAACTTTCACTACCAGATGCCACTGATACCTAGTGGTGAACGTAGGAACTTTGATAGAGCGTTTCAACGAAATCTAACCTGCAAATTTAGCTTTAAACAAGTTTAATTAGTGGAAGGTTCTTTTACATGCCATAAATCTATTACATGGGACCGCCGGCTTTACTTCCCCTCCGAAGAAAGGTATACTGAAGGATTTTAACGCTCTCAAAAAATCCGACTACTTCGGCCGGGTTTGAACCCGCGATTTTGGGCTCAGAAGCTCAGCATGCTACCGACTACAGAGTACAGAATGGAAGTTGTGAGCAGGAAATGTGTTCTTATCTGGTTCAAACTCTCTCACTTCGGAAAGGGAAGGACTAGAGTAAGCCACATTCTGGTCGGTCGTCCACAAGCAGAAGCCCAAACATAATAGAGCGAGTGTGATACATTCTGACACATATCGGCGACCAAATCAACGATTGGTGACGTTTAGCTGATATTGTTGACAATGTAAGAACTTAGAAATCCCTCCTGCGGTAGAATCCTTAAGATACATTTGATGATAGTTTTCAAAACTTTTATGGGCGTTGCCAATAGTGTGTTGTGGTGGATGGTGGATGGTGCGCGAAACGTATTTAATTGTATCTTCTGTTTTGTTTAGTTTTCTTATACATTTCATCGAACTCTTTCGAATGCCATACGACAGCGCTAGGTTTGCAAGTTAGCTGTGCAGCTTCCTAAAGCTTAGTAGGAGGGTTGACTAACCAACGTCAAAACTGAATGTAATAAGAAAATTATATATTTGTGAGAGTAAGAAGATTTGGAACTGGGGTTCTACTTCAATTTCCTCACCCACCCACACATAGCCGGTGGCGTTTCTTCGGTGAGAGACGAGTTCTCTTTGATCTGTGCAGCTGTCACGTCCATGTGCCGCGCACTATCCACTCTCCAATGAGCACAGTCTCTTCTTGGAGCGGTTCAAGTGAAACTGCATCTAATACAGCATGGCCAATGGCTTGTGAAATTATCAGTCTGGGATGAAACGTGTGTACTGTATAATAATAATAATAATAATCAATATTCAGACCACCCAAACATTACATCCAACATAACGTGGACGGAGGAGCGTAGAAAGAGACATAGAGAGAAGATGAAGAGATTTTGGGAGGACAAGAAAGCAAGATCAGCTAGTTACAGCAGGTTCAATCACGCTCCTTAGACGGGAGAGAATAATAATAATAATAATAATAATCGTAAAAATAATAATCATAATAATAAGGTTAAAACAATAACAAAGTGCCTATCCTGGAATGCCAAAATAAAACACTACAACTCCGTGGTAAAGACAGAATGTTTCTATGCCAGTGAATATCGGTCTATGAACTACAAGCTGGATAAACTAGAGGTCTTGGAAAGGAGAATCCTCAGAAAAATTATGGGTGTTGTTCAAACTGAAAGTGGATGGAAACTTCGAAGTAATGAAGAAGTTTACCAGAAAGTAGAAAGAATCTCTGAGACTATGAAAAAGAAGAGGTTGAAGTTTCTCGGACATCTATACAGAATGGACCAAAATAGACTCACCAAACGGATATTTGATTACTTCTGGAGAAAGAAGACCACAACAGCATGGATTAAGGAATCAAAGGCGGATATGGAAAGATCGAACATCTCTGAAGACCAACTGTTAGACAGAAATAGGTTTAGGAACATACTGAGTAATTTGGAAGGGATTCAAGCCGCAAGAAGACCTAAGAAGACCGGAAGAGCCTGGACGGACGAACAGCGTAAACAGGCCAGCGAAAGAAAGAAGTATTGGGTGCAGAGAAAACTTCGCACCAAGAAAAAGAAATGAAGTTGTAGCGTGATCCTAAGTGGTCCATTCGCGTGTAAAAAAAATAATAAGGATAAAATCAAAGACAGGAATAGTTTCAGAAGGATGGTGAAAAGCTATCAGGGTTTTATGGTGGAGGCAGAACCCAGAAGACGGAGAGGCCCTTTAACAGAGGAGCGGAAGAACAAGCTGATAGATGGGCTCAAGAGATACTGGCAAGATGTCAAAGCTGGCAAACGAACAAGACGCAGACACTGAAATGAGAATGGTTGTTAACACGCAGTCCATAGAGGCTCAAGTCGACGGTAAAAAATATAATAATAATAATAATAATAATAATAATAATAATAATAATAATAATATCGAATGGCCTCGGGTGCCGGGTGCAAGCTTTGTAAATTGACACCCAGAGGGTAGCATTCGTGTCGAATTTTCGTTGTTCCTTGAATCACTATGAAAGTCAAGGAGGTTCGATATCTAAGCTCCTTGAACACTAAAGCGCTTTCTAGTAGAGAAATGGGGAACTTTGTGTTGGCGGAAACTCCCGAGATTAATTTTGCCATTATGAACACGGCCTACGAATTCAAATGGGTTCTTTGACATGCCAACATCGTATGACATGCGTGTCGTATTTTTGCCGCCTTTCAAAAATCACTTACCACGGCCAGCAGCGAACGTGCAATCTTGGGGTTAGTAGACCGACTCGCTATCCACTCACCCACCGTGGCAAGCATAATAATAATAATAATAGGCTAATAATTATAATAATAATAACAGTAGGATTTGGAAAGAAAGAATATCAGAGAAGAAGATACACCACAGAGAGATATTTTTAGGCAAAAGTGCTAAAAATGGAAGGATTCCAAGGGAGGAAGGGAAAGGAAACCGGCTCGAAATGGTCCGAGGAGAGGAAGAGGAAACATAGTGATGTGCTGAAGAAATACTGGAGGAAGAAGAAGGAACAGCAAAGGACAAAGCGTTGGAATTGGCTCGTGGTCCCTAGACGACCGAAACGAAAATAACAACAATAATAATAATAATAATAATAACAGTATGGCCAACGTAGAAAGAGCCATCAACCTCATAAGGCGTACAGACTAGCGTGGATTTACTACAACAAAAGAGTGATATCGCGTAATGCAAAATTACCACACTATAAGACAGTTGTTTCGCCAGGGGGCGTGGTGGCGCAGCGATCAAGCTGTTGGCCTCTCACCAAGGTGGACTGGGTTCGATTCCCGGTCAATACATGTGAGATTCTTCGAAGTGAAATGCCATGTCCTGTAGTTCGGATTCCACGCAAAAAAGAGGTCCCGTGGCTGCTTATCTCAAGATTCACGGTCACATAAAACTACAAGCTTCCTTCCTTAGTTGTTTTGCCGGAAGCGTTATACTCGTCAGAAAACATATCTCTCGGTGGTCACTCTAAAATTATAGAAATTGAAAAGCAAGAACGGGAAATTCTCCGGAAAATTTATGGTCCCACGAGAGAAAATGGAATGTGGATTAAGAGGAGAACAGAGGACCTCTACTCCTTCACTGACAGGTTCACTGATGACGTACGGAAGAGACCTCTGAAATTGTATGGCCATATCTAAAGCCTAGAATGGACAGTGACAGACTAACCAAAAGGTTGTTTAAAGTAATCAACTCAAAGAAGGTCAAAATGAACTGGCTAGAAGAAACTAAAACGGACCTGTAAGAAATAAATATCACAGACGACATCATAGAAAATCTTGTAGTCTTTAGTACAATAGTACGTAAGCACAAATCCATGGAGAAACCTAGAAAGAAAACTGGTAGAAAATGGTCCGTGCAAGTCCCCATCCGACTTCTTCTAACGAAGGACCATCTCAACGAAGAAAGCGACCGTATCCCAGCTGAGCTCGTTCCTCAGCATAATTCCAACCAAGAACTACATTTTCCAACCACCCCGAGCCGAGAAAAAGTTACCTTACACAAATGATAACAACTCTCGTTTTTGGACACAAAACATTTTGAAATTAATAAACCTGCTATGCAACATTCTAATGTATATTGTGTTAAAATTTGGATTCGATCTGATGAAGGGTTTGTGAGATAATAATTCTTAAATGTGACGCATGGTTGAAACACGCTAAAAACGGGCATTTTTTGTGTTTCAACTGCGATAAAAAAAGTATTAAAATATAAATTTAAACTTCCAAACCTACATGACCTAACGTAAAATAGATCGATGAAAATAATGATGTTATTGGATTTTATGTAGGTCTATTGGTTACTTCACAAACAACCTTCAAACTCGAGTGCACATACTATTTTGGTCGACAGTAGTTCACCAACCCTTTTCACCCCACACTATTATTAACACTTCATAATTTGATTACTCCAACTTATTGTTTTATTTTCCAAATAATAGCTAATATTTGGTAAGATATTGAATATTTTGATATTTTATACAGTCACTAACTTAACATGAATAACAAGAAGTTCCGTGACGAACTAAAGAGCTTACTTTTCTTAAAATTTAAGATTCATGCCAAAGATTAATCTATATAGATCTATCTAAAATAATGACGAAATTAAGTTGGTAATATCGAAATTTCTAATTAGTTCGAAATACTGTATACATGGCATAATGTAGCATAATAGAGAACTACAGTTGGCAGACCTGGTGACTGAATATATTCTTAGTTCCATCTCTTAAGGTACAGAATACAAAATTTGGTTGAAGTCCAATAGATAGCATAGACGTTACATGCAGTTAAACATTGGATCTAACAGCACTCGTAAACTCATGTTGGCAACAATGACATACATGTATTGGTCAGATATAATCTGAAATAATATGATCTATTGAACCCTTTATCCACAGGCTGTATGAAGGATTCTAATAATTATTCATCATCTTTTGATACATTTCTACAGACAACAAATTTCTGGTGTCACACCGAAGGCGTATCTTAAAGAGATGGATCACTATTTTAATGATAATAATATACCGCCCGCGCGTCGATTAAGACTGATGGAACGATTTCTTTCGGGAAATGTACTTACGTGGTTCTTGAGCTTCAAGTACACTTTCGGAGGGATGGATTATTTCAAGATTGCGTTCCTTAAAAAGTACTGGTCGGCTTCTCTACAACAAAGTCTCAGAATGGAACTTTATTCGAGAAAATATCAGTCGACTCAGCAGACGAAATATTCAGATTTCTTTTCGCTACAATTGTTGAAATTTCGGGATCTTGATCACCCTTTAGAAGAATTGGATCTGGTTATGACGATTGCACGGCAGTTGCCAGTAAATGTTCAGCAGGTTTTAGTAGCAGCAAACGTGGACACAGCGGTTCGAGCCGAACAAATCTTACGTCAGATTGACGAGACAACATCTCACTTGCAGCAAAGAGGGGGATGACAGCTGGAACTTGTAAACACAACGGAGGTGGTTAAACCCGCTCAAATACACACCAGGTCGCAGGCCACAAATACAAGAGTGTCAACAACACCAAGACGAGGTCAGGAGGGTGACGAAAATAGGTCACACCAGCGTCATGAAAATAATAATGATAGACAGACCCAGGGCAACAATAGGTATCAGCAGCGGGGATACCAACAATGGAGAAATAATAGGAGAAATGAGGGACCCTACAGACGTTACGAAAATAACAATAATGACAATCGACAATGGCGTGAAAGAAGATATCAGGACCAGGGGGACTATCAGAATTATAGAAATGATTGGAATGACAGGCAAGCCGAATCGCAGCGCTACCTGGAAGAACTACACGCTAATGGAGGGGACGAACAAAAACATTGGGAACATGCAATTAATAGGAGGTCAAATCCAGATACTCACATTGAGGGGGCCGAGAGTTTATTGAAGCAGGAAGGACGCCAGGGAAATACGCGACAGAAGGATGATGGTAGTCGCGGGGGTTGTAAAAAAATCCCAATAATTGAAAAAGGACTCACCCTGAGAGAGCAGCAGCCGGATCGTGAAGAAGGATGGGTCGTGGCACACATACAAGAATGGATAGCTTTGCCGGAAGATTGCCTGGAGGAGGTTGTAAAACCACGGAACGATGATATCAAACTATTACCTATTATTTATGCCAAGATTGGTGGAATTAACGTGAGATGCTTAGTTGACACGGGGTCACAAATCAGTCTTGTATCGGAGGCTTTGGTTCGAGAGTTGGGACGGAGTCAGAATATTCCTGTGATTCCAGTACCGCAACTCAAGGCGAGGGGCGTTATTCCCGAACGCACCGTCACTTGCAAACGTCAGGCATTTATAGAATTGGATATATTAGACCACATATTTGGAGAGACTTTCATCATAATGGCTAAAATGAATTTTAACATTATTCTGGGTGCACATTTCATTTGTGACTACCAGGCAGTCATAGATTTGCACAATAATACAGTCAGTTTTAAGGAGTTTGATAAACTGAAGGATGTGGGTTTACACATGGATGAAATCACTACAGGGAAAGACGTGAGTTCATGGGCATTGGAGGCAATAGCAGAGGAGACAGAAGAGGAGACACGAAAGGCGGAAGATGACCTTATAGATGTGGCTGTTGTGGAATTAAATGAAGAGAGTGACTCTCAGGAGATATGGGCCTTACTAGCAGACGGAGAGGACAACGATACTCAGTTTGAAGAACTATTACAGGAGCGGCTCAGTGACATACAACTAGGGGTGGAACATAGGAAGAAACTTGAGGAGATCTTAAGAAGACACAAGGCAGTGTTTGACACAGTTCCAGGGAAGATAATAAACTTTCAGTATTCTATGCAGGTTGAGGATTGGTCCCCATTTCGAAGCAAATTATACCCTATACCAGAAAAACACCGGGAGCCGGTAAAAAGGATTATTGATGATATGTTGCTAGCTGGAGTGATTAAGAAGACTCCTACGCCTTATTTAAATGCGATTTTGGCAGTAACAAAACCAAATGGATCCATTAGACTTTGTCTAGACGCCAGAAATCTAAACATGCGCCTTATTTTTCCCGAGTATGACAGAGCGCCAATCATCAGAGACGTCTTAAAAGGATTTAAGAACAAGAGCATCTATTTATCAGTAGACCTGACGAGTTCGTTTCATCATCTCGAACTGGATGAGAAGTCACAGCTTCTTACTGGCTTCTTGTTCGATAATCAGACATATTGCTTCGTCCGCATGCCCTTCGGCGTTAAAACTGCTGGATGCGCATTAATTCAAGCCTTGGATCGGAACCTGACTGAAGAAGTGAAGGAAATGACGGTACGATATATTGACGATATACTCTTGGCTTCAGATAACATTGAGACACATATGGAAAATTTGGATAAGCTTTTGGACAACCTTAGAACTGCAAATTTTAAAGTCAACTTGAAGAAATCCCATTTCTTCAAGAAGGAGATTTTATACTTGGGGCACATCATTGACCAGGAGGGAGTGAGACCAAACCCTGCCAAGATAGAGGCGATAAAGAATTTCCCTACACCAACGAGAGTGAAACATATCAGAGCTTTCCTTGGCGTGACGGGTTTCTTTAAGGAAAACTGCCCAGGATATACTGAAACCGTAGTACCTATGCAGGAAATGCTGAAGAAGAACAACTAATGGCTTTGGAACGCTGAGTGTGAGAAATCATTTCAAGAGACAAATTATTACTGGAAAATTGTATCAAACTAGGTTATCCAGACTTTCAACGGAAATTTATTATCCAAGCTGATGCTTCCATGGTTGGTATAGGAGCAATGTTATACCAAGAAGATCCAGCTAACCTTCAACGTCGTGATTATTTAGCATTTGTGATTCGCAGATTGCGTAAACACGAGCGCAACTATACGGTCACGGAACTCGAATTGTTGGCAATACTTCATGCGTTACAACAATGGAAACGAATTGTGTATGGTTACCCCATTGTTATTAGAACAGACCACAAAGCACTAACGTTTTTGTTCAAGACATCTATGGCTAGCGAGCGGGTGACACGTTGGTCCATCTACATACAACAATTTAACATCGAAATTGAACATTGTCCAGGAAAAATGAATGTAATTCCGGATGTATTAACCAGGAACCCCGAGCCTGATACCGTAGAAACAGCGATAGTACAGCATATTGAGTTAACAGTAAAGGACCATGCATTCTTGGAGGAATTACGGGAGATAAGACGAGAGCAGGAAGCAGAACCGTGGATGTACCAAATGATCCAGTACTTTAAGAAGGAATTACCAGCAAGAACCCCACCCTACAGAGAAGCAAAAGCCAGAGAAGGAAGATATGTCTACCTTAACAATTTACTGCATAAATAGATAGATGAAGAGCACACCAAATTACGTATCATGGTACCTGCATCATTACAAAGAGGACTTACTTGGCACATACATGAAAGTTTTGGTCACGTGGGATTAGACAAGGCACAGGCGACCATAGGAGAAACGTTTACATGGCCGCGAATGAGGACTACCATTTGTGACGTAATAAAGACTAGCGATCCTTGTCAGAGGACGAAGCCGTATAATTACTTAATGAGGCAGTATCCTAGACCATTGCTACCTCAGAAACCCTGCGAGCTAGTGGCCCTGGACTGTTTCGGTCCAATCCCGAAAGGTAGGCGAGGTTGCCGTCACTTACTAGTGTGTATTGATGTATTTTCTAAGTTTGTCGTATTGTGCCCCATTCAGAAAACAACATCGAAACAAGTACTCAGTCGTATTCGAAATAGAGTTATTCCAATCCTTGGAAAACCAGAGTTCATATTGTCGGACCACGGAAGCTATTTTACGAGTGCCGAATTCAAGAAAGGTATGGAGGACTTGGATGTAAAACACATGTTTAGTAGCATTCGCCACCCTCAAGCTAATCCAAGCGAACGCGCTATAAAATGTGTTACTAAATACTTAAGGATCTTCATTCCCAATGAACATCACAAGTGGGCAGACAGGATCAAAGATGTAGAGACCTGTATGAATACAACTAGACATGAATCGACAGGACAGATTCCCATGGTCTTGCACATGAACGAATATCCAGTAAGATCGTGGAGCAACATCATCAATTGCCCACAAGATCCCATGGTTGGTCATGAGTTGAGAATTGAGAGAACGAGAGTCCATATGAGAAACCAGGCGGATCGCAGATTACGTCGTGTCAGAAATAAGAGGTATCACAGAGAACTATTAGTCAACGAGCTTGTATTAGTACGGAAGCCAGCGACATCTGATCCAGAGAAGAAATTATTTAACAAGTTCAGTCCAAAATGTATTGGCCCCTTCTGTATTGTACGGAATCTTGGTAACAACGCATACAGAGTGAAAGAATTGAGTACAGGTACAATGTCTGTCTATAACGCGGCGAATTTAAAATTGTATTTTACTAGTGAACCTTGGGAACGCAGAAATAATGCTGCAAATTGAATGTATGGACGTCCTTTTTGCACATCCAACTATATGTGGGTCAGTGATACGTCAGTTGAACTAGGAAGTAGGGAGCAGCCTGCTGTGGTCATACACTAATGAGCTCTGACGATGACGACACAGCAAGAGATCGAGCCAGAGAGATAAGGACACTGGAAAGGGGAGATACGAGCCTTGGGCGATCAGACAAGCAGGCAGGCTTGGGGAATGTCTGAATGAATGAGGAAGCTGAAGTAAACACGGGCGCGTGTTGACACTCCAACGACAGTGGCGGCTAGACGAAACTGATGATAGGGAGATTTCTCTAGGATTGGCTGAAATGGATTACAGATGTTATGTATTTGTAAAAAAATCGACTATTTGTTATGTTCGATTTTTTCCATGCAGGGGGATTGTGAACCCTTTATCCACAGGCTGTATAAAGGATTCTAATAATTATTCATCATCTTTTGATACATTTCTACAGACAACAGATATGAGGGCCAGTCAGTGTTGGGATATATTGAGAAATCAGTGGCCAAGAGGACACAATGGTTTAAGCTCCTGTGGTATTTTAGGAAGAAGCATATATATTCTTGGGACATAGGACAGGTGCAACTTTTAGCGCGGAAGACGGCTTGGGGACGCACATTATGGCCTGTTGCTAGGAAGATTGGCGCCAAGAAGGAAATCGAATGCTACGAAGCAATTGGTCTATCATCATGTTAACCACTCCCTACTGCTGAAAAATATGTAAAAGCGCGCAAAGACATACAAGAGTCTGTGCCAATAATATCAAGACGCCTTATTTTAGCGGCAACTCGGCTTGATAACGCACACTGGTAAATTAACGCGGGAGTTATCTGCAGATTAATTCCACGATCGATTCGAGCCGGCTACAGCAAAATCGTAACCTCCACACTGCTACGAACTCAATGATACCGATCGCATGCTAGTCTGAAAATTATTATGGAATATTTTTTTAATAAATCCCCTTCCACACCTACCCTAGTCAGTTTCATTTATAAGGATCCAAGATGCTTCGAGGATCATCACTAATTTTTGTACGTCTGAGGACGGAACATTACTTATTTCTGTGCGTCTGAGGACGTAACACAGATCACTCATTTTGTACGTCTGTGGACGTAAGGTTAATACTCTGCATATTTTCATGTTAGTGAACATGGAACAGTGTCGTCAAAATTATAAGTGTAACTTCAGTGATTTATTTATAGTCCCAGCACTATCAGTAGGACCAGTTCATCGAAGTAATTCACCAAATAGACTGTCAAGGAATATAGTACTTGATAGGTGAATATAGTAGGAATTATATCGTGTGTGTATCTGACAAAACTTTATTTAATTCAGCACGAGATGACGTCTAAGAACAAGAACGGATCTGGGAACCAGCTGGACATTTGCCTGAAGATGTCAATGACCAGATAGACATCTTAAAGGAGATGGCTGCAGACGTATTCCTGGCGCTGTTTAAAAGGATTGAGTACCAAATGAATTTCTTTATTTATTAAATCAGCTATGGTATTATGGGACATTTTTTGTAGACATTTGTTTGCTTGCTTGGTAATGTAGATTATTAGTTTTTGTTTTACTGACACATTAAATATGGGACTAGCCGAGCGTTGTGTAATTTGTAAATATGGTGATTGTATTTGGTTCTACTGTACGGGGCGACACGCGGAGCCCGTGTTCGCGTTCGCTTGCGTAAATCGCGGTCAAGCATTATTATTCGGAGGTATGCCTTATAACAAAAATGGAACTGATTTAATTTTGAGATTAAAAATAGAATTTGGAGGGTAAGATTATTTGTGAGTAGAATTTTATGACGGATCAGGATTTTTTTTTTTGATAATTGCTTTCCAGCAGATTTGAACGGGATGGCACTTTGCACCCGAGTTTTTGTTGTGTATTTTTGTTAATGTGTCAATGGACGCAATATTGTTGATCTGTTTTGAGCCGACCCAAAGTGTGTGTATGAGAGTCAGTCCAAGCTTTGGTGCGTTGTGTAATTTTTTTTATAATGTGTTAGCGAGAATATATCATTGGTGATTATTCTGTCTTGCTACACATTAGCCCAGTTCATGACCTCGCGAGGGTGAACTTGTGGTATATATTTGTTTCTCGCCATCCAGGGGATGCGTGAGATATGTTGACGTTTCCTGAGGGAAACTGCACTTAGCTTGCCAGACTGAGAAAGTTATTTGAGGTAGTGTTGACTCATACGAGAAGGGCGCGCTCAAATCAGATAACGTGACTTGTCATTAGTAACAGGTCTCCTTCCTGTACTGCAATTTAAGATGTTGTTTAAAATTCACAAAACCTGATCGGTTATAATGAGTATTGCTTGATTAAATGGGTGCTGTCCATAGTTGTAAGGTAGCCACCGAAATTCATGTTTGTCTGGCGTTTCATATAAATGTAAACATAGTTTTTCAGCCGTTAGGCTTGTATTTTGTTCTTGTTGGTTCGATTTTTGGTGTGTTTATTTTTACGCGTCCTTGACCCGTGTCAAGTTAGGGTGCGCGAAGCTATGTTCCCAAGTTATGATGAGAGCGGTCTTTGGCCTAGTTCTGGCATGCTCTTTTGTGTTCATTTTGTGCTCCTGCACCAGTTAGGATCTCAGGGAGATTCTTCATTCTGTTTATATTATTACATCTTGCATGTGTCAGTAGTAGTTATAGTGTATTAATTAAGGGTGGGTCCCATAGCCGTAGTGTGATTTAAAAGATGCAACTCCGTAAGCAACATGTCTGTTTCAGTTATAAACGGACTCGCATCAGTACTCAATTTCTTATTAACGAACAGTACACCACACATTATATAACTTCTTGACCACAAAAAATGGACTTGTATCCATATGTTGTGACGAGTGAGTTCGTACCGCTCAAATGCTTATGTTATGATTTTATCATGTATGTGAAGTTGCATTCACATTGTCTTGTTGTGACGAGCGAGTTCCTACCAATCAGTGTTATTATTATTATTATTATTATTATTATTAAGGAGGCGAAAACCAGGGAGTATTTCTTTTTATTATTATTATTATTTTTCACATACCTTTTCAGTCATTAAATTTCTTTTATTCTACTTGTTATTCTTTTTATTTCTAGTATAGCCTCTGTCATGAACCTTTCTATTCATTAGAGCATGTTGTTTTTAGCGAACTTTGCTGTGTATCGCAGTCTGGACTGAACACGACCCCGTAGATGAATCTTGAGAAAACCATGCTTTATTGAAGGGTGCATAGACAAGCTGGCGCGCCAAGTGGGGCTAGTTCGTTGCTAGTTAACTGCTAGAACACGGGGGATAGACAGCATAGATAAGCTGGTGTCATACCGTGGAGCGTTTCGTTGTTTTGGGCTTTTCTAGCGGATCATAAACATTCTGTTACCCTACATGTGGTGTTTCGCTGTTTTTGACTGTTTGAGATCACCGGAAGTGATATTTTGTTAACGTAAATACGGCGAAGAGAAATACCGCCAAGAAAATGGAATATACAGTAGAATCACGAGTTTGCAAGTTAAAATACGATTCACGTTTTGTTTATTGATGAAATTAGTAAAGTAATGTACGTGAAATCGGGCGCCCATTGATTAAATATAAAATTAGATTTGTTTAGAAAGTCAAACTCATGAATATGTTAGGAGGCTGGTAGCCTTAAATGACAATTAATACTTTGTTAATTAGTCAGTGGTAACATCAGATCTGGATAGTAATTTATGACTGAATATGTGCGGGGTTAAAAATTATTAAGTAAAGTTAGAACCATTCAGTGATGATTGATTTGCGGGAGTAAACGGAATAAGTGTAAATGAATTGAATGTGGTCAAATTAAGTAAATGTATGTCAAGAATTATATATGTGTGTGTCAGGGAGACGTTTGCATGCCATACTCCTGTTTTCTCAGTGATATACATATTTTTGTGTGTGAAAATGGCGACAGTCGCAGAGATCCAGGCGATAATTGAAAGTGCTACGGCACGAACCCAGAAGCTATTAAGAGAACAAAGTGAAAGATTAGACAGTAAATTATCTGAACAGAATGCACAATTAGCGGAACAGAATGAGTCATTCCAGACTCAAATGAATGACACTATAAAAATACAATTATCTGAACAGAATGAGTCATTCCAGACTCAAATGAATGACACTATAAAAATACAATTATCTGAACAGAATTAATCATTCCAGACTCAAATGAATGACACTATAAAATCACAATTATCTGAACAGAAGGCACAATTAATTGAACAGAGTGAGTCATTAGAAATTAAATTAATTGAACAGGGTAACTCATTACAAGCGCAAGTAAATGAAAATATAAATAAACAGTTAGAGGCGCAAGAAAATAGAAATATGAGTCAGTTAGCCACATTATCTACGGAGATGAAAGAATACACTACACAGCAGATGGTTCAATTCGCGCTTGATGTAAGTAAGAATAATGACAAACAGCTAGGTCAGATACAAAAATTAGAGGACACATTCAACCGTAAATTAAATGATTTGGACGAAACTGTATTAGCAAAACTAGCTCAGATAGAATTAGCATGCACGGTAAATAACAGTGAGGTTAAAACGGCACAGGATGGTCTTGAAAAGCGATTTGATAAAATGGAGGAGGATTCTACATTTATCTAGGGACAATTGTCAGCAGTAAATGAAAGCATTACGGGCTTAATAAAGGACATGGATAAATTAGAAATACAATCAGCAGAGCGATGGCAAAACCTAGAATCGGACCAGGATAATTTAAAGAGTACAATAGATGAGTATAATCTACGTCTAGAAGACAGGCTTGAGAAGATAGAATCGAATC
The DNA here is from genome assembly GCA_946902985.2 of Meconema thalassinum. Taxonomy (NCBI): domain Eukaryota; kingdom Metazoa; phylum Arthropoda; class Insecta; order Orthoptera; family Tettigoniidae; genus Meconema; species Meconema thalassinum. The sequence goes on along the minus strand of OX336393.1, from coordinate 283,901,788 downwards.
AGGAGGACACGAAACAGCAGAAGGAAGAAAAACTGGGAGCGATTAAAGATAGCATCAGAAAGGATTGGCGTAAAATGAGCAGCGAGTCTAAAGAAGAACGGTTAACAATCATAAAGACCGTAGGTGATAATCATACGCGCATTAAAGCACTTGAGGAAGAAATCAAGAGTAAAATGAAAGAACAGTCGGACAGAATCATAAAAGCAGAGTTACGCTCATTAGGACAGAACACGTTATTTCAGGCAGCGCACGCTAAAGATAAGGAAGTTGACTCAACGAGCCAGGGGGCAATTAGCGCGGAAAGTGGCCACGGTCTGACAGGTAGCCCATTAACGACTAACACAGAAGGATTTCACAACAACATTGGTGGAACCTCTACCCCTCAACATGGCTATCAGCACCCTCAAGTCGTACAAGTAATTCGATCAAATGAATTTAAACCTAATAAATTCACAGAAAATTCTGGTGTCACACCGAAGGCGTATCTTAAAGAGATGGATCACTATTTTAATGATAATAATATACCGCCCGCGCGTCGTTTATGACTGATGGAACGATTTCTTTCAGGAAATGTACCTACGTGGTTCTTGAGCTTCAAGTACACTTTCGGAGGGATGGATTATTTCAAGATTGCGTTCCTTAAAAAGTACTGGTCGGCTTCTCTACAACAAAGTCTCAGAATGGAACTTTATTCGAGAAAATATCAGTCGACTCAGCAGACGAAATATTCAGATTTCTTTTCGCTACAATTGTTGAAATTTCGGGATCTTGATCACCCTTTAGAAGAATCGGATCTGGTTATGACGATTGCACGGCAGTTGCCAGTAAATGTTCAGCAGGTTTTAGTAGCAGCAAACGTGGACACAGCGGTTCGAGCCGAACAAATCTTACGTCAGATTGACGAGACAACATCTCACTTGCAGCAAAGAGGGGGACGACAGCTGGAACTTGTAAACACAACGGAGGTGGTTAAACCCGCTCAAATACACACCAGGTCGCAGGCCACAAATACAAGTGTGTCAACAACACCAAGACGAGGTCAGGAGGGTGACGAAAATAGGTCACACCAGCGTCATGAAAATAATAATGATAGACAGACCCAGGGCAACAATAGGTATCAGCAGCGGGGATACCAACAATGGAGAAATAATAGGAGAAATGAGGGACCCTACAGACGTTACGAAAATAACAATAATGATAATCGACAATGGCGTGAAACAAGATATCAGGACCAGGGGGACTATCAGAATTACAGAAATGATTGGAATGACAGGCAAGCCGAATCGCAGCGCTACCTGGAAGAACTACACGCTAATGGAGGGGACGAACAAAAACATTGGGAACATGCAATTAATAGGAGGTCAAATCCAGATACTCACATTGAGGAGGCCGAGAGTTTATTGAAGCAGGAAGAACGCCAGGGAAATACGCGACAGAAGGATGATGGTAGTCGCGGGGGTTGTAAAAAAAATCCCAATAATTGAAAAAGGACTCACCCTGACAGAGCAGCAGCCGGATCGTGAAGAAGGATGGGTCGTGGCACACATACAAGAATGGATAGCTTTGCCGGAAGATTGCCTGGAGGAGATTGTAAAACCACGGAACGATGATATCAAACTATTACCTATTATTTATGCCAAGATTGGTGGAATTAACGTGAGATGCTTAGTTGACACGGGGTCACAAATCAGTCTTGTATCGGAGGCTTTGGTTCGAGAGTTGGGACGGAGTCAGAATATTCCTGTGATTCCAGTACCGCAACTCAAGGTGAGGGGCGTTATTCCCGAACGCACCGTCACTTGCAAACGTCAGGCATTTATAGAATTGGATATATTAGACCACATATTTGGAGAGACTTTCATCATAATGGCTAAAATGAATTTTAACATTATTCTGGGTGCAAATTTCATTTGTGACTACCAGGCAGTCATAGATTTGCACAATAATACAGTCAGTTTTAAGGAGTTTGATAAACTGAAGGATGTGGGTTTACACATGGATGAAATCACTACAGGGAAAGACGTGAGTTCATGGGCATTGGAGGCAATAGCAGAGGAGACAGAAGAGGAGACACGAAAGGCGGAAGATGACCTTATAGATGTGGCTGTTGTGGAATTAAATGAAGAGAGTGACTCTCAGGAGATATGGGCCTTACTAGCAGACGGAGAGGACAACGATACTCAGTTTGAAGAACTATTACAGGAGCGGCTCAGTGACATACAACTAGGGGGTGGAACATAGGAAGAAACTTGAGGAGATCTTAAGAAGACACAAGGCAGTGTTTGACACAGTTCCAGGGAAGATAATAAACTTTCAGTATTCTATGCAGGTTGAGGATTGGTCCCCATTTCGAAGCAAATTATACCCTATACCAGAAAAACATCGGGAGCCGGTAAAAAGGATTATTGATGATATGTTGCAAGCTGGAGTGATTATGAAGACTCCTACACCTTATTTAAATGCGATTTTGGCAGTAACAAAACCAAATGGATCCATTAGACTTTGTCTAGACGCCAGAAATCTAAACATGCGCCTTATTTTTCCCGAGTATGACAGAGCGCCAATCATCAGAGACGTCTTAAAAGGATTTAAGAACAAGAGCATCTATTCATCAGTAGACCTGACGAGTTCGTTTCATCATCTCGAACTGGATGAGAAGTCACAGCTTCTTACTGGCTTCTTGTTCGATAATCAGACAGATACTATACGTGTGCATAGTTTAAAGCTGTCGGCTTGCATACTTTCTGATATATGGGTATTTGGATAAAAGAAATTGAGAGCATTTATTAACAGTTGGCAGCCCTGGTTGCTCTTAAGAATATGCTCAGTCATATTTGTTTATGTACACATAGCACATACGAAATTTGGTTGAAATCCAATTATTGATTGTGTAGAAGTTATATGCATATAAAATTTTGACCTATCAGAAGGCTTATAATCATTTTGGCAACACTGCCATTTATAGCCTCCTGGAAATTAAACTGCAATATCATTGTCTATACGTGTGCCAATTTTGAAATAGCTCCCATTCATACCTTCCAAGATATCCAACATGGAGCTCAAAACTCAATTGCGATTTTTCAGCAGTTGGTGGAACTGACATCATTTTAAAATATGGCCGTGAGATATTCAGGTATAGATCTTTACTCCTACCAAATTTTGTTTCGATTGCTGCAGCCGTTCAGGAGTTGATAGGGGGACACACACACACAGCCAGACAGACAGAAGGACAGACAGACAGACCAACAGAAGGACAGACAGACAGACAGACACACATTTGCCCGATCTCATAAGTCTACTTTTTCTACATTTCTGCAAAATGTGAAAAGTAGGCTAAAAATACTTATATATTGAACCACAGAACCTCCGTGGCTTAGGCGGCAGAACGCCGGCCTCTCACCGCTAGGGGCTGATAACCTAGATGGTGGGCCCCTTAAAACAACAATCATCATCATCATCAACATCTCACCGCTGGGTCCGTGGTTCAAATCCCGGTCACACCATATGACTGGACATAACGGAGGCAGACAGGTTTTTTCCGGGTACTCCGGTTTTCCCTGTCAACATTTCATTCCAGCAACACTCTCCACTATCATTTCATTTGTCATTCATTTAATCATTGCCTCAGGAGTGCGACAGGCTTCGGCAGCCGGCACAGTTCATATCCTCGCTGCTAGATGGGGCTTCATTCATTCCATTCCCTGACCCGGTCGGTCGACTGGAAGCAGGCTGTGGATATTGAACCATTTATTGTGATTGATTATAAAATACACTACGGTATAGCAAAGGTGATAAACAACAAATATTACATTATCACGTTCTATAAGAACATTTTTTAATACACAGCACATTAAAATCAGATTATCTCGATGTTCTTCCCCTTAAAACAACCATGACCGAACCAACCACAATCAACTCGGGCCAATATCATAAAAAACAAGAAGTTCCGTGACGAACTAAAGAGCCTACTTTTCTTAAAATTTAAATATCCAAATTTCTAATTAGTTCGAAATACTGTATACCTGGCATAATATAGCCTAATAGAGAACTACAGTTGGCAGCCCTGGTGACTGAATATATTCTTAGTTCAATCTCTTAAGGTACAGAATACAAAATTTCGTTGAAGTCCAATGGATAGCACGGACGTTACAAGCAGTTAAATATTGGATCTAACAACACGCGTAAAATCATGTTGGCAACAATGACATACATGTATTGGTCAGAAATAATCTGAAATAATATGATCTATTGTTGTGCCAAATTTCAGTGAAATCCATTACTTAGTATAGAAGTTACATGCATTTTAAAATTGGATCTATCAGCAGGCTTAGAATAAAGTTAGCAGCACTGACGTATATTAGTTACTACAAATTAATCTAGAATGCCAGGTACTATACGTGTGCAAAGTTTAGAGCTATTGGCTTGCATACTTTCTGATAAATTGATATTAGGTTAACAAAAATAGAGACAGTATTTATTAACAGTTGGCAGCCCTGGTTACTCTTAAGAATCGGCATAGTCATATCTGTTATGGTACACATAGCACCCAAGAAATTTGGTTGAAATCCAAATGATAGTATAGAAGTTGCATGTATTTAAAGTTGGACCTCTCAGCAGGATTAGAATCATATTGGTAGCACTGACGTATATAAGTTACTCCAAATTAATATAGAATGTCAGGTATTATACGTGTGCATAGTTTAAAGCTGTCGGCTTGCATACTTTCTGATATATGGGTATTAGGATAAAATAATTGAGAGCATTTATTAACAGTTGGCAGACCTGGTGGCTCATAAGAATACGCTCAGTCATATCTGTTTATGTACACATAGCACATACCAAATTTGGTTGAAATCCAATTGATATTGTAGAAGTTATATGCATCTAAAATTTGGACCTATCAGCAGGCTTATACTCATTTTGGCAACACTGCCATGTATGGCCTCGTGGGAATTAATCTTCAGTATTATTATCTATACGTGTGCCAATTTTGAAATAGCTCCCATTCATACCTTCCAAGATATCCAACATGGAGCTCAAATTTCAATTGTGATTTTTTAGCAGTTGGTAGCACTGACATAATTTTCAAATATGGCCGTGAGATATTCAGGTATAGATCTTTACTCCTACCAAATTTTGTTTCGATTGCTGCAGCCGTTTAGGAGTTGATAGGGGGACACACACACACAGCCAAACAGACAGACAGAAGGACAGACAGACAGACAGACAGACAGACACACATTTGCCCGATCTCATAAGTCTACTTTTTCCACATTTTTGCAAAATGTGAAAAGTAGGCTAACAAGAAGTTCCGTGACGAGCTAAAGAGCCTACTTTTCTTAAAATTTAAATATCGAAATTTCTAATTAGTTCGAAATACTGTACACCTGGCATAATATAGCCTAATAGAGAACTACAGTTGGCAGCCCTGGTGACTGAATATATTCTTAGTTCCTTCTCTTAAGGTACAGAATACAAAATTTGGTTGAAGTCCAATGGATATCATGGACGTTACATGCAGTTAAACATTGGATCTAACAGCGCGCGTAAAATCATGTTGTCAACAATGACATACATGTATTGGTCAGACATAATCTGAAATAATAATATGATCTATTGTTGTGCCACTTTTCAATGAAATCCATTAGTTAGTATAGAAGTTACATGCATTTTAAAATTGGATCTATCAGCAGGCTTAGAATAAAGTTGGCAGCACTGACGTATATTAGTTACTCCAAATTAATCTAGAATGCCAGGTACTATACGTGTGCAAAGTTTAGAGCTATTGGCTTGCATACTTTCTGATATATTGATATTAGGGTAACAAAAATAGAGACAGTATTTATTAACAGTTGGCAGCCCTGGTTACTCTTAAGAATCTGTTATGGTACACATAGCACCCACGAAATTTGGTTGAAATCCAAATTATAATATAGAAGTTACATGTATTTAAATTTGGACCTCTCAGCAGGATTAGAATCATATTGGTAGCACTGACGTATATAAGTTACTCCAAATTAATATAGAATGTCAGGTACTATACGTGTGCATAGTTTAAAGCTGTCGGCTTGCATACTTTCTGATATAAGGGTATTTGGATAAAAATAATTGAGAGCATTTATTAACAGTTGGCAGACCTGGTGGCTCATAAGAATACGCTCAGTCATATCTGTTTATGTACACACAGCACATACCAAATTTGGTTGAAATCCAATTGATATTGTGGAAGTTATATGCATGTAAAATGTGGACCTATCACCAGGCTTATAATCATTTTGGCAACACTGCCATGTATGGCCTCCTGGTATTTAACCTGCAGTATTATTATCTATACGTGTGCCAATTTTGAAATAGCTCCCATTCATACCTTCCAATATATCCAACATGGAGCTCAAATTTCAATTGCGATTTTTTAGCAGTTGGTAGCACTGACATAATTTTCAAATATGGCCGTGAGATATTCAGGTATAGATCTTTACTCCTACCAAATTTTGTTTCGATTGCTGCAGCCGTTTAGGAGTTGATAGGGGGGGACACACACACAGCCAGCCAGACAGACAGACAGACAGACACACATTTGCCCGATCTCATAAGTCTCCTTTATCCTCATTTTTGCAAAATTTGAAAAGTAGGCTAATAACAATGAAATAAAAAAGTGTGAATGTACAAATAAGTACTATGGAATATTACTAACCTTTTGTCAATATGACAATAATAATAAATAATAATAATGTTATTGGTTTTACGTCCCTTTTAACTACACTGGCTTTTAGAGACGCCGGGGTGCCGGAATTTTGCCCCGAAGGGGATGTTTAACGTGCCAGTAAATCTACGGACACGGCTCCCTCGCATTTGCGCACCCTCAAATGCCAGCTGACTGCGCCAGGATACGAACCTGCAACCTTGGGCCCAGCAAGCGAGAACGTTACCCCTGAGCCACGCAGCCAGCAAAGTCAATATGACGACGGCCACTCAAATACAAGAATGGTTCGTACCCGCCACACTCGACAATACCATTACAGAAAATGGCGGGAACACGCGTGCACGCACGGAAAGCAGTAAACTATACTATAGCAGTCGTAAATGATTACGAAGGGTTACTGTATGAGCCAACAAAAATTAACAATATTAATTGTATGACTGTGGCTGGTTGTTATAAATCTTATACAATAATTATACACATTTCCAAGAAAACACCGACATCTTTGCTACCATGGACTAATACGGTATCTTGGTTCATCTTTTCCTTCCGCTGGCTTCGATCTTCAGCAAATACAGCTTCATTCGGAGACTCATCTTCTTCTTCTTCCTCTTCTGAAAATACCACTTTTGAAGAATTCTTTTCTCCATCTCCTCAGGAACCTCTAAAGTCTGAAATTAATTGTCGAAAATGGTTCATGTCCTGAATATCTTTCTAACTGATGCCCATTCTCTCCATATGTATCCCCACCTGGGAACAATCTTTTTCTCCCTTCAAACTTTACAAGGGGTTTTTGAGTCAGTCTTCCTCGATACATGCGCAGATATGTCCATAGAATTGTATTCGTCTCTTCTTCATCGACTCTATAATTCCATGTTTCGACTCTCTGTTAGGTCTCGATAGCCGTTATCCATCCACATACTGTATCTACAGTAGGTCCCAGAATCTTCCTAAGGATCTTTCTTCCTTTCTTTTCAGTTGTTCCAGCATTCCTCTGCTTGTTATATCCAAGTTCTCAGCAGCGTATAATTCTAATCTTTTAAAAAGTAGTTCCCTAACAAAATAAAGCGTCTACTTTTCTTAAAATTTAAGATTCAAGCCAATGATTAATCTATATACGGTAGACCTATCAGAATAATGACGAAATTAAGTTGGCATTACTGACATTCTAATTAGTTCGAAATATAACTGAAATAGTGTAGCCTAATACTGTAGATCACTACAGTTGGCAGCCCTGATGGCTCTGAATATATTCTTAATTCCATCTCTAAATGTACAGAATGCACATACAAAATTTGGTTGAAGTCCAATGGATAGCAAGGACGTTACATGCCGTTAGACATTGGATCGATCTGCGCGCGTAAAATCATGTTGGCAACAATGTCGTGTAAATGTTGTTCAGAATCAATCTAAAATATTATGACCCTTTATTGAGGCAATTTTGGATGAAATCCATTTGTTGATAGCCTATACAAGTAACATGTATTAAAAAAGTGGACCTATCAGCAGGCTCAGAATCATGTTGGCAGCACTGACGTAGCCTATATCAGTTACTACAAATTAATCTAGAATGTCAGGTACTATACGTGTGCAAAGTTTAGAGCTGTTCGCTTGCATACTTTCCGATATATTGCTATTAGGGTAAGAAAAACTAGAGAGTGCATATATTAACAGTTATCAGCTCTTATGGCTCTTAAGAATACGCATAGTCATGTCTGTTATGGTACACATAGCACATATGAGATTTGGTTGATTAATAGTGTAGAAGTTACATGCATTTAAAAATTGGCCATATCAGCAGGCTTAGAATCATGTTGACAACACTGTCTTGTATGGGCTCCTGAAAATTAATCTGGCATGTTATTATCTATGTGTGTGCCAATTTTGGAACAGTTCGCATACATAAATTCTGAGATGTCCAACGTCGAATTCAAATTTCAATTGTAAATTTTCATCAGTTTGTAGCACTGACTTCATTTCAAATATGTACGTGAGATATTCTGGTATAGATCTTTACTCATACCATATTTAGTTTCGACATCTGCAGCCGTTTATGAGTTGATAGTGGGGGGGCACACACACACACAGACATGCAGACACACGTTTACCCAGAACGATCTCATGAGTTTATTTTTTCCTCATTTTTATCCTATTTTCATTTATGAAAAAAACAAGAAGTTCCGTGACGAACTAAAGAGCCTACTTTTCATGCCAATGATTATTCTACAGAATATGAACCTATCAAGAATAATGACGAAATTACAGTAAGTTGGTAATATCGAAATATCTAATTAGTTCAAAATATACCTGGTATAATGTAGTCTAATAGAGCACAACAGTTGGCAGCCCTGGTGACTGAATATATTCTTAGTTCCATCTCTTAAGGTACAGAATACAAAATTTGGTTGAAGGCCAATGGACGTTACATGCAGTTAGACACTGGATCTATCAGCACGCGTAAAAGCATGTTGCCAACAATGTCAAGCGTGTGCTGGTCAGAAATAATCTGAAATATTATGATATCTTGTTGTGCCAATTTTGGGTGAAATCCATTTGTTAGTATAGAAGTTACATGTATTTTAAAATTGGACATATCAGCAGGCATAGCATCATTTTGGCAGCACTGCCTCTTATTAATTACTCCAAATTAATCTAGAATGTCAGGTGCTATACGTGTGCAAAGTATAGAGCTGTTGGCTTGCATACTTTCTGATACATTGATATTAGGGTAAAAACATTATAGACAGCATTTATTAACAGTTGGCAGCCCTGATTGCTCTTAACAATACTTATAGTCATATCTGTTATGGTACACATAGCACATACGAAATTTGGTTGAAATCCAACTGATAGTATAGAAGTTACATGTATTTAAAAATCGGTACTATCAGCAGGCTTATAATCATGTTGGTAGAACTGACGTATATAAGTTACTCCAAATTAATCTAAAATGTCAGAATATACGTGTGCATAGTTTAAAGCTGTTGGCTTGCATACTTTCTGATATATTGGTATTTGGATAAAAAAAATAGAGAGAGCAATTATTAACAGTTGGCAGCCCTGGTGGCTCTTAAGAATACGCTCAGTCATATCTGTTTATGAGGAGCCTCCGTGGCTTAGGCCGCAGCACGCCGGCCTCTCACCGCTGGGTCCGTGGTTCAAATCCCGGTCACTCCATGTGAGATCTGTGCTGGACAAAACGGAGGCAGACAGGTTTTTCTCCGGGTACTCCAGTTTTCCCTGTCAACATTTCATTCCAGCAACACTCTCCACTATCATTTCATTTCATCTGTCATTCATTTAATCATTGCCCCAGAGGAGTGCGTCAGGCCTCGGCAACCGGCACAGTTCATATCCTCGCCGCTAGATGGGGGCTTCATTCATTTCATTCCTGACCCGGCCGGAGACTGGAAGCAGGCTGTGGATTTTCATTTCATTTATATCTGTTTATGAACAGATATTACATACAAAATTTGGTTGAAATCCAATTGATGCTGTAGAAGTTATATGCATTTAAACATTGGACCTATCAGAAGGCTTAAAATTATTTTGGCAACACTGTCATGGTTGGCCTCCTGGAAATTAAACTGAAATAGACTTATCTACATGTGTCCCAATTTTGGAATAGCTCCCATGAATACCTTGCAAGATATCCAACATGGAGCTCAAATTTCTGGTGCGTTTTTTCAGCAGTTGGTAGCACTGACATCATTTTCAAATATGGACGTGAGATATTCCGGTGCACATCTGTACTCATACTAAATTTGGTTTTGATTGCTGCAGCCGTTTAGGAGTTGATTGGGGGGGGGACACACACACAGCCAGACAGACAGACAGACAGACAGACACCAATTTCCCCGGATCGATCTCATAAGTCTACTTTTTCCTCATTTTTAGCCTATTTTCAATTTTGAAAAAATAGGCTTATGAGATCACCTTTTGTCCGTGTGTGTGTGCGTGTGTGTGTGTGTGTGTGTGTGTGTGATTCGTGTGTGTGTCCCCCCCTAATAACATCTAAACGGCTGGAGCGATTTCAATGAAACTCGGTATGTTCATAGCACTATTCCCGGCGACCTCGACCGTGCCCTTCAAATTTTGTTACGTCTCACCAATGCAAAATGGCGGCTGTGCGAAATATTTCACTAGCATTCAATATCTCCGAAACTATTACCGATATCGCCCTGAAATTGTGTACGGTGATAAAGGGCACTACTAGAAGTTCACCTATGAGACTTTCAAAAACCTGGTGACTACAAAACCAACATGGCGGTCAAGCGAAGTTGAGACTTTTAAATAGACTTTTCTCGCGATTTAACTATCCACACGTAATGAAACTTGGTACAGCAAATGCTTATACACATTGTAATGCACTGGAGTCTAATTTAGTTCAATTGTTTACATAACTTCAAAATGGCGGCTGTGCGAAATATTTCACTGACATTCTATATCTCCAAAACTATTACAGATATCACCCTGCAATTTAGTACGGTGATAAAGGGTACTGATACAAGTTTACCTATGTATATTTCATAAACTTGTAAAGTAGGAAACGAACATGGCGACCAAGCGAAGTTGAGACTTTTAAATAGACTTTTCTCACGATTTAACCATCCAAACGTAATGAAACTAGGTACAGCAAGTGTTTATACACATAGTAATGCACTGGAGTCAAATTTAGTTCAATTGTTTACATAACCTCAAAATGGCGGCTGTGCGAAATATTTCACTGACATTCTATATCTCCGAAACTATTACAGATATTACCCTGCAATTTTGTACTGTGATAAAGGGTACTGGTACAAGTTTATCTATTTATATTTCATAAACTTGTAAAGTAAAAAACGAACATGGCGACCAAGCGAATTTGAAATATTTTAATAGACTTTTCTCGTGATTTAACTCTCTGAGCGCAGTGAAATGTGGTACAGTAAATGATTTTGCAGATTGTAATGCACTGCCATCTAATTTAAATCAATTGTTTACATAACCTCAATATGGCGCCTGTGCGAAATTTTAAAATTAAGTTTTTATTTCTTGTGTCGTAATCATGCGATCGAAGTGAAAGTTTGAATAATGAACCTAGGCAATAATTGTCCTTGAATGGTACATAATTCTATGGCCTATACATATAACAATCCTAAATGGCCAGCTTCCGAAATATTTCGACGGTTCTCAATATCTATGAATCTTTTACAGCAACCAAACTGAATTTTTTAATGTTCATAGAGACTATGAACATATGTTCACCTATAGGACTTTCATTAACCTGGTGAGCACAAAACCAACATGGCGGCGACGCGAAGTATAAATATTTAAATGGACGATTCTCGCGAATTAACTATCCGATTGCTGTGAAACGTTGCACGTTAAATGCTTATACAAATGTTGATCCACTGGCATCTAATTTATTACAATTGTTTGCATAATCACAAGATGGCTGCTGTGCGTAATTTTAAAATCTCGTTTTTACTTCTTGTGTTCTAATCATGCGATTGAAGTTTGAATACTACACGTACACAATAATCTTAATGTAATAGTACAAAAATAAAAATCCAACCTGGCGACAATCGGAAATATTTAGACGGTTCTCAATATCTACAAATCTGTTACAGCAATTAAACTGAAATTATGTATGTTGTTAGAAGAAATTAACATGAGCAGGATATATGAAAATAGGCTGTATAGTTCTTTACGGAACTACTTGTTGCAAAATGTGAAAAGTAGGCTAAAAATAGACTCATGAGATCACCTTTTGTTCGTGTGTCTGTGTGTGCATGTGTGATGGTGTGTGTGATGGTGTGACCCCCCCCCCCCCCCCTAGTAACATCTAAACGGCTGGAGCGATTTAAATGAAACTCGGTAAGTCCATAGCACTATTCCGGGCGACCCCGACCGTTCCCTTCAAATTTTGTTAAGTCTCACCAATCCAACATGGCGGCTGTGCGAAATATTTCACCAGCAGCCAATATCTCCGAAACTATTACCGATATCACCCTGGAATGTTATACGGTGGTAAAGGGAACTGCTAGAAGTTCACCTATGTAATTTTTGAAAACTTGGTAACTACATAACCAACATGGCGGCCAAGCGAATTTGCGACTTTAAATAGACGTTTCTCGCGATTTAACAATCCAAACGCAATACAACTTGGTACAGTATATGTTTATACACATTGTAAAGCACCTACATCTAACTTCGTTCAATTGTTTACATAACCTCAAGATGGCGGCTGTGCGAAATATTTCACCGGCATTCTATATCTCTGAAACTATTAGCGATATCATCCTGAAATTTTGTACGAAGATAAAGGGCACTTCTGAAAGTTCATCTATAAGACTTTCAAAAACCGGTTAACTACAAAACGAACATGGCGGCCAAGCGAAGTTGAAAATTTTAAATTGAATTTCCTCGCGATTTTATGATCCAAACGCAATGAAACATGTTACAGGAAATGTTTATATACACACATCAAAAAAAGTTTTGCATCACCTCGGTTCCCAGATCTCCGGCATATAGACGTTGACTGTGTATATTGTATCAAAGATACAGTCCCTTTGACTGTTCATAGATGTCACTAAAACTGCTCAAAGATGTAAACAACCATGCATGAGCAGGGCCTATTAGACGGAGGGGGTACGACAGCCGATCAGTTCCAGTCATTCCACCAGGACGAAGGTACGCTGCTCATGTTGTCTGTAGTTCTACCATGCCTAGAAGGTCAATACCGCAGTTCGATCGCGTCCGCATTGTTACTTTGTGTCAAGAAGGGCTCTCAACAAGGGAAGTTTCCAGGCGTCTCAGAGTGAACCAAAGCGATGTTCGGACATGGAGGAGGTACAGAGATACATGAACTGTCGATGACAGGCCTCGCTCAGGCCGCCCAAGGGCTACTACTGTAGTGGATGACCGCTACTTACGGATTGCCGCTCGGAGGAACCCTGACAGCAATGCCACCATGTTGAATAATGCGTTTCGTTCAGCCACAGGACGTCGTGTTTCAACTCAAACTGTGCGCAATAGGCTGCATGATGCGCAACTTCACTCCCGACGTCCATGACGAGGTCCAGCTTTGCAACCCCGACACCATGCAGCGCGGTACAGATGGGCCCAACAACATGCTGAATGGACCCCACAGAATTGGCATCACGTTCTCTTCACCGATGAGTGTCGCATATGCCTTCAACCAGACAATCGTCGGAGACGTGTTTGGAGGCACCCTGGTCAGGCTGAACGTCTTAGACACACTGTCCAGCGAGTGCAGCAAGGTGGTGGTTCCCTGATGTTTTGGGGTGGCATTATGTGGGGCCGACGTACGCCACTGGTGGTCATGGAAGGCTCCGAAACGGCTTTACGATACCTGAATGACATCCTCCGACCCATAGTGCACCCATATCGGCAGAATATTGGAGAGGCATTTGTCTTCATGGACGACAATTCTCGACCTCATCGTGCACATCTTGTGAATGCGTTCCTTCAAGATAACGACATCGCTCGACTACAGTGGCCAGCATGTTCGCCAGACATGAACCCTATCGAACATGCCTGGGATATGTTGAAAAGGGCTGTTTATGGACGTCTTGACCCACCAACCACTCTGAGAGATTTACGCCGAATTGTCGTTGAGGAGTGGGACAATTTGGACCAACAGTGTCTTGATGAACTTGTGGATAGTATGCCACGACGAATACAGGCATGCATCAATGCAAGAGGACGTGCTACTGGGTATTAGAGGTAGTGGTGTGTACTGCAATCTGGACCACAAATGCTGAAAGTCTAGCTGTATGATGGTACAACATGCAATGTGTGGGTCTCATGAGCAATAAAACGAGCTGAAATGTTGTTTGTGTTGATCTCTATTCCCTTTGTATTTAAAGGTTCCGGAACTCTTGGAACCGAGGTGATGCAAAACTTTTTTTGATGTGTGTACATTGTATTGCACTGGTATCTAATTTAGGTCAATTGTTTACATAACCTCAATATGGCGGCTATGCGAATTTTAAAATTTAGTTTTTATTTCTTGTGTCGTAATCATGCGATCGAAGTGAAAGTTTGAATAATGAACCTACGAAATAATTTTCCTTTAATAGTGCATGACTCTATGGCCTATACATATACCAATCCAACATGGTGACCATCCGAAATATTTAGACGGCTCTGAATATCTACTAATCTATTATAGCAATAAAACTGAATTTTTTATGGTCATAGGGCTATAAAAATAAGTTTTCCGCCCCTTAAAACAACAATAAATAACTATAACAAACTAACATAAGTTCACCTATAGGACTTTCAATAACCTGGTGATCACAAATCCAACATGGTGGCGACGCGAAGTATAAATATTCACATGGACGTTTCTCGCAATTTAACCATCCGAGTGCAGTGAAACTTGGTACAGTAAATCCTTACACAAATGTTAATCCACTGGCATCTAATTTATTTCAATTGTTTCCATAGCCAAAAGATGGCAGCTGTGCGAAATTTTAAAATCTCGTTTTAACTTCTAGTGTCCTAATCATGCGATTGAAGTTTGAATACTACACGTACACAATAATCTACATGTAACAGTACATAACTCTAGGACCTACATATATAAAAATCCAACATGGCGCCCAATCCGAAATCTTTAGTCGGTTCTCAATATCTACGAATCTATTACAGCAATAAAACTGAAATTTTGTATGTTGATAGTGGCAATTAACATAAGTAGGTTATATGAAAATAGGCTATATAATTCTTCATGGAACTACTTGTTAGTCTAAAAAAGTAGTCTAAAAATCTAATTTCCAAAATTTGCCCTCCATTTGAGATGTCTTTCACTGTTTCCCTCTTATCTCCCATATTAATAGGAATTTATTAACTTTTCCTTTTTAAAGTGCATGTTAAACATCAAGCTAAAATTGCTGTTGTTTCATTTCGGGCCTTTGTGACATCATGGTCATCTCTTATATAAAAACAAGTGTCCTGACTGACTGACTGACTGACTGACTGACTGACTCATCATCGCCCAGCCAAAACTATTAAAGTTAGAAACATGAAATTTTGGGGATATGTTCGTGGTAAGTCGACAATGCGCACTAAGAAAGGATTTTTGGATATTCAGGTTCTAAAGGTGTCTTAAGGGGGTACACATGCATTTCATTGAATAGCAATATCTCCGGCTTGGTTTCATTGAGGGACGTGTTACTCGGCATATAAACGTATCATTAAAAATAAGAAGACACGTGTCTGAGGGTTTTTCGATGTGGTGTATATTATGAGGTGAAAGGGGTGAAAAGTGGGGGTTGAAGGGTTCCTAACGGAGCGTGTATCTCTTAAACGACATAGGCGAGTAGTTTGAAACTCAGCGGAAAAAATCAGCTTAAAAAATAAGTAAATAGGTGTTTGACCGTTTTTTCATAAATCGAATTTAAGGGGCCCATGGGGAGGGGTGAAATTCTGAAAAAAGAAAATTGAAAGATACAAAGTCCTGACACACTCATCATCGCCCAGCCTAAATTATTGAAGTTAGAAACAAGACATTTTGGGGATATGATCATTATATGTCCAAACCGTCCACTAAGGGAGGTTTTTCGGATATTCAGGTTCTAAAGGGGTGTTAAGGGGGTAAGACCTGCATTTCATTGAATAACAATAACTCCGGATTGGTTTCATTTGTGGATGTGATACTCGGCATATAAACTGATCATTAAAAATAAGAAGACACGTGTCTGAGGGTTTTTCGATGTGGTGTATATTATGAGGTGAAAGGGGTGAAAAGTGGGGGTTGAAGAATTCCTAACGGAGCGTGTATCTCCTAAACGACATAGGCGAGGAGTTTGAACTCAGCGGAAAAACATCAGCCTAAAAGATAAGTAAATAGGTGTTGACCGTTATTTTTTTCATAAATCCAATTTAAGGGGCCCATGGGAAGGGGTGAAATTCGGGGGGGGGGGGGGCGGGGGACAGGAAAGAAAGTGTCCTAACTGATTGACTGACTCACTCACTCTTCAATCTCAGGAAGTGAAAACTGCTTAAAAATAAGTAAATAAGTGTTCGACAGTTTCTTTTTCATAAATCAAATTTAAGGGGTTCATGGGGAGGGGTGAAATTCTGGAGAAAAAAATGAAAGAAAATGTCCTGACTCACTCACTCACTCACTCACTCATCATCGCCCAGCCAAAATTAATGAAGTTAGAAACATGACATTTTGGGGATATGTTCGTTGTATGTCAAAACCGTACACTAAGGGAGGATTTTCGGATATTCAGGTTCTAGAGGCGTCTTAAGGGGGTTAAACCTGCATGGGAAGGGGTGAAATTCTGGGGGGGGGGGGACAGGAAAGAAAGTGTCCTAACTGATTGACTGACTCACTCACTCTTCAATCTCAGGGAGTGAAAGCTGCTTAAAAATAAGTAAATAAGTGTTCGACAGTTTCTTTTTCATAAATCAAATTTAAGGGGTTCATGGGGAGGGGTGAAATTCTGGAGAAAATGAAATGAAAGAAAATGTCCTGACTCACTCACTCACTCATCATCGCCCAGCCAAAATTAATGAAGTTAGAAACATGACATTTTGGGGATATGTTCGTTGTATGTCAAAACCGTACACTAAGGGAGGATTTTCGGATATTCAGGTTCTAGAGGGGTCTTAAGGGGGTTGAACCTGCATTTTATTGAATAACAATATATCACGAGTGGTTTCATTTGTGGATGTGATACTCGGCACATAAACTAATCATTAAAAATAAGCAGACGTGTGTCTAAGGGTTTTTCGATGTGGTGTATATTATAAGGTGAAAGGGGTGAAAAGTGGGGGTTGAAGGTTTCCTAATGGAGCGTGTATCTCTTAAAAGACATAGGTGATAAGTTTGAAACTCAGCGGAAAAAATCAGCTTAAAAATTAAGTAAATCGGTTTTCGAACGTTTTTTCATAAATTCAACTTAAGGGGCCGATGGTGTGGGGTGAAATTCTGGGGGGAAAAGGAGAGAAAGTGTCCTAACTGACTGACTAACTCACTCACTCATCAAACTCAGGGGAAAAAGACAGCTTAAAAAATAAGTTAATAGGTGTTCGAGCGTTTCTTCATAAATTCAATTTAAGGGGCCCATGGGGAGGGGTAAAATTCTGGTAAAAATAATTGAAAGAAAATGACCTGATTGACTCACTCACTCATCATCGCCCAGCCAAAATTATAGAAGTTAGAAACATGAAATTTTGGGGATATGTTCATTGTATGTCGAAAACGTCCACTAAGGAAAGATTTTTGGATATTCAGCTTCTAAATGGGTGTTAAGGGGGTAAACCTGCATTTAATTGAATAACAATATCTCACGAGTGGTTTCATTTGGGGATGTGATACTTGGCATATAAACCAATCATTAAAAATAAGCTGACACATGTCTAATGATTTTTCGATGTAATGTATATTAAGAGTAAAGGGGTGAAAAGTGGGGGTTGAAGGATTCCTAACGGAGCATGCATCTCCTAAACGACATAGGCGAGGAGTTTGAAACTCAGAGGAAAACAATCAGCTTAATAATAATAAATAAATAAATAAATAAATAAATACATAAATAAATAATTTAATAAATAGGTGTTCGACCGTATTTTCATAAATCCAATTTAAGGGGCTCATGGGGAGGGGTGAAATTCTGGAAGATAAACGTCCACTAAGGAAGGAATTTTGGATATTCACTCTCATCGACCAACCAAAACTATTAAAGTTAGAAGAATGATATTTTGGGATTATGTTTGTTGTGCGTCGAAAACGTCTACTAAGGAGGGATTTTTGGATATTCAAGTTCTAAAGGGGTGTGAACGGGGTTAAACCTGCATTTCATTGAAGAACAATATGACACGACTATGACGCGAGCGAAGCCGCGGGTACCTGCTAGTATATATATATAACCCTATGCTCTTGCGCGTGTGTGTAATTTGTCTGATAACTTGTGTTATTGTGACGTCTGAATTTGTGTGTGCATTTGACAAGGAGGTGACCGTGACCTTAAGTTAGGCACAGTACTATCTCGGCATTTACTTGAAGTATAAGTGGGAAATCACGGAAATCACTACTGGAATGATTAATATGAGAATCGACCCCACATCGTTTCAATTCAATTTCATAAGGCTGACTGTACACCGTTTCAGCTTTCAGACTAGAGTTATTGTCTTTCAGGAATGGACACTAAATATCTGCCGATGTTTGCTTCGCAATGGACACATGCACCACCTAAATTAAAATGATAGCGACCTCCTCTGAAAATGCTGTGATTGACTACGATTTCCAATCAATGTAAGAATGGTGTACATTAAATTTTACTGTAACCGTGTTCGTTAAATCGTGCATCAAGACCTCGACGGGAGCTGCAGCATATCCGGAGATTGGAGGTTCGAATCCAGGTGCGGACAGCGGACATCTTGAGTGTGATGTTTTCGCCGTTTGTTTTCTGCACTCCCTGCAGATAAATGCGGGATATTAGACTACCTTACTTCGAGTCACGGGGCACCTACCGCATTCCAGTCCCTAATACAGTTACGTTGTTGTTGATTCATTGAGGGACTTTGCGACATCGTGTTCATGTTGTTGTTGTTGTTTGAGTCTTCAGTCTTTTGACTGGTTTGATGCAGCCTTCCATGCCACCCTGTCCTGAGCTAATCGTTTCATCTCTACATAGCTACCAAACCCTACATCCGAGGCAATCTGTTTAACATATTCTAACCTTGGTCTACCCCTACAGTTCTTGCCCTTGATCCTTTCTTCCATAACTAAGCTTGCTATTCCTGGATGTCTTAATAAGTTTCCTACCGACCTACCTCTTCTCTTCATTAGCAGTCGCCAGATACATCTCTCCTCTTCCACTCGTCTTAATACCTCTTCATTTGTCACCCTATCAACCCATCTGATCTTTATCATTCTCCTGTAACACCACATTTCAAGCGCTTCAATTCTCCTCTTTTCTGCTGCACCAATAGTCCAAGTTTTTTTTCCTTCCATAAAGCGCCACGCTCCAGACAAAGGGTTTCAAAAATGACTTCCTGATTCCTAAATCTATATTCGATGTCAACAGATTCCTTTTCTGTAGAGATTCTTTCCTTGCCAGAACCAACCTACTTCTTATATCCTCTTTGCTTCGTCCATCACTGGTTATTTTGCATCCTAAGTTACAGAAGTCTCCTACTTCATTTAGCTTTTCACCTGCCAATTTGATGTCCATAGAGGTTTCTGATTTATTTCGTGTTCATGTAGCCCTGTGTATTTGAATGTGTATAATTTGTCTGATAAACTGTGTTATTGTGGTGGCTGTATTAATGTGTGCAGTTGTAATTCAGGTGAGGATTGCGAAGGAGGTGGCCGTCGCCTTAAGTTAGGAACCATCCCGACATTCGCCTGGAGTAGAAGTGGGGAAACCACGGAAATCCACTTCTAGAATGGCTGAGGTGGGAATCGAACTCACCTTTTCTTATTTTGGCCTCAAGAGGCTGAGTGTACCTCGTCTTGGCCCTCAAATCAGATGTTGTTTTCTTGGTAGAGCCTGGGATTGAATCTGCCAAGAGTGCTAGTCACTACACTTCGAGGCGGACATAATACATTTAGTTACACAGACTCCTACAGTCAACGCAGAAGCACCGGTTATCAGGCAAAGTTCAACACACACCCAGTATGAATTAACAACAACAACAACTAAATGTTACTGCTTTTATTAATAATAAACATAACTATATATATTTTTAGTCAATTTTACCCTCCAGGTTGGTGGTTCCCATGGACTCAGCGAGGGAACTCACATCTACCGCCTTTCCAGGCAGTGTCCTAGAGCTGAGAACACTTGGTCAGATTGGATACAACTGGGGAGGTGTGATCAGCACTTCGTCCAGGCGGCCTCACCTGCAAAGCGAACAGGGGCCTCAGGAGGGATGGGAAGGGAAGATAGGGATGGATGGGCAAGGAAGAGGGAAGGAGGCGGCCATGGCCTTACAGTAGGTACCATTCCGGCATTTGCCCGAAGACGTAGACCACGGAAAACCACTGTAATGGGTTATTGTACTTAATGTCCCTCGTTGAGGCAGCCAATTGTAATGGGTTAATAGACTTTGACTTGCCTCACTAGTTGGGCGTTATTTGTAATGGTTTAGTGTTCTTAATCTTGCCCCAGTAGTTGGGCGTTATTTGTAATGGTTTAGAGTATTTAGAGAGTGTTACTGTTAATAGTAAAAGCGTTCCACTGTTGGGCGTTAATTGTAATGGGTTAATGAACTTAATAAGAAAATTGTTAATAAGAAACTGATTATTTAAATAGTCGCCCACATTTGGGTGATCAAAATGAAACATTTAATTGTGTATTAATCAAATAGTGTATCTGTATTGTTGTCAGCTTCACTAAAAAAGTACATAATGTGTAATATATGTGTTGCCAGGGCGCCAGATCATTTATATACTGTATCATGATCAAAATAATATATTAAACCTCGGTTAAATAGATGTAGAGCATCGAAATTCCTATCTCCAGCCGTAGTGAAACTTACGTAATCTAACCTTACGATAATTAGTTCAGGAGTATGGTGTTGCCTTATAGTAATTTCTAGCTACTAAAGGAAACCAGTCAAATATTTGAATTTAAAATAAATTTAATATATAAAAACAACAAGTGCCAAAAAAATATAAAATACTAAAGATAATAATAATAATAATAAATTTAAATTAAAGCATCTACTGAATTTACTTGTATTATGGTTCTTGATTGGAAATTGGAGTATACTGAGTTAATTGAATAGAATATATTGAATTTAATAAGCATGATAGCCTTCTGATTTGACTGGAGTATAACTGTTTACATCGCTCACCGCATTGAAGATCTTTGTAGTTGGATTGTTGCGTAGAGAGTTCCAGATGGCCCTGATCATCCTCAAAGTAATTAATTTATATGTGGATGACGGAATAAATTCCAAAAGTCATCCCTGTGACAATTGCCTCGTACACAACCATGTCACAGTTTGATGAGACAGAATGTCTTATCAAATTCACATGCTTAATAGTCAACTGTCTAGTTTAGAACTGCGTTATAGACTCCATCTCGCTACAAGTTCCTCTGCTCCACTCAGCATCCTTCCCTCTCCTCCAGCAATTCAATAATAATAATCCATTTGGGCGGCCGTCATATATATAACGTTCCCAGGTAAAGCACGTGTATGACCCCTCTTCAGAAGTCGCTAGGCGATATAAGCTCGCCTTTCACATATCAACAATGACAATACTTCTTTGTAGCAATTCTCAGGAGGTCCAGCCCACCTTTAGTATATAGTTGCAAAGGACTCATTCATCGGCCCAGCATTGTTGGTGGTAAGTCTTCTTAGAATCCCTTCTTAGTATGATTTGTATATTGGTAGAATACTTGATGTGACAGACATAAGTGTCTATTTATGTCATTTCCAAGAAGCCGTGAATACGCCGCCCTTCTGTGAACAACCCTCTTTCTTCTCTTGTTCGAATTTTCTTCAGAAATAATATTCAGTCAAGCGTCTTAGCTTATTTCAAATATAATGTGTATCGCTCCAAATCCTTTCAATTGCCATAATATTCTACATTACCGCATAATAATAGATATAAATATATTAGTTAACTAATAAAAGGTAAAATGTAAACTTAAAAAAATATTGATAATAATAATAATAATATTAATAATAAAATATATAAAATTATTTCGTTCTGGTCACAAATTGGGACCATCACATATTCGCCCCAGAGAATTATGGTATATGTCAACAATCATATCACCATACTTCTCTTCAACACTTGTACAAATATAAAATATTATACCCTACAAAGAAATTACAAACATCGACATTATTATACCCTTCAAAGCAATTACCAACATCAAAAAATTATACCCTTCAAGTTTTATGTATATATATTTTTAAATCTCATCATTTCAATCATTCACTGTTCATAATGTCTTTTTCTTTCTTCTTTACATAATTAATGCGACCTGTAAACAATGTACATCAAAATACCCTTCATTTTTATATTCTTGTTTTGGACATAAGTCATCGTTGCACTTATGTATATTTGGGTGGCATACACCTTTGCTTTATATCTTGAGGACGTAGAATGCAATTTTCAGCCTGGTGTCGAACTGAATACACTATGGCTAGTTGGTGGGACTGCCAACTGATTAATTCACTTTATCACTTCACGACACTTGGTATGTGATGCGAATCACCAGATATACTCCAGTCTCTCAGGAACTATATGTATCTAGTAACACAGGCATATTATAAAAGGATGAAACTTTATTAGCTTGTATTACCTAAGGCAACATCGTTCAGTGCAAATGCAGTGCGCTAAATTACCCCACATATGTATATATATCACACTCAAATACACAAGCTTATAGCCGACAAAATACGCTTTATATTTCCTCTGTGCTCTTCAAGACACACAATATCATAGGTTGATGCAAACCCTCGGCATTACCTGATCGTTCAGACCACAATCATTCACTTATTATTAAGCGACTTTCCTTACTTATCATCAACTTCACTTCTATTACTCATGACACATATTTCCTTAAGAATCTCACATTGTAAGTGCCGTATAATCGTTTTCCTGCGTCTTCTAATTACTCACCTTTTTAACCGTAATTACTGATCTTATTTCTCACAATTACACTCCATTCTATTCAAGATTACACATCTTAATCACCTGTCGATACTCACCTTATTTCTCAAAATTATACTTCTTTCTATTCAAGATTACACCTCTTTATCACCCGTAGTTGTTCACATTATTTCTCAAAATTATACTTCTTTCTATTCAAGATTAGACCTCTCTATCACCCGTAATTATTCACCTTATTTCTCAAAATTACACTTCTTTCGCGGAATCCGTATTCACTTACTTTATTTCTCAAAATTGCACTTCTTTCTACTTCATAATACCTTTCTTTCGCGGAATCAGTATTCACTTACATTATTTCTCAAGGTTGCACTTCTTTATACTTCAGATTACCATTCTTTCGCTAAATCCGTATGACCGATAAAATTTACTTTCTCCATTACAAAAAATGACTTTCCTTTAAATCCTTGCATTACCATCCTAGCTACTGAAATATTAACTGTTCACAAAATCTGCATAATTAAATTACGGGCATCAAAATATAGCTTTATTTTCCTTTCTGACTTGGGAACTACCCTTAACGAATTAATATATATATATATATATATATATATATATATATATATATATATATATAGGGTTCTATAATTGTATCTTGCAACATGCTTTCAATCTGCCTACTTAAATTACGGGCATCACGATATAGCTTTACTTTCCTTTCTGATTTGGGAACTACCCTTAACGAATTAATATATATATATATATATATATATATATATATGGGCTAATATAGGGTTCTATAATTTTATCTTGCAACATGCTCTCAATCTGCCTACTCACAGCTTCCTGAAATTTGTAAGACACGGGGTAGCGATGACCTACAAAAATACTATGATCATGTACATATAATGAATGTTCGTAGCAATTAGCTAATCCAATACGGTTCTCAAATATATACTAATTCTCTTACAACACCTTCAACACTCGATCCACACGATCAACAATCGATCCACTCGATCTCACTCTAACGCACCCTGTAATGCAGCCTCACGCAAGGAATCCTCTAGATAATCCTTCGTCATCATACTGCCTAAAAGTGTAAAAAACAAGGTTCCCTCTCAAGAGATACCCCAACAATCTCACCACTCACCACCTCACTACAAATATCGACTCCTTTAGTCGTTAATACCTCCTCAATCATACATATCTTCTTAGAACCACCATACAACTCATTTGAATTATTAAATGACATGATCACATCTTTATCCATCCATCTGAATTTAACATTACCCTTCTTATAACATAGCTGTGCAGAATGTTGCGACATCCTGTCCGAACCCATAGTTAGTGAATATATCAGATTTGGAATCAAAAAAACATACTTGTGTTCCAATCTTACTTTCTTTTAAAATTTCTACAACCACTTGTTTAGAAATTATGTGAGAATTCTTGCCCACCGCAGTTAACACGAAAGTAGTTCTAATTGGAATTTCCTCAATTTTAATACCATTTTCCTTCCTATTATTATAAAATGCTGCACTGATGCAAGAAACCTGACAGCCACTGTCAAAAAGTGTATCGATACACGCCCCTAACACTTGTAATTTTAACACTGAGTTAAAATTAATAACGGTAGGTTCTTTAGATACCTCCATAAATTCACTTAATAAATCATTACGGATATTTAGGTCATACGGTTCGCTCAAAATAGTAATACCGACTTACATAACTACTCTATCTGGTATTTTTAAGTTCTTATCACCGTCTTCTTTGCTTCTATATTTATTTATAGTTACGCTCTCTTCTCTCCTCATAACAATAGTTTCTTCCTCCCCCGTATTATATTTATCAATAGTAACACTGTACTTCGCCTTTGCCCCTATTACTTCCCCTATTCTATCTTCTATGGCACTTCATAATCTTTCTCACTCTCTTTCATTATATTCTCTATTTCCTCTAACAACTTCATTTTCTCCCCCTTTCATTTTACTTCTGGTCTTACTAATTTCATGCCTTTCCTTCATTTCTCCCCTACTATAGCTTAACGACCTTTCTAATTGTTGCTTTTTGCTTCTGCTTTCTTCTATATCCGTCCTTCTTTCGTCTTCTACACTATCTCTCTCCACCATTTCTTCCACCATCGCGCTCTGCTTGTGCTTTTTCTTCCTATGCTTTGAATTACTTATCTCAGCTTTCTGCTTTCCTTGTTCAATAATTATGTCTTTCTGACTGTGCCTTAACGCACGCTTCTCTATTTCTGTTAACTTCATATTGACTTCCTTTATATAGGCTCTGACTTCTTCCCTTGTCTGCCTATTTTGTTCCTCTATAATTTTCTGCTTTTTTATTTCTTGAGTGCTTATCACTTTCTTTATTTTACCTACTTCTATTCCTATCTTATCTTTAATCTTCATCTCTTCTTTCTTGCTACGTTCCATAATCTCTACTTTCACGTCTTCTACTCTTTCCCTTACCTCTTGATTAATCTCTTCTACTTTCTTGCCTATAACTTCAAACTTTTCCTCTACTTCTATCCTAACTTCAGCTATGGTTTTCTTTAACTCACTTTGCAATTCCTTTCTTATTATTTCTTTGAATTCTGACATATTCTCCTTAATCCTCTCACACTTTTTATTTAACTCCTCATTCACCTTTTCCACCTTATCTAGCTTCAGATTAATTTCTTTATTATCTTTACTTATCGCTTCTCTTATCTCCCTACTCCTCTCCTGATTTTGCCTACTTATTTCCTCTCTCATCTCCCTACTCATCTCCTGATTATTTTTATTGCTATCTTCTAGCTTCTTGTCTATTGCCTTGCTTATCTCCTCTCTCATCTCCCTACTCATCTCCCGATTTTGCCTATTCATCTCCAGAAACATTCCCATGATCTCATCTAATTTGTTTTCCGAAATATCCAAAGGCTTTTGTTTCTCCTTCCCTCCACTAGTCTCAGGATTTATTTCAGGATGTACCTCTATATTCGTCTCAGGGTTAACCTCGGGATTATTCTCAGGATTACTCTCAAGATTTACCTCCGACATCTTGGTATAATCCTCTACACTCTCAGCCTCAGTACCACTATCAACTTTCGTATAACTAGCTTTCTCGCCTTTACCCCTACTCCTCAATTTCCTTTGTTCCTCATCCGCCATCTCGAAGTACACCGTATAATGTTTACCGTTCCAAAATTCACCTCACTTTCCCCCAAAATCAATCACTAATAATACACTAATTCACTTCACTTTCCCCCAAAATCACTGACAATTTTCACTGAATTAACACTCACTCCTTCCGTAAATATCGTTAGGTTTCCGTGCCACATAGTTGGGGGCCATTTGTAATGGGTTATTGTACTTAATGTCCCTCGTTGAGGCAGCCAATTGTAATGGGTTAATAGACTGACTTGCCTCACTAGTTGGGCGTTATTTGTAATGGTTTAGTGTTCTTAATCTTGCCCCAGTAGTTGGGCGTTATTTGTAATGGTATAGAGTATTTAGAGAGTGTTACTGTTAATAGTAAAAGCGCTCCACTGTTGGGCGTTAATTGTAATGGGTTAATGAACTTAATAAGAAAATTGTTAATAAGAAACTGATTATTTAAATAGTCGCCCACATTTGGGTGATCAAAATGAAACATTTAATTGTGTATTAATCAAATAGTGTATCTGTATTGTTGTCAGCTTCACTAAAAAAGTACATAATGTGTAATATATGTGTTGCCAGGGCGCCAGATCATTTATATACTGTATCATGATCAAAATAATATATTAAACCTCGGTTAAATAGATGTAGAGCATCGAAATTCCTATCTCCAGCCGTAGTGAAACTTACGTAATCTAACCTTACGATAATTAGTTCAGGAGTATGGTGTTGCCTTATAGTAATTTCTAGCTACTAAAGGAAACCAGTCAAATATTTGAATTTAAAATGAATTTAATATATAAAAACAACAAGTGCAAAAAAAAATATAAAATACTAAAGATAATAATAATAATAATAAATTTAAATTAAAGCATCTACTGAATTTACTTGTATTATGGTTCTTGATTGGAAATTGGAGTATACTGAGTTAATTGAATAGAATATATTGAATTTAATAAGCATGATAGCCTTCTGATTTGACTGGAGTATAACTGTTTACATCGCTCACCACATTGAAGATCTTTGTAGTTGGATTGTTGCGTAGAGAGTTCCAGATGGCCCTGGTCATCCTCAAAGTAATTAATTTATATGTGGATGACGGAATAAATTCCAAAAATCATCCCTGTGACAATAGCCTCGTACACAACCATGTCACAGTCTGATGAGACAGAATGTCTTATCAAATTCACATGCTTAATAGTCAACTGTCTAGTTTAGAACTGCGTTATAGACTCCATCTCGCTACAAGTTCCTCTGCTCCACTCAGCATCCTTCCCTCTCCTCCAGCAATTCAATAATAATAATCCATTTGGGCGGCCGTCATATATATAACGTTCCCAAGTAAAGCACGTGTATGACCCCTCTTCAGAAGTCGCTAGGCGATATAAGCTCGCCTTTCACATATCAACAATGACAATACTTCTTTGTAGCAATTCTCAGGAGGTCCAGCCCACCTTTAGTATAAAGTTGCAAAGGACTCATTCATCGGCCCAGCATTGTTGGTGGTAAGTCTTCTTAGAATCCCTTCTTAGTATGATTTGTATATTGGTAGAATACTTGATGTGACAGACATAAGTGTCTATTTATGTCATTTCCAAGAAGCCGTGAATACGCCGCCCTTCTGTGAACAACCCTCTTTCTTCTCTTGTTCGAATTTTCTTCAGAAATAATATTCAGTCAAGCGTCTTAGCTTATTTCAAATATAATGTGTATCGCTCCAAATCCTTTCAATTGCCATAATATTCTACATTACCGCATAATAATAGATATAAATATATTAGTTAACTAATAAAAGGTAAAATGTAAACTTAAAAAAATATTGATAATAATAATAATAATAATAATAAAATATATAAAATGATTTCGTTCTGGTCACAAATTGGGACCATCACACCACTTCGAGGATAGCTGAGGTGGGAATCGAACCCCCTCTACTCATTTGGACCACCCGAGGCTGAGAAGACCCCGTTCCAGTCCTCATACCACTTTTCAAATTTCGTGGCAGAGCCGGGAATCGAACCCAGGACCTCCGGGGCGCAGATAACCATGCTGACCGCTACGCTACGGAGGCGACTGCTTTTATTAGTAATAATAATAAACATAACTACTATATAACTGGCAGAAATCCAACTCGGGATGTGCTTTGGAATTATATAGGTCTAAGACACGTACATGTTTTACACCAGCATTATGTAACTAAATACATCGTTTACATGCTCCGCACGCTTTGTCTTGGTGCATAATGAGTTCATGTGGACCTAAAATCGTGCAAACCTGTTTTCATGGCTAGCCACTCTACAAAAGTGACTTCCCGCCGTAGTATTTTAGCTGATGCCGCGTGGCTAAAGCAGGCGTGAGTGCAGGAAAGACAAGTTGGACTAAGTCGACCTAGACATGTTGAGAAGGCCCTTATACTTATACTAGTAACCCTCCCCGGCTACGCCCGGTTTTGACGGTTTACCGAGCGTAAGCTTCAAAGGCGCACGGACGGCATGTCCCTAACGCAATTCAGAAATGCTGAGGTGAACAGCGAATCTCCAAACACATATACCTTTCTCTGACGTCTTAACTCGACACGACTCGACAGTTTGATGCTGGAAGAAGCTGGGGTGATAGGCTCACTTGCTAGCTCGTAAACTCGTTCCGAAGCTAGTAATTGAAATTTCAACTTAATGGAGATTGTCGGAAGAAATGAAAACGTAAAAACACTTATAGTGGGTGATGTATTAAAGATAGGGATGTGTAGTCGGGGACATTTTTGTAGAACTTTTCATGGTGAACAATTCTTACACTCATAGTACATATACATGTTTAACGGTTTACCCAGCGTAAGCTTTAAAAGGCAGGTTTATCTTCGACTCACTTCACTGAAATCGTTACTTCTCGACTTCGTTTGGTCATAGATGAATGTTTTTCTACAGAAACCTTACTCGAGAAATCCTTTACAGAATGGTGAAAATCGCATCAAAATCAATCCAGTGGTTCTCGAGATTACCGGGGACTTTATTTTATACTACGTAGAGATTTTAGTCCTTTCTCTTTATACTTGACTGACTGTGTGGTGTTGTAGTTGTATTCTCGCCTGCTGTGACCAATGTTGCAGGATTGAATCCTGGCGCAGTCAGTTGGCATTTGATGGTACACAAATGCGAGAGAGCCGTGTCAGTAGATTTACTGTGCTTCCCCTTCAGGGAATAATTCCGGCACCCCAGCGTCTCTAAAAGCCTCAGAAATTATGTGATGATGATGACAATTTTGTTTTAAGGGACTAACATCTAGGTTATCGTCCCCTAATGGTTTGGGAGATCGTGAAGATGATAATGAAGTGGAAACTATAACTAAAACTAACTACTAACTTATATACTAGAAGAAGAAATGGAAAACAAAAGGAAAATAAGGCAAATAAAGGACAGGAGGAAAAGAAATGCCCTCAACACTCGAAGAATACGGATTGAGGGACTTGGAAGGAAGGAGAGCCATTAAAGGCAGATAGGAAAGTGAAAGAGGAGCGGTTCCGCTCCAGAAGTAATGGATGAAAAGGAGAAAACCGGACCCAGCTCAGGAATCCCTCGGGGTCGCCAACTCCCGAACTCGCCAGCCGTGAGCCCCTGAGGGTGTAGCAATATCTAGGGTACACCAGAAGTGGTGGGGCTACATACACCCTGCATCCTTGAGGGCCTTGAGCAGAAGGCAGGAGACAACAGGAAAAGAAAAAGAAGGCTGACCCCTCGCAGAATGAGGGTATCAGAAAAGATGAGACAAGGGCCAATTAAGGCGGGAAAGAAAGAGCTTCCCGAGGCCTCGGATACCGGTACTCTAATACCGTCGGTGTCGGAAGAGAACAAGAGTTGACCAAGTGAGGTCGACAGGAAAGAAGACAGAGAGGAGCCCGGCACAAGTTAGTGGAAGCAATGCCGGACTTAGCTGGGGCCCCGTGGTCGCCAACCCACGTCCCACTAGATGTGAGCCCCTGGTGGGATCAGAAGTTAGAAGGGACGTAAAACCAATACCTTTATTATTATTAAGTATCTCCTTATACCTGTGTTCCACCTCCTGGTGTAGCGGCTAGCATTCTTAACTGTCACCCCCAGAGATCCAGGTTCGATTCCCGACTCCTTCAAGAAATCTAATTCTAGACTGGGAGTTGGAACGCGGTACACTCAACCTCATGAGGCAAAACTGAGAAGAGGTGGGTTCGATTCCCACCTCAGCTAACCTGGAAGTGATTTTCCGTGGTTTCACACTTCTATTCCAGATACAGTAAATGCCGGGATGGTTCCTATCTTAAGGCCACGGCCGCGTCCTTTCCAATTCTCACCTGCATTACAAATACACACACAACTAACGACACCACAATAACACCACATTGTGAAACCACGGTAAACCACTGCCAGGATGGCTGAGATGGGAACAGACCCACCTCTTCTCAGTTTTATCTCACGAGGCTGAGTGGACACAGTTCCTGTCCTCAGACAGGAATTACATTTCTTGGCAGAGCCGGAAATTCAACCCGGACCTACGAGGTGATAGCCAAGCATGTTAGTCGCTACACCAGGAAGTGGACAATAATACGACTACTAATAATAATATTCCTACACGGAGGAATAGAAGAAAGAAGTGGTAGAGAGGATGAAGAGATATTGTCAGAGAGTGAAGACAACAAATAATGTAAAAGCTGTCAAACGTGGTCCATAGTTGGTTGGTTGGTTCCTTAGTTTAGGGGCTGCGACAACGCGGTCATGTAGCCCCGTGTACTTTGGGTGTGTGTAGAATCTGTCTCATAACCGGTGTTAATTGTGATGACTGTATTAGTGTGTGTTATCTGTTTTTAATTCAAGTAAGAACTGCAGACTTTTGAAATTTTCAAATAGTTCCTACTTTTGCCACCAAACGCCACCGTCGATGACTACTAGTTCAGAACTTAGCTACCAGATGCCACCGCAGTCGGCTCTTGGCAACGAACGTAGCAACCTAAGAGCGTTGTTTACATTCCTAACCTACACAATTTAGCTTCACACAGGTGTAATATTAGTGGAAGGTTCTTTAACATGCCATAAATCTATGACATGGGACCGCCGGCTTTACTTCCCCTCCGAAGGAAGGCATGGTGTGGGATTTTTAACGCTCTTAAAAATACGACGACTTCGGCCAGATTTGAACCCGCTATCTTGGGCATAGAAGCTCAGCATGCTACCGACTACGCCACCGAAGCCGCCGGTCCATAGTTGGCCGTAACGGATAAATATATAATAATGTTATTGGTTTTAAGTCCATTTTAAAGGAAGTGGCCAATTAACACCTATATTATGATGTTGTTGTGGTTGACCTTTTAGGGATTTTGCGACATCGTGGTCATGTAGCCCCATGTACTTGTGTGTGTGTGTAAAATGTGTCTCATACAGTATTCTAAACCTGTATCATTGTAATATGTGTATTTGAAATTGAGTTTGGATTTGGATAGGACGCAGCCGTGGCCTTAAGCTAAGGTACCATCCCATCATTTGCCTGGAGTATAAGTCGGAGACCAAGGACAACCACTTCCAGGATGGTTGAGATAGGAATCAACCCCGCCTCTTCTCAGTTCTCCCTCACGAGGTTTGGTGTACCCCGTTCCAGCCCTCAGACCAGTAGTATATTTCATGTCAGAGCCGGGAATCGAATCCGAGCCTTCACGCTGAGAGCCAAGAATGTTCGTCTCTAAGCAACGAGGTCGACACACACCTATGTACATGGGGTTGAAGAACAAGATATCGTAAACCCTTAAATTAAACAAAGGTTTAAAAAAAAAGTTGCACATGCTTCGTATCAAAATCTCTTTGTAAGGTTGGCAAATTATGTGCTTGCCTAGGCGACCAACTCTTGGCCCTTGAATGAACATACGAACAACAGCCCAGTCTTCATTCACATTCTACGCATGCGTGTGACACTTGGGCCGGCATGTTGAGATCCAGCCTGCCCTGTCCGATCGGTTACGATAATAACCGACTGCTAACAACCCCATGTTGTCAGTATTGTCAACATTCATGCAACTACGCGTAAAATGTCACTATATGACTTGTGTTTAATAAGTACGTATCTAGTATTTGTGCTTTGGTTGTTTTGAAAATGGTGGTTGGTTGGTTCCTTAGTTTAGGGGCAGGGACAATGCGGTCATGTAGCCCCGTGTACTTTGGGTGTGTGTAGAATTTGTCTGATAACCGGTGTTAATTGTGATGACTGTATTACTGTGTGTTATTGATTTATAATTAAAGTAACGACTGCAGACGATAATTTCAAGTATTTAATACTTTCGTTACCAAATGCTACCATCCACGACACCTAGCTCTGAACTTGGCTACTACTAGATGCCATCGCAACCAGCGCCTGGTGACAAACGTTGGGACATAAGGGCATTAATCATTCCTAGCCTACACATTTTTCTTCACACAAGTTTAGTTAGTGGAAGGTTAGGTTCTTTTACGTGCCATAAATCTATGACATGGCCCCGCCGGCTTTACTTCCCCTCCGAAGGAAGGCATACTGAAGGATTCTTAACGTTCTTAAAAAATCCAACGACTTGGGCCGGGTTTGAACCCACGATCTTGGGCATAGAAGCTCAGCATGCTACCAACTACGTGTCCGAAGCCGCTTGAACATGTTGTGTATTGTGTGCACGCCAGCAGAAATCAGTTCGACGAGCTGCGACGGGGTGTAGGGGCTTTGACTCTGCGCATGCGCATGGTACACCTTGGTCCTTGTTCAACACGCGGACTCGGTAGCATGCTGAAATGCTATGCCCAAGATCGTGGATTAAAACCCAGCCGAAGTCGTCGGATGTTAAAAGCGTTAAAATCCTTCTGTATGCCTTCCTTCGGAGGGGAAGTATCGCCGGCCGGTCCATGTCACAGATTTATTCTCACCACGTAAGACTGGGTTCGATTCCCGGTCAATGCATGTGAGATTTTCAAAGTGAAATGTCATGTCCTGTGGTTCGGATTCCACGTAAAAAGGAGATCCCGTGGCTCAAGATGTCTAGATTAATGGTCACGTAAAACTGCAGTCTTTTTCTTCTTCTTCTTCTTCTTCATCATAGATTTATGGCATCTACAAGAACCTACTACACAACAATTGGTAGTATGTAGCAAAATTTGTATGTAATTTGGTTAGAAACGCTCTATCAAGTTCCAACGTTCACCGCTAGGTATCAGTGATAGTGGCGGCTGGTAGCCAAAGTTGGAACTACTTGAAATTTGAACTTGCTGGGAGCCTATGGGCGTACAATTAAAGTACCCTGCTATGGCCATTGGTTGTAATTCATATATTATAATAATAATGTTGATCGTCTGGCTAAAGTGTGTATTGTTCCCTTCCTATCGTCGACATTCTCACATGCTTTGTGTTTATTTTTAACCGAGCACAAAGTACAAATAAAGAAAGAACGCGTTGGGTGAGTGAGGTGGGTAGTGACCGACTTAATGTTAGCGAAGAGCCCGACACTAGTAAGTGGAAGCAATGGCGGACTCAGCCAACCCACGTCCAACAAGTTGTGAGCCCCATGTGGAGAAGAACGAGGGGAAAAAACAGTCTCTAGAATTTTATTTGCAGGAAGCACGACCCATTGACAAAATGTTGATTGACGGTCCCTCACAAAGTTATCCACCAAGCACTCCAATTCATTAGCATCCATTCATAGTGCTTGTTTGTTCAGCCTGGCTCATTTCTCTTTGACCACTGCCCGTATCGCCAGTATTGTGGCCACGCTAATCGAATGGCAAGTCTAATAATTGCCACGCTAGTTTCGAGTTCATAGAAATTTTACCACAATTAGAATGGAGGTATGTGTATATTAAGGCTTTCATGGCCCGGATTATATAAATAATTCATGTTTTTGGGCTAATGCCGTGTGTATTTAGATTAGAACCATACGTTTCGGAGAAACCTTGCCTCCTTTTTCAATGGAAATCAAACAATGTGGCCAAAGAAAGTATATCAATGAGATTACAAAAATTACAAAAATATAGATAAATTCCTCGGTTCGTCACCAGAGAGCAGCTGCCAGAAATTACTGTATGGACCATGGTAGAATGGCGGACAGAGTAGTAAGTAAGGAGAAGGTAAAGGGGGCGGGGTGAAAATATAGAGACTCCTCGAAGAATGAGGATGTCGAAAAGAAGACGGGAGGGGGGGGGGGAGGAGGTGGGAGGGTTAGATGGATATAAGGAAACATAAACAAAAGGGAAGTGTATCTGAACGATACCTAACGTCATATAATACAGGCAACGGCGAAAAACAGATGGAAACTCCTCCAGTGACGAACAAAGGAGATCAAATCCAGGCTCTGTAGCCATAGAGGAAAAAAGTACAATTTCAAATAGGTGAAGAACAGAGGGACTGAGAGGAACTATCTTCCTAGATCCTTAATAAGTGGTAGCCAAGTGTCACTTAGCTGATATCCAGTGTCTCTGTAAAAATTATTGGGATTTTCAGGAATTTCAACCGCCTCCCTTATAATTCTAGACCAGTTATGCTTAACCAGGGCAAGCGCATGAGCATCCTTGAGACATACATCGTGCCCTGAAGATATGGCATGTTCAGCTATAGCTGATTTGTCAGGTTGGTTTAGACGGATGTTCCTTTGATGCTCTTTGATGCGAGTTACAATGGACCGTTTTGTTTGTCCAATGTAGACTTTTCCGCAAGTACAAGGGACTTCATACACCCCAGGTTGTAGTATTGGGCACAATTTATCTTTGTTTAATGCTAAACGTTGACCAATTTTCGTCATAGTGCCGAAAACTGTTTTTATCTTGTGCTTGCGGAGAATCTTAGCAACGCGGTCATTGGTGTTGTGAATATAAGGGAGGTAAGCAGTTCCCCTCACGTTGGAGCTGAGAAGGTTGTCTATCCCTCCTTTTGGGATGTAGGGACCTATATATAGTGGATTCATTATAGCCATTACCCTAAACATGGTTTGTAACGCATGTAACTCTTCCTGAAGAGTTGATGCCTCACAAATACGTTCCGCTCTTTTGGCTAGAGTTGTTATAATTCCTTGTTTTTGTGCTGGGTGGTGGGAGTCTGTATGTAAATAACGGTTAGTGTGAGTTGGCTTACGGTAGAAGCTGTGCCCCATGGAGCCATCCGCCTTCCTCCTCACAAGATCATCCAAAAAAAGATAAGCATCCACCCGACTCTAGCTCCATTGTGAAGTGGATTGAAGGATGCAGCTGATTTAGGTGGTTCAGATAGTGGTTCAGTTTCTCAGAACCCTCCTCCCACACCAGGAACGTATCATCCACATACCTCCACCAAATCACAGGTTTGAAAGACGCCGAAGATATAGCATCCCCTTCAAAATGTTCCATGAAAACATTTTTTGCCACGACAGGCAAGAGTCGACTTCCCATGGCCACACCATCAGTCTGCTCGTAAAATTTACCATCCCACAAGAAATAACTGGAACACAAGCAGTGGTGGAATAATCGGGCAATGTCCTCAGGAAACAAATCCTTGATGAGGGACATGACCAAGTCCACCGGCACTCGGGTGAACAAGGACTCTACATCAAAACTCACCAAAATAGCATTTGGTTGAACGGCGATGGTTGACAATTTTTCGACGAAATGGGTTGAATCCCTAATGTAAGACTGTGCGCCCCAAGTGCGGCTGAAGCAACTTGCTGAGATATTGCGCAAGAGCGTAAGTTGGAGAACCTATTGTGCTAACAATTGGTCGAAGAGGGACGTTTTGTCTTCCAAAAATCCATAAGCAAGTCGTCCCGAAGAGGGTCTCTCTGTTCTTCACCTATTTCAACTTGTATGTTATTCCACTATGGCTACAGAGCCTGGATTTGTTCTCCTTTGTTCGTCACTGGAGGAGTTTCCATCTGTTTTTTCGCCGTTGCCTCTATTATATGATGTTAGGTATCGCTCAGATACACTTTCCTTTTGTTTATGTTTCATTCCCCCCTCCCCCCCTCCCCCCCCCCCCGTCTTCTTTTGGACATCCTCATTCATCAAGGAGTCTCTATATTTTCACCCCGCCCCCTTTACCTTCTCCTTACTTACTACTCTGTCCGCCGTTCTACAATGGTCCATACAGTAATTTCTGGCAGCTGCTCTCTGGTGACGAACCGATGAATTTATCTATATTTTTGTAATTTTTGTAATCTCATTGGTATACTTTCTTTGGCCACATTGTTTGATTTCCATTGAAAAAGGAGGCAAGGTTTCTCCGAAACGTATGGTTCTAATCTAAATACACACGGCATTAGCCCAAAAAACATGAATTATTTATAGAAAGGAGATAGTTTTTGATCTGATTTTAAAGTTGTATACAGGGTGTGTATTATTCTTGGTCTGTTGGTTCCTTAGTTTAGGGGCTGCGACAACGCGGTCATGTAGCCCCGTGTACTTTGAGTGTGTGTAGAATTTGTCTGATAACCGGTGTTAATTGTGATGGCTGTATTAGTGTGTGTTATCTGTGATTCAGGAAGAAGGACTGCGGACGATTATTTTTTTCCAATACTTCCTACTTTTGCTACCGTCCACGACACCTAGCTGCGGACGTGGCTACTAAATGCCATCGCAGTCAGCACCCGGCGGTGAAGGTTGGAACGAATATAGCGTTATCAAACTAACCTACAAATTTTGGCTTCACACAAGAGTAGTTAGTGAAAGATCCTTTTTCATGCAATACATTTATGACATGTGACCGCCGGCTTTACTTCCCCTCCGAAGGAAGGCATACTGAGGGATTTTTAACGCTCTTAAAAATCCAATGATTTCAGCCGGGTTTGAACTCACGATCTTGTGCATAGAAGCTCAGCATGCTACCAACTACGCCACCAAAGCCGCTTGTGTATTATTCTCGTATCAGAAACATACCCTACATATTGTACACAGTTATATTATATTTGCCCGACACTTGGCCACTTCCAATGCTTTTTCTGTGCCTTGATGAAGATCGTCTTCTGTACAGGAGGCTGGATATAGTCGACATCGAAGCATTATGTTGAACAGTCTGGTCTTCTCCACAGTCACATTGAACATTATCTTGCCAAATTAGCCTTTGATCTGCCAACTCCAGATCTCAGTCTATTCAGTGACTTCCAAGTCGTCCATTCCTCGTCATAGCCAGGAGGTAAGGATTCAGAGACTCTTTTCCATCCAGCGGGAAGGTAGGTCGTAGCCCTCCATAGTTGAAACCTAGCTTTTACACCAGTGATTCTAAGTCCCTTCGATTTTCAAAGGAAATTCTTCTTTGACTTCAGTCGTTGCAGGTGCGGTTCATACCCATACAGAGGATGGGTTCTGGGTTCTTTCCTGCTTTCCTTGTTCACAGCTATTTCTCTTCGAACATGAGGTGGTGTGAGGTGTTAAAGCTGGAGTGGATTCTGCAGGTGTCGTTGAGAGACAGGGTGTGTTATACTGTACATCTAAAAAGTTCAGTGAATTGTATCATGAGCAAATCAATGCACAGGGTGCAGTATCGTAGCCAAAATCGAGGGGCTATTATAACTTGGGGATAACCGCAATTCAGGGAATTATAGAAAATGCAGCGATATTACATTCAAGAAGTTAACAACGAACTCCAAATCAGTGATAATGGACCAATTGGTCCTTATTAAATCATTTTATTTTTCATTAAAAATAGATTAATGTATATACATCTTCCCTCCCACTAAAAAAATGAAAGAAAGAAAGAAAGAAAGAAAGAAAGAAAGAAAGAAAGAAAGAAAGCTAATTGTCCCGCTTGGAGGAATTTAAAATTATCTGGGACTAGGCTCAGTTTGGAGAAAAAAAAGCTATATATTAGTGGGGAAGAAGTTAGATTGGCAATCCTGGGAGGAGGGAGATATTCGATGTCATGAAGATGTATCCTCAAATGGGGAGCTGGGCCGAAAGGCGACAGCAATAGGCTACATCATCAAGGAGCTCACCCACAAATCACAACCATACTGATTTTCCACATATTAAATTATAGATAGAGCCCTGCGCGTATTAACAAAACGTTATTCGCCTCCGCCCCACAACCGTACGACTTTTATCCACATCTGCACGTTTGTTATTCACATCCGCTGGCATTACAATAATATATTTTAAATTTATTAGATAACGTATCAAAGCAACACATTTAGACATTTGAGGAGAAATTCGTTCCCCTAGGCTATCTTGAATCGCAGGACAATGTTGACTGAGTATGGTCCATCTGAGTAACGCCAATTGAAACAGCGGGTGGCTACTTATAATACTTAACGACTGATATACCCACGCACGAAAGCGCAGGTATAAAGATTCTTTTTTGGCATAAGTCAACACTAATTGTACGGTGATAAAGGGCAGTACTGGAAGTTGTAACGGCTACCTTTGTCGTTGGATATCGCTCTACAAGTTGGGCGATCATTTATAACGTTTCTACAGATATTACACTCAAGACTCCTTAAAACCACCTCATCGTTCTTATTTAGCATTGGCCTGTCTAGACAGACGACATACACTTTATTAATTTAGATTTACTGGGCGCCAGTTATCGTAGAGATAACACATTAAAATTTTATTTAGCCACGGCCGCTCCCTTCCTTGAGCCAAGATCTATCATCGGAGCGTAGGGCAATAAACTTGCTCTACGAGATACTCTTTGCATTCCAACTATCCTATATATTCAACTCCCAATGAACAAGACATTTTAACTAATACTGGTTTATTTACAACAAAATTATTAACATTTGATCTGAGGTTTCGAGCTGTGTACAATATGTGCATTAATATTCCCTAATTGCGGGGCAATATTGACTGTCTTCTCGCTAGCGCTGATCTTCTGTGTTGATAATAACTCGGTCCACATACCTGGTGCCTTGTGGTTCAAAGTCCATCTCGTTGGTCTGCTTGCAGTCTAATTTGAGATCTTACGCCAACACACGTTTATTGACCTTTGAAAACATATGTTTTCTTCTTCTCGTTGTTGTTGTTGTTGTTGCTGCTGCTGCTGCTTGTTTCTGAGTTTGATCACCATGGTAAGCAAATTTGAACAAACCAGGCTAATTGAATTCACTAAGTCCCATCTTACTCAGGGACTGGCAGAGTCTACGACTCACAAAGTCAGTGAGTGTGTGCGTGATCGAATATGTGAATGACAGAATAGAATCTATAGAATAGCCAGTGCTGAAGTCGCGCTGGGCTTTTATACACTCTGAATGGTCCCGATGTTTCGCGGCATAAATTTGCCCGCGACCCATCAGACCAATTATAGCAAAGCATATCTCAGTCCTCAAGCGACGCTAAAACTTCTCCGAGCGGGAATACAGGCCCGCGTACTTCAAATATTCCACTCAGAACCCGCTATTCCTCTCGTTGCGCATCTATATATTCCGCCGAAATCTTTCTCCAAGCCCTTGTCTCCAGTCAGCGTGGCTTCGTTCCAGAAATACATTTTCTTGCAATATGTTGCTTCACCGTCCGTAACTTCTTCCAACCATGCCCGTCCTGTCTTTACAATTTAACTAATAAAACAGCCCTAGACCTCTATAAAAACCCTGTTTCTTAATCTAAGCACTTGACAATATTATATATGACTATGGTAATGACGTGAATATGGTATGGCCCCTCCCTTGATATTAATGGGTGAATAAAACGATATAACTTTGATATTTCAATAATAATAATAATAATAATAATAATAATAATAATAATAATAATAATAATAATAATTACACAATGACTTTAAAAATAATAATAATAATAATAATAATAATAATTTGTACCGTAATCAAGATTACGTTACAAAACGTCCCCATGGTTTCATAAAGAATGTAATGAATGATGAAATCACAAATCTTCCCTTTAAAACTTAACAGGAAATACACTGAATATACATATATGACCCTTCAAATTACATACATAATGATTATACCCTTTTCATTTTCCTTGATTGATCTGCACTCTTCTTGCAATGTTACATAAACATTCTGATTGTCCTGTGCAGTCATACAGGATTTACATGCTACATTTGTTCTTGTAGTCCCTTACAATAACAGAACACAATATATATTGCTTCTTGTTTCACGCAACACAAGTGATTTATCTCACTTCCACCAATTCCTTAGAGCCACGACACGACTCTAATTATAAACACACGGCAGTCTGCCCTTCTTGCAGCACTTGCTCTTTTCTATGATATTTCCTCAGATTGTAAATGTTATATGTACCAATGACACAATTTTCCTGATCTTTCAATAAGTAGGCATTCTTTCCTATCCTCTTCGAAACGACATAAGGTCCAGTAAACAATAAAAACAGCTTTGACATTTTCCCTTCCAATGCACAAGATGGCAACGGCTTACGTAACAAAACTTCGCTACCTACTTCCAATTCGTCGTAGACCCCCTTCTGTCGGCGTTTCCTTTGGTTTCCTGACTTTACTAAGTTGTCCCTGGCCAACAGAAGATAATACTCCGTGGAGTGTCCCTCACCCGGATCTAAACCTATCATTCTTGCTATTTCGTTGGAGGGCTTCCTTCCATAACGAATTTCATATGGTGAACATCCCGTACTCTCGTGTAACACTGAGTTTAACCAGCGTTCGGCATCACCCAACCGTGAGAACCACGCGTTGTGTTTGTCGTGCACGTATGTACGGAATATTCTTCCAATGGATTGCATAGACCGTTCAACCATGTTGCCTTGTGGATATCTAATTGAAGAGTAGATAATCCGGGTACCTAGTTCCGTCAGCTTGGTAGTCCATATTTTAGACGTGAACTGGCTTCCATGATCGCTAAGTATACTGAGTGGGCATCCAAACTCAGGAATATACTTTTCTGCTATCTGCTTGACACAACACCTTCCCGTAGCTTGTCTCAAGGGATATAATTTGACAAATTTACTGAATGCGTCAATTATTACCATTATAAATTGGTATCCGTATCGAGACTTCACCAGTGGCCCATACAGATCAACACACACAAGCTCTCCCGGCTTCTTGGCTATTACCGCTTGATACTCTCCAATCAAGTGCCGATTTGAGTGCTTCGCGCGTTGGCAGAGATCGCAAGTAGCAAGAATCTTCCTAATCTTCCTTCCCATAGCTTTAAAAAAGAAATGCCCTTTAATGGCATACAGAACTTTCCTGGCACCGAAATGACCCAATTGAGCATGAAAGAACCAGATTAAATCTTCCTGTAAAGATTCTGGTACACACACTTTCCACTCACCATCTCTATCTTTCCTAGATAGCATACCTTGATATAGCCCGTACTTGAGCCTCCCTACTGATAACTCACCATCATTGCTGCTTCTCACCAAGCGGACAATGTCGCCTAATACTCTGTCTCTCTCCTGTTCAACAGACATATTTCGTAAACGTACTCTCTCATCCTCCTGCACTATACGTTTACCAACACACACTAAGATGCCTTCTTTCACTCCTATATTGATTTCACACTCTTCACTATGAATGTGTCTGCTCAGGTAGTCTGCTAAATTATTATTCGTTCCACTGATATGTTTGATACTGAAATCATATTCACTCATGGCTAGCGTCCAACGTGTCATCCTATTACTAGTTAACCTGCTAGATTCAATGAACGTTAGCGCCTGATGATCGGTCCAGATTTGAAAGTGCGTGCCTAGCACGTAAACCCTAAATTTACTCATTGAGTAAATAATTGCCAAGAATTCCATCTCAGTAATTGTATAGCGTTTCTCAGCCATTGACAAACCTCTACTTGCCAACGATACAATGCCTAACTGACCCTGATCATCGTATTGGCATAGGCAGCCTGCAATACCAACCTCTGATGCATCCGTGATTACTATAAACTCTCTATCATACCTAGGGTGTTTCAGCATCACTGTTCTACTGAATCCTTCTTTCAGCTTTCTGAAGGCTTCCTCGTGGACCTGTGTCCATTTCCACACACTCTTACTCTTCAACAATTCTCTAAATGGTTCTAATAACCCTGCATACTGGACAACAAAACGCCTGAAATAATTGAGAACACCAATAAATGACCTTAATTGCTTACTATTACGTGGAGACGGCATACTACTAATTTTCTCTAGCCTAGATGACTCTGGTGTAACACCATCTGCAGAAACAGTGTGTCCTAGAAAAGTTATGTGGTGTACACAAAATTCAGATTTTTCCAGTTTCAAAGTGAAACCCCCTTCCCATAATTTACGAAAAACTATACTCAAGTGATCTATATGTTCCTCGAATGTATGTGACGCAATAACTATGTCATCCACATAATTCGTAACAAACTCACTAGTCTCTGGACCTAGAGCCATAGATAAAGCTCGAATTAAGGCGGAACTGCTAGTTTTAGTCCCAAATGGTACTTTTTTGAACTGTAGGAGTCTATTCTTAAAAGCAAAGGCAGTTAAATACCTATCTGAAGCACGGAGTGGAACTTGCCAAAATGAGCTACTTAAATCTACTGTCGAGAACCACTTCCGCCCCTGAAAACGTTGAACTAATTCCTCCACTGTTTCAGTTCTCAGCTGGTCGCTTTCGATTCTGGTATTTAACATTCTGGCGTCTATGCACAGTCTCACTGAATTGTCTTTCTTGGCTACTACAACTAATGGATTTAAACAATGGCTAGCTGAAGGCTCAATTATGTCGTTTTCCAACATTAATTCTATCTGTTCTTCGACGGATTTCATATATCTAGTTGCGACAGGATACCTAGGCCCTACGAAACTACTTGTGTCTTTAACGACAAAACTATGCTCATATAAGTGTGTTGCTCCGGGTTTTGAGCTGAAAATTTCCTTATATTTTATTAATACCTCATGTAACTGATGACCTTGCTCATCATCCAGCTTACACTGTGACAATGCATCATGGATCCTACTCTCAAGTTCAGACTCCATTGCAACCTGACACACCTTAAAAACTTTGCTCTCACTAGCATCTCCGCGGTCTACCTCATTTACTTCAGGAAACTCATCACTCACAACCACGTTGCTTTCTTCCTCAAACATACACACTTTCATCTGTTTGTCAGTCTTAGACACCTTATACGTAACCTGAACTTCTTTATCCTGCCAAAATAAACATATCCTGCCAAAATGAAAATCTAATTTAACTTGATATAATGATAACCATTCCGCACCGAGAATCACCGGATATACTAAATTTGGAACTGCCAAACAGGGCTGAAATTTAACTAACTCACTAATGTTAATTGGAACTGCGACTTGCTTAGATATTTTCTGAGACCTACTACCTACAGCTGTGACAATGAAAGTGGACTTAACTGGAATTATATCAACATGAATACCTTCTCTCATTACATCTTCCAAAAATCTTAAATTTATACAAGAGTTTTCGCTTCCACTGTCCAATAAAACATCAACTTCTTTACCCCACACATTAAGTTTAATTACTGGTGACATAATCTCATTCTCAACATTATCTAAATTTCCACCATTTAGGTCATAAAGCAGTTCTTCTCTAACATCTATATTAAAATCTCCTAAATACTCAATATTCCTAGGACATTGAACTGCAATCACTTCGGGCTGTCTGTTGACCTCACTGCAACCCGTTATTCGT
Organism: Meconema thalassinum; assembly: GCA_946902985.2. Taxonomy (NCBI): domain Eukaryota; kingdom Metazoa; phylum Arthropoda; class Insecta; order Orthoptera; family Tettigoniidae; genus Meconema; species Meconema thalassinum. The sequence continues at coordinate 283,857,810 of OX336393.1, read as the reverse complement.
TTAAATTAGGCCTACCTGCCCCTGATGTACATTGTTGTTGTTGACCTGTACGTCTGTCTGGCCTAGTACCTTCCCCTACTCTGTTCAAATTCTCGTTCCTCGTATTTGCTGTGCGTCCCCCATTGTCAAGTCGTCTTTCGTAATTCGCATTCCTGCCTTGTTCTCTTCCCCTCTCTCTCTCACCCTGCCCGAAATTATCTCCTATACTTATTGGCTTGCGTTCGGTCTTACTATTTTCAAGAGAGTCAAAGTTTTCCAATAGCTTCTCGAACCCGTCAATAGTAGTAATATTCTGCATGAAGAATGCTTCTTTAATTATATCAGGAAAATGCCTTAATAATGTTTTAATTACCTGTGATTCAGTCTCTAAACCTTCTAAATTCTGGCATATAAGTACATGCGCTAAGAAATACTCTGTGTACGAAACACCATCTCTCCTTTGGTACTTCCCAAAAATAATGTTACATCTTTCTCTTTCTTGCACATTTTCATTCCAGTACTTGGCTATGAACTTCTCTTTAAATTTTCTAAAACTAGTCATCTGGTATTTATACACACTGAACCATGACCTTGAATCCCTAACAAAAGATTTATCTAGCATCTCAAGTACTTGTTCCCATTGAACGATCCCCTCTTCTAAATCTTTAGCGAACTTCTTTTCTACTGTTTTTAAGAATTCCATTGGGTTATATGCCTTGCCTGTGAATACTGGCAAATCTGCCTCTTTAGTTAGAAATCTACTTAAATTTCCTATTTGTACATTACCGCTATTTGTTGCTATTTGCTTCTGACATCTCTGCAATTTCTCCTCCATTTTATCTGTTTTACTCGCTACTTCTTCACTGATACTGTTAAATTTACTGTTAACCTCTTCCCTAATTTCTTGATTATCGCTCTCTAGTTTATTTTCTAAATTACCTATTTTAGCAATATTATTATCACACTTGACCTTCATACTGTTGACTTCTCCTTCTAAGTCAACCCTAACCTTACTACATTTAATTTTCACTTCCTCGTCAATTTTGTCAACTCGCTCCGACACTTGTTGCATTCTGGCATCAACCTTAAGTGACCATGATTCCTCCACCTCACTAATCCTGTTTTCTAACTTATTGTGAAATTCTCGGCCTACTTCTTTAATTTGTCTATTGAAGTTCTCTGTGGCTTCATCAAACCTCTTACCTTGTTCATCTAGCTTCTTACTCTGCTCAGAGAACTTAAGATCTATTGCTTTTTCTAGTTGATCGCTACGCACGTCAAATTTCTTACTCTGTTCCTCTAACTTCTTACTCTGTTCAGTTATGAGCATCGTCAGGTTTCGAAGCCAGGAAGGATTCTCCCCCTCATTACTCTGGATGGTTGTAGCCCCGTCTTGTTTATTTTCCTCAGTTTCCTGATTTTCGCTTACTTTTGACATCTCATCATTGGTACCCTGCACATCTAATTTTGACATTTTAACTGATCTTATAATACTACGGTTTCTCAAATGTATATTCCCCAAATTATCCCTGTTACTCATTACCCAAAAAACAACTCATCAAAAGAACACTCCTAATTTATAACCGTAGTTCCCTAACTTGATATATGCCTCTTTATTGAAAAACTCGGAATGAATGCAAAGAGTACTCGTTTATATCGTACATGAAAACAACTTTAAACTTTAACATACTTGAAATAAACTGGATTTATACATAATATCCATTCACTTCAGTACGATATGTCGTAGCCCCACATTGGTTGTGCCATTTGTAACGGCTACCTTTGTCGTTGGATATCGCTCTACAAGTTGGGCGATCATTTATAACGTTTCTACAGATATTACACTCAAGACTCCTTAAAACCACCTCATCGTTCTTATTTAGCATTGGCCTGTCTAGACAGACGACATACACTTTATTAATTTAGATTTACTGGGCGCCAGTTATCGTAGAGATAACACATTAAAATTTTATTTAGCCACGGCCGCTCCCTTCCTTGAGCCAAGATCTATCATCGGAGCGTAGGGCAATAAACTTGCTCTATGAGATACTCTTTGCATTCCAACTATCCTATATATTCAACTCCCAATGAACAAGACATTTTAACTAATACTGGTTTATTTACAACAAAATTATTAACATTTGATCTGAGGTTTCGAGCTGTGTACAATATGTGCATTAATATTCCCTAATTGCGGGGCAATATTGACTGTCTTCTCGCTAGCGCTGATCTTCTGTGTTGATAATAACTCGGTCCACATACCTGGTGCCTTGTGGTTCAAAGTCCATCTCGTTGGTCTGCTTGCAGTCTAATTTGAGATCTTACGCCAACACACGTTTATTGACCTTTGAAAACATATGTTTTCTTCTTCTCGTTGTTGTTGTTGTTGCTGCTGCTGCTGCTTGTTTCTGAGTTTGATCACCATGGTAAGCAAATTTGAACAAACCAGGCTAATTGAATTCACTAAGTCCCATCTTACTGAGGGACTGGCAGAGTCTACGACTCACAAAGTCAGTGAGTGTGTGCGTGATCGAATATGTGAATGACAGAATAGAATCTATAGAATAGCCAGTGCTGTAGTCGCGCTGGGCTTTTATACACTCTGAATGGTCCCGATGTTTCGCGGCATAAATTTGCCCGCGACCCATCAGACCAATTATAGCAAAGCATATCTCAGTCCTCAAGCGACGCTAAAACTTCTCCGAGCGGGAATACAGGCCCGCGTACTTCAAATATTCCACTCAGAACCCGCTATTCCTCTCGTTGCGCATCTATATATTCCGCCGAAATCTTTCTCCAAGCCCTTGTCTCCAGTCAGCGCGGCTTCGTTCCAGAAATACATTTTCTTGCAATATGTTGCTTCACCGTCCGTAACTTCTTCCAACCATGCCCGTCCTGTCTTTACAATTTAACTAATAAAACAGCCCTAGACCTCTATAAAAACCCTGTTTCTTAATCTAAGCACTTGACAATATTATATATGACTATGGTAATGACGTGAATATGGTATGGCCCCTCCCTTGATATTAATGGATGAATAAAACGATATAACTTTGATATTTCAATAATAATAATAATAATAATAATAATAATAATAATAATAATAATAATAATAATAATAATAATAATTACACAATGACTTTAAAAATAATAATAATAATAATAATAATTTGTACCGTAATCAAGATTACGTTACAAAGTTCACCTATGAGACGTTCAAAAACCTGGTAAATACAAAACCAACATGGCGGCCAAGCGAAGTTGAGACTTTTAAATAGACTTTTCTCGCGATTTAACCATCCAAACGTAATGAAACTTGGTACAGCATTACACATTGTAATGCACTGGCGTCTAATTTAGTTCAATTGTTTACATAACCTCAAAATGGCGGCTGTGCGAAATATTTCACTGGCAGTCTATGTCTCCGAAACTATTACAGATATCACCCTGAAATTTTGTACAGTGATAAATGACACTGCTACAAGTTTATCTATGTAACTTTCAAAAACCTGTAAAGTACAAAACGTACATGGCACCAAGCGAAGTTGAAACATTTTAATAGACTTTTCTCTTGATTTAACCATCTGAGCGCTGTGAAGTGTGGTACAGTAAATGATTATACATATTGTAATGCAAATGCATCTAATTTAGTTCAATTGTTTATATAACCTCAAAATGGCGGCTGTGCGAAATTTTAAAATTAAGTTTTTATTTCTTGTGTCGTAATCATGCGATCGAAGTGAAAGTTTGAATAATGAAGCTACGCAATAATGATACATAACTCTATGGCCTATACATATAACAGTCCAAAATGGCGAGAATCCGAAATATTTTGACGGTTCTCAATATCTACGATTTTTTTTACAGCAATCAAACTGATTTTTTGCCTACTTTCGATTTTTGCAAAAAATGAAAGTAGCCTTATGAGATCACTACAGGGCGAAAAAAAGTGTGTCTGGCTGTGTGTGTGTGAGTCTGTGTGTGTGTGAGTGTGTGTACTCTGAATGGCTGTCCCCCCTATCAATTCGAACAAGGTGAGCGCAAATTGAACGAAATTTGGTACAAAGGTAGCACTAGCAAAGGACACCTCAGTGTCATGTTTTATATCGCCGCCATCTTGACGGAAACGTAATGGCGGCCACACAAATGTTCAAAGCTTAAATCAAATTACGACTAACCTAATCATCCGATCTCTACCAAATTTTGCAACAACATACCTTTATGGAGGAAGCATCCTTTGACAAATCTAATAGGTCATTAGCCTAATAGTTTGCGGATGGCGGCCATCTTTGTGTCAAAATTGATTCCCCCTATTAATTCGAACACGGTGAAACCGAATGGAATGAAATTTCGTACAGAGGTAGCACTAGCAAAGGGCACCTCAGTGTCGTGTTTTATATCGCCGCCACCTTGACGGAAACGTAATGGCGGCCACACAAATATTCAAAGCTTAAATCAAATTACGATTAACCTAATCATCCGATCTCCACCAAATTTTGCATCAACATACCATTATGGAGGGAGCATCCTTTGACCAAACTAATAGGTCATTAGCCTAATATTTTGCGGATGGCGGCCATCTTTGTGTGAAAATCGATTCCCCCTATTAATTCGAACACGGTGAAACCGAATGGAACGAAATTTGGTACAGAGGTAGCACTAGAAAAGGCCACCTCAGTGTCATGTTTTATATCACCGCCATCTTGACGGAAACGTAATCGCGGCCACACAAATGTTAAAGGCTAAAATGTAATTACGACCAACCTAATAATCTAGTCTCTACCAAATTTTGCAACAACAAATCTTTATGTAGGAAGCATATTCTGACCAAACTGCTAGATCATCAGCCCAATAGTTTGCAGATGGTGGCCAAGTATGTGTGCAAATCGATTCCCCCTATCAATTCAAACACGGTGAAACCGAATTGAACGAAATTTGGTACAGAGGTAGCACTAGCAAAAGGCACCTCAGTGTCATATTTTATATCGCCGCCATCTTGACGGAAACGGAATGACGGCCACACAAATATTCAAAGCTTAAATCAAATTACGATTAACCTAATCATCCGATCTCCACCAAATTTTGCATCAACATACCATTATGGAGGGAGCATCCTTTGACCAAACTAATAGGTCATTAGCCTAATATTTTGCGGATGGCGGCCATCTTTGTGTGAAAATCGATTCCCCCTATTAATTCGAACACGGTGAAACCGAATGGAACGAAATTTGGTACAGAGGTAGCACTAGAAAAAGGCCACCTCAGTGTCATGTTTTATATCACCGCCATCTTGACGGAAACGTAATCGCGGCCACACAAATGTTAAAGGCTAAAATGTAATTACGACCAACCTAATAATCTAGTCTCTACCAAATTTTGCAACAACAAATCTTTATGTAGGAAGCATATTCTGACCAAACTGCTAGATCATCAGCCCAATAGTTTGCAGATGGTGGCCAAGTATGTGTGCAAATCGATTCCCCCTATCAATTCAAACACGGTGAAACCGAATTGAACGAAATTTGGTACAGAGGTAGCACTAGCAAAAGGCACCTCAGTGTCATATTTTATATCGCCGCCATCTTGACGGAAACGGAATGACGGCCACCCAAATGTTAAAAGCTTAAATCAAATTTCGACCATCCTAATAATTTGATCTCTACCGGATTTTGCAACAGCATGCCTTTTTGTGGAAAGCATCTTATGACTGACTACAAGGTCATCAGCCCAATAGTTTGCAAATAGCGGCCATGTATGTGTGCAAATCCATTCCCCAGATCAATTCAAACACGGTGAAACCGAATCGAATGATTTTTTTTTACAGAGGTAGCACTAGCAAAGATGCACCTCATATTCATGTTTAATATCCCTATAGCACGTTGTATTTCAACAAGCTACTACAACCAACATTCAATTATACTCCTTGAAAAGGACAAAGAGTTATAACAATACCCATGCATTTAGGAGAAAGTAGGCTATATGTTCTTTACTGAACATCTTGTATTAAATGTTCATAGAGGCTATGAACATAAGTTCACCTATAGGTCTGTCAGTAACCTGGTGAGCACAAATCCAACATGGCGGCGACGCGAAGTCTATAAATTTAAATGGACGTTTCTCGTGATTTAACCATCCGAGTGCAGTGAAACTTTGCACGTTATGTACTTATACAAATGTTATTCCACTGGCATCTAATTTATTTCAATTGATTTCATAAGCACAAGATGGCAGCTGTGCGAAATTTTAAATTTTCGTTTTTACTTCTTGTGTCCTAATCATGCGATTGAAGTTTGAATACCACACGTACACAATAATATTCATGTATTAGTAAAATCCAACCTGGCGACCATCTGAAATATTTAGATAGTTCTCAATATCTACGAACCTATCCCAACAATCAAACTGAAATTTTGTATGTTGATAGGGGCAATTAACATGTGTAGGATATATGAAAATAGGCTGTATAGTTCTTCACGAAACTACTTGTTTTTTTTTTGTTTTTTTTTGCGTATGGCTTTTAGTGCCGGGAGTGTCCGAGGACATGTTCGCCTCGCCAGTTTGTAGCAGCTTCTATGCGGACACCAATGGGGGTTCCACAAATACCGTCGCATTTGGAGTGTTGTCTGGGGAGGAAAGTTTGAATGTAAGGACGAGGAGTTGGAAGGTAGTGGCTGTGGCCTATAGTGAGGGACCAACCCCGGCATTTGCCTGGAAGGAAGATGGGAAACCACAGAAGACCATCTTCAAGATTGCCGGCGGGGGGATTCGAACCCCCTCGCCTCCCGGATGTGAGCGACTGCCTGCAGCCACGCAGTAACGACCAAGGCTAACTCACCCTCTCTGGCCGTGAAGGCCAATGTACTTTCAGTACGTATCCCAAGACATCAGAAGGCTGTTAACCTCTCCGCTGCCTCGGTATGTACTACACGTGTCAGTTAACCTAACATTGCATTTCTTCTAAGAACCAGGCAGACGTACGTAACACAGCAATTCATGGAACTCTCTTTTTCTGGGGATATACCTTTATATCAAGTCGAAATTATTTCCGGCGAAAAAGGTATCGGCTACGTAGCATGATGTATTATTTCCTTGTATCTAGAAAGGGATCAAAAGATGGCCAACCCTGAAATATCTCGAGCGATTAGCGTGACTTTCAATACAGCCTGCTAGGTTTTCCCGTGTGCCTTGATTTACGACAGACTGAGAGTTATGAACAGCCAGGGGGCACAGACTTCCTTCACATATTAGGAACAGCAGACCTCCGCCAGTTCATTGGAAGCGTCCTATTGATTACCGACTGAAACTTATCAATTGCAGGAGTTCTTTTTAAAGAAATCCCTCTCGGCACGCCGGAAGGCGGAGGTAGATTTCACGGGGCAAAGAAAAACAATTCAAATTCACTAAATTTGCCAATTATTGATGTACTAGGAACACGCCCCCGCTTCGCCCGGGAACTGTTATGAATGCATTACGTGATAAGCGCTTTTTTTTCGTTGTCAATGAACTACGACCTATAACCGTTGTACGTCTCGGCATGATGGGTTAAAATCACTGACTGGACTATTAATTATATTATCGTGGAGATGCATGTGCAACGAATTCTTGTCAAACGTAATTTAAGAATGGCGAGGTGCATGAAACACAAATCCCCCTTCCATCCAATCTTAACTCGACTGTGTATTTTGCGGAACGAAAGTTCACAGGAAAAATGAAGGAAAGCCGAGTTGCACTTCCAGGGAAACTCCAAACACAACCACTCTTATCTGAAGTCTTAACTCAACACGATTCGACAGTTTGCTGCTGGCTGTATCTGGGGTGATAGGCTCACCCCTAGCTAGCTCATAAATTGTCGCCTCAGCAATTGAATGGAGATTGTTGGAAGAAATGAAAACGTAAAAACACCTATAGTGGGCGATGTATTGAAGATAAAAATATATGCTCTCGCGGACTTTTTTTGTAGAACTTTTCATGCTGAACAATTTTAACGGTTTGCCCAGCGTAAGCTTAAAAAGCGTACGAACCCCAGATTTTCTTCGACTTTTTCACTGAAATCGTTACTGCTTGGCTTTCTTTGATCATAAGTAAATTATTTTTTACAGAAACCTTCCTTGGGATATCTTTTACAGAATGCTTAACACCGCTTCAGAGTCCAACCAGTGGTTCTCGAGATTACCGATGACATCCAAGAATCGGGGACTTCGTTTTATTCTAAGTAGAGATACCTACAAAAGATCCACTCGTTTAGCATACAAGAAGCCCCATCTCCTTATAATTCCGAAAATATTTTGATCATCCCTTGGTTTAAGGGCGGGTCATATCAAAAATTCTTTCAGACAAAAGTTTTAGATAGTTTTGAGAGGATTATTGACCATTTCAAACGGTTTTGATATCATGTCTATTAAGGGAGGTATGATTTATTTTAAACAAGATGTTCAGTAAAGAACATATAGCCTACTTTCTCCTAAATGCATGGGTATTGTTATAACTCTTTGTCCTTTTCAAGGAGTATGATTGAATGTTGGTTGTAGTAGCTTGTTGAAATACAACGTGCTATAGGGATATTAAACATGAATATGAGGTGCCCTTTGCTAGTGCTACCTCTGTACCAAATTTTGTTCAATCCGGTTTCACCGTGTTTGAATTGATAGGGGGAATCGATTTGCACACATACTTGGCCACCATCTGCAAACTATTGGGCTGATGTTCTTGCAGTTTGGTCTGAATATGTTTCCCACATAAAGATATGGTGTTGCAAAATTTGGTAGAGACTAGATTATTAGGTTGGTCGTAATTACATTTTAGCTTTTAACATTTGGGTGGCCGCGATTACGTTTCCGTCAAGATAGCGGTGATATAAAACATGACACTGAGGTGCCCTTTGCTAGTGCTACCTCTGTACCAAATTTCGTTCCATTCGGTTTCACCGTGTTCGAATTGATAAGGGGAATCGATTTTCACACAAAGATGGCCGCCATCCGCAAAATATTAGGCTGATGACCTATTAGTTTGGTCAAAGGATGCTCCCTCCATAAAGGTATGTTGTTGCTAAATTTGCTAGAGATCGGATGATTAGGCTAATCGTAATTTGATTTAAGCTTTGAACATTTTTGTGGCCGCCATTACGTTTCTGTCAATATGGCGGCGATATAAATCATGACACTGAGATGCCCTTTGCTAGAGCTATCTCTGTACCAAATTTCGTTCCATTCGGTTTCACCGTGTTTGAATTAATAGGGAGAATCGATTTTGACACAAAGATGGCCGCCATCCGCAAACTATTAGGCGAATGACCTATTAGATTGGTCAAAGGATGCTCCCTCCATAAAGGTATGTAGTTGCAAAATTTGGTAGAGATCGGATGATTATGTTAATCGTAATTTGATTTAAGCTTTGAACATTCGTGTGGCCGCCATTACGTTTCAGTCAAGATGGTGGCGATATAAAACATGACACTGAGGTGCCCTTTGCTAGTGCTACTGTAACAGTTTCGCTAGCCCACACTGTTGGGAGAAAATGTAATTGTTTACCTTTGCCTAAGCTATGTTGTTTTAATGGGCGCCAAGACTTCAACGCAATGCTGAAATCTAAATTTGTATTTAACAACGTCTAGCTCTGGTAGAACACCGTCAAGAATCTCTATTCACTCAGATCGTGGTATGATTTGATCATTAACCCAACAAACAATTGTATCAGGAGAAGGAATTGGTCTATATCTAATGCTACCTACTGAAAGCAAAGATTGCATTGTAAAAGAAATGAATTTATTATATAAAACAAGTATAGCAAAATTAATAATAATAATAAGAACAAAATTTAATGGAGCGTTGTGATTTGAATATTACCGATAGAAAATTACGTGAAAACGGAGTCTGATAAATTGATTTTACTCTTATTTCCAAGCTATGAAGTTACTGAAATATGAAATGTAAAACAAAGAAAAATGAGAGATTGCGTATTTCTGCGTCATTTGCGCTTACCATTGGAAATTGCCAAGGCATTTCCCTCGTACTTGCTGATGCTGTGTGCTTCCCACAGTCTCCTGGACGTCGTCATCTCCGTCGAAATTTGATGATATTCTGGTAGATTAGATAATTCTATGGTCCGTACCTCGGACCCAAACACTCGTACAACCAAGTTTTACAAAAGTTCGTCGCTAACTCCACTGAACATCGGAGCGACACGCACTTGCGACCGTACTCTGCAAGTTCTACCCAGATAGTCCTCGTTTCACGGCGCGTCGAACGATATATGCACCTGTTGGCTCCCCCACCACGGTACCGTCTTCCAGCTTACGTTGTCTCCCCTGATTGGCTGAGCACGCCGCCAGTTCCCCTCCTCTGCCTCATTACACTCGGCGCGCGAGAGGGAGAAGTCGATTTCCGTTCCAACAATTCGCCTCTTCTAGACCTTGCGACCCAGCCTAGCGTAATACTTCTCGACAGGAATCAGCTTGTACTTGAAATCCCAGTGAGTCACGTCTCTCGATATACCCTAACTGACGAAAACTCCGTAAAATTCCGTAATCACATAATTTTCTATAATATTGTCGTTCGTAATAATTTGCTTGATAGCGTTTTCTAAGACATAGAAAACCTATCTGAATGCTAATAATTTTTATAAAATGCTCCGAAAATACCTTAATAATACTTATAATAAATTAATAATAATAATAAATTAACATGAAAAATTCTCTTGGCTGAACAATTTGCCGCGTAAATAAATATAGAATGGCTTCCTACTGACTTATGCCAGTTGCATAAAACCCCTCGAAAAACACGTTACATATTCGCCTCGGATCATCGGATGATTTACCGTGACGACGGTCCATTATCCGATTATCCCAGACACGTTAATAAACCCCATCCAAAATACATATTACATAAATGAAATCACCCTAAATTACAGATATATACACTCATATTTTTTCTTCACGCACTTTGCGTCAAAGTTTGTTGTCACTATGGATTGCACTTTGCAACCAGTCCAATGTTTTACATATGGAATAGTGTTCCACGGATATTTCCGCCTCTCAAATTTCTCTATGTTGGAGAAATAGACATAATTAATGTGTGAGCACTATGTATTTATGATGTCATATCACACGCATTGAAGGTGTTCTGATATATTTATATCACCCTAGAACTTCCTAATTTCACTGGAGGTCCCCTCCTTATGGTGACATTTAATTCCACTTATCACTGAGCACACGATCACACTATTGTGGTAGCGCCTCGTGACCATAATACTTAATCTCTCTTTGAAGTAGATTAAATTAATATTGACTTCTGAAAAAAAAACAGTAAATGTGTATTACATATAACACCAAATATTTCTGTGCCGTAATCGCCCTGTCTTGTTAAGTTCCCGTTAACCATATTCTACTTAATACTAGTTCTCAACACAGACCATTTCTCCTCACACAAATAATACCATTGTACATATTATCTTAAATTACACACTTACAAATCTTACATGGCGAGGCCGTAAACAGAAATCACGTGTGCTGATATGTATGAGTTTCATGAAGGACTGTCTCGCATTCTGATGGCCCATCTTTTATCTCGTGGACGCCTTAAGCTAACAAGCCCTATTCAAGCGCTCCCCCATCTCTTGGAGATAAATGGGAACCCATCAGCGCTGCCAAAATGGCCTTGGTGCATCGAGACAATTTAGTGCTCAACAGCATCCGACAATCCCGTCATATTTCCCTGTACCTTAAAAACTCTCATTTACTTACATACTACCCCCCTGTGCGACTTCTGATACGCCTGCCTGTAAGACCAGATCTTCCACGCACCAGACACCACACTTACTCATTTGATAGGCTGGCTCGCCAGCTAAACACACTCACTTTATGACACATATTTTCGTAGACTATGTATATTATACGTCCCGTATAATCTGTTTCCCTCACTATTCTCCAGCACATATGCTGTTTTGCCAATACGTTTGGAAACTATAAATGTTTCTGTGTCACCTGCTTCCAACCTTGCAAGTGGCTCCCTTAAATGAACGTCATCACGTTGCTCTACCTAGCATATTACTCAGTGTCTGTAACGATGCCCTGTTGCTACTGTCCACACATGCACATATTAAAATACCGTCCTCTGCTTTAACCACAGGATAATCCCTACATAAATTAGTGTCCCTCGATAGCATGTCTGCAAGAATGTTATCTTTACCTTTAATATATTTTACTGTGAATTCGTATTCCTGCAGAGCAAGAATCCACCTACTAACTCTGTTAGAACTGAGTTTACAAGTTCTCATATACAGTAATGCATGGTGATCTGTGTGGATCTCAAATTTCCCCCCTACTAAATACATTCTAAATTTCCCTAAACTGAAAACGATACCTAAAAGCTCTAACTCAGTAATCGTGTATCTTTTCTCTGCTGCTGTCAGTCCTCGCGAGGCTAAAGATACAATGCACAGATTACCCTCATCATCTCTCTGACATAATACTCCAGCAATGCCTATATGTGAAGCATCTGTCATAACCACATATTCCTTATCTTTTAACGGATATTTCAGCACTACAGCTTTCTCAAAACCTTCCTTCAGCGCTCTAAAAGCCTGATCATGCTTGGACTCCCATCTCCACCGAGTCCCACTTTTAAGCAATTCCCTGAATGGTTCTACCAACCCTGAGTATTTAAGAACGAACCTCCTGAAAAAGTTGCAAATTCCCAGGTAAGTTTTTAACTGTTTAACATTCTGTGGAACCTCTGCGTTAAGAATCTTATTAACCCTACTTTCTTCTGGTGTTACACCTCTACTCGACACTCTATGACCTAAAAATGTCACTTCTGACTGACAGAATGACGACTTAGACAGCTTCAAAGTGAACCCTGCCTGATCTAACTTCTGAAAAACTATATCTAAATGACGTAGATGCTCCTCAAAACTGCGTGAACTAATTACCATATCATCTATGTAAATGGTTACAAACTCTCCTGTGTCATCCCCTAATGCGATGTTTAAAGCCCTAATTAAAGCTGCTGAACTACTCTTTAACCCATAAGGTGTTCTACAAAATTGATAAAGGTTATATTTATGACTAAAAGCTGTAAATGGTCTATCTTCGTACATAAGTGGCACTTGCCAAAAACTGGAACTCAAATCTACACAAGTGAAATACTTCTTCCCCTCAAATGTTTGCATTAATTCCTCTATTGACATAGATTTCAGCTGATCTGAACTAATTCTACTGTTAACCAAACGAGCGTCTAAACAAATACGAACAGTGCCGTCGGTCTTGGGTACCGTTATCAAAGAATTAACATATGGACTGTTAGAGTGCTCAATAATCCCATCTTCAAGCATCTGGTTAATTTGTGCCTCAACTGCACTCTGATAAGCGAAAGGTACAGGATATCTATGTCCTGTGAATACAGACCTATCAATAACGTTCAATGAATGTGTATAGCAATTGGCCATACCAATGCGATCCTCAAACACTCTCCTATTACACCATAACACATCATAGAGCCGAACACACTGTTCATCCTCTATATTTCCCTGAAATGCAGCCTCACGTAACGAGTCCTCTAGACTTCCGTTCGTAATCACACTGCCCACAAAACATGGAGAACCCCGCTCTACGGCTGGCGATATCTCATTTAAAGTACAAATCACACCTACAATACTACTTCTCTGAATATGGTCATTGAACGCTACTTCTACTTCAGAATCTCCCCATTTAAATTTCAAACTCCCTACATCATAACATAAGTTACCAGACACTCTACTTAGCCACTCTGAACCCAAGATAACACTGAATACTAAATTTGGAATTACAAGGCAAATCTGCTTCTCTACATGATTATTAATTTTAATGTCTACTAAAACTTGCTTAGAAATTACTTTAGACCTCTTCCCAACAGCTGTGATAACAAAAGTGCTTTTAATTGGCATCTCCTCAAAATTTACTCCAGTTCCTTTCATTTTATCATAAAATGCACTACTTATGCAACTCTTCATACAACCACTATCAATTAAAACATCTGTGTACGCCTCGGACACGTTAAATTTAACTATGGGGCTCTTACTAACCACTTCCTGAATAATACCTTCATCATTTAGTTCATGTAATAATTCATTTCTTACATTTAGGTCATAGGGTTCCTGTATAATTGTATGGACAGGGCATGCTACAGACTGAGATTCTGACCTTACTTCGCAGCCTGGTTCGCGTTTAAAGAACCGCTACAGCTGGCCGTAGTACTACTAACTACTAAACTGGTCTGGTTGTTCTGGGCTGTGTTGTCATTGTCTGGCTGTATATTACTACCACTAGGCTGTCCTCTTCCTTGACCCCTATTCTGGTTGTAATTATTGTCATTATAATTTCTCCCTTGATTTCCCCTGAAATCATTGTTTCTCCCTTGATTTCCCCTGTAATCATTGTTCCTCCCTTGATTTCCCCTGAAATCATTATTCCTCCCTTGATACTGATTACCATAGCCATTTCCTCTGTTCTGATTTAGCTGATTACTATTATTTCTATTTTGAGCGTTGGCCCCTTCGCCACCGTTCCCTTGAACTTCCTGATGCCTGGCTTCGTTAGGTCTATTATTATTATTACCCTGGTTCCTATTGAAATTGTCCTCATAACCCCCTCTCCCTAGTGCATCAAATGTGCTTAACAAATTTTCTACTTGTGATATAGTCTTTACATTCTGGATACAAGCAGCCTCCTTGATCCTATAGGGAAAGTGCCTAAGTAGCAACCTTACCACATCACTTTCCTCCTTCAAGCCATCCAGATATTTACACACTAATACCTGCCCTAAAAAGTATTCGGTCATGGTGGAGCTTCCTTTAGGGTTATATTTACCACACACTACTCCCTCACGATGCTGCGACTGAATAACCTCATTCCAGAACTTTTCACAGAATTTCATTTTAAAATCATTAATATCAGTAAACTTGTCTCTGTAGACAGCAAACCAATTCCTCGTTTCCCCCACAAACACTTGTTCTAAAATTTCAACTACCTGGCACCACTCAATACTACCATTTTCCAACCTCTCCCCGAATTTATTTTCTATAGTGTTCATGAACTCCATTGGGCACCCCTGTCGATTGCTGAACTTACCCAGTTCTACCTCCCTGTGTGTGCTATTCACAAAAACTGGCCTATTCTGACTATTTTCTTGCCTGATCCTAGCTTTTAATTTTAATTCTAATTCTGCGATTTTCTCCTCAGCCTTCCTCTCAATACTGTTTACTGTTAATTTAATGTTTCCTTCTGATTCTTCTACTTTATCATATAGCTTTGCTTGTTTCTCCTCAATCTTGCTAATGCTATCTCTATTACTCTCTCTTAAATCATTTACTTCTGCAAATATTTGCGAGTGGACTTTCTCAATTCTACCCCCCAGCTGTTCCTTAACCTCTTTAGTTGCTACCTGAATTTTGTCAATTTCTCCCCCCAATTGCTTTTTGACCTGCTGTGTTTCCCGTTGCACTAGTTCTTTTAAATTTTCAGCCTGTGTACTGATTCTAATTTCTAACTCCTCCTGTACTTTTCCTAATTTCTTGTCTACATCTGCAATGATCTCTTTAACCTTCTCTTCCATTACTCCTCTGATTTCTCCTCTAATCTGCTCCATTTTCACACTAATTTCCTTGTTGTTCTTATCTAATTTTGCATTATTCTGTTCTAATTTATTATTTAAAGCTTCTGTACTTTCTTTATTTTCCCTACTGTTTTGTTCTAATTTTGCATTATTCTGTTCTAATTTTGCATTTAAAGCTTCTGTACTTTCTTTATTTTCCCTACTGTTTTGTTCTAATTTTGCATTATTCTGTTCTAATTTTGCATTTAAAGCTTCTGTACTTTCTTTATTTTTCCTACTGTTTTGTTCTAATTTTGCATTTAAGGCATCTGTACTTTCTTTATTTTCCCTACTGTTTTGTTCTAATTTAGCGTTGTTTTGTTCCAGTTTAGCATTTAAAGCGCCACTACTAACTTTGTTCTGATACATGAACTCGAGAAGTAAAGTTTTTAATTCTGGTTGGCCGCCTACACTCCCTGTTTCAGTATCGGGATTTACCTCCGCTACCCCGGTACTACCATCACTCGACATACTGCTCGTATCATCACTCTCCAGTTGATGACCACTACGTAACCTCATCTGTCTTTCTTTCTCATCCCCCATAATGATATACACTGATAAAGACAAATAACCCCCAAAATACAGGCGCAGAAATATATACCCTTCTCCTTCCACAAATGTTATTAGGTTTTCATCCCCAGGTTGTCGGCGACAAATGTAACAGTTTCGCTAGCCCACACTGTTGGGAGAAAATGTAATTGTTTACCTTTGCCTAAGCTATGTTGTTTTAATGGGCGCCAAGACTTCAACGCAATGCTGAAATCTAAATTTGTATTTAACAACGTCTTGCTCTGGTAGAACACCGTCAAGAATCTCTATTCACTCAGATCGTGGTATGATTTGATCATTAACCCAACAAACAATTGTATCAGGAGAAGGAATTGGTCTATATCTAATGCTACCTACTGAAAGCAAAGATTGCATTGTAAAAGAAATGAATTTATTATATAAAACAAGTATAGCAAAATTAATAATAATAATAAGAACAAAATTTAATGGAGCGTTGTGATTTGAATATTACCGATAGAAAATTACGTGAAAACGGAGTCTGATAAATTGATTTTACTCTTATTTCCAAGCTATGAAGTTACTGAAATATGAAATGTAAAACAAAGAAAAATGAGAGATTGCGTATTTCTGCGTCATTTGCGCTTACCATTGGAAATTGCCAAGGCATTTCCCTCGTACTTGCTGATGCTGTGTGCTTCCCACAGTCTCCTGGACGTCGTCATCTCCGTCGAAATTTGATGATATTCTGGTAGATTAGATAATTCTATGGTCCGTACCTCGGACCCAAACACTCGTACAACCAAGTTTTACAAAAGTTCGTCGCTAACTCCACTGAACATCGGAGCGACACGCACTTGCGACCGTACTCTGCAAGTTCTACCCAGATAGTCCTCGTTTCACGGCGCGTCGAACGATATATGCACCTGTTGGCTCCCCCACCACGGTACCGTCTTCCAGCTTACGTTGTCTCCCCTGATTGGCTGAGCACGCCGCCAGTTCCCCTCCTCTGCCTCATTACACTCGGCGCGCGAGAGGGAGAAGTCGATTTCCGTTCCAACAATTCGCCTCTTCTAGACCTTGCGACCCAGCCTAGCGTAATACTTCTCGACAGGAATCAGCTTGTACTTGAAATCCCAGTGAGTCACGTCTCTCGATATACCCTAACTGACGAAAACTCCGTAAAATTCCGTAATCACATAATTTTCTATAATATTGTCGTTCGTAATAATTTGCTTGATAGCGTTTTCTAAGACATAGAAAACCTATCTGAATGCTAATAATTTTTATAAAATGCTCCGAAAATACCTTAATAATAATTATAATAAATTAATAATAATAATAAATTAACATGAAAAATTCTCTTGGCTGAACAATTTGCCGCGTAAATAAATATAGAATGGCTTCCTACTGACTTATGCCAGTTGCATAAAACCCCTCGAAAAACACGTTACACTACCTCTGTACCAAATTTCGTTCCATTCGGTTCCACCGTGTTCGAATTAATAGGGGGAGTCAATTTTGACATAAAGATGGCCGCCACCCGCAAACTATTAGGCTAATAACCTATTAGATTGGTCAAAGGATGCTCCCTCCATAAAGGTATGTAGTTGCAAAATTTGGTAGAGATCGGATGATTAGGTTAATCGTAATTTGATTTAAGCTTTGAACATTCGTGTGGCCGCCATTACGTTTCTGTCAAGATGGCGGCGATATAAAACATGACACTGACGTGCCCTTTGCTAGTGCTACCTCTGTACCAAATTTCGTTCCATTTAGTTTCACCGTGTTTGAATTAATAGGGGGAATTGATTTTCACACAAAGATGGCCGCCATCCGCAAACTATTAGGCTAATGACCTAGTTATTTGGTCAAAGGATGCTTCCTCTATAAAGGTATGTTGTTGCTAAATTTGGTAGAGATCGGATGATTAGGTTAATCGTAATTTGATTTAAGCTTTGAACATTTGTGTGGCCGCCATTACGTTTCCGTCAAGATGGCGGCGATATAAAACATGACACTGAGGTGCCTTTTGTTAGTACTACCTCTGTACCAAATTTCGTTCCATTCGGTTGCACCGTGTTCGAATTAATAGGGGGAATCTATTTTCACACAAAGATGGCCGCCATCCGCAAACTATTACGCTGATGACTTATTAGTTTGGTCAAAGGATGCTCCCCCCATAAAGGTATGTTGTTGCAAAATTTGGTAGAGATCGGATGATTAGGTTAGTCGTAATTTGATTTAAGCTTTGAACATTTGTGTGGCCGCCATTACGTTTCCGTCAAGATGGCGGCGATATAAAACATGACACTGAGGTGTCCTTTGCTAGTGCTACCTTTGTACCAAATTTCGTTCAATTCGCATTCACCGTGTTCGAATTGATAGGGGGGACAGACATTCAGAGTACACACACTCACACACACACACACACACACACACACACACACACACAGACACACACACACACAGACTCACACACATACACACACACAGACAGACACACTTTTTTCGCCCTGTGTTGATCTCATAAGTCTACTTTCATTTTTTGCAAAAATCGAAAGTAGGCTAAAAATCTCAAAACTGCACTTTTCAAAAAAAACTTTACTGTCGTAAGTTTTGACCTTTATCCGAAGAATAGTACGAACTTTGAATGGATTCGATTTTTCACATATTAAGAGAATTATAGTGATATTTTACTTCTTGACCCCCCCCCCTCTCACTCTCTCTCTCTCTCTCTCCATTTCCACCCGCTTGGTCTTTTTTTTTTTTTTTCATTTTTAGCCTACTTTTCACATTTTGCAAAAATGAGGAAAAAGTAGACTTATGAGATCGGGCAAATGTGTGTCTGTCTGTCTGTCTGTCTGTCCTTCTGTCTGTCAGTCTGTCTGTCTGCCTGTCTGGCTGTGTGTGTGTCCCCACCTATCAACTCCTAAACGGCTGCTGCAATCGAAACAACATTTGGTAGGAATACAGATCTATACCTCAATATCTCACGGCCATATTTGAAAATGATCTCAGTGCTACCAACTGCTGAAAAAACCCAATTGAAATTTGAGCTCCATGTTGGATATCTAGGAAGGTATGAATGGGAGCTATTTCAAAATTGGCACACGTATAGATAATAATATTGCAGTTTAATTTCCAGGAGGCCATGCTTGGCAGTGTTGCCAAAATGATTCTAAGCCTGCTGATAGGTCCAAATTTTAAATGCATATAACTTCTACACTAGCAATTAGATTTCAGCCAAATTTCGTATGTGCTATGTGTACATAAACAGATATGACTGAGCGTATTCTTAAGAGCCACCAGGGCTGCCAACTGTTAATAAATGCTCTCAATTTTTTAAATCAGAAAGTATGCAAGCCGACAGCTTTAAACTATGCACACGTATAGTACCTGACATGCTATATTAATTTGGAGTAACTAATATACGTCAGTGCTACCAACATGATTATAAGCCTGCTGAGAGGTCCAACTTTAAATACATGTAACTTCTATACTATCATTAGGATTTCAACCAAATTTCGTGTGTGCTATGTGTACCATAACAGATATGACTATGCCGATTCTTAAGAGTAACCAGGGCTGCCAAATGTTAATAAATACTGTCTCTATTTTTGTTACCCTAATATCAATATATCAGAAAGTATGCAAGCCAATAGCTCTAAACTTTGCACACGTATAGTACCTGGCATGCTAGATTAATTTGGAGTAACTAATATAGGCCTACGCCAGTGCTGCCACCATGATTCTAAGCCTGTTGACAGGTCCAATTTTAAATTGCATGTAACTTCTATACTAACTAATGGATTTCATTCAAAATTGACACAACAATAGATCATATTATCTCAGATTATTTCTGACCAATACATGTATGTCATTGTTGCCAACATGAGTTTACGAGTGCTGTTAGATCCAATGTTTAACTGCATGTAACGTCTACCAAATTTTGTATTCTGTACCTTAAGAGATGGAACTAAGAATATATTCAGTCACCAGGGCTGCCAACTATAGTTCTCTATTAGGCTACATTATGCCAGGTGTATTTCGAACTAATTAGAAATTTCGATCTTACTAACTTAATTTCGTCATTATCCTAGCTAGATCAATATTGATTAATCATTGGCATGAATCTTAAATTTTAAGAAAAGTAGGCTCTTTAGTTCGTTACGGAACTTCTTGGTTTTAGCCTATTTTCAATTTTGAAAAAATAGGGTTATGAGATCACCTTTTGTCCGTGTGTATGTGTGTGCGTGTGTGTGTGTGTGTGTGTGTGTGTGTGAAGTGTGTGTGTGTCCCCCCCTAATAATTTCATAACGACTCGAGCGATTCTAATGAACCTCGCTAGGTTCATAGCACTATTCCGGGTGACCCCGACCGTGCCCTTCAAATTTTATTATGTCTCACCAATCCAACATGGCGGCTATGCGAAATATTTCACCAGCATTCAATATCTCCGAACCTATTCCCAATATCACCCTGGAATTTATTACGGTGATAAAGGGAAGTACTAGAAATTCGCCTATGTGACTTTTGAAAAACTGGTAACTACAAAACCAACATGGCGGCCAAATGAATTTACGACTTTTAAATATACGTTTCTCGCGATTTAACCAACCAAACGCAATAAAACTTGGTACAGTATATGTTTATACACATTGTAATGCAACGACATCTAAGTTTGTTCAATTGTTTACATAACCACAAGATGGCGGCTGTGCGAATTATTTCACCGGCATTCTATATCTCTGAAACTATTAGCGGTATCACCCTGAAATTTTTCACGGAGATAAAGGGCACTACTGGAAGTTCATGTATATGACTTTTAAAAACCGGTTAACTACAAAACGAACATGGCGGCTAAGCAAATTTGAAAATTTTAAATAGACCTTTCTCGCGATTTAATGTTCCAAACGCAATGAAATCTGGTACAGGAAATGTTTATACACATTGTAATGCACTGGTATCTAATTTAGTTCAATTGTTTACATAACCTCAAGATGGCGGCTGTGCAAATTTTAAAATTAAGTTTTTATTTCTTGTGTCGTAATCATGCGATCGAAGTGAAAGTTTGAATAATGAACCTACGCAATAATTTTCCTTTATCGGTACATGACTCTATGGCCTATACATTTAACAATCCAACATGGCGACCATCCGAAATATTTAGACGTTTCTGAATATCTACGAATCTATTATAGCAATCAAACTGATTTTTTTATGTTCATAGGGGCTATGAACTTAAGTTCACCTATAGGACTTTAAATAAACTGGTGATCGCAAATCCAACATGGCGGCGACGCGAAGTATAAATATTCACATGAAAGTTTCTCGCAATTTAACCATCCGAGTGCAGTGACACTTGGTACAGTAAATCCTTATACGAATGTTAAACCAGTGGCATCTAATTTATTTCAATTGTTTCCATAACCACAAGATGGCAGCTGTGCGAAATTTTAAAATCTCCTTGCTACTTTTTGCGTCCTAATCATGCGATTGAATTTTGAACTCTACACTTACACAATAATCTTCATGTAACAGTACATAAATCTAGGACCTACATATATAAAATCCAACATGGCGACCATCCGAAATATTTAGTCGGTTCTCAATATCTACGAATCTATTACAGCAATCAAACTGAAATTTTGTATGTTGATAGAGGCAGTTAACATAAGTAGGATATTTAAAAATAGGCTGTATAGTTCTTCACGGAACTACTTGTTTTTTGTTTTTGTTTTTTCATTTAAGTATTTGACCGAGATTTTGAATGGTTATATTTTATGTATCCTACATTTGGAAGTGATTGGTGCACAAAAAGGTGATAAATATATGTGTATATACATTTTATATATACTTTTGAACTGACAGTGGTTTTGGGGTCTGGGGGATGTTGTAACATTTCCATAAACCATGAATGGGACTGTTTAAATATGAACCTGTGCAATAGCGATGTGCTATGAGAAGGAGAGCTGATTGTAGCATTCCTAAGAAGATCCACAGATATAGTTGTATTGGTATCTTAGTATCTGCATTCTGATTTGTAAGCGTGGAGTAAAGGAACTGTAGAGAAGGTATCAGAATGGATGCGCAGCAGACTTTATATAGGCAACATGCAAGATGGCTGCTGTTACTGAGGGATTTGAAGTAGTGGTGAAAAAAAGTGACTGTAACGACAGTCGGAGAAAACTAAGCTGTATGAAAAGAAATTTGAGTTGCCAGTAATTATGCAAGGAATAGGATTCAAAGAGGAATGCTAAATGCAGACGCGATGAGAATCAAGAAAATGAAGTACATTGTGATCTAACATCCAGAGAAAGGGTTTGCCCGAACCAGAGCGCTAAGATATTGGGAATAACGCAGAAAGATAGAGTCTCAAATGAACAACTAGCAAAACTGTCTGCAATACCAGAAAAGGTCCCCAAGCAGAAATGGAATTGGGGAGGTCATATTGCGAGGATGCGAGACGACAGATGGACACACAAGACTACCATGTGGGACACAAGAATGGGAAAGCGTCAGAGAGGGAGTCCGAGGCGGAGATGGTCCGACTTTTATTCTGCGTGGACAGGCCCACACTGGACCAGAGCAGCAAGAAGCAGGAGCACGTGGAGGACCATGGAAGACAGAATATCGAGTGAGTGAAGGCAGCACAACAATGGACCAGCGAATCAAGAAGCAGAAACACGTGGAGGTCCATGGAAGACAGAATATCTAGTGAGTGAAGGCAGCACCACAATGGACCAGCGAATCAAGAAGCAGAAACACGTGTAGGACCATGGAAGACAGAATATCGAGCGAGTGAAGGCAGCACCTCAATGGACCAGCGAATCAAGAAGCAGAAACACGTGGAGGACCATGGAAGACAGAATATCGAGTGAGTGAAGGCAGCACCACAATGGACCAGCGAACAAGAAGTAGAAATTCGCGGAGGACCATGGAAGACAGAATATCGAGTGAGTGAAGGCAGCACCACAATGGACCAGGGAATCAAGAAGCAGAAACACGTGGAGGGCCATGGAAGACAGAATATCGAGTGAGTGAAGGCAGCATCACAATGGACCAGAGAATCAAAAAGCAGAATCACGTGGAGGACTATGGAGGACAGAATATCTAGTGAGTGAATTCAGCACCACAATGAACCAGAGAGCAAGAAGCAGGATCACTTGGAGGACCATGGAAGACAGACTAGTGAACTTGTGAAAGTAATTTGTCAAAAGTAAATCTAAGAAAGAAAACTCTAACTTACCATGTACAAACCTAATGCGAATAGCTCACCACATTAGTGAAGTAAGACTTACCCTCTATGTATAAGGCCTTTGCTCTTTTAGGGATATTGAGGCTATTATTATATATTAATATTATTATTATTATTATTATTATTATTATTATTAGTAGTAGTAGTAGTAGTAGTAGTAGTAGTAGTAGTATTTATTCGATTCACAATTACAAACATGGGTTACTCTAAAGCACGGGTTAAACCAAGTGCTTTACAACAATACATAAAAACTATAATACATACATATCATGTATATACAAAATATAGAGTTCATTATCACTCATTCACTAGCCAGGAAGAATCGCACAATATTGCATGTGGCCAATAGGACAGAATGCTGCATACTCTTGTAGGTGGTCGGCGGAAGATCCAATTCCTTCAGACTATTGTGGAGTGTGTGAGGTATGAGGCCGTTGACTGACAAGATTACAGGCACTATCCGGACGCAGTTCACCTTCCATATCCTCTTAATTTCCTCTGTAAGCTGTCTAAACTTGGTGATTTTTCCATTGTGTTTCCGTTCGATATTTGTGTCGTTGGGGACTGCTATGCCTATTATAAATGTAGTGCCATCAACGTTATTTACTACTATGATGTCTGGTCGATTGTGATCTATTGTTTTGTCTGTCACACTACCAGTGTCCCAATATATTTTATACAATTCATTTTCAAGGAGGGATGGTGGATGATACTTGTAGTAAGGGATATACTCCTCAGTTAATTTATATTTCTGTATTATTCTTCTTCTTCTTCTTCCTTCGTTACGGCCAACTAAGGACCACGTCATGTCAACTGTTTTTTCTGCATTTTAATGTTAGCCCAGTACTCCTTCATTCGCAATCGATGATGCACCTTTCTCTCTGTCGTCCACGCCTTCCCGGTTTTTAGCTTCGGCTTAAGTTGAAAACTCCGATGTATCTGAAGTTTATCCCTAAGTGGGCCACGCTCCTGGATATCTTCACGTGTAATCCCAGTCTCCAACAGATCTTTCTCTACTTCAATGAACCAGGCCCCCTTTGTCTTTTTCTCACGGAGAAAAGCAAAAATTCTGTTGGATAGCCGTGTTGATTTCATTCGGGTTATATGTCCATAAAAAGAAATCCTCCTTTTCCTCATCACGTCCGTTATTTTCTCTACGTGAGTGTACAACTCGTGGTTGTGGCGTCTTCGGAAATCGCCGTGTTCTTTGACTGGACCCAGTTAATACATAGCTGCTGACGTGGAGAGAACAAATCAGGCCCATCAGAAAAAACACCCATTACATGGGCACGTTCCAGCAGCCCCAAGGTTGAAGTCCAGAAGCTTCCTCAAGACCACTTAAGTCTTGCAAACAACTCCAGCTACAGCAAGGAAACAATTGTGGATTTCTCGACTTGAAATTAACTCTGCCTGGCCTCCCCCTTTGGAAACCCTCCCACATGGGCACGAACAGAATTGGATCGTATGGAGGGCACTCAATCGGCTTTGTTCCTGAGTTGGAAGATCCAGATGTAATCTCCTGAAGTGCCCCTGGATTGTCAGCTATGCCCTGCATAGATTCTGGTCAAGATTAGTGTAGTCTTGTAATTCTTTCACTTAATTTTGCTTTAATGATACCATACATTGTATTTGTTTCTGATTCGAATAGGTATATATATATACATTATTATTATTATTATTATTATTATTATTATTAACAATGCTCCGAATTGAAGGCAGAGAAGAGAAGAGGATTCTAAGGAACAAACACTTACGACTCAAACTAATAACATTTCAACGAAGAAATTACACTATGAATGACAGGAAGGAGACATTTTGGGAGCAGAATTAGAAGCTCAAAAGTCGAATCTCTAATTAACACTCATCATTAACTTCCAAAGGCAATGTCCTGTCACCGCAACCGTTGTTCTCTGTCCTCAGCACCTCGTTTCATTTCATAGTAGGGGGCGTGGTGGCGCAGCGGTCAAGCTGTATGCCTCTCACCAAGGCGGACCGGGTTCGATTCCCGGTCACTGCATGTGAGATTTTCGATGTGAAATGCCATGTCCTGTGGTTCGGATTCCACGTAAAACGGAGGTCCCGTGGCTTATGATCGCGAGATTAACGGTCAAGTTAAACTACAAGCTTCCATCCTTCCTTCCATTTCATAGTAGGAACCATAATGAAGAGTTAGTGTGATGTCTAACTATTAATTAAACTGATTAACGTGCTCCAATTTGGGATAAACTAAGTAAAAGGAAAAAAGTACTATTACTATGTACTCAGGGATATCAAAGTTAGTTATGGAAGGAAGGGTCGAAGATAAGAACTGTAAGGGTAGACCAAGGTTAGAATATGTTAAACAATAATAATGTTATTTGTTTAACATCCTTTTTAACTACTGCGGCTTTTAGAGACGCCGGGGTGCCGGAATTTTACTCCGAGGGCGATATTAAAGTGCCAGTAAATCTACTGACACGGCTCTCTCTCATTTTCGCACCGTCAAATGCCAGCTGACTGCGCCAGGATTTGATCCTGCAACCTCGGGAATAGCAAGCGAGAACGTTACCGCTGAGCCATGCAGGCAGCAATATGTTAAACAGATTGCCTCGTATGTAGGGTGTGGTAACTACTGTATGTAGAGATGAAACTATTAGCTTAGGACAGGGAGGCATGGAAAGCTCCATCAAGCCAGTCAAAAATCTGAAGACTCAAACAACAGCAACTCCATGTAATAAACTACTACTCTGAATTCTTTGAATTTGAGTAGATTTTATAAAAACAGTTATCTCTTGAGAAGTTTTCAGATTATATTTTTTGTTCACCGACTGAAAGCTACAATATTTCGACTTGATCTTAGATGATTACATCCTTATTTGTGTACTTATTTTAGTATTAGTCGCCTCCGTAGCGTAGCTGTCAGCATGGTTAGCTGCCGCCCCGGAGGTCCTGGGTTCGATTCCCGGCTCTGCCACGAAATTTGAAAAGTGGTATGAGGGCAGGAACGGGGTCTACTCAGCCTCGGGTGGCCCAAATGAGTAGAGGAGGTTCAATTCCCACCTCAGCCATCCTCGAAGTGGTTTTCCGTGGTTTCCCACTTCGTCTTCGGCCAAATGCCGGGATGGTACCTCCTGTAAGGCCACGGCCGCTTACTTCCCGCTTCCTTGCTTATCCATCCCAATCTTCCCCTCCCTTCCCATCCCTCATAAGGCCCCTGTTCGCTTTGCAGGTGAGGCCGCCTGGGCGAGGTGCTGATCACACCTCCTCCGTTGTATCCACTCCGACCAGATGTTCCCAGCTCTAGGACACTGCCCGTAGAGGCGGTAGTGGTGAGTTCCCTCGCTGAGTCCGTGGGTTCCATCAACCTGGAGGGTAAAATCGATTTAAAATAAAATAAAAGAAAATAGTATTAAATTGTCAACAAGGCAACACTAAAAAATGGCTTCAAATCCATCTTTACAGACAGCATGTACACAACATTCTTCTTCTTTTCTTCTTTTTCTTTTCTTAGTCGTTTACCCTCCAGGTTGGTGGAACCCACGGACTCAGCGAGGGAACTCACCACTACCGCCGCTACGGGCAGTGTCCTAGAGCTGGGAACATCTAATCGGAGTGGATACAACTGGTGAGGTGTGATTGGCACCTCGCCCAGGCGGCCTCACCTGCAAAGCGAACAGGGGCCTCACGAGGGAAGGTAATGGATGGTCAGGATGGATAGGCAAGGAAGAGGGAAGGAGGCGGCCGTGGCCTTAAAGAAGGCACCATCCCGGCATTTACCCGAAGACGAAGTGGGAAACCACGGAAAACCACTTCGAGGATGGCTGAGGTGGGAATCGAACACCCTCTACTCATTTGGACCACCCGAGGCTGAGTAGACCCCGTTCCAGTCCTCGAACCCAGGACCTCCGGGGTGGCAGCTAACCATGCTGACCGCTACGCTACGGAGGCGACTATTTGCTCATTCTTAATAGCCTAATTTAGCAACACTGATGGTAATCAGTTCCCTACTTGCTTAGCGCCGGATGAAGGACATGGGAATGAGTTCTCAAATGTCTTATTTGCAACTTTTTATCACTTTGATCATGCTTCGATATGAGAGAGCTTATACACACGTGAGCGGCGTCATTCTCAGATTAACATATAGGCTAATTAGGCCTATACGTATGGAATCTTACATTATGATAATGGGTACAAATGAAGGACCGGTTTTTGGTGGTGTTGTCGAAGCGATTTATCAAAGCAGCAGCATGCAAGGTGATATGAGATCATTCCAGTTCTGACCACGCCCTATGTTACGTAAATCTGGACTCCGACGAGTCCCATTTTATTGAAACACTAGCTGGTCGTATAGACGTAGCCAGTGCTTTTTTTTTTTTTTTTTTTTTTTTCAGGAGGAACGTACCCCATAAACATTTGGAAACTGTTTAAGAAAACCTATTGGTACATTTGTATCTAGGTCGGCAAATATAACTTCCGACTTGAAAGTTCATCGATCAGCTGGCGTTAACGCGCTGTTCACAACAGATGGAGGAGATTTCGAGTAATCCTCGATTTAAATCGATCTATCGAATCAGTTTCTTTTGGTCCGCAACTCGGCACCCTCGGCACTCCGTTCTTATTATAAGCGCGCAGGCTAGTGTTTGGAGACGGGTAGGTTGTTATTTTGTGCGCCCGGTTAGTTTTGAAGGATGAAGAAGATAGCGGACTATTTAACATTCAGCCAGGCATCGAAAAAACTGAAAGTTAATGATTCGAACACTAACAATGACCGGACTCTGCAAATTACCGAAAATTGCAAGATCGTGATGTTTTGTCGACTACAACTGAGAGTACCCCTTAAATATTTTTTTCATTTTAAATGATATTGTCGACTTCGTCATTACGTTACGGCAACGTCAAGAAATGTACCTACTGTCGACCAAAGTATTATGTGTACTCGAGTTTGACGGTTGTTTGTGAAGTAACCAATAGACCTACATAAAATCCAATACCATCAACATTTTCGTCGTTCTTTTTTACGTTAGTTCATGTAGGTTTGGATTTTTTAATTATATTTTAATATTTTTTATCGCAGTTGGAACACAAAAAGTGCACGTTTTTAAGCGTGTTTCAACCATGCGTCACATTTAAGAATTATTATCTCAAAAGCCCGTCATCAGATCGAATTCAAATTTTAACACAATATACATTGGAATGTTGTATAACTGGTTTATTAATTTCACAATTTTGTGTGTCCAAGAAACGAAGTTGTTATCATTGTTGTAAGGTAACTTTTTCTCGGCTCGGGGTGGTTGGAAAATGTAGGTCTTGGTTGCGTTGTAATCGTTATACATCAAAACGTTTTGCTGTATGACTGTGAAATACGTAAATTAATTCACTTATTTTATATCGGTTTGTATTTGTACGAGGAAATAACACATGGTTCACCTGCTAGCCGCTCCGGAAAAAACTGTAGAGCGTTGCTGAGGTGGAGCCCATCACTTCCGAGCGAGACGCGCCATGATGCGTGTGGGCACCATTTCGGCAACGCTGTACAGCTGTTCCCAAGAGCGGCTAGCTGGTGAACCATGTGCCATTTCCTCGTACAAATACAAATCTATGTAAAATAAGTCAAATAATTTACGTATTTCACAGTCATACAGCATAACTTTTTGATGTATAACGATTACAACGCAACCAAGAACTACATTTTCCAACCACCCCGAGCCGAGAAAAAGTTACCTTACAAAAATGATAACAACTTAGTTTCTTGGACACACACAATTTTGAAATTAATAAACCAGTCATACAACATTCCAATGTATATTGTATTAAAATTTGGATTCGATCTGATGACGGGTTTTTGAGATAGTAATTCTTAAATATGACGCATGGTTGAAACACGCTTAAAACGTGCACTTTTTGTGTTCCAACTGCGATAAAAAATATTAAAATATAAATTAAATATTCCAAACCTACATGAACTAACGTAAAATAGAACGACGAAAATGATGATGTTATTGGATTTTATGTTGGTCTATTGGTTACTTCACAAACAACCTTCAAACTCGAGTGCACATAATACTTTGGTCGACAGTAGAATGCACTCAGGTGTGTGACGTCGTAGTACGATGTAGCAGCCGAGTACCAAGAAGGAAGTGCGAGAACAGAGTTTCAAGAAGGCAGTGCGAGAACAATCAAGTAGGCAGTGAAGAAACAAAATAGAATCTTGAATCTCTGTTCTCGCACTGCCTTTTTGGTACTCGGCTGCTAGCATTTAAAATGATATTAAGTCCAGTCTTTCAGACTGACTGTCTCTATTCTTTAAAGAAATAAATCCCTGGATGTGGCTATTCAGGAAGAGCTACAGTACATTCCCCGTCAACTCCCCTACAGTGTACGATCATTTCCTCAATGCTGTGACGTCGCCAAAAGCCTACGTCATATTGGACAGCTACTGTATACACGATGAACAGTTGTAATACAGGTAAGCACATTCTTACCTGCAGATGGGCTTGGTACGTACAAATATTTCGAAAATACATTAATAGCTATCCACAGGGCTTGCCAATAGTTAAGATCACTAGCTTAATTTCAACGAAAGTTTCCTGGTCTTATAATTATGTTACACATTTTACCAAATATTTTATTAAACTAATTAAACTCATTTAGACATTCCACCTGAACCAAAAACATTGTGATATGACTTGAAGATTTTTAACACAATATGAATATAAGAAAAAACGCCATTTCAAGCCACAGATTATTTGTAGACGCTAAACCCATGGAGTTACAGTATCTCATTAATGTTTCTTTTTCAAGTTTTGTGGAAGGGATTTTTGTACACTTTTGTTGTGGTTGTTGTTGTTGTTGTTGATTAGAGCAAATTAAAGTTAAGGGCCGTTTTCACCAACGTCAATTATCTCTTAATTCTTAATTAAAGGTTATTTAACTTTGCACGAGCATTTCAACAAACAGAAATGCTCGTTAACTTACCACTAACAAGCAATTACGTCGAATGGCCAAATCTGACCACACAACTCCCTAAAGCATTGTTTAAGTGGAGGGAAAAAGGTGAACTCTACCTCGTGTATCTATCAATGACTGTTTGTTTCTGAGTTTCACGCGAACTTTCATCCATATGAATATATAATATGTTTGTGACAATGAAATTATAAAAGATCATCCAAATTACTAATACCAAGAAAGAAGAATACGGAAATGAAAGAAAAGCATATCCAAAGTGGGAAACGACCCCCGATTGTACCCATGTGAGTAATCTCGATGGAAAATATGCTTCTGCCTCCAGCTAGCGTCAGGACTCAGGCGTGTACCGTTTCCCCATTGAGCAGTTGCATGTTTTGGATTTGAGGCTAAAAGGTATCAACTCTACAATGATAAGGCACAACTCTACTCTAAGACTTTAATTCAGTAAAACTCATGGCTTCAAACAAAATAATGAGAATACAAATCCCATAAACAATACACAAACAAACAAAGTTACTCCCACAATCCACTAATTATTCACATAGTTGAACAAATTAAATCCATATCACTATTCAATCTTTTACCATTATGTGGACTTTACACTTTACTCAAGTGCACTGATGCACATGTAATGTTTCACAAAAACTGAACTATTACATTCATGTCACCTAATGTGACTTCTTTATATTCACAAAGTTACTTGTATCCTACAATACATCTTAATTTACATCATGTGTACTATCTGTGTTACATCTCTCTCTCCCACTAAATGCTTTCATGCATTAGCCAACTCATGGTTTGCACTAAAATCTACTTGCAACACCACAATTACGTAAGTCTACCCCACCACTCCCCTCTTTTTTTTATAGTTACCCTGCATGTCATTGTGATTTCACTAAATAACTTCTGTTATCGTTGTGTCGGATAGTATACTATTACGCTACCCTTGCGAGCGTAGCCTGTGGCATCGAGTAACCAACTTCATCAACTAGGTGTCAATGACAGTAACAAATACAACTTCCAACCATTCGTTAGATTGCTAAAGTTTTATATCATCAGGGTAATCTATGATTAGTAATGTGTTTTTAAACCACACACATTCATTACACATTATAACAATTCTTCCTTTCAATACAAGCAAGGTCTTAAATCTGTCCGCTCAAAACGCGAAACTTCACAGTTTGTTTAGCAACCCCAGCCCCTTGGAGCTGCCTGCATACAATGGAACAGAGTAGGGTCGTTCACGGCTGTAAATCGTCCCTTGTCTCCCCGATTCCTGGACTGTACCTCCCCAAGCAGTGTCACGACTTTGAATACAACATTGTGGTCACAATGATCCACGTGATCCCATATGATCTGAACTGAATATTATGAAATGGTTCTGGGTGAGCTTGAATATTTAATCCTATCCTTAGGACATTAATAACGGCCTCAACAGGTCCGTATCACAATATGAAGGCACGAGATTCATAGAACACAGGTCTAGTGGTTAGCCGGTATCTTAAATAAAATATTACGGTCAGTCAACAGCTGCCACCAATGAATTCGCTTCACAGGAGCCGAATCATTCCATCAAGTTCTCGGGCAATCAGGTATAGCGTAAGGGTTTCCAATGTTCTCCCTTCACTTACCACAGGATTCGAACCCGGAACATTTCATATCCATCATCGGAGATAGGGTACACACTAAATACGCTCCGGCATAAATTATTATCTCTGTACGCCCATGCTGTACGAGATTTCACACGTCGATTAGATTACCTGGCCCCTTACCTGTCTACGATCTCGTCCTATAATAAAGAGAACTCTAATTGTTACTCTACAAGCTTAATCAAGCCACAAATTCAATTCACTGTCAAGCTCCTACATTCCCTTGCATAATTATATTCCCATTAATACAATATATTTAATATTAACTCTTTTCTCTTCCCTTAATGTAATCCACTGCTTGGCTAGATAAATAATCCAATTAGCGTAAATAGTTCTTGCTTAAAACCTTTCATCCTGATGTATTCAATTGTACCGTTTATTATCATTATAATTACTATTATTATTATTTCTGACATAAATTATTCTTCCGACACAACGTAACTGCTTCAATGATCGAACATTCGCGTTCGTCACGTTAAGTTTCACATAACTGAATTGCCATTTTATTAGTAGCATTAATAGTGGAAACGATTAATCCACTCTCTGATGTATTCAACATCTTAACTTTACTGAAATCAAACAATAAACATATGAGGGTATGCCTCCTAATATTGATTCTTACTGGCATATTTTATACTTCCGAAATCACATTACATGCAGTGGCTATCCTTCTATAATAACATGATTTGTGGGGTACTTACGTCGGCTTATCCAGGTGGCTCCAACCACCATATTCCAGTGTCACCTGCCATTGGCTTACTTAGTGACACATTGCCATCTTGCTAATACACATATTATATGACATCTGATTTATAAACACACGACACTTTTCCATTTTTATAATGAAGCTAATGCTTCCAAAACACATGACACTTTATGACACTGGTTATATTATTAATTTAAGAGATATTTTACACAACATCACTGTACAAACACACGTTACACTTTATATTCCTGATTGGTTGACATTCCCTAGCATGTATCGAAAGTGCAGGTGCTGACGGCCCTTTCTTCGGTCCTACCCCTTCCTGATTGAACCTCTCGAACATCTGCTCACGGATTCACCAACAGTCTCTCGATCATCCCTTGATAACCTTCCTATTATTGCAGCGATGTGCTTACATATCGTCATGAACGCTACTTACTGGTATACTCCAGATATGTATAACCAATCACTATACTTTACTGCGCTCAACATTGTACATTATATTTACATGAATTATTACTTTCCACAGTCCTGCCTATTATATCACACGGCACTTAATAAACATTATATAACAGTCTTACTGCACGGCTTCCCAAATTGAAGTCCGAGCCTCCTCTATTAACTTTGGTAATATGCATTTCGCATAATCAAGTTTGTTGATTACCGACTTCATTCTTAGTTCATGACCATGCATGAATATTTTCCCACAGGTGTGTTACATTGCACAGCTAACATGCTGATTACCAGTGAAATGTTGAAGTCTTTGTGTGCGCGCCTGAGCGCTCCGTGTCCTTTTCAACTGTGTCAAACTGCGACTGCTTCAAAACAACTCTCCCTCTGACTGGGTCCAAAACTGTGTGCTTCGACTGGGTCCACCCTCTTATATCTGTTTCACACAAAAAGTAGGGCAAGAATTCCCGCGATAAATCAGCTCCTCTCTTAGGATGATTCTGGACTTAGAATAATATCCATATTGTTCCTTTTTCTTCGCTGGTCACAAAAATGTATGTGTGTTCGAGGATCAATCGGCCACTTAATTAATATTAATTGTCTTATCCATGGCGTGGGGACGCTGTTTCTGTGGGAATCCCTGTCGACCTCCTCACATTCAGCCGCGAACATCCATAGTCCTGTATCATTACGCACTGCATTAAACATGCCTTGATTTCGCCGTTTAATGGCTCTAAAATTAGCCTCCTGGCTAAAGATTCACCTGTGTGCAACTCTCATGTCATTGCATTGCTCCAATCATGAGTAATCAATGATTTTCCTTGGGATCTCCCCATTCCATTCTCAAATCTATTCTCAAACGGGGAAAAACCTGGTCATTATTCAACCTCCCGACCCCTTGCAGACGACTTAACTGGGTCAGCAAGATTGACGTGGCGCCAAGGGTCTCCTCCCACAATTCAGGGGCTATTTGCAAAACGTCAAACTCTGAAACTCCTGTGTTTCAAGTCCAGCATAGCCTACTTCATGTAGTCCAAATAATGCTATCTTCCACTATTTTCCTGCATTATTTCACTAAATAATGTCATTAACAACTGATATCACACCAGTGATTAAATATATAATTTCTTCTAGGGGTTCTTACAACGAAACACCCTCAACAGATCTCGGGTTCGTTCCCTGGTGGAACCTTCATTCTGAGATCACAATCTCTGAGATCCACGTTCGATATCAGTCAGCATGACCCCCTCGGGTTCACTATATAATGAGCATAATGAGCTCAGGAGGTTGGAACGCAACCACTTACGCTACGAAGGCAACGGGGAGACAGTATCCTATGTATCTAAGTAAACAATGTACAAACACAACTGCCAGTTCTCCTAAATATTTTTTTCATATAATTTTAAGCTTTTGCCATGAATAAGGTCTTCTGAATTTTACTTCCTTTAGAATTATGTTCCAGAAAATCTCAAGGAAGCATGACAAACAACAATCAGTGCTACACACTTCCTGATCTGTCCGCCATGTTTCTCCAGGGTGAAACTGAGTCTGCGCATGCGCGAGAGCCGTAAAGGTTATTTAAGTAATTACGGACTCGAATGACCTCGTGAAATGCATCGACGATAACCATGCATTAACTCTCGTATTGAAGTTAAATAGGAATTAACTGACTAATCGTTACAAATAGTTGGTGAAATCGGCCCTAAGACTAATAAGCGTTCACCGGCTAATAGCTTCTGTGAAGATAGAGCTAGGGCAGACTGAACTTTCATCAGTCTGTAGCACAGCATTTTCTAACAGACTGTCTGCGTTAGCTTAACCCTCACAGAAGCTACAACCTCTGTCTGAAACGTTCGGTGAATGGGTCTATATTACGAACGGATTGTTGGCCTTCCTGAAACAGCCGTTACAATCCTTCGAATTAATCCCCGTGGATGGTTATGCACTTCTTAGAATGACTGTACAGTCCTGGCATAGTCTTCCTGAGGGATAGCCTTCAGTTGGGTCGTCACATTACGTTGGATGTCCGAAATGTCCGAAACCCTCTGGCCCTTCAGGGCTTTTCGGCGACCCTGGATCCCGATACTTCATACTTTGACGCTTGCCTGCGAGGTCGTACCTCAGGCACCAGGTCTCGTCACCCGTGACGATGGTTTTCAGGACCATTTCATTCCACGGAACATTCACCCTTCTCACTGCCACCTGTCGAACAGGTGTGCACGTTAGGTTGCATAAATTTACCCTTCTCACTGCCACCTGTCTATCAAGTGTGCAAGGCAGGTTGCATAAATTCACGCTTCTCTCTTGCTTTCAATTTAGAATTTTGACGACCCAAACTGAAGGCTATTCCTAAAGAAGACTATGCCAGGAGTTTCCCGGAGTTGTTCAGTCGTTCTCAGAAGTGCATAACCATCCACGGGAATTACTTCGATGGATAGTAACGGCTGTTTCAGGTAAGCCAACAATCAGTTCGTAAAATAGTCCATTCACCGAACTTTTTAGACAAAGGGTGTATTAATCAAAGAACGCTTATCAGTCTTAGCTTCAATTTCTCACCATTACGAAAAGAAAAGTAAAAAAATCACTACCTTTTTTTTTTTAATGTAGGTCTACCTAAACGTTTGCATACCTTCTACAAATCTTGGAATGAAAATGTCGGTTGAATAAAACGACTTTTCTTTCGTCAGCTTTTAACCCTGAGCGGTATACCAGTGTTTCTCATACCGTATGGTGTAGCGGTATTAACTACTCCAAACTACCAGTATACTGTACATATTATATTCCTCACACTAGGTGAACTGAAACACCTTCGTAACACTTCCCTCAGAATCAGTCAAAACGTCCGTTGTCAGAAACATTTATTAAATTTGCGAGCAAAACAGGGTTTAAAGAGACAAGATTAAAAAGAAAGAGCGTTAAAAATCCCTCAGTATGCCTTCCTTTGGAGGGGAAGTAAAGCCGGCGGTCCCATGTCATAGATTTATGGCATGTTAAAGATCTTTCCACTAATTACACCTGTGTGAAACTAAATTGGATAGGTTAAGAATGTAAACAACGCTCTTAGGTTGCTACGTTCGTTGCCAAGAGCCGACTGCGGTGGCGTCTAGTAGCTAGTTCTGAACTAGGCCTAGTAGTCGTTGACGGTGGCTTTTGGCGGCAAAAGTAGGAACTATTTGAAAATTCAAAGTTGCAGTCCCTACTTGAATTAAAAAGAGATACACACACTAATACAGTCATCACAATTAACACCGGTTATCAGACAGATTCTACACACACCCAAAGTACACGGGGCTACATGACCGCGTTGTCGCAGCCCCTAAACTGAGGAACCAACCAACCAAAAAAGAAACTCTAAACGTGTGAGAAAACTTTTCTTTACAAAAAGTTTAAAGGTTTTTAGAAAAGCGCTTAATTCAGAAAAAGTTTTCTATGAGACGATTTTAAACGTTTAATCGGGACATCACAAAGACGATATGGACACACTGATACATTAGATTACGTCCACATGTGTTTAATAAGCGTAGTTCTCTTAATTTTCTTGATAATGACCAGAGACTCAAACGTTACGCAGTACCTCGCACCGACTATAGCTAAAGCGTTGCGCGTATACGGATATCCGCAAAATGTTTCACCATGCGGGATGAAGCAGAGAATTATCGACTTTCCTGATAACAACGCTAGTTGGGCTGCATAAAACAATATTATTAGGGGCAGCAGATTCACCCGGTATATGGCTGCGCATGGCTGTGCGGATAATGTTTGGAGTAAATGTGCGGATAGTTTTTAGAATACAATCCGAACTTGTTGACTCGAATGTTTATGACATATCATATTTTTCATGACAATTGTAAGACGATGATTTAAGCTAATCTTATTGTTATTGTTTTAACGGGCGGAACAGCGAGGTCATTGCCCCTTATTAAGCTAATCTCATTCAAATTATGTCATTAAGCATAGTTTACACTCCGAACTCAAAGGGTTGCATTTCTGGCTGTGTAACATTCATTAAATAAAAAAGGGCACATGACATACATCGCCTAAGGGAACGATTTTCTCCTGAAATGTCTAAAAGTGTTGCTTTAAGACTATATGCTTTATCTATTTAAAAAAATATATTATAATACCAGTAGATTCGGGGCGGATGTGGATAACGTGTTGAGTATCCGAGCAGGGCTCTAGCTGTAGCCATATACCAGATGAATCAGCTGCCCCTTGTTTTATGCAGCCCAGCTAGCGTTGTTATCAGGAAGGTTGATATTAATTTCTCTGCTTGCATCCCGTGTGGCACTAACGCACAGCAATCATATCCTGCAAACGATACTGAACCCTACTACTTTTCCTTCGATGTGACTATGGACTAATACGAGGGGAACATAATAGTGTTCAGTATCGTTTGCAGGATATGATTGCTGTGCGTTAGTGCCATACGGGATGCAAGCAGAGAAATATCGACCTTCCTGATAACAATGCTAGTTGGACTGCATAAAACGAAATTATTAGGGGCAGCTGATTCACCTGGTATATATGGCTGCACGCTGCTGACCAATAGCTGACGATTCTTGTTTGCTCTGTCAGACCAGGTGCAGTCCAGACAGAGTCTGGTCCTGGCTGCCAATTTGCTTGTCAGATCTCCAGTGTTATACAATTTGTCGTAGCCCAGTCTCACTGCTTGCTCTGAGTGGCTAAGGTGGAGAGTTGACAACCCTGTACCTCGAGCTAGGGAAGCCCTGGCCCCACGCAAACATCGAATGTAAACATGGTCGTCCAGCTAGGTTTCAAAAGCAAGCAGGACGTTAATGAGGAAAATGAGGGAACTATAATTGCCTCTTATCTTATTGGCCCATGTAAAATGCGGAAATGGGAAGGTGCTTGTTGAGATAGAATAGATCAGTGGTTCCCAACCTGGAAACGCGTACCCCTTGGTCGTACGCAACGAACTGGTTAGGGATACGCCAAACATAAACGGTAATGGTGGGTGTCATGTCCCCTTCGTACTTGTCAGTCGTAATGTACCGGCGCGTACTGTAGTGCCCTCTTATTCAGGCACGTCAAGGTCAATGCTCCCCCTCGACAACCCACCCTACCCTAACCCCAGTCACTTTCACCACTGCACTGCCATTGCCTTCATTTGTCTATTTTTTCCAAACCAATCGCTAGAATTAATTGGTTTTCAATAAAGTCAAAATTTAAAAAATCTTACGTACTGTACAGGTTTATTTTCCTCAGCTAAATGCTTATACATCTTCATTTTCACTAGTAAATAAAAGAAAAATTGAAAATTATTTTTAGCATTTTATTGAAATGAAATGCATATTAACAGCAAACATATAATAAATTAAAAATATTAGTTATGATGCATTCAAAGAAATAAGTTATAAATAGTTATAAGTTTTTTTAGTTATTAATGTTTTCATTACGTTATGTACATATAGCCCGTAAAATATTAAAAGTTTTAAAAGTAATATTTTAGGTAAATATGTATAAAGGGGTACGGGAGGGGAAAAGGTTGGGAACCGCTGTAATAGATGTACAGTCAGTGGTTTAAAACAAATCGGTTCCTGATCATTGTTGATTCTTATCCTTCATACAGAAATCCAGTTACGCCTAAGGGTTACCAACCGTCCGACTTTTTCTGGACCTGTTATGGTTTCCAATCACATTATTCAAGTCCTGCAGATATCTTTCTAATTTATCGAAAATGTCCGTCATTTTTTCCTAAGAAGATTGTTTACTGTCCCATTTAGGTTTTATACTGGAAGCATCATACTGATGTATCGTAAACCAACTCCGTGTGGCTAGGAATATACCATGTTTCCAAAGTATTCGACCAGTTCTGCAATGTCAAGAATGATATAAAAAGTAACAGTCTTGATAAAGAAACAACAATAGATCAATAATGTTTTTATTTTTTATTTTTTATTTCTTCTTCTTTCATCGTGCTAGAGTATTGAAAGTCCTTTTATAACATTTGAACATACGAGGAGCGTTTTTTTTTTCTACCCGAATGAAGTACATTACACATCAGTTGTTACGACCACCTTCTCAACGTAATCTCCATGAAACTTTATGCACTTTTGCCATCGATGTGTCAGTCTCTCCAGACCATCCTGAAACCATCCTTTCGGAGTGTTGCGTACCCATGCCTTGACAGCAATGTCCAGTTCTGCAAAAAGGCGACCACGCTGGTGATAATCACTTGGTGTCAAGTCGGGAGAGTATGGTGAAAGTGGCAGCACCGTGAATCCCATTTGATCAATGGCAGCGGTGGTATCTCGGCTAGTGTGAGGGCGGGCATTGTCGTGTTGCAGAAGCACACTTTTAGCCCATTTTCCTGGCTGCTTAGTTTGAATGGCACGACGTAAGTGCTTAAGGGTTGCCACATATGCTGCACAGTTAATCGTGGTCTCCAATTCCCGCCAGTCAATGAGGATGATGCCCTTTGTGTCCCAGAACACTGTCGCCATTCGTTTGCCAACTGATGGCACTGTTCGACATTTCTTTTGCGGTGGACTGCCCCTATGTTTCCATTGCATCGATTGTTGTTTTGTTTGTGGCTCATGATAATGGAGCCATGTCTCATCACCAGTCACAAGCCTAGCCATAAAATCGGCTATGACGAGTGCATTCGTTGGCCCCTGTGCGTGTGTTGCTACCAAACGGTGGAACAAGACATTCGTTACACGTCACCACCTTCAAAAGTGAAATGTGAACCATACCCGGACGTACAAAAAATAAAGTGTAAAGCAATATAGTACGCCCCTTGTATTTGTTAGTTTTTCTTTGTAATCCCAGAAAGCAATCTCCTGAACAAGGGAACAAGGGTGTATTTTTCCTTCCATTAGTTGAAAGACTGGAACCGTTCGTTGTCTGATTCAATGAAAGGAATGTAACTGATACATATTTAAAGGGTATTTGGCGTGAAGAAGTTTACAAATACATAGGCTACTGGAATTTAAAAAAAAAAAAGCAATTCATCTCCTCTTTCTAAAATAGCTTATAACTTACTGACAAGTAAAGCTTCTCAGAAGAATTGCAGCAAGGACTGAATTTGTTTAGAAAAAGTTCTGTGTAATATATCAATCGTTTTTTGTTTCAATGGAAGTTGTTACGCGTTTTGAACCACCTCGTTGGTTTGCTGATAGCGTTCGTCTGTCACCATGGAGATCCGGGTTCGATTCCAGGCTCTGCCAAGAAATTTTAATTCAGGTGTGAGGGTTGAAACGGGGTACACTCAGCCTCGTGAGGCAAAACAAAGAATAGGAGGGTTCGATTCCCATCTCAGCCATCCGTGGTTTCTCCACTTCTACTCCAGGTAAATGCTGGGGTGATTCCTTCCGTTAAGCCACGCCCGCCTCATTCCTAATCCTCTTCTGAAGTTCAAATACACACTAACTAATATAACAGACGAAATCTTATGGGATAGGCCTGGATTTAGAACGTTGGTGAACAAACATAACTTTGCTGCGAATCCTTGGATGAGATGCTCCACTGCATGTACAGAGGAAGGGAAGAGAGAGAATGAAGACATTTTGGGAAGAGAGGACAGCAAATTCATATTAATCTGATACATAGGTTCAATTGCGCTCCTTAGTTGAGCATAACGTCTACGTAATAATAATAATAATTATTATTATTATTATCCTTTTGGGCGCATGGCCTGTGAGACTGATTAAAATAGCAAAATAGTCTAGGAAAGTGGCCTGCGATTTCATTGTTCTATTAAAACCGCCGGCCCGGTTCCTAGCGAAACATCTAGTCTATTTTAGGGTATTTTAGTTTCACGCGGCAAACGCCCAAGGGATATTACGAATAGCATTCAGAGCTCCAAAAGCCATAATCTGAAAATAATAATATTCTCTCACATCTGCCCCCCCCCCCCCCCCCCCCCCCCCGCCAAATGCCAAGGAATGATCCATAAAATACGTTTGCAAAAATGCCATAACATTTAAACCACCTACCCCCTTTCCAACACGTTGCAACACCTCCCCCCGCCCCCAAGTGATCGTTCAAAATAATT
This sequence comes from Meconema thalassinum, assembly GCA_946902985.2. Classification (NCBI taxonomy): domain Eukaryota; kingdom Metazoa; phylum Arthropoda; class Insecta; order Orthoptera; family Tettigoniidae; genus Meconema; species Meconema thalassinum. The sequence goes on along the minus strand of OX336393.1, from coordinate 283,816,673 downwards.
ACCCCCCTCCCCTCTTTTTGTTCAATGCATTACGCAACTCAGCGCATATAAATAAATCCACTTTACAGGCTTGTGCTCCATGAGGTTAACCCTAAAAAGATATTAAGTTAACCTTAAAAGTGTCCTATGTTCAAAAAATAAATAAACTTGACGAGCCTTACAGTAGTCGTATATGATGTGTATCATCTAACATAGAAGAAACCTCACATGAAATATTGTTGATACACCGGTATTGTATGTCTACCCTTTATTATTCCCGTTTTTCTACGGGGTCGGGGATGAGATGCGATGGAAGTATTTGTGGCGGATGGTTTTTACGGCCGGATGCCATTTCTGACGCCAACCTCACGAGAGGAGTTAATGAGAGATGAAATGAATGATGGTGAATGAAACTGGGCAAGGATGTGGAAGGAAGCGGCCGTGGCCTGTCAGAAGGTACCGTCCCAGCATTTTCCTGGAGTTGAAAATGCGAAAACACGGAAAACCATTTCAAGGACGGCAAATTGTTGATACACCGGTATTTTATAATATTTTTGGCACACATATTAATCTATTGTAAAAGGGAGTGTTTTACAGATATTGTAGTTTATAATACCGAACTCATTTTATTAGAGGTTTAGTAGCTTCCACCAGCACTAGCCTAAATAAAGAATACAATATGGATCAAATAGATTAATAGACGCGACACCGCTCATAACCTTAAATTCCCTATAAATAGGCCAACTTGCGAGTAAATGCAATGTGCACAGCAGTAGATCATGAAAGGCTTGCCCAGTTCCCGGACCTCGTGATTCACAGACCAACACGTAATTTCATATGGATTCTGTTAAAATGAGTCATATTGATATGATAATGGGATTCTAACCTGAGATCTCTAGATTCACAGTCAATGACGCTAACCCCACGACTATTTCGACCACACGAATATTAGGTACAAGATGGTGACTTATTTTCACGTACCAATAATACTGCATCACGGAATTAAGTTTCATCTATATTTTGCTTGTTTCGATAATGTTCCTGCGTGAAATTGAGTTTAAAATGCCTTATGAATAGGCCCTCTTGTGAGTAAAGAGAATGTATTGAGCAATAGTTCATGAAGGCTTCCTCAATTCTCGTATAAACACAACGATTATATTATATTATATTGATGACTGCATTACCGTTATGTGGGTTAATATTTGAATAGCCATTGTGCAGAAACATAATACCGGCAATACCGACTACTTACATTGTTTGATATTAAAGCATTTTATCATTTAAATACTGATACAAAGACTTCGAACATGTGCCATGTGCTTTGATTCAATCACTTGACACCAGAGTTCGATGATCGTTTACCGTCAGAATGAAAGTGTTCAACAATGCGATCCAGCTGGCAGTGCAACTTACACACTTCCGTTCGATCCACCACTGCCAACTGTATCGTCCGATCCACTTCCGTCCCATTTTTCAAAATCACTCCCACAAATATCCAGCAACCGTGTGGAAAGATGTTACACATCAAAAATATTGGGGGTTCTAATAATAATCTATGAAATATCTTATAAAATAGTTAAAACAGATCTTTAACAAATGTGGGCGTAAATTTGATGTTAATAAGAATCATTTTGCAAGAATGACATGTATACATAGCTTTTATTGCATATTTTTATAAGCCTTAGCCTAAATATGTCTTTAATAATACTTACGAATTCATCATGTCGACAATTAGTTTTATATCCATATGCAATAGTATCTTGAGATGGTCTGAACTCTTTTCATTGGAAATTCTATTTTCTAGCATAATATTTTTATGAACATTATTAGCCTATTTTCAATTTTGAAAAAATAGGCTTATGAGATCACCTTTTGTCCGTGTGTGTGTGCGTGTGGTGTGTGTGTGTGTGTGTGTGTGATTCGTGTGTGTGTCCCCCCCTAATAAAATCTAAACGACAGGAGCGATTTCAATGAAACTCGGAAAGTTCATAGCACTATTCCCGGCGACCTCGACCGTGCCCTTCAAATTTTGATACGTCTCACCAATCCAACATGGCGGCTGTGCGAAATATTTCACCAGCATTCAATATCTCAGAAACTATTACCGATATTACCCTGACATTTTCTATGGTGATAGAGGGAACTACTATAAGTTCACTTATGTGACTTTTGAAAACCTGGTAACTACAAAACCAACATGGAGGCCAAGCGAATTTGCGACTTTTAAATAGACGTTTCTCGTGATTTGACCAACCAAACGCAATGAAACTTGGTACAGTATATGTTTATATATAATGTAATGCACTGACGTCTAACTTCGTTCAATTGTTTACATAATCACAAGATGGCGGATGTGCGAAATATTTCACCGGTATTCTATATCTCTGAAACTATTAGCGGTATCTCCCTAAAATTTTGTACGGAGATAAAGGGCACTACTGAAAGTCCATCTATAAGACTTTCAAAAACCGGTTAACTACAAAACGAACATGGCGGCCAAGCGAATTTGAAAATTTTAAATAGACCTTTCTCGCGATTTAATGTTCCAAGCGCACTGAAACCTGGTACAGGAAATATTTATACACATTGTAATCCACTGGTATCTAATTTAGATCAATTGTTTACATAACCTCAAGATGGCGGCAGTGCGAATTTTAAAATTAAGTTTTTATTTCTTGTGAGGTAGTCATGCGATCGAAGTGAAAGTTTGAATAATGAACCTACGCAATAATTTTCCTTTAATGCTACATGACTCTATGGCCTACACATTTAACAATCCAACATGGCGTTCATCCAAAATATTTAGACGATACTGAATATCTTCGAATCTATTTTAGCAATCAAACTGCATTTTTTAATGTTCATAGGGGCTATGAACTTAAGTTCACCTATAGGACTTTAAATAACCTGGTGATCACAAATCCAACATGGCGGTGACGCGAATTATAAATATTCACATGGACGTTTCTCGCAATTTAACCATCCGAGTGCAGTGAAACTTGGTACAGTAAATCCTTATACGAATGTTAATCCACTGGCATCTAATTTATTTCAGTTGTTTCCATAACCTCAAGATGGCAGCTGTGAAAAATTTTAAAATCTCCTTGTTTTTTCTTGTGTCCTAATTATGCGATTGAAGTTTGAATACTACACGTTCACAATAATCTGCATGTAACAGTACATAACTCTAGGACCTACATATATAAAATCCAACATGGCGACCATCCGAAATATTTAGTCGGTTCTTAATATCTACGAATCTATTACAGCAATCAAACAGAAATTGTGTATGTTGATAGTGGCAATTAACATAAGTAGGATATATGAAAATAGGCTGTATAGTTCTTCACGGAACTACTTGTTTTTATTATATTCTACCAATAATCAGAATTATTTTCTTCCTTGTTTTTACTTAAAAACTGAAGTGAAATATTAACAACAAAGCTTTGTACGCAATTACTTTAACTTAGTTCTTTATAACAACAACGCTGAAGAAGGCTAATATGGCCGAAACTGGTACACACGCGGCGGTACTTGTAGCCCACCCCATGGGTGTCCACATAGAAGCAGCTACAAACTCTGGTGAGTCGAACATGTCCTCGGACACTCCCGGCACTAAAAGCCACACGCTAATAAAAAAGAAAATTCGTTGGCCTATTCATGAATTCAGACTAGATATTTATTTTTATTATTTTTTATGTTTGAATGTTGAATTAATAGCCTAATTAAACAACATTCCATTACATTATTAACACTTGTTTTTCGAAAGCTTGTAAATACATTAGGTCATATTGTACCTTTTGTGGGTTATATTTCAGTATTTTTTGGGCATATTTCTCGTTTTTTAGGTCTTAACATCCGATCCTTAGTTATAATTAACCTATTTTTTTGTTTTGTTATTGCAACGTAATTTTACGGCTGTTACGGAAGTAAGTTTCTATGTTGTCAGCTCAAAAATAGCCAACAGCCTTTGTCCAAAGATCAAATAACTTGCTATTTATTGGTTAAAGTATGATGACGTCACTACTGGTCTTAAAAGGTTCGGAGTACTTAGCTGTGTGGCACCTGCAAGCATGGCAACCACAGTCCACTTTTGACGAATGTCTTATGGGACAAGTCCGGAGGAAAATTGTTCAAATGCAGTATATACCTGCTCCTTTTTCCTTGTACTTGCGACTGCTATTATCGATGTACTGCAGATTGATTTTTCAAATGTGAAACATGATTGATCTACAGTGCCTACCAATAGTTTAAGACTTCTAACTTATTTTCAAGAAAAGATTCCTGGTCTTATAATTTTGTTACATATTTGACCAAATATTTCATTAAAATAATTTGGTCTTTTAGATATCCATCCTGAACCAAAAACATTGTGACATGACTCAGTTTCTTTGTAGTTTTTTTTTAAATACAAATTGAAGTATCGAAGAAATACGTCATTTCTAAGCACAGATCTCATTACGAAGTGACTAGCATTCTTGACTGTCACTGTGGAGGCCAGGGTTAGATTCCCGGATCTGCCAAGAAATATAATTATGGTCTGAGGGCTGTAACAGGGTGCACTCGGTCAAGTGAGGTAAATCTGAGAAGAGGCTGATTCGATTCCTACCTCAGCCATTCAAGAAGTGGTTTTCCATGGTTTCTCTACTTCTACACCAGGCAAATGCTGGATGGTACCTAACTTAAGGCCACGGCCGCTTCCTACCCAAACCCTATCTCAAATACAAATACGCACACTAGTACAGAAATAACGACAGCGGTAGCTACGCTTGCTAACGCGCAGTGCTAGGACATGGGGCCAAGCTATCTGAGGACTCGCTAGACGTGGGTTCGAGCCCCACCGTCAGCCATCCTTGAAATGGCTTTCCGTGATTTTCCCATTTCCAACTCCAGGCAAATGCTGGGGCAGTGCCTTCCTCTTCCTTCCAGATCCTTGCCCAGTTTTATTCATTTCATCTCTCATTAGCTGCTCTCATGGCGTTGCCGTCAGGAAGGCCTTTCGGCCGTAAAAACCACCCACCACTTAGATGTTTCATCGCATTTCATTCCCAACCCTGTTGAAAACGGGAATTATGAGGGGTAGCCATACACTAGTACAGGTTATCACACAAATTCTACACACACCCAAGTACACGGGGCTACAGGACCACCATTTCACAAAGCCCCTTAAAGAATCAACAACAAACAACAATGCTGAATAACTTTTCTTTTTTGTCTCCCGCAGAATGGGAGAAGCTACGTCACAATTGAAATAGCTAGGGTAGAGTTTCTGAGGTCGCGTGAACCAGCTAACCAGCCCTGAGGCATGAAGTACTCCCCCGAGTACGCGCGGCACGGCGCGGAGCGATTGTTTCATGGAACATCCAACAAGTGGCCAAGGAAATCACGGTATGTGTTGCGAGTGGAGGCGGCCGTGATTGGTTGGCGGGGTATCGATTGCGTCAGTGTGACGTCACAAGCGCGCTGGTTATAACTACAGAGCCGCCTGTACAGATCTGCTTGTTGCCCGGTGTGCGCCAGCTGTGAAAGGAACATAACCTATCGACATGAACGGAACCGTAGTGGAAGAGAATGGTGTGGACCACAAGAACACCGGAGTATCGCCCAAGAAGAAGCCTCCTCAGCTACGATCCGTGTCCTGGACGGAAGAATGTGAATGTGAAGCTGACGGTCTAGACGTTCCAGGAACTCCACGAACACCAAGAACTTCTACCACCCCAGGTAGGGCATCTGTCATTCTATCAATATTTTCTTGCATTTCCTAATAATTGGCAATAAACGTGTGCTGGAGCGTAACCGTAGAAGGCCTAAAATGTCCTGAGCCCCAATCTTGAAATAGCTCTCACGGAAATTTGATGTACCGTACTGAATCAAACTAGTTTGCATTGTTGAATATCACAAGGAGATGGCATCTCCATGCTCGTTATTGGGAACACTGTCTGTTAGGTAGTCAGCCCGAAGGCGGGTTGGATCCTCAAAAAAGTACAGCCGTTGGGTTTTTGTGGGTATAACCCAAGGCAGTGCTATATTGAGGCGTACTAGGCAAGATGAGGAGTGAGGTAGTTTGTCATTACTTTCCTCGCTGAGTTAGAACAGCAGTACTAACCCTATGAGTAGAACTTTTCACAGCATCCACAAGCACTGACTGTGCTCTGAATGTCATTACGAAGCACCACCCATACCTCAGTTGATTCCATATAATCACAGCCATGAGTGAGACACACACATCGGTGAAAAGCCACATTTTACTCTAGCCTGTGCCAACAGACAAATGCAAATGTACTGCATTCATCAAGAGATGGCAAACAGACCAAATTGGGAACACAAATCGAATTAACTGGCAAATGTTAACATATTTGGAAATTTTGTAGATAGGCCTATCAATAATTGAAATCCCTTTTGCCTATAAGTTGCTAAAATTACGTGCATATCGAAAGACATTTTAGGGTAATGCCATTACTGTTTAAAACAACAGTGTGCTTATAGTCCCCTAAATGGCATGTTGACGAATGTTAAAATTATCGGTAAAACACTAAACGAATGGAACTCGGTCTTTTTTGCGTTGCTGTAACTTGGGACGAAATTTCATTGCTTCTCAACGGACATTTGACTTTTATCTCTCAGCTTCCAGTGAACACTGAATGTAAGTTAATTTAAATGTCTATTAATTATTATAATTATTTCTCTGTCGTTTGGCCCTACTGAGGACCACGGGGCTCGTGCCCTCTCGTCGCTTGGGCCCTCTGTTTTCTTCTCTTCCAGTACTATTTATTATTACTATTATTATTATTATTTATTATTATTATTATTATTATTATTATCATCGGTGACAATGCTGCGTTACTTGGGGCCATTTAAACTGGCAAATATTCACAAAAAGAGAATTGGGCCCCATATTATTATTATTATTATTATTATTATTGAGGACGCTTTATTAAATTCCGGGCAGCGCACCGGAACTTACGAAGGTGTCTGACATGACTTTTCCCTGGGCGCTTGTGTTTCGTAGTGCAGTATACCATCAAATTGAGCGAATAGGGCTCGTTTCTGAATGCAATACCGTACATTACTCCCCTCAGGGACAGATGACCTCGCTGTTTCACCCCTTAAACCCTCAATAAATAACTAAGATCAATGCACCACTTAGCGTACAGTCATTGGAAAGTTAGTTTACTGCGATTCGTGTTAGATTTTTCAACGATGAACATTCACAAGCGTAATGCTTGGTGTTTCATTTGAGGGGCTTGGACAACGCGATAATTTAGCCCCGTGTGCTTGGGTATGTATAGAGAGAGGAGGAGGGGGGTCTCATAACCTGTGCTATTGTGGTGACTGCAGTAGAGTGTGTGTATTTGTAAATCAGGTGAGGATTGGGTGGGTAGCCTTAAGTTAGGAACCATCCCGACATTTGATTGTAGTAGATGTGGGAAACCATGGATGACCACTTCCAGGATGGCTAAGGAGGGAATCGAACCCATCTCTTCTCAGGTTTGCTTCACGAGGCTGAGTCTACCTCGTTTCAGCCCTCAGACCAGAATTAAGTTTCTTGGAAGAGCCGGGAATTGAACCTGGACCTTCGAGGCGACAGCTAGACTGCTAGCCGCTACACCGCGAGGTGGTCAAGCTTAATGCTCGAGGAGCGATTGTTCAGATAGAAAATCCCTTTAATGATAGCTGCCGTTGTTACCAGTCGGTAGAGCCTACGTACCAGTCACGAAGATATTAAGGTAATATGCATACAACATAGGAATAGTAGGCCTACTAATAATCTAAAATAAAATATTAAATAAAATACCGTGCTTTTACATCATTTGTAATATTCGCAAAGTTGTCAACATAAGTTTGAACTTTCCTTAAATTGCCATAAAACTCCAACGCTCGATTCGTTTGGAGTAGCCTATATTTCTTCAGCAGTTGTTAGACATTATTTTCATTTTACCTAGTGCATGTGTACTGAGTAAATTTAGGAAGAAGGTGCATGAATGAAATAAAATTATGGCCGCCTTATTATTGATAATTCATTTTAGGAGCTTGGACGTGTTGGTCATCAGCCCCGTGTTCTTGGGTGTGTGTTGAATTGTTCTGATAACCTGTGTTTCTCTGTGGACTGTAATAGTGTGGATAACTGTAATAATTAAGGTCTATGATTGAGGTAAGTACTTCTGGACTTGAATTAGCGTACCATAACGGCATTTGGCTGGAGGGAGTGTGGTAAAACCTGGCGGGGAAATTACACGTTAGATCAGGCATTCTCAACCCAGTGCTCGCAAGCACCACGATGCTGTTTAAATTAAATTTGGTGCTCTCGTGTACGAACCTAAAAGTGCTCGCGAGATCCATTCTCCGATTCAAATTCTGTTGCACGAACCGAAATAGTGTTTTCATTACAAGTTTTAACAACCAGAAATTTTATCATTTTGTGAACGGTATTTTTTAATTGACAGTAAAAATAATTGATCATCCCTGTTCAAGGATCTCATTAACGTGGTGAGTGTTTTAAAAATGTACATATTTATGTATTATAGTTTGAAGGACATGCTCATGGCATCTTCGGAAGCCACACATTCTCATTATTGGATACAGCCATCTATAAACTACAAATACACAACAATTATTCAGGTCGTCGTCTTCAATGTGTTTTTCTTTGCCGTTTAGCTTCCTACCAGAGATTTTTCAATCTTTGACTCCTTCTCAATCTTTCTTCCACTGAAGTGTTAGTCTTCTTTTGGGGGGATCCTTCACACTTCCACTCTTGGGGGATCCGTCACACTTCCAACTTAAGTTCTGAATCTATCCCTGTCCCACAGTTCAACCAGTCCAATATTTGCCCTTTTTAAGTCTTGATATACCGTACCTACCTCCTCAAGCCATGGAGGTTGAATCTTCCACTTCTAATATATTCATATCCATTTAATGGTGCCCGGGTACTTGGTGTGGCTTAAAGGTGGTGCTCGCAGTCTCAAAAAGGTTGAGAACGGACGATGCTGTCAGAACTGGGATTCGAACCCTCGATCTCTGGAATTTAAGCTCTCCCTAGCAGTCGTGGTGAATAACTTAACGCACCCAGCTACGATGCGGGGCCATCGCCTAATTCAGGGGTGCACAACCCGCGGCCCACGGTTAAGTATTTTATACTATTGAAAACGTGAATACTGTAGGCCTATGTGTATACAGGGTGTCTTTTATGTACCTTTGGAGAATGATAGGTCGTGTAGGGGACGGTTATAGAAGTGATTTGAGATAGGGAACTTGGGGTCGGAGCGGCCTCCTTAACCCCTAAAATAAGGGTTGATTCAGGCCCTCCACCCTGTAAGTTAGGCAACCGACCCAAGCCTCTATTACCTTTCTCAATCCTATAAGTCTTGATAAGATTCATTTCGCCATGTGGCGCTGGCGTAATGGATAGCGTTGCGGTGGGAAAGGCCGGTAGTCCTGGGTTCGATTCCGGGTTTAGGCAAAATCTTTTTTTAATGTTATTTGTCGTATTTGCACTCTCTTCTCTGACGTAGCACCAGACTGTATCATGTGACTACAATACGACAAATAGCATTTTAATAAAATTGCCCAAGCCCGGAATCGAACCCGGGACTAACGGCCTTTCGCACTGCCACGCCATCCATTACGCCAGCGCCACAAGGTGAAATGAATCTTGCCAAGAGTTAAAGGATTGAGAGAGGTAATAGAGGCTTGGGTCGGTTGCCTAACTTACAGGGTGGAGGGCCTGAATCAACCCTTATTTTAAGGGTTAAGGAGGCAGCTCCAACCCCAAGTTCCCTATCTCAAATTACTTCTATACCCGTCCCCTACACGACCTATCATTCTCCAAAGGTACATAAAAGACACTCTGTATATTGTGAATTTTTTCCCATTATTGTAGACCCAAGTTGAAATAAGAAAATTATAAAATAAAATTAAAGAGTAAACAATTATTGGACAGATTTTAAGTTGTGCATAACCAGACTGCTGCAAGGTTCAGACTGACTGTGGAGTCAATCTTGCAATACAAGTGACGGACACACCTACAGTACTCGTCGTTGTGCGGCAGGGGAAGATGAGGGCGCTGCCTGAACTTGAAGTGGTGTAGCGCGAGCCTATTTATAGGTTAGTTATTTGTTATTAGGATAAGTTGTTTGTAAGTCAGTATTTTGATAACTAATAACGCAATTTGCCAAAAGACTTCAAATATGGATTTAAACCATTTAGAGGACACAAAAATGGTATTGAAACACATTTTTTTTTATCATTTTAAATCTTGTCGACTTCGTCGTTTCGCTGGGGTCTGGCGTTACGTTACGGTGACGGGACGAAATGTACCCAGATGCACTGAGGTGTGTGACGTCATAGTAATGCTTGGCGCATGTGTTCCCCGACAATCTCTACTTCGTTAGTATAAGACAAAAATCCCCGATTCTTGGATGTCACGGATAATCTCGAGAACCACTGGATGGATTTTGATGTGGTTTTCACCATTCTGTAAAGGATATCTTGAGGAAAGATTCTGTAGAAAATAATTTATATATGATCAAAGGAAGGCGAGCAGTAACGATTTCAGTGAAAAAGTCGAAAACAAACTTGGCGTCCGTGCGCTTTTTAAGCTTACGCTGGGCAAACCGTTAAACATATCTGTATATCTTCAATACATTGCCCACTATAAGTGTTTTTAAACTGGATGGAAGGGGCACATCCCCGCGTGCTCTGGTGAGCGTGACGGCATCCCGCGCGCTTGACCTTGCTTTGCCCTTGGTTTGCACTTGCCGTTCGCGAGTAATTTGAAACAAGATAAGCAAGCTAAGTATTATGCAGATAATTTTCTAACATGTCAAGAGTCTTTCTAGCATTTTTCAGCATTTGTGGCATTTAAAATGATACAAAGTCTAGTCTTTCAGACTGACTGTCACTTTGTTTGTCTGCTGGTAAAATACGATATAGAGATAATAGTGAAATTAGCTTTAGCGGTAGGGTTTGGCAAGTGCCTATGTGGAAAGGTAACTTGCGGCCCAACACTCATTATGTAAAAATAAACTTGGCCCTCACTTATAAAAAGGTTGTGTACCCCTGGCCTAATTAATGTATCCTAGATTGTTTTTATATTAAGTGCTAATCTGACCAGCTCTTCTTAATCTATTAATGTTTTTTCTACATTATTATTGTATCAAAGCATACGTGTGATTTTTGAAGCCAACTGAACGTGCTTGCGAGTTACACAACAGACCTGTGCTTGGGTCCACATCCTCAGGGACGTCTACTACATTTTAGAATGCCCATGAATTGATCGCATGTGATCAGATGTATATTTTTTGTGGCTGAGATTGAGTATGTATGCTAATTCGGCTTACGCCTCGCGGTTGGTTATTTATAGGTTACCACCCGAAAGCAGGATTCGATTCGATTCCTGGTTATACCAAGAAATTTAATTTAATTCTGGTTTGAGTCAGCCAGTATCAACAACCAAGTCACATACATGGAGTCAATTTCAAACATTTGCCTGATTATGGTTGATGATTCGAGCACTAAAATATTGAAAAGATTATTGCACTTGAAATCTTGAGAAAATTTGTTGTGTACATTTTGGGACATAGTAATCATCAGAGTGGCATGTATTTTTGTATATGTAAGGAATAGATTTTGTAAGGGACATGCAATATTCAAATGGGAAACCCCACAAATTCGGTGTTTTTTTGTGTGTAAATTTTGCGATGTTTTCAAAAATGTTAGGGAATATAGTGATTTATGCGTATTTCAGAGAGAGTCACAATTTTAAATCTAGAAATGAATACATACAAAATTGGCTTTCGCTATAACGCGAAATTTGGTCCAATATCTGGTGTCTTCTCGAAAAATATAGATTGTTAGTGGTCCTTGTTTTCGAAACTATAGAAAATTACAAATTTTAATCGATGTATCCAATTTTGTAATCCTGTCAGTTGAAACCTTTTGAACATTATCTCCCTATTTGTAAGCACAGAGTTGAGTGATCTAGTATACTTTTGGCAGTTCATGTAAAGGAACACTTGCCGGTAATTGGTAAAACCCATTACAAACCAATCGTGAGGGCTCCAGTTACTGGCTTGTTGAAGAACCCATAGAAGGAAAAATTTGCAATTAATGCAATACCAATGTACCCTTCCAGAAATGTGCACATACATACATAAATATTATATAAAGATGAATTTGAGGGTAGAAAAGTTTGGTTATTGCTTTCGAGATATATGTACTCTGGTGTTATACAAGATCCCACAAAATTCGTGGTTTATCTGTGTAGTTCGAACATTAGTGAATTATTTAAAATAGAATACCGAATTTTATTAAGAAATATCACCATTCGAACCTTGGATTTCTAAACTTGCAGGCTTAAGCTTGGCTTAGCTACGCTGTTAGGTAACTTGGAATTTAAAAATGTCAACAGCAACAAATAACAGTGATTTTATTAAGCTGATGTTAGATCCTACTTTATGTTATCTAAACTCATTTGAGCGGCTTCGGTGGCATAGTCGGTAGCATGCTGAGCTTCTATGCCCAAGATAGTGGGTTCAAACCCGGCCGAACCGTCGGATTTTTAAGAGCGTTAAAATCCCTCAGTATGCCTTCCTTCGGAGGGGAAGTAAAGCCGGCGGTCCCATGTCATAGATTTTTGGTATGTTGAAGATCCTTCCACTAATTACACCTGTGTGAAGCTAAATTGTATAGGTTAAGAATGTAAAAAACGCTCTTAGGATCCTACGTTCGTTGCCAAGAGCCGACTGCGGTGGCGTCTAGTAGCTAAGTTCTGAACTAGGCCTAGTAGTCGTTGACGGTGGCGTTTGGCGGCAAAAGTAGTTGACGGTGGCGTTTGGCGGCAAAAGTAGGAACTATTTGAAAAATTCCAAGTTGCAGTCCTTACTTGAATTAAAAAACAGGTACACACACTAATGCAGCCATCACAATTAACACCGGTTATCAGACACATTCTACACACACCCAAAGTACACGGGGCTACATGACCGCGTTGTCGCAGCCCCTAAACTGAGGAACCAACCAACCAACCAAACTCATTTGGGAAACTTTGGGGTATTGTGGAAATGAGGCTCGTGTATTGCCTGACAACCTGTGCCATTGTGATGTCTGTACTTGTGCGCATATTTGTAATTAAGAGGTTAGGATTTGGGTCGGAGGCAGGCGTGGTCTTGGTCACGTACCAACCCGGAATTTGCGGGATAGAATTGGGAAAACGCGGAAACCACACCAGGACAGCTGAGGTGGCCAACTCACCCATTTCTTCTCAGTTCTGCCTCACAAAGCATAGTGTATACCGTTCCAGCCCTCAGACCAGATTATACAACATATCCTGGTAGAACTGGGAATTGAACTTGGAAGTCGGCGGTGAAAGCAAAGTATACTAGCAACTATGCCAAGTGGTGAACATACCTAAATATAAAAGTGTACCATTTTAGTTTCCATAATTCTCTGAAAGCTCACGTGAGAAAAAGTTACAATGAATAACTGATTAACTCAAGCAGCGTAACCAAGCGCGTTAGGTCACACTATAAGCCTGGATGTCCCAGGTTCGAATTCTAGTGTTGACAATGGCCATCCTGAGTGTGGTTTTACCCTGCTTTTTTGATACTCACTACTATAGTCACCAGAATAGCACAGGCTAGTAGACAAATACCATGCATACATAAGTGCACGGGGCTGATGTCTGAAGACACCACAAGCCACTAAGTGTTGAAATAAATATACTAACAACATGATTAATTTAAGACCTAAGCTTGACTCGTATATATATTTTTAGCCGACTTTTCACATTTTGCAAAAATGAGGAAAAAGTAGACTTATGAGATCGATCCGGGCAAATGTGTGTCTGTCTGTCGGTCCTTCCTTCTGTGTGTGTGTGTGTGTGTGTGTGTGTGTGTGTGTGTGTGTGTCCTTCCCTATCAACTCCTAAACGACTGCAGCAATCGAAACCAAATTTGGTATGAGTAAAGATCTATATCTGAATATCTCGATGTATCAGCAATTTCGATATTACCAACTTAATTTCGTCATTATTCTACATAGGTCCATATAGATCAATCATTGGCATGAATCTTAAATTTTAAGAAAAGTACGCTCTTTAGTTAGTCATGGAACTTCTTGTTTTAATAAAGAAATAATTGCTTTGAAGCTCAGTAGTAAGGTTCTCGCTTTCTGTGCCCAGGATAGTGGGATCGAATCTCTGGCGCAGTCAGTTGGTATTTAAGGACTCTGAAATGCGCGAGACCAGTCTCTAAAGCCGCAGTGTGGTTCTGTAAAAGGGACGTAACTTAAACCAATAATACTAATGCTATGACCCTAAAATTTTGGTCTGGGTGTTGGAACGGGCAAAATTGAGGAAAGGTAGGTTAGATTTCCACCTCAGCCATCTTAAAAGTGGTTTTCCGTGGTTTCCCATTTCTACTCCAGACAAACACAGGGGTTCTGGTCTTGGTTACAAATACACGTACTGTTACAGCTAACCCAATAACGCAGGTTATCAGACAGATTTCACCCACACGCCCAATTACACGGGGCTACGTGAAATGATGTCGCAACGTTACTAAATGAACCAACAGCAATTCTAAAACTTACGTTACTTATTCTCGTACAGTCACCACAGAGCTGATGTCCAATTTACTTCGAATGTACTTTCATCTTGTTAGCACACACAATAATGTATGGAATTCATACCCAATCATAACTGGCTAATGCTTTTCGCAATCAAACCGACAAGTTCAAGAAATGCTTCAGATTGTACGGAGTTGTTGAATGGAGAATAAAAGTCTGCCTTATTAATGAGTAAAAACTAGGTCCTATTTACATAAATCACCTGTTACATAAGCAGAACTCGTTGAAATGTCCCAAATACTACTCTTGTTTAACTGGCCTCGGGGCAGTGGAGTAACCTTGTTTGGAGTTAGGTGTCACTTAGACCTCTATTTTCTGTAATTAGCAATCAAAAGCCAGATTCTACCTGCAACATGTGTTGAGTTTACGAGAACGGCTGTAGCTACAACATTCAGATATATTATGGTAAATGAATCTGATACTTACATGCCTATAGTAAAGCCATCATTACTTCAGACTTGACGTTTCAGTGCTACGCTAGAGCCATCTAGCGGTTAGAAGTGAAATCATTCTAACCAGCCAATCACAAGTAGCCATTCAATCGATATATCTATATTTCAGAATTGAAATGTTACATTGGATATTTCAGCGCGCACGCAGGCTTAGAAGCATGTTTGTAGCACTGACATGTATTTATTCCAAATTAATCTAGAATATCGGGTACTATACGTGCGCAAAATTTAGAGCTGTTGGCTTGCATACTTTGATATATTGGTATTAGGATAAAAAAAAAGAGAATGAGCATTTATTAAGTTTGCAGCCCTGCTGGCTCTCAAGTATACAGGTAAGCATAGTCATATCTCTTAGGCCTATAGTACACAAGAGCAACCAGGGCTGCCTACTGTTAATAAGTGTTTTCTTTATTATTTTATCCTAATAGCATTATATCAGAAAGTATGCAAGCCAACAGCTCGAAACTTTGCACACGTATAGTACCTGACATTCTAGATTAATTTGGAATAACTGATACATGTCAGTGGTGCCAACATGATTCTAATCCTGCTGAAGGTCCAATATTTTAATACTTGTAACTTCTATCTTAACAAATGAATTTTATCCAAAATTGGGACAATAATAGACATAATATTTCAGATTAATTCCAAACACATACATGACACTGTTGTCAACATGATTTTGTGCGTGCTGATAGATGCAATATCTAACTGCATGTAACGTTCATCTTATCCATTGGACGTCAACTAAATTTTGTATGTGCATTCTGCACCTAATGGAAGAAACTAAGAATATATTCAGTCACCAGGACTGATACTCTCCATCATTTTGAACTCTAGTCTCAATGTATCCAGGTAAACAGTTCAAAATTTGGCACATGTGTATAGACGATAATTTTGCAGGTTCATTACGAAAGCCCATACATGAAAGTGGTGCCAACATAATTCTACGCGTGCTGATACGTACAATGTCTAACTGCATTTAACTGCATTTAATTTCCATGACATTTAATGGATACTAAGAAAGTATATACATTTTGTGTATGCCATATGTCCGCATTTTCAGAGATAGCAGACCTACCAACTACCTAGTCGTAGTCTCTCAGTATCTCATAATACATAGAATGAATCTATTTCAAACAGACTGTGATGCTCTATTAGAGTACCGTACACTATTTCAGGTATTTTTCAAACAAAATTAAAAAATAGTCATTATTACCAATGTCGTCATTATTCTAGATAGGTCTATATAGATTAATCATTGGATTGGGGTTGAGGGTAGCCATGATAGTCATATGGTGTAATGAACTTGTATGCGTAAAATTACGGATTGACACGATAAAATGACCATTTAATTGTCCTGTACTTGTGAACTGGCCAGTGTACATTAAAGTTCATAAATAATCTTTAGGGTTTGTGAAATAGGCTTTTAACAAGTAATTCCGTGAAGAACTATACAGCCTATATTCATATATCCTACTTATGTTAATTGGCACTATCAACATACAAAATTTCAGTTAGATTGCTGCAATAAATTCGTAGATATTGAGAACCATCTAAATATTTAGGATGGTCAAAATGTTGGATTTTTAGCCTATTTTCAATTTTGAAAAAATAGGCTTATTTATTAACAGAAAAGCGCACGAGTGTGCATAACATAGATTTACACTAGTGAAACAAACATGCTATAAAGAGTTAATTGATGTGAAAAACATCATGATCCAGTAATCAATCAGGAATGTGTGCATTAAAGCATTCATTCATGACCAGTCATTATCTTGTGAATTGAATGTTATTTGTGAAATAGAGCAACACTGTATGATGCTTTGTTCATTTTAAATGTTAGTCCTTGCTATAATCACAGAGTGATTTCTGGTTATTTTTACATCGTGTGATGTGATATGTGTCACAGAACTGGTCACATAACGAGCACACGCAGAGTTCATTTGGGGCGTGGTAGGACATGTTTTTACATATTTTATGGTGGTACCCATGCACTGCTAACTTTATCACCACATGTCTTAGTTTCTGATTGGCGCTGGTCCAGTTCCGGTTGATCATGGCATCCGTGCTGTAAAATTCTAGCGGAATGCCTTTTCTCTTATCTCTTCTCTCTGCTAGGTGCGCTTCAGCATTCTTTGTTGATGGAAGCTGTAATTTTGTTCTTATTTCTTCGACGAGGAAGGGTTCCCGTGCTAATTCATATGTTAGGCGGGAGCGCGTGTATTTTGAGATGCCCATTAAGGTTTTCAGGAATTGGGCTTTAACTCTTTCGATGGTGGCCAGATCTCTCTTCGTTAGTCGGTCCCATATCAAGTGGATCCCGTACGTGAGAATTGGTAGGATCTTTGCGTCAAACAGATGCATAGCTGTTTTTAAGGATAGCTGCTGTAGATTGATAATGTCGTACATGGCTTTCAAGCAAGCCACTGCTCTGTCTTGGATGTGTAGTCTGAATGTTCCGGTAGTCTGTAAAGTGATCCCAAGGTATTTAACTGCATTCACTATTTCCACTTTGACCTCTTCATATTGCAAGTTATCGTTTGCTGCTACACGCCCACCTTTCCGAAAAACCATCTGTTGGGTTTTTGTCCAGTTTATTTTCAGACTGTTATTTCCTGCCCATTCTACCAGTGCTGAGAAGGCGTGTTGGAGTTCTTCCTTATTTGGTGATCCTAGGACCATGTCGTCCGCATATATGTAGATCACCGCGTCCTTTGATTTCTCTCGGATTGCTGTTGTTACATCGGCTGTGGCAATATTGAACAGTATGGGACTGAGGGGGTCGCCTTGCAACACTCCATTCGTTTGGGTGATTTCCTTTGTTTTGCTTACTGCGTCATCTATGGTGATCTGGTTGTATGCCAGGATATTTTTTACTAAGATTGTTAAAGGATTGTGATTTCCGATGATATTTTGAAGTTTCGATGTGAGCTTTCTTCTGTCAATTAGGTCGAAGGCCTTTGTATAGTCTATAAAGACTGCATAAAACTTTCCCTTTTGGAGTCGTTTTGCTTCCTCTATGTCATTTAACAGATTTTGAATTGCGTGCAAGGTTCCTCTTCCTCGTCTAAAGCCGAATTGTTCCTCCGGTATCTTGGAGTCGACTTCATATACTATCCTGTTGGTTAGAATTCTTGTCAGTAACTTGAAGGTGTTGCTTTCCAGTGCAATTCCTCTGTACGAGTTGGGGTCGTTGGTTTCACCTTTTCCTTTATAGAGAGTTTTAATGGTCGATTTTCTCCATTCTTCGGGAATATTTCCTGTTTCTAGGCATTTGGTAAAGAGCTTGGACCATAGTTCTGATAGGTATTGTGCCGATTCCTTTAGATGTTCGTTGAAAAACCCGTCTGGTCCTGCAGCCTTGTTACATTTCGTAGCATTGATTGTGTCCAAAACCTCTGTTTTAGTGATGGGGAGTATTTCTTCGTGTTGATCTCTACATTCAATTTCATATGCCGCTTGTTGACCTGTACCGTTGAGGATGAGAGTGAAGTGCGATTCCCATATTCCTATTTCTACGTTGCTAGATTTTGACGATCTTCTTGGTCTGATGGCTATGTATGGATCATTCATTGCTTCTTTGGCGATCCTCTCACCTTCTTTTTCTATGTATTGAAAGCGTTTACGTTTTAGGAGATTCTTGTAATATCTCCGTGTTTCCCCATATACTCTTAGGTCCTCTGGTGTTGACGTGATTCTAGCTATATGTAGCGCCTTTAGTGTAGTTTGTCTTTCTGCATAACATTCCTTATCAAACCACGGTTGAGCTTTCCTTGTAATCTGTTTGTGGGTTATACTTGCTCCTAGTATCTTGTTAATTCTTGTTAGGGCCGAATTTAGGTCGTTTTCCTTGATTGTCTTTTCTGCTTCAGGTACTTTTCCTAGTTGTCGCTGTAGTGCTGCCATGTTAAGGTGTCTGGATATGATGGTCTTGACGCAATTCGGAACAACTTTCTTTGGAGTTTTGAGTAAGAATTTGGTCTGTATT
Organism: Meconema thalassinum; assembly: GCA_946902985.2. NCBI lineage: Eukaryota > Metazoa > Arthropoda > Insecta > Orthoptera > Tettigoniidae > Meconema > Meconema thalassinum. The sequence continues at coordinate 283,797,629 of OX336393.1, read as the reverse complement.
GGGATGTGTTTTCTTAGTGGGGTTACTGGTGAAGTCCATAGACTCTTTTGTTCTAAAATTTCAATATCGTTTCCTTTGTGGAACACGAGGTCAATTGTGCTACTGCCATTATGGGCAAAGTAAGTTTTGCGTCTTGGGTCGTTTACTATTTTGAAATTTTCTTCTGTAAGGAATGTAAGGACAGTTTTACATTTCGTATCGGGTTTGTCTAGTCTACAGTTCATATCTCCTGCTAGTATTATGGTTTCTTCTGGGTTTGCAACTTTCCGTAGTGAGAGCGTGAGGAGTTCCATTATTTCCTCGGTATCAGTGTTGGGGCGTACATAAGTGCCTATTATCGTGAAGTTGTTTGCTTTCGCTATTATGAGGTTTTCTTCTATATGTAAGGTCTTTAAGGGTCCTATCCATGGTTTATAGAGGATAGATACACCTCCTGATGGCCTTCCTTCTGTAGGTTTTCTTGCTAGAGAGTGGATGGAGTAGAAACCTTCTATATCAATAGGTGTCGTTAGGAATGTCTCTGTGAAGATTAGTATGTCAGATGTTTCAAATGTGTTTCCTGGGGTTAGTTTCAGTAGTCCTTTAAACCCTTCTACGTTCCACAGGAGCATGTTAATGCAGTTATTCGAGAGATGCGCCTTCGCTTCTTCTGCGGAGGCGAAATCGAAATCGACGCACAATTACTCTATTTCGCCAAAATTCGGGGTTGGATGTCATTTCTAGGCAGTCAAAAGGGATGCCAACTTTGTACGCTTTGGAGTCTCCTCTTATGGCGGTCTCTTCGCAGCTGACGTCCCCTCGGATTCCTTTCTTTCTTAGATAGTTTATTACCGTCTCCGAGGTCGTTTCTTTCTTCAGCTTCCCAATAAATAGCCATGCCGTTTTCCCTTCCGCTTGTAGATCGTCGTTCTCTGTTCCAGTGCCGATTACTGTGTTAGATGGTGATCGGTATTGCTGACTATTTCGTGGTTGATTCTGTTGCTGATATATTTTTTCTGTATTGTCTGGTCTTCTCGTCTCTCCTTGTGTTGTAGTGTCACGGTTGATAATTTTGTTGGGTAGTCCCGGCCATTCTATGCTTGATAGTGATCTGGTTTCGTATCGATAGTTGTGTTTATTTGTTGACTCTGCTGTGGTGGTTTGTGTGTCTGGTGATTGTGGTTTGATGGTTGGGGGGTGCAGCGGCGTTGCTGTTGTTGGTTTTTCGGTAGTGTCTTGAATTTTTGAGTAGCGCGAGACTTGTTGTTTTGCTAGTATATCTGCTTGTTGCAGTTGTGTCTCGAGAATTAAGGTCATTTTCTTCATGAGGTTATCAGATAGTTCTTCAAGTTTTTCTTGGATGTGATCATATGATTTTTTGTTTTCCAATGCTAACTCTTTTACTTCGTTTTTTATTCCTTGGTTGCTTATGAGATCACCTTTTGTCCGTGTGTGTGTGTTTATGTGTGCGTCCTAATAAATTCTAAACGGCTGGAGCGATTTCAATGAAACTCGGTAAGTTCATAGCACTATTCCGGACGACCCCGACCGTGCCCTTCAAATTTTGTTAAGTCTCACCAATCAAACATGGTGGCTGTGCGAAATATTTCACCAGCATTCAATATCTCCGAAACTATTCTCGATATCACCCTGAAATTTTTACGGTGATAAAGGGAACTACTGGAAGTTCATCTGTGTGACTTTTGAAAACCTGGTAACTACAAAACCAACGTGGCGGCCACGCGAATTTGTGACTTTTAAATAGACGTTTCTCGCGATTTAACCAACCAAACGCAATAAAACTTGGTACAGTATATGTTTATACACATTGTAATGCGCAGACATCTAACTTCGTTCAATTGTTTACATAACCACAAGATGGCGGATGTGCGAAATATTTCACCGGCATTCTATATCTCTGAAACTATTGGCGGTATCACCCTGAAATTTTGTACGGAGATAAAGGGCACTACTGGAAGTTCATCTATGAGACTTAAAAATACCGGTTAACTACAAAACGAACATGGCGGCCAAGCGAATTTGAAAAATTTAAATAGACCTTTCTCGCGATTTAATGTTCCAAACGCAATGACATCTGGTACAGGAAATGTTAATACACATTGTAATGCACTGGTATCTAATTTAGTTAAATTGTTTACATAACCTCAAGATGGCGGCTGTGCGAATTTTAAAATTAAGTTTTTATTTCTTTGTCGTAATCATGCGATCGAAGTGAAAGTTTGAATAATGAACCTACGCAATAATTTTCCTTTAATGGTACATGACTCTGTGGCCTATACATTTAACAATCCAACATGGCGACCATCCGAAATATTTAGACGGCTCTGAATATCTACGAATCTATTATAGCAATCAAACTGAATATTTTTATGTTCATACGGGCTGTGAACTTAAGTACACCTATAGGACTTTAAATAACCTGGTGATCACAAACCTAACATGGCGGCGACGCGAAGTATAAATATTCACAAGGACGTTTCTCGCAATTTAACCATCCGAGTGCAGTGAAACTTGGTACAGTAAATCTTTATACGAATGTTAATCCACTGACATCTAATTTATTTCAATTGTTTCCATAACCACAAGATGGCAGCTCTGCGAAATTTTAAAATCTCCTTGTTACTTCTTGTGTCCTAATCATGCGATTGATTGTTTGAATGCTACACGTACACAATAATCTTCATGTTACAGTACATAACTGTATGACCTACATGTATAATATCCAACTTGGCGGCCATCCGAATCATTTAGTCGGTTCTCAATATCTACGAATCTATTACAGCAATAAAACTGAAATTTTGTATGTTGATAGTGGCAATTAAAATAAGTAGGCTATATGAAAATAGGCTGTATAGTTCTTCACGGAACTACTTGTTATATATGTACGTCTTAGAGTTAAGTACTTTTACATGAAGATTATTGTGTAGGTGAAGTATTCAAACATCAATCGCATGAGTAGGTCGCTAGAAATGAAAACCAAGATTTTAAAATTTCACAGAGCTGCCATCTTGTGGTTAGGAAACAATTCAAATACATTAGATTCCAGTGGATTGAAAGTTCTATAAGCATTTACCATGCCAAATTTTACTGCACTCGGATGGTTAAATCGCGAGAAACGTCCATTTAAATATTTATATTTCACGTCGCTGCCATGTTGGATTTGTGCTCACCAGGTTATTGAAAGTCCTATAGGTGAACTTATGTTCATAGTCTCTATCAACATACAACATTTCAATTTGATTGGTATCATAGATAATTAGATATTGAGAGCCGTCTAAATATTTCGGTTGGTCGTCATTTTAGATTTTTATATATGTAGGCCTTAGTGTTATATACTATTAGAACGATTTTTGCGTAGGTTCATTATTCAAACGTTCACTTCGATCGCATGATTAATACACGAGAAATAAAAATAATAATTTTAAAATGCGCACAGTCGCCATCTTGAGGCTATGTGAACAATTGAACTAAATTAGATGCTAGTGCATTACAATGTGTAAAAGCATTTCCTGTACCACATTTCACTGCCCTCAGATGGTTAAATCGCAAGAGAAGTCTATTTAAATGTCTCACTTTCGCTTGGCTGCCATGTTCGTTTTGAACTGAACAGGTTTTTGAAAATCTCATAGCTGAACTTCTAGTAGTACCCTTTATCACCGTATAAAATGTCAGTATGATATCAGTAATATTTTCGGAGATATAGAATGCCAGTGAAATATTTCACACAGGCCATTTTGAGGTTATCAAGGCAATTGAACTAAATTCGATGCCAGCGAATTACAATCTGTTCAAACATTTGCTGAACCAAGTTTCATTGCGTTTGGATGGTTAAATCGCGAGAAAAGTCTATTTAAAAGTTTCAACTTCGCTTGGCCGCTATGTTGGTTTTGTAGGTAACAGGTTTTGGATAGTCCTACAGGTGAACGTGTAGTAGTACCCTCTATCACCCTACAAAATTTCAGGGTGATATCCGTAATAGTTTCGAAGATATGGAAGATATGGAATGCCGGTGAAATATTTCGCACAGCCGCCACGTTGGATTGGTGAGACGTAATCAAATTTGAAGGGCACGGTCGAGGTGAGCCATAATGCACTCTGACCCTACCGAGTTTCATTGAAATCGCTCCAGCCGTTCCAAAGTTATTGGGGGGGGGGAGGGCAAACAGACACACAGACACACACACACACGCGCGCGCACTCTCACACACACAAACACACGGACGAAGGGTGATCACATAAAATGAAAAAGCAAGCTTGTAGTTTAACGTGACCGTTAATCTCGAGATCATGAGCCACGGGACCTCCTTTTTACGTGGAATCCGAACCACAGGACATGGCATTTCACTTCGAAAATCTCACATGCACTGACCGGGAATCGAACCCGGACCGCCTTGGTGAGAGGCATACAGCTAGACCGCTGAGCCACCACGCCCCTTCACATAAAATGAAAATAGACTAAAGATATATATATTGCGTGTATATTGAGACGTCGTAACCAATTTAAGGTTAAGTATTGCAAATACCATCCGAAACAAGAGGTTCCTTTTTCTTTCCTCTCGTCGATTTTTTCGGCGCAGCCGTGGATCTTCTCCGAATAACGAACACTCGATTACGAAAATGTGTGTTGGGAGTTAAAATAACATCTCTGGCATGAGGAGAGGTTAGTACAGTAAAAGGTTTTGCCTCATTATCCAAAGCCATCTGGAATTTGTAATAGAAATGTGTCTAGCCGCCAGGAGGCGGAAACAGGGTCTAGGCAACGCCACCTAGACTACATGGCGTTGATCTAGACCCCTCGAGTTTGGCGGACATATTGGGACCGTAGTATTGGGATGGAGGGCTTACATAGTCAAGGAGCAATGTAATCTGATTTAAGACAGCAGGTATTAGAGAATGAGACAGTATCTCGATACTGCTAAGGCACTTTTGGGGAACATATTGGCTATTTTCCAAAAGAACATGAAGAGGGAGATTCAGATTGGGTTGAGAAAATTGCACAAGGATGGGATGAAAAGGCTGCGCAACGATTTCTTCAGTCATTGACCTCTATTCCTAGTCAATCAACACTATCTTTCATACCAGACAGCCTCAGTCAGCTGCTCTGGGATCATTACCAAGGTAGAAAATCCAGCTTAGGATAATTTCATCAGGAAGTATTGCATTTAGTTTATACTCTTAATTGGTGGGAAATACTTCTCAATTCCATTTAGAAGCTCTTAAGATGCTATAGTTTCCTTTGCCTCCTTTAGAATGAACGTATAATAATATTTTCATATACCTGGTAAAAGTATATTAACGAGAAATCAAAACCACTAGCGGAAACATTTTGGACAGCAGTTAATCGCTCCATTCCATGGCCTTATATACACTATTAGTATCCCATAGGTAAGGACTCAACGAATTGGGCATCGAATCTAGATTTGATTATTAATGATAATGATACTTGTTTAACGTCCCTGTAAACTACTGCGGCTGTTAGAGACGCTGTGGTGATGGAGTTTTACCCAAGAGGCGATCTTTAACGTGCCCGCAAATCTACTGACACGGCTCCCTCGAAATTCATCACCTTCAAATGCCAACTGACTGCGCCAGGATTCGATCCTGCAACCTTGGACACAGCAAGCGAGAACGTTACCGCTGAGCCACGCAACCAGCCCATTTGATTATTAATTTAAGAGATAATGGGTCTACATACCTCTACTCCAGACAAGGTCAGTCAACTGCCCTGAAGCCAGTTAAACAAGAACAGTGTTTGGGACACTTTAACGAGGTAGGCTTATGTAACAGCTGATGTTGATGAATTATTTATTTATCGTATGGCGTTTAGTGCCGGGAGTGTCAGAGGACATGTTCAGCTCGCCAGAGGCTGTAGCTGCTTCAAGCAGACACCCATAGGGTGAGCTACAAGTTCCGTTCAATTTCAAGTAGTTCCAACCTTTCGCTACTAGATGTCACAGATAATTAGTGATGAACGTTGGAACTTTGATAGAGCGTTCCAACGAAATCTAACCTAGAAATTTAGCTTTACACAAGTTTAGTCTGTGGAAGGATCTTTTACATGCCATACATCTATGACATGAGCGGCTTCGTTGGTGTAGTTAGTAGAAAGTTGAGCTTCAATGCCCAAGATCGCGGGTTCAAACCCGGCCAAAGTCGTCGAATTTTTTAAGAGAGTTAGTTACGAATCCCTCAGTATGCCTTCCTTCAGAGGAGAAGTAAAGCCGGCGGTCCCTCTACTTTAGAGGTTTGAGTTTTGTGCTCATGGAAGGAATTGTCTATGAGAGTGGTTCCAACTTGTAAGGGCTTAAGGGCCAAAAAGGGAACTTCTGGTATGGTTGCGGGCCACACTTTAATAATAGGCTAATTTTCATAAAACTTAGGGCTGGATGCCCTTCCTGATACCACAGAATTTTTCAACTGAAAATCGTACCCAGCAATCAGCCGGATTCGATTTTATTCCTCAAAACTATTCTACAATTCCATAAAGGAGTGAAATTGAAGATAGAAAAATATCAAGAAAAATTAGTTTTGATGAAGAACACTCAACAATGTAAGTTTATTTGAATTAATATAAAAATGACAGAGCTAAAGAACTAAATACACACTGAAATTAATGTGTTATCAAAACCATACTTACAAAAGGTCAATTTGTTAGTAATAAGTTTTCCTTGAATCAATAATAATAAAATAATAATAAAAATGGTTTCATTATTCCATGAGTGAAGGGGAAGGAGGTCTGTGATCTGCTGTGTGATGCGGCGCGTTGTATAACGATCAATTCTTCTTGTTTGGTGCATTTGTATAATGTTAGTTTTCTCCACTTTTTCAAACGTAAAGGACACACTAAACTTTTCTCACGAGGTGCTGGAATGATGACACGCGATAGACTGATGATTGTTCACCGGAAGCTCAACCATATCCAGTCGTTTAGAATAGCAGTTAGCCTTTTCTACCACTACGAGTGCTAGTGTGAGTCAATTATGAGTTTCACTTAAGTCCTTATAACTACTCACGGTGTGAATATATTTCAAAAAATTCAAAATTGAACCAAGGAACACATTAAAGAAAGAATTATGTACGGTAAATAAGGTAATTTGGCTATGATTTGAATCGAAAAGAAAACCAGTAAAGAAACATGCGATTTTAGGATGTTTTTCCGAAACTGCATTAGGACGGAAGTGATTTTCGAAATTTGTTTTTTAGTTTGATAGAGCTCTTCAAGACTCTTCCGGGTTCTTTAACCCTTCAACGTTTGGCACATGAGGAAATTGCTTAATTATACTTTTTTTGCTAAGATAGGGACCCTTACTTTGCTAAGAAATGTTTCCTGCATGTGTTTTCCTCTTGGCGTGGTTTTCTGCCTTTAGCAGTCGGATTATCCCTTACAGTAGGCCTACTTTGTTTCTCTCTCTCAAGTTTCAACGTTTTAAAATGCTATTAAATGACAGATTTAGGAATGGTAATTATGAATTCTGAACTCATTTTGGGACGACGAAACAAATAATAAATAATTGAATAAGTGTAAATGTGGGAAGGATAATAAAATAATATTTATATTCGACGATGTCGATATGTAAATATTATATGTCAGAAAACTGTATCATAATGAGGGTCATTATAACACTATTTTTCATTAGGAAACAAGTTTCTACCACCAATCAGAGCTCAAGAAACAGTTGTGTGACCAATTAGGTAAGGATAGCATCGCACCAGCACTGAGTTCCACGGTCTCCTAATTTAAATTTCACTGCGTGGCTTCTAGTGCCATTGTGGAGTAATCGAGGAGGCCATGGTATTCTCTGCGTCCCATGCACTCTGTTCAGTACATAAAACTGGCGAATTCTCGACAAATATTTATGAATATTTATGTTCGAACATAAAATAGTTATAATAATTATCGTCCAAAACAGTCGTATGCAACTCGCCTATAATGGTAATTAAGACACTCGTATGGAAATAATAAAACTCGCATACACTCGTTTTATAAACATACTCTTGTCTTAATTATTGTCATTATAGGCTCGTTCCATAATGTACTATCTATATATATAAAAATCAATTTTACGTGATAGTTGGTCTGTCTGTCTGTGGGTGTGTATGTCTCCTATGCGTTCATATACCATTCTTTCGATTGCGATGAAACTTGGGTGAGATGTTGAGTACACTCCAAGGAAGGTTTCTGACTTAGTAAATCCATTTTACAATAGGTAGCGCACGTGTAGATTCAACAAATGAGCGACGATGCGCGAAGCGTTTCAACCAAGTCCCGTATGTGTTCATATACCATTCGTCCGATAGCGATGAAACTTGGGTGAGATGTTGTATACACTTACATGAAGGTTTCAAAATTAGTGAATGCATTTCACAGTAGATAGCGCACGAGTAGATTCAACAAATGGGCTACGACACGCAAAGTGTTTCAACAAAGTCCCGTATGCATTCATATACCATTCGTCCGATAGCTATGAAACTTGCGTAAAATGTTGTGTACACTTCAGGGAAATTTTCTGGCTTAGTAAATCCACTTTACAATAGGCAGCGCACGAGTAGATTCAACAAATGAGCTATGACGAGCGAAGCATTTCAACAAAGTCACGTATGCGTTCATATACCATTCGTCCGATAGCGATTAAACTAGGCTGAGATGTTGTGTGGACTCCAGGGAAGGTTTCTGGCTTAGTAAATCCCTTTAAAATAGGTAGAGCACAAGTAGAATCAACAAATGAGCGACGACGCACGAAGCGTTTCAACAAAGTCCCGTAGAAGGTCATATACCATTCGTCTGATATCGATAAATGTTTGGTGAATTGTTGTGTACACTCCAGGAAAGGTTTCTGGCTTAGTAAATCCATTTTACAATACGAAGCGCACGTTTAGATTCAACAAATGAGTGACTACGCGCGAAGCGTTTCGTCAACATCCCGTATACGTTCACATACCATTCATCCGATTGCGATGAAACTTGGGTGAGATGTTGTGTACACTTCATGGAAGGTTTCTGGCTTAGTAAATCCACTATACAATAGGCAGCGCACAAGTAGATTCAACTAATGAGGGACGACGCGCGAAGCGTTTCAACAAAGTCCCGTATAAGGTCATATACCATTCTGTCGTGAGCGGTGAAACTTGGGTGAAATATGGTGGACACTCCAAGGAAGGTTTCTGGCTTAGTAAATACATTTCACAGTAGGTAGCACACGAGTAGATTCGACAAATGAACGACGACACGCGGAGCGTTTCAATACAGTCCCCTATGTCTTCATATCCCATTAGTCCGATAGCGATGAAACTTGGGTGAGATATTGTGGACACTTACGTGACTGTTTCTAACTTAGTAAATACATTTTACAGTAGATTCAACAAATGAGTGACGGGGCGCGAATCGTTTAAACAAAATCCGGTATGCGCTCATATACTATTTATCCGATTGCGACGAAACATTGATCCGTTATTGTATACACGCCAGGGAAGGGTTTCGACTTAGTAAATCCATTTCACAATAAGTAGCACTAGAGTAGATGCAACAAATGGGTGACGACGCGCGAAGCGTTTCAACAAAATCCCCTACTGCGTTCATATAACCTTCTTCGATTGCGATGAAACATTGATGAGTTATTGTGTACACGGCAGGGAAGGGTTTCGACTTAGTAAACCCATTTCACAATAGGTGGTGCACGAGTATGTGCAACAAATGGGTGACGACGCGCGAAGCGTTTCAACAAAATCCCCTATGCGTTCATATAACCTTCTTCGATTGTGATGAAACCTTGATGAGTTATTGTGTACACGCCAGGGTAGGGTTTCGACTTAGTAAATCCATTTTTCAATAGGTAGCGTACGAGTAGAATCAACAAATGAGTGACATCGCACGAATCGTTCAAACAAAATCCCGTACACGTTCATATGTCATTCATCCGATTGCGATGAAACTTTTGAAAGTTGTTGTGCACGCTCCCACGAACGATTCTAAATTATAGAAAATCCATTTTACGATAGCTTAGAGGCAGTTAACGGAAATTGAAAAACATGTTGTGTATCCAAAAGCACTTCAAGAAACAGAATTTCTTGTTAGAAAATTTGGTAAGCGTCACTGGTGACTTCTCATATCTGTTAATTTTAAATAGTCTAGTCCTGGATGAACAAGGTCACCGTTAAGAGAGGGAGACTTCGTCCCAACTAATTAGAGAGGATGAATACTTCATTTGAATCGCGCACTGGCTGTATGATTTAATTAAAGAGCTCTCGCACCTGTTAGAGTGGAGTGGAATCACGTGACGAGACACAGCTGTTCAAGTCAACTAAGCTCTCCACTCCGCGTCATCTCTACTCATAACTTGGACCTCGCAAGTTCATGCATGAAAATAATATGACAAACATATTAAGTTATGCGCTATAGAATTACAAATTTAAGATTTTTGAGAACCTCAATTTTTGATGATTGTACAAATGATGCCATATATCAGGCGTTCTCAACCTTGTGCTCTTTAAATAAAATTTGGTGCTCTCGTCATACGAGCTAAAAAGTGTTCGCGAGCACAAACTCTGTTGCGCGAACTGGAATAATAGTGCTTTCATTACAACTATGCTATTAGACGATCTACGCTTGAAAATGCTACTTGCGCCCACGCCAGCCTTCAAAGCGGTAGTCAGGGAACTCATGGCAAAGAGAAAATATATTTGGATGGAATTTTACACCACGGATGCCATGATAACGATGGACTGGAAAGAAGCAAATTATCAGCTCAAGACATCTTGTTACCAGATTTGCAGTGAATGGTTTTCATCACAAGTGTTGCTTGCCACGGCGGGTGAGTGGTTATCGTGTCGGACTAGCAACCCCAAACTTTGCAGGTTCGCTCCTGGCCGTGGTAGGTGATTGTTTTTTTGTTAAGGTGGCAAAAATGACATCACGCATGTCATACGATGTTGGAATGTTAAAGAACCCATTTGAATTCAGTAGACCGTGTTCATAATGGCAAAATTAATCTCGGGATTTTCCGCCAACACAAAGTTTCTCATTTCTCTACTAGAAAACGCTATAAAGTCATGGAGCTTAGATATCTAACCTGCTTGACTTTCATAGTGATTCAAGGAACAACGAAATTCCATATGCAAGCTGCCCTCTGTGTGTCAAACAACAAAGCTTGCACCCGGCACCAGAGGCCATACGATATTATTATTATTATTATTATTATTATTATTATCAGAAGTGTTGTATGACCATACGTTTTTATGAGCCATGTGCGGACTGTGTTTGTGGTATGTGTGGGGAAACTCTGTGAGAGATATCACGTGATGGGTTGTACAGATAGAAATTTATCATTGTCCCAATTCTGTTGTGAATCAACTTGATTGTGTATATAACTGGCCATTTGGCTGCATTATTAAATTATTATTATTACAAGTTCAGACAGTCAGAAATTTTATCATTTTGTGAAATATAAATAATATAAGTAATTGGGCATCCCTAATTTATGAGTAACACGAAAGATGCTGATCCAGTCGCCTGTCTATTATTTCCTATATTCCTTTTGTTTTGTCCTTTTCTTCTTTGGTCGATTGTTGACACTGGTCTAAAATTGTTGACCAAGTACTGCATATGTGAGGCATTTGAAACCATTCTTGATGATTTTCTCAAATACGTTTATATTTAACGATTTATAGCGTGTTGTATTCAACCCACTGGACCAACCTACCTGGCAATGATCTTCCCTCACTAATGGTTTGTTTATAATCAAACAGCAGAATTCCAACACCCTGGCGACTTCGGTGGCCTAGTTGGTAAATAATAAGGATGACAGCCCCTTCCAGAACTGTGTCGCGTTGAGCCCACATAACAATAAAGCTGGGCTGATGGTTTATACTTACGGTATTGTGAGAGTCCTCGCATGGACTCGCTAGTAATTAGATTGAGGTGTTGTAACCATTTACCCTATACCGGTCAAAGTCAACCCCTGGCACTATCCAGCCCATGACGGGCTAAGGCCGACCAAGCGACCGCTGCCCAGCCATTTGGCCTGCAGATATTGGGGTGACGCGTGATCAGCGCGTCGGGTCCCCTCGGCCGTTAATCTTGGTATTCGTGATCGGCGCTGTCTCACTGTCAGACAGCTACTCAATTGTCCTCACGAAGCTGAGTGCACCCCGTTCCAACCCTCACGTCAGTTTTAAAATCCCTGACGGAGCCGGGGATCGAACCCGGGGCCTCCGGGTGACAGGCAGGCGCGCTACCCCAACACCACGGGGCCGGCTACCCTATACCGGTACATAATATTATTAATTACATTTTTTTTTAAATTGACTACAGAGCTCGAACCCACAACTGATGCCATCACGATGAAAATATTCTGATACTATACATGGTAGCATGCTGAACTGCTGTGCCCAAGATAGCGGGTTCAAACCCGGCCGAAGTCGTCGGATTTTTTAAGAGCGTTTAAATCCTTCAGTATGCCTTCCTTCAGAGGGGAAGTAAAGCCAGCGGTCCCATGTCATAGAAGGGGGCGTGGTGGCGCAGCGGTCAAACTGTTGGCCTCTCACCAAGGTGGACCGGGTTCGATTCCCGGTCAATGCATGTGAGATTTTCGATGTGAATTGCCATGTCCTGTGGTTCGGATTCCACGTTAAAAAGAGGTCCCGTGGCTCATGATCTCAAGATTAACGGTCACGTTAAACTACAAGCTTCCTTTCCTTCCTTCCATGTCATAGATTTATGGCATGTAAAAGATCCTTTCGCAGACTAAACTCGTGTAAAGCAAAATTGTTAGGTTAGATTTCGTCGGAACGCTCTATCAAAGTTCCAACGTTCACCACTAGGTATCATTGATATCTGGTAGTGAAAGTTGGAACTACTTGAAATTGAACGGAACTTGTAGCTCACCCTAATAAGGGTGTCCGCTGGAAGCAGCTACAGGCTCAGCCGAGCCGAACATGTCCTCGGACACTCCCGGCACTAAAAGCCATACGATAAATAAATAAATAAATAAATAAATAAATAAATAAATAATGATATAATTATATATTCGGGTGGGTGGGTGGTGGTGGTGGTGGTGGTGGTGGTGGTTGCCGTAATAATGAATCACAAGGAAATGGCCATCTTGCCGCTGGTGCTGGTATTCACCAACGCAACGTCCGCTTCCTTAAATACCATGCATATCATATTCTAGTTCCATAATCCATCCAATTCACCGTTACTGTTGGCAGTACTGTGCAGCAGCTTCAAGGATAGTGTTGTGTGTTGGTCACACTGGTCGTTATTTATAAAGAAACTGTTAGAAGTTACGTGTTACTTTAGTTACAAGAGTTTAGTGCTTTTCAGTCGGTCAACACGAATGTACCCAAAAGAGATGGGTTATGCCCTAATCCTGAAATAAATTACATGAGATTAATAAAACACTAGGATGACCAGTTTCGATCGTCAAGCGATCATCATCAGATCCAATACACTTAGGCTATAAAATCTATGTTTGAAATACAGGTGAAAATATTTACAATATGTACAATTATTTAGTTGCAGTATTGGTACTGCAACTGGTTTTACAACCATATAATCTCTCTAAAGTACAATCTCCGGATAGCCATCACCATTTAGCATTTCACCTAACATATATACTGCATTTAGCATACACTGACAGTTGCAGTACCAATACTGCAACTAAATAATTGTACATATTGTAAATATTTTCACCTGTATTTCAAACATAGATTTTATAGCCTAAGTGTATTGGATCTGATGATGATCGCTTGACGATCGAAACTGGTCATCCTAGTGTTTTATTAATCTCATGTAATTTATTTCAGGATTAGGGCATAACCCATCTCTTTTGGGTACATTCGTGTTGACCGACTGAAAAGCACTAAACTCTTGTTTACTAAGGCAACACTGAAAATATGGCTTCAAACACCACAATGTTACTTTAGTTAGTTAGTTAGTTAGTTATTGTTGTTTTATGGGGCGGAACTACGAGGTAATCTGCCCCTGAAACGTGTTACTTTCTAACGCAATTAATGGTACATACTTGAGGAAAGTAATGGCAAACTACCTCACTCCTCTTCTTGCCTAGTACGCCTCAATATAGCGCTGCCTTGGGTTTTTGTGGGTATCTGCCCACATAACCTAACGGTGGTACTTTTTGAGCCTTCGGGCTGACGACCTGACTGACAAGACAGACGGAGGACCTGTGCAAGAAATCTCGCATGTGTATAAGCCATCCTCCCAGTTTTACTGTTATGCGGGCTCGACGTGACACAGTTCTGGTAGGGACGATCGTCTTGTTTATTTGCTTATATATTTCAGTACTATTGAGACGATTTGGAAGATTTTGGCACAAACCAAACCTTCCAACTCCCTCTGGTTTAAGAGCTTGAGTTTTGTGGAACATACACTTTAGCGTTTTATATATATAGCCTATGTATTTATCATATGGTATGGCACACACTTACATCATAATACATAATAATAAATTAATGGAAAAAAGAGAGAGAACAGATAGTATCATGATTTAATATCTAAATTCAAAATATAGTACACTGATGCAGGAGTCACTGAGAAAAAATCCAATATGTTGCCACCATAGGATCTTAGAGAAGAGTCCTGAACTATGTACTTCACCGTATAGCCTATGATTATTGAGGAACAAGGAAGATAGTACTTTAATAATAATAATATGTTTATTGCAGCAAAATTGCCATACAAATTAAAATAAACACTAATCACAACAAAACTTGATCAGTGATACATATCTTTCTGTACACGTAACGACATGATATCTGTCACATAACTCTCCACAGAGACGACATATACACGTCACGCATGGGTCATGGAATCTCTCTGTCCGGCATAACTTATGTTTTTTTTTTGTCGTGTGGCCTTCTGAGAGGCCGAGTGCAGGTCTTTCTATTCGACGCCCGTGGGCGACCTGCGCGTCGGGATGAGAGATGGAATGGATGAAGATGAATGAAACTGGGCAAGGATGTGGAAGGAAGCGGCTTATGGTGGAAACCATGCACCGAGAGCCTTGTGACAAGATGTCTAAGATGGTAATTCGCCTCCTACCAATCCTTTCTGCTCATAGCATTTGTACTGTAGTTTAACGTGACCGTTAATCTCGCGATCATGAGCCACGGGACCTCCTCTTTACGTGGAATCCGAACCACAGGACATGGCATTTCACTTTGAAGATCTCACGTGCATTGACCGGGAATCGCACCCAGTCCACCGTGGTGAGAGGCCAACAGCTTGACCGCTGCGTATATGATGATGATGATGATGATGATAATATTCTGTAAGATATTCGAATATTTTGTTCTTATAGGCTACAGTCTTCACTGCTCGGGCAATCTTTTATCAACGACAAACAAAATTGAGATATTGTGTCCCGTACAGTACCCCCGCTATGTCCATAATTCCACAAAGAAAAACAAGAGCACGAGTTGATCCGTAGGTCAGCCTAGTGTTGAGAGAAGGCCCAGAGCACGTCATGTTCATCTCCACTTTACCACGAAACCGCAGTTGTATCCTATCAACATGTATCATAACATCCATTCTGGAAGTGAAAGTTCCTAATCTATTCCTGACTAGATTAATAATCACTCATTCAATTAATTAGTTTGGCCTCCATTAGCTGAGAACATTAAGTGGAAATTCCCGACGGGGTCATGGCTCATTAGTTATTTCTAAAATATTGTCTGGACTGGGCTTCATTACTGCTATGGAGTAGAACTGCGTAATTTTTACGTCCTTTCACTTCAGGACTGGTTACGTGGCTCAGCGGTAACGAACTCGTCTGCTGTACCCTAGGTTCCAGGATCGAATCCTGGCGCAGTCAGTTGGCATTTGAGGGTGCGAAAATGTGAGGGAGCCGTGTCAGTAGATCTACTGGCACGTGGAAGATCACCTTCGGGACAAAATTCTGGTACCCCGGCGTCTCTAAAAGCCAAGGGACATAAAATCATAAACATTATTACATTATGTTACGTCTTCTGCTATTAATCAACCCCTGAAATGTTCAGCTCTTGTTTATAAACTGCTTATAGCCACCCTCTTGGCCTGGAAGTATTTAATGAGACTCCTGTCGGGAAGAGTCCTGGATTCGATTTCAGACTCTAGAAATGTAAGGCTAGCTGCGTGACTCAGCGGTAACGTTCTCGCTTGCTGGGCCCAAGGTTGCAGGTTCGTTTCCTGGCGCAGTCAGCTGGCATTTGAGGGTGCGTAAATGCAAGGGAGCCATGTCAGTAGATTTACTGGCACGTTAAAGATCCCCTTCGGAGCAAAATTCTGGCACCCCAGCGTCTCTAAAAGGCAGATTAGTTAAAAGGGACGTAAAACCAATAACATTATTATTATTATTATTATTATTATTATTATTATTTCGTCTCATATGTTCACCATATCGTTGGGTACAATTCACCATTTCATCGGCATTTGTTGCAAGATGGAGTGGAATTCTCTATACTGGTAGGTTGAGGAATGAACGAACTATGGAGCAGGTCTCCAAAATAACAGCCTTAGATTATGGCGGAGCCCCAGTTTATCGAGGTTGGCCTTCAGCGACTTCGGTATGATACCTGTGGAAGAGTTTATGATTGGCAATTATTATTATTATTATTATTATTATTATTATTATTATTCATTCAATTTCGCTAATCGGCCAACTAGGGACCACGATAAGCCTCATTTTACATTCTGGCATTTGTTCACTTTTCGCTTGATCCACATTGTCTTCATGAGCTCACTGTGTTTAGCACGACGTTCTTCTGTCCATTTCGCACCAGTTGTCAGTTTTTCGTCCCGGAAAGTCCCAAACGTCTTGATGGTTGCTCTATAAAGATTTTGGTCTTATACATCTTCTGCTCTTATCCCCATTTCTTTCGGATCATTCTGGACGTTAACATACCATGGCATTAGTTAAACAGGATAAAAGTTCCGCCTGATCAATACTCTATTAATAGAGATCACTGGGTGGTCATTAATGGGACATGTTTCGAGGCCTAAATATTATTATTGGACCCTTCATCAGCCGATATGACAGAACGATACCTATATAGGCTACACATTATATAAATATAACCGACAGTAGTGGCTCAGGTGGCTAAAGCGCAGCGTTAGGTCATGGGACCAAGCTCTCTGCTGACTCGGTAGACGCGTGGGTTCGAGCCCCTCCGTCGGCTGTCCTTGAAATGGTTTTCCGTGGTTTCCCATTTTCAACACCAGGCAAATGCTGGGACGGTACCTTCTGATAGGCCACGGCCGATTCCTTCCACATCCTTGCCCAGTTTCATTCATCATCCATTTCATCTCTCATACCGACGCGCAGGTCGCCCACGGGCGTCGAATAGAAAGACCTGCACTCGGCCTCTCATGAGGCCACACGACAAAAATATATATATATATATATATATAAATATAGATAGAGTAACAAATGAAGAGATATTAAGACGAGTGGGAGAGTTGAGATGTTTCTGGTGACTGCTAATGAAGAGAACAGACACCGAGGAATAGCAAAGTTAGTTATGGAAGGAAGGGTGGGGGTAGACCAAGGTTAGAATATGTTAAACAGATTGCCTCGGATGTAGGGTGTGGTAGCTATGTAGAGATGAAACGATTAGCTCAGGACAGGAAGGCATGGAGTGTTGCATCAAACCAGTCTAAAGACTAAGTATGCTATTATTAATAGTAATAATAGGCCTAATAAACGAAGACTTCAAATCCTGCATAGAAGTTCGGGATTTGAGCTCGAAACTTCTGAAAGACTTACATGCCACCATGTACTGTGTCACCTCGCGATATGAGCTAATTATTAGTTGAAGCAAGCCTTGGAAGATGTCACTTCAGCGGTTATATTTTCATCTGAATCCTTCAAAACCCTCTCGTCAAGAAATTCTGCCAATTACTCCTCGCTACAGAGGCAGTAGTTGAGACTTCTCCTGTCTCGAGCGGAAATTATCTCCCTCCGTATCCAGACATAGAGCAGCCAGAAAACTTTTAAGTGACCTTAGAGAGAGAGAGGGGGGGGGGGGGGAGAGAGAGAGAGAGACCCAGCAGTCATTCAGCGAAGTTCAGATGACGATGCTGACCCAGCGGTGAGAGGCCGGCGTGCTGCCGCCTAAGCCACGGAAGCTCCTTAATCAGTGAATATTTTAGTTAACTTGCAAAAAAATAAAGGAGAGAAAGAAGAACTGCTGCATTTCAAGAAATGTCTTAAAACAAGACATTGCCAATTAATAGCGTGGCCATACGTCCCAGTTTTGCCGGGACAGTCCCGGTTTAGACCGATTTTGAGGGCGTCCCGTCGGTTTCCGAAAAATCCCTACAATGTCCCGGTTTCGTGCAGAAATTTAAAAAATATAATATATATTTTTACTAGCAAAGACAACAATTTATCAATAGTTTCTTGGGAATTCGTAAAATCTTGAAAAAACTGTAGTACAGTTTTAAAAAGTGCACGAAAATTCTACAAAGACGTATTGAGAAAGATAAGTAGTTCCCAAAAATAATTTTGGTATGATAAAGAAAAAGAATCTGATGAACAGGCAGAATATTAAATTTACACACCTCCCACCGTCAGCCTGACATTAAAATGAACAAATTTTTATTTAATTTATTTGATTAAAATTAAATGTAATTTTGTCAAAACAGGAAAAAAATCTATTGAAAGCCTACACAATTGTTTGTTAGATGTTAGGATGTTAGGGTAAGTTGGTATCAAGAAAAATAAATGTTATAATAGGTTTTTTGATACGTGGGAGTAATAAATATAAGAAGATTTCTGTTGTCCAGCCCAGCCATTGTTTTTTAGTTTGGTTGGTTGGTTGGTTACTAAGTTTAGGGGCTGTGACAACGCGGTCGTGTAGCCCCGTGTACTTTGGGTGTGTGTAGAATCTGTCTGATAACCGGTGTTAATTGTGATGACTGTATTAGTGTGTGTATCTGTTTTAATTCAAGTAAAGACTGCAGACGATCAATTTTCAAGTAGTTCCTACTTTTGCCGCCAAACGCCACCGTCAACGACTACTAGTTCAGAACTTATCTACCAGACGTCACCGCAGTCGGCTCTTGGCAACGAACGTAGGGACCGAAGAGCGTTGTTTACATTCTTAACCTATACAACTTAGCTTCACACAGGTGTAATTAGTGGAGGGTTCTTTAACATGCCATAAATCTATGATATGGGACCGCCGCACTGGCTTTACTTCCCCTCCGAAGGAAGGTATACTGAGGGATTTTTACGCTCTTAAAAAATCCGACGACTTCGGCCGGATTTGAACCCGCGATCTTGGGCATAGCTCAGCATGCTACTGACTACGCCACCGAAGCCGCCTGTTTGTTAGTTTAAGTAGGCTTTAAAAGTTTTTAACCATGTGAGCAATGAATATGAAGAAAAATAATCTTAGTTTTGATTTCACAAACCCACTTCCATGGAGTAAGGCCATAGGTTTTCGGACTTCACTGGGGGCACCCCCCCCCCCCCGCTCCTCCCCTCTCCCTACCGGGTACTACGATATCCCAGTCTAGGCCAAAACATTTATGGCCACCCTACAATTAACAAGGCAACGTAAATTCTTTCACTGATTCCTGCATCTTATCTGCCCCGCTATCGTGTACTGTCGACTCGCACAACAGCTATTCATGGATATCTTGTTCCCACTAGTCAGCGAGCATCAGGAGTCCTGGATCCACACCATTCGAAATACCTGTGAAATCTCCCAATCTGCTGAAACCTGTTAATGAGACGTGATCGGACCTAGACTGTTGGCAGTGTAGATGCCTAACGTGTTTGCCCGGAATTCAGCAAACATCCCGACGGTCTGTTAAAAGTGCTACTGAAGATAGATAGATGTTGATATACGCCTCGTGGTTTAGTGATTGGCGTAATTGACTGCCACGCCAGAAACCCGCTTTCGATTCCCACATCTGCATAGAAAATCGATTTGAATGACTGTCTGTGATTGGCTTGTTATATTAATTTAACTTTTGACCGCTAGTTAGCTCTTGTGTAGCACTAAAACGTAAAGTCAAAAATAACCATGGCTTTACTATAGATCCCATGTGCCTTCCTTTTTTCATTTTCTTTTTCTTCTTGTAGCCCGTAAGTTAATTGTAAGTTATAGTTAATTTTAGTTCTTGTGTTTTTTCCATCATTTTTTTATTTTGACGCAAACCATTAGGTGCCGATAAACTCGACGCTACGCCCCTTAAAACAACTATCTTCATCTTTTCTTTTTTCAGTGAATTTGCGGCGAACCCTCTTCTCGTTCTCCCCTTTCCTAACTGCCTTTCATGGCTCTACCTCTTTCCTTCTTCTATTATGTAAAGGCAGCTACACACGTTACGATATATCTAAGAGTTTTAACTGCACTAACCAAACTGTGGAGATTTTTCTCACGTGTGGAGGATAAATCGTTGCAGTTATTTTGGTTTGCACAGTTCATCGGAGCAAGTTGAATTTTCTAAACGATAAATCTGTGTCGATTGCGTTTGTACAGTTTTATCTTAACGTGTGGACGGTGGCATCGGCCGATTGCTCAGTTCAAGTGAGTCACTCGTTGAGATAGTTTTCGATGTGATGCAAGGGATAAGATAATATAATCTATGGACAGCCAGCTAATTTGTTTGAGGTGATACAAAGGGAGTCCGGATATAACGTACCACGGACAAAACGTACCACCTGATTTTCGAGGACATAACGTACCACCTAGGTCGTTATCTTCCTAAGAACGGTTTTCCCGTAATCTCCAATTATTTACGCTAGGACAAAACGTACTACTTGATGTCAGACGGGCATTCCAGTTACAGGTTCATTATCACATAAACATCAGTGGCGATCACACTGTGCGGCTTTAAACATTTTAGTATTGTAACATGGAGTTGTGTACAACTAATATGGGCGGATTATGTGCGCACTTCGACGGATGAAGTACGAATTGTACATTGAAAGTTCAAAGAGAAAGAAGAAATATGTCAAGTATGATGAACGGTTTGACAGAATAATGAAGCGGTATGAAGAGAACGCAAACTTGAAATCTTGCTTGAGAGCTCTCTCATATTCGCTGAACTTGGAATGAAACGTCCCATGACGAACTTGCTATACGCTAGGATATAAAACCCACAAAAAAACAATTGAAAATTGTAAAAATCAATAAAAAAACTAAGTAAAGAAAACAGAAAATGACCAGAGCTTAACCACAGCTGATTTTAAACACGCCAAATTGTTTATAAACATTTTGCCAGTACAAAGCCTGAATAAAGTGATGTGGGAATCCAAAAACTTATCATACACACATCAAAAAAAGTTTTGCATCACCTCGGTTCCCAGATCTCCGGCATATAGACGTTGACTGTGTATATTGTATCCAAGATACAGTCCCTTTGACTGTTCATAGATGTCACTAAAACTGCTCAAAGATGTAAACAACCATGCATGAGCAGGGCCTATTAGACGGAGGGGGTACGACAGCCGATCAGTTCCAGTCATTCCACCAGGACGAAGGTACGCTGCTCATGTTGTCTGTAGTTCTACCATGCCTAGAAGGTCAATACCGCAGTTCGATCGCGTCCGCATTGTTACTTTGTGTCAAGAAGGGCTCTCAACAAGGGAAGTTTCCAGGCGTCTCAGAGTGAACCAAAGCGATGTTGTTCGGACATGGAGGAGGTACAGAGATACAGGAACTGTCGATGACAGGCCTCGCTCAGGCCGCCCAAGGGCTACTACTGTAGTGGATGACCGCTACTTACGGATTGCCGCTCGGAGGAACCCTGACAGCAATGCCACCATGTTGAATAATGCGTTTCGTTCAGCCACAGGACGTCGTGTTTCAACTCAAACTGTGCGCAATAGGCTGCATGATAAGCAACTTCACTCCCGACGTCCATGGCGAGGTCCAGCTTTGCAACCCCGACACCATGCAGCGCGGTACAGATGGGCCCAACAACATGCTGAATGGACCCCACGGAATTGGCATCACGTTCTCTTCACCGATGAGTGTCGCATATGCCTTCAACCAGACAATCGTCGGAGACGTGTTTGGAGGCACCCTGGTCAGGCTGAACGTCTTAGACACACTGTCCAGCGAGTGCAGCAAGGTGGTGGTTCCCTGATGTTTTGGGGTGGCATTATGTGGGGCCGACGTACGCCACTGGTGGTCATGGAAGGCTCCGAAACGGCTTTACGATACCTGAATGACATCCTCCGACCCATAGTGCAACCATATCGGCAGAATATTGGAGAGGCATTTGTCTTCATGGACGACAATTCTCGACCTCATCGTGCACATCTTGTGAATGCGTTCCTTCAAGATAACGACATCGCTCGACTACAGTGGCCAGCATGTTCGCCAGACATGAACCCTATCGAACATGCCTGGGATATGTTGAAAAGGGCTGTTTATGGACGTCTTGACCCACCAACCACTCTGAGAGATTTACGCCGAATTGTCGTTGAGGAGTGGGACAATTTGGACCAACAGTGTCTTGATGAACTTGTGGATAGTATGCCACGACGAATACAGGCATGCATCAATGCAAGAGGACGTGCTACTGGGTATTAGAGGTAGTGGTGTGTACTGCAATCTGGACCACAAATGCTGAAAGTCTAGCTGTATGATGGTACAACATGCAATGTGTGGGTCTCATGAGCAATAAAACGAGCTGAAATGTTGTTTGTGTTGATCTCTATTCCCTTTGTATTTAAAGGTTCCGGAACTCTTGGAACCGAGGTGATGCAAAACTTTTTTTGATGTGTGTATTTTATATTCGTTTGTTATGTTATTGCCCACGTATTTATTACCAGGATTAATTGAGCAATACCGAGCAAGTGGCCGTGCAGTTAGGGTTTCATCCACCCTAAATACTTCCCACTCTTTCAAGTGGTACGTTATGTCCTCTCCTAAATATTTTAAGTTCATTAGCTGACTCTTCGCAGATAATCAGCCGGCCAAGTGGTACGTTATGTCCGGTGGTGCGTTATGTCCGGTGGTACGTTATGTCCTATAACCGATACCAAGCAACGCTAATGAGTTCTCTCCACGGGGGTCAATTAGGAAAATCCTAACAAGAGAAAGTTGCCTGATGCGTGCTTCTCTACCCCCCTCTCCAAATTGGACGTGAAGGTAAATATATTTTGGAATGTGTCAAACTGCCCTGATCTTCAAGGTGTTTGCCACTACATACTCTTGTTATCTTAAAGACGTATTCGATACTACTCATTAACAACTTTTGGTATTGTAACCGTACATTCCGGGGTCATGGTTGATTATATTCAATGAGGGATACTTTTAACAAAAAACTTATTTCTCCATTTATTATTAGTTGGTCTACATTCAATCTTCTTTCCATTATTCGCACAATAATCATTTTCACTTATAAACATCTTTCTACTTCTGCATCAAACCAGCTCCTTGCCAATATCATTTGGAACTTTTCTCTTACCAGAATCACACCTAGCACACTAAACCTAACTAACACACTAAATCTAACCAATGTTCTTACTCTAATTCCAACTTCTCAAGCCCACACCCAATAATCTCCATAGCTACTCTCAAAGATATTCACTACTAACTAAATCTTGCAGTATGGACTCCAAACAAGAAGTCGGAAGATGTATATAAAAACAAACCAGCATCAAAAATAAAAAGGAACATAGAAAAGAACCTTCATTGGCAAGGCCATCTGCCATGCCACACAGAGATGCAAACAGCACTCTCAGAAAGAGCTATTTTCTTAACCTAAATGAGCTGATCTTTATAATCAGAATGGTTATATATTATTCCAGATTCCTGGATTTCTTTAGCCTTACACTTGATAAAGATAAGGTTCGGTCATTTTCTTTGTGTTCCACAGTTACTATTCAGATTGCATATTTTAAATTTTATGTTGTAGCTTCGTAAACATGCAATTTATAGCCTGCACTGTGAGCTTTAAAACGATATCGTGGGAACCAAAATGTTGATATGTATACTGCTACAAAATAAGGGGCATCGTAAATGAATTCCTTGTTGGAACACCTTCACTTTTGCCCCGTTATGATAACTCAAACTTATAATATTTATAGTTTCCTTGTAACTCGCGATCCTCCTCTTCTTTGACTGTACATGGATAACATGTTAGCTGCACTGAATACATCTACGCAAACTCCAGGCTGTCCAGCTGTACGTAGCTGTCAGTCAACTCATGGCATAACCAACATTTCAGGAGAGGTTGCCTACACCCACTCTCTTCCCAAACCATTAGAGTGAGCTACCAGGACTGTTTGGGTTTAACTTAATAAGCGCAGTTCGACCATCCCGTTTTTTTTAAGTTATGATGACTCAGATGAACGTAACACTATTCCGGTGACAGTGGCGTAGGATCATTTCCACATATCTTATCTGGCGCAGTCTGACTCCAGTGTCACATTCCTGAAACTGGGGATTAGCGATGGTATCTGTTCCTTGAAGCCGAAGTGTCAAAGGGTAGAATCATGTGTTCGCCATCCCATATGAAGTGAAGTACATGGTTCGCAATTGAATTCTTGATATGCTGTAAGACAGAGTTCAATAGCTCACGGCTGGTGATCAGATTGAACCAGAGGATGGGACAAACGTGCCTGTAGTCTTGTTGTCCGGTCGTAACGAAGGACCCGAGGAAAGACGTGGGCCCCAAGTAGAAGTTAACCCCTTAAAAACGGCCTTTCGGGTTATTAGCCCGTGTATGTTTCTTGATTTCTTCTGACGTTTCACCATCAAGTGCTGTTGGCATTTACAAACATTTGTTTGAATAGCTTGAAGTAGCGCTGTCTGAGGTTAATATAGACTAGAAAAAACATGAAACTTGAGGGGGCTTCAGTTTGGCAGTTCTCTTGTTCCCGTTTCCACGTGACGTGGCAATGTTATTGATATACTCTATGTAATAGGTTGGCTGCTGTGGGATGCTCCACCCCGTGTGTGGCTGTGGATGGGAGTGGAACGTGACGTCATTCAAGTTTCATGAGCTGGCTGACATCTAGTCGCCAGATATTGTTCATAGAGAGTATCTCCTTTATTCTATTGAAATTTGATGGATGTTTATGTAGCCGTCCTCTTTAAATCGTGCACCACGACCACGCGAGCAGCTGCAGCAAGTCCGGAGGTCGTAGGTTCAGATCCTGGCGCTGACAGCGGCTATCATGAGTATGGTTTTATTGAGCCAAAATGTACGTGATACACATTGAAAGTGTGACGGACTACCGCGCAACTTGCCCCCAAGTGGCGCGCGCAGATACTTCCCGCATCTCTGCATCTGTCAGGCGAGAAGCAGTTGTATAGTACATAGTAAAACACTTCGATACTTTATTGGGCAGTGAAAACCATATCAATGATTCGACGTTCCTCAGTTTAGCGGAGAAACATTCGTTCCTTTTTTATGTTTCTCCGTGTTTTCCCACACTCCCTACAAGCAAATGCCGGGATAGTACCTTACTTAAGTCTCGGGGCACCTACCCCATCCCTGTCCCTAATAGTCTACAGCTACACACACCACTAGTTATCACATAAATACAGGTTATCAGATAACTTCAACACACGCCCAACTACACGGGGATTATGACTAAGTTGTCCCAAGCCCTTAGAAATGGATTAACAAAATCTTGAACTGCAAATCAATTTCAATTACCTCTCTATACATTCTGGCGTGGTAGTTGGATGTCCTCGAGAGAGTGTTTCACTGTCTTCAAAACTGTTAACTTGATCCCTTTCCCAAGCATATTCCGCTACAGCTGATTTATTAATCTGCTGGAGTCTGCAGTGTCCGGAATGTTCTTTAATTTTTGTTTTTAATTCTTGTTTTTACATTTTGTTTGGTCATGCCAATAGGCCTCTATACTTGGCCGTATGAATATTGCCACGCGGGAACGAAAACAATTTAACTGCCAACCAGAAACTACCAGAAACCGCTCAAGCTTCATGGTTTATCAATAACATTCCAATAGTCTACATAAACCTCAGACAGCACCACTTCAAGCTATTCAGAACAATTCTTTGAAAATGTCAGCCGCTGTTGTTGGTGGAAAGTTTACTCCCACAGGAGCTCAAAACTAGTGGGACGTAGGATGATGACCACGGGATCCTAGCTGAGTCCGGCATTGCTTCCACTTAATTATGTCGGGCTCCTCTTTGTCTTCTTTCCTGTCGACCTTCCTTGGTCAATTCTTGTTCTCTTCCTACTTCGACAGTATTAGGGTATCCGAGGCCTAGGGAGTATTTAACTTTCCCGCCTTAATTGGCCCTTCTTTCATCTTTTGTGATCCCTCATTCTTCGAGGGGTCAGACCTCTTTATTTTCTTTTCATGATATCTCCTGCCTTCTGCTCAAGGTCCTAAAGGAGGCAGGGTATGTGTGTAGTGCCACCACCACTTCTGGTGCACTCTGGATAGTGCTACGCCCTCAAAGGCTCATGGTTGGTGGGTTCGGTAGTTGGTGACCCCAAAGTTTTCCTACGCTGGATCTGGTTTTTCCTCTTTTCATTGCTCTCCTTTCTTCCGAGTTCCACAATCCTCATTCTTCGAGGGTTCAGAGCATTTCTTTCCTCCTGTCTCTTATTCCCTTCATTGCTTTTTCAAATTTCTTCTTCTAGTATATACAATGATAATGTTAGTGGTAGTTTTCACTTCATTATCGTATCAATAAGGGCAGATGATCTACAAGTTCACCGTTTAAAACAAAACTCACCAGTCCCATCACTACTAATATGTACGGTACTCCGTTAGTACACGAAGCTGATGATCACTGTGAGCAGAGCAAAGCGTCCAATGAAACATACAGCTGTTGTAATTCCGGTAGAGTGGATTTCAATTTGAAATTAGAAAGGCTTCCTTTCTGGCACTGTCGTGGTCACCACGCCCATCTATCGATTGCTCCGCCTTCCCATTCATGGGCTCGGGATAAAGTTAATTATCGACGGGGATGATAAAAAGTACATTGATACAGTGTGGGCAAGGTAGGTGCTAGTTTCTGACACTCCTGTCAAACACTTTGTCACCCCCAGGTACTCACAACTTGTGGACCGTGCGTTGGTGACCACGAGACCCCAGCTGAGTTCAGCATTGCTTCCACTTTGTGTCGCCTCCTTTATTTCATCTTTCCTGTCGACCTCCCTTGGTCAACTCTTGTTCTCTTCCGACCCGGACGATTTTACGGTATCCGAGACGTAGCGTGTCACTCATTATCCCACCTTAATTTACCCTTGTCATTCCTTTCTTGACAGACTAGTTGCTTGGCGCAGCGTTAACATTCTCGCCTTCTGTTCCCCAGGTTGTAGGTTTGAATCCTGGCGCAGTCAGTTGATATTTGAGGATGCACAAATGCGAAGAAGCGGTATCAGTGGATTTATTAGCACGTTAAAGATCCCCTTCGGGGCAAGGTTCCGGTACCCGGCGTCTCTAAAAGCCACAGTTGTTCAAAAGGGCGTAAAACAAAAAACATTACTATTATTATTCTTTCTTGATACCCTAATTTTTCTAAGAGGTCATACCTCTTCATTCCTTTTCCTGGGATCTCCTGCCTTCTGCCCAAGACCCCCAAGGAGGTATTTATTTGAATTTATGTTCGACGATGTCGAAATGTAAATATTATATGTCAGAAAACTGTATTATAATGAGGCTCATTATAGCAAAAGTTTCCATTATGGGACAGTTTTTCCCACAAATCGGAGCTCAAGAAACAATTGTTTGACCAATTAGGCAAGGATAGCATCGCACCTGCGCTGAGTTCCAAGCCCTTCTAATTTAAATTTCACTGCGTGGCCTACTGTCGACCAAAATATTAAGTGCACTCGAGTTAGAAGGTTGTTTGTGAAGTAACCAATAGACCTACATAAAATCCAATAAAATCATCATTTTCATCGTTCTATTCTACGTTAGTTCATGTAGGTTTGGAATGTTTAATTTATATTTTAATATTTTTATCGCAATTGAAACACAAAGTCCCCTGTTGTAAGCGTGTTTCAACCATGCGTCACATTATACATTGGAATGTGTGTGTGTGTGTGTGTGTGTGTGTGTGTGTGTGTGTGTGTGTGTGTGTGTGTGGGTTTTTTTTTTACGATGCAGCATCGATAATGCAACATCCTCAACAACGCATGGCTGGTGAGCTCGGGAGTTGGTGATCCCGCCTCGTTGCGTAGTGGCTAGCACTTTTGGCTGTCACCGCGGAAGTCCGGGTTCTACCAAGAAATGCAATTCTGGTATGAGGGCTGGAATTCAGCCTCGTGAGGAAAAACTGGGTTCGATTCCCACCTCAGCCATC
Organism: Meconema thalassinum; assembly: GCA_946902985.2. NCBI lineage: Eukaryota > Metazoa > Arthropoda > Insecta > Orthoptera > Tettigoniidae > Meconema > Meconema thalassinum. The sequence continues at coordinate 283,769,375 of OX336393.1, read as the reverse complement.
CTGGAAGTGGATTTCCTTGGTTTCCCATTTCTACTCCAGGCGAATGCTTGAATTGTTCCTGAATTAAGGCCATGACTGCTTCCTTCCTAATCCCCATAGCTTGTCAGACGAGTTCCACACACAAGTACCCAGCATTTCGTAACAACAAAGTCAAAGAGAGAAATCCTAGCTGGGTCAGTTTTTCCCCTCTTCTATTGACTTTGGTGCGGACCCCTCTCCTCTTTTTCCTTCCTATCTGCCTTTCATGGCTCTACGTCTTTCGAAGTCCCTCAATTTTCATTCTTAGAGGGTTGAAGGCATTTCTTTTTCTTATCTTTTATCTCTTATATTACTTTTTTACGAGTATTTGAATCCTTTTCTTAATCTAGCCCGTAAGTTAGTTCTAAGGCAGTAGTTGGTTTCAGTTCTAATTTTTAATTCATAGCTTTCAAGCCACGTTTCAGTGTTGTCTTATTGACAATATATATAGCGACTTTTCAGTCGGTCAACATTATTATTCCAATTACTGGCACATGCGAAAAATATTTATAGAATTAATTCATATTTATTTTAGCATCTCGATATTTATTAGCCTATTTTCAATTTAAAAAAAAGGCTTATGAGATCACCTTTTGTCCGTGTGTGTGTGTGTGTGTGTGTGTGTGTCCTAATAACTTCCATACGGCTCGAGCGATTTCAATGAAACTCGGTAAGTTCATAGCACTATTCCGGGCGACCCCTACTGTGCCCTTCAAATTTTATTACGTCTCACCACTCCAACATGGCGGCTGTGCGAAATATTCCACCAGCATTCAATATCTCCGAAACTATTCCCGATATCACCCTGGAATTTATTACGGTGATAAAGGGATCTACTAAAAGTTGATCTATGTGACTTTTGAAAAACTGGTAACTACAAAACCAACATGGCGGCCACGCGAATTTGCGACATTTAAATAGACGTTTCTCGCGATTTAACCAATCAAACGCAATAAAACATGGTACAGTATATGCTTATACACATTGTAATGCACCGACGTCTAACTTCGTTCAATTGTTTACATAACTACAAGATGGCGGCTGTGCGAATTTTAAAATTAAGTTTTTATTTCTTGTGTCAGTCATGCGATCGAAGTGAAAGTTTGAATAATGAACCTACGCAATAATTTTCCTTTAATTGTACATGACTCGATGGCCTATACATTTAACAATCCAACATGGCGACCAGCCGAAATATTTAGACGGCTCTGAATATCGACGAATCTATTATAGCAATCAAACTGATTTTTAATGTTCATAGGGGCTATGACCTTAAGTTCACCTATAGGACATTAAATAACCTGGTGATCACAAACCCAACATGGCGGCGACGCGAAGTATATTCACATGGATGTTTCTCGCAATTTAATCATCAGAGTGCAGTGAAACTTGGTACAGTAAATCCTTAAACGAATGTTAATCCACTGGCATCTAATTTATTTCAATTGTTTCCATAACTACAAGATGGCAGCTATGCGAAATTTTAAAATCTCCTTGTTACTTCTTGTGTCTTAAATATGCGATTGAAGTTTGAATGCTACTCGTACACAATAATCTTCATGTAACAATACATAACTCTAGGACCTACATATATAAAAATCCAACATGGCAACCATCCGAAATATTTAGTCGGTTCTCAATATCTACGAATCTATTACAGCAATCAAACTGCAATTTTGTATGTTGATAGTGGCAGTTAATATTAGTAGGATATATGAAAATAGGCTGTATAGTTCTTCACGGAACTACTTGTTTTATTACAAGATCGTGTTATCGAGCTGAACACTTGCTAGAGGCTGGCTACGGGAGTCGTGGTGCGGTAGCTGACTAATGGCGGCGCTGGACTTGCTTCATCACATAGTCATGACTTATGATAGTGGGAACTGGGTAAACTGTGATAAACGCAGGGCCCACGTGCGTTTGTTTTGTTTCCCATGCTTTGGTTCCATTGTTAAGTTTGGTCGCTAAATGCAGTAGCGTACCGACGAAGGAAGGGGGAGGGGGCGTTAGGGTTTAACCCTTTACGGGATAGTTGTCTCTATATTAACCACCTGTCAGAAGGACAGTTTATGCTTTCAAAGATGCTGATAGTTGAATCTTTCAGCCACATTTCGGAGAATGTTCCTGCTGAAGTGTTAGTATTTTCTAAACCTATACGTAGGTCTATCTAATTGACGTAATGTGTGGATAAAATTTCAAAAATTTAAAAACTAAAATAATTAACAAGTAAAGTGTAAAAATGAAATATAAATCTAGAAAAAAATAAATAAAAAAATTACAAATTATAAAAGAAACAAATCAATTAAAATAATAAACTTAACCATAAAAATTTATAAAGATAATTGTAAAAATCAATTTGTAATTAGTTAATTAAATAATTTCATATATATTTCAAAATTAAATCTATAAGAACATAGATTGAAAATTAAAAATAAATATATAATTTTTTAAAATTAGAGAAACAAAAATAACATTAGTAATTATTATTCTTCTTCTGCTTTTACGGCCTCATTGGACCACTTCAGTCAATCATTTCTTGGTCCTCTTCTTCAGTAAGTTTCCTTTCCTAGTCGCCCAGTAGCTCTTCATTCGCTCTGATCTTCTCAGGCGATCCTCATCTGTAAATACCCTTTTTACTGTATTACGTTTGTCTATTTTAGCCTGAAATCTTATTTTTATATCTCTCAGTTTTTTTAATTTTTTTTGTTTTGTTTTGCAAGTCATCCAAGGTTATTTCTAATTCTTTCATATCTTCCCTAATTTCTTTAATCCATCCTACTTGTTGCTTCATATTCCAAAGTTTCACTACAATTTTTCTAGATAACCTGGTTTCTGGTGTCATCATGATGTGACCAAAAAAATAAATCCGTTTCTTCCGATTACTGTATTAATAATTATAAGAATTAAAATAAATTAAAATGTAAAGAACACATGAAAGAAAAAAAAAGTTTTGCTAAGATAGATACAGTCGAACCTCGATAACTCTAATCGTTCGAGGATGTCTAAATAAATTCGACTTATCGAAAATAACTAGTTACGGAAATACGTAGGAAAGGTGTTAAATTTGTGAAATACTGGTCGCAAAATGGCAATGTGCTCTGTAACTAAACTGACGCGACAATGTAGTCTAATACTAAATTGACGCGACGTTTAAACGCGGCAATGTGCTCTGTAACTAAACTGACGCGACAATGTAGTCTATTACTAATTTGACGCGACGTTTAAACGCGCAATGTGCTCTGTTAGTAAACTCACGCGACGTTCAAACGTGACAACATGCTTTACAATGAAACTGACGCGAAGTTTAAACGCGGCAATGTGCTCTGTTAGTAAACTCACGCGACATTTAAACGCGACAACATGCTTTGTAATGAAACTGACGCGACGATCAAACGTGACAACATGCTTTGTAATGAAACTGACGCGACGATCAAACGTGACAACCTGCTTTGCAATGAAACTGACGTGACGTTCAAACGTGACAACATGCTTTGTAATGAAACTGACGCGACGTTCAAACGCGACAGCATGCTTTGTAATGAAACTGACGCGACGATCAAACGTGACAACATGCTTTGCAATGAAACTGACGCGACGTTCAAACGTGACAACATGCTTTGCAATGAAACTGACGCGACGTTCAAACGTGACAACATGCTTTGCAATGAAACTGACGCGACGTTCAAACGTGACAACATGCTTTGCAATGAAACTGACGCGACGTTCAAACGCGACAACATGCTTTGCAATGAAACTGACGCGACGTTCAAACGCGGCAACATGCTTTGCGATGAAACTGACCCGACGTTCAAACGCGACAGCATGCTTTGCAATGAAACTGACGCGACGTTCAAACGCGACAGCATGCTTTGCAATGAAACTGACGGGACGTTCAAACGCGACAGCATGCTTTGCAATGAAACTGACGGGACGTTCAAACGCGACAACATGCTTTGCAATGAAACTGACGCGACGTTCAAACGTGACAACATGCTTTGTAATGAAACTGACGCGACGTTCAAACGCGACAACATGCTTTGTAATGAAACTGACGCGACGTTCAAACGCGACAACATGCTTTGTAATGAAACTGACGCGACGTTCAAACGTGACAACATGCTTTGTAATGAAACTGACGCGACGTTCAAACGTGACAACATGCTTTGTAATGAAACTGACGCGACGTTCAAACGTGACAACATGCTTTGCAATGAAACTGACGCGACGTTCAAACGTGACAACATGCTTTGTAATGAAACTGACGCGACGTTCAAACGTGACAACATGCTTTGTAATGAAACTGACGCGACGTTCAAACGTGACAACATGCTTTGCAATGAAACTGACGCGACGTTCAAACGCGACAACATGCTTTGCAATGAAACTGACGCGACGTTCAAACGCGACAGCATGCTTTGCAATGAAACTGACGCGACGTTCAAACGCGACAGCATGCTTTGCAATGAAACTGACGCGACGTTCAAACGCGACAGCATGCTTTATAATGAAACTTTACGCGACGTTCAAACGCGGCAACATGCTTTGCAATGAAACTGACGCGACGTTCAAACGCGGCAACATAATGAAACTGACGCGACGTTCAAACGCGACGACATGCTTTGTAATGAAACTGACGCGACGTTCAAACGCGACAACATGCTTTGCAATGAAACTGACGGGACGTTCAAACGCGACAACATGCTTTGCAATGAAACTGACGGGACGTTCAAACGCGACAACATGCTTTGCAATGAAACTGACGGGACGTTCAAACGCGACAACATGCTTTGCAATGAAACTGACGGGACGTTCAAACGCGACAACATGCTTTGCAATGAAACTGACGGGACGTTCAAACGCGACAACATGCTTTGCAATGACACTGACGCGACGTTCAAACGCGACAACATGCTTTGTAATGAAACAATGTTAAACATTCTCCTGCATTTAAAGCTTCACGTCTAATCACTGTTTGACAAGGTCATTTATTTCTACCTCAAATTATTGGCTTTTTGTTACATTTTGAGTGAGTCGGAACGCTGTTTTAAATTTGTTGACACGTATTAATATTATTATTATTATTATTATTATTATTATTATTATTATTATTATTAATGTTGTTGTTTGAAATAGTAAAATAATTCATTTAAATTTGAGTCACTCGTATTGTATGGACTGGTGCATTTTTTTCTTTATAAAAAAAGGAAGTGGGAATTTCTGTCTTTGCTACATGTACTTCACGTTTGAGTCCTGGAGTAAGTTAGTGTTATTGTTGCAGGACATGAGCACTGCACCTTCCACCACGACTTGGAGTTGGATCACCGCCCACCCACCCGCGAGGCGCTCTTACCCGACATGTCTAGAGCTTACCGCCTGCTGCTGGGCTCCCTGGGCGAGAACCCGGACCGGCAAGGTCTGCTCAAGACTCCAGAGCGCGCTGCTAAGGCCATGCTTTTCTTTACCAAGGGCTACGACCAGAGTCTCGAGGGTGAGTAGAAGATAATTGTTACTTTCAAAATATACACTGGTTTCAACATGTATTGTAAGAGTACTTTATGTTCGACGATGTCGAAATTTAAATATTATGTCAGAAAGCTGTATCATAATTAGGGTCATTATAACACTATTTTTCATTATGAAACAGTTTCTCCTACCAATCAGAGCTCAAGAAATAGTTGTGACCAATTAGGTAAGGATAGCATCGCACCTGCGCTGACTTCCACGGCCTTCTATTTTAAATTTCACTGCATGGCTAGTGTCATAGTGGGGTATTCGAGGAGGCCATGGTCAAACACAAGGTATTCTCTGCGTCCTATGCACTCTGTTCAGTACATAAAACTGGCGAAATCTCGACAGATATTTATGAATATTTATGTTCGAATATTTATGTTCGAACATAAAATAGTTATAATTATCATCGAACATAAACAGTCGTATGCAACTTGCCTATAATGGTAATTAAGACATTCGTATGGAAATTATAAAACTCACTTCGCTCGTTTTATAAACATACTCTTGTCTTAATTATTGCCATTATGGGCTCGTCTCATAATGTACTATTTTTAATCTCTTCTCTGCTTCACCCACGGACTCTGCGAGGGATCATTCCTCTACCGTCGCAAGGACAGTGTCTGGGAGCTGAACACATTTTGTCAACAGATACAACTGGGGATGGTGACAGGTCGATCGCCCAAGTGACCGCTAACTTGGGTGTAATTAAGGAAGGGTTAAGGAAGGGATTTTCGAAAGAAGTCGGCCGTGGTCCTGTTGAAAGGAACCGTCCCGGCATTTGACTGGCGGTGAAAATGGGGAAACTACGAAAACCATTTTCAGGATGGCCGAGGTGGGATTCGAACCCATGCTCTCACGATGCCAGCGAGCAACGATATAATTGTGTATTGTTATTGCTAGAGGAATTTTCCCACCGATGGTGTGGAAATCTCGACATTTGTTTGCTTTTCGCCTATGAGTGGCCCTCCTTCCGTTTATATTCTTCGATTTGTATTTGTTGTTGTTGTTGATGTTATTTCATTTAATGGCGCCCTGCGTGTTGAATCGTTGACCACGACCACGGTCGCGATGGAGAGCTGTAACAAGTTCGGAGTTCGGAGGTGCGAATTCCGGCGCTGACAGCAGCTATGCTGAGAGTGGTTTTTCCACACTCCCTCCAAGCATGTGCCGCACTAGTATCTTTTTTAAAGTCTCGGAGCACATAACCCACCCCGCAGATCCTTTTTAATTACACATACTGCTACAGTCATGAGAGAAACACACACTATCAAATTTAACACACACACACAAATACACGGGGCTACAGGATCACGATGTTGCAAAGCCCCTATATGAATCAACAGCAACAAAAATATTACAGTGTCTCTACTCAATTGATGAATGTGACTGAAATTAATCTGTTAGGCCTACTACATAAAGTTTCCTCTTCATTTATTCTAAAGACCACCTCGTCGTGTAGTGGTTGACATTCTTGGCTGTCGCCCCGAAGGTCTGGGTTAGAGTCTCGGGTCTGCAGGGTGGGCATGAGAACTAGACCGTGCTACATTCAGTCTCGTGAGGCAAAACTCGGCAAATGTGGTTTTGTTTCAGATTTCAGCCATCCTGGAAGTAGTTTTTCGTGGTCCCCCCCCCCCCTCCCACTTCTACTTCAGGCAAATGTTGGGATGGTTCGCAAGTTAAAGCCATGGCTGCCTCCTACCCAATCCTCGCCTGAATTACAAATAATCCTTGATCGTGCGATAGAAAAAGGTTTGTCCCTATGCATGGATTAATTTGTAGCACTGGGCTATCATTATGATCTTATGTTTGCGGTTCATTTTCTATGTATTGGTCACACATTTTAAAATTGTTTAAATTGTTTAAATATAGTTCTTTCACAGTATTAAAAAATTAAAAATGTAGCAATTACTATATTTTTAAAAGAAGTAGATCACTTTGATACGGTGGTATGAAACAGTAGAACGCGAAGGGTTTTTGGTTGCCTACCCCTGGTGGAGAGTGTTGCAGGAATGAAACTTTGACAGGAAAAACCTGAGTACCCGGAGAAAAACCTTTCTGCCTCCGTTTTGTCCAGCACAGATCTCACATGCAGTGACCGGGATTTGAACCACGGACCCAGCGGAAGAGGCGGGCGTGCTGCCGCCTAAGCCACGGAGGTTTTTATTACAAGCACAGTTATAAATAATCTAAATTAAAATCGTAACTACAGTATTTCTATCCATTTTTTTTCGAAATTTGGTTCTTGCTTTGCGCTGACCTTCAGTTTCCCTCATATATCCCTTGTTGATAGGATTTTTTTGAACTTTACCTTTCGTTTTTTTTAAAATAGTGGGATTTGAACCTTCAGCTGCAAAATGAAAATCACTCATTCCACATTTTTTTTTAAATTAAGCGTTATTTCATTTTTATTCTGAGTAAACTCAAAAATATATTTTTAACTTCTCATAGAAAGACTAATTAAAGCCATATGTTGCGTAAAAAACAGGATCTGTTATCATTCCTTTTGCAATCCCGACATAATGATGAAACATGTGACTTTTTTCAGGTACAGTAGTGTGTCATAATACACACATCAAAAAAAGTTTTGCATCACCTCGGTTCCCAGATCTCCGGCATATAGACGTTGACTGTGTATATTGTATCCAAGATACAGTCCCTTTGACTGTTCATAGATGTCACTAAAACTGCTCAAAGATGTAAACAACCATGCATGAGCAGGGCCTATTAGACGGAGGGGGTACGACAGCCGATCAGTTCCAGTCATTCCACCAGGACGAAGGTACGCTGCTCATGTTGTCTGTAGTTCTACCATGCCTAGAAGGTCAATACCGCAGTTCGATCGCGTCCGCATTGTTACTTTGTGTCAAGAAGGGCTCTCAACAAGGGAAGTTTCCAGGCGTCTCAGAGTGAACCAAAGCGATGTTGTTCGGACATGGAGGAGGTACAGAGATACAGGAACTGTCGATGACAGGCCTCGCTCAGGCCGCCCAAGGGCTACTACTGTAGTGGATGACCGCTACTTACGGATTGCCGCTCGGAGGAACCCTGACAGCAATGCCACCATGTTGAATAATGCGTTTCGTTCAGCCACAGGACGTCGTGTTTCAACTCAAACTGTGCGCAATAGGCTGCATGATAAGCAACTTCACTCCCGACGTCCATGGCGAGGTCCAGCTTTGCAACCCCGACACCATGCAGCGCGGTACAGATGGGCCCAACAACATGCTGAATGGACCCCACGGAATTGGCATCACGTTCTCTTCACCGATGAGTGTCGCATATGCCTTCAACCAGACAATCGTCGGAGACGTGTTTGGAGGCACCCTGGTCAGGCTGAACGTCTTAGACACACTGTCCAGCGAGTGCAGCAAGGTGGTGGTTCCCTGATGTTTTGGGGTGGCATTATGTGGGGCCGACGTATGCCACTGGTGGTCATGGAAGGCTCCGAAACGGCTTTACGATACCTGAATGACATCCTCCGACCCATAGTGCAACCATATCGGCAGAATATTGGAGAGGCATTTGTCTTCATGGACGACAATTCTCGACCTCATCGTGCACATCTTGTGAATGCGTTCCTTCAAGATAACGACATCGCTCGACTACAGTGGCCAGCATGTTCGCCAGACATGAACCCTATCGAACATGCCTGGGATATGTTGAAAAGGGCTGTTTATGGACGTCTTGACCCACCAACCACTCTGAGAGATTTACGCCGAATTGTCGTTGAGGAGTGGGACAATTTGGACCAACAGTGTCTTGATGAACTTGTGGATAGTATGCCACGACGAATACAGGCATGCATCAATGCAAGAGGACGTGCTACTGGGTATTAGAGGTAGTGGTGTGTACTGCAATCTGGACCACAAATGCTGAAAGTCTAGCTGTATGATGGTACAACATGCAATGTGTGGGTCTCATGAGCAATAAAACGAGCTGAAATGTTGTTTGTGTTGATCTCTATTCCCTTTGTATTTAAAGGTTCCGGAACTCTTGGAACCGAGGTGATGCAAAACTTTTTTTGATGTGTGTATATCCGCCTAATATATTTGGGCATATATACTGGGTGAAAATTATTGTACATAGATATCGCGAAGTAAGGTCACGTGGAAGGTACTACAGTAGTAGCTTTCTGTCGGTCAACAGTCATTCCAATTACTGGAATATGTGAAAAAGAAACTGAAGTAAATTACATGTGATTATGATATCCACTTAGTATAAAACACAGTCCCCGATTCTTGGATGTTACGGGTAATCTCTAGAACCACTGGATGGATTTTGATGCGATTTTCACCATTCTGTAAAGGATATCTCAAGGAAGGTTTCTGTAGAAAATAATTTATTTGTGATCAAAGAAAGCCAAGTAGTATCGATTTCAGTGAAAATGTTGGAAAAGAAACTGGCGTCCGTGCGCTGTTTAAGCTTACGCTGGAAAACCCGTTAAAAATATCAATATACTATGAGTGTAAGAATTGTTCAGCATGAAAAGTTCTTCAAAAATGTCCGAGAGCATCTCTCTATCTTCAATACATCGCCCAAAATAAGAGCTTTTACTTTTTCATTTCTTCCAACAATGTCCATTAAATTACTGAAGCAACAGTTTACGAGCTAGCTAGGGGCGAGCCTATTACCCCAGTTACTGCCTAGCTAGCGGGCGAACCTATTACCCCAGATACAGCCAGCAGGAAAATGTCAAGTCGTGTTGAGTTAAGACTTCAGAGAAGAGTGGTTGTGTGTGGAGTTTCCCTGGAAGTGCAACTAGCTTTTCTTCATTTCGCCTATGAACTTTTCGTTCCGCTAAATACAGTCAAGTTAAGATTGGACGGAAGGGGGATTTGTGTTTCATGCACCTCGCAATTCTTAAATTACGTCTGACAAGAATTCGTTGCACATGCATCTCCATGATAATATAATTAATAGTCCAGTCAGTGATTTTAACCCATCATGCCGAGACGTAAAACGGTTATAGGCTGTAGTTCATAGACATCGAAGAAAAGAGCGCTTATCATTTAATGCATTCATAACTGTTCTCGAGCGAAGCCGGGGCGGATTGCTAGTTTATATATACGAAGTATTGTTATGGACTATAGGAGGAGCATGCGAGCATCACCAGATCCAATATTCAAGACTAATAGCTCTACAAAACACTACCAAACCTACAGTGACACACACAGACAATATCTGCCCTCCAAACACAAAATACGAGAAAACCCGTCAGAAAACTTAGCAACTGAGCTGAGGTAATTATTACTGATAGATATTAAAGCCGTAGGCACCCGAAATAAATATCTATTTGTTTTAATGTTGCAAATGAGTCTTCCTTTCCGAAATTAATCTGAAATGTAAAATTTAAACTTGGATTAAATACCCTATTATTTTTATTAAATATAAAATAAAATACTTGTAAGTAATGAAGTGTAGCTACTATTGCTGTGATGCAGTAGCCTAAGCCCTGAACTGCTGTAGAATTGTAAACTAGTATGCGGAAAGGAATTAAACGTTCTCTGTTGTGATGGTTGAAAGCTATAACTTACTTACTTGGCCACACGAACCGAAGTCGGGTCATTGCCTCACTCTTTAGCCTCTTCCATTGCTTTCTGTCTCCGGCCATATTCTAGTTGGCTCCCAGGGCATCCACATAATTCCTGACTCCATCCCGCCATCTCAACTTTGGTCTACCGAGGGGTCTTTTTCCTTGTGGGTTTCCTTCTAGCGCTCTTTTTACCATCCCTTCTTCCATTCTCAGTACATGTCCCAGCCATTCTGTTCTACTGCTCCTTTATACTGCTATCACTTTCGGTTCGTTATACAGTGCGTGAATTTGTGTTTTTTCTTCTTCTGAAGTTTCCCTGTTCTAACACCAACCCGAAGATTTTTCTTAACACTTCGTTTTCAAAGGTCAATATTCTCCTATCCGTTTTCAAAAGTCAATAATCTCCTCTCCATCTTCTTGCCGGTGTCCATGCTCTGCCCCATATATTAAGAAGGGGACCAGTTCCACGAATGAACTTTGCAACTTTTCACTTGTCACTTTGCACTTTTCAATTCTTGCAAAGTGCAAAGTCTTTCTGTTCCACCATGATCAATGTATTACTTTTCAATTTTTTTGCAAAGTGAAAAGTCTTTGCATAGGAATGATCCGATCATGTTTATTCCATGAACAAACTGTATATTTATTCCATGATTTAATGCTTTATTTTTCATGGTGAAACATGTCCCACTAATGACCACACAGTAATCTTAATTAATAAAAGTATTGATTAGGCGGAACTTTTAACCTGTTTATACTAAAGTGAGGTTATGAAAATTCATCCTGTCTTTGTACGCCTTCTTGTTGGATTCTTCATCACTATCCTCAATTGATGATAGCAAAAGCTCCTGCGTAACATATTTATAACACTAAACCAAATTCTGCGCCGAGAAACTAGTGTAGAGACTTGTTCATTAACAGCTGAAAAGGGAATCGTCTCTTTGCAAAGATTTCTGAAAACTTTTCAATCATTCCTTTGCACTTTGCATTTCTGCACCAATGGAGGAACATAACAGTCTTCTAAAGTGAAAAGATTCTTAACTTTTCACTTTTCACTTTTCACTTTGCAAGACAAATCTGAAAAGTGATGGTGGAACAAAATCTGAACTGAAAAGTGCAAAGTGCAAAGTGAAAAGTTGCAAAGTTCATTCGTGGAACAGGCCCCTGGTCGTACAATTGTCTTATAAGCACGGAGTTTTGATGTCCTTGATTACAGTTTACTGCTGAATAGTGTATTCATTACAAACGTGCACCTCTCTGTAGATTTTATACTAAAACATAAAATATTGCTTCTCTACTAGTAATATGTTGAAAGATCTGATGATTAAACTATCTGAAAAGTATGGTATAACCCGAAGAATCAGTCGCGTGTCTTGTGTGGACAGTTTCTTCATTACAGTCCTGCTTTGTGTCGACACAATCTTAATCTAGTCGGTAAAAAACAAAAGCTTTTCTCTGCCGAGCACGATGAGGCTGGCTTATTGTCAAGCGTTCCCAGCTGTGCCGGAGACAGATAACCAATAGCATACACAGTCAAGACAATGGGAAATCTGTGTCACTTTCCTTTACGTAAATTGCTATATTATGCGTCCATATCATGGCTTTTTCACGGTAGTTATCAAGACTCCACACGCGTTGGACGGTTTCATAATTAAATTTTAAATGACTTGCACTATTTGTACAAAACGCAACCCAATAGTTATATTTGTTGTCAGTACGGTCGTGAAAATCCAATTCTTGGAATCAGCTCCCATTGGGCTTCTACCACACTGTGAACGATATGGCAGCAGGGTGTTCGTAATGACGAAGAGTTGTTGTTGATTCATTTAGAGGTTTTGATACATCATGGTGATTTAACCCCATGTACTTGGCTGTTTGTCGAATTTGTCTACTAACATGTCTAATTGTGATGGCTGTATTTGTGTGTATATTTGAAATTCAGGTGAGGATTGAGAAGGAGACGGCCGTGGTCTTAAGTTAGGAACCAACCCGGCATTTGCCTGGAGTAGAAGTAGGAAACCACAGGAAACCACTTCCAAGATGGCTGAGGTGCGAATTATACCCAGCTCTTCTCAGTTTTGCCTCACGGTCTGAGTGTACCCCGTTCCAGCCCTGAAATAAGATTTGAATTTCTTGGCAGAGCCGCGAATCGAATCCGGACCTCTGGGGCGACAAGCGAACATGCTAGCCGCTACACTACAAGGTGGCGGCTTCTGAGGCGTAGTTGGAAGCATGCTGAGTTTCTATGCCCAAGGATGCCGAAGTCGTTGGATTTTTTAAGAGAGTTAAAAAATCCCTCAGTATACCTTCTTCGGAGGGGAAGTCTCAGTATGCCTTCCTTCGAAGGCGAAGTAAAGCCGGCGGTCCCATGTCATAGATTTATGGCATGTTAAAGAACCTTCCACCAAGTACAATTGTGTGAAGATAAATTGATAGGTTAGATTTGATTAACGCTCTATGAAGTTCCCACGTTCGCCGCCAGGTGCCGGTTGCGGTGGCATCTAGTATCCAAGTTCACAGCTAGGTGTCGTTGACGGTAGCATTTGGTAGCAAAAGTAGGAACTACTTGAAATTGATCGCCTGCAGTCCTTACCTGAATTCCCGATAACACACACTAATACAGCCATAACAATTAACACCGGTTATCAGACAGATTCTACACACCCCCAAAGTACACGGGGCTACATGACCGCGTTGTCACAGCCCCTAAACTGAGGAACCAACCAACCTGTGTGTATTTGTGTCCGTCTAGGATTAGGAATGAGACGGCCGTGACCTTGAATTAGGAACCATCCTTGCATTTGCCTATAATGGTAGTAGTGGGGGAATCCCCGGAAAACCACTTCTAGAATGGCTGGGGTGGGAATTGAAGCCTTTTCTTCTCAGTTATTTCCCACGAGGCCGAGTTCTGCCTTCGGACTAGGATTAATTTTCTTCGTAGAGCCATGAATCAAACCCGTTTCTCTGGAGTGACAGTCGAGGATACCTGAACATGTTCTATGGACTAGTACAATTTCTTGCTTGATCACTGCGGTCTTAGTCTGTGAACGTTATATAATAAACCTGCTTTTCGTTATCCAGCAGTCCTTGCTTAATTCTCTGCATAGGAACTTAATAATTACTGTAGTGGAATGTGTGTAGCGTCCTTGAATGCCAGTAATTTCCAGAAAACCATCTTGATTGCTTCACTCATTCATCAATCTCGTCTGTCGTATGGGATTTTGTCAGGCTTTGCTAGGTTGGAGTTAATTTTCCTCATCACTTGACTGATATTCTGGAGCATGACACAGTCATGTTGTTGTTGTTGTTGCTGGTTTATTTATGAGCATGTGACATTGTGGTTATGTAGCCCCGTGTAGTTGAGTGTGTGTGGAACTTGACTAATGTGATGTCTGTAGTAGTATGTGTTGGTTGGTTCTTAAGTTTAGGGGCTGCGACAACGCGGTCATGTAGCCCCGTGTACTTTGGTTGTGTGTAGAATCTGTCTGATAACCGGTGTTAATTGTGATGACTGTATTAGTGTGTGTTATTTTTTTAAAAATTTAAGTACAGACTGCAACTTAGAATTATTCAAATAGTTCCTACTTTTGCCGCCAAGCGCCACCGTCAACGACTACTAGGCCAAGTTCAGAACTTAGCTACTAGACGCCACCGCAGTCGGCTCTTGGCAACGAACGTAGAAACCCAAGAGCGTTGTTTACATTCTTAATCTATCCAATTTAGCTTCACACAGGTGTAATTAGTGGAAGGTTTTTTAACATGCCATAAGTCTATGACATGGGACCGCCGGCTTCACTTCCCCTCCGAAGGAAGGCATACTGAAGGATTTTTAACGCTCTTAAAACATCCGACGGTTTCGGCCGGGTTTGAACCCGCTATCTTGGGCATAGAAGCTCAGCATGCTACCGACTACGCCAACGAAGCCGCCTCAGTGTGTGTAACTGTATTAGCGACAGGGATGAGAAAGGTGCCCTGGGACTTGATGTAAAGTACTATCCCGGCATTTTCCTTGAGGGAGTGTACAAAATCCCGGGGAAGAACACACTCAGGATAACCGCTGTCAGCACCGGAATTAGAACCTGTGATTCGCGCACAGTGCAGCTGCCCTCACAGGCGTGATGCACAGTTTTAATTAAGAGCACAAACCTTTCTGATAACCTGTGACATTGTGATGTTTGGACTAAGTGTGTGTATTCGTAATGGGGCTATAATTCTGGTAGGCTGCGGCCGTGGTCTTCATTTAGTTTCCATCCCAGCATTTGTCTGGAGTAGTAGTGAGAAAATACTCCAAAATACCAGTATACTGTACATATATTCCTCGCACTAGACTTGTGAACTGAAAAACCTTCGTACCACTTCCCTCAGAATCATTCAAAACGTCAAAAACATTTATTAAATTTAAATGCAGGGTCGAGCTTAAATAAGAACTCATAACGTTAAAAAAAAAGGAAAGGGAGACTCCTTGGTGGAACAACAGGGTAAAGGAAGCAGTTAAAGAAAAACAAATGGCATGGAGAAAGTGGATATGCAGCAAAGATGCAGAGAAATGGCTAAAATATAGAGAAGCCAAGAAGGCATGTCAAAAGATTGTACAAGAAGAAAAAAGGAAAAGCTGGGAAAGTTTCACTGAAACTCTAGAGGAGGATATCAAAGGAAGTAAAAAGGTTCTATATGGGCTAGTAAAAAACAGTGTGAAAGGTAGGAAAAACACAAAATTTGTAAAAACTGAAGCGGGACAGATATTGTATGAAAGAGATGGTATATTGAAAAGATGGGAAGAATACTTTTCAAAGCTACTGAATGTTAAACACATTGAACTGGATGAAGAAAGGGAACAAGAAGGAACAATGGAGGAAGAAGAAGAACAAGAAAAGGAGATATCTATGCTAGAAATAGAGGAAGCCATAAAGAAGATGAAGAGTGGCAAAGCACCTGGAGTGGATGAGGTGACCACAGAAATGATAAAAGCAGCAGGACCAGTAGGGTTGCAGTGGCTGTATAGATTATTTAGAATAATTTGGAAGAAGAAAGAGATCCCAGAAGAATGGGGAAAGGGTTTAATTATCCCACTTTTTAAGAAAGGTGACAAAAAGGAATGTAACAATTACAGAGGGATCACCCTTATTGCCCATGTAGCCAAGATCTTTGAGAGAGTATTGGAAGGTAGACTGAGGAGGCAGACAGATGGAGAGATGGAAGAAGAACAGTATGGTTTTAGGAGAGACAGATCAACTTTTGATCTAATCTTTACACTAAGGCATATGATCGAGAAAAGATGGGAGTTTGGAAAAGACATGGTGATGACTTTTATTGATATTGAGAAAGCTTATGACAGTGTGCCTAGACAGGTGGTGTGGGATGTATTAAGAAAAAGGTAAGTTAACAGTGCAGAAGTGCAAATGGTGAAAGCTATGTACAAATATTGTGTCAGTAGCGTAAAGACCACTATAGGAGAAACAGAATGGTTCAAGGTGGAAACGGGTCTCCGTCAAGGAAGTGTATTGTCCCCCTTACTATTCATCATGGTCATGGATGAAATCCACAAGAATGTTAAACAGAGATTGGGACAAGAGGCAATAAAGGCCATGCTGTTTGCAGATGATATAGTGATATGGGGTGAGGATGAAAAGGAAGTACAAAAACAAGTAGATGTATGGAACCAAGAGATTGAGAAGTTTGGGATGAAAGTTAGCACAGAGAAGAGCAAGACAATGGTAATGTCAAGGGGAAGTAAGGAGGGAAGAGGAAAGATAGAAGTGAACGGAAAAATTCTAGAAGTGGTGAAAAGTTTCAAGTACTTGGGAAGTGTGATCACAGAAGATGGAAAGATTACTGAGGAAATTGGAAAGAGAATACAACAAGCGAATAGCTTCTACCAGAGTGTTAGGGGTATTCTGTGGAACCAAGATGTCCCAAAGAAATGTAAGCAGGTATTATATTCAACCTATTATGGACCCGTACTAACATATGCAGCTGGAGCATGGACCACTACAAAAAGAGAGGAGAGTAGAATACAAGCAGCGGAGATGAAATTCCTAAGAGGTATAGAAGGGAAGACCAGAAGAGATAAAATCAGAAACGAGGAGATAAGAAGGACAGGAATCTTGAAGCTGCAGGACAGGATAGAAACAACCAAGTTAAAGTGGTATGGACATATGATGAGAATGGGAGAGGAGAGAGTGCCAAAGAAAGCTTTTCTGGAAAAGGTTTCGGGGAAGAGACCGCGCGGAAGGCCCCGAAAGAGATGGGCAGATACAGTGTGGGAGTGCGTGGAGAAGAAGGGAGGAAAACCTGAAGATGTACTTAAAGGGGGAGAGGAGTGGTGGAGAGACAGGCAACGTTGGAGGTCCTTGATTCACAACCCGACCCAGGAAGCTGGAAACGGGAAATGAGGAAGAAGAAGAACGTTTAAGAAAATGTTCCATTAAAAAAAAAGAACCTTTCGTATAAGACTGATTTAATAATGTAATCGGTACATCGCAAAAAAAATATCTGATCGTGAGTCCTACTTTAGTTTGTTATTTGCACCTGATAATTTCAGTCTATTAATATCAGTTATCGATTTAATCGATGCAGATAAATCTATTGTGCGATTGATCGAATAAATTATTGTTTTTTCGATTAATCGACGTACTTCGCTCATTTAACTACGCTCTCACAGAAGCAAAACACATTTAATTAATTAAAATATATTATATTATACTTTCGATTTTTGCAAAAAATGAAAGTACACTTATGAGATCTACACAGGGCCAAAAATTGTGTGTGTGTCTGGGAGTGTGTATACTCGGAATGTCTGTTCACCTCTATCAATTCGAACACGGTGAAACCGAATTGAATGAAATTTGGTACAGGGGTAGCACCAGCAAAGGACACCTCAGTGACAGGTTTTATATTGTCGCCAGCTTGTTGAAAACGGAATGGCGGCCACCCAAATGTTAAAAGCTTAAATCAAATTACGACCAACCTAATCATCTGATCTCTACTAAATTTTGCAACAATATACCTTTATATGGTAAGCATCTTTCGACAAAACTACAACGTCGTCAACCCAATAATTTTCGGATGGCGGCCATGTATGTGTGCAAATCGATTTCCCCTATCTATTCAAACACGGTGAGACCGAATTGAACGAAATTTGGTACAGAGGTAGCACTAACAAAGGGCACATCAATGTCTTGTTTTATATCGCCGCCATCTTGACGGAAACTGAATGGCGGCCACCCAAATGTTAAAAGCTTAAATCAAACTACGACCAACCTAATCAATTGATCTCTACCAAATTTTGCAACACCATACCTTTTTATGGGAAGCATCATTTGACAGAACTACAAGGCCATCAGCCCAATAGTTTGCAGATAGTGGCCATGTATGTGTGCAAATCGATTCACAATATCAATTCAAACACGGTGAAACCAAATAGAATGAAATTTTGTACAGAGGTAGCACTAGAAAGGGCACCTCATATTCATGTTTAATATCCCTATAGCACGTTGTATTTCAACAAGCAACTACAACCAACATTCAATTATGCTCCTTGAAAAGGACAAAGAGTTATTACTATACCCATGCATTTAGGAGAAAGTAGGCTATATGTTATTTACTGAACATCTTGTTTATTAATGTACCTTCTTTGTGAAAACTATGCTAAAGCAAAGTAAAACACAAATGTTCTTAAATTGTAAACATTGAACAAGAATTCAAAATCTTTGGTGAAAACTCGTCTTTTTCTTTTTTCGGAACCCCTCCCGCTTTGATTGCTGTTTGTCCTTCCACTGTCACTGACTCTTATTTGGTTATTGTTAACATAAACAAGGAAGGACACTTTGAAGACTATAGTTAGGCAAAATGTAACCTGTATAGATTTCCATAAATCATACCGAAAATAAGCGTAACTCCAGGGGCGGTTCTAGGGGAGCGCGAGGAGGGCGACCGCATAGGGCCCCGCGCCATGAATTGTTTTAAATTTAATTCATTAATTAATTACTCTTTTCAAACTAATTTATAATTCATATTCCTTTTTTTCAGTGCAGCTATGACCTCCCTTGACTGTTTAGCAAGTTTATATTACAGTGAAATGATGGAAGATTCAGCCGGGAAAGAAGTCGCGAAGTAATATTTTAATATTTTATAGTTTGCATAATCTTCAAGGGGACTTAAAGTTCATATTATTAAAAACATGTACTGTAGTGTATTCAAAATATTGTAACCATTCCTTATTTTATTATTATTTCCATTTGATTTGATATTTTCTATTTCCTATTGTTGTGGGCCCCACCTTATCTTATCGCCCAGGGCCCCGCAAGGCCTTGATCTGCCGCTGCGTAACTCAACTTTGTGTTGATTTCTCATCTAATCTTCATATCTTGTGTCTAGTAATTAATCGATTCTTAGGTTAGCCCAGTAATCTATTAATCGATTAATCGTTTTCTATTAATTTCATATTTATTTATTTATTTATTTATTTATTTATTTATTTAGCGTATGGCTTTTAATGCCGGGAGTGTCCGAGGACATGTTCGGCTCACCAGAGGCTGTAGCTGCTTCAAGCGGACACCCATAGGGTGAGCTACAAGTTCCGTTCAAATTTCAAGTAGTTCAAACTTTCGCTACCAGATATCAATGATACCTAGTGGTGAACGTTGGAACTTTGATAGAGCATTCCGACGAAATCTAACCTAGAAATTTATCTCCACACAAGTTTAGTCTGTGGAAGGATCTTTTTCGTGCCATAAATCTATGACATGGGACCGCCGGCTTTACTTCCCCTCTGATGGAAGGCATACCGAAAGATTTTAACGCTCTTAAAAATCTGACGACGTCGGCCGGGTTTGAACCCGCTATCTTGGGCACAGCAGTTCAGCATGCTACCAACTACGCCACCGAAGCCGCTATTTCATAATATTCGATTAATCGAAAAACGCTTATTACGAACTCGACTTTCTAGGAGCGGTACATAGACCTGTTTCTGTTTGCTTCTCCGAATGACACAGTTGAAGCCCGCCCAGCATCAGCGTGGGACGGTCGCGCGACAGGCCGGGAGAGACTCGATCAAACGAGCAGGTTTCTATTATAGCAACAGCTTACATAACAGCGTCATCACACGAGCCTATTGTTGACCTTCAACAGGCTGACTTTCAGAATGCTGGTCTGATTTGCAGGGTATAGGTTATTTTCTGGAAATAGTGAGGTTGACTTTCCTTTTACATAATGGTTTTTTCAATATCTACAAGAAAACAAAATGTCGGTGTTCTTGACCCTGACTTTCTACCATTGAAGAGTTACGTAATGTATGGCAGTGCAAGGCAGCGCTGCACCTGTCTTCAAAATCCGCTTATGCTAGTAGCCTATACTCCCCTCCCCACGAACATCCAGGAGCTGCAACTGTAGAGTAGATTATCAAGAGCATGGGTTAACAAACTGTGGAACGCAATCTAGCGGTAGCCTACAAACTCACTTCTGGCCGCCCAAGCAAGATTTAATCTTACTAATGTTGGTTGAGGAATGAAGATGTTAGGACGGAAGTTGGGATGAGAAAACTAAATGAGAGAATTGAGAAGAATAAACTAAGGTGGTTTGGACATGTAAAGAGGATGGAGGGAAATAGAATACCAAGACAGATGCTGGAGGTAAAGTGCAAGGGTAAGAGAGCAAGAGGAAGACCTAGAACTAGGTGGATTGATTCAGTGAAGAACAGCATAAGAAAAAGAAATTTGGACTGGGACAAAATCGTGGAAGAGGAATAGTGGAAAGAAAGAGAAAAGTGGAGAAATGTCATAAATACCCCGACCAGGCAGGATCTGGATAAGGGGAAATGATGATGATGATGAATGTTGGTTAATGTAAATTGTTTGACATTTTGAGAAGAATTGGAAGAAAGTACAGGGATACGAGTAAACCACATTCCAACCCTAGGACCAATATTTCATTTCTGGGATGAATTTTGTTGTTAATTGATTATAGGGGCTTGGGACATCTCGGTCATCAGACCCGTAAAGATGGGTTTATGTTGAACTTATCTGATAACCTGTATTAATGTGATGACTATAGTAGTGTGTATAACTGAATGAATGAAAAATAAATAAATAAATAAATAAATAAATAAATAAATATTATTAAATGGCCAACTCTGGCATCTTTGTCCTTTCCCTAGAAGAAAAACACAATGATTATTTATAAAATTAATGACATGTTCTCTTTGCAATGCTTTGGATACTGGCTGTAACCTATTTACACCGAACAGGATCGTGTAAGAACATTTCATAATAATTTTAACATTACATTAAATAAAGTCGTCCACTCTTAAGTCCTTTTATCAGCTCTGGCCCAACGTTGCCAGATTTCAAGAATGGAAAAACGGAACACACGTCCCAAAACATTGTTTTTTTTTAATCAAGGTTTTTAAATGTTGTAATAAATAATAGTCTACCCATACGTATTAAATAAGCATTTCATAATCAAATACACAAAATTAAAACTAGATATTGCTGACATATCATATAGGCCTATGACACCAGCAACTTACAAATGCTTTTCATTTGAACGACCCATTGCAAGGATTATTATTTGTAAGTACCTTCTGATAAAATTCACTACAATTTACGTCATAATTGTAATCTGTGAACAATTCTTGTTTCATCAAACTAATGGAGCTTCTGTTTCTATCATCTCTCCATTTGATATTCTTGACAGAAAAACATTATCTCCGTTTAAGCATTGGAAGGGAAAATGATGAGTATTAACTTCACAAGGACGGGGGTACAGCAAGCTTCGTGAGGAAAAACTGACAAGATGTGGTTTTGGTTCCTGCCTCAGCCATCGCGGAAGTAGTTTTCCGTGATTTCCCACTTCTACTCCAGGCAAATTCCTTAATTTTGTTGCCACTAATAAATCTAGAACATGCACCAATCGATATGACACAGACATAGAAATCATCTTCTCTTTCAAACTTGCACCTGTATCGCCAGAAAACAAGCTAGAAATTGAATATATTATCAAATAAACCAAAAAGTGAATATTTGGCGTTCCGATAAAGATTAAAACGGAACGTGGAACAAAACAAGAAAAAACGGATTGGTTCCGGGTAAAACGTCTGGCAACTCTACTCCGGCCCCTCAGCAAGTCAGGGGCTATAGCCCAGCTCGCCCCTTCGTCTCGTCGGGCCTGGGGGCTACGCACAGTGGAATAAGGCTGTTTGACGAAGCCTGCCTTAGACAGCTCGATTTCACTGCTGGGTGTTTTCATATGGATGTTCCTGTAGTATTTGCGGTTGGTACTTAAGAGTATTTCTTGCGACAGCCAGAGCCACAACCGTTCTTGACAGGAATGTGACACAATCAAGCATTCCCTGAAGCTGGCTGGTCAATCAACCCAACAACATTCCTTTGTTTTCATTCGAGTGAATTACATAGCCTTAATAGAGTTGCATGACTGGCTTTTCTTTCTCGTCGTTCCCAACAAACAATAATGGATTAAACGATTTATGTACTATAGGTAATCTTTGGGTTATCTCTTCATTCGACCGTAGCTGCCTTATGTGGTCTTGACCACTACCATCTCCTTCGCTCGAACCAAAGCAACTCTTTTACGGGCTGTTAAAACCTCAAACTTGCAGAAGATGTGTCCAGCCAAAATATCCTGCGATCCTGACAATGAAATCTCGAAAACGTGAACCTCCCGATCACGCTGAAAATAGCCATACACGTTAGTCAGATCGCAAGGACATCTGTGATGAGATTTAGTCTCCAAATTCATTTGCGGCGGCCAAGAAGTCAGCTGGACAAGGGGAGGACGCTGCATTCGTCAGACGATTTAATTCTCTTTAAAGTTAGCGCGTACTCTTTGTTCAACAAACGACCTAATTTCTGTAAAACTCCTCGGTCATTAATGCGGTCGTACAAATCCAATTCTTAGTACATAGCTACCTAGGTATGAAAAGATTTGACGAGTCTGAAGTGATTTCTCTCCGGACTCATCACATGTTGCGATAATGTAAGTGCAGAACGAAGATTGGAGAGAAGTCCCAAGAGTCGTTAATATCGCAATTAATCATGTCCTGACAGACCGTGGTGATACCAGGGAGCTCGTTAATAACAGCGGACGTAACGTGGATTACTCGCTCAGAGCTGCATCGAGCTTTGGTGACGAGCAAACATCGCGTCTCGATTGTGTGACACGAGAGCCGTTCCAAAAGACAGCGAATTTGTTTTCTCACTAAATTGCTATTTATTTTTCGACATGCTCTTCCTGTTAGCTCTACACTACATTCAGCATTTCTCAGACTTGAAACCTTCCAAAAATGCAGATTTCTCAAACAGTCTGATTTCTTTATGATCTTATCGCTCGATGTGAATCAATGTCCACAGTCATTTCTTCAGGTTTGGCAATACGGAGTTGTCTCGAAGTGCCATATTTCGAAAATAAACTGGATGAAGAAGTGCTTCGTGGTGTCAGCCGACACTTTTGGCTACGGTGATTACAGACGTGTAGACTAGTGTTGCCTTGTCATGATAATTATGTCTTCAGATAGGTGTGACCTTTTAGTCAATTCACTGATACACTCAACGAGGCAGAATACGGAAGTGTTCCTTGCAGTCGATGATCATTATGCCATGGGAATCTCCAAAGATTAAGGCTATGACGTTCCCGACCGAATCTATGGAACAGTCTTAGACTTTTTTTTATCGCACGTTCGTCAGGAGAAATCCATTATCTTGTTTTCGGTTTGGAAAACTTGAATCCAGTATATGTTAACAGCTCCATAACTCCTCAAAAACGCAATTGAATTACGCTTGAACTTGTCCTAAAGACTGCTTCGAAGTGGTCACGTGATTCCACTTATGGTCAACTGTCACATCTTGCCAATAGCTTCTTCCTACCCAAATCTCAACGCAGCATATTAAATACACGTTCATCTCTCGCGTATCTTAATTCGACAGTCGTCAAACCATAATATGAATTTTATGTAGCCTACCTACCATCTCTTTAGTTGTGACATGATTTGGACGTCCTGGACGTTCGGTATCATTTGTGCTAGTAGGGCCATAATGGAGTTAACGGAAGCAAGTGCGAACCATTTTACCCCCCCCCCCCCTCCCCCCGGGACTGTCCTCTAGTGGCTAGCATTCTTGGCTGTAACCGAGGAGACCTGGGATCAACTCCCGGCTCCAAGAAATTTATTTCTGGTCTGAGGACTGGAAGGGGGTACAGCAAGCTCCGTGAGGAAAAACTGACAAGATGTGGTTTTGGTTCCTGCCTCAGCCATCGCGGAAGTAGTTTTCCGTGATTTCCCACTTCTACTCCAGGCAAATTCTGGGATGGTACCTAACTTAAGGCCACGGTTGCTTCCTACCAGAATCCTATCTCAATTACATCCACTAGTACAGACAACACAGTAACATAGGATATCTGACAAATTCTACACACATCCTATTACAAGGGGATACGTGACCACGATGTCGCAAGTCCCTAAAGAATCAACAGCAATATTTTGAGTGTGTGTAGCTGTAATTATTACGATCTGGGATGGGGTAGCTGTCCCGAGAATCTCTACTTGGTACAAAACCAAGTCCCCGATTCTTGGATGTCACGGGTAATCTCGAGAACCACTGGATGGATTTTGGTGCTGTTTTCACCATTCTGTAAAGGATATATCGAGGAAGGTTTCTGTAGAATATCATTTATTTATCATCAAAGAAAGCCCAGCAGTAACGATTTTAGTGAAAAAGTTGAAAAAAAACCTGGTGTCCGTGCGCTTTTTAAGCTTACGCTGGGCAAACCGTTAAAAATATCTACATACTATGAGTGTAAGAATTGTTCAGCATGGAAAGTTCTACAAAAAAGTCCGGGAGAGCATATCCCTATCTTCAATACATCGCCCACTATAAGTGTTTTAAGTTTTCATTCCTTCCAGCAATCTCCAATTACTGAGGCGACAGTTTACGAGCTAGCTAGGGGCGAGCCTACCACCCCAGTTACAGCCTAGCTAGCGGGCGAGCCTATTATACAGTCAGCAGCAAACTGTCGAGTCGTGTTGACTTACGACTTCAGAGAAGAGTGGTTGTGTTTGGAGTTTCCCTGGAAATGCAACTCGGCTTTTCTTCATTTCGCCTGTGAACTTTTCGTTCCGAAAAATACAGTCAAGTTAAGATTGGACGGAAGGGGGATTTGTGTTTCATACACCTCGCCATTCTTAAATTACGTCTGACAGAATTTGATGCACATGCATCTCCATGATAATATAATTAATAGTCCAGTCAGTGATTTTAACCCTTCATGCCGAGACGGGCGTATATACAATCTTTCTCGGGGGAGGGGGGGCTGACTAACCTGGAAAATTGTGAGAACTAGTGGGCCCGTGCGAGCTTTCGCAACGTGAATGTAGGTTTATGGGGTAGTAGGGAAGAATGTGGGAGAACGAAGTTGAAGAAGTGTATTTATTGTTGTTAAACGGCATACGTACATGAGAAGAACACAAAAGAATTATGTAGAACAGTGTTTTGTACTTGTCACAGCACCTCTTTGTAGACAATATTCGACGTTACAACGAATTCATCGGTTATTGTTTGCTGGGGAGTTTCTTCTACAGCAATTTTTACATTTGCAAAGGATTGAACCCTAGAGAAAGTCTTGGTGAGACCACACCGGAGCCATCTGCTGAGAGACTCCTCAGCTAGCAGTACGCCGCGCTCCCGCCAGACGGCTGCCGCCGCCGCCGCGCTGCCCTACGCTCTAGTGGCAAGCTCACCAGGTTACGGTGCTCCCATTGTAAATGTACATTTTTTAAGGTATTTATATAATGGTTAGGCATGTAAAGAGGAAGTGAGTGCGTTTCAGGCACACATGGGGTTATGCGGAACCTGTAGGTACCCCATGTGTGTAGGTTGGTGTTAACAGGACCTTATTTTCGGTACAAAACCGGAGTGGGACCTTAGCAGAATAATATAGGGAGGATTCTCAGGGAATTGTCACCGCAAAATACCCAGAAATATCAACCAATATCTTAGAGCAATTAATTTTGTGTAATTATTTTAGATTAGAGTTACTTGTAAAATTCTAAGTTTATATAATCTACAATTAGTGGCAATAGAAAATCGTTGTAAAATACAACACAACACACAAATACAATTTTATACTTAATGAATTTTCTATTATGGCCTGTGGAGTATGACTGGCAAATATCTAAATATTTGTCAATTTATTAAGCAGCAAAGTAAACAGTACTTTTTACAAATTGGTAATTTATTTCTCTGAAGTACGGTACCGTACTGTGGAATCTCAGTTTTGCCTCACAAGGCTGAGTGTACCCCTTTTCAGCCCTCAGACCAGAATTAAAATTTCTTGGCTGAGCCGGGGAATCGAATTCGGACCTCCGGGGCAGCAGCCAAGAATGCTAGCCACTACACCACGAGGTAGTCTAATTTCAATGTTAATATTGTTTATAACTTAGCCAATAAGTTAAGATTAGGACACAACCAACTGTAAAATTATTTTATGCTTTTACCAAAGCAACGCTTTCTTAATTTTTTTGGCTTTTTTTCGGGGGGGGGGTGGAGCCCCCTCAGCACCACCACCCCCCCACCCCCCCTTATATACGCCTCTGCCTCAACGCACCTTACTATACTGATGGATGGGTGAGGCTGATGCCAGCCAACTACTTGTTGCGAGCGCGCGTCTCCTTAGCAACCACCGGGAACTTCCGGTACTGCTGTTGTGCTCCAGGGCTGATCGATCGCCCGACATTGAGTGCTCTCGGCCATCAATCACACACACCCAACACGGCTTCTTAAAACATACCTCTATTGACAGTAAGTGAGGTGTTAAACTGGCGGCTAGCATTCTTGGCTGTCGCCCCGTAGGAACGGGTTCGATTCCTGGCTCTACCAAGACTTCTAATTCTGGTCTGAGGGCTGGAACGCTTTTGTAAATTCAGTATCTACTAGTATTTGTGGCGGCAAGGAAGTAAGGGTTTAGTCCCAGGTAACACATGCACGGCATTGAGAGTTCCTGCCCACATCAGACTGGGATTGCATATAGCTGTCAATCCACCTCATAATCTTCCATACATCTAGGAACGATGAATGGAGTCGTTCCTATCGAGGTCGTCTCTCAAGGTCTAATCCTGCTTCAACTAGCATTAATTCCGCGGTTCTTAGAGAGGAATGCGGCACTAACTCTAGTATATTACTTGGCTCCGCAGAGTAAGTTCTAAGTACGGAGATTTCTGAAGCAATATAAGCCGGATAAAACTAAATATATATTTCGCTAGCAGTAGTGCCCGGCTTCGCCTGGAGGATTTATTTGTTTTATGGATGAAAATGAATACTACTCCAGAACTGGAGCGCTCAAGGATAAGGATCGGAAAGCACCAACGCTTATTGCAGCTGATAACCTCAGTACACTGCACCAACACCATCGCCCTTATACAGGGGCATACTATTGTCATGATGATAACTGTTTTAAGGGGCCTAAGAAATCCTTTTGAACTAATTACTCCCCGTGACTGCAATTTATAAGCAGCTCGCAATTCTGCACCAGAACACTGGTAGGGGTGACGTGATGCAGCCCGCATTGCCAGGCAACAATAGACTTAAGTGTTATTGAAGTTATTCAGGAGCGCTTGTGCTTCCGACTTACTGAACAAAATGCAATCTTTAAGGTTACCTGAGATGTGTAGCATAATGCTACATAGCTTATTAAACTATTCCTTTTGAATCTAGCTATCATATACAAAAATATGTTTTGAATTGGACTGGTAGTTCCAGAGATTATCGCGTTTAAACACACACACACACAAACAAACTCTTCAGCTTTATTATATTAGTATAGATATTCATATTTTAAATTATGAATTAAATAGTCTTATGAGATTACCTTCTGGCCGTGTCTGTGTCCCTAATACAATCTAGACAGCCAAAGCGATTTCATTGAAACTCTGTAAGTACACACTACTACATTGTCGGACTTCGACAGTGCCTTTAAAATGTTGAGAAGTGAGAATCTTATAGCGCAGTCTATTCAGGGACTTCCAAGTCGTCCATTCCTCGTCATAGCCAGGAGGTAGAGTTTCAGAAACATTTTCCCGACCAGGGGGAAGGTTGGTCGTAGACCTCCACATTTGCAACCTAGCTTTTTCAGCAGTGGTTCTAAGTTCCTTTGATGTTCTAAGGAAACTCTTCCTCGACTTCAGTCGTTGCGGCTGCGGTTCGTGTTCATATAGAGGATAAGTTCTTTCATGCTCCACTGTCTTTCGTTCCTTGTTCGCAGCTATTTCTCTTCTAAAAGGGGGTGGTGCCATTTCTGCGAGGAGATAAAGCCATTCGACTGGAGTTGATTTCAAGCAACCTGTTATAATTCTGCAGGTATCGTTGAGAGCTACAACCACCTGTTTGGCATGTACTATCAAAAATCTGGTAAGTACAAAACGAACATGGCGGCCAAGCGAAGTTGAAACATTTTAATGGATTTTTCACGCGGTTGAACTATCCGAGCGCAGTGAAACTCGGTGCAATAAATATATATATATACAGGGTGTCTCTTATTAACGTTGAAAACTCTCTATAGTGACGTAGATGACATTGTGACACGTAATTTGATATAGGACACTTAGGGTCGCAAGTGTCCGGAAATGCCTTAAAAGTGAACCACAACTGTTAAACATATGAAGTCATCAGGTGACGGCTCACCTCGAGGTCAGCTCAGCTCGTACTTCCTTAGGAGTCGAGTGGCTCCTTATGACATTGAGTACACTGATTGATCGACTCTTAAGGATTATAATCTCCCTAGACAAGAAAGTCGCAAAGTATTTAAGGTAGTGTCCTCCTCCTCCTGGCGTTGTAGCTAGCAGTCTTAATGTCATAGATTTATGGAATGTTAAAGAACCTTCCACTAATTACACCTGTGTGAAGCTAAATTATAGTTAAACATTTGACAGGAGCCGACAGCGGTGGCGTCTGGTAACCAAGTTCTGAACTAGTAGTCGTTGACTGTGGCGTTTGGCGGCAAAAGTAGGAACTACTTGAAGAAAAAAAAACAATGTCTGCAGTTCTTACTTGAATTGAAAACAGAAACACACACTAATACAGCCATCACAATTAACACCGGTTATCAGACAGATTCTACACACACCCAAAGTACACGGGGCTACATGATCGCGTTGTCGCAGCCCCTCTACTGAGGAACCAACCAACCAGCATTCTTAGCTGTCACCGAGGAAGTTCGGGTTCTATTCCCGTCTGTGCCAAAGAATTTAATTCTGTTCAGAGGGCTGGAACGGGGTACACTCAGCCTCATGAAGCAAAACTGGGAAGAGTGGGTTCGATATCTCACCACAGCCATCTTAGAAGTGGTTTTCTGTGGTTTCCCACTTCTACTTCAGGCAAATGCCTGGATGGTACCTAACTCAAAGCCACGGTCGTCTCCTGTCCAAATTCTACCCCAATTACAAATACACACTACTACAGCCATCACAATAACACAGGAGCGGCTTCGGTGGCGTAGGCGGTAGCACGCTGAGCTTCTATGCCCAAAATCGCGAGTTCAAACCCGGCTGAATTCGTCGGATTTAATAGCGTTAAAATCCTTCCAATATTCCTTCGGAAGGGAAGTAAAGCTGGCGGTCCCATGTCATAGATTTACGGCATGTAAAAGAACCTTCCACCAATTAAACTTGTGTGAAGCTAAATTTGCAGGTTAGATTTCGTTGAAACGCTCTACCAATGTACCAGCGTTCACCATTAGGTGTCGGTGACATCTGGTAGCGAGTTGGAACTACTTGAAATTGAACGGAACTTGTAGCTCACCCCATGGGTTTCTGCATTGAAGCAGCTACAGCCGCTTGCGAGCCCAACTTTTCCTCGGACACTCCCGGCACTAAAAGCCATGCGCCAAATAAATAAATAAACAATAACACAGGTTATCAGACTGATTCAACACACACACTCACACACCCAAGTACACGGGCTACATGACAAAGCCCGTAAATTAAAAATCAACATCATAGATGATGTTGAATAAATAAATTTCCCAGATTTGAATGCAATTCAATATGTATGGTGCCACTTCTAACAAACGCGTCATACGACGTCAGGGACAGCCACCATGCAATTGAGCGAGTTGGCTAATCAATCGATTCATGAGTGGTTGAACATTAATATCTCCTACATATGAACCTTGTCCGGTCCATATGACAGCAAAGCGTGGAGGCATTTCACACTTCTATTTAATATGTGACTGCAGTCAAAACTCGATATCCCGAACTCCGTTACTCGATTTTCGATAACTCGAAGTATAAGGTGCGTTCAAAAAGTAACGAGCCGGAGGCCGGAATGCGCAAACAGGTGACGACATCGGCTAATCGTGGCGTGTGTAACGAGGTGGGGTTCCGACCAGAGCGAGGAAGGTCACAGCCCGTCGCTAGAGGGCATGCGTGCACGTCACGTGACGATACAAAGCGAGCAGCAGCAGCATGCATCAATCATCCAACCAAGACCAAGACAGTAGGTCATTCGACATGCTTCCTGGTGTGGGGCACCCATTTCCGCAAGTGCAGTCGTTCCTTCATGATGGTGTGCACACTTCCGACCACGGTGGCTATGGCGTTCACTGTCACTCGGCGGTCCAGGGTAATGAGTGCATCAACCAGCTGGACATTGTCATCGGTAATGCAGGGGGGTGCCCCCAGACCGGGCATCATCGGCTAACGACACTCGTCCTTCCCTGAAGTGCTTGTGCCACGCCTTGACCCTTGCAAGGGACATGCAGTGTTCGCCGTACACTTGTGACAATCGGCAATGAATTTCCGTTCCCCCTACCCCTTTCGCTGTCAGGAACCGAACAACACCTCTTTGCTCTTCGTTTGACGCCTCCCTGTCACTGTTTGCAATGCGACTGGCAGCGTTGGACGATTGATGCATCCTGCTGCTCGCTTTGTATCGTCACGTGACGTGAACGCGTGCCCTCTAGCGACGGGCTGTGACCTTCCACGCTCTGGTTGGAACCACACTTCGTTACACACGCCACGATTAACCGATGTCGTCACCGGTTTGCGCATTCCAGCCTCCGGTTCGTTACTTTTTGAACGCACCTTATAATTTCAGTCGAACATCAATATCTCTAACGAGGGAAGTACCTCAGCTCGAACGTTGAAAACCGACTGAAAGTGGGTTTAAAGTATACAGTTGTACCTATATCAATAGCTATCAATGCCATTCATCTGTAAAAGTACGTTTTCGGTCGCCAGCGCCATCTGAGTATGTGATAATGTGATTGCCGTGGCATTTGAGTTTGGACTATTGCAATGTGGGAACATTGTAAATAATGGAGTATGACTACATGTTGCCCTTGTTTAAGTGTTCGTACTGTTCAATTCCGCTGTGTTTTAATCACTTCATTGAAAATCCACACTTACACTTCGACGTCGAATGAAGGACAACACAGTATCTCCTATTATGGGAAAGATGACGTATGTCAACACGGTACTGCATGCGTTAAGATTTCTTGTTGTTAGCAAGTGTTCAACCTTTTGCCATATGATACTGAACCACATCTATTTCTTGTTAATATAATGGTCCGAATTGCCTGTTGCACGTTAGTTTCTGCTGCGAATTGTGTTCCCGCAATCTTTTGATGCCGTAATTTCCAAACATTGATTGTACACTAATGCGGGGTTTTACAGATAAATGACCGTGATGGGTAGTAGAACAGACATATATTCTTATGTTAAGCACAATGCCAGTCGGTTTTAGCCGTTCGGACTGGGTTACTTCCCTCGTAAGTGCTTTCGGAGACCGAAATTACTTCGAGTTATAGAAATACATGAACAAATTGGTTTCTAATATCATAAATACATAATTGTCCACTGTTGTTTTACCCACTTATTCTCACTGTCTGAGGTGCATATTGACCTC
Source organism: Meconema thalassinum (assembly GCA_946902985.2). Lineage (NCBI taxonomy): Eukaryota > Metazoa > Arthropoda > Insecta > Orthoptera > Tettigoniidae > Meconema > Meconema thalassinum. The sequence continues at coordinate 283,737,410 of OX336393.1, read as the reverse complement.
AACCCGTCTTCCAGTCTTAAATCTCGACTTACAAGGAGAGGCCGCCAAGTGGTTTACTAGAAAAGCGTTCAAATTTGGAGGGTTTGTTCTTCAAAAAAGAAATAGTTTGCACCTGTTCGAGCTTTTTTTTTTTTTGCCAATGGGCCTTAGTGTGTCCAAAATTGAACGTTTAAAATCAATCCTCAAACTTTTGTAGTCCTGTTCCCGCACACCTTCCCGGCTCGTCTCCGTGGCGTAGTCGTTAGCGTGTTGGCGTTAGAAATGGAAGGTACCGTGATCGAAACCTACCTTGATCTTTTTAAATTATTTTTTTTGTCTTTCTTTGACATTTTTTCTTTTATTTGTGGTACACTATTTAAGTTGGCAGATTATTTCAAATACTTTATTATTTGTTGTTGTTTTTTCTATTTACAATATTAATAAATTAATATTAACGGTATTGTTTACATACAGAAAGTTTAGCTTGACGGTGGAGCAGAGTGGAACAGAGTGAAGGGCTCCTACGTTTCTGCATTAGACTCGGCGCAGTGCGAATGAACGTAGCGTCGCCGGCCACGCTGCATTTAAATTCTAACGAATAAAACTTACAACACGTCCAAGCGTCACGGACGAATAATATTAAAATATTGTACGTAGCTCCAAATCCGAAGAGACCACAGGAAATACATTGTAGAAAACACAAAATACAATAAGGGATATATCAGAAAAACAATAAGAAAGTGCTGACCCAGGTCTGACTCGAACTCGAAACCTTCAATTCCCCACGCTAACACGCTAACGACTATGCCACGGAGACGAGCTGGGAACGTGTGTGGGAATAGGACTACAAAAGTTTTAGGATTGATTTTAAACGTTCAATATTGAACACACTAAGGCCCATTGGCAAAAGCGCTCGAACATATGCAAATACTTTTTTATGAAGAGCAAACCCTCCAAATTTGAACGCTTTTCTAGTAAACCACTTGGCGGCCTCTCATTGTTAGTATAAAACAAAGTCCCCGATTCTTGGATGCCACGGGTAATCTCGAGAACCACTGGATGGATTTTGATGCGGGTTTCACCATTCTGTAAAGGATATCTGGAGATTACCCGCTTAATCGAAGAATCGGGGACTTAGTTTTCTGAATATCTCTACATTGTATAAAAAAATAAGTAATTTTGCGACCAGTGTGTCACACAGTTTAACATTTTTCATAGTGTACATATCTCAATAACTCAAATTTTCGAGCAGTCAAATTTATGTCGATATCCTTTAACAATTCGAGATATCTAATTTCGACTGTTTTTTGTTGTTGTTGGTGTAGTTGTTTTTGTCCATGCGTTATTGTTGTGTTAATGACTTAGATGTTTATCTATTATGGTGACCACCTCCAAGAAATCGTTAAATCTTCTACAGTAGATCTGTAATTGCTACAGACCACTACTTCTACGTCCTCAGGGGAATATAAATGTGAATCGTTATCCCCTCTATTAGTGCGACTTACAAGATTGTCTGGCTATACATGGGCTTGGCCATAAACACTAAACTCATTATGAGCAAGGAACTTCACATGATCCCTGCTAAAAGTTCCTGAAGAGAACGTTGAACCCCTATGGCCCCGATCAAACGTTACTCGTTTTACTATCCACTCCCAAATCGTGTGGACGTTCCTCCTTTTTTTTTTGTTAGTTGCAAAAACTACTTTTAGGAATGCCGTTTGCAAATTGGCGTGCAGAAACTACTTTTAGGAATGTCGTTTGCAAATTGGCGTGTAGCTTGCATTCGGTTATTTTTTAACTTGCTCAAAAAATAATAGCCATTTTTCAGATATCTCCTAGTTTAGCGTTGAATTCCTGTTTATGTTGATGAGCCTGTGTTCGTTATATGAAGGAGATCAAAAAATAAAGTAACAAAAGAGCTCGCGTGGAGAAACTGTTAATTTACTGGCAGAATTAAGGTTACACAGTAAAAGGGCACTAATACGCTTTACTATTAAACATCCTCACCATTCCTGCTCATGTACCTATACTAGTTCGAACGATAAATGGGGCATCGAAATATGTCCAGTCTCTGAAGACAAGCACTTTTACTTTTGACCAAGTTTTCATGCACGTAGCCATTTTTCAACTAATATTGCGAGGTTCTGACGCAACATCAGCACCATCTAATGATTACATTACAAAGTAGTGGTCCCGTGATTCACACCTGTTGGAATAATCGGGGGAATGCCATCCTTGAGAGCTCTTGTTACCTTAATTATATTTGAATTGCAGCCAATGGCCAAAGCGGGGTATTTGAATTGAACGCCCGTAGGCTCCCCACCAAGTTCAATTTCAAGCAGTTCCAACTTTGGCTACTAGAGATGTGGCGAAAGTCGGAACTTGATAGAGCGTTTATAACCTACAAATTTAGTTATACACTACCAATTATAGTGGTAGGTTCTTTTACATGCCATAAATCTATGACATGGACCCGCTGGCTTTATTTCCCCTCCTAATATAAGGAAGGCCTACTGAAGGATTTTAACGCTCTTAAAAATCCGACGACTTGGGCTGGGTTTGAACCCGCGATCTTGGGCATAGTAGTTTAGCCTGTTTAGAGATTACGTTAAGCTACCTTGTAAAAACATAAAAAGGAGTTAACATAAATGGACAATAAATCCAATGCATTCGACTTGCGGGTGATATAGCAATTATAGACTCCGAAAAGGAGTTGTCCAAAATGTTGAATGAATTGTCATCGGCATTGTCAGGTTCACGTTTGAACTTCAAACATTTGTTTTCAAATCCCGCCATTTCAGCTTTGTACGATAGCGACTGGAAGTCCAGGACTATATTCAGCGTAATATTTAGGTTTTAATACACATTGTGCGCATTTCTCATAGTCTATTGTTCTTGCGCACTAGGTTCGTGTAGATGATTTTAGTGCCGAATGTTTCATTGTGTTCTGTATTGTTTGGTTCTAGACGCACGAGCGTTTCAGAGACGTGAATATTTATTGAAGTGTTTATAGTGGGCTGGAATTGAATGTTTTTCATCACATTCTATTTATTTTGCTCGGGGTTTGATTCTTCAAGTAGTTTCCCATCATTATCTCAGATTGTCCCAAACCCGCATCCATTCAAATGCCACAACAATTTTTTTCCTAATTACAAAATCTAAATTTGCATTAATCAAAAGATCCCTCTTAATACTAAGCGTATGTTTGGCTTGCTATATTCTCCTTCTAATCTCTTTGCTACACCTGATGTCAACGGATTAAACTTCCTAGATAAAGAACACTGGTGTCTTGTTCCACAACCTTGTCAATAAACCTCGTGGTGTAGCGGCTAACATTCTTGGCTGTTGTGTTGGCTCTTCCTGGCTCTACCAAGAAATTTAATTCTGGTCTGAGGGCTGGAACGGGGTGAACTCATCCTTGTGAGACAAAACTGCAAAGAGGAGGGTTCGATTCAGATCTCAACCATCTTGGAACTATTTTTGTGGTTTCCCCACGTCTACTCCAGTCAAATACCGAGATGGTTCCTAACTTAAGTCCACGTCCACCTTCTTCCCAATCCTTATCTGAATTACTAATACACACACTAATACAGCCATCACCAAAACACAGGTTATCAGACAAATTCCACACACAATTGCACATAGGGCTACATGACAACCGTGTCACAAAACCTCAAAATTTTAAATACGCAAAATTTGTATAATTCCATGCTTGTTAAGAGTGGCAGATGACCTTGCTGTTCCACCCCTTAAAACAATAACCAAGTATGCAATAAATCGAAGAAAACCACGCCCAGAATATCCTCTATCGGCATCGGGATTCGAATCTTCAATCTCCAGGTCTCCAGCTTCCTCTCTTAGTCCTGTGCGTGATTTAACGCCCACGGGTATACTGATATATAGTAGCATAATTTTCTACGTGTACTTTAATAGGAGATGATAAATATCATCCTTATCGGATCAGTCCTTAAGAGTGTATCTTAATTATACCGACAAAAAAAATCAGGGACGCTCCGCGTGTTGTGTAAAAGACGATGCCGCAATCGGATTGGCGGAGAAAATTGTTCCCTTCGAGAAAATAAGGTTACTTTGTTACTTGCGGGCGCGCGATTCAAATCTACGAACTCGCCGTATTTGCTTGACCCAGAGAGCAAGCCGCTGGTCACTGCTGTGCTTCCAAGCGAGGGAAGGGAGTGTGATTGGAGACAGAGATATGCTGGCTGGCATGCGCAAGTTTCCTCGATCGCCTTGGCTTGCCCCATGCCCGCCAGCATATCTGTCTCCTTCTATCACACTCCCTTCCCTTGCTTGAAGCACAGCAGTGGCCAGCGGCTTGCTCCCTGGGTCAGCAAATACGGCGAGTTCGTAGATTTGAATCGCACGCCCGGAAGTAACAAAGTAACCTCATTTTCTCGAAGGGGAAAATTTTCTCCGCCAATCCGATTGCGGCATCGTCTTTTACACAACACGCAGAGCGTCCCTGATTTTTGTTGTCGGTATAATTAAGATACACCCTGTATAAATTTACCATAATTATTGCCTGAAGTGTGTAGTAAAATAGAGACAAGTTTATTAACTATCTCATACCAGTGTGGAGGCAATTTGGCAATTAAGATGTCCACTTATCTCTTTATACACGGAACACTTCAACTTTCATATTATTTTTTTATCTTGTCTGACAGCTTGTTTTCTTTAGGGTAGACCGGGTGTGTGGTTAGGTCACTGAGGTGCTATTTTCTATGCTCAATGTTTCAGTTATTATCGTTTGGCTTCGGGTACCGGGTGCAAGCTTTGTTATTATACGCCCAGAGGGCAGCTTGCATGTCTAATTTTGTCGTTCCTTGGAACGCTATGAAAGTCAAGGATGTTAGATATCTAAGCTCCTTGACACTATAGCGCTTTCTAGTAGAGAAAGGAAGAACTTTGTGTTGGCGGAAAATCCCGAGATATATTTTGCCATTATGAACACGGCCTACTGAATTCAAATGGGTTCTTTAACATGCCAACAACGTATCACGTGCCTGCCGAGATTTTTGTCGCCTTTCAAAAATCACTTACCAAGGCCAGAAGCGAACCTGCAAACTTGGGGTTGGTAGTCCGACACGATAACCATTCACCCACAATGGCAAGCAATGTTGCAGTATCGACTCGCGACAGAGCCAGCTGGCGTTTGGTGGTGGTGGTGGTGGTGATGATGATATTTCAACTTTACAGTCGGCCAACAAAATATCATGGCAATTACTGGGACATGCGAATACAACCTGAAAAATTACATGTATTAATGGATTGCAGAAGGAGTTGATGAAGATGATATGTTTAGTTCGTCAAAGGAGCATCATCAGATCCAAATTTACAGGACGAAATTGCTCTACATGTACCTTAATAGGAGACTGGCAGCGTGGTTCAGTGGTAACGTTCTCGCCTGCTGTTTCCAAGGTTGCAGGATTGAACCCTGCCGCAACCAGTTGGTATTTGAGGGTGCGCAAATGCGAGGGAGCCGTGTCAGTAGATTTACCGGCACGTCAAAGATCCCCTGAGAAGTAAAATTCCGACACCCTGGTGTGTCTAAAAGCCGCAGTAGTTAAAAGGGACGTAATACGAATAACGTTATTAGTATTATCAAATTCTCAATCATAATAATAATAATTATAATAATAATTATAATAAAAATAATTATAGCTTGTAGGGTAATTTCTTTCTTTCTTTCTTTCTTTCTCTTTCTTTCTTTCTTTCTTTCTTTCTTTCTTTCTTCGTCATGACCGACTAAGGAGCGCGATTGAACTTATTTAGCTGATGGCAATGCCTTTCTCTTCTCCCAAAATCTCTTCATCTTCTCACTGTGGCTTCTCTTGCGATCCTCTGACCAGGTGTTGTTGGTGATTGTGCTTGGATAGTCACCAAAGCGGTACAGTTATTTATATGTACAATATATTACAGAATCCAATAAATACTGCTAACACGATAAATTATTCTCATTTCGTGCAATGGTTATCCAGCTTGAAGGTTATAATGTTCTAGGTACGCAAACCAAGATACAGTATTGTGTTGAAATACGAGAGGTATTCAAAAGGAAAGTAGCTCAAGATTATGGTAGGTCAACTTTTATTGAGTGGAGTAGTAAAGTTCAAAGTGACGCAGGTACACCACTCCATTTTCGTCATAGTCACTCAAGTCTTCATATTTAAAAAAGAAAAACAAATCCCCATGGCGTAGCTCACTACGACCGCGATGGGCAGCTGCAGCTAATCCGGATATCGGCGCTTCAATCCCGGCTCTGACAATGGCTATCCTGAATGGATTTTCTGTTTTTCCTCTTATATTCTCTCCAGGCAAATGCCAGGATAGTACATTATTTCAAGTCCCGAGGCACCTCTCCTATTCCCAACCAAAATAATTACAGTTACATTACTACGATTCTCAGATTTGTTGACGTTTATACACAAAATTAGGTAAGTTAATCTTACTTCCCCCATTCTCATCACATAGCCCCAACAATCTAAGGCGGCTCATACGAACATCTATAGTTTCTAATTTGGCCTTTATCACTTCTTTACAGGTATCTTCCAACCTTTACTCCCATTCATTTTCCCCAGCCATCATTCGTGCTACCCTCATATAAGTTACCTCTACCGTATGTATGATATATCATGAATCTACCAAACTCTCAACTTCCAGACAGCAAGATCGGTCTACATACCGAACGATGTTGGGAGAGTTTCGTCGCTGCATTAACTTATTTCTTGTGGAAAAAATACTCTAGATCGCAACTGATAATGAGTGATCACTACATTGGCTTTTCTGCACCTCGTCTCTATTTCTTTCCCAACACCGGCACACTGAGAGAACACAGCCTAAGTACTTATAATGTTTCACCTGCTCCTATTAGTTCCTCCTGTCTGGCAATCTATTTTCTTGCGTTTCTTCACTACCGACAAAAACTTTGTTTTTAACATGCTGATTTTCATACGATACTCCCTACATTTCTTTCCAATCGGCTCCGGTGGCGTAGTCGGTAGCATGCTGAACTGCTATGCCCAAGATCGCGGGTTCAAACCCGGCCGTAGTCGTCGAACTTTTAAGAGCGTTAAAATCATTCAGTATCCCTTCATTCGGTGGGAAAGTAAAGCCCATGTCATAGATTTATGGCATGAAAAAGAACATACCACAATAATCGTAGTGTGTTGCTAAATTTGTAGGTTATTTGGTCTAAACACGCTCTATCAAATTTCAACGTTCACCGCTGGGTGACAGTGGCATCTGGTAGCCAAAGTTGGAACTACTTGAAATTGAACTTTCATTCAGCTTCATTCATTTCATCTCTCATTTTCCCCAGGGGCTCATATCTAGTGGGACGTGGGTTGGCGACCACGGGGCCCCAGCTGAGTCCGGAATTGCTTCCACTTACTTGTGCCGGGCTCCTCTCCGACTTCTTTCCTGTCGTCCTCACTTGGTCAACTCTTGTTCTCTTCCGACCCCGACGGTATTAGGGTATCAGAGGCCTAGGGAGTCTCTTCCTTTCCCGCCTTAATTGGCCCTTGTCTCATCTTTTCTGATACCCTCTTTCTGTGAGGGGTCTGCCTTCTTTTTCTTTTCATGTTATCTCCTGCCTTCTGCTCAAAGCCCTCAAGGAGGCAGGGTGTATGTAGCCCCACCACTTCTGGTGCACCCTCGATAGTGCTACACCCTCAGGGTCTCACGGCTGGTGAGTTCGGGAGTTGGAGACCCTGAGGGATTCCTGAGCTGGGTCCGGTTTTCCCCCTTTTATCCATTACCTCTGGGGCGGACCCTCTCCTCTTTCACTTTCCTATCTGCCATGCATGGCTCTCCTTCCTTCCAAGTCCCTCAATCCGCATTCTTCGAGGGTTGAGGGCATCTAGTATATAAGTTAGTAGTTAGTTTATTTTAGTTTACATTTCATTATTTTCACGATAACCCAAACCATTAGGGGCCGATAACCTAGATGTTAGGCCCCTTAAAACAACAATCATCAACATCATCTCTCATTAACTCCTCTCGTGAGGTTGAAGGGTATCCAGCCGTAGAAAGCATCAGCCACGTGGAGTTTCATCGCATCTCATCCCCGACCCCGTTGGAAACGGGAATTAATAAGGGGTAACATAAGATAGATTCCCTGTATTTCTGTTCTAGTTCTAAAATGTTAGCTTGTAAGCTTTCGATGGAGTGTGATTTTGAACACACAGTTATTCTGCTGTATTGGACATTATGAAACACTCTGTATATAACTTGTTGAAGCGTGTCAGCGTGATCGAGCTACCTGTTGCTGTCGTTATGAGAAGATGCGAGCGATCGACAGGGATCGATGTCTCAGTTGGGCGCACAGACTAGTGCGGAGATTTGCTGTTCCCCCGAGACTTTTATCCAAATTGCTCGCTTTCAACGAATAATACGTTCTTAAAACGTGGCGGAGTGGAGCAGAGTGAAGTGCACAAAGAGCGGGACGCTTTTTTATTTTATTTCCATGGCGAGAGCGTGCACCCACCCTTTCGACAATTGAATAAAGGAGCGGGTGCTTTCAGCGCAATTGTAAGACCAGGTCTTGCTCGGCGAGTGTAAAAATGTGTTGAGAGAAAAAACTGGAAACGTTATTGAGAGATGAAAGATGATTGGGTCTTTTACCGTCCAGAATACTTATCATCACAAAGTTTTGTTTTAAGCGTATGGCTTTTAATGCCGGGAGTGTCCAAGGACATGTTCGGCTCGCCAGAGTTTGTAGCTGCTTCAATGCGGACACCCATGGGGTGAGCTACAAGTACCGTCACGGGTGGAGTGTGGTCTAGGGAGGAAAGTGTGAATGTAAGGCCGAGGAATTGGAAGGTAGCGGGTGTGGCTTATAGTTAGGGACCAACCCCGGCATTTGCCTGGAAGGAAGATGGGAAACCACAGAAAACCATCTTGAAGGTTACCGGCGGGGAGATTCGAACCTCCTCGCCTCCCGGATGTGAGAGACTGCCTGCAGCCACGCCGTAACGACCATGGCTAACTCACCCGGTATCACAAAGGTAATCGTTCTTGTTGAATCTTATCTTGAACTCGGTTATGAAAAGTTACTGTTTCTAGGTAGATTTAATCAGAAGACTACCTATTGCAAAGGGTACCTTATTGAGACTTCCAGAAAATTTCGACATATCTTCGCGTATATTACACCAATATCCACTTTACAATACAAAAATGTTTTTATACGATGTCCTTACACTCTTCGATACATATTTCGGCGCTGTGAGCCTTCTTCAGTCAAACACATTAATGATTCTCATATGACAGTCTATGTGTTGATCTTGTTAAGAAACTTTAAAGAAATTCTTTTTACAATCGTCAAAGTTATTTAAAAATGGACATAAAATGCTCAAAGAATTCGACTATGTGCAGAAGTTCAGGTCATAGGCCCTTCGTCGTTGAAATCCCAATTCAAACACAGGACCCCATTGTACATGTGTCTTGTAAAAAATCTTGTAAAGAATCATTAATGTGTTTGACTGAAGAAGGCTCACAGAGCCGAAACATGTATCTAAGAGTGTAAGGACATCGTACAAAAACATTTTTGTATTGTTAAGTGGATATTGGTGTAATAGGCTATATCATAATCAATGCGGGAAAATATAGAATAATGACTAAAGTCATAGATATTCATATCTTCGCGTTTCACCTCCCCTGGACCCCAAAACCACCGTCAGTTCAGATGGTTATAATATACAGGTTGTAACTAAATACATAGGTTTTTTTTTTTTTACTTTTGGCACCTTAGTTATAATTGGAATAATAACTCACTTAGATGGTTCCAAGTTTCACAGGCCCTCGATGTAGTCCCCACCGTTGCGTACAACGTGTTCCCAGCGATGGGGAAGTCGTTGGATCCCGTTGGCACTGCCCAATCTATTGATGGTACGAAGAGAGCGCTCGGCAGCCTCCTCCCCGCGCATTGTCATCTTCATCTTCGCGATGAGATCATAGTCGCAGGGACTGGTATCGGGAGAATATGGGGGGTGATAGAGGACCTCCCAGCCCCAGTGATCCAACAATGCCGACACAACGCCTGCTGCGTGTGCCCTAGCATTGTCATGCAGAACGATGGGCTGTATAACCATGTGGTGGCGCCGTTTCCTTCTCAGAGCTTCAGAGCCGCATTAACGGTTTGCCCTCGGGGAACAGTATGGCAGCGCTTCCATACCATTGAAGACGTTAAGCAGGCTGCCGAGCGCTCTCTTCGTACCATCAATAGATTGGGCAGTGCCAACGGGATCCAACGACTTCCGCATCGCTGGGAACACGTTGTACACAACGGTGGGGACTACATCGAGGGCCTGTGAAACTTGGAACCATCTATGTGAGTTATTAATCCAGTTATAACTAAGGTGCCAAAACTAAAAAACCAAGGAAAGTACCGGGGATTCCATAGAGGACCTGACAACGAGGAAGGAAGCTTTTAGTTTTACGTGACCGTTAATCATGCGATCATGAGCCACGGAACCTCCTTTTTACGTGGAATCCGAACCACAGGGCATGGCATTTCACTTCGAAAATCTCACATGCATTGACCGGGAATATAACCCGGTCCACCTTGGTGAGAGGCCAACAGCTTGACCGCTGCGCCACCACGCCCCCCTGACAACAAGCTAAACATGTCCTGTAAACATATGGTGTAAACATATGCGTTCGTTGCCGTGTTACACGCATTGTTTGTGGTGTACATAACACAAACGATGGCACGCATGTTGCTCTTGCTGCTAGAGCAATTTCACAACAGCGATTCCCAAACAAATGGATAGGGTTTCAGGAACCGATAACGTGGCCTGCTCATTCTCCCGATCTCAACCCATTAGACTTCTACTTATGGGGTCATTCAAAGGTCCTTGTGTATGCCACACCTATTCATAACGTTGACATGCTGCGTCGGCGAATAGAGCAAGGATGTTAGCAGATATGACAGAGCCAGGCTTTTGGGAGCGTGTGAGACAGTCAATGATGTGACGCATAGACGCCTGCATTACAGCTCATGGTAGCCATTTTGAGCACCTTATGTAGAGAACTGTAAGTAGGAACCCTTCATCAACAAAAATGACAAGGCTGCATAGTGAAGCGTTCTGTGTTATGTACACCACAACGCGGTCATGTAGCCCCGTGTACTTAGGGGGTTGTGTGTAGAAGCTGTCTGATAATCGGAGTTAATTGTGATGGCTGTATTAGTGTGTGTTATCTGTAATTAAGGTAAGGACTGCAGAGACCCTAAATGATTCAACAACGTCTTCCAAATTCTAAACCTAGAAAAGAATCAAGCACTACCTAAGCATATACCACCTCGTGGTGTAGTGACTAACATTCTTAGCTGTCACCTCGGAGGTTCGGGCTTGGTTCCCGGCTATGTCAAGAAATATAATTCTGGTCTGAGGCTTGGAACGGGGCACACTCTGCCTCGTGAGGCAAACCTGATCGAGATTAGATATATCCCCACATCAGCCGTCCTGGAATTGGTTTTCCGCGGTTTACCACTTCGTCTCCAGGCAAATGCTGGGATTGTTCCTAACTTAAGGGCGTGGCCGCTTCCATCCCAATCCCCACCTGAATTACAAAAAACATACTAATATTTACACCATAATAACACAGGTCATAATATAATTCTACACACACTCAAGTACACGAGGCTAAATTAAGCTACTACTACTGCTGCTATTGTACTACTATTAAAACATCAAAAACATTATCGACAGATCGACTGACAAATTCACACCACATACTCAAGCACATGGCTGATGATAACGTTAGTCTTAAGATCCGAAATAAGCCCGCAACTGTTGTTCCAACTCCTGTGATCATCTCACTTAAAGACCTTGGTTTGGGTGAAATGGCTCTGTAAAGTGTCATAATCGCTACTATTCTCTTAACTTCATACGTAATCCAGAATTTTTCAGATTTATTATTTTTATACGTGTAATAATTGACGTTCACTTCCTTAGTATGACCTAATTTCTATCACCGTTGCATGCAGTTTGTCCTTGATTCTACACCGAGCGCCTGCCGTATAGGCAGAGAACAATCCATTGCCAACTGAAGTGTGTGAAGTGTTGCCTAATGTACAAGGGTGCTTGCTCTCACAGTACAGTAATTCCCTGTTCTCCTGTGTATTGTTACTAAAATACGCAAGTGATTAAAAAAAAGATTGAACCCAGTTGTTGAAAATTAATGGTTCAGAGAATTGGATACCAGAATCACTTCCATAACCAGATAATCACATGTCAAATTACCGTAGTATATTTCATTCCTCTCGTCCGTAAGAGGCCATTATTACTTGCGGGTGACATAAATAACCATAAAATTGGTGTGCGGAGGAATCTACAGCAGTATTATTCTTAATCCTAGGCGGAGACTGTGTTAAGTAGCGTTCGTATGAACTCGATCGTTCGTGCGAAATGAATGATTCATTTAGGGGTTTTGCGACTTGGTCATCGTGTAGCCTCGTGTACTTGGGTGTGTGTGCCTGATAACCTGTGTAACTGTGATGGCTGTACCAGTATGAGGGTGCTGCATGCCGCAGTCGGTAGAGGCAATGAGCTTCTAAATGAAAGGAAGTGGGTTCCATCCCCACTCAGGTAGTAGATTTTAGAAACAAAACTAACACTTTCGGAAACGCAAATAGCCCTGGGGTTCACTCGGTCTACGCCAGAAATGAGTACCAGGGCAATTCCTGGGAGCAAAGGCGACCGGGCGTGGAGCTGACTACTCCATGCCATCCAGTGCTGCTGTCACAAAAAGTGGAAGCCTCTACCTTCCACTACTCCCAGGGCCTCCATGGCCTGTAAGGAGTTGGCTTTGCTTTTCTTTGTACTAGTATGAGGTAGGATTTGGATATGAAGCAACCGTGTCCTTAAGTTAGGTATTATCCCGGCATTTGCCTGGAGTAGGGTATTATCCCGGCATTTGCCTGGAGTAGAAGTGGGTAACCATGGAAAACTACTTCCAGGATGGATCAGGTGGGAATCGACCTCACCTCTTCTCAGGTTTGCCTCAATAGGCTGAGTGTACCCCGTTCCAACCCTAAAACCAGAATTAACTTATTCGGCAGAGCCTGGATTCAAACCCAGGTTCAGACACTAATGTGTGTATTTGTAATTGATGCTAGAATTTGGGTAGGGATTTGCCGTGGTCTTAAGTTAGGTACCATCCCAGCATTCTCCTGGAGTAGAAGTGGGGGGAGGGGGGGGGGGGCATAAAAACCACTTCTAGGATGGTGTCTTCCTGATGCGACCATTCCGGATTGCGTTCACCTCATTAGTAGTCCAGATTGCGGTCACTTTTCTTGGGAGACCGGTCCGGTTGTAACTCCTCTAGGGATTTCCTCACCTTTCACTTCCACCCCTTTTGCCAATGTTGAAGTACATGCCATATGTCAGTTCTCTTTGGAATATTAATAAACCTAAAACTTCAAATGTTTGATTGTGTGTGTAGGAGGGGGCTGGGACAAACATTGATTACAAAGGGGATTTAGAATCAAACGCAGAACAAATTACTTTTACGAGACGAATTTTTCGAGGTAATAAAAAGAAAGTTTTTCACTATATACAGTAGGATGCCTATTATAAAAATAGATATCTCGCGTCTCAAATGGGTGGGGAGGGGCAAAAATTAAAAATTGTACCCTGTAAGTATAAAATTTCCCGTTAAAACAATTTTGTTTAAAGTGAAGGTCGTTGATTCCGATCCTGAAACGTTTCTATTCTTAAGACTGAAAATGTTACAAGTTATAATCATTGCTTTACGAGGTGCAGTCAGATTGGGAGGGGACTTGATCCTTTTAAGCGAAGTTTTATGGGGTGTGCTCAGCTGAACACTGAACTGTATTCTTTGGTTAAGTTGTGAAATATCAGTTTCCCCTCGTTATCCACAAAACTTACGGAAGGTATGAGTCAGTCAGGAAGAACCAAGAACCAAGGACCGGTCTCCCAAGAAAAGTGACCGCAATCTGTACGCTGGAATGTTTATAGTTCTTCCCTAAAATGAAATGGACTGCTAATGAGGTGAACGCAATCTGGAATGACCACAATCAGGACACAACCTCTAGGATGACTGAGGTAGGAATCGAACCCACCTCTTCTCAGTTTTACCTCACGGGATGAGTGTACCCCGTTTCAGCCATCAAACCAGAATTACGTTACTTGACAGAGCCGGGAATTGAACCCGGGTTCAGACAATCAGTATGTTTCACAAAACTCAAGCTCCTAAACCAGAGGGAGTTGGAAGGTATGGTTTGTATCAAATTCTTCCAAATCGTCTCAATAGTAGAGGAAAAATCTTGAATTTCTTGACAAGTCAAAGGAAATTTATTTGTTTATAAATTGCATTTAAACAAATTAACAAGACGATAGCCCCTGGCAGAACTGTTTAGCGTACGGCCCGCGTAGCAATAGGGCCGGGTGGGTAGTCTGTACACATGGGGCGCATACAACCCACAATTCTTTTAAAAGTGCGTTTTAACAAATAAACATATTTATCGCAGCCCGCATAACAGTAAAGCCAGGCGGGTTGTTTATACACATGCGAAAGTTCCCGCATGGGTCCGCTAATTTTCTTTAATCAAATACACTCCTGAATGTCATAAATGACATTGTGACGTATTGATGCACACATGATGATCTCGCCTGCTGGGGCAGGAGAGCTGGGTAATGAATAGTGCATGTGTTTGCGGACGGAGAAGCCGAACTCAACTCCCAATGGAGAAGGCGTGTAGTTCCACGCTGAAATAAATCTCGTCGATCACCCTCAAGTCACGTCTCTGCTCCACTCGAGAATACCATTACCCCTTCGTTCTTGAATCCTACTGGCTACCATAAGCACGCAAATCTCTTTATTCCTTGTCTTGCTTGAATAATAATGAGACCTCAACTGGATTTAATGGATCTTCATTCTGGTGGTGAATTATTTGATCCACCTACTGGAACAGAATTTTAAAATCTTGAAAACTACAGAAGTTATCTTGACTCATGACCTCCTGCTTTTCACCCACTTGTGCGAACTCTAGTATGTCTTTGACGATCACATCATTGTGTAGTGGCTAGTGTTTCGGCATGGTCTCGGTTGCAAGCCTTGCTATCTGATGCCCAGAGGTCAGCATGCATGTCCAATTTTGTAGTTCCTTGAAGTGCTATGAAAGTCAATGAGGTTAGATATTTAAGCTCCTTGACACTAGAGCGCTTTCTAGTAGACAAAGGAGGAACTTTTGTGTTGGCGGAAAATTCCGAGATTAATTTCGCCATTATGAACAGGGCCTATTGAATTTAAATGGAATCTTTAACATGCCAACATCGTATGACATGCGTGCCGTGATATTTGCCGCATTTCAAAAATCACTTACCATGACCAGGAGCGAACCTGCATGCTTAGGGTTAGTAATCTGACACGATAACCACCCACCCACCATGGAAAGTGATTCCTGGATGGTACTTGCGATCTCATAAATTCTTGATTGAGGGACACAAATATTAGAATGAACTAGTCTTCACCTAGTGATTTGCAACCAATTAACTCGTATCATAGTGGCTAGCATTCTTGAATGTCACCCCAGTGGTCCGGGTTAGATTCCAGGCTCTGCCAAGAAATTAAATTCTGATCTGAGAGATGGAACGGGGTACACCGAGCCTCGTGAGACAAAAATGAGTAGAGATGGGTTAGATTCTCACCTCAGCCATCTTAGAAAAGGTGTTTCGTGGCTTCCCACTTCTGCTCCAGATCATAGTCACCTCCTTGCCCAATCCTAGTCGCAATTACTAAAATGCTCTTTACAGCCATCACAATAACACAGGTTATCAAACAAATTTCATGCACACCCCAAGTACAAGGGTAGGCCTACGTAACAACGATGTCGCAAAGCCTCTAAATGAATCAACAACAAGAAGTGATTTGCAGCCATCTCGAGAGCATTCCACGAAATCCATTTGAGCCTCCAGCTGGAGTGGAATTTTAAAACCATGGTAAACCTACTTCTATGAGTGGCTGAGGTTGGAATAAAATCCCGCACTTCTCAGTTTTGCCTAACGAGGTCGAGTGTACCTCAAGCAAATAGTGGAATTATTCCTAGCTTGAGGCCACGGCTACCTCCTCTCCAATACTTGCCTCAATTATAAACACACACAGATTATTACTGTAGACTAATTCTATTCACACCTCCAAGTACACGGGGCTTCGGTGGCGTATTTGTTAGCATGCTGAGCTGCTGTGCCCAAGATAGCGGGTTCAAACCCGGCCGAAGTCATCGGAAGTAAAGCCGGCGGTCCCATGACATAGATTTATGGCATGTAAAAGATCCTTCCACAGACGAAACTTGTGTAAAGCTAAATTTCTAAGTTAGATTTCGTTGGAACGCTCTATCAAAGTCCCAACGTTCACCACTAGGTATCAGTGACATCTGGTAGCGAAAGTTGGACTAGTTGAAATTGAACGGAACTTGTAGCTCACCCTATGGATGTCCGCTAGAAGCAGCTACAGCCTCTGGCGAGTCAAACATGTCCTCGGACACTCCCGGCACTAAAAGCCATACGATAAATAAAAATAATTTAAATACTGATGCGAAAACTTGGAACATGTGGTTTGTGATTCAATCAGTTGACACCAGAGTACGCATGAGCGTTTACCGTTCAGTATGAAAGTGTTGAGCAAAGTTACTCGGGGAGTGGATGCCCATAACTTTTATCCAGTGATTGAAAAACAAACTCTTAATAAATCATAATTGTTTTCAGCAAATATGATATAATGAATATATTTACCCCCAAAGAACGACAACTTGAAGATGATGTGTTGTAGGAATATCTGTAATGGCGCCTCCAAACCTTGAAGTAATCCGTGTGTGATATACCTTCCACATGGCTGACAGTGCGTCATGGTACCAATCTCAGACACCGCGCGCTCATTGTTTCCTTTTACCACTGCAATCTGCATCGCTGGCAGTGCGTCTTACACACTTCCGTCCGATCCACTTCCGTCCCATTTTTCAAAATCACTCCCACAAAAATATCCAGCAACCGAGTGGAAAGATGTTACACATCAATAAAATAAGTGCACAGGGCTAATTGTCGACGATGTCCGAGCCCCTGAATGAAACAAGATTTTGGGTTCCCCAGGGAACTTGTAGGTCTATTCGGCGGAGCACTTGCAGCAAGTAGCCTGTGGTAACTGAATGACCTTCACCGCTACTCCAGTGGAATGGAAAATACCTTACACTTTCGCCATCTCTCTCTCACAGTCTTGACCCGCTTTCCGGAACATTCGCTTTCATTTGCTCTGTTTACAATCAGGATTTAACACTTTCTTCCTGTATTGTGTAAGACTGCCTTGATGAAACTTTATTGAACTTAGTGTCTGGATCGGTGGCTAGACTTTGGGTCCCGGCTTTGATTCCCAACTGGGCCGTGGGGACTAGAATCTTAATGAGAAATGATTGTTAATGATGGTTGATTGGTTGGTTCCTCAGTTTAGGGGCTGCGACAAAGCGGTCACGTAGCCCCGTGTACTTTGGGTGTGTGTAGAATCTGTCTGATAACCGGTGTTATTTTGATTGCTGTATTAATGTGTGTTATCTGTTAGGTAGATTTCATTAGAAAGCTAACTATTGCAATGGGTACCATGTTTCGACTTCCGGAAAATTTCGACATATCTTCGCGTTTCACATCCCCCAGACCCCAAAACCACCGTCAGTTCAAAAGTTTATATATATATATATATATAATGTATATCAGTTTCTTGTGGACACGATAACTGCCGTAATTTTGCACCAATCACTTTGATTTTTTTTGCCGAATATGTATACCTATAAAATCTCGGTCGAGTTCGAAACTGGGCTAAATCGGTCGAAGGGGGTGAAAATGGGGGGGGGGGGCTTTTTTCGAAAAAGTGAAATATTGCTATAACTCTCTTAATATGTGAAATATCGATTCCGTTCAAAGTTCATACTATGCGTCTGATAAAGCCCAAAGATTTTTGTTTGAAGAGCTTTTTTTTATAGCACCAACCATTGACCAAAGGGGTGGGAAAAAGTGGGTTTTTCGGGAAACAATCATATCTCTCTTAATAGGCACAATATCAAAACCGTACAAAATGGACAATATTCCCCTAAAAATTACCTAAAACTTTTGTCTGAAAGAATTTTTGATATGACCCACCATTACACCAAGGGAGGTTGCCATGGCAACACTACTAAATTGATGACGGATGAGCCATCGGACGTTGCCATGACAACGCACTTGCTCGATATCAGATTCAGATTTCCATCTGACCAAGTGTGAAGCGTCTTCGGTGACGTAACTGGTAGCATGCTGAACTTCTATGTCCAAAGTTGCGGGTTCAAAGCCGGCTGAAGTCGTCGGATTTTCTAAGAGCGCTAAAAATCCCTCAGTATGCTGTAATTTGGAGGGTAAGTTCCAACGTTCGTTGCGAGTTGCTGGTTGCGGTGGCATCTAGTAGCCAAGTTCACAGCTAGATGTCGATGATGGTAGTATCTTAGCAACATTAGGAACTACTGCTTGAAATTGACCGTCTGCAGTCCTTACCTGAATTACAGAACAATACAGCCATCACAATTCACACCGTTTATCAGACAGATTCTACACTCACCCAAAGTACACGGGGTTACATGACTGCGTTGTCGCTGCCCCTAAACTGAGGAACCAACCAAAATCTCTGCGGGAAATATAATTTTGCGTGAAGAAGTAACAGACCGTTACATAGTTACACATCAGTGTCGAAACCTTGCATAAGGACAGTGTGACCACAAGTATAAAAATGGACCCCAAATGACAAGAAGGTTACCGTCCCCATAAGACAATAAAATGTTTAAAATATGCATAAAATGACGAAAAATAAATTTAATTAAGCTCCAATTATAAAATACTTTCTCGCAATAAATGAGGTCTGATCCTTCTACGAAAACCTGCATATTCTGCCTATTTTCGCCTATCCCCAAGTTTGTCCGGTGAAATCTACCTCCGCCTTCCGGCGTGCCGAGAGGACTTTTTTTAAATTCAAGTAAGGACTGCAGACATTCAATATTTAAGTAGTTCCTACTTTTGCTGCCAAACGCCACTGGCAACAACTAGTTATGAATTTTGTTGCTAGGTGCCGCCGCAGTCGGCTCCTGGCGATGAACGTTGGAACATATGAGCGTTAGTCAAATCTAACCTATAATTTAGCTTCACACAAGTGTAATTAGTGGAAGGTTCTTTTACATGCCATAAATCTGTGACATGGGACCGCCGGCTTTACTTCCCCTCCGAAGGAAGGCATACTGGGGATTTTAACGCTCTTACAATATCCGATGACTGGCCGGGTTTGAACCCGCGACCTTGGGCATAGAAGCTCAGCATGCTACCGACTACGCCACCGAAGCCGCTTTGTTAATGATGATCGATGAGCAATTCATTCGCACGGAGGCTGAGTGTTTGTGACAATAACTTCATGGAAGAAATACTTGTCACCCCTGATGTCTGGGTTCTATTCCCGGCACTGCCTAAATATTTAACTGTAGTCTGAGACCTAAAATGGGCCGGCCCCGTGATATTGGGGTAGTACGCCTGCCGTGAGGGCTGAAACGGGGTGCACTCAGCCTCGTGAGGACAAAGACGCTTCCTGCCTAATCCTACCCTCAGTTATAAATATACACACTAATACAACAATCAGAATAACACAGGTTATCAGACAAACTACATACACACATACATACAAAAAATACGGGGCTAGATGACCTAAGCCCCTGAATGAATTAACAACAAAGAATTACCGACAAGAAAGTAAACTGAAATTAAAATGAAGAAAGTAAATTAACAATACAGTTCGATTCCTGCCCAAGCCATCGAGAAGACTCGTTTGCCGAATAGTTGTAAAAATATTTTTCTGACTAACTATGATACAATGAAGGAGCCGAAATCATGAACACCAGCAATCAACCATCTTACAGCGACCGGTTAATTTATAAGTGGTTGGAGTAACTGCCAGCCGACTGAAAGGCACCACAATAGGTTCCTGGGCTTGCCAAGGATTTTGTAAGGTTTGTTATGTTAGGCCTGGGATTGCATAGCTTCTTGAGGCCAATGGGCAGCTGCCGAAGCTGTATCTAATGAAGTAGCTGAAAGAAACTAGCTACCCTACCGTAAATGCAACCTTACGCATACAATAGTTCTCTCAGAGCATCGAACCAGCTCTTCACTAAAGTTATGTTGGTATATAAATATTATTTTTGTTGTGAGAATTCAGGGTTATTCCGTAAGAAAAATAGTAATATTCAGAACGTAAAATGATCAGAATGTATTGATTTAGGGTAAAAGACAAGAAGTCACTATGAGTTAACTGTCGGGATGAATATATTTCACGTGCACAATATTGAGTGCGTATAAGATTACGGTAGAGTTCACTTGTACAAATAAATTGTACAGCATTATTTTGATGTCCACGAATGAATGAATGAATGTATATATCATGTCTCGGCAGTTGGCGTTAAGTTCTAAACATAGCGTCAGCTGTAGAGAAGGCATATTTGTGGCAGGTTTTGTCAAAAATAAACTCATTAATGTTGACGATGTCTAAATATAAATATTATATGTCAGAAAACTGTATCATAATGAGGGTCATTAAAGTACTACTTTTCATTATGATACAGTTTCTCCAACCAATCAAAGCGTTCATTCATTGACCAATTAGGTAACGATAGCTTCGCACATGCGCTCAAAATCCAACATGTCTGACATTAATTACATGATTTGAAAGTTGACCATTTTAGTTACAATCTCAAACACAAAGACAAAATCAGCACGAACCTTTACGGTAATGAGAAGTTACTATGACATATGCTAGAAATTTATGAATCTACGTCCGGAAGATTGCAACACAGCATCCTTCTATATAAATTACCGACATGAAAAGTGCACCGTCCCATATGTTCGCGTAAATAAACTGGCGAATATGAGACAAGAAATAGCACTGTACCTCAATATCCCTAACTCCAATTTCTACACAGAGCATTGTATTCGTAAGACTTCTGTGACAGTTTGAGTGAATGCTGATGCTAATCGGCAGGCTGTAAACATATGGCATTGCCAAGCAGAGAGAACGCATGCGTGGGTCAGAGAACTTGTAAAGCACAGATAGCAATCCCAGCGCTTGCTCTCCGATCACTAAATTCAAGTGACTGAATCTCGACAGGCATTTATTAATATTTGTTAGAACATAATAATAAAGTTATAATTATCGTCGAACATAAATAGTTTTAGCAACTCACCTATAATGGTAATTAAGACACGAGTATGTTTATAAAACTCGCTCTGCTTGTTTTATAAACATACTCGTGTCTTAATTATTGCCATTATAGGCTCGTTGCATAATGTACTATTATGCAATCTCTTGCCGGGAAAAATAATCGCAGGCTCCACTTATATCAATAAGCTGTAACAATAGCTCATCCGACAAATTCGGCAAGACAAGACTTCTACATCTTTCAGCAAGATGAAGTCCCACCACATTCCAATAGTCAAGTGACAGTGTGTCTAAAAATGCTGATTTTGTCGTACTGCGACGATACACATTCTATGTGGCCTCCCCGTTCACCTGACCTCACACCCTGCGAGTTTTTTCTTAGGGATTTTGTGAAGGACGAGGTTTATGTTCCCATCACTGTTATGCAGCGCGCCTAGGAAACTGCATAACCCGGTAACTTGTAACATAGCCATATAGTGAGCGAGCACTAGGGTGAGACATTCCCACGTCTTTCCTTCACACAGCATCACGCTGTATTCACGCACCGCTATTCAGCTGAGAGAGTATCCACCAGCTAGGGGGATATTGCAACATTCCGCTAACACTAGACACTCTATCCTGCAACCTTGGGCACAACAAGCGAGAACGTCACCGCTGAGCCACGCAGCCTGTATTATTGTGGTGTCTGTAGTAATGTGTGTACTGTATTTGTGGTGGTTTGGGAAGGAGATGGCCGTGGCCCTGCATTAGCCTGGAGTAGAAGGGAAACTATGGAAAACCACTTCCAGGATGGCTGCGTGTACCCCATTCTAGGCCTCAGACCAGATTTAAATTTCATGGCAGAGCCGGGATTCTAACCCAGACCTCCGGGGCAGTAGCCGCTACACAAGAGGTGGTTTCCGCACAAATTAAAGAGTGGAAAATCAGCAATGAATTGAATGTAGGCTATAAATTCACAGCTAAATGCTTCCCTTGCTTCTTTTCTTCACCAGTAATGTAATGAATTTTGTGCCAAAAAATCGATTTTTTTTGAAACGTGTTATTGGTAATCTACATAGTGTAATTTACATTGTGTATAAATTTTATAGTTATCGGAGGCATAAAGTTAATTAAAACACATTAAATGTCAAGCTCTGTACCTATACTTGGTGTGAATCCAGGAGTGTTCACCATAAAGGCGTTCAACACCATTGACAAGCATAGGCTCATGAAAGCTGAGAAAGGGATGTCTGATCTTGAGCTGGGAGCCAGATAGAAAAGAACAGGGCAGAAAAGAATGTTGGAGGATGAGGAGTATGAATATGGAGGATTTTTAAAATCAAATAAGCATTTTTCATATTTCAATATGGTAACCAAATGTTTAAATGCATTTTTCTCTAATATACATTTTTTGTAGAATCTAAAGCCTTTTCTCAAAAACTATAAATCGGCGAGTTGTTCATTACTCATTGTGGAATATACGGAACTATAATTGTAATCATTACTTATTTAATTTTTTATTTATAGGGTTTTATGTGATGAAAAAATGTCTTATTTCTGCTACGATAAGTTAAAGATTTTTAAAGTAAAGAACTAATATGCGTATGTAATTTATTTTAGTTCAGTATTCGTATTGTAGTGACAGCTTCGTACAGTAAAAATTTCAAAGTGATTGCATCATTAGAATTCCTGTTACGGCTTTCATGCAAAAAGGGCATAACTGTTGATGTCTTATGATATTAATGTATATTCCTTACATATAGGTCTGAATTTTTTTTCTTTTATTACAGTCAGGTATCTATCTACACACAACATTTCATGCCTTTAACTCAAAATCTAAGATTGTAATGATTTTTTAAGAAAAATCTTGCATTTCCGACTACATCCCCTCTTAAATACTGAGCGTCGGTAACTTCATTCTTGCACCCCCCACCCCCACCCCCCCCCCCCATCTCAGGGGCTCACATCTAGTGGGGCGTGGGTTGGCGACCACGGGACCCCAGCTGAGTTCGGCATTGCTTCCACTTACTTGTGCCGGGCGCCTCTCCGTCTTCTTTCCTGACGACCTCACTTAGTCAACTCTTGTTCTCTTTCGACCCCGACAGTATTAGGGTATCCGAGGCCTAGGGAGTATCTTCCTTTCCCGCCTTAATTGGACCTTGTCTCATCTTTTCTGATACCCTCCTTCTGTGAGAGGTCAGCCTTCTTATTCTTTTCCTGTTATCTCCTGCCTTCTTCTTAAGGCCCTCAAGGAGGCAGGGTGTATGTAGCCCCACCACTTTTGGTGCACCCTAGATGTTGCTACACCCTCAGAGGCTCGCGGCTGGTGAGTTCGGAAGTTGGCGACCCCGGGGGATTCCTGAGCTGGGTCCGGGTTTCCCCCTTTAATCCATTTTACTTGTGGGACGGACCCTCTCCTCCTTCACTTTCCTATCTGCCTTTTATGGCTCTCCTTCCTTCCAAGTCCCTCAATCCGCATTCTTCGAGGGTTGAGGGCATTTCTTTTCCTTCTGTGGTTTATTTGCTCATTCTCCTTCTGTTTTCCATTTCTTCTTCTAGTATATAAGTTAGTAGTTAGTTTTAGTTATAGTTAACATTTCATTATATTCACGATCACCTAACCCATTAGGGGCCGATAACCTAGATGTTAGGCCCCTTAAAACAACAATTATCATCATCATCATCATCATCATGGTCTTTCTTGCAGAATACTGTAGATCGCACCTGAGAACTCACTGCATTGGCTTTTATAAATCTCTACTCTATACCTTTCCCCATACTACCATCCCTAGAGAATACACAGCCCAAGTACTTAAAATGTCCCACCTGCTCCAGTTTAGTTCCTCCTACCTGGCATTCTATATTCTTGTTTTTCTTTCTTACCGACATAGCCTTCGTCTTTGAAATGCTGATCTTCATATCATACTCCCTGCATTTCTGTTGAAGTTCTAACAAGAGGCAATTTAAAACAAAAAAGGCATTCATCAGGCGATAGTAAAGACATAAAATGAACAAGAACGGAAAATCACTCAGGCGTGCTGTAAGGCTGAACCCAATACGTATGTCCTTGATCGATTTTGATAGAGCACGTACCGTTTTCCCATTCTGTAATCACATGCATCGTCAAGGCTGTGCAATAATTGTTGGCTCACGCGGTGAAATACATTTCTCACATGAAGCCGTGACATAGTTTTGAACGAAACATCAAGATATCTTAGATTGGTGTTGTCGAGCCTCCAGCTGCTGTTGGTGAAAGGTGGAAATAAGTGCATGTCATAATGAGCGCTGATCATTACGTACCGAGATATTCGTGTTGAATGAATTGACGATTTACATTGAGATGTACGAAATAAACACGGGATTTTTGGACCAAGTGACATTAACAATGTAACTACACACCGTATCTAATAATAACGCTAACAGAAGACGTCCAATAGTACTGTACAAGGAATTTCCCAAAAGGACCAAATCAAAATTCTTCTTCTCCTTCAAGTACCGTGTTCGGTCCCCCGAACGTTGGCAATCATCTTGGAAAAGGCGCCTCTGTCCACAGCAAGCCGGAACAATTCTTCAACAGATCGAATCCGTGACCACTCCTTGATATTCTGAACCCTGGACATCTGTCTTCTGCCACGCCCTCGTCTGCCATCTGTTTTGCCTTGTAGTACTAGTCGAAGCAACTGATATATTTGGCCTCTAAGTACAGTACTGTGCCCAACTGGTCACGGCAGTCTGGTATCGAACTCAGGCCTTAAACAGAGAAGACCAGGCAAATGGTTATGCCTAAGGTCGAACCAGTGGTCTCTAAGGGGGAGCCATTATATGGAACCCACAGAGCAATGAGAGGTCTACTGACACATAATAGTCTAGCGTGATTTCACGATTATTTAGGTGCAAATCATAGCAATTTAAAGGAAAAATTATAAGCAAAATGCAAGGGAATGTACGTTTTCAGTGCATACGAAGTCGAAGGAAGGCTAGTTTGAAGTCTGACAAATTACTTTAGAAAGTAGGCGGGGTAGGCCTGGCGCCTACGGAACTATTTCCGTCTAGGGCGGTCAGACAGCTCAAAATTAATGACCCGGGAATTCACCGGTCGACAACGAGCAAAGCTTTGGCGGGACCAAGCCCACAAGAAATTAATTAATTACAGATAAATGGAGCATTGTAATGAAATGGAACATACACACAGATGAATGTATTCACGGAGGAGTAATTTAGGAGTGGTTTTTCACCTAAAATTACGCCTATTTCTCAAAATGACCGCATTACAACCTAGCTCACGCTCGAGAGCAGGAATACTTTAACCAACCAGCGGGAAACCCCCACCGTGGCGTCCCACGCGCTGAACTAAGGCAATTAATTGTAATTAATTGGCCGAAGCGATCGCCGGCACGCGAGTGTTTTTAAAACCTCCACGCCTAGATAAACAAGATGCAGATGTTATTTCGGCTGAAGACGGAGTATTTCAAGAAGGGAGTCGCTCTCACGTGTCCCGTGAACTATTTTGTGCAAGAAACCAATATAAGGGAGAGCAGCCTACGCCAAGGGTCAGTTACAGTCAGTTACGGTCAGTTGAAAAGCAGTTGAAGGCAGTTGAAGACGTTAGACGGTCGCTCGAGTTGGAAGTTAGTCCTTTGTCTACAAGCGCTCTTCAGTAAGCACGCCAATTATTAAAATATCAGCGTACCGCCGTTGAAGACAATGGAAGCAAATTGTAAGCTTCATCTGTAATAATGAAGTGCATCAAAAGTAACTCAATGCAGATATTTCTTTATTATCTGACACAGATATAAATTCGCTACAGCGAATAGGAACTGATAATGTTTGGAACAGTTCGTATACCGGAAGGTATTGTCAATTATATGACATCAGCATCAGGAGCACTCCAGTGATGGGAGAGTGGAAGTTATTGCCACCTAACCAGGACAGTGAGGTGAACGGGAGTGCAGGGAACTAGGATCGAACATCTATAAAAACGCTACTAGATTTCACGGAGACCAGCGGTTATCATAAGTTCATCGCATCTCTGAGGTCAAGCGTAGGTGAATCCAGATTAAGGATCAACATGTGAAATGATAGAGGAAGTGTGTATAAATTGTGAAATAATAATTAAAAGTGTTAATGTGTTTAATGATTAATATTCAGTGTTTATCAGTGGTAAAGGCCACTTGTGATAATATGTGTATCATGTGTAAAAAGTGTGAATCTCAGTGTTGTGTATTGGATATCATGATGGATTAAGTCAATCATCATGGTAGAGCTCAGGCGGAGATACTGGTACTTTCCAGCCAGAAGGAAACGTGAGTACACATGCAAATAGTAGCATTATAATGGCATAGTTCACCATGTAACGATTAATCACTTTGAAATTAAAGATGTAATAGTCACTTACTGAACGAGTTTTCACCACTCGTCTTGAATAAAGTATGACTTGGAAGGTGATTTGCTTAGGACCATTTAGGTCAAAAATAGTGATGGATCTAAACGTTAAAATAATAATAATAATAATAATAACTGGGGTCGGCAACCATAAAGTAAGGGCAAAGTTGGCCTAAGTAAGGTTCAAATAGTGTCATGTCTAATTTAAGATACTGTCATTTGGTAAACAGTAAAGAATGTAGTGTGGAATATAGCGAAATACGGGAGCTTTTCTCAGTGTCAGTGGAATCTTGAATGAATATTTGAAATTAAAGTAAGCCAGTATATTTATACATTTGTGTTAGGAGCTATGTAAAGCTTTGGCTTAAATAGTATAACAGGAAGAACGCAGGTACCTTGATAATGGAGTCATATATGTGAAATATTGTTTAGACGCATATAGCGTGCAGATTAACGTAGAATCCAGTGATTTACGTAAGATAAGCACGGGAAAGACTAGTATAGCTTGCGCGTGAGGTGAAAATTGGCTTAATCTTCGAGAAGTATCGCCTTTGTGCATACTGTATTTGTTACGCAGCGATTTGGATAGATTCTGTCTATTGCCAACGCTTGCATTGAATTATAGCCACTATGGACGCCCAGCGAGGCGTGGTGTGCATTTATACTTATGGTCTGCCCGAGAGGTAGAATCATATTCGTCGACGAGGCACGTGGTTCCCAATATATGTTAATGACAGCTGCTGATGATAACCATGGGGTTTCATTATGATGCGCGTCTTAAAAGCCACAAGTAATCACCTTAGAACGGCAATGCTATCATTAGAATTTCACCCCTGCCATGAATGTTTAATAGGAGCCATTCGAGCCCAAATACACTGTAAAGTTAGGTGTTAATTAATTAAATGACTCAATTACTTAGGACTATGCCTAGCGGATCTTTACTGTTATATCATTGTAAACAAGTGTGGCCTTGAAGGTAGAGAGAGACAGGGAATATAGACCATTTCCGTGGCAGCCATCTTGGAGAGCTGTCTGGAACGAATTTTATGACCTGCTGAGGGAAGGGGAGGTTGCTCGACCGATCCCTTGTCAATTACAGTCACAATAGGACACTGAGAGATCTCGTTATTCAATATGCAATTAAAATATAAGTATTTTAGTGATGCCAATGGAATTAAATGGTGTATGGCAACTCACATATGTGGTTGAACCATAGAAATCAGATGATATTTGGCGAAGTTATCCTCTGAGGGGGAAAGCTGAACCAAAATAATGTAGGCATCTTCTTTAAAGTGCATTTTGCCAGTTTATGCTAATTTAGGAAAAACGGGTATGTGTTTTTCCCAGAACATGACACAGTTGTATCTATGATAAGTCCGACAAGACCCAGATAATCGTTATATGGTGAAACTATAATTATTCTATCCATGTTTATGTTTATTTTATGATTAAGAAGCATGACTCATTTTCCTAGAGCGTTCATAGGGATGGAAAGAAGGAAGATGATTCGCACAACACAACAAATATTTGCTAATAAATGTAGGAAACATTGAAGTAATGCTAATTAATGTAAATGTCAGAAGGTGACGGAATAATGTCTTAATAATATCATGTTTATGTGACATGTGGTTTTTGTGTTAAGATATTTCCATTAAATAAAATTGTGTCACATGACGAACACTATGAAAACCTTGTAATCTGAACTATTATTGACAGGATATTAGAAGTAGGTTTGAGTGCATTGTAGCGCTATTTTTAAGGAGAAAGCTCACAGAATAACCCTATTTATGTGTGGGAATTAATTGTAATTTGTCCTTTGTTTTGTATTTGTTGTACAGCCATGATTTTAGACCAGTAAATATTTTATTCATAGGAATGTTGTGTATTTCCTGTAGAGTAGTTACCTGGTAGACTCAAATCCTGAGCATGTGGTCGTATTGTGGGCAGGAACGTCCCATACCTCGAAAGACCGTGAGCTAGTTGGGATACGAACACATGGTCCACATGGTGACAATCGGGTACAGTACATGACCCAAATAGGCAGTCCTTCGATACTTAATGGTAGACAAAAGTTGTAGATCACATTTTGCTCTTCTGAGGACATCTCTGTTAGTAACTCTTTATCAGTCAAAGGTACTGTATTTTAAGCATTCGTCTATGAATCCACATTTCGAAGGCCTCTATTCGTTTCATAGTGTTGACCTTCAAATTCCAAACCTCTCGACCTGACATAAGTTCGGGCCAATCTTTGTCAGATCTTCAAATTTAAGTTGTCATTGTTGAAGCACGAGGGCATTTTCCTATATAGGCTACACTGCGTGCCATTTCAATGCAACTTCTGATTTCAACGTTGGGATTTAAATCGTTAGTGATGATACACCCTAGATATTTAAAATGGTGAACACGCTCGACTGGAAGACCTCTGATGTTCAAAGCAGCCTGGGCATGAGTTTGACGACTAAAAACCATAAATAAAAATTACCATATCTATAATCTAGGATTATAAAATAAGCGACTTCAAATTGAATAAGACTTCCACAATAACTGTTCCAAATAGACATTGCACGTGACCACCACAAAACCCATTAGGAATAAAGAGACTACATTTATTTATAACGTTGAATTATAACTTTAAACTTATGCTTTCTGATTTGAATGCGAGTAATAATTTTTCATAATTAATAATGTAAGGACGTCCTTTAACTGTTTATTTATATTGTCATTCTTGTCTCTTTTTTTTTCGTAAAATACAAATGAAGTGTTAAGCTAAGCAAACAAGCTGAAGTTTCAATAAAGAAGACATATTGAGTATTAACAGGTGTCAAACGGGTGTTAATAAGATCCGTGTTATTACACAGGTGGCCAAATTATTATGGTAAAGCTGAATAGAACCAAATTCTTTATTGTTAATTGGTTCACAGAATCTTGAACAAGGTATAGATTTCCTGTATCCTGATGTGTTTTGTGGCAGCCTAACTAGATCAGTATTTGCCGCCAATTGAGCAAACACGCTTGGGAATTAATTACATTGATGATTTCCAATCTATGATTTGCTGTTAAATTATTCCTTATATTGAAGACACGGGTATGCCATACAAAAGAAGAAACGGCGACATATTTAATCTGAGAACAGGGTAAGTTCCGGCACAAGACGGTTTGCTTTATTAAAATATTGGGTCACTTAATGTCTATTGTTTAATAGAAATTAAAATGAGATAAGCGTTTTCAATTCAAACGCGTAAAAAGTGAATAAGTGTTTGTTCGTAAAATATTTCTTAGTGAATACATGACACACACACAAAAAAAAGGTCTTGCAACGGAAACTCTGATTCAAATAAAATCTTCCATTTTAATGCATTGCCATAATAATTTGGCCTCCTCTGTAGAGTGGTTCGTGTTTCTTCTTATTTCTCTCTTGTCATTTGTAGCTCTTCAGTCGGTCAACACAATTATGCCCAATGAATGGGCGGAGTACAAGATATAAATATGAAAACACACTCCTGCAATAAATTACATGTAGGCTATTAATTAATTATCACAATTAAATGGGTAAATTTATGATAACACGTTTCGACCATCAAGTGGCCATCATCGGATCATGATCCCTGTGTAGCGGTTAAAAGTTACAGTAAAAAAATTGCACTACTACTGTATTGTAGTAGTATGTCTAGGGTGTGTTATTTACGATTCGTAGTTTAATCTCGTTATAGGTTATGTTTGTTTTGTCTTAACAGTTTTATGAATTGTGTAAGTAAAAGTGTATATACACGTGTGTACCATTTTGAAAACACAATATAGTAATAAGTCAATAAACAAACATGAAACTAGCATGCAGTATAAAATTCTATTTGCAATGTTTACTTACTCAGATGTGTGACGCCACACATGTGTTGAACTTATCACTGGTTGTTCACCGTGTTGACCGACTGAAAAGCTACAAATGACACTTCTGTATAGGCAACACTGAAAAGAATGGCTTCAAATCTCTATATTTCTCTCTTGATAAATACAGAGGTGTGCAAATTATTAGAATAAAATAAATAGCTGAAATCAGTCACAATATTTTTGTTCAAGATCAATTTATTTCCCATCTGCTGGTATATTTTGTAACCCTACGTAGTAATGTGTTCTCCCTTGTCGACTTACATCTTTTCCCATAAGGGTTTGTGTCTGGAAACTTAGAATTGGATATTCCGAGGGGTACCTGAGCTTGGCCGGTTTTATCATTTTAAATGAACTTGTCGACTTCGTCGTTACGCTGGGGTCTGGCGTTACGTTACGGTGACGTGACGAAATGTACCCAGATGCACTGAGGTGTGTGACGTAATAGTACCGCTTGGTGCATGTGTACCCCGACAATCCCTACTTCGTTAGTATAAGACCAAAATCCCCGATTCTTGGATGTCACGGGTAATCTCGAGAACCACTGGATGGATTTGATGCGGTTTTCACCATTCTGTAAAGGGTATCTCGACGAAAGATTCTGTAGAAAATAATTTATGCATGATAAAAGGAAGCCAAGCAGTAACGATTTCAGTGAAAAAGTCGAAAACAAACTTGGCGTCCGTGCGCTTCTTAAGCTTACGCTGGGCAAACAGTTAAAAATATCAATATACTATGAGCGTAAGAATTGGTCAGCATCAAAAGTTCTCCAAAAAAGTCCGCGAGAGCATATCTGTATCTTCAATACATCGCCCACTATAAGTGTTTTTAGACTGGATGGAAGGGGCAAGTCCCCGCACGCTCTGGTGAGCGTGACGGCATCCCGCGCGCTTGACCTTGCTCTGCCCTTGGTTTGCACTTGCCCTTCGTGAGTAATTTGAAACAATATAAGCAAGATAAGTATTATGCAGATAATTTTCTAACATGTTAGGAGTCTTTGGCTTCGAGCGAAGCGAGAATCCTCCAGCCTTTCTAGCATTTTTCAGCATTTGTAGCATTTAAAATGATACAAAGTCTAGTCTTTCAGACTGACTGTCACTTTTTCTATTAGCCTACTTTCAATTTTTGTAAAAAAAAATGAAAGACCTATGAGATCTACACAGGGCCAAAAATTGTGTGTTTGTGTGTGAGTGTGTGTAATCTGAAAGTCTGCCCCCCCCCCCCTTCCCCCACTATCAATTCGAACGCGGTGAATCCGAATTGAACGAAATTTGGTACTGTGGTAGCACTAGCAAAGGGCACCTCAGTGTCATTTTTAATATCCCGATAACACGTATTTCAACAAGCTACTACAATCAACATTCAATTATACTCCTTAAAAAGGACAAAGCGTTATAACACCACGCATGCATTTAGGAGAAAGTAGGCTATATATTCTTCACTGAACATCTTGTTAGCCTACTTTCGATTTTTGCAAAAAATGAAAGTAGACTTATGAGATCAACACAGGGCGAAAAAAGTGTGTCTGTCTGTGTGTGTGTGAGTCTGTGTGTGTCTGTATGTGTGTGTGTGTGTGTGTGTGTGTGAGTGTGTACTCTGAATGTCTGTCCCCCCCTATCAATTCAAACACGGTGAATGCAAATTGAACGAAATTTGGTACAAAGGTAGCACTAGCAAAGGACACCTCAGTGTCATGTTTTATATCGCCGCCATCTTTACTAAAACTGAATGGCGGCCACTCAAACGTTCAAAACGTAAAATCAAATAACGACTAACCAAATCATCCGATCTCTACCAAATTTGGTAACAACATACCTTCGTATAGGATGCGTCTTGTGACCAAATTACAAGGTCGTCCGCCATACCATTTCAGGATGGCGGCCGTGCGAATTATGCAAACTTTATAATCCATATCATGGGACCCACCAGTTCCGATTATCGAGCCGAGAATCGTTTTAACTGTTCTAAAGGAAGAGGCACGTTCGAAATTAAAAGTTTATTTTGTAATACTATAGTGCAGACGTGATTTTAAAAAGCTGAACTGATTCAGTAATAAGACAAGATGGCAGCGGATATCTTGTGCCGGACTTATATTTCACTAATTTGAGTATTGCATGCAATATAGCGTACTGATAAAAAATAAATAAACTTTGTATGAAATGCTTTATATATAAATAATATACTCCAGTGATGAAATCGTTTAGTATAAATCATTATTTGCTAACAAGTTCTATGTAAGTCATTTTAAATAGAACGATATTCGTTGACACAATTAGCTCAGTGGTAGAGCGTTAAGACTATCGCTCAAATGCCGATGGTTCAAACCCGATCAGAGCTTGTTTTTTTGCTTGAAATGTTATGTTTATTGTTTTGTAATGACTCAGATGTTTTAAAATTAAGCGTTATATTGTGCACATTATGGTGTAAAATATATATTTAATTAAAACATAATTCGCCAGCAGATTTACTCGGGACATCTAGCTGCCAAAAAGGTAACTTCCAGATTTTATTGAAAAGTTTCTTCTTCTGGCCGCTAGAATGCACTCGCTCTGTTAGGATTATATTGTTCGATATTTCACCAATAGATGTCACGACTAGTCTACGTGGGGATCCATTGATTACTATACCATTATCATTCTATGCGCATCGAATTTGAAGAATGACAAGATGATACTACGATACATTTTAACTTTTTAATTTAAAGGGTTTGTAACAGCCTATTTTGCGTTACTTGAAAATGTTATTAAGCGTTATATTGTGCACATTATGGTGTAAAATATATATTTAATTAAAACATAATTCGCCAGCAGATTTACTCGAGACATCTAGCTGCCAAAAAGGTAACTTCCAGATTTTATTGAAAAGTTTCTTCTTCTGGCCGCTAGAATGCACTCGCTCTGTTAGGATTATATTATCGAAAATATCCACATAGTTTGTATACACACGTCTCTGAAGGGTCATGGAAAGATTTGTTAATTCAATTAGGGTTGTGAAAGCCATGCACAACCAGACGTGTAAAGACATGCCTCAACTCAAAGTTGGATGTTGCCCACGGCAGGTCGTAATAATAATAATAATAATGTTATTGGTTTTACATCCCTTTTAACTACTGCTGATTTTAGAGACACCGGGGTGCCGGAATTTTGGCCCGAAGGGGATCTTTAACGTGCCAGTAAATGTACTGACACGGCTCCCTCGCATTTGTGCACCCTCAAATGCCAGCTGACTGCGCCAGGATACGAACCTGCAACCTAGGGCCCAGCAAGCGAGAATGTTACCGCCGAGCCACGCAGCCAGTCCGGTCGATTATGTCTCCAGATCCATAACATTCTTGAGATACTTCTTATCTTTCTTTCTTCAATGATGGTAGCAGTTTTTATCTAGATTGTGGCGTTTGGTAGAGGAAAATCGTTTCTATGGCCTTCAACAAAGAATAGTTCTATTATACTCTTTGATGATAATAACAACGAGTTATAACTATACTCATACATTTAGGAGAAAGTAGGCTATATGTTCTTTACTGAACATCTTGTTTTTACATTGAATTTGGAATACAGTATACCCTCTAAGTCAGGTGATTTCAATCCATAGTTCATGAATCTTTGATTAGTTTAAGAGCGATCATCAGGAAAATGACTGCAAAGCCCTCAGCTCTAAATTCACACGAAAAGTAGGGTGAAGTAATCTAAACAAAAGTTGTGGCATTTTGCAGTAGCAAAGCTCCACTGTTAGTGGAAATTCTAAAAAAATCCTTTTACTTTGAGTTTCTTAAAAGAAGGTATAATTAAGACTCTTGGTTAAATGTTGGATGTAATTTCACAGACTTACAAACATATTCTGTGCATTAAGCCGTGAAAAGTTTAATTGTAATTTTGGTAAATGCCGTCAAGTCCAATAATTTACACACCTCTGTATTGCAGTAATTACAAGGAAGGGTCAGGGATTCAGTTCCTGGCTCTACTAATAATAATTAACATCTTAATTCCGATTTGAGAAACGGCCCGATGCTTTGGAGGATGGAAATGTGAAAATTAATTAGGTAGGCTATCTTACAACAAGTTAACACCTGTACAGAAAGATTCCCTGTTGACTCTTAAGTCAGGAAATAAAATGTGACCACCTCGAGGTTTAGCGGCTAGCATTCTTGGCTGTTACCCTGGAAGTCCAGGTTCGAATCGTGGCTCTGCCAAGAAATTTAATTCTCGTCTTAGAGCTCAACTCCTTGCCTCGTTTCATTCATCATTATCTTTTACTTAACAAAAAGAAAACCAGGAGGCGTGGCCCAGGAGGCGTGGCCGACCAAGGTAGAGAATGACCTGCATGAAGTGGGGAGAGCACACGAGGATATCCACAAAGATATTTCGGTCAAGAACACCATGGTTTCCGAGAAAATCCAAAACTAAAAACTGGCAAAACATGGACTGACGTGATCAAGGAACAGCGTAGAAAACGAATGCGGGAATACTGGACGAACGTTTAATCTCAGTTGAAACAGCTTGTTCCGTCGATGGCCGTGACGACGGAAAGAAGAAGAAAGAGAATAAAATATGTCTATATTCATAAACGTGTTCTTAAATTTAAAATGTTTTACTTCAAAACCGGTTGTGTGCACTGATTTCCTAGTTGTTTAGGGTCATGGTACAACAAAAACGGGTGAAGATCCTCTGCAACAGAACAACAGGAATTGAACAGCCTTAATTTGAATCATGAGGCGTTCCAAGTTGTGGTTCAGAAATCTGAAGTGCTTTTCGCTTTAGGATGATTTAGACTAGAGATGTGCCCGTAATTGCGTAACGGGAGAATCCTTAAAGGAGAGCACTTCCTCCCCTCCAGCAATGTCAGTTCTTAT
Source organism: Meconema thalassinum (assembly GCA_946902985.2). NCBI lineage: Eukaryota > Metazoa > Arthropoda > Insecta > Orthoptera > Tettigoniidae > Meconema > Meconema thalassinum. Next base: position 283,702,096 of record OX336393.1, on the reverse strand, counting down.
CGATTGTTCTACCAGAGCACAATACAATTTCGCTGAGAGGATTGCTCTTAAGGTGATCCTTGAGCTCGTGCAAATGTTTAACAATTCTCTCACCCAGCATGCTACTGTAATTGAAAGTTATCGCTGGTCTAGGTTACAATACAATCACGCCCACAACAGTATTGATACCTCTTATCGCAATGCTGCGTAACACAGGCACCATGGTGTACCACTTCAGCAAAAGAACAGAGCTTGTAATTTCATGAGACCGTTAATCTTGGGATCATCTATGCCCAAGACCGCGGGTTCAAACCTGGCTGAAGTCGTTGCATTTTTAAGAGCGTTAAAAATCTCTCAATATGCCTTCCTTCGGAGGGAAAGTAAAGCCGGCGGGCCCTTGTCATAAATTTGTGGCATGTAAAAGAACCTTCCACCAACTAAATTTGTATGAAGCTAAATTTGTAGGTTAGGTTTGATTAACGCTCTATCATTTCGAACGGTCACCGCCAGGTGCCGGTTTTGGTGGCATCTAGTAGCAAATTTCACAGCTAGGTGTCGTTGATGGTAACATTTGGTAGTAAAAGTAGGAACTACTTGAAATTGATAGTCTGCAGTCCTTAACTAAATTACAGATAGCACACAATAATACAGTCATCACAATTAACACCGGTTATCAGACATTCTACACACATCCAAAGTACACGGGGCTACATAACAGCGTTGTCGCGGCCCCTAAACTGAGGAACCAACCAACCTATCTCGGGATCATGACCAAAGGACTTCCATTTTACATGGAATCCGAACCACAAATAAACATATCATCGGCATATTTTCAAGACAGTATGGCAACTTTTCTTACGGTGGAACATTGAGAAACGAGCGAACAATGGAACCTTAAAACATCGAACACAACCTTATTTTACTCTTATTCAGGTTCGTGACTGAAAGAAAGTGTTTCCAAAAATGTATGTGGAGCCAAACATAGTCACAAAGTAGATTTCCATTGCGTGGATAAGTGGGAACACTTTTTGTACGAAACTAATGCTAGAAGGCCACCGCCACCGCGTGGAACACTGTAATTGTTTGTGAATTCTTTCTTAAAATGTGCCTCACACAACCTCACTCCCCCTTTCCCCCAATCAGCGATCGGTATTTCACTCACTCGCTATTATGAGTTAGGATTTGATAAGTCTTGGAGGTGGTCAGACCAATAGACGGCGAATGTACGTTGCAGCCAACAACTGGCTCTACACCAGGATTGCTCAGGAAATTTGCCCACCTTGGCTCATCATCGCATGATTAACGGTCACGTAAAACTAAAAGCTTCCTTCCTTTTATTTTCCTTCCTGAAATTTGCTTGTGCGAAGGGCCCTTTACAGTAGTGCAGAATTCTGCCAGGCAACCGCATACTTCCTTCTCTACCTACGTAACCCTTCTCTACCTACGTAACAAGGCCGTCTACGCTCCGCCTCAATTGAGGAATGAGCTTATCAGCCACACGACAAGTGGTACCAAGCTGGATCGGTTAACGCGAAGCAGGTTGCCTCAACCTCGCACGCGAGCAACACACTACGTCAGCGTCAATTTATGCACAGCGTGGCCATCAGTGCTCTAGAGACATGCTATTACATTCAAATATAGAGTACTTTTATTTTAGGAGTACACGAATGGCCGTTGATTATTGTTATCTCGTCTATATAGGATTGCAATCTCACGTGTTTATTTGCCTTGTGTTGCAGAGGTGCTGAATGACGCGGTGTTCGACGAGGACCATGATGAGATGGTGGTGGTCAAGGACATTGAGATGTTCTCCATGTGCGAGCATCATCTGGTACCTTTCTACGGCAAGGTGTCCATCGGCTACCTGCCCACTAAGAAGATCCTCGGCCTCAGCAAGTTAGCCAGGTGTGTTATCTTTACGATGCCAATGTAAATTAAATGTGAGGAGTAACAGGGCCTCTACAGCTCGCATTTTGTTGAAGAACTTTCATATTGAGTGAGTGAGTGATTGATTGAGCTCGGCGTGCATGTCTTGTTGACCACGCTTCGTATCACACACAAATTTAAACTCGCACAATTTCTGATGTAGTTATATATGTTACTTTATATTAATTTTTCAATTTTTATTTTAACTATTTATTTGTTTTATTCATTTTTATTTTAATATTATTTTTATTTTATTTAGTGGATTAAAAACAAATAAATAATATTTTAATTTCTATTTTTTTAAATTTTACAATATTGAATTACATTTCTTCATTTGATTTTGATTTTCAAATTTGATAATTTGTTAATTTTTATTTTAATTTTTGTTATTTTTTGGTTTTTATTTTAATGACTATTTTCAATTAATTTACTTCTTATTTTTATTTCATTTGACGTGTGACTTAGAAGGACTTATTATCTAGGTCATCAGCTTCATATATATGGTGAACTAAAAAATACCTGGCTAAAGTGGAAAGTAATGTGCACTGTCTCTTTCTGTGTTTTAGGATCGTGGAGATTTTCAGCAGGCGACTGCAAGGTAAGAGGAACTATGTTCTCTTATCTGATGATACCTTTACGGCACCCATCTCGCTCTGTACTCACTGCCTTTTGTATTTTACAGTCCAGGAGCGCCTCACCAAGCAGATTGCGGTGGCAGTGACTAAGGCCGTTCAGCCTGCAGGGGTGGCTGTTGTTGTTGAAGGAGTGTAAGTACTCGACAACCAAAGAGGAGCAGTCTATAGGCTAGTCAATTTCCATCTGGACTTAATTTTTAAGTTTAGAAATTCCAATACTTCGAAGGAATGAGGGTTCTAGGGGTTATGAATCACCCCCTCGGACGGAGGATCCAGGAGGCGTATTTAGAAATTCTCCCCGTTTTGAACCCGCCGCGCCAGCTCGAACTGAGTTTCCTAGTTGCGTATCAAGTACAAGAATATATCCTAATTGCGTACCCTCATTATTTATCAGATATTAGAGTTGCGTATCCCGAGATATGCGAGTTTCGTCACACATAAATTTCCCTTCCCACTTACACAGACGTGAGGACTGGTCACCAAATTCTGTACGATTCGATAGGTGTTGTTTAAAAATATGTCACTTTGAATTACAATTAAACATTTTTTAAATTTAAGTCAGAGAGGCAGGTATAATTGCATGCAACTCCGATATGACCCTTGATAATTTAGGACGAAGTTTCAAACGTGCAGTGCGGAAATTATGTTTAATGAGTACATCTTCGTTATTTAAGGTACCAAAGTCAGCAGCGGAAATCTCAAAATGACGAATTTTGCTTGGTTGTTCACATAATTGTTCAACTACAGTCCAGCCGCCAAGTGTCCGGCTCTGACATTTCTCGTGATGGAGGGAGACAACGTTGCCGGTTCTGTACCGCGAAATATAAACCAACGTGAACTACATACAATATTTCACATGTTTTTAAATGAATTCTGATGAACCGCTGGCAGCTTACACACAGTTAACCGGTAGGCCTATCGTGCACACACAAGACAGTAAAACAAACCTGCACTAACACAGTGGACTACAGAAGAGAGCCTTGGCAACATCGAGCTAAATTTAAAGACCGGCTTACCGGGAAAACCGCTGATTGGTACAGGTGACAACATTCTTCATGACAGTAAGCGACTTCGCCAACATAGGCAGAATTCCCCTGCGATCAAAGAACTTAGGTTTTGTAATCGCAAAACGTCGGAATAACAAAATGATGTATAAAATTGCAACTGGGATGTGGGACTTCCACGATACATAGTGAAGACGCTGGAGAAGAATTATAATGATGGCAAGTTTCAAGGTTCCATTAACAGCTTGTCACTGCCGTAAGTTGGCTATATTGTTCTCTTTATCGGTCTTCTCCCATCATCGCCAAACGTCAGAACCGGACACTCAGTGGATGGACTGAACACAACGTTTAAAAGAGTTGCTTACCATCTACCTTAAGGTGGCTTGACAAGCATGCATGATCAATCTTGTTGTGCAGGCAGGCTTTAGCGTCTGTAGGATAGTTCTGCGCAAGAATTTTAATTGTACAAGCAGCTTGAAGATGGATTAAATTGAAATCATGCTAGCTTGTACAAGCCGCGTTTGCCCAAGCTCAACGGAGCGTGTGTACCATGGATGTGCCAGCTTGTGCAAGCAAACGTCAGTCGTGAGTGAGCTCTACAGGTGGTGACATCTTTTGAATAATGTCTAGTGATCTGAAGAAGGTCAATCGTCAATAACCATCGTTCGCTACTGACCAATAGCTGACGGTTCTTAACAAATACCATACTTCCTCTATCACTCCACGTGAACTCCAATTTCCAGCTCTGGCGGCCAGCTCGCGTGTCACGCATGTGTCAAGTGTCCAGTGTTGCACAGTTGCACACAGTTCTGTCCAGTCTTGCTGCTTGCTCTCAGCGGCAAAATGTAAGAGTTGGCAACACTGTGCCTCGCGCTAAGAAAACCTTGGCTTCCCACAGACATGGAATGTAAACATATCCACCCGTGATCGTATTCTTCTTTTTAATTAAAGTTGTTATGAATGACAAAAGGTTCAGATTAGTTTATTCATTCATTCTGATATAATTATGCCAAACACGCGGATATACTGTATCTTCAATTCACTCAGCTAATTAATCTGGGAATAGGTATTTCTCTTCAATAACCACTCTTAGCACCACATATCACGCTTCTTCTTTCGCGTCCCCCAGGGGCTCACATCTAGTGGGACGTGGGTTGGCGACCACGGGACCCCAGCTGAGTCCGGCATTGCTTCCACTTACTTGTGCCGGGCTCCTCTGTCTTCTTTCCTGTCGACCTCCCTTGGTCAACTCTTGTTCTTCTCAGACCTCAACGGTATTAGGGTATCCGAGGCCTAGGGAGTCTCTTCCTTTCCCGCCTTAATTAGCCCTTTTCTCATCTTTCCTGATCCCTTCCTTCTGGGAGTGGTCAGCCTTCTTTTTCTTTTCCTGTTATCTCCTGCCTTCTGCTCAAGGCCCTCAAGGAGGTAGGGTGTATGTAGCCCCACCACTTCTGGTGCACCCTAGAAAGTGCTACACCCTCAGGGGCTCACGGCTGGTGAGTTCGGGAGTTGGCGACCCCGAGGGATTCCCGAGCTGGGTCCGGTTTCCCCCTTTTGTTCTTTACCTGTAGGACGGACCCTCTCCTCTTTCACATTCCTGTTGTTTTTCTTTTCATTATATTTCCTTTTCCCTTTAAGATTCCCGCACTGTTATTTTTGCCTCTCCACTCCATTTTGTGGGCGTTTTCAATCTCCGTTGCATTTTGTGAGTGTTTTTCAACCTCGATTGCATTTTGTAAGGATTGACAATCTAAATTGCTTTTTAGTAAGTCTTTCAATATCGGGGGGGGGGGGGGTCCTTTTGTGAGTATTTTGAATTTCAATTGCATTTTGTATTTTCAACCAACACCGCTTTTTTTCAAGTACGGTAGTTAATTCTCAATTGCATGTTGTGGGTATTGTGAACCTAAATTACATTTTGTGCGTATTTTCAATGTCATTTGCATTTTGTAAGTATTTTGATTTCACTTGCATTTTGTAAGTATTTCGACTGGACGTTGCATATTGTACGTGTTTTGAACTTCGCCTACATTTTGTGCGTATTTTTCGATCTCTTCCTTTTGTGAGTATTTTCGTTCGAAATTCCCTTATGTACGTATTACCGCTCTCCATTTTGTGAGTAGTTTCAATTTGAGTTTCTTTTTGTAAGTATTTTCCTGCTCACTTATTTTTCGTTCTGGTTTCCACTTCATTGACATTTTCGCTATCACACAGACCATTAGGGGCCGATAACCGGGATGTTAGGCCCCTTAAAACAACAATTATCACCATCTTCTTTCGCGTTTTCCTCCTGTGGACCAGGCAAACAGTAGCCCAAGCGAGTGCATCGTCGTCCAAGCTCGTCATAGTGCAATTTGGTGTTTGTTCAAGCATACTTGTACCGTGTGGTGTCGTATGGAAATTTTGCAATCCTGTACAAAGAGATTGACATGCATGCTTGTCAAGCTTGTAGTTACGTGTGTAGCCACCTTTGGCCTATAGTGGATATTGTCAGATGCATGGTTGTAAGAAGTTTTCTCTCCACTAATCTTATTTGTTTTTACATCAATCTCCAGAAATGCTTTGCACGTTCTTTTACAGCATGACCTTCGTTGAATTTCTCCACTAAGATTTCAATGGAATCGAACCTTTTACCCGTCTATTACACGTAAATGTTACCTTTCTCACTAAACATTTTTGCTATGTGCCCACGCCACTGTAATTTGAGACTCACCAAGCTCGTGTTCGCAACTGATATGCTTATGGGTAACCGTGTCTGCGCAACTCAGATGTTTATACTACGTCTGCAATGGATTTATCCGCAACGAGTGTGCAGGCTTATGGGAGCTAGAGCTCTCTCTCTCTCTCTCTCTCTCTCTCTGTCTCTCTGTGTGTGTGTGTGTGTGTGTGTGTGTGTGTGTGTGTGTGTGTGTGTGTGTGTGTGTGTGTGTGTGTCAATCTCAATGGCTGCAGAGGCTTCAATGAATCTCGGTAAGCACATATTATTTCGTCCGTGCCCGAGCTTGCCCTTCAAATTTTATTACATCTCACCAATCCAACATGGCGGCTGTGCGAAATATTTCACTGGCATTTTATATCGACGAAACTATTACTGATAACACCGTGAAATTTCGTACGGTAATATAGGGCATTGCTAGAAGTTTACTTATGGGACTTTCAAAAATCTAATAATTTTATTAATGCAGCCAATGGCCATGTACTTTTCTTTTCAGGACGGGTCAGGGAAGGGATACTGGAAGGAAATCGGCCGTGGACCTATTGAAAGGAACCGTCCCGGCATTTGCCTGGTGTTGAAAATGGGAAACCACGAAAACTATTTTCAGGACGGCCGAGGTGGGAATCAAACCCACGCTCTCCCGATGCGTGGCGCCTTAGCGCTTAGCGCGTTAAGTACAAAACTAACATGGCGGCCAAGCGAAGTTTTTACAATTAAATAGACTCTTCTCGCGATTTAACCATCCGAGCTCAGTGAAACATGGTACAGCAAATGTTTATACATATTGTAACGCACTTACATCTAATTTAGTTCTATTGTTTACATAACCTCACGATGTGTCTGTGCGAAATTTTAAAATTATTATTTTTATTTCTTGTGTCCTAATCATGCGATCGAAGTAAACTTTTAAAAGAATGAACCTACACAAAAATTGCCATCTAATAGTAGTTTACATAATTCTATGGCCTACGTATATAAGAATCGAACATGGCGACCATCCGAAATATTTAGACGGTTCTCATTATCCACGAATCTATTACAGCAATCGAACTGAAATTGTGTATGTTGATAGAGGTCATTTAGTTGTTCACGGAACTACTTATCAACTCCTATTGTTTAACGCGTAGTGGACTGCCAGCTAGACATAAGAGGATCTCACTCAGTGGTTCAAATAATATTGCTGATAAATTCTGTTAAACCAGAATCAGGGGATTAAAGGAAGGAAGTTTTTATTTTTTCGTGACCCGTTAATCGCTCAATCATAAGGCACTGGGCCTCAATTTTTACGTTGAATCCAAATCACAGGACGTGATATTTCACTTCGAAATTCTCACAAGCCTTGACCGGAAATCTAACCCTTTCCATCTAGGTGAGAGGCAAGCAGCTTGATCACTGCGCCATCACGCCCTTCCCCCTAATCATTAGATTAACATAGTCATTGTGTAAAGCGTAAAGACAGCATCTAAGGTCGATCTACGTTCACACTACACTGAAAATATTACTTCCTCGATGACTTTCTGCGTGGCTCAGCGGTAACGTTCTCGCTTGCTGGGCCCAAGGTTGCAGGCTCGTATCCTGGCGCAGTCAACTGGCATTTGAGGGTGCGCAAATTCGAGGGAGCCGTGTCAGTAAATTTACTGGCACGTTAAACATCCTCTTCGGGGCAAAATTCCAGTACCCCGGCGTCTCTAAAAGCCAGAGTAGTTACGAGGGACGTAAAATCAATAACAATATTATTACAGTATTATCTTATTAAAAAAAACTTCTGCGTCGTTGATCAGAAGTAGTGTCTTGCTCATGTTCTCAGTATCATGGGTTCGATTCATGACACAAAAGCCTAATTTTCTAATAGTTCTCCTTAAATTTGATTCAAACTCTACCTAATATTTGCTTGGATTTATCCTCGGAATGTACTTTGAACACACAGAACTCGACCCACTTTGCACCAAGACAACATTTCAACGAGATATCAGCTAAACAATGTGTGCGGTGTACCTACGCGCGTTAAAGTTGAACCAATCGAGGTCTGTAACGCACACGAAAACTGAACCAATCGACGTCTGTAATGAACACGAAAGCTGAACCAATCGAGATCTGTAACGCACACGAAAGCTGAACCAATCAAAATTGGCCTGGTAAGCTAGCTGATGGAATAGGGGACACGTTTGAGTTGGGCCCTCGGACAAAACATTTCTCTACGGATAACCGCCGATGCCCGAAGGGTTGCGGTCTAGTTGGTCGCTAGTCACTAGGGGTCTAGCTGAGGCCCCTGAGACCCGTAGGGATCTAGTTGGAAGGCCCTGGTGGATGGGGATCTAGTTGCCCCCACCCTAGTCAATAGAGATCCAGTTGAGGACCCCTGGTTAGTAAGGGCTAGTTCAGGACCCCTGGTTAGTAAGGGTCTAGTTGAGGCCCCCTGGTCCGTAGGGGTATAGTTGAGGCTCTCCTAAGCCTGGGCCCAAATCATGGCTTTCTCACTTTTAAAGACAGTGATTAGGAAGAAGGCGATCGGTGCCTTAAGTCAGGAACCATTCCGGCATTTGCCTGGACTGGAAGTTGGAAACCACGGAAAACCACTTCTAGGATGGCCGAGGAGAAAATCGAATCCACTTCTTATCAGTTATATCTCATGAGGCAGAGTGTACCCCGTTTCAGCCCTCATACTAGAATAGAATAGAATAGAATACTATATTACAGTAACTATTGCGAAAGCTACGATTTGTTTCCACATGTACCAACTCTGTAATATAGGGGTCCTATAGGTCCTCTTGCAGGTTTTGAGTAAATGATATGACCCCAGAATCCCAGCATGATTACATACCAGTCTATTTACCACACTGATAGCCATTCATGGTGAATGAGAAATTTGTCATTGAATGTAACGTGTGTTTCTGTTTGTTCTAGACATATGTGTATGGTGATGCGAGGCGTGCAGAAGATCAACAGTAAGACGGTCACCTCTACCATGCTGGGAGTGTTCCGTGACGATCCTAAGACGAGGGAGGAGTTCCTTAACCTAGTACACTCCAAATAACTTGTTCGTCTCCTCTTAAACGTGTCACGTGACATTGCTGGGTTTACGTCTTAAATGGCAGTCCATGTCTTTTTTTTTATTTATATGTGTATTCGGTCTGATTTTAGAATATTGATCGGATATATTTGATAATGATTTCATTGATTATGTTGTGGAATAATGCGATTCAAATTGTCAATGGTATGTTACTTTTAAAGTTTTAATGGTTTAGTTTCATTCTAAAACCGTAGCTTTGTAGCCCAGCAATGACACTTAACGTTGTATGTTGTAATGTGTTCATTTGAGTACTCGATCAGTATTTATTGCTAAAATATTGCATAGTTCAAGAGAGGGGATGTAAGTTCCTGTTGCTCCATCTGATGCCAAACTCTTGTCAGATTGCAGGAATTTAAAATTTGATACCTCCACAGGAGATGGGACAACTCGTTCTAACTTAGACTTTCCCTGCGCCCAGTCAGACTGCTTTATAGTATTGCTGTATATTGTTGAATCTAGAGCGCAATACAATTAAAAATCGGAAGCAACTAGTCTTCCCCAATCCCAAATCTATTCTAAAAAGTTATACGAATTGTATGTATTGTATGTGGTAAGCTAATGTTGTGGCATTTTGCTTAAATTTAATTTCATAATGACATGCTCTAATTCAACTGCTATTTGTTAGTTCAGTAGCAGTCTAGACGGCGCTGTACTCTTCGTGAACCCTTCCCTTTTAACCACATTGTCGCCCCTCCCACTACGGCAGTGTTGCCAGATGTTTCAACGAAAGAATGGGCTTCTTAGTTCAAAGATAGATGGGTTATTTTTAAAAAGATATTTTTATAGTTTATTTATGGGAAGTACTCGTATTATTTCCAGTATGGTAGTGCAAAAATGTATACAGAAAAATGGTGAACAATTGCATAAAATATAATCTGGATAAATGAAAATACTGAATTCGGAACTACGAGGGGTGATCAGAAACTAAGGCGAATGCAGTGAAACGTGTACATTTTATTTCACTCAACCAATACAGCCAACTGATAGTACATACATTAGGTTATTTTTCGATATAGTCTCCACATCGCATCGGTGTAGGGACTTGTCGCTTCTTGGGGAAAGTTTGAATATTCCCTGATGGTATAAATCCTCTCCTTGCGTATTCAGCTACGTTGTCGCGATGTGTTTCACCTCCTCGTTTGAAGGGAATCGTCGACTTCCGAGGTGCTCCTTCAAAGTGAGGAAACGGGTGAAAGTCGCTTGGAGCGAGGTCCGGGTTGTAGGGAGGATAGCTAATGAAGTCCCACCGAAACCGCTTCAACAGTATGGTGGTCTTCTGGGCTCTATGGCGTCGCGCGTTGTCATATAGGAATAGTAAGACGCCCTCGGTAAGAAGTCCTGGCCGCGGTTACACGTTTCGCCCACAGAAATCGAATAACTGAGCGGATCTCTTCTCGAGATTAGTTTTTCAAATGAGTCTCCATTAGTTTTTTACCTACAACTAGCGCTGTGGGTGGCGGTGGCTGACTCGCTGCTCAGTTACCAACCGAATGTATTTGAATTACCCCACACTACTAATGTCTCTATAACAGACGAAACTCCAGGAATATCGGCCTTGTAACCTTAGTTTCTGATCACCTCTCGTATTTGTTGTTGTATAATATTTAAAAGAAATTTCGAATCCACAGAATGGAGAATTTTCAGCATAGCATGAGCATGGATCCATTGCAAACTTCTCATAATTTGAAGCGTTCAGTGAGTAATATTGCACAGTCCACGGGCTTCGAAATGTCATTGTTAGTACTTCCCAACGTGTTTTTAAATTATATTTTTATAAGCTGTTAAATTTTAGTTCAATATTTGGAATTTGAATGCTTAAGTGTTGTAGCAAATTGTTGGTGATATTAGACGTAAAACTGTTATGAAGGCAGTAAGGTAAATTCTACACCATTTTATGCATATGTATGGACCAAATGTTTAACACCTTAATGTTAAACATAACCTCGAAAGGAAGAAGAAATGAAGACCCCTACGGAAAGAATGGGGTAAGTCCATTTTTGTCGAAAATGAGTTTATGGTGCATTCTGGTGCCCAGCCATCGTCACTACAGATCAGTTTAAATTAATTTCAAATAACGCGGAATGTCACAGAGATATAGAGGTTTTTATTTTTAGTGGAAACTGAAAGAACTTCCGACATCCTCTCACTCTTATCGTAATTAAACTTTGGTTGTTATTTGTTTTACATGTGCTGTACTTCCTTTATAAGATATAAATTTGGCACAAGATAAACTATATTGCTTACCCTCAATTGGGGTGTTAAAAGTTTAAATTCGCTCTACTGAAAAATTTTCAGAATGTGACTTACCCCATTTTTCCCGTGGAGTCTTCAAATGTGATAGTCGTGTAATGACGGCTTAATGTTTGTATGTATTAAGTTTTTAGGGACCACAAAAATGAACTACCGTACCTTCCCATTATATACTATTAAAATTGTAACAATAATTACACGGTACGTTCAAAAGTTACTTGCCAATATTGTTTTAAATAAAAGCACTTTTAAAAAAATCCAAATAAATGAGACAATCTGAAAAAAATATTTTATCTAACAGGGCCATTGTAAGATGATGGTCTGAAGAAGGCCTAGACGGAGTGAGCTTGTGAACGGACCAATGTTATTTGTTTTGTAACTGATGAAATATTTTATTATAAAAATAAACCTTTTCCGTCTCATATGCTTTTCTCTTTAAATGATTACCTCCCCCTATGAAATCACGCCTAACCATGACCCCTCACCTCTGTATTACGTAACCACAAACAATAACTAATGTTCTAGATTTCGTAAAGATTTATACGTATAAATGACCGAAACAAGAAACACAATGTCAGAGACACTGGGATATCAATTACTGTTGTAGTGACAATGCACATTTAGCTATTTAGAACTTGATTGTAATGTTCGAACATATATAATGAGTGTGATATCTTTTGCTTTTCTTCTTTGACTATTCCTAGTTGTTATTGTGCTCATTGTTGGGCTTAATACAGTATAATAAGAGACACCATAATGGTTTAGAACATCGCACGCATTGTATTCAGTTAGATTCGTGATATTATACTTATTAATTTACATTGGTGACCCCGGCGCGGCGTGATAAAAGCTCTTTAAGCCGAGAAAATCTGCTTAACCTCCGTTATTCGGACAAAATCATTCGAGTTGTTGTTTGATTCTTCAGTCTTCTGACTGGTTTAATGCAGCGCTCCATGTCTCCCTGTCCTGAGCTAATCGTTCCATCTCTACATAGCTACCACGCCCTACATCCGAGGCAATCTGTTTAACATATTCTAACCTTGGTCTACCCCTACAGTTCTTGTCCTCGACCCTTCCTCCATAACTAAGCTTGCTATTCCTGGGTGTCTTAGTATGTCTCCTACCAACTTATCTCTTCTCTTCATTAGCAGTCACCAGATAAATCTCTCCTCTCCGACTAGTCTTAATACCTCTTCGTTTGTAACCCTATCTACCCATCTGATTTTAATCATTCTCCTGTAACACCACATTTCAAACGCTTCAATTCTCCTCTTTTCTGCTGCACCAATAGTCCAAGTTTCACTTCCATAGAGTGCCACGCTCCAGACGAAGGCTTTCAAAAATGACTTCCTAATACCTAAATCTATATTTATTTATTATTTATTTATTTTATGTCTTCGGTAGTGGCGAAGTTAGGGCTCATGGCCCTCTCTTACACTTAACCACGCAATATGCTACCAGTACATAGCTTATGACAATTTCGAAAATACAAAAAAAACATTATGATAATAAATTAATTATGCTAATACTAATATTAGTAAAAAAAAGGCACATGAATAATGATAGTAATAATTATAACAATACAAATAATAATAATAATCACAATGTCACAGACCTTTCTATAATATCCTAGATATAATCCTAGCTCAGTCATACGTCCTATCATCCATCACCATTCACACGGGGCAATCATCAGTATTCAACAGGTAATCTCGGCATGCGGCCTTAAATTTATTTATTGTTGTGGAATTTCTGATATCGGGAGGAGTTGAATTCCATAGTCGAGACCCAGCTACAACAAAAGAGCGGTTAAACATGGATGAGTGGTTGATGGGGATGGCGAGGGAAGAGCCAGATCGAGTGCTTCGATTATGATATGAGGACAAGTAACTAAATTTTGATGACATGTACGTGGGGGTGTTTTCATGCAGAAATCGATAGATGGACGTCAACAAGTGAAATTTACGGCGTTCATCAGGTTTAAGCCATGAAAGAGCACGGTAGCTTGGGGTTATGTGGGCATCGTATCTTAGATTGAAAGCGAACCGAAGACAAGAGTTCAATGCTTGTTGGAGTTTCATTGTTTGTCCATGAGTCGCGTCAACGAGAACGATGTCACAGTAGCCTAGAATTGGTAGTATTAGTGTCTGGATGAGTTTAATCTTAATGTCTAGTGGTAAAATATTCTTATGGCGCACGAGTGGGTGAAGGGATGCGTATATCTTCTTACGTGTATTTCTTATATGTGGTGACCAGTCAAGAGTTTCAGTTAAGGTTAACCCAAGGTTCCTTACTTATTTACTAAAGGGGATGGTGATTGAATTCAGTGTTACTCGAGGCACAACGTAGTTGTTTTTTAATGAGTTTAGTAACTTATGAGAGCCGATGATGATAGTTTGGGTTTTCTTAGGATTGAGCAGGAGAGAGTTGTCATCGGCGTATACACTAAGTTGATGGATATCAGTGTTTATATCCCTTATTGCATTTGATATATTGTTGATACTAGTGTGGCAATATATTTGGAGATCATCTGCATAAAGATGATATTTATTATAGTTAATTGTGGAGGAGATATCGTTGATATAGAGCACGAAAAGTAGGGGCCCAAGGACCGAACCTTGGGGGGTTCCTGCCTTTTTCTGACGCCACTGTGAGGTGGTGTCCTGTACAATCACACGCTGATTTCGACCCATTAGGTAAGCAGAGAAAAAATTTATGGCTTCGGAGCCAAGAAGGGATTTTAGCTTCTTCAATAGGGTCGGTATATCTATGGTGTCAAATGCTCTGCTGAAATCGAGGAGTGTGAGTATTGTTACTCGTCTTTGGTCCATTGCTTGTCTAATGTCATCAGTCACCTTAAGTAAGGCAGTAGCTGTGCTGTGGCCCTTCTTGAAACCAGACTGGAGTGGATCAAGTAGAGAGTGAGTGTTCAAATATTCCAGTATTTGAGTTTGTACTAACCGTTCCAGTACTTTGGAGAGAGCAGGTAGAATAGATACAGGGCGGTAGTCGGACGGTAACAGTGGGCAAGGTATCTTAGGAAGAGGGATCACGTTGGCGTATTTCCAGATAGAAGGCAGTGTGCCATTGTTTAAACAGTAATTAAAAATGTGTGTGAGAATGGGGAGAACAGCACCAATAATGTAATGTATAAATTTTATAGGTATATCATCAATCCCGCTCGCCTGGGATCTAATGGAATACAACACTCTCTTAACTTCATTAGTGCTTAAGTTACGAAATGAAAAGCTGGGTCGATCTGTTGGTGGAAATGATGGGCCGTGACTGGCAGCGTTATTTGGGCTGGATTTCATATCTGCATCCGTGAAATATGCATTTAGCTCGTCTAGTGGAATGTCAGGTATAGGGAGTTGCTCCTGGTTTTTTCCTATGCTCAAAGCACCGAGTTGTATCCACGCTCTAGCCGTGTTTAGTCGGCAGGTTGTATCACGAACATACTTAAATTTAAGATTACGATGTCAGCAGATTCCTTTTCGGTAGGAATGCTTTCCTTGCCTGAGCTAACCTACTTTTTATATCCTCTTTGCTTCGTCCATTCGAGTTTCAAACATAAACAAAATTGTGAAGGTCATGCAAACAACAAAACCAACGGCTGATCAAGACGGTGAGTGTAGAGTGAAGGAGAAGAATAAAAAGACGAAAATCCTATAACAAATTATAACTCAGCCTGCCAGGTGGTGGAGCTACTGATAAAATTTGCTCTTGGTCACGGCGATACTGATGTGCTGTCATTAATACAGATTGAACAGGGACCTACTCCTGCAAAGTTCATTCGTCAAACCATCCTGCCTGATTTTTTTAAGAGAGCATCATACGATTGTGAGTACTAAATTGTACTGCATTACTACTTTAGCGGCTTCGGTGGCGTAGTTGGTAGCATGCTGAATTGCTGTGCCCAAGATAGCGGGATCAAACCCGGTCGAAGTCATCGGATTTTTTAAGAGCGTTAAAAGTCCTTCAGTATGCCTTCCTTTGGAGGGGAAGTAAAGCCTGTGGTCTCATGTCTTAGATTTATGGCATGTAAAAGATCCTTCCACAGACTAAACTTGTGTGAAGCTAAATTGTTTGGTTAGATTTCGTCGGAACGCTCTATCAAAGTTCCAACGTTCACCACCAGGTGTCATTGATATCTGGTGGCGAAAGTTGGAACTACTTGAAATTGAACGGAATTTGTAGCTCGTCCTAATAAGGGTGTACGCATTGAAGCAGCTACAGACTCAGGCGAGCCGAACATGTCCTCGGACACTCCCGGCACTAAAATCCATAGATAAATAAACAAGTAGTTCCGTGACGAACTAAAGGGCCTACTTTTCTTAAAATTTAAGATTCATGCCAATCTATATGGACCTATCTGCAATAATAACGATATCAAGTTCCTAATACGAACATTTCTAAGAACTGCAGTTTGAAATACACCTAAAATAATGCAGCCTAATACAGTAACTTACTACAGTTGGCAGCCCTGGTGACTCTGAATATATTCTTAGCTCCATCTCTTAAGGTATGGAATGCACATACAAAATTTGGTTGAAGTCGAATGGATAGTATAGACGTAACATGCTGTTTGATATTGGATTTATCAGTGCGCGTAAAATCAAGTTGGGAACAATGTAATGTATGTGATGCTCAGAATTAATCTGAAATATTACGATCTATTATAGCCTAGTGCCAATTGGTAATAATTGTAAGCCTAGAAGTTACATGTAATTAAAATTGGAACTATCAGAAAGCTTAGAATCATGTTGGCAGCACTGAGGTCTATTAGATACTCCAAATTAATCTAGAAAGTCAGGTACTATATGTGTGCAAAGTTTAGAGCTGAAGGCTTGCATACATTTCTGATATATTGATATTAGGATTAAGAAACAAGAACATTTATTAACAGTTGGCAGCCCTGCTGGTTCCTACGAATACGCATAGTCATAACTGTTATCGTACACAAAGTACATACGAAATTTGGTTGACATCCATTTGTTAGTATAGAAGTTATATGCATTTATAAACTTGACCTATCATCAGGCTTAGAATCGTGTTGGCAGCACTGAAGTTATATGCATTTATAAACTTGACCTATCATCAGGCTTAGAATCGTGTTGGCAGCACTGATGTATGTAAGTTACACCGAACTTGGGTAGAATATCAGGTACTATACCTGTGCAAAGTTTAGAGCCGTTAGCTTGCATACTTTCTGATATATTGACATTAGGGTTAACACATGAGAGCATTTCTTAACAGTTGGCAGCCCTGGTGGCTCTTTAGAATACGCACAGTCATATGTGTTGTAGTACATATGGTACATACGAAATTTGGTTGAAATCCAATCGATAATATAGAAGTTACATGCATTTAGAAATTGGACTTACCGGCAGGCTTAGAATCATATTGGCAACACTGGCATGTATGAACTTCAGAAAATTAATCTGGAATGTTATTATCTATACGTGTTCCAATTTTGGAATAGTTCGCATGCATAACTTCTGAGATATCCGACATAGAGCTGAAATTTCAATTGCGATTTTTCAGCAGTTGGTAGCACTGACGTCAATACCAAATATGGTCGTGAGATATTCAGATATAGATCTTGACTCTTACCAAATTTGGTTTTCAAAACTGTAGCCGTTTAGGAGTTGATAGGGGGGGACACACACAGCCAGACAGACAGAAGGACACACGACACACATTTTCCCGGATCGATCTCATAAGTCTACTTTTTCCTCATTTTTAGCCTACTTTTCACATTTTGCAAAAATGAGGATAAAGTAGTCTTATGAGATCGGGCAAATGTCTGTCCTGTCTGTCTGGCTGGCTGGCTGTGTGTGTGTGTGTGTCTCCCCCCACCATCAACTCCTAAACGGCTGCAGCAATCGAAACAAAATTTGGTAGGAGTAAAGATCTAACCCGAATATCTCACGGCCTTATTTGAAAATGATCTCAGTGCTACCAACTGCTGAAAAATCGCAATTGAAATTTGAGCTCCATGTTGGATATCATGGAAGGTATGAATAGGAGCTATTCCAAAATTGGCACACGTATAGATGATGATAATAATAATGCAGTTTAATTTCCAGGAGGCCATACATGGCAGTGTTGCCAAAATGATTATAAGCCTGCTGATAGGTCCAAATTTTAAGTGCATATAACTTCTACACTTTCAATTGGATTTCAACCAAATTTTGCATGTAATATGTGTACATAAACAGATATGACTGAGCGTATTCTTATGAGCCACCAGGGCTGCCAACTGTTAATAATTACTATCTCTCTCTTCTTTTATCTAAATACCAATATAGCAGAATGTATGCAAACCGACAGCTTTAAACTATGCACACGTATAGTACCTGACATGTTTGATTAATTTTGGAGTAACTTTTATACTTCAGTTCTACCAACATGATTCTAAGCCTGCTGATAGGGCCAATTTTTAAATACATGCAACATCTATACTATCAGTAGGAATTCAACCAAATTTCGTATGTGGTATGTGTAACATATCAGATATGACTATAAATATTCTTCAGTGCAATCAGGGCTGCCAACTGTTAATAAATGCTGTCTATATTTTTTTAACCTAATATCAATATATCAGGAAGTATGGAAGCCAACAGCCCTATACTTTGCACACGTATAGCACCTGACATTCTAGATTAATTTGGATTAATTAATATAAGTCAGTGAGCCTCCGTGGCTTAGGCGGCAGCACGCCAGCCTCTCACCGCTGGGTCCGTGGTTCAAATCCCGGTCACTCCATGTGAGATTTGTGCTGAACAAAGCGGAGGCAGACAGGTTTTTCTCCGGGTACTCCGGTTTTCCCTGTCACAATTTCAATCCAGCAACACTCTCCACTATCATTTCATGTCATCTGTCATTCATTTAATCATTGCCCCAGAGGAGTGCGTCAGGCCTCGGCAGCCGGCACAGTTCATATCCTCGCCGCTAGATGGGGGCTTCATTCAGTCCATTCCTGACCCGGTCGGAGACTGGAAGCAGGCTGTGGATTTTCATTTCGATATAAGTCAGTGCTGCCAACATGATTCTATGCCTGCTGATAGGTCCAATTTTAAAATACATGTAACTCCTATACTAACAAATGGATTTCATCCAAAATTGGCACAACAAGATATCGTAATATTTCCGGTTATTTATAACCAGCACACGCATGACATTGTTGCCAACATGCTTTTACGCGTGCTGATAGATCCAATGTCTATCTGCATGTAACGTCCATTGGACTTCAACCAATTTTTTTATTCTGTACATTAAGAGATGGAACTGAGTTTATATTCAGTCACCAGGGCTGCCAACTGTAATGCTCTATTAGGTTACATTATACCAGGTATATTTCGAACTAATTAGACATTTCGATATTACCAACTTAATTTCGTCATTATTCTAGATAGGTTCATATACCGTAGATTAATCATTGGCGTGAAACTTAATTTTAAGAAAAGTAGGCTCTTTAGTTCGTCACGGAACTTCTTGTTGCAAAATCTGAAAAGTAGGCTAAAAAGAAATAAAGTTCCTACTTTTTATTTATAGTAATTGAAGATGTGTATAACCTAACTATAGTGCAATTTTGTATTTTGTCCAGTATGTAATGTACATATTGCATTTTTAGACTACTTTTCACATTTTGCAAAAATGAGGAAAAAGTAGACTCATTTAAAATAATTTATTAAACACAATGTGTACATTAATTTACAAACATTTGTTAACATATTTACTTCTGTTTTTCACCAGTCTTTTGTTAGCGTGTTTAGCGGCTGGGGTCTGTTTCCACATTTCAGCAAGTGATGCTTGGGGCATGGTTTGTTGCATAATTCACAGACGCAGTCGTTCTCCGGTTCGTGGTATGTTTTGGTCCGACATATCTTTCCATGGAACCCGTGGGCGGCGAATCTTGTGTACAGATGGCGAAGCTCATAGTTTGGTCCCTTCAAGGCTTCTGTTTTCATCGCTTCTGTGTCCATTATTTGCTCCGGGACCTCGTTGGCTTTGTTCTGTCTTTCTTTGATGACTGTTTTGTATGCGTGCGTTTCCGGTAATCCGAAACAGAGTTTTATGTCCTCTATGAAGAATGACTCTCGAGCTATTGTATAGGCGTAGCTGTTCCTTGTGAATTTAGAGATCGAGAGGGCTCGTTTTAGGAATCTGGCTTTAATGCTTTCTATTTTCCTAAGGTTGTTTGCCGTCAGGTAGGGCCATGTTATTTGTATTCCGTACGTTGCAGTCGGAGCAACTTTCAGTTTGAACAGCGCGATCGCGGTTGGCAGGGATAGCTTCCGGAGCTTAGGGATGTCGTAAGTTGCTTTCGTTGCAGCTGTCACTCTCTCTTGTGTGTGCAGAGAGAAGGTGGTTCCAGTTGTTTGTAGTGTAACACCTAGGTATTTGAAGCTGGGTACAATTTCTATGGTTTCTTTCCCACACATGAAGTGGTCCCTCTTAGATAGCCTGCCTCCCCTTCTGAATTTCATTGCCTTTGTCTTCGCACTGTTTATTTCCATGGAGTTTTCTGTTGCCCATACCTTAATGTTCTCCATGACTGCCTGTAGGTCAGTCTTGGAGAGGATGGCCATGTCATCTGCGTACATTAGCAGTTTAACGTTTCTTGTGCCTATGGTCTGTCCGATATCTGAAGTCATCACGTTAAAGAGGGCTGGGCTCATCGGGTCTCCTTGCAGGTCCCCTCGTGTTTGGGTGATGCTCTGCGACGTGGATATGCCATCATAGATTGTGACGTAGTTGGCGTATAAAATCGACTTGATCGTTTTGAGTTCGTTGTTTGTGCTGCCTAGAATGTCCTCTAGTTTGTGGATGAGTAACCTCCTTCTGATGCTGTCAAATGCCTTCGAGTAATCTATGAAAATTGCGTATAATGGTGTGGCGGGTTCGGCTAGTGTAGTTATTTCTTGTATGATTTCTTGGACAGCGTGCAGTGTTGATCTGCCCGGGGTGAAGCCATATTGATTCGGTGGTATATATGCTCTTAATCTATGTTCTATACGTGCTAGTAGGATCTTGGAAAACAGTTTGAATATGACATTTTCCAGGGCGATTCCCCTATAGGAGTTTGGGTCATCCTTTCTTCCCTTCCCTTTGTATAGCACAATTATGATAGACTTTCTCCATTGTTCTGGAATTGAGTTGTTCTTTAGGCATTCATTAAAAAGTTCCGTCAGTGGTTCTAGTAGGTCTTGCTGTGCTTCCTTCAGGTGTTCCATGTATATTCCATTAGGTCCAGCTGCTTTGTTGAGTTTCCCGGATCTTATAAGTTGGTCGACTTCCTCTGTTGTGATTGGAACTATGTTCTGTTTGTTCGTTGTGTCTGATGTGCGATATACTGTTGGTTTGTCCTCTGCAAGGAGGCTGCTAAAGTGGGCTTCCCATTGCTCCATATTAACGAGGGGGCTTATTGCCTGCTTCTTTGACGACCTTAGAAGTTTATACGGTTTCAGTTCGGCCTCGGCTATCAATTTCTGTTCTGTGGAGAGGTCGTGTTTTTGCTTCTTTTCTTTCAATAGCATTTTGTACCTCCAGCGTTCTTCGCCATATTCCTTTAGGGCGCTTCCTCCGTATTCTCTGGCTGCCTGGAGGAGTTGTAGAGTGCTTTGTCTTTTGATATAGCACTCTTCGTCAAACCACGGCTTTGCTGATCGAGTGTGGGTGGACAGTTGAGTGGTGGCCTGTATGATTGTGTCATTCAGGGTTGCTGTTGCCTTGTCCAGGTTCCCCAGTTTCAGCATGTGCGTTATTGCCGGTAGTTTTTCTTTGTTCGTAATCCATCTTTTCTCATCTATGTACCTTGAAACTTTAGGTTTAAGGTTTTCATCTGTCTGCTCTTGTAATCCAGTTCTTAATTGGACTTCAGTTGTTACTGGTAGGTACTTTCTGATAGCCACTTTTCCTATTTTCACCTGTGTGTGGTCCTAAATATTCGTGAATATTAAGTCGATTGTGCTTTTTCCGTTTGGGGCTATGTATGTATAGTCTTTCTCTCGGGTTAGCAGTCTTAGTTGTCGGTCCATGAGAAAATCTGTGACCGCATCTGTTTTTGGGTCCCGTTTATCTAAGCGGCAGTTTCGGTCTCCTAGTAGCGTGGTAGGCTTGTCGGTGTCTATGTTCTCCAGGGCTCTTCCCAGTTCGTCGATAATGACCTCTGGTTCTGTTTTGGGTTGAAAGTAGGCTCCTATAATGTTCATTTTCCCTGTGACTACTGTTAGTGTGTTGGATGTACGATCATTAGTCTTATGGGTTGCAGGTGCGGTTTTATGAAGCAGCTCAGACCCCCTGATGGGCGGCCTTTATCTCCTTTTTTGGCTAGGGAGTGGATGCCGTAGAAGTTGTTCATGTCTATTTCCTCTGTGCTGAGTGTTTCTGTGAGGAGCAGTATGTCGTTGTCTTGGAGGGTGGGGAGGGGGTTTATGTCCATTACAGATTTGAGACCTTACACGTTCCATGTCGTTATTTTGAAGAGTTCCATATTATTACTGTTATTGTTGTGCGGTCTGTGGGTCTGTTGGGTTTTTCCGTCGGTCGGATTAGCTTGGTTCCGGGTGTTAGAATTGAAAGGTGCGAAAAGTGATCCCCGTGGGCCAGAAGTTTTCATGGTCTACTTTATCTTTGCCTTCATCTAGGATGGCTATTTTGAAGGCTTTGTTCCTCCCTCTCGTTCGGAGAGTAAAGCATTCTATTACTCTTTTGATGCCCTGTTCTGTCATGTAGCCTCTGATATCTTCTTCTGTTACGTCCTCGTCTACATGACCTACATACATCCAGTGCAGGCTCTTTGCAGGCTTGAGTCTTCCTTCTGTGTTGTTCCCCCTTCCTCTTTTGGTGAGGGTGGTGGCGTTTCTTGGGTGCGCCGTAGTTGGTGTTCCCTATTTTGGTTGTTTTTCTCATTTCTGATGTTTCCGTCTGCTACCTGTCTGCTTCGTCGACTTGTTATTGTAGTAAATCCCGTGTTCTCTGCATCCTTCGTATCCTCCTCAAGGATGCTTATTGGTTTTTCCACCGGGAGCCATTTTGCCTTCTGGGAGTTTTGGGGCTTGACCACCTGCTGGGTTGCTCCCTTTATCTCCTCTCTAACCATATCTTGTATGTTTCCCATCATTGCTTCTATCTGTAGGCTGATTTTCCCCATGATTCTTTCCTCTACTTCCTCCCCTGTTATTGCCTCCCCTCTTCGGCTACTAAATAATGATTCAGTCATAGGATCGACAGGTGCAACTGGCCTATCATCTGCGCAGTGCTTGTGCGCTTCGCCGGTAAATACTTCTATCGTCATTTCCTTATTGGCGGGTGCATCCCTTCTCTCTCTGGGAGAATCTTTTAGCAGCCGAGAAGCGCTATTTTGTGTTGGCATTGCATGGTTCTCTCTTTCTTCTCGTTGAGCTTTCAGTCCAGATGTGCTGACAGGCGACGCTGTGTTGTAGTCGTCCATCGACATAGACTGTGCGATTCCCGTTGCTTCATGGTTTAGGTCTGCAGATGGCACCATTTGTCTTGCTGTATTGTCGTTTGCTCCCTGATTGATCTCTTTCGAAGTTCCCTTAACCTCTCTGTGTGTATTTGTGTTTCCTTCAATTATCTCTTCAAAGTTGGCTTTCAATATTGCAAAACATTTCCTGATAGAACACACCGCATCATGTATCTCCTCCTTTACTTCCTTTTTTAGGTAGCCTCCTGCTTTTGCGATATTTGATAATGTTTTTAGTGCAATATCGATTCGCGCTTCCACATCGTCCGCCATCTTATACAATTGTGAGAATGTCTTGTTGCGATCGCGACAGGTGCTGTAGATTTGTCGCTTACGGAGCAGTGTCATGCAGGTCCAATTTGTAGCGTGTGCGGCGCTTGCTGTAAGTCTTTCGGTAGGGTTTTCTGTTATATGTGTCGTCTGTAAACTGTTGTGATTTCTTCAACTCTAACCTAACTATTTCCCTGACGCCGGTATACCAACTTTTACATTTATAAGTGCACTTTACCTTTAGTATTTGCCTCTCTCGCTCTCTCTCTCTCTCTCTCTCTCTCTCGTCCCGTCCCCCATCACCTCCTAAACGGCTGCAGCAATCGAAACAAAATTTGGTAGGAGTAAAGCTCTATACCTGAATATCTCACAGCCATATTTGGAAATTATGTCAGTGCTACAAACTGCTGAAAAATAGCAATTGAAATTTGAGTTCCATGTTGGATATCTTGGAAGGTATGAATGGGAGCTATTTCAAAATTGGCACACGTATAGATAATAATATTGCAGTTTAATTTCCAGGAGGCCATACATGGCAGTGTTGCCAAAATGATTATAAGCCTGCTTATAGGTCCAAATTTTAAATATATGTAACTTCTACACTATCAATTGGATTTCAACCAAATTTCGATGTAGCCTACTATGTGTACATAAACAGATATGACTGAGCGTATTCTTAAGAGCCACCAAGGCTGCCAACTGTTAATTTATGTTCTCATTTTTTAAAATCCAAATACCCATATATCAGAAAGTATGCAAGCCGACAGCTTTAAACTATGCACACGTATAGTACCTGACATTCTATATTAATTTGGAGTAACTTATTTACGTCAGTGCTACCAACATGATTCTAAGCCTGCTGAGAGGTCCAACTTTTAAATATATGTAACTTCTATACTATCATTTGGATTTCAACCAAATTTTGTGTGTGCCATGTGTACCATAACAGATATGACTATGCCGATTCTAAGAGTAACCAGGGCTACCAACTGTTAATAAATACTGTCTCTATTTGTGTTACCCTAATATCAATATATCGGAAAGTATGCTAGCCAATAGCTCTAAACTTTGCACACGTATAGTACTGGCATTCTAGATTAATTTGGAGTAACTAATATAGGCCTACGCCAGTGCTGCCAACATGATTCTAAGCCTGCTGATAGGTCCAATTTTAAAATGCATGTAACTTCTATACTAACTAATGGATTTCATTCACAATTGACACGGATTTCATTCAAAATTGACACAACAATAGATCATATTATTTCAGATTATTTCTGACCAATGCATGTATGTCATTGTTGCCAACATGATTTTACGCGCGCTGTTATATCCAATGTTTAACTGCATGTAACGTCCATGCTATCCATTGGACTTCAACCAAATTTTGTATTCTGTACCTTAAAGAGATGGAACTAAGAATATATTCAGTCACCAGGGCTGCCAACTGTAGTTCTCTATTAGGCTACATTATGCCAGGTATACAGTATTTCGAACTAATTAGAAATTTCGATGTTACCAACTTAATTTCGTCATTATTCTAGATAGATCCATATAGATTAATCATTGGCATGAATCTTAAATTTTAAGAAAAGTAGGCTCTTTAGTTCGTCACGGAACTTCTTGTTATTACTGTATTGAACCAATTTTGTTTTTAAGGACACTTCCCAGACACGGACAAATTATTTCGTCAGATTAGTGTCCGCAATGGAGTGGTTTCATCGTATAAGAAACGAGGAACCATAATGATATAGAACATCGGACGCATTCTTATTCAGTTAGATTTGTGATTTTATACATATTCATCTACACTGTAAAAATATATAACGCTGCAGTTTCCTGAGATGTTTCACGGGTAAAAAAAAAAAATTACACACAAGAAATGTACAAATAATTGGAGTAAGTCTTACTTTACTTTTAGTTTTCAACCGAAATATTTTTGGAACCTCTGCATGATCTGAATAGAAGTATTCTTGTTAATTATGAATGAGACATCACTCCTTTCTTTTTCACTTTCATTTCGATAATATATGATTTTCATACCTTATTTCATCTTATAGAGGGGGGGGCATTAACAATCGAACTTACCAATCTTGGTCACTTCTGCACCGACTGCACTGGATATATGAGCTAAATTACTTAAATATGTGTTTTTATCGCTCCTTTAAAAACGGCAGCCATGTTCAACAGCACATGTGTTTTGTTCAACTGTCACCAAAGCGCACACACCGAGGCACACACATTGACGTCATTCCAACATGTGGGGATATAAAATACACCACACTAATTGATGATTATTGATGAGGGACATTGTACGTGATAAAAACCAGGGGTAACTAACAAGACAAAAGCCATTTTGTTTGGATTCAACAAATTTTACTATTGCAAAAATCACTAATCTCAGCGGGGCACTTATATACAGTAGTAATGTAAGTGCGGGGTTGGTAATAATGTATTACTGATAATTCACGCGCATAATGGCGGACACAGCTGGAATTTTACTACAAAAGACTTGATCTAAATAATGGATGGCGGGTTGGTTGTGGACTGCTGAGAAGTAAACAAGTATTACATAATTTCCTGATTTCTGTTTCAACATTAGAAAAGGTATTTCGGCTAATTTCAGTACTTAAGAAAATTATATCGTACAAGTGATGTCTCATTCAGTGATATTATATTCTTTGGCCTCGCTCGGGCCTACCGTCAGCTCCACTAGAAAGCTGCGTAGAGAGTAAAATGAGTTTAATTTTGTTATTTGTTGAGTGATAATGGAATCATTTCATTTACCCAACTCCGCACGTCAACTTAATCAAGCTAGCCCCCCCCCCCCCCCCTACCCTCTTGTGATTACGTAATATGTGAGCGACCATTACCACAGTTTCCTTCATTGTAAACATAACAAAGACATTGAGGTAAGTATTGAACCCTCATTGATTTGCCGATCAATAATTCTTCATGATTTTTATTATTATTATTACTGATATCCAGGCAGAGCATGTTGGAGATTGACAAAGGGAAGACAGGTAGTGTGTCACAATGCCTGCAACAGAGGTGGCGTGGTAGTTATTCCTGGGGTTGACCAGCTAAGCCGAGTTCAAGGACAAATTCAGGGTGAACGCGCATCCAAGTCGGCGTCATTATGGGCGTGCCAGAAGTGAATTTCCAACCGATACACGATTGAATCAGCAAATCAGGAGAGAGGACGCCTAAACCACGCGGTGATTTGCGTACCTAAAAAAGGCGCTAAAAACACGTGTATGAAGAACCGCCGATGCGATAGGATTCCGCATGAGTGCATTGAGACGTTTAAATAAGAAGTTTGATACTAGTCCCAAGTCTGTGAGTTGAAAATTACAGATTATTTTCACGGATTGCCCCCACTCCACCCCTTTCTGTCAGTTTCTAATAAATTGATCGGTGATGAGTAGTTTGACACACAACTTTATCGGGCTCTGAGGAGCATCGTTCACGCCAGTTCGACACACAACTTTATCGGGCTCTGAGGAGCATCGTTCACGCCAGTTTGAGACACGATTTTATCAGGCTCTAGTGAGCATACTTCACGTCTGTCTGAACGAACATTTTATTGTGCTCCTGGGGAGCAGAGTTCAGGCCTAGCGGAGGGAGATCTCTAGTTGAGATAAGCGCTACGCGGTAGACGTAATTTGTGAGACTTGTTAAAAGCCAGTTGCGTGGTGGACGAAGGTTGTAATATTTTCAGTAAATTTTGTGTTATATTTTGTGTGATGTATATGTGCGTGTGAAGTAAGTAAATGCTTAGATAGGGCCAGTTCAACGTTGAGTAATCGCCCAGGACATTTTTGAGTGAAAGTCAGTAGCTCATAGCGATTCTAGCTAGGTAGAATAATAACTTTGAACATTTCTTTCCAAGAAGCCACGCCAAGATGTCTACAGGAAGGTCGATTGGTGGAATGAAGTGTTACGCCTCTACCAGAACGTCGACGATGAAGGAGTAGATTTCCCGTGGGGAAATGCATTGGGATGGAGGTTGATATTTCTACAAGCTGCACGTTGATGTACAAACCATTGATTTATTCAATATGTAGCTAGATTAGACGCAGGAACGTTATAAATATTTTATTCATTGCTTTTCTCTTGTGTATGCAGATTTTGTGCGCCGACACTGTTATATTTAAATGTACGTTGGCACGTGGCCAAAATGTTTGTTTGATTGTATTTTGCTTATGAGTCATTATTAGTATGCATGGCGTGTGTATTTTGATTTTATTCATGCCAATGTGAAATTCGTCATGGTCGATAAATGGTGCTTTTATTCAAATTCATTTTTAGTAGGAGAAGGGGGTAAAAGTTGTTAGATGTTGTACGAACAGGTTTTTATTCATACTAGGGTTGCCGAGCGCAACAAGTTAAGGTGTCACTGTAGAACACCTCAGTTCTATATTTTTTGAGATTTTGAGATTCCATTTCAGGTTCTTTAGTCACGGACTAGATTGGGAGCGCAAGTCGGTGGAAAATATTTTATGTCCTTTATTTCAGGTTTCTGTCAAACCCATACGTGTGATTCTGGTGTGTGTATTGTGTCAAGGTGTGTGTATTGATTCTTCCTGATGAGGGGTAGAATGTGCCTACCGCCCTCAAATATTGTGGTTGTATTTTTATGGAAAGGCAGAGCGCTCTTCGAGGCTACTGTACCTTGTCCTGTGCTGATTCTTGGATTTCCTTGGGAAATGCTAAGATATTTTATTTTTGACACACACACGTATATTATGTGCTTTTGGGAGCACGCTTCTTCGAGACTCGAGCCATTGCTACGGCAGGTCGAGGTAATTGACAGATGGGTTGACAGATGTGCAGATTCCACTTTGCGCCCGACTATGTCTGGTGATTCATCGTTCAGGCAGTCCAGCTGACCGACTGACCCCTGTAAGCTATCTGTAGCAAACCTGTTCTTTTAATGGTCATTGGATCATAATATTAAATTGGGAGTTCGCCATGTCCGTTACGAATTACCGCATATCGTATGAAATGAAATATTTGTTTTATGATGTAAATGTTGGCTCTGAGCCTAGTGATTTCTGTGACTCATTTCATTTGTTTGTAATGTTAGATTTTGTCTGTTGTGACACCGTTGGGTGTATTTTGTATTTTCTTGTAAAAATGGCAAGCGGCCATATGTGTATTTCTTCTTGATTGGTCACGTGTTAATTTACTTGTGTTGATTTGAAAAGTCCTAGTTTTAGGCGTTAATGTTGTTTGCGACGGCAATTCTTTGATTCCAATTTCATGCGGAAATTATTTTTGTCTTATTTAGTGTAGGAAGTGTCGGATTAGTTTAATTAGTGTTTAGTTTGTTCCTCGTGTCTGTCTAGCTCTAAGACAACGCAGATTCGTCCCCTGAAGGTTTACTGGATGGTAACGAATCTCGCATTAAATTGTACACATCGTACCGCATGTAGAAAAGCCGCACACGCACATGTCATTGCAGTAATTTGGGACATTTGGTCCAGATGTTTTACGATCTCTCCTGAGATCAGGCCTAGTTTGGCAATTTTTATTAATTCAAGTGGGTGTCATTTGGGGACCTTGTTTTTTGTGTGTAAATAGTGTAAATTTGTTGATCTGTTATTAAATTCATATGTTTTAATCCTGGTATTCACTTTTTCCTGCATGTTATTTTGTTATATGTTACCCTGCATGTTATAAGAAGCGCTTAACAACAACTTTACGAAATGGACTGTTACACCCCCCGAAATTGAGTCTCGTATGCTTCTTTGCAAGGGTTCAGTATATTTATTTCAGCTCCTCGCTTATCACCCGACCGAGACGAGTGGTGCCCGGAAAGAATGTGAGTTACAGCGGTGATGTAAGCACACTGCGGTAGGTCAAGCCTAAGCTTAAACACTACCGGAGGGAAGATGATATGAAAAAGGAAAAGGATTAGGAAAGAAATAAACTTTGAGCAAAAAAGGACGCGAACCCACAAAGAAAAGACATTTTTTATTTTAAATAATAAAAAATAGTATCAAATAGTTGGGGTGTATTTATGCTTATGATTACAAGGCGGGAGAGCACATACCAACCTTGATTTGTAATTGTTGATAGGGTATTTTTCGGATATTGGTGGACTTTAGAAAAATTACTAAAAACATGATGAATGAAACTAAGAAGGAGAGCAGTCTTGCTTACGCATAGAGCAACCAAGAGTGTGTACAAACACGTACTTAGGAACAATTATAGTGATGCGAGCAGAGCTAGCTGAGATTGCCGGCCAGCACTCGCTAAGTGTACTGTCCTTCCCGAGCAGTACAGTTCACTGGTGAAAAAATTCAACCAACGGGCAATTGAGTTAGTTCTTTTCCTTGCTAAGAGGAAATGCTTTAGGAAGCATTCTGAAATGCTAGAAAGGTTTGAATTAACAGGGATAGTTTTTATTCCCCATCAAGGATGGATCACTGAGAGGGAGACTGATCGCATTCGGTGTATACAGAGATAGAAAGCCCTCTGAGCTTTTAGTAAGAAAATTGTAATTCGTAGAAATTACTAGACGAAAACAATTGTTGTGTTTAAAGTAGGCTAAACTTGTATCCAGCAGAGTGCCGACTAGAAGTATAGCAAGGGTAAGAAACACTTAACTTTGGGCAACACTGCAATCCTAGGGGTAAATGACAGGACAAGGCAGTAATTGCTTCAAGCAGGAAGTTAGCTGAGCAAACTATACTCTCCTTTAACCATTTACATAAATAGCTAAAGAAATATCTAAAATAAGCTTTATGTGCAATATTAGCAGAAGTTTTGCCATAAACACAACAAATGCCGGGTTAATTTTGAGATTGACATGAATTGTTTGCAATCGCTTCTGCAAGTACAGTAAATAATAAGAAGTGATTAGGAAATATAAAGGAACAATTGGAATGCTCTTTGGGCAATAGAATGCAACTCGGAAAGAGGAATAATTTTATTGAGCCATCACAAGGTTGTTTTAGACAATTATAAGTAGAAGGTCTTAGACCGATAACACAATTAATAGGGAACCCTTTCAAAGGATATAGGTGCTTTGTTTAATGAATTGGGTAGTAAGCAAATTCTGAACTACAGTGCTTTTGTAATAATGCTAAAAGAGCTTTAGACAAAATATATAGTTACAATTGGAAATTCCTGGGCACAGCAGGAAGAAGATTAGAAAGTGCATTATAACCACGAATATTTAAACAAACACCAATTGATGCTATATTCAAATTTGTAGAGGTCACATCAGTGAAGCCTCGTTTATATAAGAAAAAATTCAAAATGTTTTAACAATTGGGAAATTGCACGTTCCAAATTCTTGGACGCAGCAGGAGAATGAAAGTGCAGATTAAAATGTGGATTTATAACCACATGGAGTATTGATACAGAAATTACGGGCTGCTAAATTCCAACAAGGAGATGTCACTTTATGTGAAGCATCGAATTAACAAAGAGACAAAAATTAATTCTTTAACTTTAATGGTTAGTAAAGGGGTAATAGGAATGGAGGAAATGAGGAATTAAAGTCTGGCCAATTTTATTGTTTCGAACGGAAAGCGACGTGGAAGATAGTCACACGAATACCTTTCGTAGCACAAACAGTTTGGTTGAGCATTGGTTGATTGTCACTATTGCAGTTTATGTATGTAGTTTGTACTGAATTGGAAATTAGCAGTAATTTGACGTCATATAGTTTAGAGGTGGAGGCCGGTATAGTTTTTTAATATACAGAATCTTTTGCTTGATTTGAAGTTTCACAAGTTTGATTTGAAGTTTCACAAGTTGAATGTAACATAAAATGGGGCAAAAAGCGGAATCCCATGATGAAGTTAGAGAATAACTTGGCACAGTTTCAAAATTTAGTAGAACAAGCCCACGAAGAAGAAGGAATAATTTTCCAAGTTATAAGTTTGGCAAAATTCCCATGGTGGAGAGAAAGTATCCCCCTTTGTTTGATACACATATCCTAGAAAGCCTTCTTCACCACTTAATGGAGAACTTGAAGAAGCTTTAGCAAAGCAAGGCAATGCCCCTCGATGGGCCGTTATGAGATTACATAAGTATATGAAATCTCATGTTTTACAGTAAGTGTTCATAAAACTGCTGGGATTTTAATTTCCCTGAGCCCCATAAAACTTGATAGTAAAACCACTTAGTTGAGTACTTATCTTTTTCATTGTAGAGAAGTTTATGTTTCCGGCCAGCCGTTATAACATGATTAAAACATGGCGTCTATTTAAAAATTCAACACATGGTTGAAGAAGCTGAGGACCTCCTAGGAAGAGGGCCGAACTGTCACATCGAAGCACACGAAAAAGAGTGGTGGAGGAAATTCAAACGTTCAGGGAACCGGGGCACAGAGGGGAAAGGAGGGGGAAACAAAAGTAGATACACAGTAGGCAACATACAAAAAACAAATTATACATAATAAGTGTTAATTAAAGCGAACTTAGAGTCTTCATGGAGCATGTAGAGATCGACAATGATGCCATCTGCTTGCTTTTCGTGGAACCAGTTCTTGGAACGACTGAGTCAAGGCTTCAACGGGTTGCCGCATGGGGTGCTGTAGAAGAATCTTACACAAAAAATTGCACATCTGAAACAGACTTTCAAAACACATAAGAATATGCACAGAGAACGCAGGAAACGAAAACGGCTCTGCTGGCGTTTACGAAAAAGGGAAGCTAAAGAAAGAACGAAAATGAAGGAAGAGAAATCAAAGAGTAGACTATTAAAGCTAACGTAAAGTGTATATTCCAGAGAATATACCATACTGCACGGAAATACTGCACAGTGGTTCAGTGCAATTGATATTGCAACTTTTCAGTCGGTCAACACAATGCAATCCTAATTACTGGGACACGTATAAGGCGTGATCAAAAAGTTTCCGTTTGACGGCCGTAGAGGCCAGAATCGGTGTGGCAATCAGGTAAAATCGCCGTGAGTATTGAGGCTCATCGCTCCAGGTTGTAGATCCCCGTGTGGTAAAACACACCGTGTCGTGCTGCGTGAAGACGTCCGTAACTACCTGTTGCACATACTGCTCGGTTCTAAGCTGCGTGAACCTCAGAGGAATGTGGATCGCGAACTATGAGAGGTGATGGTGACGAGTGATGAGGTTTCCCGGTACGTGCGTAGTAACAGAACCAAATACATTGGTAGGGGACTCACTCACTCATACGCAACAACACAGTGGTTTGAGCAACGGTCGTATGTTAGCAGTATTGGAATAGAAAGGAATACCACATATCACGGCAGGCTGTTGACAGATCCTTCTCTTCTCGCCTGCCCCTTCCCCTCACCCCACAAGTTCACAGAGCTTGGACCCGAGCAGTACTGTACTCATCCGACAGTAATCGTCGACCCTTCAAGGCCCTTTTTTTAAGGGATCGAAGGCGTGATAATCACATTGGGAGAGATCAGGACTATAGTGCGGGTACTCACACTTGAGTTGGCATACCTTCTGCGTTACGACCATTGCGGTGTGGGGACGTGCGTTATCATAAAGGAACAGCACCCCTTGTCGCAGTTTTCCTTAATTACACGCCGTAATTTCTCGAGTGTTGCGCAGCACTGTTCCCCAATGATGGAGACAACAGGTTCCTTGAAATCAGTAGGCTTCGCAATGGACCACGGTAATCAAAGAACAGGGTGATCATTACCTTTCCAGTGGATGGTTGGCGCTTGAACGTCTTCGGACGATGGATGACGGTTCCGGTTCCCAGTGGTGGCACCAGCTTTCGTCGAATTTGGTATTAACGTCGCCATAGTTCACGTTGCCGCATCTAACGCACGCACCTCGGCAAATCACGACTGCCACACTAAACCCTTGCCTAAATGTCTGTACTTATATGCCCGCATCGGAGTCACGCTACGTTGCATAGGCCTATACGCCGCCGCAACGCCTTCAAACAGAAACTTTTTGATCGTGCCTTATAATTGTTCGGGTTTTTTTTTTTTTTTCATGTCCCAGTAATTGGGGATTATATTGTGTTAAAAGTTGCCATATCAATTGTCAATATGGCAACACTGGAAAATGGCTTCAAAGCTATCATTGGTTCATTTCAGATATCAGCTGGGTCACGAAGCCAGTGATGGACCGTAAATGAAACCAAGTTATCCAAGAACCAACTCGGTGTGTTATTTCCAATGTTATTAAGTTTTGTGTTTTAGAAAACACCTTGGTTAGAGTCTTATTATGCAGGTCTCCTAACTCCTCTGATAGAAAATGAAAATCCACAGCCTGCTTCCAGTTGACCGACCGGGTCAGGGAATGGAAAGAATGAAGCCCTCCATCTAGCGGCGAGGAAATGAACTGTGCCGGCTGCCGAAGTCTGTCGCACTCCCCTGGGGCATTGATAAATGAATGACAGAGTGTTGCTGGAATGAAATTTTTGACAGGGAAAACGGGAGTTCCAAGAGTAAAACCTGTCTGCCTCCGTTTTGTCCAGCACAGATCTCACATGGAGTGACCAGGATTTGAACCACGGACCCAGCCGGTGAGAGGCCGGAATTCTGCCGCCTAGGCCACGGAGGACTAACTCCTGGGAATATAATTTACAAATCGGAGTATCTTCCTCTCGTGCTCTCATCAACGCCTTGGTTAGAGTCTTGTACGGTACTTCTAGGCGAGCTTCATCCGGAGGTCCACAATGATTTTCGTTTGAAGTAGGCTAAGTACGTTGGAGTCTTTGGTCTTAAGCATTCCTCAACACTGCTTCCATCTTTGTTTTGAACAGTGCCAAAATCAGTTCCGTCTTCATTGGTTCTTTTTACGATATACTGTACGTTTGCACTTCGTAGTAGGCACATGGCTTACCGTGGCTGGTCGTTAATTTAATTAGAATTATTTTAGGATGAGATTGGTTTTTTTAAGTTTTTTTTCATATTGTTTTACTTGAGACTTCCATATCAACTAAAGTGCACGAACTGAACTCTAGTGATGTTTTATTTTATTTTATTTATTTTATTTAGTCAATTTACAGAAAGCCTCCGTGGCTTAGGCGGCAGCACGCCGGTCTCTCACCGCTGGGTCCGTGGTTCAAATCCCGGTCACTCCATGTGAGATCTGTGCTGGACAAAACGGAGGCAGACAGGTTTTTCTCCGGGTACTCCGGTTTTCCCTGTCAAAATATCATTCCAGCAACACTCTCCACTATCATTTCATTTCATCTGTCATTCATTTAATCATTGCCCCAGAGGAGTGCGTCAGGCCTCGGCAGCCGGCACAGTCCATATCCTCGCCGCTAGATGGGGGCTTCATTCATTCCATTCCTGACCCGGTCGGAGACTGGAAGCAGGCTGTGGATTTTCATTTCATTTAGTCAATTTACCCTCTAGGTTGGTGGTTCCCACGGACTCAGCGAGGGAACTCACCACTACCGCCTCTATGGGCAGTGTCTTGGAGCCTGGAACATCTGGTCGGGATAGATACAACTGGGGAGGTGTGATCAGCACTTCGTCCAGGCGGCCTCACCTGCAAAGCGAACAGGGGCCACATGAGGGATGGGAAGGGATGGAAGAGTGGGATGGATAGGCGAGGAAGAGGGAAGGAGGCGGCCGTGGCCTTACAGTAGGTACCATCCCGGCATTTGCCCGAAGACGAAGTGGGAAACCACGGAAAACCTCTACTCATTTGGACCACCCGAGGCTGAGTAGACCCCGTTCCGGTCCTCATACCACTTTTCAAATTTCGTGGCAGAGCCGGGAATCGAACCCAGGACCTCCGGGGCGGCAGCTAACCATGCTGACCGCTACGCTACGGAGGCGACTTCTAGTAATGTTACCGCAGTAATAAGGATGACAGAAAGAAATCTAGAGGGGGTTGTTATTCCCAAAGGAGGAATTTCTAAATCATTGTTCAGAGGTCATACGCAGGGGTAGGCTGCGATCCAAGGGACACATATCCGTCCCAAAGTACATGGAATGCGAAACTACGCTCAGCTGGTTCAGTTGTGCCTCTTTGGGGTCGGTAGTCACGAGGCCAATTTCTAAACTGGGCGCGATGTACGCACATTTCTTAATGGGCGCGAGTTTCGTACAATCCGCAGGCATCGAGAGAGAGCGTGGGTTTTGAATCCCACGTCGGCCGTCCTTAAAATGGTTTTCGTGGTTTCCCATTTTCACCACCAGGCAGATACCGGGACCGTTCCTTTCAATAGGTCCATGGCCAACCTTCCAAAATCCCTTCTCTGGACCGTCCTAAAATATTACATTATGCAACGAGCCTACAATGACATTAATTAAGATACGAGTATGTTGTCTCGCTTCGCTTGTTTTATAATTCCATAAGAGTGTCTTAAATACCATTATAGGCGAGTTGCATTCGACTGTTTATGTTCGACGATAATTATCACTATTTTATGTTCGAACATAAATATTCGTAAATATCTGTCGAGATTTCGCCAGTTTTATGTAGGCCTACTGAACAGAGCGCATGGGACCTTGTATTTGACCATGGCCTCCTCGATTACTCCACTTACAAGGGAAGTCTCTGAACCGGGGAATCGCGGATCCTGCTGGAACTTAGCAGATGCGTTGCGTGAGCCCAACTAGGCAGAACCGTGACGAAAAATCTTTCGGAAATTAACTCCTACCCACCGTAGACGGCAGTAAGAACAACAATTTTGAATTGTGCGCGCTGGTCAAGCGGGAGTGTGCCTCACTCCTGATTGGTGGCTCAAAATATCACGTTCCAAACGACTGCCCTCCCGTAATCGCGCTCATAAGCTTCGCTGCGGCAAGGGACTTTAATGTTGCATCTTTACAAAATATTGCACGTCGTGCTTTATTATTAATCATGCAATGTAAAGTATCACAAATACATATAATTACAACACAACACAGAGTAAACTGAACCAATGGTCACACGAGTGCAGGGGCGGCGCGAGATATAAGCGAACTACGCAGCCGCGGCTGGCGCCGTGAGACGGGGGGCACCGCGGCGCGTCGAAATATCAAGTTAGGGGCGCCGAGCTAGTTTGTAATGTTGGAAACATTACGAATTCTAATTTTTACAACATTAACAATCTTTAATGTTTACATTATAAACAGTGTAACCAGATAACATAACCATTCTGTTTATGTGTCGTCTTTTCAGTTTTACTTTACTATTTCACTAACAAACAAAACGAAATAATTTTTAAAAAATTCAGCATAACGATTTTACGGGTGATGCTACTTATGAAACAAACTTAGAACTACAGTATTACGTAGTCGTTCGAAGTATGACCGCTCGTCATTCACGAAAGGGAGAACACCCCTTCCACTAATGCCTTAGACTCGTCCGCGTGACTCATACTTCTCTTGTCTTTATTCGCTCAGTGGCTCAGTATTGCCAGCTAGCTGACAGCCTTCACTCATCTTTGTAGTTTGTAGTGTGTTGATGTGTTGACGTAAGCTGCGGTGTGTTATTGCCCCTTCTTATACACGAGGAGATGATTTTTAGACACACGAAATGTCCAGTAATAAAAAGCCATCAGATGCATTTCACCGTAAAAGAAAGTTGCAGCATTCTAAAGAAGATGAGAAGCAATCTAAAGCGCTGAAAAGTTTTTTGCGCCTTTGGCTTCATCGTCATGTGCAAAAATGATCGACGAAACAACCAAGTTAACTGAATCCGTTCATAACGATGAGGATGACGACATGTTACCAATATCAGAGCTGCCTGGACCATCAATGAGTGAAGAATCCCTCCAAATTGTAAGTGTAACTGTCAATAATTTTAAGTTATATTTTTTGCTAATGACTTTAAATGCCCAAATTAATTTAATCTAAATTGATGGGCATTTGTATAAACAATTTACCCTTATAACGTAAATTAGAATAATATTATTGATTTAATAGCATTACTTTACTGAATACTATAAGTCTCCGTGGCTTAGGCGGCAGCACGCCGGCCTCTCACCGCTGGGTCCGCGGTTCAAATCCCGGTCACTCCATGTGAGATCTGTGCTGAACAGAACGGAGGCAGACAGGTTTTTCTCCGGGTACTCCGGTTTTCCCTGCCAAAATTTCAATCCAGCAACACTCGCCACTATCTTTTCATTTCATCTGTCATTCATTTAATCATTGCCCCAGAGGAGTGCGTCAGGCCTCGGCAGCCGGCAAAGTTCATATCCTCGCCGCTAGATGGGGGCTTCTTTCATCCCATTCCTGACCCGGTCGGAGACTGGAAGCAGGCTGTGGATTTTCATTTTCACTTTACTGAATACTGTCTTAATTTATTTAAACTATTATAGCACTAATCCTTAAGTAGTATTAATTTATACTTAAGTTGTATATTTAGAAAATAAATTTAGGAATTGAGAGTAGCTTTAGAAGATATATTGGTGCTTAAGTATACTTGGCCAACAGCTATTTTTATTGCAGGATGAGGATCTGACACTGACTACAGGAACACCATTGGCACTACCAATTGGCTATGACATAACCGGGACCGAATGTGTTGACGAGGATTCCTCAGAACTTACAGACCTGAAACTGAAACTGTAGGTTTATGTTGCTACAATACAATGGGTTATTTTTTAGGTATTTCTATAAGAATTACAATTTACAATAGAGTACATTGAATCTTAGTTAACGGAGTACAGGTTTTGTTAAAATATACCTAGTAATCGATAGTTAGTTTAGCCTCTTTTAGGTTGAGGGAGGAAAGAAGGCAGTGAAGGAAAAGGGGCACCTTATATTTTTTGTATTAAGGGGAGACTGTACCTTTTCCGATTCAATGCTTTTTAATGAAGATTTCTTCAAAGTTTAAGTACATATCAAATAAAACCAATAAACCCACTATTCCAAAATTTTATATACTGTACTTATTAACTTACTACATCCATCTTCCTGATAAACGAAAATTGTTATAAAAGTTTATACATACTACTTATTTTTAACAGTTTAAAAATGTTCATTTTTTTCTTATCATTTTTTAGAAATATTTTTTTTAATAGAAATATTTATTAATATTAATAACATTTTGGTTTAATATACTCATCAAGT
The DNA here is from genome assembly GCA_946902985.2 of Meconema thalassinum. NCBI lineage: Eukaryota > Metazoa > Arthropoda > Insecta > Orthoptera > Tettigoniidae > Meconema > Meconema thalassinum. The sequence goes on along the minus strand of OX336393.1, from coordinate 283,663,770 downwards.
ACCCATAATTATGAATGCAAAGTTTAAGGTCTCTATGTATTACGGCTTTTAAACTATGTATAGCTCAAGGTGAAAGTTTTAAGGTCGGTGGTTTATTTGCAGAAATTGAGCGCAGAAACGTCATCAGTTTTTTCAAATGACTGTGGAAATGTCCACCTAAAATAGACGATGATGTACGAAAAATTCTTGTTGAGCGAGGACCACAGCAGGTCACAGACCAAGAATTTCCTGTGGACTTTAATGGTAGGCGATTTTCCTCAAAGCATTACACAAGGAAGCTTTGCAACGGAGATCAAGTCCGCAGGATTTGGTAAATCTATTCCATATTGAAAAACGCAGTTTTTTGGTTTCGCTTCCAAACTCTTTGAAAATGATAATTCTCTTCTTGCTGGTGGCCAAGGGTATTCTGACTGGCAAAACTTGAGAAAAACTTTGACCAGTCATGATAAATCCCCTATTCATATTCAAAACTGCAAATGTTGCCGCGAACTCTCTTTACGTTTAAGTTTTAAAAAAACTATTGGCGAGGAAAATTTAAGACTTATTCGTGCTGAAACTGAACATAGGAATCAAGTTCTAAAACGCCTACTATGTATTGTACAAGTTTTGGGAACTCGAGGATTGGCCTTTAGACGAAAAAAAGACACCCTATTTGAACGTAATAATGGAAATTTCTTAAAGCTGGTAGAACACATAGCTTAATTTGATGTTTTTATGACTGAACGTGTCAGAAGAATAAGTTCAAAAGAAACACACGTACACTACTTGAGCAAGAGTATCCAAAATGAGTTTGTTAGTTTCTTGTCGGCCAAGATTCAAGCTAACATTTTACAACAGATACAGCAAGCAACGTACTATTCTATTATATTAGACTGTACTCCATACATTAGCCACACCGAGCAAATTACTCTTACTGTAAGATTTGTACAAGTTTTAGCAAATGATGATATTTCAATTAAGGAACATTTTTTGGACTTGTTCCCATTACAGATTCTTCAGGTGATGGCCTCACAGAGGTATTGCTCAAGCAGTTAGAAGCACGAGGCATTCCTTTAAAAGCCATGAGAGGCCAGGGGTACGACAATGGTTCCGCAATGAAGGGAAAACCTGTTAGAGTCCAGAAGAGAATCCTTGATTTAAATCCTAGAGCTTTTTATATACCGTGTGGGAACCACTCTTTGAACTTGGTCATTAATGATGCATCTCTGTCGTGCAACATTGCTGTGGACTGTTTCAGCATTATCCAAGTTTTTTTTTTTTTTCCAGTTCTACTCAATGATGGAATATCTTGCTGAAACATGTTTCAAGTCTGACAGTAAAACCAGTCTGCAATACTAGATGTGAAAGTAGAATTGAGGCATTGTTGCCTTTGAGATACCGCATTGAAGAAGTGTATGATGCCTTATATGAAGCTTCTCAAGATCAGAAACTTGATGCATTTGGTAGGAACACTGCCGTAGGACTTCAAAAAATTGCAAAACTTCACGTTTCTATGCTGCTTAGTGACATGGCATGAGATCCTGCATAAAAACAATCTGGTTAGTAAACTGTTGCAAAAAGTCACAAATGACCTGCAAAGTTCAATGGATGTCATTAAAAGTGTAAAATCATTTCTGGAGAAGATGAGATCAGATCAAGGACAAAACAGCGTCATTACAGATGCAAAAGAACTTGCAGAAAAAATCGAGGTTGATGCTAACTTTGAAAAAGGAACCCTACTTCGGCCAAGAAAAGTAAAAAAAAAAACACCTTTGAGAGTGAAGATGAAGCTGTACGTTCTGGAATAAAATGCATTTAAAGTTAACTTCTTCCTTGTCGTACTTGACACAGCAATATCCCCATTAAGGGAGAGATTTGAGCTAATGGATCACCATAGTGAAAGTTTGAAATTTCTTTATGACATTCGAGAAGAATTTGAACGAACAAGAAGCCAGTATGCACCTTCAAACCGTTTTGAGTGATGGAGGAGACTGTGATGTGCACGGAGATGATCTGTTCGAAGTACTGGAAATTTTTTCACCAATGCTACCCCCTGGAAGCCACCCAGCTGGAGCCTTGCCTTTTATAACCAAACGTGGTTATGTGGACATTTTTCCAAATGTTTTTGTTGAATTGAGGATTCTGCTAACGCTCCCGGTATCAGAGGCCAGCGGAGAAAGAAGTTTAAACGTATAAAAACATACTTGCGATGAACTTTAAGCCAAGAGTACTTGAGTGAACTAGCTACTTTGGCCATTGAAAAAGATTTGTTAAATGAAATGGAAACAGATTTGCTGCTTAACGAGTTTTCTGAAGTGAAAACCAGGAAAATCTCGTTTTAATTTTAAAAGATTTCAACACTGCAAAAAATCAACAATAATTGTCATTCTATGTAATAATAATGACCTGTAAATAAATGTTTGGTTTTAAGTTATTTTTAGCCTACTTTTCACATTTTGCAAAAATGAGGAAAAAGTAGACTTATGAGATCGGGCAAATGTGTGTCTGTCTGTCTGTCTGTCTGTCTGTCTGTCTGTCCTTCTGTCCGTCTGTCTGTCTGGCTGTGTGTGTGTCCCCCCCCCTATCAACTCCTAAACGGCTGCAGCAATCGAAACAAAATTTGGTAGGAGTAAAGATCTATACCTGAATATCTCACGGCCATATTTGAAAATGATGTCAGTGCTACCAACTGCTAAAAAATCGCAATTGAAATTTGAGCTCCATGTTGGATATCTTGGAAAGTATGAATGGGAGCTATTTCAAAATTGGCACACGTACAGATCATAATATTTCAGTTTAATTTCCAGGAGGCCAAACATGGCAGTGTTGCCAAAATGATTATAAGCCTCCTGATAGGTCCAATTTTTAAAAGCATATAACTTCTACACTATCAAGTGGAATTCAACCAAATTTCGTATGTTGTATGTGTACATAACCAGCTATGACTGAGCGTATTCTTAAGACCTACCAGGGCTGCCAACTGTTAATAAATGCTCCTAATTTATTTTATCCAAATACCAATATATCAGAAAGTATGCAAGCCGACAGCTTTAAACTATGCACACGTATAGTACCTGACATTCTATATTAATTTGGAGTAACTTATATACGTCAGTGCTACCAACATGATTCTAAGCCTGCTGACAGGTCCAACTTTAAATACATGTAACTTCCATACTATCATTTGCATTTCAACCAAATTTCGTATGTGCTATGTGTACCATAACAGATATGACTATGCGTATTCTAAGGAGCAACCAGGGCTGCCAACTGTTAATATGTGCTGTCCCTATTTTTGTTACCCTAATATCAATATATCAGGAAGTATGCAAGCCAATAGCTCTAAACTTTGCACACGTATAGTACCTGGCATTCTAGACGAATTTGGAGTAACTAATATACGTCAGTGCTGCCAACATGATTCTAAGCCTGCTGATAGGTCCAATTTTAAAATGCATGTAACTTCTATACTAACTAATGGATTTCATTCAAAATTGGCACAACAATAGATCATATTATTTCAGATTATTTCTGACCAATACATGCATGACATTGTTGCCAACATGATTTTACGCGCGCTGTTAGATCCAATGTTTAACTGCATGTAACGTCCATGCTATCCAGTGGACTTCAACCAAATTTTGTATTTAGTACCGTAAGAAACGGAACTAAGAATATATTCAGTCATCAGGGCTGCCAACTGTAGTGCTCTATTAGGATTCATTATGCCAGGTATACAGTATTTCGAACTAATTGGAAATTTCGATATTAGCAACTTAATTTCGTCATTATTCTAGATAGGTTCATATTCTGTAGAATAATCATTGGCATGAAAAGTAGGCTGTATAGTTCTTCACGGAACTTCTTGTTTGTGTATCCCTTTGCCTTTTACCTTTTGGCCATATAACACGTTTAGTAAAAATATTAAAGGTACTCTGATGAGTATAGGGCGAGGGGAGGGAGGGGGGGGGGGAGGCAAAATGTTCTTTGCTTACACTACAAAAAGGCCTAGGGCCGGCACTGCACGAGTGAGTAAGAGACCAAGCTATTTCACATAGTTCTGACAACAGTGATGTTCGTGGTAATAATGCTGGAAACACAAACTGCTTTTACACCATCCTCACCGTATAAGACAAGGGCAGTGCAAGTACTACATGGTATTGCACTGATATCGAAACAATATGGCACAGGGTGTTAAAACCGTTCGGGATTGTCGGACGGATACTGATTTCGGTACCATGCGTATTGTCACATTGAAGTAAAACGAGAGGACGACAATTGGTGGTCAGAGACTGCATTTTCAAGATTGTATTTCTTTAGGCCAAATTGATGTCAAAATTCAATAACCGAACGGTGTTCGAAAAACTACGGACAAAGCTTTTCCAGATCCTAAAGCCGTATATATCCAATAGTTGACGATAGGCTGTAGACCCAGGAGGGATGATCATCAGTCGTATGCGCTCTTCACTTTCTAACGATTATGTCCAGAAAAGGAATCCAGAAGGAGTGCCACATTGCCAGACGGTACATGCTGTTTGAAAACATTATGAAACCAATTCTTCAATTGTGCGGATCCCATTTTGCCAGATTTTGTGGGAACAACGTAAATATTGTCATGTGCAAACATAGTTTCTCTCACCCTTTTACCAAACACACCTTTTGGTACTTTCAAAGTTATGAAGAGAGGTCCTAGTAGCTTGGCGGCTGCTGTTACTGTTGGCATTATTGTATAACTGTGCGTTGTAGCCCCTACTGATTGGACTTTGGAGAAAACCGTTTTCGACCCTTTTATAGCCAGTGTCCTACCCGAACACATCTCCAAATTGAACCCACTTTGATCACTATTACAGTACATACTGTACGTTTCCAGGGCCGAGTGAATCTAGAACCGATGTAACCTCTTCTACGAATATTTCTGCTGCTGACATAATATCCATTTTTCGATGGACATTCTTTGATATCACCACAGTTGCTATTTTTCGCGAAATGATATTATAGCGATCCTTAAAGTGCTGCACCCAGAAATGGCTGGCTTTAAACCCCGTACATTTTACGTCCTGCGCAGCTAGCATAGCCCATTGCTGAATTGTCACGTCATATATTACGCCATTATTCTGATGGGCAATGTCAAATTGGGCTTTTAAGGCACATGCTATTCTCCTCAATTTGTCGCGGTGGGTACCGCCCCTTTTCACTTGCTCTGCCCACAAATATAAATCTATCTTACTTCTTAAACGGTAAAACTTACATTTTACCGACGAAAAGAAAAGCGGACGCCTCTTACCGCTTTTCCAATACTCAACAGCAATTTGTTTGTATTTCATACCTAACACACTTGTTACAAGAGACGAACGCCAGAAAGCCAGATAGGCACAAAACCATCCAAACTGTTCAACAGGTCCTGTTCTTGAATGCTGAGAGGTCTTTCCATACATTTTCCATATTTTTCCTCCAGACAACATATAACTTTTCCAATGTTAACATTCATTATGCAACGCATGGGACACTCTCCGTATACGGATATAAGCGTATGGCGGGTATGTCGCCTCTCATTCGGTGACTGTACACCGTAGGCCGGGAAGCAACCTCTGACGAAGCCAATGAAGCTCACGCCACTGGCGCGCCAATTTAAACGTGTAAATCTTAATTTTTCATCTAGTAGAAGGGGAAGTTAATTTCCGAAATATTTTTCTTCACGGTTCTGCCCAGTTGGGCTCACGCAACGTATCTGCAAAATTCCAGCAAGATCCGAGATTCCCCGGTTCAGAGACTTCCCTTGTTAGTAGTCACGCAGTGAAATTTAAATTAGGAGGCCGTGGAACTCAGCGCAAGTGCGATGCTATCCTTACCTAATTGGTCACACAACTGTTTCTTGAGCTCTGATTGGTGGGAGAAACTGTTTCATAATGAACAAGTAGTTCCGTGAAGAACTAAATAGCCAATTTTCATATATCCAACTAACATTAATTGTCTCTATCAACATACAAATTGTCAGTTTGATTGCTGATATAGATTTGTAGATATTGACAACCGTCTAAATATTTTGGATGGTCACCATGTTGGATTTTTATATTATAGGCCTTAGTTTAATGTACTATTACATGAAGATTATTGTGTAGGTGTTTTATTCAAACTTCAATCGCATGATTAGGACACAAGAAATCAAAGCGGGATTTTAAAAATTTCGCTCAGCCGCCATCTTGTGGTTATGAAAATAATTTAAAAGAATAAGATGACAGTCGATTAAAATTTGTATAAGCATATACCGTATCAAGTTTCAGTGCGCTCGGATGGTTAAAACGCAAGAAACGTCCATTTGAATATTTAAATTTCACGTCATCGCCATGTTAGATTTGTGCTCGCCAGGTTATTGAACGTCCCATAGCCGAACATAGGCTTATAGCCTCTATACACTTACAAAATTTCAGTTTGATTGCTGTAGTATATTAATAGATATTCATAACCGTCTAAATTTTTCGGATGGTCGCCATGTTGGATTTCAATATATGTAGGCCATAGAGTTATGTACTATTAGATGATGATTATTGAGGACGTTCATTATGCAAATGTTGATTTCGATCGCATGATTAGAACACAAGAAATAAAAACTTAATTTTCGAAACTCACACAGCTGCCATCTTGAGGTTACGTAAACAATTGAACTAAATTAGATACCAGTGCATTACAATGTATATAAACATGTGCTGTACCAAGTTTCATTGCGTTTGGTTGGTTAAATCGCGAGAAACGTCTATTTAAAAGTCGCAAATTCGCTTGGCCGCCATGTTGGTTTTGTAGTTACCAGATTTTCAAAAGTCACATAGGTGAACTACTAGTAGTTCTTTTTGTCACCGTACAAAATTCCAGGGTTATATGCGTAATGGTTTCGGAGATATTGAATGCTGGTGAAATATTTCGAACAGCCACCATGTTGGATTGGTGAGATGTAACAGAATTTGAAGGGCACGGTCAGGCTCGTCCGGAATAGTGCTATGAACTTACCGAGTTTCATTGAAATCGCTCCAGCCGTTTAGAAGTTATTAGGGGGACACACAAAAATCCATCACACACACGCACACACGGACAGACACACGGACAAAAGGTGATCTCATAAGCCTAATTTTTCATTAATGAAAATAGGCTAAAAATAGTGTTATAATTACCCTCATTATGATACAGTTTTCTGACATATAATATTTACATTTCGACATTTTCGAACATAAATAAAATAAATAGCCATTGACTGCATTAATAATATTATTATATTTTAAGTAAAGCAGTTATTGCAGAATGTAATCTACACTGACTTAGTGACATTTCAAATGACTTTTTAAAGTAGATTGAGCGGCTCTTGATAGAAGCAAATTTTAATTCATTTTCACCCAATACTCGTACCAGGACCACGAAACCACGGATGCAGTAAATTCTACTGAACGTTCTATTACCTCTACTGTCTATAGTTAAAGCCCTGCGCGGTTGCGGATATAGTTGGCATGACTGTGCGGATAGCGGATAAACTGCGGATAATGTTTGGAGTAAATTTGCAGATAGCTTATAGAATACAATCCAAACTTGTTGAATATCATTACTAGGTTAAGGATGTTGAGACATATCATGTTTTTCCGTTATGTCATTTCCATGACAAATATAAGATGATGATGATTAAGCTAATCTCATTCAAATTATGTCATTAATCATAACCATCTGCGATGGTTTGGGCATGTGCTACGGTCAGGAGCGGACACCATCGCAAAACAGGGCTACATACCAGAGGATACCGGGAAACGACCACAGGGGCGGCCGAGACAACGTTGGGCTGATACACTGCACATGGATCTGAAAAGCGTCAACCTACATCCGGACATGTGGCCGAGTAAAGTGGAGACAGCGGATTCACATAGCGGACCCTGCCACGAGACGGGACAAAAGCTAAAGAAAAAGTTACAGTCAGTCTGAAAGACTAGACTCTATATCATTTCAAATGACGCATGCTACAACTGCCTTCTCGCCTCGCTCGACGACCCAGGACTCTTTCAACAGACTCGATTACCCAGTAACTTAGGCTTCCCGCGTGGCTGCAGGACGTCACGCACTCGCCGTCCATTACCCATTAACTTAGGCTTCCCGCGCGGCTGCATGACGTCACGCGGTCGCCGTCTCCGTAAAGCATTACGTTAGACTCAAGCTTCCCGCGTGGCTGCATGACGTCACGCACTCGCCGTCCATTACCCATTTACTTAGGCTTCCAGCGCGGTTGCATGACGTCACGCGGTTGCCGTCTCCGTAACGCATAACTTTAGACTCAAGCATAACGATGAAGTCGACAAGATCATTTGAAATGATAAAAAGAAGAAGTAGAAGAATCTTAAATAACACTCCGAACTAAAAAGAGTTGCAATTCTGGCTGTATAACATTCATAGCACCTGACAGACAAACATAGCCTAAGGGAGCGACTTTCTCCTCAATTGTCTAAATATGCTGCTTTAATACAGTGAGTCCGGGAATGTTCTACATGCGTCTGCGAGAGCTAGCTACAGAAGTTACGTTGGCAGCAAGGCTACCGCTTGCAACATATTAGCCTTTCACGAATTGATTGCCGTCGGTCGAGATGGGAACTATTGTCTGTTTACTTGTGTCACACGTCAGCCTGCTTCGTTGACAGGTACAGTTGCGCGAGTAGGATATGACTCAGCTCAAGAAGCCTCTGTCATTGTTTAACTGTCCGTGGTGGCATGAGCTCCTATGACGCGCAATGCTGCTTGACTTATGTGAGAATGCATTCTGTCATCGCTGTGTTCCCTAATAACAAGCAAACAGTATACTTTGTACTCACCACAGCCATTCGTAACAGATGCTGGAAGTGCTGATGACGCATAAGCTCGCTACAGCCCACACGTATGGGATTCACCCTGTCAAGGTACCAACCACTCACAGCTGCGGAGAACATTCTCGGGCGCCCTGTACTTATGCTTTATCTAATTAAAAATCGTATTGTAATGCCAGTCGATTCGGATAACAAACGTGCGGATACGGATAACAGTCGTGTGGTTGCGGATAACGTTTTTTCTTTTTTTTTAATCCGCGCAGGGCTCTATATATAGTAAGAAAACAAGACAGTATAACCCCGTTTTTACTGTGGGATTAAACGCGTAATAAGTGGGACGGTTAATGGTTTGAAGCGGCTTCGTTAGCGTAGTCGGTAGCATGCTGAACTGCTGTGCCTAACATAGCGGGTTCAAACCCGGCCGAAGTCATCGGATTTTTTAAGAGCGTTAAAAATCCTTCAGTATGCCTTCCTTCGGAGGGGAAGTAAAGCCGGCGGTCACATGTCAGAGATTTATGGCATGTAAAAGATCCTTTCACAGACTAAACTTGCGTGCAGCTAAATTGCTAGGTTAGATTTCGTCGGAACGCTCTATCAAAAGTTCCAGCGTTCACCACTAGGTAGCATTGATATCTGGTAGCGAAAGTTGGAACTACTTGAAATTGAACGGAACTTGTAGCTCACCCTAAGGGTGTCCACTGGAAGCAGATACAGACTCAGGCGAGTCGAACATGTCCTCGGAGACACTCCCGGCACTAAAAGCCATACGATATATAAATAATAATAATAATAATAATTGTTTCAGAGTTGTGAAAACAATTTGGAAACCATATTTCAGTAATGTACAGTATTTTATTATTATTGTAATATTATAATAACTCACAAATTTTGTGCAGAAATGACACATAGAAAGCCTATGGAGGTTTCAGATGAGTTGAGAAAATGCCGATCAGAAAGAATGAAAAAGTACTGGAAAGAGCGCAATAACCAAGCAGTACTAACTTCAAAGAAGAAGTGATTGTGGAACGACTCAAGTGGTCCAATGTGACCAATCAAGATTAATAATAATAATAATAATAATAATAATAATAATAATATAATAACTTCTGAGTGCTTCTTTTTACAATTTATACGGACTTTTTCCTGTTTCTTGTTGACATGAAAAAATCTCTATATGCGGTATTTAGAAGCGTTATATTAAGGTAAAATTATGCAGTATTATATACACTGGGTGTTCATACACTACATGTTCGATACTGTCGCAAACGCTTATTATAAGGTGCGTTCTAAAGGTAACGAGCCGGAGGCTGTAATGCGCAAGCCGGTGACGACATCGGCTAATCGTGGCGTGTGTAACGAGGTGTGGTTCCGACCAGAGCGTAGGAGGTCACAGCCCGTCGCTAGAGGGCACGCGTGCACGTCACGTGACAATACAAAGTGAGCAGCAGCATGCATCAATCGTCCAACCAAGACAAAGACAGTAGGCCATTCAACATGCTTCCTGGTGTGGTTGAAGACTGTGGGGCACCCATTGGGCACACGCTTTCCGCAAGTGCAGTCGTTCCTTCATGATGGTGTGCACACTTCCGACCCTCAATCCGACCACGGCGGCTATGGCGTTCACTGTCCTGGGTAATGAGTGCATCAACCTGCTGGACGTTGTCATCGGTAATGCAGGGGGGTGCCCCAGACCGGGCATCATCGGCTAACGACACCCGTCCTTCCCTGAAGCCCTTGTGCCACGCCTTGACCCTTGCAAGGGACATGCAGTGTTCGCCGTACACTTGTGACAGTCGGCAATGAATGCCCGTTCCCCTACTCCTTTCGCTGTCAGAAACGGAACAACACCTCTTTGCTCTTCGTTTCACACCTCCATGTCACTGTTTGCAATGCGACTGGCAGCGTTGGACGATTGATGCATGCTGCTGCTCGCTTTGTATCGTCCCGTGACGTGCACACGTGCCCTCTAGCGACGGGCTGTGACGTTCCACGCTCTGGTCGGAACCACACCTTCTTACACACGCCACGATTAGCCGATGTCGTCACCGGTTTGCCCATTACAGCCTCCAGCTAGTTACTTTTTGAACGGACCTTATATATCTATATTCGATGTCAACAGATTCCTTCTCTGTAGAAATTCTTTCCTTGCCTGAGATAAACAACTTTTTACATCCTCTTTGCTGCGTCCATCACTGGTTATTTTGCTTCCTAAGTAACAGAAGTATCCTAGTTCCTTTAGCATTCCAGCTGAATTTCGATTATTTAGCTCCTACTATAACTCTCTTGGGCACATCCAATCTATTATATTTTTAGCCTATTTTCAATTTTGAAAAAATAGGCTTATGAGATCACCTTTTTTCCGTGTGTGTGTGTGTGTGATGGTGTGTGTGTGTCCCCCTAATAACTTCTAAACAGATGGAGCTATTTCAATGAAACTCGGTAAGTTCATAGCACTATTCCGAACGACCCCGACCGTGCCCTTCAAATTTTGTTACGTCTCACCAATCCAACATGGCGGCTGTGCGAAATATTTCACCAGCATTCAATATCTCCGAAACTAATACCGATATTACCCTGAAATGTTTTACGGTGATAAAAGGAACTACTAGAAGTTCACCTATTTTTCACCTGAAAAATCACGTGGCGTCAGGAAGGGCATCCGGCCTTAAATCCCCGGCCAAAACCAAAATGAGCCTGGTTGGCTCCGGCGACCGCAATTAATTGGGCAAAGCCGAAGAAAGATGATGACTAGAAGTTCACCTATGTGACTTTTGAAAAACTGGTGACTACCAAACCAACATGGCGGCCAAGCGAAGTTGCGACTTTTAAATAGACGTTTCTCGCTATTTAACCAACCAAACGCAATAAAACTTGGTACAGTATATGTTTATATACATTGTAATGCACCGACATCTAACTTCGTTCAATTGTTTACATAACCACAATATGGCAGCTGTGCGAAATTTTAAAATCTCGTTGTTATTTCTTGTGTCCTAGTCATGCGATTGAAGTTTGAATGCTACACGTACTCAATAATCTTCATGTAACAGTACTTAACTCAAGGACCTATATATATAAAATCCAACATGGTGACCATCCGAAATATTTAGTCGGCTCTCAATATCTACAAATCTATTACAGCAATCAAGCTGAAATTTTGTATGTAGATAGTAGCAATTAACACAAGTAGGATATATGAAAATAAGCTGTATAGTTCTTCACGGAACTACTTGTTTTTATTTTTTTAATGTGATAATTTTGTTAGCTGCCGCCCCGGAGGTCCTGGGTTTGATTCCCGGCTCTGCAACGAAATTTGAAAAGTGGTTTAGGACTGAAACTGAGTCTACTCAGCCTCGGGTGGCCCAAGTGAGTAGAGGGGATTCGATTCCCACCTCAGCCATCCTCGAAAGTGGTTTTCCGTGGTTTCCCACTTCGTCTTCGGGCAAATGCCGGGATGGTACTGTGCCCGAATTTACCTACCATCACCTGTTGAATCCCACGAAGACAGCCGGATCGTTGAACCTGAAAATCCCCGGCTAGAAAAACCCCAAGTCCTACTAGCATGTGAATGGGATAAAAAGGACACAATTTTATCTTACAATATGGCATTAGGTAAGACCATGGCCAAAATCACATAATAGCTCAGAGAACAAGAGATTTCCACAAATTGAGCACCTCGGGAGAGTGGACTATTCCGAAATACCCACCGATGACCCTCCTAATGCAACCTTCCATCACCTGTTTAAAGCATCACGCAGAAGAATTTTAAATTAAAATTCAATTTATTCAGAAAAAGTATGACATCTGGACAAGAATCCTATCATTCCTTCTAAAAGAAAAGAATTTTCCCTCATAAACTCGGGTAAAAATACTGAATGCCAGCAACAAAATACTGGTAGTGCCTACAACTGTGACAAGAAATCAAGTGTCTATCTCGACACACACATATGCAAAAATCTATACAAGAATGTTTAATTGTAATTGGTCGTCGACGATGTAAAGACTTAATCGACGTAATTATCATAGTTATTAAATTATCTTGTTTCAATATTATCAATCAACAATGAAAATAAATATTTACATTTTATACAGAACGTAGAGTTACACCTAATGTGTACTCTCATTTAAATTTTTACAAGACATGATTGACCTTCCATCCCAATATTTACTTGTCATTAATCGGTTGCACTATTCCTAAGTTGTGATATAATCTAACAAATAACTAAGTTAATTAGAAGTGGGGATTTGTCTATCCATGTAGGAAAAATATCAATATTAATTGCATTATGAATCTGTTGACAATTGTGAATTATTTTCTTGGATTAATTCCAACTATTTAATGATATTTATGACACAGTGTTTTACTCAGTTTATGTATCAGAGTGCTTCTTATTCACAGATGCTATACTCAAACATCTGGTCCCAAAATGCCATGTACGGACTGACCATATCCATAAATAACTATAACAACATTTTTCAAAATATGCTCGACGATGAGTACACCTCCTTACTGGTGACCCTATACCTAATAGATCCCACAATGATCTTTATTGCACCTCAGTGCTGCACAAAATAATTCACATACATCGTGAATATAAAGACTGAAGTGAATTACACTTGTGTCAAAAATAGAAAATGTCGAAGTAAAAGACCCTATTAAGCTTTAAGCTTTGCCTCACATTATTCATTACAATTGTTCTTAATATTAATCGAGACTTTCTTGAAGTCTGAACTAGGATTTATTAATAACTGAGCGTTGACGCTTGCCAACAACTCTTTCAAATATCGTAGAATTATAATTATTAACTGAATATAAAATGCCTCAAACTATCAAAAGTCACAAGAAATATGTGATCTGGATTATAGTGAATATTGGTCAAATTCAACTAATTATGAAAACTCCCCTCAATCAGGCGAACTCGAGAATGATTTAGCAATACTACCTACACTATGAACCTAGTAAAACAGAAGTCTGTTTTTGAAAGAATTATTGATTCATTAGGCAGTATCGGTAATATCTCTCGCTCTATAGAGATGTATGAAGTTTTCCAGAAAAATAACTAATCATAGTTATCCACTAATCCAACCTCAGAAAAACTTCTATGTCCAAATGACATTTAAAAATATTTAAGTAATTTCTTCCAACAGAAACTTAATTTCATCAACGTAGCTCAGGTCTAAGTGTATCAAAGACACTTTCATAATCCTATCAAAATATCAAAGTGCTCAAGTGCACTAAAAACAATGTGCATTAGGCACAAAATAGTTCCTATCTCTGTCGAAAATATAGATCTTCCCCTGTGATGAGTTTTCGCTACACAGAAAATATGCAGTAATTAAATTAAAAATTACTAGAATCAAATATATTTACCAACACTACAATATTGGATGCATTTGATTATCCCAAATCAAAATGCAAGGCTGGCCAAGAAGTCATATACGACAGAGCATCGAACCTAAACTTCTGTCCATCCATGCTACAATTTTAAAGAAATATGGCAACTTTGGTAACTTTCAAATACCCACTAGCCACTACTAATAAAGTTGTAAGTCGTCTACCTTCTGCCAGGCTTCGTAGCGATGATCAAGAAAGGATATTATCATGTCGTGGTAATCCACTATACAGTTCACCGGGACATAATTCCCCTCCATGAGCGGTCCGGGTGTCGAACTAAGGATCTCCTTCCTCCAACCAGGTTCCAAACTCCATCCCAGCGGGCGCTTTATGCACGAAATGGCCTCGCGATCAGAGTTCACGTACTCGCGCTTCCCGACAGAAAATAGAAGTATGTAGCAGCTCAGAGACATTCGATAGCGACCATGTGTTAGGCCCATCTCGATTGGAGATGTGAGAAACATGTTCTCAAAAGATTGCTTCATCTTATGCGAGAATAGCGTGTTCTTAAAACACATGCTAAATGTGGTTGTCTTTGATAATCTCTACCATGCTCTGAATGCAGTGCCTACGTCGTAACTTAGCCTTGCATGGCTATTATCACTGTATACTGTTCATCCTTTCCCCCGACACCTGGATGTTAAACATGACGCTTAAGAAAAGTATAGTTCCTATACACCTACAGTGTATACTGCATAAACTGTCCGTAGCTTCAAAACTCAGCAAGAGTTGAATATAATCTTGTTGAACACAAGCTGTCCTTAATGGCGTCTCTCGCCTCGTGTTCGCGTATCAATGCGCGCTGGCATTGCACTGGCGATAGTCCTCGCTCAAACGCTTAAAAGTCGAACATGACACTGACAGTTCCGTACTGCATACTGGTTCAAGATATAATGCACAGTATGATAATATAACAGAGTCAGTTTCTTCCACGTATTTCACTATACGACTCTACTAACAACGAGCAGTCCCGTGTAAAATGTCCTGTACGGAATCACATTAGGTTCTGATTTCTGGTGGGTCGCTCCGGCACGAGGGCTTCCTCTCCCACTCTAAGATATCCTAGTTCGAACTCCGTCGCTAGGACTGTCATATACCATCTTTTATCATTTTACAACTTCTTATAATGTTTTAAAGACCGGCATACACTTTCTAGTATTCTGGCAAGTTGTTTAATATCTTGTTCAGCGCGTAAATCGCTCTAGTTTACTCTAAAACATTACAATATTATCTCAGGTGCTGTGTCGTCGTTGATACTGTGAGCCAATAATATGATTTCTTCTTCATTACCTGTCCCAGCATTCGTAGACGCTCGCGAGACATCGGCTACTCTCGGGTGAGGAACATCTGAGGTGTAATGGCCGCCTGTCATATGATTCCTTGCGAGGTACCGTATGAAGGTTCTCAGCTCGTGGTGCACGGGCCATAAATTAATGGTACAGTACCTACTGTAAGGCCACGGCCGCCTCCTCCCCTCTTCCTTTCCCATCCATCCCAATCTTCCCATCCCTTCCCATCCCTCATGAGGCCCCTGTTCGCTTGCAGGTGAGGCCGCATGGGCGAAGTGCTGATCACACCTCCCCAGTGGTATCCATTCCGACCAAGTGTTCTCAGCTCCAGGACATTGCCTGGAAAGGCGGTAGTGGTGAGTTCCCTCGCTGAGACCGTGGGAACCACCAATCTGGAGGGTACATTTCACTTTAATAAAGTGATAATTTTATTGTAATTTATTTGACGTTGAAATAAGCTGATATGATTTTGTTGTTTTGAAGTGTGTTTCGTAATCGTAGTCTATAAGAAAGGAAACTCAATTAATTCAGAGCGTTAATACGTATATTCAACACATTATCCATTTTGCTTAATGTTTTTGCTTCATTTCAGTGTAAATTATCTTTACGATAGGAGGTTGGTTTACATTGTGGGTATGTCTATGACTTTAGTCATGATCATTATTTTTCCCGTATTGAATTCAAGATCTACAAATCTATTTGTCCACTTTTCAGTACAATAACTTTGCACATACTACCCTACATCAGCGATACATGGTTCCGCTTATTAGCCTTCTTCAATCTTGCAATATCCTAGAACCTAAAATATATTTTTAGCCTACTTTTCACATTTTGCAAAGATGAGGAAAAAGTAGACTTATGAGATCGATCTAGGAAAATGTGTGTCTGTCTGTCTGTCTGTCTGTCCATCTGTCTGTCCTTCTGTCTGCCTGTCTGGCTGGCTGTGTGTGCCCCCCCCCCCCTCCCTATCAACTCCTAAACGGCTGCAGCAATCGAAACCGAATTTGGTATGGGTAAAGATCTATAACTGAATATCTCAAGCCCATATTTGAAAAAGATGTCAGTGCTACCAGCTGCTGATAAAACCGCAATTGAAATTTGAGCTCCATGTTGGATATCTTGGAAAGTATGCATGCGAGCTATTCCAAAATTTGCACACATATAGATAATAATATTTCAGTTTAATTTCCAGAAGGCCATCCATGGTAGTGTTGCCTAAATGATTCTAAGCCTGCTGATAGGTCCAATTTTTAGATGCATATAACTTCTTCACTATCAATTGGATTTCAACCACATTTCGTATGTGCTATGTGTACATAAACAGATATTACTTAGCATATTCTTACGATCCACCATGGCTGCCAACTGCTAATAAATACTCTCTATATTTTCTTTATCCAAATACCAATCTTTCAGAAAGTATGCAAGCCGACAGCTTTAAACTATGCACACGTATAGTACATGATATTTTAGATTAATTTGGAGTAACTAATGTATGTCAGTGCTACCAACATGATTCAAAGCCTGCTGACAAGTCAAATTTTTAAATGCATATAACGTCTAAACTATCAATTCGATTTCAAACAAATTTCGTTTGTACTATGTGTACATAAACAAATATGACTATCTGTATTCTTAAGAGCAACCAGGGCTGCCAACTGTTAATACATGCTGTCTCTATTTTTGTTACCCTAATATTAATATATCAGAAAGTATGCAAGCCAACCGCTCTAAACTTTGCACACGTATAGCACCTGACATTCTAGATTTATTTGTAGTAACTAATGTATGTCAGTGCTGCCAACATGATTCTAAACCTGCTGATAGGTCCAATTTTAAAATATAAGTTACGTCTACTGTATACTAACAAATGGATTTCATCCAAAATTGCCACAACAAGAGATCATAATATTTCATATAATTTCTGACCAACACATGCATTACATTGTTGCTAACATGATTATACGTGCGCTGTAAGTTCCAATGTCCAACTGCATGTAACATCCATGCTATCCATTGGATTTCAACTAAATTTTGTATTCTGTACCTTAAGAGATGGAACTAAGAATATGCCTATATGCAATCACCAGGGCTGTCAACTGTAGTGCTCTATTAGGCTACATTATTCCAGGTATATTTCGAACTAATTAGAAATTTCGATATTACCAACTTAATTTCGTCATTATTCTAGATAGGTCCTTATAGATTAATCATTGGCATGAATCTTACATTTTAAGAAAAGTAGGCTCTTTAGTTCGTCACGGAACTTCTTGTTCTAAACCTTATTTCATTTAAAACAATCTTTTTTTTCTTTTTCCTAAAAGTATAATTACTGGATAAAAGTGTAAAGCAGATAAAATCAGAATGTCAATCAACTGTACCGGGTGAGTCTTCTGCCACTTATTTTTCTAGTTTTCGGCCACACTTCCAACGCCTGATGGCAGCATGGTCGACAGTTGGTCAATTTTGGCACGAATGCCTTTGTATTTGATCCCCAAAGCTTAAAATGTGCTTAAAATATTTGGCGGTGTGGTATTCGAACCCACCACCCTAACACAGGTCCGCTACCTTCTAGGAATTTGTACCACTCTCCACGGCTACTCGTCCCTTTACCTTGCCTGAAAGCGTATGAGATGTGATACTGATTTCCATTTCGAAGGTTCATTCACTCTTTTTTTTATCAGTTAGCCACCGTGCCCAGAGTTAATTTCGTATCCAACTGAAACCGTATAATCGGCATGTACTTTGTACATGACCGTATGACAGTTTGGTGCATTGTATAATCCCTTGTCGCACACATGTTTTTGTAAAGGTCTTGCTTCCATATTGTCATAAATATTGTTAAGTCGTTTAGGGTCATTGTGGCTTGGCTGTAGACAGGGAACTGTCGACCATGCTGCCATCAGACGTTGGAAGATGGCCGAAAACTAGAAAAAATAAGGGGAAAGAGACTCACTCGATATTGTGCCCATTTGGATATTGGCACAAGTGAACCCTTGACCATTTATATAAAATATGTTAGAGTTTAATAGAAACAGTAAGAAACCAAGAGGGAGAAATCGTTGTGAAATAAGCTTCAGAAGCACTGCAAGATACGCAGGTGGCTTATTGAATACTGGCATACACATAAAGTCCCATTCGTTTTGACGTTTTGAGTGAAAAAAGTCGTTAGAGAGGCCATTAACGAAGCAAGGAAATGCACAGCTGAAGGGTTGTAATTAACACTCAACATTCCATGAGGCAGCAATCCAGCAAGAAGTTATTACTAGCCAAGTGTGACATTTACGAGGTATCTACTTTTCTAAGGACATACATGGGAAGAGGCCCCGAAAAGCGATGAGCCAGCAAGAAGTCGAACATATAAATGAGGAACTCCCCATCATAAAACTTGACAAAATAAATTCACCATGTTAACAAGATTTGAAGTTAAGACAGAAGTGGTAACAGCATAAATCGGAATGTTGGTAGACCTGAAAAATAAGTACTTGAGAAAATGCAAGCTAAGTCGACGTCATTGGAATGCAGAGCGGAGTGCTACGAAGGGATACAGAGGTAATCAGGTCGGCCCCGCAGAGTGAATAACAACTATTTTGATTAATAACCAATTAACCTATGAACGAATCCCGTTCCGCCAACACAATCGTAATGTTATTGCAGATTACATCTGGGAATAAAATATAGACCAGATTGGAGCTAGGAGTAAAAAGTTGGACTCCCGAAATTGTCAGGGACTAATTTCTGCGCCAAATCGAATAAATAAAGCTTTAAGCTCAAGCCAGAAGACAAGTTGAACCAGTCTTCGAGAAGCCTCGGTGGAGGCACGTCAGAACACCAGTTACGCTACACGTCAGGATACAAGGCACGTTAGCACGTCGGTAACGTCAGAGCTACAAGTTACGCTACACGTTATTAAGTCAGTTAGGCGCTACGCTATCAAAGTACAAGTAGTTCAGAGAGAACATGGTTCGAGTTAGAACCCAGTGTAGGTCTTATAATTCAGCGAAGCTTGAATAAGCAGTAAATTAAACTTCAGTTGAGGCACATCACGCTAATAACTAGACGAAGTTACACCACATAACGATCCAGAGTTAGGAACTCTGAGCGATCAGGGAAGTATATACACATTCACATTGAAAAACTGCAAAGGAAAGAACCGTAGAAGTCAAAACAATTAGGAATTCATATAGCAAAACGAGTTCGTTACACCAAAGTCAGGGTGTTTCAAAGAACATTAAAATCCCAAAGGGGATATTTAAAGAACACTAATCTGAAACTGCATAGTGCAGAAATATTGCGAAAGTGCGAAGTCAAAGAAAAGAGTAATAATTCGAGAAATATAGCAGCTAGAAACAGATAGGAGTGTATGGACTTCGAATTGAAAGCCAAGCTATAGAATCACGAAAGTTGCGATAGAGAGAGCTAGGAAAAGGAGTGGCGGCAAAGAATACGAACATTTTCGCCTAAGAACTAATAGGTCAAATTAGTAAAGCCACGAGCAGCAGAAATATTAGAAAGACTATACCGAAGAAAGGGTGAACAGAAGTAGGAGATTCCGAGAAGGCGAAGTCACACGTTCAATGCGGATTAGGGGGCGCATCAAGATCATCAACTCCGTGATGTTGCACCGCAAAACGCTGAAATATGGTTCGAGTGTCACGTAAAAATTAAATAAGTGCTTTTAAGTGTAATAAGTGTTTTAAGTGTAATAAGGGTTTTAAGTGTAAAAATAATGTATCAAAGAGTGAAAAAATGTAGTATTGAAGACCAGAGATTGAAGATGGTTCATTTTTGTGTAAAAATGCATTGTTGAAGCAGTTAGATGGGTGAAGACATCCAAAGATTTGGTCATGAACCGAACGTCGCATGGGGTGAGTAAGAAATCTTTCATTATCTTAAAATGTTGTGTCATGTGCTGATCAATAATTGTGAAATGTATAAAATAAATAAGTAAATGCACTAGTAAATAAATAACTAATGTCAAAATGTGTTGGAAAAACCGCAAAGATGAGTTTGCCAAATACGAGAATGTAATAATTAAAGTGCATAGTAAATTGAAACCCGTAAAATGAATAATTAATAATAATCAAAAATTGAAATATGAGAGGAGAAATCGATTATAAAGATATTATTGGCAAGTAATTTATGTCGTTGTTGAGCTATAAAGTAATAATAAAATGAGCACCAAAATAATAATAATAATAAGTATTGTATTTCTATACTCCGATAATAATGAGTAAATATATTGAGTAATTGCATTCCGTAAATAATTATGAAAAATAAGATTGAATAAATATGATAATGAGCTCTAGTTGAAAGTAATTGAATATTAAAGGATCTTTGGGATACCTTAAAGTAATGAAGTAATAATGCTATTCAGATCATAAATTTAATGAATCAAAGTAAATGGTGACAAACGAACACCTTGGAAATATATTATGAAGTTCTAGGCTATAGGTCAAATTAAAAGGGAAAATGCTTAAGTAAAGACCAGTAAAGTAGTACGCTATGAGAATCCAAGTTATAAAAAGTTTGTTGCCAATAAGGGCCAATAAATAATAAATAATAAGCAGCATCAGGCTAGCTAGTGTGTATTCCATAACAGGCATATTCGAGAGATCAAAATAGGTATATTAATTGTCGGAAAATCGTCGTGAAATGAATGTTATTGTACGAGGATTTGACCCACTGGGAGGCAGTAGGTCCTGCCCAGGTTAAGTAAGCCGGAGTTCAGGCATGATCGAGATCTCTGAATTGTCCGCCTAAATAATGGTAATTTGCAGTGTAAGTCCTGTTGAGGCGTTGCTAAATGTGTATGTATAAGCCTGGAAGGAGTAAGAGGTTTCTAAGAGATATGATACAACTGGGGAGGCAGGTAGAGTTTCCGAGCCTAGTGTCATATAACCCATCCTATTGGCCAGTATTGTTGTGTATCCGACCACATAAAAGTATGTGAAATGAATATGAAGGACGGAGTCAGGGCATGATAACGATCTCCTGGGTTCCTCCTTCCAAGTTATAAATCGTCGTGATCTCGGGATATTGCACTGATTCTGAGGAAATGAAATAAATGTTATAATAAAATGAGGTTGAATTAAAGAGTGAGCTTGGATTATCATATGCATTTTAAGGAAAGAGGTAAACGGTTAAAAGTCGCGAGGGGTGAATGAATGAGAAGCGAGACCAGGTCATAAATCACAAGCTATGTAGTGTAAGGGAGAGTCAGGCGACCCGGCCGACCTTCACCGACCGCAGGGGAGCTAATACAATGGACGCTCTGTGTATAGGAGTGTTATGATCTGAATAGGTAGTGGTAATAAAACGGAAGGTTATGCAATTTTGATAAATAATGGTGTAACAAGAATATAATGTAAATTGTTGAATTGGTGGGTTTTAGACAATGGTCCCCACACTAAGTTTGAAGAAATTTCATAATATTTGACCATAGTAGTCAAGGAATAAGTTTGTAAAGAAAGTAATCGATTTCTGCCTCAGAAGATGTACTAAGAAATACGGATAAACCATTAATTGAATTTGTAAGTAAACTAAGTAATGAAAGGAAGTGATAGGACATGATACATCATTAATGAATGCCCCTTGATCATGAGAAACAAGTTGGAAGGATGTGGGTTCGAGTCATGGCAGGTTAAAGATTGATGATTTGTTGTGTAAATGTTTAAACCTAAGGCTTAACTGGAAGAAATAATACAGTTTGAAAGTAACTGAAAATAAAAGTAAACAATGAAAATAAAGATAAAATAAAGCCCTGAAGGAACTGTAATGATACGGTAAATGTCCGTAAAGCCTTTGTGTACTTTTCATAAATGATAGGCACGCTCTTTGCCTTAATGAATAGAAATGAAATGTTGTAAGAAAGAAATTTTGTATTGACGTTCAAGAATAGATATCAGCTCAGTTGAGCTAAGCAAGATAAAGCTAGAATGTAGATTCAAATGATTTTTGAGAATTTATGGATTTTGATTTTTGTTATTTTGGATTTATTCCAAAATATTGATGTTGAATATGTAATTGTATTTTTCATGGGAATTTTTAGTAAATAAATTCATATTAATTGTAACATGTTTAGTTGTCAATGTAGTCTTGTAGATCCTAAAGTGCTTTCATATCTGAATGTGAGATCATGTTGTGGGCTGAACGGTACACGCCTCGAAGCCGCAGTAGCAAGCCAGGTGATGATCAAGCATTCTCCATGTGAAATGGGTACAGTATATAGAAATAAAATTCTGTGCGCTACGCAACTACAGCATGAAGAACACAGCCGCTACGAGAATAACGCAACACAGCACATATTAGAGTGCTCCACAAATGTTTACAGATCTAAGTGTAGATTAGAGAATAATAATACAGGGAGATTCTTTTGCTACGCCAGCCAACCGAGCTCGGGTCGCGGGTAGCGCGCAGGTGGAAACCGTAACAGGGACATTAATTAATGGTAAATTCACCAGCAAATCTTGATTAAAGAACTTACCATTTCACAGAAGATGCTGAAAATGTTCTCCTTCAGCTGACACATGGGCGTTGCACAGCGTAAATAAATTAGCGTTTACACGTTGTAATTCCCTTCTGTTCTGAGGGATATCTGCTGCCGTATATTGTTCTCCAGCTCCACGAGGGTACGGGTAATTGATTTGCACACTTTGTATTTTAAATTACCTCACAATTAAACATAAAGCGGGCTTAGGTCCTTGCAGCTATTAATCACAGTAAACACGCAGGGGGAACAGGAGTAGCTACATAATGTAACGATGTAGATTCCAAAGTTACTGTATGTCAGCTGAAGGAGAAAAGTTTCAGCATCTTCTGTGAAAAGGTAAGTTCTAACGTTTAACTGGTGACGTGAGGTCATCCAGATTCCCAAGAAATAAAAGAAACATGTGTGCTTCTTTAATCAAATCTTGCAAGGAGCTGTTGTTAATGTTACGTTCTTATCTGTGCACTGACACTTCACACCCTCGTTGCTGAAAGTTTAGTGACTAAAGACTTTTAATGACTCTGGTTATCTCCCGTGCGCGATATGCACGGCCCGAGCTCGGTTGGCTGACGGAAGGCGCGCGCGCCTGGCAACAGTTCGCTGGTCCCGCTCCAGCATAAGAATCTCACTGTATTTCTACATTGTTAATCGAAAGAATAGAGGAATAGACTATGCTACACGACCAACACAAATTTTCATAATAAGACACACATTCAAATACAAATCTTATCTTCAAGATCTAATGGGACTTGGCAAAAATGCGCTCAACGTGTTAAGAAGATTTCAACTGCTCTCCTGAGTTTTTATTGACACATAAAATGACAAAGGATTATTATCCACATTTTTAATCCATCACTTTAAGAATTTTTGTTTCTATATATACAGTTGATTGACATTCTAGCTTGCCACGGTGGGTGAGGGGATAGCGTGTCGGTCTACCAACTCCAAGATTGCAGGATCGCTCCTGGCCGTGGTAAGTGATTTTTGAAAGGCGGCAAAAATACGACACGCATGTCATACGATGTTGGCATGTCAAAGAACCCATTTGAATTCAGTAGGCTGTGTTCATAATGGCAAAATTAATCTCGGGAGTTTCCCCCAACAAAAAGTTCCTCATTTCTCTACTAGAAAGCGCTATAGTTTTCAAGGATCTTAGATATCTAACCTCCTTGACTCCCTTAGTGATTCAAAGAACAACGAAATTCGCCATGCAAGCTACCCTCTGGGTGTCAAATTACAAAGCTTGCACCCGGCATCCGAGGCCATACGATATTATTATTATTATTATTATTATTATTATTATTATTATTATTATTATTATTATTATCATCATCATTGACATTCTGATTTTATTTACTGTACACTCTTATCCAGTAAATTATGTTCTGGGGAAGAAAAAAAATGTTTTAAATGAGATAAGTTTTTTTAAATGTATTTTTGGTTCTAAGACATTGCAAGACTGAAGAAGGCAAATAAGCCGATACATGTATCGCTCATGTAGGGTAGCCTAGTATGTGCAAAGTTAATGTATTGAAAAGTGGACAAATAGATTTAACGATCTTTTACATCCGACTAAGTTGCCGATTCCGAGTCCGGTGGAAACGTCAACCTCAAGGAAAGTGTTAGGATGTCTCGTAAGTAATGTCGTTTTATGTTCGACACTGACTATTATCTGTCAGAAAACTGTACTATAATGAGGCGCATTATAACACTATTTTTCATTATGAAACAGTTTCTCCCACCAATCAGAGCTCAAGAAAGAGTTGTTTGACCAATTAGATAATTAGATGCGCTGAGTTCCACGGCCTGCTAATGTAAATCACACTGCCTGGCCTAGTGTCATAGTAGAGTAATCGAGGTGGCCATGGTCAAATACAAGGCATTCACTGCTTCTCATGCGCTCAGTTCAGTACATAAAACTGGCGAAATCTCGACGGATATTTATGAATATTTTTGTTCGATCATAAAATAGTTATAATAATTATCGTCGAACATAAACAGTCGTATGCAACTCGCGTATAATGGTAATTAAGACACTCGAATGGAAATTATAAAACTCGCATACGCTCGTTTTATAAACATAGGCTACTTGTGTCTTAATTATTGCCATTATAGGCTCGTTGCATAATGTACTATTTTAAGTATGGTGTTTTATAACATAGAATTGTTTATCTTTGATCTGCCAATGCTATTTACAGGATGCCATGACTGGAATTGCGTTTATTGCGAGAATATATCAGTCGTCAGTTGTTGATACACAGTCACAAATAGAACTTACAACGTTGGAGTTAAGGGTCCTTCTAAAGTAATACTGGAAACAAGATTACAAAGCTGCCGCGGCTCGAAGAATATTTGAAGTGGAAGGAGAATGTGTCATGAGTGCGCGTGGGGCACAACGATGGTTCTAACGTTTCAACAATGGAGAAGAAAACACTACAGTTTTACCGCGTTCTGGAAGTCCTAAACTTTAGGATATTGAGAATACACGCAGAGTTTTGGAAGAAAATCCACAAAGAAGTCCTTTAGGCTGTCAGAAGAACTTGGTGCATCAAAAGATACCGTACATCGCCAGATTAAGAAAGTTGAAAAATCGAACAGAAGCTGTAGATCTGTATCTCATGAATTGACCCCTGAACAGGCCCCACGTAGAGTGGATATCTGTCGTCAACTTATCTGTAACCCCATGGATGATAGATTAATCAGCAAAATTGTCACATGTGATGAAAAATGGGTCTATTACCGCAACGCTGAGACCTTGAAACAGTGGCTCAGTCCTTGTCAACCTGCTAAAGTCATCGTTAAAAAGGATCGGTTCGGCCCCAAAGTGATGTTGTGTGTCTGGCGGAATTTTGAAAGTGTTATTCACCGGGAGTTTGTTCCAAACGGGCATCAAGTCAATGGGGATCTTTATTCTCAACAACTGGAACGAGTTCATGAATTTTTGAGACGGAGATACCCAGCATTAATTGATCAAATTGTAGTTGTCTTGCAGCAAAACAACGCGAGACCTCATACTGCACGAACCATACCAAAAATTTAGAAATTGGGAGGAGTCAAACTGCTACCACAGCCAGCATGAAGCCCTGATCTTGCACCTTCAGATTACCATATTTTCCGAGCCATGGCTCATTTGTTGAGTGGAAGAAATTTCGACAACATTGAGGCTGTGGCAGTGGGTCTCTCCATATTCTTCGCATCAAAACCCAGAGATTGGTACCGTCGCGGGATAAGAAACCTCGCTGAAAGATGGCTCAAGATTGTCTCTACTTTGAAGAATAGTTTAATTTCTTGTCAGAAAACTTTGTTGTTGTTTGAGTCTTCAGTCTTTTGACTGGTTTGATGCAGTTCTCCATGCCTCCCTGTCCTGTGCTAATCATTGCATCTCTACATAGCTACCACACCGTACATCCGAGGCAATCTGTTTAACATATTCTAACCTTGGTCTACCCCGACACTTCTTGTCCTCAACCCTTCCTTCCATAACTAAGCATGCTATTCCTGGGTGTCTTAGTATGTGTCCTACTAACCTATCTCTTCTCTTCATTAGCAGTCGCCAGAAACATCTATCCTCTCCCACTAGTCTTAATACCTCTTCGTTTGTAACCCTATCTACCCTTCTGATCTTCATCATTCTCCTGTAACACCACATTTCAAATGCTTCATTTCTCCTTTTTTCTGCTGCACCAATAGTCACAGTTTCACTTCCATAGAGTGCCACGCTCCAGACAAAGGTTTTCAAAAATGACTTCCTAATACCTAAATCTATATTCGATGTCAACAGATTCCTTTTTAGGCTACTTTCGATTTTTGCAAAAAATGAAAGTAGACTTATGAGATCACTACAGGGCGAAAAAAAGTGTGTCTGTCTGTGTGTGTGGAGGGATAGAGGTGGTGTAAACAGACAACACACACTGGTCACGAAACTCGCCATCTTGTATTGCACACCACAGAATACAGAGTAACAAAATACAAAGAACAGAGAGGGATAGATATAACACACACACACTGCAGTCCAACATAATGTCAATGGCTATGGAGCTTGGGAGGTGGCACCATCTGTGGCCAGGTTGGAAGTCAATTCCCAACATCCTCCCCACCCTGGTCTACCTCTAGAGGTACGACCAGCTGAACGGGTCGGGCCAGTTGTTTTCCATCTGCTGTGGAAAGGATTACAGTCCTTACGATCCCGTCCCTTCCAGTACGCAGCTCGTGGATCCGGACCTTTCTCCAGAGATGTTTCGGCTGAAGGTCACTTTGAAGGAGCGCGACGTCGCCTACCCTCAGCGTGGAGTTCTTCTTGGGCTGCTGGACTTGATGGAAGCTCTGCAGCAACAGTAGGTACTCCTTACTCCAGCGCTTCCAGAAGTCGTCTGCCAGTTGTTGATGCAGTCGGAATTCTCGAACAGGAACTCCCGTTGGTGGTTCAGGCCCAGATGGAACTGTAGTGAGTTTCTCTCCCACAAGGAAGTGTGCGGGAGTCAACACATCGCCGGTGTCTCCATTGCGAGTCAAGGGTCTCGAGTTCAGTGCGGCTTCGATGCTGACCAGTACTGTTTGGAGTCCTTCTTCGTCGATGCTGGAGCGTCCAAGTACCTTCCGTAGGCACCGCTTCGTCGATCCAACCATCCTCTCCACCATCCTCCCCACCAAGCCGCGCGTGGGGCGATGAATTTCCAAGTTACACCGTGCTCGGAGAGGTAGCGGTGAGTCTTTGCCGCAGACAGTGAAGCCCAAATGCCACTCAGTTCCTTGTTAGCCGCGTGAAAGGTCTGGGCGTTGTCAGAATAAATAGTGTGTGGCAGACCGCGCCTACCGACGAATCTCTGTAGTGCTTGCATGAATCTGTCGGCGCTCATATCACCACTCAATTCCAAATGTAGGGCCCTTGTAGTGGCACACGTAAAGAGAGTGATATAACACTTTTTGGCTGATGTTCCTGCCCTGACGTACAGCGGGCCCGCGAAGTCGATACCTGTGACAGCGAATGGCTTGCTCGGGGTCACTCGTTCGGAGGGCAGTGGAACTTCTATTGCCTGGCCGCCAACATTTTTTTACCATCTTGCAGGGTGAACATTGGTGAAGGACGTGTTTGATGGCACGGCGAGCACCAAGGATCCAGTAGGTGCTTCGGAGGTCAGAGAGAACAATCTGTACTCCGAGATGATGGAGCCGTATGTGTTTGTCTCTTATCAGCAGTTGTGTGAAGTGATGTCGTCCTTCCATGATGATTGGATGCCGTTCACTCTCTGAAACCGCAGCATATTGTAGGCGTCCACCGATGCGAAGTATGCCATTGTCGAGAAATGGATTGAAACATTTGATCTTTGATTTCTCAGGCATAGGGGTCTTCCGTTCGAGAGCTGCAATTTCGGCAGGGAAACATTCCATTTGCACTGCCTTTATCCAATAGCGGAGGGCTCCATTTATGTCTTCTGCTGTCAGTTCCCCCGTTGGTTGGTCCTCATGTCTAAATAGGCGTACGAAGCGAAGAACCCATGCGGTTACGCGAAGAAGTTTGATATAGGAGCTGTATCTGGTAGCTTCAATTACTGGGTCTGATGATTCAATTTGGAGCACATCCTGAGCGCGAGTTCTTGCTTCAGGGAGGGGCGTAGAGACGGGTGAGCTGTGTGGCCAATGGCATTGGTCGAGAGATAGCCATGAAGGTCCTTTCCACCAGGCTTGAAGAGTTTTGATCTTCTCTGCCGTCAATCCTCGTGTCAAGTGATCTGCTGGATTGTCCTTGCCTGGACAATGTCTCCATTGTGACGGAGTGGTAGAGGATTGAATCTCGGTCACGCGGTTGCAGACGAACGTCTTCCAACGACTCGGATCATTCTGAATCCATCCTAGGGTTACTCTTGAGTCCGTCCACAGGGTCCCTCTGCTTGTGTCGAAGGTCAGCGCTTTAGCGCAGTAATTCAAGAGTCGAACGCCGATCACCGCTGCTAGCAACTCTAAACGTGGTAGTGTCACCTTCTTGACTGGCGCAAGTCTACTTTTACTGCACAACATGTGGGCAGATGTGGTGCCATTGCAGAGAGATCGTATATACAAAACAGCTCCATACGCTCGCTCTGAAGCGTCGCAGAACACATGGACATCTGTGATGTCGCGTTCGGGCTTTCCTGCCCATCTTGGGACGGTGATCTGCGAGAGTTGGGGTAGACTTGAGGTCCAGCTGTGCCAGCGACTGGCAAGGTCCTGTGGTAGGAGTTCATCCCATGTTAGTCCTCTATGCCATGTGTCCTGAAATAGGATTTTCCCCAGTATTGATACCGGCGTCATTAAGCCCAATGGGTCGTAGAAACTAGCAGTCGCTTGGAGCAGGTGTCGTTTTGTAGCGGGGTGATCTTTCAGTCTCGTTGTGATTTCTGTAACATCTATAGTGAGCGAGTCTGTTACTGTGTTCCATGGAAAACCAATAACGTGTGTTTCCGAGGTGATCTCTCTTCCTTCGGCCTTCCATATCTGGATCAGCTGTTGGGAACTCGTGGCCCATTTCGACATGGGTAGACTTATCTTCTTCATGAGAGAGGTGAGTTCATAGTAGAGTTCGATCGCTTCATTTTCTCCTCGGGCACCTGCGATAATGTCGTCCATGAATGTATTTTCATCTATGAATGAAGCCGCGGAAGGAAACTGAGATCTGTTTCTAGTGGCTAGTTCTCTCAGCGTAGCTGAAAGGAGAAATGGGCTGCAAGTCAGTCCGAATGGGAGTCTTGTGAAGCGAAAAATCGCTCGCTCGTTGGAAGCAACTTGAGCACAGCTCTCATCTTCGACAACACGGTACCACAGGAATCTGGTCAAGTCTCTATCCTCTTCGTGAAGGGACAACTGAAGAAACGCTTGGCTGATGTCTCCTATCACACCGTACGGGAATGAACGGAACCGCAACAATACTGCAAACAGTTCGGGGAGTAGGTTGGGTCCCATTTCCAGGGTCTCGTTGAGTGGGCGCGCGTTTTCTTCGTGTGACGATGCGTCGAAGACTATACGCCATTTAATGGTTCCATGTTTCTCTTTCTTTACCAAGTGATGAGGAAGATAAAACTCATCCGTACGGGTTTCCTCTGGAGCTAGTTCCACGTGGCCTTTCCTTATGTAGTCCATCATGTGGTTCGTGTATGTTTGTCTCAGGGCTTCGTTCTTCCGGAATCGGGTTTCCAGTGATTGGAATCGTTTTTCTGCAAAGTGATAGTAGTTGGCAAGTTCCATAGTTTCCTTGCGTGGCAATCGTACGACTCTTCTTTGGTCCTCAATACTGTAGACGCGTGAAATTGTGTTAGAAGTGAGGTGTCTTTAGCGCTCATTGCTCGGTCTTGTTCAGCTGCGATCCCAACGGACTCCAGATCCCAAAAACGTCGAAGAGAGTCGTCACAGGGCATGGAGTGACATGCATCGATGAAGTTTACAACCGTGTTAGTAGCTGATACACCTGAGCGGTTTCCGGTGAATATCCATCCAAATTTAGATGGAATTAACACAACTGACGAGGAGAGTCGTATCGGGGCAGAGTCACTGACGATTGTCCAATACTGATCTCCTCCGATTAACAGCTCGATTGGAAGGTCAGCTGAATCATCTGTAGGGTCAGCCAATTGCAGTTTCCGCGTTTGTCCAGTCATCGTGATATCTCGTGGTACTGCTGGGTGGTGAGAAAAGGAGTGGGTGGTTTCAAATGCCGTCAATGTTACTTGGGAACTGTCCCAAAATCCTCTCGTCTTCAGTCGAACGAACCTACGTGAATGTGATGTGTTGGATGGTGTTTCAAACGCGTGGACCTTTAATGATGCGCCTCCAATGACTTCCAGACCCAGTTCATCGACCAAAGAACTTTTGACGAAACTGGATTGACTACCTCCGTCGAGAACGCACCTCGTCAGCTTACTCGAACCCGTTGGTCCCGAGATCCATATTCTAGCAGTCTGGAGATGGGTAAATCCCGGAGTAGTGACGTTTATCTTACCAACGGCAGTTGTTTCTGTGCAATTCGCGACAGGGGAATGATTTAAGTTGCTGCAAATCGCTCTATGGTGAACTTTTCCACACTGGGAACACGATGCTCTTCCTTTCCTGCTACAGTCCTTTGTGTGATGGCCTCGTTTAAGACAGAGGAAACAACGCGATGATTGTTTCAATTTCTGAGTTCGAGCGTCAGTCCCGGTTACCTTAGTACAATCCTGAGCCCAGTGTCCTCTTCCCTCACAAAAGACGCAGAATGGCTGTAGTCTTTCCTTCTCTCTCTTCTTCCCTTTCTTCGCGTGAGTGTCAATCTGGAACGCCGCTGTTGCTGGGACAGAAGCCGGGTGCTGATAGATAGAAGCCGGGTGCTGATAAGATTCCCCCCGAATCTTTTGACTAATGAGAGCACCTTCAACCTCTTCCTTCAAAAAACACATGAGTTTGATGATGTCACCTTCACTAACGTTGTCTCTCCGCGTGTGGATGATCCAACGCCGGCAGATATCGTCTGGGAACGCTCTTAGTATCTTGGAGGCTAGCACGCGACCGTAGTTGGAAATATTTTCTCCCAGAGCCTGCAGTGCTTGAATCCGTCGGTTGCACTCAACGTAAGTGTGATTTAGGGACTCGGGGGTGGCGGAGTGTATCGGCGGTATGGTTTCCAGATAGTCTAAGTGCGCCTGGATAATTCTATTTTCATCTCCGTACTTGGAAATGAGAATTTTCTTTGTGGCATTATAAGTGCCGGCTGTGATAGCAATACCGTCGACGAGATGCTTGGGTTCCCCTTCTAAGTAACCTCTCAGAAAGACGTGTTTGTTGACCTGCGATACTGTAGGATTCTGGTCAATGGAAGTAGTGAACTGCTCCCAAAAGCGAGACCATTCTTCAATATCTCCCGTGAAGGGGCTAAGTTTTATGGTGGGTAACTTAATTGGTTGTGACGTGGGTATGGTGGGAGTGGTGGGAGCTTCGTTTATGGTCAAGGTAGAGGTGACAGAGTAAAGCTTCTTGTCCGCTCCAATAGTAGCTTTCTGTATGGCGTGCTTTGCATTGTCAATATATTCGTCACATACAGTAATGTCCGCATTGTATTCTGCGTCCGATAATAGATCATGAATACCATCGTCCGGTTGGGTTAAGCTGGTGAGTGTTTCCTGCAGTCTATCGCGGTGGAATGTGAAGTCTTCCAAAGCTGTGTCTTCTGTAAGGCTGTTAATGGCTGTAATGAAGCGTGTGGCATTTTCTCTCTCACGTGTTCTTTTCCTTTTCAGATTGTGCAGGCTAGCTGCAGTAGCGGTCTCTTGTTCCGTCGGCATAATGGGTGCAATAAATCTTAAGCTTGACTGACAGGCCTCCCTCCAGACGTGACGTAGTGAGCGGTGAGCTTACGGGCGGGTAGGGGTGATCCGTACCGCACCGGTACCTTTGAGGGCTAACAGAGGGCGTGCTAGGTCCGTGGAAGATCTTAAGACCTTGTTAACAGAGTGCGCTGGAGAATGACTGGTAGGGCGCGTGAGTTAATAGATGGCGCTGTTGAGTTGATTTAGGCATGTGCGCTCAGATCGCACGGAACTGAACGGAACTACACATGCGTGACCCGTTGCAAAGTTCAGCGGAGGAAAGATATTCTACTACTTTGGAATACTGTAGATTAAAGGAACACTGGATTCCTTAATAAGTCATGCACAATTCATGCAGGCATTTCATAATAATACAACATCCGTGCATACAGTTTGTGTTTAGCGAGGGCCAGTTATGTCTATCTCGCTAATAATAATAATAATAATAATAATAATAATAATAAACAAATACAGTAAACAGGAGCGTGCTTCTTGATTGAAAATACGCAGTTCCTGATCGTGTAATGGGAGTCGTATATTAGCTTCATAAATCCAAATGATAATAATGAAGAAATATCAGTTGTTTCAACATGCTATTTTCTTTCGTAACGAAGTTGACTTATCTGAGAGTGCAGTGTAGGCTAATGGTGGCATCTCAGCGTCTGGCGTGGGATGGTGCAGTGGAGTATCCTCTTTACCTCGTCGTGGAGCTTCCTGTAGTGTAGAAAGCTCGTCTGTAGATACAATTCCGTTGAAGAAGTTAATCCTTAGTCTTCCCGAGTGTTTCGGCACCAAATGTGGAGGGATAGAGGGGGTGTAAACAGACAACACACACTGGTCACTATTCTAAACTCGCCATCTTGTATTGCACACCACAGAATACAGAGTAACAAAATACAAAGAACAGAGAGGGATAGATATAACACACACACACTGCAGTCCAACATAATGTCAATGGCTATGGAGCTTGGGAGGTGGCACCATCTGTGGCCAGGTTGGAAGTCAATTCCCAACAGTGTGTGTGTATGTGTGTGTGTGTGCGTCTGTGTGTGTGTGTGTGTGTGAGTGTGTGTACTCTGAATGTCTGTCCCCCCTATCAATTCGAACACGGTGAGCGCAAAATGAACGACATTTGGTACAAAGGTAGCACTAGCAAAGGACACCTCAGTGTCATGTTTTATATCGCCGCCATCTTGACGGAAACGTAATGGCGGCCACACAAATGTTCAAAGCTTAAATCAAATTACGACTAACCTAATCATCCGATCTCTACCAAATATTGCAACAACATACCTTTATGAAGGGAGCATCCTTTGACAAATCCAATAGGTCATTAGCCTAATAGTTTGCGGATGGCGGCCATCTTTGTGTCAAAATCGATTACCCCTATCAATTCGAACACGGTGAAACCGAATGGAATGAAATTTCGTACAGAGGTAGCACTAGCAAAGGGCACCTCAGTGCCATGTTTTATATCACCGCCATCTTGACGGAAACGTAATGGCGGCCACACAAATGTTCAAAGCTTAAATCAAATTACGACTAACCTAATCATCCGATCTCTACCAAATTTTGCAACAACATACTGTGCCCAACTCTAGGAATGGGTATTCCAAGATTCAGACACCTAGATATCAAGGGAAAGGCTGTAGCCGCTTTTGAATGTTGAGATATTTGAATATCGCGCTACATTGCTTCTCGAAGCAATTGGAAAGAATTTACCGATACTTGCATGTCAAGTGACGTAGCGAGTAATAGCAGAGGTTGAGGCTATTTATTGATTAAATATTTAACCATGGAGTAGAGACTTGATACTTGGATCAGATTACTGGCACGGCCAAATGAAAGAGAATGCAATTAGCATCAAGTAAATCGGACCAGGGATACCAGAGATATGAGGATTTCCATATTTCAGCGTGATGACGCGTGACCCTGGCAGTTTTGAATAAAAGCCGGCTGGCCGAAGCATCGATAGCTCATTTCAACACAAGCACTTGCCGAGCAAGTTGCTGCGACGCTGAGCCAAGGCACATGGTTGCCGGATCTACGCAGAAGTTCTTTTCAAAGTCGTGATAGTCACGAAAGTGCTGCGCTACGAGGTGGAACTTAGTAAGTTTACGGCGAGGAGGATCACTGAGGTGATTGATTTTTCTACAGACATTGGTGGAAATATTTATATTTCTACATGGACATATGCTAGACTTTGTCTAGAATTAGTACTTTGTCACAGTCCAGTAATAACCTAATACTTGGATATTTAAATCCATTTCAGTCAGTTTTCATTATTTGTAACTAGTTAACCACTTCGATCTATCAGTACACTGAAGACTAGTCTATAACGGTGGCGTTCATTAGTCTACGCAAGGGAAACTACAAGTTGCTTAGCGCATGGTAGATGGTGTTAAACCATGCCCAGGGAACGATCTTCAGAACAGCCGTTGATTGCTTAGACTGTCAGTGTTTTTCTTGTACTGATAAGATTACCGTGAGTTATGTTACAACTGACATATCTAAGAAGAGATCACTTAGATCTGACCCTATTTAAACAAACTGTTATGGCTTTGATAGAAGCCCATATTAAAATGGAACAACAGTTAATTCAAACGTCAAAGGATACTACCACTATGTCTGACTAGACGAATTGTGGGTATATAATGGCGGCCGATACAAGGATTATACGTGCTTGTCCGATAGGGCATGTCGACGGATAAATCTGGTACAGACCAGGTTTACTACACTTCAAGACCATCAAGAAATGTAAGCCACATTTGAATTATATTATGCCTAGCTAATTGGAACAAACTATTTTTTTCTGCAGATGACCAACACATTTTTTTTCTTCGTATTTACATCATGCAATGATTTACGCAAGACTTATTAGAGTTATTCTGAGCATTTTCAACACTCAGAACAGTTTAGGATCGATGACGAGCATTTATTTGAATATTTCATATTTTAGGGAAACCACGGAGAACCGTCGATGTAAAGGTTGAGTTAAATTATTTTTGTTGAGGAATGGATATTTTTTCCATATTCGAAGGTTCGAACATGTGGATTCTCACATAATGAGTTGATAATTAAACATATTTAAAATGATATAAATAATAATAATAATAATAATCCACTAATAATAATAATAATTTTCATAATTTTTCTAAATAATTCTTGGATATTATATTTTATAATAATCATATGTATTGAGAGAGAGCCTATGAAGTAGTTTAATCATTTCTAGTTTGGAACAGGAGATTTTCCGAAGGAGAGTGGTTAACGCAAGCCCGCATTCAACCAACATTTCAGTTCTGGTTGAACAGTTGATATTTGCAATGAGCAAAGTATATTTTTCAGATAACACGGAGAGGCATGAAACGGGAAGCAAATGATATTTGTATCAAATAGGATATTTTTGTATTTATATAAAATCATGACGTAAATACACTCGAAAGTGAAATAAAGATTTTCATAAGTATGGTAAATTCACGAGTTGAACTGAATGGTAAAATAAAATAAACTTGTCAGTTTATTAATCTTCCAGTGTTGATAACAAGCAGAGGCTTGATTTATTGTATACATTTTGGGAAGAAAATTTATATGTGTGGAGTAGTTGAAATGCCATTCCCAGGTGCGCATGTTTAAGTCGCAGGAATGAGGAGGTTTTTTCGAGCATCAATCAAATAGCAGGTTCGATGGCTCAGGTTTATAGTAGGAGTATTGGAACTACACATTTCGTCGGATGAATGACCTGAAGGTTATTTCTTTGAAACCATCAGTTCTTATTTCAACCTTGTTTACGAATTCCATTTAGACTTTGATTTTGCTAGAACCCGGATTTGTCATGATAGTAGTTTATTCTTCTTCAGAGGAAGACCTTTGCCGTTGTTGTTGTAATATTGTGTTCTTACACAAATAATAGAATGGGCCACTGCCAATTAAAAATAATTCTTTAACCACGAATAATTTGAAGGATATTTTCAATCCTAGTGCCATGAACTAAATGAATTTATTATGAAGCTACAATTCTTATTTCCGCATTCTGTCGAAGAATTGCAAGTTGTGAAAATTACTAATAATGGCCATAAATATAAATATTTGTTTCATAATAATGATTCCGAGTGGATAATTGAATAGTTGAATGGTTCAACAATTTAGTGATCAAGTTGATGATTCAGAAATCATGTATTTTGTTAGGAACTTGAAGTTCATAATCGAGTCACTTCTCGAATGTTTAATGTCAGAAGAACAATTAATTGTTGTTTTGCTTCGCACAGTTCTTCGATGCTATGCTCAAGGTCAAATACTTTTCAGATGTTATTAATATGTGTAAATAATGTGTGTTGATTCAATGATAATAATATTTTCGACAATATATTTTTGAAACTGGAAAATAAGTGAAAGTTTAAAATTCTATGAACATTTATTCTACGAGTGTTAATATCATGTAAATATTCAAACAGTGATCTACGATATTTCCAGTATAGACAATTAATTTTGAACTGGAATTAATCATAAATAATTTTGGAACACAGTCTACAGGACTATTAATCGGACTTGTGTTTCCAAAAAAAGATTGTCAAATGTGTTTGGAAAATTTCTGTATATTGTGTAAATAAGAGTGTGGATCGCCACACGTGGATAATGCTGCTTTGAGCATCTTTGCAGTCAATTTTAACTTCAAAATAAACTGAGATAATTTTACCAGATGTGTTTTACCCAATTGAATCTCCTTCTATCCTTATTGTTGCATTGAGCCAAAAATCAGTAAAGCATTTTTTTTATTTGATGTCGTTTTTGCGATTTGCTTTAACCCATCTGGCGCCCCGGGATATTTTGATTCTCGTGCTGACTGATTATTGGTAAAATGCATATGTGGTCGTGCGGACTCCGGTCTAAACGGGCACATAAAATAAGATAGAGAGAGAAATGGCTTCGAACGTGGGGCTCGATTTAGACATGGTCAATCGCATGCCGATTTGAAATTGTGATAATTTTTATAGAAATATTTTGGGAGTTGAGAGATGTCTGGTTTGGATGAATAAATTAGTAGGAAACCCAATTAGTGGGGAAAATTAAAAATTTAACTTGATTAATGATTAGGATGGGTTTGATTATTTTTGATAATGGCTTAACCATTAGGGCGTCAAGTAAATTCAGTAGTAAACGTTCGATGACTGGACATACACATTATTAGAATCCAGGTGGAGGATATTTGAGAACTTGCATATTTTTCTTGGGATATTGTGGTAAATGTAATTCGTAAAAGTAGAGAATTTTGTTTTTCCATCACGTCGACATTAGGACAAATCTCATTTTATTAGAGTGTTCCAATTAGCTATTCATATTTCTTGTTATAGTTATAAGCTTGTGTTTGCCAATATTGTATACCCCTAAGTTTTGAATAATAATTGAAATTATGGAAGAAATGATGAGGATGATGAGGAGTTTGGAGGAGAGTTCAAAAGAGGCTGGACTGCGTGTAGCAGCCATTATGAAAGAAAATACTGAGGCTTTGGAAAGGAAGAAAATTCTGATTCTTTAGAAAATAAACTTAAAGAAAATTCTGATTCCTTAGAAAATAAACTTAAAGAGAGTTTAAACGATAAACTTAAAGAAAATTCTGATTCTTTAGAAAATAAACTTAAAGAAAATTCTGATTTTTTAGAAAATAAACTTAGAGGAAATTTGAATGATAAACTTAAAGAAAGTTCTGATTCTTTAAAAAGTAACTTGAAAGAAAATTTAAACAGTAAATTTAATTCAATGGAAAGTAAATTTAAAGAGAATTCTGAAATTTTGAAAATGTCACTTGAGAGTAAAATGAATAAATTATGCGAAAAAACACATGAGCTCGAAACTTCATTAGCTACTAACGCAAGTTTAATGGACGAAAAATTTCGCGATGCCGATCTTCGATCCCAAAGCTTAGCTGATAAGATAGAACATGGTCTTAGGAAAGTTGGTGAAGACATGATCGACCTAGAAGTCCGAGTGAAGAAGGAGAGTAATGAGATGGGAATTCTAGTTGTTCAACGTTTAACGGAACAATTCAAAGAACTTGTCATGGGAGAAATAAGAGAAGGTGTGATTAATGAATTGCAAACTGAAATTAAAACCACAGTTGTCAATGAAATTAAAGACACACTCAAGCTGGAGAATCAAGAGGGAATCAAGGAGATTGGGGAATCTTTGTCGTCTCATATTCAAGTAATTTCCAAAGATATCCAAGCAACTCAGAAGGACATATCAGATATGACAGGGTCATTGAAAAGTCATGAGACTGTTATGAACCAGATATCCATTGATGTTAAGGAGAATTGTAAAGAAACTGAAGCAATTAAGAAAATGGCAGAAGAAAACCAGAAGGAACTTGAGGCTATGAAAACTCAAATCAAGGATGAGAAACAGTCTGATCATCTGTTAAAAATGCAAAATGTAAGGGGAAAGGAACAGATACAGATAAATCTAGGAGGAGCTAGAGACACGGATAGTCAAAGACAGGATGAGGTCAGGACAGTATTTCAATCCAACCCCATAACTGTATTTAAGAATGTAGAAGATAAGCCTTCTAAATTTTCAGGGCGAGATTCTGTGACACCCGTGGAATTTTTGAGAGAAGCAGGGGATTACCTGAAAAATTCCAAGATCCCTAAAGAAAGACAGATCCGAGTGATAGGGAAGTTTTTGGAAGGTCCTGCACTTCTTTGGTTTAGAGCTTTCAGATCCACTCTAACCACTTTTGAGGAGTTTTCTCGTGGGTTATTGAAAAAGTTTTGGTCCCCGGAAACCCAACAGCAAGTCAGAGCAGAGTTATATTCGAAGAGATTCTCGACGTCACAACCTACTCGATACTCAACGTACTTTTCTGGACAGCTATCTAAACTGCAACATTTAGATCCGCCGATGCCAGATAACGAATTGATTACTGCATTGATACGTCAGTTTCCAGCAGACGTCCAGAGGACTTTGATCGCTGCTGATATCTATAATATGGAACAATTTGACGAAGTATTACAGAAGCTGGATCATACGAACGCTCAATTCTTCCATCAGAAGGGAGGAAAGAATAACAACGCTGTGTATGCTGTTATGGCTGATAGTTATTCTCAAACACCTCGAGAGATTCGAGAAGGGCGAGAAGAGAAAACGCCGAGGGAAGATCCAAATAAGAGAGGATGGAACCAGTACAGTAACAGATACAGTTACAAGCCTTATGCGAGACCAGATGGTGGAAATC
The DNA here is from genome assembly GCA_946902985.2 of Meconema thalassinum. NCBI lineage: Eukaryota > Metazoa > Arthropoda > Insecta > Orthoptera > Tettigoniidae > Meconema > Meconema thalassinum. The sequence continues at coordinate 283,624,254 of OX336393.1, read as the reverse complement.
GATACAATACTCGATGGAGAAGACCACGAGATACTCAAGGAAGGTACCAGGAAAGAAGATATTATGGTCGAAACAACTACAATAACAGAGGGAATGTGGATACTCGTCAGTCCAATGAAGAGTTCAACAAGGAGACGAGGAAAAATTTGGAAGCAAGACACCAAGATAACTTGCAATTTTTGGAGCAGAGGCCCAATGAACCAGGTCCATCAGGAACACAACAATCCCGGGGGAATGGTAATGAAAAAAAAACTTCGAATTCACAGTAGAAGATAGAATTTTTAACACTTTCACTTCCAGAATTATTAAATGGCAAGCAGAGGATGATGACTTAATTCAACAGAATGACGAACGGAAAGAAATGGGTACAAGAATTAGAATGCCAATCATATCATGCGAAGTATTCGGTATGCCTGTCGATACTTTGATTGATACTGGGGCTATGCTTTGTCTGGTGAGTGAGAAGCTTTATATTCTGTGGAAGCTCAAAGAGAATTTAGAGGAGATTCCAGTATCAGGAATTAAGATCCAAGGAATAATACCCAATAAAATATCTCTGTGTAAAACACAATTATACTTATGTATTACGATTGGAGGACATGATTTCCGACATGTATTTGTTGTAATGAAGGACATGGCTTTTGACATGATATTGGGAGCAGATTTCATTCAGAAATATCAAGCAGTGATAGACATGAAGACAGAGACGATCAGATTCAAGAATACCGAAGAGATAAACTTCGAGGGAAAAGAAGAGGAAGACATCGAGGGAGATGCTCAATGGTCTCTGATTTTTCATGAAGCTGAAGGAAGAGAAGTCTACACTGAAGAGGAGTCCCCAGAGCTAGGGAAAATTTTGGAAGAGTATCACGATATTTTTGATATTAAACCTGGTGAAATTGAAGATTTTGAATATTGTGGAAGTAAACAACAATGGAAGCTATGAAATCGCTAATACCCGAACTGGTAACATCGTGGGAACTTATAATGCATCGAATTTGAAGATTTATTATTCAAGAACCAGATGATTTAATGTGTAGATAGGAAAAATAAAAAATTTCAATTTTTATTTTTGTTAGGTGTGGGGTGGATGTGCCCAACTCTAGGAATGGTTATTCCAAGATTCAGACACCTAGATATCAAGGGAAAGGCTGTAGCCGCTTTTGAAAGTTGAGATATTTGAATATCGCGCTACATTGCTTCTCGAAGCAATTGGAAAGAATTTACCGATACTTGCATGTCATGTGACGTAGCGAGTAATAGCAGAGGTTGAGGCTATTTATTGATTAAATAGTTAACCATGTAGTAGAGACTTGAGACTTGGATCAGATTACTGGCACGGCCAAATGAAAGAGAATGCAATTAGCATCAAGTAAATCGGACCAGGGATACCAGAGATATGAGGATTTCCATATTTCAGCGTGATGACGCGTGACCCTGGCAGTTTTGAATAAAAGCCGGCTGGCCGAAGCATCGATAGCTCATTTCAACACAAGCACTTGCCGAGCAAGTTGCTGCGACGCTGAGCCAAGGCACATGGTTGCCGGATCTACGCAGAAGTTCTTTTCAAAGTCGTGATAGTCACGAAAGTGCTGCGCTACGAGGTGGAACTTAGTAAGTTTACGGCGAGGAGGATCACTGAGGTGATTGATTTTTCTACAGACATTGGTGGAAATATTTATATTTCTACATGGACATATGCTAGACTTTGTCTAGAATTAGTACTTTGTCACAGTCCAGTAATAACCTAATACTTGGATATTTAAATCCATTTCAGTCAGTTTTCATTATTTGTAACTAGTTAACCACTTCGATCTATCAGTACACTGAAGACTAGTCTATAACGGTGGCGTTCATTAGTCTACGCAAGGGAAACTACAAGTTGCTTAGCGCATGGTAGATGGTGTTAAACCATGCCCAGGGAACGATCTTCAGAACAGCCGTTGATTGCTTAGACTGTCAGTGTTTTTCTTGTACTGATAAGATTACCGTGAGTTATGTTACAACTGACATATCTAAGAAGAGATCACTTAGATCTGACCCTATTTAAACAAACTGTTATGGCTTTGATAGAAGCCCATATTAAAATGGAACAACAGTTAATTCAAACGTCAAAGGATACTACCACTATGTCTGACTAGACGAATTGTGGGTATATAATGGCGGCCGATACAAGGATTATACGTGCTTGTCCGATAGGGCATGTCGACGGATAAATCTGGTACAGACCAGGTTTACTACACTTCAAGACCATCAAGAAATGTAAGCCACATTTGAATTATATTATGCCTAGCTAATTGGAACAAACTATTTTTTTCTGCAGATGACCAACACATTTTTTTTCTTCGTATTTACATCTTGCAATGATTTACGCAAGACTTATTAGAGTTATTCTGAGCATTTTCAACACTCAGAACAGTTTAGGATCGATGACGAGCATTTATTTGAATATTTCATATTTTAGGGAAACCACGGAGAACCGTCGATGTAAAGGTTGAGTTAAATTATTTTTGTTGAGGAATGGATATTTTTTCCATATTCGAAGGTTCGAACATGTGGATTCTCACATAATGAGTTGATAATTAAACATATTTAAAATGATATAAATAATAATAATAATAATAATAATCCACTAATAATAATAATAATTTTCATAATTTTTCTAAAGAATTCTTGGATATTATATTTTATAATAATCATATGTATTGAGAGAGAGCCTATGAAGTAGTTGAATCATTTCTAGTTTGGAACAGGAGATTTTCCGAAGGAGAGTGGTTAACGCAAGCCCGCATTCAACCAACATTTCAGTTCTGGTTGAACAGTTGATATTTGCAATGAGCAAAGTATATTTTTCAGATAACACGGAGAGGCATGAAACGGGAAGCAAATGATATTTGTATCAAATAGGATATTTTTGTATTTATATAAAATCATGACGTAAATACACTCGAAAGTGAAATAAAGATTTTCATAAGTATGGTAAATTCACGAGTTGAACTGAATGGTAAAATAAAATAAACTTGTCAGTTTATTAATCTTCCAGTGTTGATAACAAGCAGAGGCTTGATTTATTGTATACATTTTGGGAAGAAAATTTATATGTGTGGAGTAGTTGAAATGCCATTCCCAGGTGCGCATGTTTAAGTCGCAGGAATGAGGAGGTTTTTTCGAGCATCAATCAAATAGCAGGTTCGATGGCTCAGGTTTATAGTAGGAGTATTGGAACTACACATTTCGTCGGATGAATGACCCGAAGGTTATTTCTTTGAAACCATCAGTTCTTATTTCAACCTTGTTTACGAATTCCATTTAGAATTTGATTTTGCTAGAACCCGAATTTGTCATGATAGTAGTTTATTCTTCTTCAGAGGAAGACCTTTGCCGTTGTTGTTGTAATATTGTGTTCTTACACAAATAATAGAATGGGCCACTGTCAATTAAAAATAATTCTTTAACCACGAATAATTTGAAGGATATTTTCAATCCTAGTGCCATGAACTAAATGAATTTATTATGAAGCTACAATTCTTATTTCCGCATTCTGTCGAAGAATTGCAAGTTGTGAAAATTACTAATAATGGCCATAAATATAAATATTTTTTCATAATAATGATTCCGAGTGGATAATTGAATAGTTGAATGGTTCAACAATTTAGTGATCAAGTTGATGATTCAGAAATCATGTATTTTGTTAGGAACTTGAAGTTCATAATCGAGTCACTTCTCGAATGTTTAATGTCAGAAGAACAATTAATTGTTGTTGTGCTTCGCACAGTTCTTCGATGCTATGCTCAAGGTCAAATACTTTTCAGATGTTATTAATATGTTTAAATAATGTGTGTTGATTCAATGATAATAATATTTTCGACAATATATTTTTGAAACTGGAAAATAAGTGAAAGTTTAAAATTCTATGAACATTTATTCTACGAGTGTTAATATCATGTAAATATTCAAACAGTGATCTACGATATTTCCAGTAGAGACAATTAATTTTGAACTGGAATTAATCATAAATAATTTTGGAACACTGTCTACAGGTCTATTAATCGGACTTGTGTTTCCAAAATAAGATTGTCAAATGTGTTTGGAAAATTTCTGTATATTGTGTAAATAAGAGTGTGGATCGCCACACGTGGATGATGCTGCTTTGAGCATCTTTGCAGTCAATTTTAACTTCAAAATAAACTGAGATAATTTTACCAGATGTGTTTTACCCAATTGAATCTCCTTCTATCCTTATTGTTGCATTGAGCCAAAAATCAGTAAAGCATTTTTTTTATTTGATGTCGTTTTTGCGATTTGCTTTAACCCATCTGGCGCCCCGGGATATTTTGATTCTCGTGCTGACTGATTATTGGTAAAATGCATATGTGGTCGTGCGGACTCCGGTCTAAACGGGCACAATACCTTTATGGAGGAAGCATCCTTTGACAAATCTAATACGTCATTAGCCTAATAGTTTGCGGATGGCGGCCATCTTTGTGTGAAAAACGATTCCCCCTATTAATTCGAACACGGTGAAACCGAATGGAACGAAATTTGGTATAGAGGTAGCACTAGAAAAGGCCACCTCAGTGTCATGTTTTATATCAACGCCATCTTGACGGAAACGTAATCGCGGCCACCCAAATGTTAAAGGCTAAAATGTAATTACGACCAACCTAATAATCTAGTCTCTACCAAATTTTGCAACAACAAATCTTTATGTGGGAAGCATATTCTGACCAAACTGCTAGATCATCAGCCCAATAGTTTGCAGATGGTGGCCAAGTATGTGTGCAAATCGATTCCCCCTATCAATTCAAACACGGTGAAACCGAATTGAACGAAATTTGGTACAGAGGTAGCACTAGCAAAAGGCACCTCAGTGTCATGTTTTATATCGCCGCCATCTTGACGGAAACGGAATGACGGCCACCCAAATGTTAAAAGCTTAAATCAAATTTCGACCATCCTAATAATTTATCTCTACCGGATTTTGCAACAACATGCCTTTTTGTGGAAAGCATCTTATGACTGACTACAAGGTCATCAACCCAATAGTTTGCAAATAGCGGCCATGTATGTGTGCAAATCCATTCCCCAGATCAATTCAAACACGGTGAAACCGAATTGAATGAATTTTTTTTACAGAGGTAGCACTAGCAAGGGCACCTCATATTCATGTTTAATATCCCTATAGCACGTTGTATTTCAACAAGCTACTACAACCAACATTCAATTATACTCCTTGAAAAGGACAAAGAGTTATAACAATACCCATGCATTTAGGAGAAAGTAGGCTATATGTTCTTTACTGAACATCTTGTTTTTTGTAGAAATGCCTTCCTTGCCTGAGCCAACCTACTTTTTATATCCTCTTTGCTTCGTCCATCACTGGTTATTTTGCTGTTTATTTTTTGTTTTGTTCTTTTTTATTTTGTTTTGTTCATTTTGTTTTATTTTATTTTGTTTTGTTCATTTTTTTTTTATTTTTTTTTGTTTTGTTTGGTTTTATTTTGATTTTCCAGAAAACGAACATAAAACAAAAAACACGAAGCAAAAAGCAGAATTAAAAAACAAAAGCAAAAACAGAAAACAAAATAAGAAACACAGAGCAAAAAGCAAAATTCAAAAAAGCAAAAGCAGAAAACAAACACAAAACCAAAATCAAGAAAGAAAAAGCAAAAAGTAAAATTCAAAACTAAAAGCACAAAGCAAACACAAAACCAAAAACCAAAAACACAAAGCAAGAAGAAAAAAGTAGAAAACAATAAACACAAAAGATACGCGAGGCAAAGTCCAGAGAAACGTTTCTCATGAAAATGATTCTTATTCACAAGTGGATTAAACGAGTTTGGCAGCTGATCGACTCAAATACGAGTATTACGCGACTTCCGCTGTAGAATGAGTCGGCCCCTTACCACAGGCAACCTGTAAGACTAGAACCATAAAGTCCACAAGAACGCCAAGAGAGTGCGTCTGTGTACAAAGCTACTTGAGAGTTGTTGTAAAGGTGTGCCACTGGAGAGCGCTTAAAGTGACCTCTAGGTTTGTCAGTACAACCAATAAAGAAATTAGACACACGAACAGCATAGCCAACACCTGGAATAATTTTCCCAATATTACCCACGGACAGTTCAGCCAACTCACTGAACAATTTCCCAATATGACCCACGGACAGTGTAACCAACTCATGGATTATTTCCCCAATATGACCCAATAATAGCGTAACCAAAATTATCAACATGAACTAACAGATATGAGAGCCTCCGTGGCTTAGGCGGCAGCACGCCGGCCTCTCACCGCTGGGTCCGTGGTTCAAATCCCGATCACTCCATGTGAGATCTGTGCTGGACAAAACGGAGGCAGACAGGTTTTTCTCTGGGTACTCCGGTTTTCCCTGTCAAAATTTCATTCCAGCAAAAATCTCCACTATCATTTCATTTCATTTCATCTGTCATTCATTTAATCATTGCCCCAGAGGAGTGCGTCAGGCCTCGGAAGCCGGCACAGTTCATATCCTCGCCGCTAGATGGGGCCTTCATTCATTCTATTCCTGACCCGGTCGGAGACTGGAAGCAGGCTGTGGATTTTCATAATCATGTACTATTGTTACTAAATGGCGTATGGCAACGTTGCAAAGCAAGACGAAGGTAGAGCGATGTAAACAGTGTGACAATCAGTTTGCTCTGATCTTATGAGTAACAACATATCCTCTTATTACTCTCCGGTGCCTTCGCTCTTATGAACGAACCAAGAACAGCAACAAGTGCCCTTGAAGCGTGTAACAAAAGTTTTTTTCCCTAACTTTTATACCCTTATCAAACTCTTGGCAAATTTGCCTCCCTCTGAAGCTACCGGTACTGCCGAACGGAGTTTGAGTTGGTTGAAAACATACTTAAGAAATTCTACTTCTGAAAACATATTCAACGGTCTAGTATTGTCATCTATTCACAGAGACATACATCTCACTGACGATGAAGTTATGAACCGATTTGGCAATGCTTCAAGAAACCTTGACTTTATATTATAGTGTGAGTTGTAAATCAAAACAGTAACATTAATTATTTCGATGTAAATACTATCAAGTAAACAAGATGATTATATTAATAAAAAGTATCATAAAATGGTCTTAGGACCGATAACCTAGATGTTAGGCCCCTTAAAACAACAATTATCATCATCATCATCATCATCAAAATGGTCTTAGTTGTGTTTGACATTAACCAAACATAAAACATCACAACAAATTGGTTGAAAAAGTGATGCCAGATAACCTTAAAACTCATCATTATGCCCCGAATTATACAAAAGTTTCCCGGGGAGAACCTCGGACCCCCTATTCTTTGGGCCTATACCATGCCCCCTAACCCCCGGTTGGGCACCCCCGAAATAAAATTCTATATACGCCCCTGACTGTTTTTATTATTATAACACTTAAGTGACCGTTTTAACATTAGGAAATGCCTTCTACTTCGTAAATACCTGAAGCTGCTGCTGGCTAACATATCTTGAAACCAAACACCTTGTCCCCAGTAAATGGACGGTCTCCCTGACTCATATGTCCAGGATCTGAGGGGCAAAGCCATGGCGACGACGTGCTGGGAGATAATCTAAGTTCATTTTATTATAAATTTAAAAACAAAATAACCTCAAACAAACGTTGCATCTACCTGTATCAGCAAGGTGAAACATACTAAATTAAAAAACAAAAATTACCTAAAAAATCATATCAAAAACAGCAAGAAGTTCCGTGACGAACTAAAGAGCCTACTTTTCATGCCAATGATTAATCTACAGTAGGATGAACCAATCTGGAATAATGACGAAATTAAGTTGGTAATATCGAAATGTCTTATTAGTTCGAAATATTCCTGGTATAATGTAGCCTAAAAGAGCACTACAGTTGGCAGCCCTGGTGACTGAATATATTCTTAGTTCCATCTCTTAAGCTACAGAATACAAAATTTGGTTGAAGTCCAATGGACGTTACATGAAGTTAGACATTGGATCTATCAGCACGCGTAAAAGCATGTTGGCAACAATGTCATGCGTGTGCTGGTCAGAAATAGCCTACTGTCGACCAAAGTATTATGTGCATTCGAGTTTGAAGGTTGTTTGTGAAGTAACCAATAGACCTACATAAAATCCAATGACTAATCATTTTCCTCGTTCTATTTTACTTTAGTTCCTGTAGGTTTTGGATTTTTTAATTTATATTTTAATTTTTTTTATCGCAGTTGGAACACAAAAAGTGCACGTTTTTAAGCGTGTTTCAACCATGCGTCACATTTATGAATTATTATCTCAAAAACCCGTCATCAGATCGAATCCAAATTTTAACACAATATACATTGGAATGTTGTATAACTGGACTATTAATTTCAAAATTTTGCGTGTCCAAGAAAAAAAGTTGTTATCATTTTAGTAAGGTAACTTTTTCTCGGCTCGCGGTGGTTGCAAAATGTAGTTCTTAGTTGCTATGTAATCCTTATACATCAAAAAGTTAAGCTGTATGACTGTGAAATACGTAAATTAACTCACTTATTTTATATCGGTTTGTATTTGTAGGCGGAAATAACACATCGTTCACCAGCTACCCGCTCCCGGGAGAGCTGTACAGCGTTGCTGTGATGGAGCCCATCACTTCCGGGCGAGGCACGCCATGATGCGTGTTGGGCTCCATTTCGGCAACGCTGTACAGCTTTTCTGGGAGCGGGTAGCTGGTGAACGATGTGTTATTTCCGCCTACAAATACAAACCGATATAAAATATGTGAGTTAATTTACGTATTTCACAGTCATACAGCTGAACGTTTTGATGTATAAGGATTACATAGCAACCAAGATCTACATTTTCCAACCACCCTGAGCCGAGAAAACGTTACCTTACAAAAATGATAACAACTTTTTTTCTTGGACACTCAAAATTTTGAAATTAATAATCTAGTTATACAACATTCCAATGTATATTGTGTTAAAATTTGGATTCGATCTGATGACGGATTTTTGAGATAATAATTCTTAAAGATGACGCATGGTTGAAACACGCTTAAAAACGTGCACTTTTTGTGTTCCAACTGCGACAAAAAATACTAAAATATAAACTAAAAATTCCAAACCTACATGAGCTAACGTACAATAGAACGACGAAAATGATGATGTTATTGGATTTTATATAGATCTATTGGTTACTTCACAAACAACCTTCAAACTCGAGTACACATAATACTTTGGTCGACAGTAATCTGAAATATTATGGTATCTTGTTGTGCCAATTTTGGACGAAATTAATTTGTTAGTATAGAAGTTACATGTATTCTAAAATTGGACCTATCAGCAGGCATAAAATCATGTTGGCAGCACTGACATATTAATTATTCCAAATTAATCTAGAATGTCAGGTGCTATACGTGTGCAAAGTATAGGGCTGTTGGCTTGCATACTTCCTGATATATTGATATTAGGTTTAAAAAAATATAGACAGCATTTATTAACAGTTGGCAGCCCTGATTGTTCTTAAGAATACTTATAGTCATATCTGTCATGTTACACATAGCAAATACAAAATTTGGTTGAAATCCAACTGATAGTATGGAAGTTACATGTATTTAAAAATTGGCCCTATCAGCAGTCTTAGAATCATGTTGGTAGAACTGAAGTATATAAGTTACTCCAAAATTAATCTAAAATGTCAGGTACTATACGTGTGCATAGTTTAAAGCAGTCGGCTTGCATACTTTCTGATATATTGGTATTTGGATAAAAGAATAGAGAGAGCAATTATTAACAGTTGGCAGCTCAGTCATATCTGTTTATATACACACATGCTTGCCACGGTGGGTGAGTGGTTATAGTGTCGGGCTACCAACCCCAAGATTGCAGGTTCGCCCCTGGCCATGATAAGTGATTTTTGAAGGCGACAAAAATCACGATACTCATGTCATACGTTGTTGGCATGTTAAAGGACCCATTTGAATTCAGTAGGCCGTGTTCAATGGCAAAATTAATCTCGGGATTTTCCGCCAACACAAAGTTCCTCCATTCTCTACTTGAAAGCGCTGTAGTGTCAAGGAGTTTAGATATCTAACCTCCTTGACTTTCATAGCGTTCAAAGGAACGACGAAATTCGACATGCAAGCTACCCTCTGGGTGTCAATTAACAAAAAGCTTGCACCAGGCACCCGAGACCATACGATATTATTATTATTATTATATACACATACTAGCAGAAGTACCCATTCTTCGAACGGTCTTCGGTATTAATAACCAGATGTTATCAATTGATCTACTGTTGCAATGTTTAGGGGCTTGGAACCTGTTTGTTGGCAAAGAAAATGATTAGCTAAAATGTGCTCTCAAACTAAATTTACCTACTGTGTTCTTCCTGGCGTGAAAATAAAATTGAAAACCTCGTAGACGAATCGCAATACACGTCACATATGAACTGACCCTAACCGTTGTGTCAAGTGCCCAACTACAGGAAGACCCCTTTTATAAATTATAAAGGCTTGTGGTGCATTAAAATTCAGTTTTCTTTAGCCTCCAATGGCCCAAATTCCTAAAATCAGCAAAAAACAGTCTACTATTTCAAATCAGGAATTTTTGAAAATAATGTTGCTGTTTGGAGATATAATAGACCTTCTGTACGACATATCGCACGTGTAAGTCGTGTGAAAAAAATCTAGGGTACTCCTCGACCCCCTTAAGCGCATTGATGAATTTTACAGTTTTAGTTGGTTCCGTGATAACCTTATAGCCATTTGTAACCTTTCACAGAAATGTAATAAATGGAGTGGCATTACTTATTCCAGAAATAGATCCAAAGTTGGATGCCACCTCTTGAGATACTGTTGTCATGGTTAGTGGCTTGCATTCCTTGTTTAGTTTATTAAATGAAATTAGTTTTCTGGGAATATCTAAGAAACTGTTGGGTTTAGAGCCTTAAAATATAGTTTTCGGGGAACCTTTACGGCCCTTGAGGGGCCCCAAGTTTTGTTTCTGACACCAAGGGTTTGAAAATGAGTTTGTCTCGTCGTTGTACGCCATAATAATGATAATAATTAAAATAATAGTAATAATAATAATATAACAATATAGGGATAGGGATATAATAGACCTTCCGTACCATACCCGCACGTGTAAATCGCGTAAAAAATCTAGAGTACCCCTTGACCCCTTAAGCGCATTATATGTATTGATGAATATTTCAGCTTAATTTGGATCCGTTATAACCTTATTGTCGTTTGCAAACCTTCACAGTAATATAATAAATGGAATTGCATTGCGACTTACAGAAATAGATGGACCTCTGAGATTCTGTTGCCATTGTTACCGGCATGCATTCCTTCATTAATTTATTAAGTGAAATTAGTTTTTTGGGAATATCTCGCAAAATGTTGGTTTTAGGGCCTTAAAATGTGGTTTTCGGGGTTCTTTTAGGGCCCCCGAGTTTCGTTTCTCACATAGAGGGGCTGAAAATGAGATTTGTCTCACCCTTCTACGGTTATTTCAGCATGTATTTTAAGGGGGTAGGCCCCCTGTTATGAGAGGTACGGAGAAGGGTTACATCAATGATTAGTGTCGTGCCTCTGATGGATATCTGCATCATATTTTACGTTAATCCACCCAGCCGTTCTCGAGTAATAAGGACACAAAATATTGTCCACAGACAGACAGACAGACAGACAAAAAAAAATTTTTGCGTGCATCCGTCACAAAACAGTCTGAAACGGGCAAATATGTCAAATTTCCGTGGAAATGCAGAAAAAAATAGACAAACATTCATTTTTATATAATAGAGAAGGGATATAATAGACCTTCCGTACCACACCCGCACGTGTAAATCGCGTGAAAAAATTCTAGATTACCCCTTGACCCCTTAAGCGCATTGTATGTATTGATGAATATTTCAGCTTAATTTGGATCCGTTGATAGGGGGGACAAACATACAGACAGACAGACAGACAGGAGGACAGAGAGACATAAGTCTACTTTCTCCTCATTTTTGCAAAATGTGAAAAGTAGGCTAAAAATCTCATTAAATTAAGGGGCATAAGCTCACTGAGAACACCAAGTTCCCGCATTTCAAAGGCAATGCACTCATGCCTTCCAGCTTGATTATCTCTCTCTGAATATTTATACAATTTGTAACTTAATTCTCTTTTACGTATAGCGCAGTAAAAATTCAGGACCATCCTTATTCATAGCCAAGTAATTACTTCCTAGTAGATGTTTGTAGGTTATTGTCGTGTGTCTTGCGGAGTACACCAAACGTTTGTTGTTGTGTTCAAGTTGGTGCACCTGAGAGAAACCATGAAGCATGCACGAAAAAAAAAAAAAGAACAGAAAATTTGAAGTTAAATAATTTAGATATTAACTGTATATTGTTATTAACACCGACAGTAGTAGCTACGCTCGCTAGCGCGCAACGCTAGTCCTCCGTCGGCCGCCCTTGAAATAGTTTTCCGTAGTTTCCCCATTTTCAACTCCAGGCAAATTCTGGGACCTCTCATGAGGTTAGCGTCAGGAAGGGCATCCGACCGTAAAGGAGTAATGCCCCCGACAAATAAACGTTTCTTTTTTGCTATTATGAACCATTATCCTACCGATTTGCCCTAGAGGAGTGTGACAGGCTTCGGCAGCCGGCACAGTTCATATCCTCGCCGCCAGATGGGGGCTTCATTCATTCCATTCCTGACCCGGTCGGAGACTTGGAAGCAGGCTGTGGATTTTTATTTTCATCCTACCGATACTTGGAGATAAAGGCATCAACAACTTTATGAGCTCAGCAAAGTTACGTTGCAAATTTCAAACTAGCAGTTGAAAAGCAAATTCCGTAAAATACAATTGTCAATTCCTTCTCCAGAATTTCTCGTCTATCTCTTTTTTAGCCTATTTTCATTTCTGAAAAAAAAAATAGGCTTATGAGATCACCTTTTGTCCGTGTGTGTGTGATGGTGTGAGTGTGATGGTGTGTATCCCCCCCCTAATAACTTATAAACGGCTGGAGAGATTTCAATGAACCTCGGTAAGTTCATAGCACTATTCCGGACGACCCCGACCGTGCCCTTCAAATGTTGTTACGTCCCACCAATCCAACATGGCGGCTGTGCGAAATATTTCACCAGCATTCAATATCTCCGAAACTATTACCGATACCACCCTGGAATATTTTACGGTGATAAGGGGAACTACTAGAAGTTCACCTATGTGACTTTTGAAAACCTGGTAACTACAAAACGAATATTGCGGCCAAGCGAAGTTCCGACTTCTAAATAGACGCTTCTCGCGATTTAACCAAACAAACGCAATAAAACTTGGTACAGTATATGTTTATACACATTGTAATGCACCGACATCTACTGTAACTTCGTTCAATTGTTTACTTAACCTGAAGATGACATTTGTGCGAAATATTTCACCGGCGTTCTATATCTCTGAAACTATTAGCGGAATCACCATGAAATTTTGTACGAAGATAAAGGGCACTACTGGAAGTTCATCTACAAGACTTTCAAAAACCGGTTAACTACAAAACAAATATGGCGGCCAAGCGAAATTGAAAATTTTAAATAAACCTTTCTCGCGATTTAATGATCCAAACACAATGAAACTTGGTACAGGAAATGTTTATACACATTGTAATGCACTGGTATCTAATTTAGTTCAATTGTTTGCATAACCTCAAGATGTTGGATGTGCGAATTTTAAAATTACGGTTTTATTTCTTGTGTCGTAATCATGCGATCGAAGTGAAAGTTTAAATAATGAACCTACGCAATAATTTTCCTTTAATGGTACATGACTCTATGGCCTATACATATAACAATCCAACATGACGACCATCCGAAATATTTAGATAGATCTCAATATCTACGAATCTATTAAAGCAATCAAACTGAATGTTTTAATGTTCATAGGGGCTATAAACATAAGTTCACCTATAGGACTTTCAATAACCTGGTGATCACAAATCCAACATGGCGAAGTATAAATATTCACATGGTTGTTTCTCGCAATTTAACCATCCGAGTGAAGTGACACTTGGTACAGTAAATCCTTATACAAATGTTAATCCACTGGCATCTATTTTTTTTCAATTGTTTCCATAACCACAAGATGGCAGCTGTGCGAAATTTTAAAATATCGTTTATACTTCTTGTGTCCTAATCATGCGATTGAAGTTTGAATACTACACGTACACAATAATCTTCATGTAACAATACATAACTCTTAAGACCTACATATATAAAAATCCAACATGGCGACCACCTGCAATATTTAGTCGGTTCTCAATATCTACGAATCTATTACAGTAATCAAACTGAAATTTTGTATGTTGATAGAGGCAATTTACATAAGTAGGATATATGAAAATAGGCTGTATAGTTCTTCACGGAACTACTTGGGTTTTCTTTCGTTTTGTTTTTTCGTCTTTTTTATATTTTTTGTATTTCCCCTTTCGCCCCTCGAATTGTCACGATGCGGCTTATTTTGGGACCAATACGGTGGTAATTGTTATTTGTAACACTCTCCTTGTAACCTGCACAAAGTCTATAACGTATTTCCCGCTGAATATGATTGGACAAAAATACTTATTAACCCACTGAAAAGTTATCGATTCATTGTTAATTAGTCAAAACAAAATAGCTTTAAAAGCTGTCTGTATTCATTCATTAAAATAATAATAATGATAATAATAATAATAATAATGTACAGAATTCAGAAATACAAGAAAGGAAAATCCTTAGGAAAATATTTGGCCCAGTGTCCAAAGAGGGAGTGTGGATTAAAAGGAGGTCTCAAGAGTTATACCAACATTCCGAGAAAATATCAGACATTATTAGAGAGAGACGATTAAAATTTGATGGGCATATTCAAAGAATGTACAATGAAATACAGGGTGATTTTTGCTGGAGCGGGGCCAGTGGCTAGCTACCAGGCGCGCGCTCGCCTTCCGCCAGCCAACCAAACTTGGTCCGCAGATTGCATGGAAGTAGAAACCGCAACAGAGTGTATTAACTTCAACTTTACGAGGCGAGCTAACCAGGGTCACTAAACTTTCATCATCAACGGTGTGCTGTGTCAGCACACAGATAAGAAGGTAACATAAACAACAGCTTCCTGCAAGATTTATTTCTAGGGAGTCTGGATGAGCTCACGTCACCAGTTAAAGGTTAGAACGTATCTTTTCACAGAAGATGCTGAAAATGGTTTCCTTCAGATGACAGATGGTAACTTTGGTCGTTACATCGTTACATTATGTAGCTACTCCTGTACCACCCTGCGTGTTACGTAATTAATCGAAGCACGGACCTGAGCCCGTTTTATGTTTAATTGTGGGGAAATTTAAAATACAAAGTGTACAGATCAATTACCCGTACTCTAGTGGAGCTGAGAACAATATACGGCAGCAGATATCCCTCACAACAGAAGGGAATTACAACGTGCAAACGCAAATTTATTTACACGGTGCAACTCCCGTCTGTCAGCTGAAAGAGAACATTTTCAGCATCTTCTGTGAAAAGGTAAGTTCTTTAATCATGATTTGAAGCCATGAATTCCAAAACAGCACAAGTCCACTTAGCAAAGTTTTGAGATAAACGATTTTTTTTGTGTATCTTTAAACATACTGAAGCTATTACTTCGATTTTTTTTCTATACATACATATTACAAGGCTTTTGAGTCTTGCAAAATATTACATTAAAACTATGAACAGTTTCAGAGTAAAAAAAATATGAAAATGGTGTTTTTGTGCTGTTTTGGAAATCATTGGAATTCTTTTTAATATTACTTTTATTAACGTTTGTTTAATTGCACTCAAATACATGTCAAAACTTAAATTTTTGGTGAAATCGTATTCACAAAGATATCAGTGAATAGATGACCCTAAAAATTTTCAGTCTGAATCCCAGGCTTCACTTTCTGAGGCAGCAATGTCACTGTCTGAGTTTCCATAAGCAAGTAGACGCTCAAAGTATGGCTGATGCTGTACATCAATGGATAGTATATATTTCGAAATGTCTCTTGCTTTCGCAGGTTTCAAACTAATTTCACTGTTGTAGGCATTCTTTAAAGCTGTCAAATCAAAAACACGCTTTTCTTTAAATTGAAATGTCTGTGTCACTAGTCCACTAGCTGATGTGCTAGCAGTCACATCATTGATGCGATACTGAATGATCTTGTATGATGTGACTTTCCACTTTCCTTCATGTTTAGATAGAGGCACAGGTTCTTTCACTTTTGCAAAGAAGGTTTTGTAATCCTTAATCATGGATTGATTGACGTGAACAATGTGTATATTACTTGCACTCTTCTCCATTATGTTGATCCATTGTTGAGGAGTGTACACAGTGTCCTGCTTCCTCTTCTTCAACTCTATGCGAGCAAAATCTCTGTCGCAGGGCAGATAGGAGTGGCCTTTTGTCGGATAAACGTGTCTTATGTATTCAAAACGTCCACATTTCACTAAGTGATGTAGATATTTGACAACAGTGTTGTTTCGGTTTTGAGCTGTACATGCATCTGTGAAAATGTACAGGTTCCTCACACTCGGGCCAACGTGATGTTTGATGAAATGATCCAAAAAAGAAACAGTTTCATTTGGCGTTTTTCTTCCTGTAAGTTCTGTGTACGGAAACATGAAAGCTTGATTGTCCGACATACGATGGAATCCTATAACATATAACCAAAGCTTCCTTGCATAGAACATCTCAGTTATAGGCATGAATGGGAAGGGAATATTCTGCATGTAATCAAACACCACACATTCTGACTTGCCATATTCCTCTCCTCCCTCTTTGACTAAGAATTCACATTGTTTCATTTCAGTGTAAAAACTTTTAGCTTTACGTTTATGTAATTCAAGCTGTGTCTTTAAACCATCCCTCACTGCAGCAATATTTTCACACTGTATTTTGAGTTTTAACTGTTCGCACTGTGCACAGATGTCTGTCCTTGGACGTCCGAAAGGATAGTTAAAAGTCTCTTTATAGTAGCGGAAAAAATATTCATAATTTATTAGAGGCTTGAATTCTTTTGTATCAAAACACATATATGCCTCAGGTTCATATTTCTGTAGATACATCTTCCACATTGTTTTAACATTCAGGTCTGAAGCCAAGTACCTAGTTTTCTTGCCACTCTTGCCGTAATGTGCCACCCGGAAGGGATACGACATAATATGTGTCTTCATTTGGTCTTTGCAACTTTCAGATTTGCACCAAGTTTCACGACGTCCTCCACGTTCGTCAACAGGAGAAAGTACTCCTTCACACACCAGGGATGTGATCCGTCTTAAACGTGATGCAGTGATCCCGTGTAATGAAATGAAGGCTTGCTTGCACATTATCTTCTGTAAATCGCCTATTTTCACCTAAAGAGAAGAGAGATTTATTACTACTTGAAAACATTGCTAAAATACCGAAAGGGGAATATATAGATAATGATCATTTGTAGGTAATATCTGATTATTAACCTTTGAGTAGGCTATATGTTATATTAAAATATATTGAAATCACTCACTCTGTAGTAAAAAACAGCTGAATGAGGCTTTGTAGCTTCATGAAGCCGATACCGTTTTCTTCCTGGCTGGGTTACACTTACTAGTCCAACCAGATACCTGTCTTGTGCATTTTTAGACTCCATGTTATTAAACTGTGTTATTATATTGTCCTTGGCAGCCTGTGAGAGGTCCGACATGCATTGTCTTCTACATCTAGAACAAATAAAGCAAATATTAGGAAATGTTTATGTTTTAATATATTACGCCAGTTGCTACTGTGGTTTTGAAACCATGCTCTTTACTTACTTGCAATCCTTTCCTGTTTCCTGTCCAGACAATCTCTTCTTTTTTAGAATGTTTTTCTTCCAGTTTTGGGGATCACATTTCCGTTTAGGAACTGGTATACCATCTGAACCATCGTCATCCATTTTCCAACTCTTTTTCACAAAACACTACACAAAAACCAATAATATTTTCAGTATTAACACTCCACAGTTCACGCGGGAACACAACGTAACAGCTGATGCGAAAGCAGCTCTGCCTAGTGAGAGCGAGAGGAGATAAGGACTTGTGCTGTTCTGGAAGTCAGGCGCGCTCATTTAAAGTATTTGAGTTTAGAGTCAGAACAGCATTTGTTCATGCTCTTGTGATGTTTTGATTATCATTACTTGAAATACAGGTTCAAAAAGCAAATATTTTGTGCTGTTCTGATTACCAAGTGGTAGCTTACGACGAGACGATTCCAGTGATACCCATAACTCATATAGCGTCAAAATGTGGACTTGTGCTGTTTTGGAATTCATGGCTTCATTTGCTGGCGAATTTACCATGAATTAATGTACTCTGTTACGGTTTCTACCGCCGCGCAATCTGCGGTACGAGTTTGGTTGGCTGGCGGAAGGCGTGCGCGGGCCTGGAAGCTGGCCGCCGGTCTCACCCCAGCAAAAAAGTCACCCTGTACTTACTGAAAGGATATTTAATTATGCCTCTTCATTAAAAGCCAGAATAACTGGATAATAGATATTGAACATGGCCTTCAAGAAATGAATGTGACAGCCAATATTTTATGTGACAGGCCTAGGTTCAGATTGTTGTTGATCAAACATAGTTATGCTGCAAACCGCCAGATGAGAGCCACCACTAACTACATGGACAGCAGAAAGGAAGAAAAATCGTAGTGAGAGAATGAAAGGATTTTGGGAAAAGAAGAATGCTAATTCAAATCCATCTGTGAAATGCGTTCATTCGCGCTCATTAGTTGGGCATATATAATAACCCCTGGCACCACAGCCCAGCCATTGGCCTGCAGTTATTGGGGTGACGCGTGGTCAGGTCCCCCCTCGGCCGTTACTCTTGGTTTTCGTGACCAGGACGCTGTCTCACTGTCAGACAGCTACTCAATTGTCCTCAAGAGGCTGAGTACTCCCCGTTCCAACCCTCACGTCAGTTTCTAAAATCCCTGACGGAGCCGGGAATCGAATTAGTTGGGCATAACGTCATAAAAGAAAATACACTGAACGTAGTATGCTTGTATTAAAAGAAGCACCTTATTCTACAGTAGGCCTATATTATTTACAAGAACTGTAAATAATGCCACTACTGGCATAGGCAAGTCTCCGTGGCTTAGGCGGCAGCACGCCTGCCTCTCACCGCTGGGTCCGTGGTTCAAATCCCGGTCACTCCATGTGAGATCTGTGCTGGACAAAACGGAGGCAGACTGGTTTTTCTCCGGGTACTCCGCTTTTCCCTGTTCATTCCAGCAACACTCTCCACTATCATTTCATTTCATCTGTCACTCATTTAATCATTGCCCCAGAGGAGTGCGTCAGGCCTCGGCAGCCGGCACAGTTCATATCCTCGCCGCTAGATGGGGGCTTCATTCATTCCATTCATGACCTGGTCGGAGACTGGAAGCAGGCTGTGGATTTTCAATGGCATAAGCTGAAACTAGTGCCAGTTCAAAACCCGTACCAACAGTCACAGAGATGGCATTTCCCTAGACGCCTTGTGGTTTGTTCTTCTCCACAATCGCATTATAATCTGTCCATCTTGAAGCATGTCCCACTTCCTTAAGTTGACATTGGATCAGCTGGAGAGAGCGACGCGATGTATGTTTTGAGTTCACTAAGTTCTTAACTTCATAACTACAAGCGATCATCAATTACACTTGGGTCATTGTCTACAAGTCTACAAGTCTACGTTATTAGCTACAACAGTATTTACTTACTTACTTACTTACTCCTTGACGCAACGGTCCTTGCAGAACCTTGGTCTCCGCAACTATCTTCTTCCAAAGCTTTCTGTCGATTGCCTTGGTCCTCCAACTCCTGACTCCCATGGTACTTAGATCGTCCTCCACTTCCTCGATCCCCCGCTTTCTTGGCCTACCTCTATGTTGTCTACCTCCTGGATGCCCCTCCAGCACTTTCTTAGGTTCTCTAATTTCCTCCATTCGATGGACATGTCCAAGCCAACGCACTCTAGCAGTCATCGCCACTGTTACTATATCCTGTTCATTGTTTTTATTTTATTTTTTTATTTTATTTAGTCAATTTACCCTCTAGGTTGGTGGTTCCCACGGACTCAGCGAGGGAACTCACCACTACCGCCTCTATGGGCAATGTCCTGGAGCCTGGAACATCTGGTCGGCATGGATACAACTGGGGAGATGTGATCAGCAATTCGCCCAGGCAGCCTCACCTGCAAAGCGAACAGGGGCCACATGAGGGATGGGAAGGGATGGAAGATTGGGATGGATAGGCGAGGAAGAGGGAAGGAGGTGGCCGTGGCCTTACAGTAGGTACCATCCCGGCATTTGCCCGAAAACGAAGTGGGAAACCACGGAAAACCACTTCGAGGATGGCTGAGATGGGAATTGAACCCCCTCTACTCATTTGGACCACCCGAGGCTGAGTAGACCCCGTCGTTCCAGTCCTCATACCACTTTTCAACAGGGTCTCTAAGCTCCTGATTTGTTCTAATGCACCATCCCAGCTCCGTTTTAACTGGTTCAAAGATCTTCCTCAGTACCTTTCTTTCCCATGTCATTAACCTTTTTTCTTCTGTTTTATTTAATACCCAAGTCTCAGCTCCATACGTTACCACTGGTCGAATGACAGTTTTTTTTATAAATAGTAACCTTAGCTTTCCGTGATACTTGCCTGCTTCTTAATGTTGGAATTAAAGCAGCATAACATCTATTTCCTGCAGCCAGTCTGGTGCTGATTTCCTTTTTACTTCGTTTTGTGAAGTGATCAGAGAGCCTAGATATCTAAATTCCAGCACCTCCTCAAAACACTTTTCTTCACTTCTAAATGCTTGTGCAGGTCGACTCGTTCTGGAACTCACCAAGAATTTTGTTTTACTGTTATTCACTACCAGTCCTATTTGTTGTGCTCCCCTCTCCAATTCTTCATAGGTTTCAAGAAGTGCATTCTTTGTACGAGAAATTATGGCCACATCATCCGCATATGCCATAATTTGAATCAATCTATGATATATATTCCTTCACGATTTGCAGTGATGGTACGCACGGCTGTTTCTAAAGCGATATTGAAGAGGATCTCCTTTCCTCAGCCCGACTGTGACATCAAAGCATCCCGTTACCCTTCCTTGTACACATTCTTTGACCTTACTTCCGCTCAAAGCTGTCTTAACCAACCTAATCAGTGTGCCCGGATAACCAAGGGCATTCATCTCCATGAGTAGTTTTCCTCTTCGCACTGAATCATATGCCTGTTTAAAGTCCACATAAAGCTGATAATGTGTAATGTTATATTCATAGCATTTCTCCAGAATGATCCGCATTGCAAAAATGTGATCTATGGTTGACCGGTTTGAACGAAATCCACACTGATATTCTCCAAGGTCCTGTTCTGCCTTGTGTGCTAAACGCTTGGATATTATTATGGTGAAGATCTTGTACCCAATACTCAGCAGAGTTATCCCTCTATAATGTCCACATTTCAATTTATTCCTTTCTTAAGGATAGGATGCACTAAGGCAGTCTCCCATTCTTCTGGCAATTTCTCTGTTCGCCAAATTTCCAATATCAACTTGTGTAATTCTTGGATCAATATTTCTCCACCATATTTTAGCAACTCAGCTGTTATCCCATCTTCTTCCGGAGACTTATTATTCTTCATCGATAAGAGGACATCTTTAACTTCTTCCAACGTTGGTGGCCCGCTATTGCATATTGCCGATTCATTATCTTCAGCTTCACAATTTGGCAATTCCCATTCATATTCTTCATTTTGCCCACTTTGTTCTTGTCCTGGATTCATCACTTCCTCAAAATATTCTACCCATCTATCTAATATGTCTTGGTTACTTCCAAGTTCTTTGTTCTGTATACAGCTTACTCTTGGTTGGAATTCACCTTTCCTCTGTTTTACATTTCTATAAAATTTTCTGCTTCTCTTATAATCTTGTTGCATCTCTTTTATCAGTTCCTTTTCTTTTTCCCTTTTCTTTTTTCTACAAAGGTTCTTAGCTTCTCTTCTACAATCCATTATTTTTGGTGAGTGGCTCTTGTTGTCCTTTGCATGTACATGTCAAAGGCTAGCTTTATTTCTTCATCATACCAATCCTTCTCTGTCCATTACTTTCTTTCTCCTAATACCTCCTGGGCTGCATTTGTTATGGCTTCTTTAATCTCCTTCCATGATTCGTCCACTGTTACTGCATTTTTGCTGTTTTTCAGTCCTTCTTCTACTCTTTTTTCATATTCCATTCTCTTTGCATCATCATTAAGTTGATCTTGATTATATCCTTTCTGACTTTCTGCATTACCTCTGACTCTTACAGCAAGTTTTTGCTTCATTTTAGCTTTTACTAATTAGTGGTCCGAATCAACATCTGCACCTCTGAAACTACGAACATCTTGGACATTTTATGCGTGCCTTTTATCAATCAATATATGGTCTATTTGATTCTTGGTATTCCCATCTGGTGCCTCCCATGTTTCTTTATGAATTCTCTTGTGCTCAAATGCAGTACTGCTAATTACCATATATTTTGCCATAGCGAAGTCAATGAGCGGCAAACCATTATCGTTACCGGTACTCTCAATGTGTAAACTCTGTGATGCTCGTATTGTGGGTCTAAATTCTTCCTCTTGTCCCACTTTTGCATTGAAGTCCCCGATTACTATTTTAATGTCATGTCTAGGCGCCTCATCATACTGTTTCTCAAGTTCTTCATACAAATGATCTTTTAATTCATCTTCTTTCTCCTCCGAAGGTGCGTGTACACTAATAAATGTGTAATTGAAGAAACGGCCCCTAGTTCTCATGACACAAATTCTTTCATTTATTGCCTTATAACCCATTAAAGTGTGTTTCAATCGTTTGGATATCATAAAGCCGGTTCCACAGATGTTCTCACTATTTCCACAATTAATTAATGTATAATCCTGTAAGTCGATCATCTCAATATCTCGCCATTTAATTTCTTGGAGAGCAACAATTTCGACATTATACTTTCTTAGTTCTTCTTGTAGTTTTCTACTTTTTCCTGGCTGGAGTAGGCTTCTCACATTCCAAGTCGCTAATACCAATCCGTAACCAATTCCTCGCTTAGGTCGTTTTTCCGTTTTATCTGTCAGGTTTATTTTCATTCTTTGCGGCTTCTCAACAAACTATTTTTTTTACGGGATAGGGTTGTCAGCCCTATGCCCAACCCCCAACCTGGAGGACCAGGGTATCCCATTTAGTCTGGATCATCACCTTCGACCTGTGCGGCTTGGGAAGCCCCACCAGTAGCTAAGCTACCGCCGGCATAGCTCTCAGGATCTTCTGACCACACAAGCCCCATCACCACGACAAGGTAAAGATACCATCGATGGGGACAACAGCATATACTTCCAAAATATCAATGTTACTATTATTATTATTAATATTATTATTACTGGCCGTTGTGGCTGAGAGCGCTAATGTGCTAACTTGTGCCTCGATAGTATCGGGAGAGAGTGGGTTCGAATCCCACCGTGCCCATCTTCAAAATGGTTCTCCATGGTTTCCCATTTTCACCCCCAGGCAAATGCCGGAATGGTTCCTTTCAACAGATCTACGGCCGACTTCCTTCCCACTCCCTTCTCTGACCTTCCTTAATTAGACCCAAGTTAGCGGTCGCCTGGGCGATCGGCCTGTCACCATCCCCAGTTGAATCTGCCTACGAACTGTGTTCAGCTCCTAGACACCGGCCTTACGACGGTAGAGGAATGATCCCTCGCAGAGCCCGTGAATGAAACTCTAATTTTACTACCAACAGCGGTAGCTACGCTCGCTAACGCGCAGCGCTAGGCCATGGGGCCAAGCTATCTACGGACACTAAGGACGTGATTTGGAACCCTATCGATGGCTGTCCTTGAAAAAAAATTCCGTGGTTTCAACTCCAGGCAAATGCTGGGACAGTACCTTCTAATGGACCACGGCCGCGTCCTACCATAACCTTGCCCTTTTACATTCTCTTCATCCCACATTAACTCCTCGCATGAGGTTGGCGTCAGGAAGGCCTTTCGGCCGTAAAAACACACGCCACATAGACTCTCATCGCATTTCGTTCCCAACCCCGTTGACAGACGGGTAATTTTATCATTTTAAATGATCCTGTCGACTTCGTCATTACGCTGGGGTCTGTCGTTACGTTACGGTGACGGGACGAAATGTACCCAGATGCACTGAGGTGTGTGACGTCAAAATACCGCTTGGTGCATGTGCTCCCCGACAATCACTACTTCGTTAGTATAAGACAAAAATCCCCGATTCTTAGATGTCACGGGTAATCTCGAGAACAACTGGATGGATTTTGATTCGGTTTTTACCATTCTGTAAAGGATATCTCGAGGAAAGATTCTGTAGAAAATAATTTATGTATGATCAAAGGAAGCCAAGCAGAAACGATTTCAGTGAAAAAGTCGAAAACAAACTTGGCGTCCGTGCGCTTCTTAAGCTTACGCTGGGCAAACCGTTAAAAACATCAATATACTATGAGCGTAAGAATTGGTCAGCATGAAAAGTTCTATAAAAAAGTCCGCGAGAGCATATCTCTATCTTCAATACATTGCCCACTATAAGTGTTTTTAGACTGGATGGAAGGGGCATGTCCCCGCGCGCTCTGGTGAGCGTGACGGCATCCCGCGCGCTTGACCTTGCTTTGCCCTTGGTATGCACTTGCCGTTCGCGAGTAATTTGAAACAAGGTAAAGTATTATAAAGCAAGGTAAGTATTATGCAGATAATTTTCTAACATGTCAAGAGTCGCGAGAAGCCTCCAGCCTTTCTAGCATTTTTCAGCATTTGTAGCATTTAAAACGATACAAAGTCTAGTCTTTCCGACTGACTGTCACTTTTTATTCTTCTTCTATCTTTCGTCGTTATGCCCATTCAAAGAGCGCGTTTGAACTTGTTAGTTGGCTTGATGGTTTTCCCAAAATCTCGATTACATGACAGTTCCCCACACTGACACTTCCACACACTGCCCAAAATACTGACACTTCCCCACAGCTCTTGGACGTGGCTACCTGTTTAATGACTCACAAATAATCTCGACTGACAGACACATCCCCCCCCCCCTAAGGTTATAGGATTCAGCGATCATCGTTACAGCCGTACCAGTGACAATGCACCTTAACATGATACTCCTTTGGAGTGAAGAAAAGCGCTCGGTCTATGTACTTCATTACTAACACGGTCTCGAAAATATCATTGTGATGTAGTGTAATTACCATCAAAATAAAATAAATGCAGAGTCTGATTTCCATCACACTTTATCCAGGCTGTGGACCGGCAAAATAATAACAAAACCGATCATTTTGGTGTGTTTAAAATCAGCTTTCTAGGCTTCGTCAGTTGCTTGGTATTTTTCTTTTGTCATATTTGTTCAACAATAATATTAACCTACTCTATTTTCTGTGAATAGGCAACTTTTCATTATTTTTGTTGTTGTCATTTTCGAACTTTTTCTAATGTTCTCAATCCGTCCGTTCAGTTTGACATATCAGGGGAAGATCTCACGCTATTCTTATACTTCAAAGGCTACTATGGGGAGGAGTCTTTGGAAATTTCTCATTTTTAGTGTTCTAGTACTTGTACTTGTACTTGTACTCATAATAGCTGAAGAGTATTAAACCATTTTTGCCTCAAACTTTATAGGCTACTAGCAGTAGTACCCGGCTTCGCCCGGTGGAATGATGATAATATTTCAGTCTCCTTAACACTCAACGTCATTGATGAAGATGATACTGACGACGACTGCTATTGAACGGCTGTAATAAACTTACACTCTAATAGAAATACATATTTTTAAATTACCGGCGAGTAAGACTGTGGTGTTGCCTAGTAGTATAATGGGCGTAACATCTAGGTCATTTTCCCTTTTGATGAGGATGACAATGAAGACTACTACTACTGAACGGGTATATTAAACTTACAAACTAATGGAAATACACATTTTATAAATCACAGGCAATTAAGACTGTGGTGTTGCTTAGTAGTACTGTATAATGGACGTAACATCTAGGTCATTTGCCCTTTTGATGAGGATGATAATGAAGACGACTACTACTGAACGGGTATATCAACCTTACAAATTAATGCAAATACATATTTTTAAAATCACAGGCTAGGTAGACTCTGGTGTTGTTTAGTAGTATAATGGACGTAACAAATAGGTCATTTGCCCTTTTGATGAGGATGATAATGAAGACGGCTACTACTGAACGGGTATATCAAACTTACAAACTAATGGAAATACACATTTTAAAATCACAGGCCATGAAGACTGTGGTGTTACTTAGTAGTATAATGGACGTAACATTTAGGCCATTTGCCCTTTTGATGAGGATGATAATGAAAACTACTGTTGAATTGACACGACAAACTTACAAACTACCGTGATAGAAAGAAATATTTCAAAATTCACAGGCGATGAAGACTTATTGTGTGTGGTGATTAGTGGTATAATGGGCGTAACATCTAGGTCATTTGCCCTTATGATAATAATAAGGTAATGAAAAGTGACTACTAAACGAACATGGTGTAATTTTAAATCTGATATAGGCAATTTAGATTTCTACCTTCGATGTCTTCCAAAGTCTGAACGTTATTTTCTGGCTTAGGCCTATACTCGATGCGTGTAGTGAAAGAGCTTATCGAGTACTGCCCGGGTCCAAGCTGCACGAATCGCAGATGATGACGATATATGATGACAGACGTTCGGGGGGGTTCCCGGTCCTATTCACATTGACCGGTGAATCACTCATTCTTTCGTAACACTACAGTGGTTTGAGCAAAGACCCTGTATGAACATCAGCATAGTCAGCAATACCAGGTAACACGGCGGGGTCTGGACATTTCTCTCATGTCAACTCGCGATGAATCAGCAAGCTATTCTCACACCTGGCCCCCTCCTCCCCCCTCCACCCACCAGGGTCTCTCAACTTGTGGGACGTGGGTTTGCGACCACGGGACCCCAACTGCGCCCGGCATTGCTTCTACTTACTGGTGCCGGGCTCCTTTCAGTTCTCTTTCCTGTCAGCCTCCCTTAGTCAAACTCTTGTTCTCTTCCGACCCCGATGGTATCAGGGTATCCGAGGCCTATCGGCTCTTTCACTTTCCCGCCTTAATTGGCCCTTGTCTAATCATTCCTGATAGCCTCATTCTTCGAGGTGTCAGCCTTCTTTTTCTTTTCTTAATATCTCATGTCTTCTGCTCAAGACCCTCAAGGAGGCAGGGTGTGTGTAGCCCCACCACTTCTGGTGCACCCTGGATAGTGCTACATCCTCAAGGGCTCATGGCTGTTGAGTTCGGGAGATGGCAACCCTGAGGGTTTCCTGAGTGGGTCCGGTTTTACCCCTTTTTTCCATTGCCTTTGGGACGAACCCTGTCCTCTTTCCGGGAATGGAGTGGTCTGACCGCAATTTCAAGCAGACAATGTTACTCGCAGGGTACCAAAGGGTAAGTATACAAATTTTGGTTCTGAACGGTGAAACGGCGTAGATTTGTGCCAAAGGGCCTAAATGCAGGGAATGGGGTGATCTGTCCGCAATTTCAAGTGGACAGGGTTACCCGCAGGGTTCGAAAGGGTAAGTATACAAATTTTGGTCCGGATCGGTGACACGATATAGATTTTTTCCAAAGGGTCTAAATGCAGGAAATGGGGTGGTCTGTCCGAAATTTTAGGTGGACAGTGATATTCACAGAGTTACAAAGGGTAAGTATACACATTTTGGTTCAGATCGGTGAAACGGTGTAGATTTTAGCCAAGGGGCCTAAATGCAGGGAATGGAGTGGTCTGTCCGCAATTTCAAGCAAACAGTGTTACTCGCAGGGTACCAAAGGGTAATTATACAAATTTTGGTTCTGATCGGTGAAACGGTGTAGATTTGGGACAAAGGGCCTAAATGCAGAGAATGGGGTGGTATGTCCGAAATTTCAAGTGGACAGGGTTACCCACAGGGTTGCAAAGGGTAAGTATACAAATTTTGGTTCGGATCGGTCAAACGGTGTAGATGTTTGCCAAAGGGCCTAAATGCAGGAAATAGGGTGGTCTGGCCGAAATTTTAAGTGGACAGTGTTATTCACAGGGTTACATAGGGTAAGTATACAAATTTTGGTTGAGATCGGTGAAACGGTGTAGATTTGGGCCAAAGGGCCTAAATGCAGGGAATGGGGTGGTCTGTCGGAAATTTCAAGTGGACAGGGTTACCCGCAGGGTTTCGAAGGGTAAGTATACAAATTTTGGTTCAGATCGGTGAAACAGTGTGGATTTGTATACATAACAGACAGACAGACAGACAGACAGACAGACAGACAGACAGACAGACAAACATTGAGCTTGATATATATAGACAGTAGTCCAGTAGCTAAATAATATAATATGTGATTCCAGAGATATTAGGCCAAATTTGAACTTGATCGTTTTCATAGTAGCCTTGGGGGAGGGAGATGTGTGTGGAAATGTCAGTCGAGGTTATTTCTGAGTCATTAAACAGGTAGCCTCGCCCAAGGGCTGTGGGGAAGTGTCAGTATTTTTTGCAGTATGTGGAAGTGTCAGTGTGGGGAACTGTCCGGACACCAAAATCTCTTCTTGAATGCACTGTGTTGCATCTTGCGTTGTGTCGACCACTTCCTACCAGTTTTCTTTATGGGTTTCTCCCTAAATTTATGGTTGGCTACTTTTGTCCTAAAAGCTCTACGATTGTCTATGTCGTCTGTGATATTCATTTCTTGCAGGTCCGCCTTAGTTTCTTCTAGGCATTTTATCTTGACCTTCTTTGAGTTGATTACTTTGAATAATCTCTTAGGTAGTCTGTCGCTGTTCATTCTGTAGATATGGCCATAGAAATTCAGGCGTCGCTTCCGTACGTCACCAGTGAACCTGTCAGTGAAGGAGCTGTTCCCCTTTTAATCCACATTCCATTTTCTCTCGTGGGACCATACATTTTGCGGAGAATTTTGGCCGTTGTAAGTGACTTTTGTTAAAGTACCCATTTGAATTCAGTAGGCCGTGTTCAATGGCAAAATTAATCTCGGGATTTTCCGCCAACACAAAGTTCCTCATTTCTCTACTAGAAAGCGCTATAAAGTCAAGGAGCTTAGATATCTAACCTCCTTGACTTTCATCGCATTCAAAGGAACGACGAAATTCGACATACAAGCTGCTCTCTGGGTGTCAATTAAGAAAGCTTGCACCCGGCACCGAGGCCATACGATATTATTATTATTATTATTATCACTAGTACTACTCCACAACTGTAGCGAATGTGTCAACTCTCCAACACCGCAACATAGATAGCCGTGCATGTTAAATCGGTTACCACGACCACGATGGGGAGTTGCAAAGTCGGAAGATTGGGGGTTCAAAGCCCAGCACTGACAGTCATTATCCTGAGTGTGGTTTTACCACGGTTATTTCCGCACTCCCTCGGGCAATTAAAGGTATAATACCTTACAGTATTTCAAGGCCCGGAACACCTAACTTACTTCCGACCCTATAATTACAGTAACATCCACTGCTACAGTCAACTAAGGAGCAGAGATTATTAGACAAATTTATCACACACTCAAGTA
Source organism: Meconema thalassinum (assembly GCA_946902985.2). Classification (NCBI taxonomy): domain Eukaryota; kingdom Metazoa; phylum Arthropoda; class Insecta; order Orthoptera; family Tettigoniidae; genus Meconema; species Meconema thalassinum. The sequence goes on along the minus strand of OX336393.1, from coordinate 283,594,690 downwards.
CGGCGGCTTCGGTGGCGTAGTTGGTAGTATGCTGAGCTTTTATGCCCAAGATCGCAGGTTCCAACCCACCCGAAGTCGTCGGATATTTTAAGAGCGTTAAAATTCCCTCAGTATGGCTTCCTTCGGAGGGGAAGTAGAGCCGGCGGGCTCATGTCATAGATTTATGGTATTAAAAGAACCTTCCACTAACTACAATTGTGTGAAGCCAAATTTTGCGGTTAGATTTCTAAACGCTCTATAAGTTCCAAAGTGCGTCGTCAGAGCCAGTTGTGGTGGCATCTAGTAACCATGTCGGCAACTAGATGTCGTTGACGGTAGCATTTGGTAGCAAAAGCAGGAACTACTTGAAATTGATCGTCTGCAGTCCTTACCAGAATTACAACCGGGTGAGTTAGCCGTGGTGGTTACGGCATGACTGATGGCAGTCGCTCACATCCGGGAGGCGAGGAGGTTCGAATCCCCCCGCCGGCAACCTTGAAGATGGTCTTCTGTGGTTTCCCATCTTCCTTCCAGGCAAATGCCGGGGTTGGTCCCTAACTATAGGCCACAGTCGCTACCTTCCAACTCCTCGTCCTTACATTCCAACTTCCCTCCTTCCCTCCCCAACGGTACTTGTAGCTCACCCATTGGGTGTCCGTCTCGAAGCAGCTACAAAACTGGCGAGCCGAACATGTCCTCGGACACTCCCGGCACTAAAAGCCATACGCTAAAAAAAAAAAAAAACAGAATGACAGATAACACACACTAATACAGCCATTACAATTAACACCGGTTATCAGACAGATTCTACACACACCCAAAGTACACGGGGCTACTTGACCGTGTTGTCGCAGTCCCTAAACTTAAGAACCAACTAACCAACTGATTAGCGCTAGAACAAAATCCGATAAGTTAAGCAAATTGGAATGCAGCCGAAACAAATCAGAAACCTCTATGGACATCAAATTGACAGGTAAAAAACTGAAGGAAGTAGGAGACTTCTGTTACTTAGGAAGCAAAATAACCAGTGATGGACGAAGCAAAGAGGATATAAAAAGTAGGTTAGCTCACGCAAGGAAAGCATTTCTCCAGAAAAGGAATCGAATATAGATTTAGGTATTAGGAAGTCGTTTTTGAAGGCCTTTGTCTGGATCGTGGCGCTCTATGGAAGTGAAACTTGGACTATTGGTGCAACAGAAAAGAGGAGAATTGAAGCGTTTGAAATGTGGTGTTACAGGAGAATGATGCAGATCAGATGGGTAGATAGCGTTACAAACGAAGAGGTATTAAGACTAGTGGGAGAGGAGAGATGTTTCTGGCGACTGCTAATGAAGAGAAGAGATAGGTTGGTAGGACACATACTAAGACACCCAGGAATAGCAAGCTTAGTTATGGAAGGAAAGGTCGAGGGGTAGACCAAGGTTAGAATATGTTACAGATTGCCTCGGATGTAGGGTGTGGTAGCTATGTAGAAATGAAACGATTACCTCAGGACAGGGAGGCGTGGAGTGCTGCATCAAACCAGTCAAAAGACTGAAGACTCAAACATCAACAAGCAAGGCAATCGTTGCGGAAGGTAATAAACACTGATGAGTTTGTGATGTTTCAAACGACTTTTTAAGGTTGTTTGACTGGCTCTTGATAGGAGATTGACCCCCTCGTGATGTAGTGGATAGCATTATTGGCCGTCGCGTCCATCCCAAAAGTTCGGTTTCGATTCCCGACTCTGCCATTAAATCTAATTCTGGTCTGAGAGCTAGAACGAGGTACACTCAACATTGTGAAACAAAATAATAATGTTATTGGTTTTACGTCCCTTTTAACAAATGCGGCTTTGCTTGCCACGGTGGGTGAGTGGTTAACCTGTCGGTCTACTAATCCCAGGCTTGAAGGTTCTCTCCTGGCCATGGTAAGTGATTTTTGAAAGGCGGCGAAAATTATGACACGCATGTCATACGATGTTGGCATGTCAAACCCATTTGAATTCAGTAGGCCGTGTTCATAAGGGCAAAATTAATCTCGGGAGTTTCCGCCGATACAAAGTTCCTCATTTCTCTAAAGCGCTAGGCCTATAGTGTTCAAGGAGCTTGGATATCTAATTTCCTTGACTTTCACAGTGCTTTAAGGAACAACGAAATTCGACATGCAAGCTACCCTCTGGGTGTCAAATAACAAAGCTTGAACCCAGCACTTGAAGCCATACGATATTATTATTACTGCGGCTTTTAGAGACGCCGGGGTGCCAGGATTTTGTCCCAATGGGGTTCTTCAACGTGCCAGTAAATCTACTAACACAGCTCCCTCGCATTTGCGCACCCTCAATTGCCATCTGCCTACGCTAGGATTCGATCCTGCAAACCTTGGGGACAGGAGGCGTGGATGTTACCGCTCAGCCACGCAGCCAGTCCGTGAGACAAAACTGTGAAGAGGTGGGTAGAATTCCCTCCTCAGCCACCCTGGAAGTGGTTTTCCGTGGGGTTTGTTTTATTTCTGCTCCAGGCAAATGCGGGGTGGTTCTTAACTTAAGGCCACGGCCACTTTCCTCCCAATCCTCACTTAATTACAAATACACACACCATTACGGAATTCACAATTGAAGTCATCCAATTAAGTACCCGACCCCATGTCTTGTCATTTTGTGGTAAATATCTTATGTAATAATTCGTTCAGGTTAAGGTGCATGAAAACTTGCTTTCCCGCCTAATTTAATTGGTCACCATTTGTGTTGACCGACTGGAAAGCATTCTTTCATAGAACCCACAATAACACAGTTTATCAGAAAAATTATACACCCACCCAAATACACGGGGCTAAATTACCACGGTGTCAAAATCCCTCAAATGGAAACAATAACAACATCATAGCAGATGTTTGTTGAACCATGTTCTAAATCCTCACCCAGTACTCCTCAAAAGCACGGATGCAGTGAAAGTAATTTCATTCAAGCAGAATATGAACGGATCTGCTGACCAATCATTATTTCATTTGCAAATGGGGGTAATTCCCTGGTGGGAAATTGTACAATTACAGAAAATTACCAACAATAATATCCAACACTATGTACAAAAGTCCCGATTTGAGAACTATAATAATTACATCGTAGTTGTGGGGTTTGAAGCCAATTTTCAGTGTCGCCTTAGTAAACAAAAGTTTGGTGCTTTTCAGTCGGTCAACATGAATGTACCCAAAAGAGCTGGGTTATGCCCTAATCCTGAAAAAAAATTACATGAGATTAATAAATACACTAGGATTGACCAGTTTCGATCGTCAAGTGATCATCATCAGATCCATTACACTTTGGCTGTGAAATCTATATTTGAAAATACAGGTGAAAATATTTACAATATGTACAATTATTTAGTTGCAGCATTGGTAATGCAACTTGTCAGTGTATGCTACTTGTAGTACAAATGCTGTTAGGTGGAATGCTAACTGGTGAGAGCAATCCGGAATTTGTCTGTTTGGAGTGACTATATGGTTGTAAAGGTCAACTATGGTTGTACTGTATAGTGCAGGCTATTACTTATCTGGTTGGATGTCTTCCGCGCTGTAGCTGCGACTAGTATCAACTTCCCTGCGTGGTGGCGCAGCGGTCAAGCTGTATGCCTCTCACCAAGGCGGACCGGTTTCGATTCGCGGTCAATGCATGTGAGATTTTCGGAGTGAAATGCCATGTCCTGTGGTTTGGATTCCACGTAAAAAGGAGGTCCCGTGGCTCATGATCGCGAGATTAACGGTCACGTTAAACTACACACATCAAAAAAAGTTTTGCATCACCTCGGTTCCCAGATCTCCGGCATATAGACGTTGACTGTGTATATTGTATCCAAGATACAGTCCCTTTGACTGTTCATAGATGTCACTAAAACTGCTCAAAGATGTAAACAACCATGCATGAGCAGGGCCTATTAGACGGAGGGGGTACGACAGCCGATCATTTCCAGTCATTCCACCAGGACGAAGGTACGCTGCTCATGTTGTCTGTAGTTCTACCATGCCTAGAAGGTCAATACCGCAGTTCGATCGCGTCCGCATTGTTACTTTGTGTCAAGAAGGGCTCTCAACAAGGGAAGTTTCCAGGCGTCTCAGAGTGAACCAAAGCGATGTTGTTCGGACATGGAGGAGGTACAGAGATACAGGAACTGTCGATGACAGGCCTCGCTCAGGCCGCCCAAGGGCTACTACTGTAGTGGATGACCGCTACTTACGGATTGCCGCTCGGAGGAACCCTGACAGCAATGCCACCATGTTGAATAATGCGTTTCGTTCAGCCACAGGACGTCGTGTTTCAACTCAAACTGTGCGCAATAGGCTGCATGATGCGCAACTTCACTCCCGACGTCCATGGCGAGGTCCAGCTTTGCAACCCCGACACCATGCAGCGCGGTACAGATGGGCCCAACAACATGCTGAATGGACCCCACGGAATTGGCATCACGTTCTCTTCACCGATGAGTGTCGCATATGCCTTCAACCAGACAATCGTCGGAGACGTGTTTGGAGGCACCCTGGTCAGGCTGAACGTCTTAGACACACTGTCCAGCGAGTGCAGCAAGGTGGTGGTTCCCTGATGTTTTGGGGTGGCATTATGTGGGGCCGACGTACGCCACTGGTGGTCATGGAAGGCTCCGAAACGGCTTTACGATACCTGAATGACATCCTCCGACCCATAGTGCAACCATATCGGCAGAATATTGGAGAGGCATTTGTCTTCATGGACGACAATTCTCGACCTCATCGTGCACATCTTGTGAATGCGTTCCTTCAAGATAACGACATAGCTCGACTACAGTGGCCAGCATGTTCGCCAGACATGAACCCTATCGAACATGCCTGGGATATGTTGAAAAGGGCTGTTTATGGACGTCTTGACCCACCAACCACTCTGAGAGATTTACGCCGAATTGTCGTTGAGGAGTGGGACAATTTGGACCAACAGTGTCTTGATGAACTTGTGGATAGTATGCCACGACGAATACAGGCATGCATCAATGCGAGAGGACGTGCTACTGGGTATTAGAGGTAGTGGTGTGTACTGCAATCTGGACCACAAATGCTGAAAGTCTAGCTGTATGATGGTACAACATGCAATGTGTGGGTCTCATGAGCAATAAAACGAGCTGAAATGTTGTTTGTGTTGATCTCTATTCCCTTTGTATTTAAAGGTTCCGGAACTCTTGGAACCGAGGTGATGCAAAACTTTTTTTGATGTGTGTACAAGCTTTGCTTTCTATTTATTTACAATTTTTGACTATTTTATAAATAAATACATATCCTGGCGTATTTATTCAGGGTGACTGATGCCCACATTTTCATCCCTTGGCAATTCCAATAATTTGCTTCTCTACGTGCATGCATCCTTGACTCTGTATTGTAGTAGTATTTCAATAGAGGAATTCCCCGGTCATTTAGTATAGCAGGGGGGCTGGAATCAACGATTACGTGCCGGGTGCAACCGTGCCGGATGCAACCGAGTAAAAATCATGGCTGTAGTGACCCTGCTAGTAGCTTACAGTGCCCCATGCGACCCATTGTTCGAGAGAAGAATACAAGATCTCATTTTCAAAGTGACGTATATCCATGAAATGCAAAACTTCAGAAATCGCTTTTTTTGTATCTTCGTATTATACATTCAGATATGATTATGAATATAATGTAGTTTTATTCATTACTTGTATGCACATCCTGACACTGTGTTTTAAAATCTCTATCAATGGAAATGGTGGTAATCGTCTCCTGTAAGTTGGTGTCAGGACGTTTTGGAAATAAATCATATATTGACATACGCTTTGAGTGGCATTTATGAACATTTAAATGGTTTAAACACAACACACACAAACTGATGCTGTACATATTCTTCAAAGATAGCCATGGCCTTGATGTATCACGTGATATCACGTGATGTCCAGAGAGCCATCGGTTTGGTCAAGACACATTGGAAATAAATTCACCTTGGAGTTACATCACTTTCCAAATAAACTTGCTGTAGTTCTTAGATCTCTGTTAATGTGGGATATGCGACGTTTTGCGAATTAAAACACAGCAAACACAAACTGTGCTCTACATATTCTTCAAAGTTAGTCATGGCCTTGATTTGTCGCGTGATATCACGTGATGTCCAGAGAACCATCAGCTTGGTCAACATGGATATAAGACACATTGGAAATAAATACCCGTTGGAGTTACATCACCTTGCAAATAAACTTAGTTCTTAGATCTCTGTTAATACGGGATGTACGATATATTGTGACTTAAAACCTTTGCTAAACGTCGAGAGAACCTATGAAGTTGCTTATGAAAGAAAAAACTGAAAAACCGTCAATTTTGGATTTACGTCACTTTGGAAATAAGCTCTTCAATTTTTACGGTGCCTAACCTAACCTAATCGGAATTTTAGCAGAGACAGATGTGTTAGAAATTCCCAGATTTCAACGATACATCAGTGCTTGAGTCGCTAGTGGCACGATGGTAAATTGGTGGGTCGCTTGCAGCATGGATCGCATACGGCACGGTCGCATCAGGCACGACACCAAATCAACAGTCTCATTAAGCCTCCAACAATCCTTACCTTGACAGTAAAATTTACTTGAAATTACAGTAGTCAGCAAAACTTGTGAGTATTGACAGAGTGCTATGAAAGTGTTTGAAATTACTATTTCTTCTGCTCTTTAGAATGAAATTCGAAAACAGCAAATACAGTACATGATTTCGTATCGTGCATCTGCAGTAAGTATTGCAGGATTCGGAAACTGAGGTAAGCCCCGATCTCTTAAGCAGGAACAGTTTGTACTGTAGACAGGATTATGGATTATTCATGCAGCTAGACGTTTCAACTACAGTATATTTCGAGTAGATGGTATATTGGCTTTCACGGCCAGTGAATTAAATTCAGCAATTCATCTAGGTTTGTGCCGTGTCTTGTGTGGGGTTTCGCCTAAGACACCAAGCTGGATCATCAGCGGGCTCTTGATGTCCCCGTCCGGACCTCCACAGGAGTAGCGAACTGCGCGCTACCTCCCTTTATATAAAGCGCACCTGCGCCTCTTGACTGCGAGAACTAAAAGCTCAAGCAGCCATAACCTCCCTATGAAGGCTTCCAAAAAGATGGTATATTGGCTTTCACGGCCAGTGAATTAAAACTCAGCAATTCTACCAGGTTTGTGCGGTGTCTTGTGTGGGGTTTTGCCTAGGATATCAAGCTGGCTCATCAGCGGGCTCTTGGTGTCCCCGCCAGGACCCCCACTGAAGTAGCGAACTGCGCACTACCTCCCTTTATATTTCGAGCAACTGGAGTACATAAATATGATACGAATTTAAGAACATATTTTGGAAACTCGTCGCCTCCGTAGCGTAGCGGTCAGCATGGTTAGCTGCCGCCCCGGAGGTCTTGGGTACGATTCCCGGCTCTGCCACGAAACTTGAAAAGTGGTATGAGGACTGGAACGTGGTCTACTCAGCCTCGGGTGGCGCAAATGAGTAGAGGGGGTTCGATTCCCACCTCAGCCATCCTCGAAGTGGTTTTCCGTGGTTTCCCACTTCGACTTCGGGCAAATGCTGGGATGGTCCCAACAGTAAGGCCGCGGCCGCCTCCTGCCCACTTCCTTGCCTAACCATCCCACTCTTCCCATCCCTTCATCAGGCCCCCAGTTCGCTTTGCAGGTGAGGCCGCCTGGGCGTAGTGCTGGTCAAACACCCCAGTTGTATCCCTGACTCAGAGTCTCAAGCTCCAGGACACTGCCCTCAGTGGTGGTAGAGGTGGGATCCCTCGCTTAGTCCGTGGGAAAAGCCGATCCTGGAGGGTAAAACGATAGCGGAAAAAAATAGCGAATTTTGGAAACTTAATCACATATTTTCCACTTTTATGCACATAAATCAATACATATTTCTCAAATGTTAAGCAAATAATTATCCGGGCCCAACTCATGGGACTTCATTTATTCATATTTATCTTTGCCTTAAGCCCCTAAAGTGGAATATCAACAAAAATCTCTGGATTCCAGAACTTGTGCTTTATCAGTCAGAAGTGTTTAAAAGTTCCTCCGCCCTCCACTACAACAACGTGAACTTTCCCAAACGTTAACAAACTAGCCCAACCGATTGGCACATCTGCTGGTTGGGAATAAGCCATCATGAACTCAGGTTTTCTCTCGATCAAATGAGCTTGATTTAGGCTAAATAGTCCCAGTAAACTGGTTCCTTGAACGACCTTCACATCGCTGCGTCATTGGTGAGTGATTGAATCTCGACACGGTCTAATACTTCTCTGACAGATGGCGCACAAGTGCTGGACTCCAGAGGTGTTGAGCCTATTTTTATTTATGAAAAAAACTAGCGGACCCGTGCGTGAACTCTGCCAGGGGCTATCGTCTTGTTTATTTGTTTAAAAGCACTTTATAAACAAATAAATATATTAAAACTCAGCAATTCTTCTAGGTTTGTGCCGTGTCTTGTGTGGGGTTTCGCCCAGGACACCAAGCTAGGCTCATCGGCGGGCTCTTGGTGTCCCCGCCCGGACCCCCACAGGAGTGACGAACTGCGCGCCACCTCCCTTTATATAAGGTGCAACTGCACCACTTGACTACGAGAACTAAAAGTTCAAGCAGCCTTAACCTCCCTATGAAGGCTTCCAAAAAGATGGTATATTGGCTTTCACGGCCGGTGAATTAAAACTCAGCAATTCTTCTAGGTTTGTGCCGTGTCTTGTGTGGGGTTTCGCCCAGGACACCAAGCTAGGCTCATCGGCGGGCTCTTGGTGTCCCCGCCCGGACCCCCACAGGAGTGACGAACTGCGCGCCACCTCCCTTTATATAAGGTGCAACTGCACCACTTGACTACGAGAACTAAAAGTTCAAGCAGCCTTAACCTCCCTATGAAGGCTTCCAAAAAGATGGTATATTGGCTTTCACGGCCGGTGAATTAAAACTCAGCAATTCTTCTAGGTTTGTGCCGTGTCTTGTGTGGGGTTTCGCCCAGGACACCAAGCTAGGCTCATCGGCGGGCTCTTGGTGTCCCCGCCCGGACCCCCACAGGAGTGACGAACTGCGCGCCACCTCCCTTTATATAAGGTGCAACTGCACCACTTGACTACGAGAACTAAAAGTTCAAGCAGCCTTAACCTCCCTATGAAGGCTTCCAAAAAGATGGTATATTGGCTTTCACGGCCGGTGAATTAAAACTCAGCAATTCTTCTAGGTTTGTGCCGTGTCTTGTGTGGGGTTTCGCCCAGGACACCAAGCTAGGCTCATCGGCGGGCTCTTGGTGTCCCCGCCCGGACCCCCACAGGAGTGACGAACTGCGCGCCACCTCCCTTTATATAAGGTGCAACTGCACCACTTGACTACGAGAACTAAAAGTTCAAGCAGCCTTAACCTCCCTATGAAGGCTTCCAAAAAGATGGTATATTGGCTTTCACGGCCGGTGAATTAAAACTCAGCAATTCTTCTAGGTTTGTGCCGTGTCTTGTGTGGGGTTTCGCCCAGGACACCAAGCTAGGCTCATCGGCGGGCTCTTGGTGTCCCCGCCCGGACCCCCACAGGAGTGACGAACTGCGCGCCACCTCCCTTTATATAAGGTGCAACTGCACCACTTGACTACGAGAACTAAAAGTTCAAGCAGCCTTAACCTCCCTATGAAGGCTTCCAAAAAGATGGTATATTGGCTTTCACGGCCGGTGAATTAAAACTCAGCAATTCTTCTAGGTTTGTGCCGTGTCTTGTGTGGGGTTTCGCCCAGGACACCAAGCTAGGCTCATCGGCGGGCTCTTGGTGTCCCCGCCCGGACCCCCACAGGAGTGACGAACTGCGCGCCACCTCCCTTTATATAAGGTGCAACTGCACCACTTGACTACGAGAACTAAAAGTTCAAGCAGCCTTAACCTCCCTATGAAGGCTTCCAAAAAGATGGTATATTGGCTTTCACGGCCGGTGAATTAAAACTCAGCAATTCTTCTAGGTTTGTGCCGTGTCTTGTGTGGGGTTTCGCCCAGGACACCAAGCTAGGCTCATCGGCGGGCTCTTGGTGTCCCCGCCCGGACCCCCACAGGAGTGACGAACTGCGCGCCACCTCCCTTTATATAAGGTGCAACTGCACCACTTGACTACGAGAACTAAAAGTTCAAGCAGCCTTAACCTCCCTATGAAGGCTTCCAAAAAGATGGTATATTGGCTTTCACGGCCGGTGAATTAAAACTCAGCAATTCTTCTAGGTTTGTGCCGTGTCTTGTGTGGGGTTTCGCCCAGGACACCAAGCTAGGCTCATCGGCGGGCTCTTGGTGTCCCCGCCCGGACCCCCACAGGAGTGACGAACTGCGCGCCACCTCCCTTTATATAAGGTGCAACTGCACCACTTGACTACGAGAACTAAAAGTTCAAGCAGCCTTAACCTCCCTATGAAGGCTTCCAAAAAGATGGTATATTGGCTTTCACGGCCGGTGAATTAAAACTCAGCAATTCTTCTAGGTTTGTGCCGTGTCTTGTGTGGGGTTTCGCCCAGGACACCAAGCTAGGCTCATCGGCGGGCTCTTGGTGTCCCCGCCCGGACCCCCACAGGAGTGACGAACTGCGCGCCACCTCCCTTTATATAAGGTGCAACTGCACCACTTGACTACGAGAACTAAAAGTTCAAGCAGCCTTAACCTCCCTATGAAGGCTTCCAAAAAGATGGTATATTGGCTTTCACGGCCGGTGAATTAAAACTCAGCAATTCTTCTAGGTTTGTGCCGTGTCTTGTGTGGGGTTTCGCCCAGGACACCAAGCTAGGCTCATTGGCGGGCTCTTGGTGTCCCCGCCCGGACCCCCACAGGAGTGACGAACTGCGCGCCACCTCCCTTTATATAAGGTGCAACTGCACCACTTGACTACGAGAACTAAAAGTTCAAGCAGCCTTAACCTCCCTATGAAGGCTTCCAAAAAGATGGTATATTTCCGTTGACTCTTCAAGAAATGCAAGATTTTTCCTGTACTATTTATATGATTTGGAAGATATTGGTACAAACCAAACCTTCTAACTGCCTCTGGTTTAGGAGCTTCAGTTTTGTGAAACATACACCTTAGCGTATTATATAGTAAAATAGGCTTATGAGATCACGTTTTGTCCGTGTGTATGTGTGTGCGTATGTCTGTGTGTTCCCCTCCCCCTAATAACTTCTAACGGCTGGAGCGATTCCAATGAAACTCGGTAAGGTCATAGTACTATTTTATCCGAACCCGATCGTGCCCTTCAAATTGTATTATGACTCAACAATCCATCATACCGACAGCAATGGCTACGCTGGCTAAAGCGCAGCGTTAGGTCATGGGGCCAAGCTCTCTGCTGACTCGGAAGACGCGTGGGTTCGAGCCCCACCGTCGGCCGTCCTTAAAATGTTCTTCCGTGGTTTCCCCATTTTCAATACCAGGCAAATGCTGGGACGGTACCTTCTGAAAGGCCACGGCCACTTCCTTCCACATACTTGCACAGTTTCATTAATCTTCGTCGATTCCATCTCTCATCCCGACGCGCAGGTCGCCCACGATGTCGACTAGAAAGACCTGCACTCGGCCTCCCAGGAGGCCACACGACAAAAAATCCAAATCCATCATGCGAAATATTTCACTGGCATCCTATATCTCCGAAACTCTTAGCGATATCACCCTGAAATTTTGTATGGTGGTAAAGGCCACTACTAGAAGTTTACCTATGCGACTTTTCAAAACCTGATAAGTACAAAACGAACATGGTGACAAAGCGAATTTGAAACATTTAAATAGACTTTTCTCGCGATTTAACTATTCGAGTGCAGTGAAACATGGTGCAGCAAATGTTTATACACATTGTAATGCCCTGATATCAAATTTAGTTCGATTTATTATGTGGTTTGAAGCCATTTTTCAGTGTTGCGGTATTGGTATTGCAACTAAATAAGTGTACATATTGTAAATATTTTCACCCGTATATTCAAACATACATTTTATAGCCTAAGTATAATGGATCTGATGATGATCGTTTGACGATCGAAACCGGTCATCCTATTGTATTTGTTAATCTCATGCATTTTTTTTCAGGATTAGGGTATAACCCAACTCGTTTGGGTACATTCTTGTTGACCGACTAAAAAGCACCAAACTTCTGTTTAGTTCAATTGTTTACTTAACCTCAAGATGGCAGCTGTGCGAAATTTAAAAATTAAGTTTTTATTTCTTGTGTCCTAATCATGCGATAAAAGTCAACGTTTGAATAATGAACCTACGCAATAATCGTCACCTAATAGTGCATAGCTCCATGTCCTACATGTATAAGAATCCAACAATGGCGACCATTCAAAACATTTAGACGGTTCTGAATATATACGAATCTACGAACAGCAATCCAACTGAAATTTTGTATGTTGATAGAAGCATTTAACATAAGTTCACCTATGGGACTTTCAATAACCTGTTGAGCACAAATCCAACATGGCGGTGACGCGAAATTCAAATATTTAAATGGACGTTTTTCGCGATTTAACCATCTGAGCGCAGTGAAACTTTGTACGGTAAATGCTTATACAAATTTCAATCCACTGAGATCTAATTTGTTTTAAGTGTTTTCATAACCACAAGATGGCGGCTGTGGGAAATTTTAAAACGTCAATTTTATTTCTTGTGTCCTAATCATGCGATTGAAGTTTGAATAATACACCTAAGCAATAATATTTATGTAACAGTATATAACTCTATGGCCTATATAAAAATCCAACATGGCGATCATCTGATATATTTGGACTGTTGTCAATATCTACGAATCTATTACAGCAATCAATATGAAATTTTGTATGTTGATAGAGGCAATTAATATAAGAAGGATAAATAAAAATAGGTTATTTAGTTCTTCACGGAACTACTTGTTGTTGATATTTTCACCTTAGAGCAGGCGTTCTCACTGGTATTGTGATACTGAACCCTTATTATAGGCTTAGCAGCGGTGGGAGAGGAGCATTTCAATTCGATCTTCCATGAACATGCCTTGCACTATCTGTCCATTACATGACTTTATACTGTGGAACTTGGATGATTCTAACTTCCACGGTTCGAATTCCTGGATAATTCGTAGATTTGTGTCAGTTCCTTGAACTTCGTATCCAATCAAAGGTAGAAAATCGTAAATAATTCGAATTCAAAGTTTACCGTCCTTAATTCGATGTTCTTGTGCCCCGGTACTGAAATTTAAGTAAAATGTCAGTGCAAAAGTTCTCGCACTACGGTAAAAGCGAGAGTTAAGGCCTACCACAATGCGCATTCGCAGTTGGTAGTTGGTAGTTGACAGTCGGCAGTCGCGGCCGTCCCCGTGTATACTATAGGCACCATTCACAACATGCAGTTGCAGTCGCCAGCTGTCAGTTGGCAGTTGGCAGCCTGTAGTCGGCAGTCGACAATTTCATCTTGCACTGCCTGCATATTTAAGAGCCAATCAGAACAGATCACAAGCTGACGTCACTTTGTCGTTTTCCCGGTCGTCACTTTCTTTGGTCATTAGCTGTAGTAGTTGTATTCTTCATTGTTGTATAATCAACTGAACCAAATATAAAAAGATGATGACTAAATGTGCTGACTTTATTAATAATGTAGAAGATATGTTCATAGATCTTGTCAGGGAACGCCATTGGCTCTATGATATGAGTGAGTCCAAGTACAACAAGTAGTTCCGTGAAGAAATAAATAGCCTATTTTCATATATCCTACTAATATCAATTGCCTCTATCAACATACAAATTGTCAGTTTGATTGCTGTAATATATTCGTAGATATTCAGAACCGTCTAAATATTTTGGACGGTCACCATTTTGGATTTTCATATTATAGGCCTTAGATTTATCTACTATTATATGAAGATTATCGTGTAGGTGTTTTATTCAAACGTCAATCGCATGATCAGGACACAAGAAATAAAAGCGGGATTTTAAAATTTCGCTCAGCCGCCATCTTGTGGTTATGAAAATAATTTAAATGAATTAGATGCCAGTCGATTAAAATTTGTATAAGCATATACCGTACCAAGTTTCACTGCCCTCGGATGGTTAAAACGCAAGAAACGCCCATTTGAATATTTAAAGTTCGCGTCGCCGCCATGTTGGATTTGTGCTCGCCAGGTTATTGAACGTCCCATTGGTGAACTTATGCTTATAGCCTCTATACAATTACAAAATTTCAGATTGATTGCTCTTGTAGATTAATAAATATTGAGAACTGTCTAAATATTTCTGATGGTCGCCATGTTTGATTTTAATATATGTACGCCATAGAGTTATGTACTATTAGATGATGATTATTGTGTACGTTCATTATGCAAATGATTAGAACACAATAAATAAAACTTTAATTTTCGAAATTCGTACAACCGCCATCTTGAGGCTATGTAAACAATTGAACTAAATTAGATACCAGTGCATTACTATATGTAAAAACATTTGCTGTACCAAGTTTCATTGAGTGTGGATCATTAAATCGCGAGAGAAGTCTATTTAAAACTTTCAACTTCGCTTGACCACCATGTTCGTTTTGTAGTCAATGGGTTTTTGAAAGTCTCATAGGTGAACTTCAAGTAGTGCCCTTTATCTTCGTACAAAATTTCATGGTGATACCGGTAATAGGTTCAGTGATATAGAATGCCAGTGAAATATTTCACACAGCTGCCATCTTGAGGTTATGTAAACAATAGAACGAAGTTAGATGTCGGTGCATTACAATGTGTATAAACATATGCTGTACCAAGTTTCATTGCGTTTGGTTGGTTAAGTCGCGAGAAATGTCTATTTAAAAGTCGCAACTTCGCTTGGCCACCATGTCGGTTTTGCAGTTAACCGGTTTTTGAAAGTCTCATAAATGAACTTCCAGTAGTGCCCTTTATCTCCGTACAAAATTTCATGGTGATACCGGTAATAGGTTCAGTGATATAGAATGCCAGTGAAATATTTCACACAGCTGCCATCTTGAGGTTATGTAAACAATAGAACGAAGTTAGATATCTGTGCATTACAATGTGTATAAACATATACTGTACCAAGTTTCATTGAGTTTGGTTGGTTAAATCGCGAGAAACGCCTATTTAAAAGTCGGCCGCCATGTTGGTTTTGTAGTTATGAGGTTTTCAAACGTCACATAGGTGAACTTCTAGTAGTTCCCTTTATTACCGTACAGAATTCCAGGGTGATATTGGTAATAGTTTCGGAGATATTGAATGCTGGTGAAATATTTCGCACAGCCGCCATGTTGGATTGGAGAGACGTAACAAAATTCGAAGGGCACGGTCGGGGTCGCCCGTAATAGTGCTATAAACTTACCGAGTTTCATTGAAATCGTTCAAGCCGTTTAGAAGTTATTATGGGGACACACACACACACCATTACACACGCACCCACAGACAGACACACGGACAAAAGGTGATCTCATAAGCCTATTTCTAGCCTATTTTCATTTTTCTTTTAATAGGGTTATGAGATCACCTTTTGTCCGTGTGCCTGTCTGTGGGTGCGTATGTGTGTGATTCGTGTGTGTGTGTGTCCCCCTAATAAAATCTACAAGGCTGGGGCGATTTCAATGAAACTCGGTAAGTTCAGAGCACTATTCCGGGCGACCCCGACCGTGCCCTTCGAATTTTGATACGTCTCACCAATCCAACATGGCGGCTGTGCGAATTATTTCACTAGCATTCAATATCTCCGAAACTATTACCGATATCACCCTGGAATTTTGTATGGTGATAAAGGAAACTACTAGAAGTTCAGTTATGAGACCTTTGAAAACCTGGTAACTACAAAACCAACATGGCGGCCAAGAGAATTTGTGACTTTTAAATAGACGTTTCTCGTGATTTAACCAACCAAACGCAATGAAACTTGGTACAGTATATGTTTATATACATTGTAATGCACCGACATCTAACATCGTTCAATTGTTTACATAACCTCACTATGGTGGCTGTGTGAAATATTTCACCGGCATTCTATATCTCTGAAACTATTACTGGTATCACCCTGAAATTTTTCAAGGAGATCAAGGGCACTACTGGAAGTTCATCTATGAGATTTAAAAAAATCTGTTAACTACAAAACGTACATGGTGGCCAAGCGAAGTTGAAAGTTTTAAATAGACTTTTCTCGCGATTTAATGATCCAAACGCAATGAAACTTGGTACAGCAAATGTTTATACACATTGTAATGCACTGGTATGTAATTTAGTTCAATTTTTTTACATAATCTTAAGATGGCGGCTGTGCGAATTTTTTAATTAAGTTTTTGTTTCTTGTGTCGTAATCATGCGATCGAAGTGAAAGTTTGAATAATGAACCTACGCAATAATTTTCCTTAAAAGTACATGACTCTATGCCTATACATATAACAATCCAACATGGCGACCATCCAGAATATTTAGACGGTTCTCAATATCTACGAATATACCACAGCAATCAAACTGATTATTTTTATGTGCATAGGGGTTATGAACGTAAGTTCACCTATAGGACTTTCAATAGCCTGTTTTTTTTTTTATTTTGTCGTGTGGCCCCTTGAGAGGCCGAGTGCAGGTACTTCTAGTTGACGCCCGTGGGCGACCTGCGCGTCTGGATGAGAGATGGAATGGATGAAGATGAATGAAACTGGGCAAGGATGTGAAACGAAGCGGCCGTGGCCTGTCAGAAGGTACCGTCCCAGCATTTGCCTGGTGTTGAAAATGGGGAAACCACGGAAAACCATTTCAAGGACGGCCGACGGTGGGGCTCGAACCCACGCGTCTACCGAGTCAGCAGAGAGCTTGGCCCCATGGCCTAACGTAGCGCTTTAGCAAACGTAGCCACTACTGTCGGTAATAGCCTGGTGATCACAAATCCAACATGGTGGCGACGCGAAGTATAAATATTCGCATGATCGTTTCTCGCAATTTAACCATCCAAGTGCAGTGAAACTTGCTACAGTAAATCCTTATACAAATGTTAATCCACTGGCATCTAATTTATTTCAATTATTTCCATAACCACAAGATGGCACCTGTGCGAAATTTTAAAATCTCATTTTTACTTCTTGTGTCCTAATCATGTGATTGAAGTTTGAGTACTACACTTACACAATAATCTTCATGTAACAGTACATAACTCTAATACCTAAATATATAAGAGTCCAGCATGGCGACCATCCGAAATATTTAGTCTGTTCTCAATATCTACGAATCTATTACAGCAATCAAACTGAAATTTAGTATGTTGATAGAGGCAAGTAACATTAGTAAGATATATGAAAATAGGCTGTATAATTCTTCACTGAACTACTTGTTTCATAAAAGAAAATAGGCTAAAAATGACCTCTTCAAAGATCAGACGTGGAGGCCGATTACAGATGCAATGGGTTGGAAAGGTAGATCATAATATTCAATTAATAACAGACGTAGTCACTAGCATATAACATCAATAATAATTAAAATTATCTGAATTTTACCAATGCTGTACCAGTTGCCGGCAATAAAAATAAGCCGTAAAGCTCCAAGTCGTTCATCTTTGCAAATTTCCTAATTTTAGGTTATCGACAAGAAAACTGACAACTTTCTCAAGGCATAAATGAAAGTCAAGATAGTATTTACTCCTAGCATTTTAACGACTGCGCATTGTGGATCGACCTTTACATTTCAGCCGTTTTACCCTTATTGCATGAGGTCATCGCTCTGCTAGCGGCTTCGGTGGCGTAGTTGGTAGCATGTTGAACTGGTGAGGCCAAGATAGTGGGTTCAAACCCGGCCAAAGTTGTCGGATTTTTTAAGAGCGTTAAAAATCCTTCAGTATGCCTTCCTTCGGAGGGGAAGTAAAGCTGGCGGTTCCATGTCATAGACTTATAGCAGGTAAAAGATCCTTCCATAGACTCAACCTGTGTGAAGCTAAATTTCTAGGTTAGATTTCGTTGGAACGCTCTATTAAAGTTCCAACGTTCATCACTAGGTATCATTGACATCTGGTAGTGAAAGTTGGAACTACTTGAAATTGAAAGGAACTTGTAGCTCACCCTATGCGTGTCCGCTGGAAGGAGCTACAGACTCTGGCGAGCCGAATATGTCCTCAAACACTCCCGGCACTAAACGTCATACCATAAATAAATAAATAAATCCCTATATCCCTATATCCCTATATATATTATAAATGTGAAAGTCTGTGTGTGTGTTAGTTTGTTACCTCTTGACACTAAAACGGCTGGACGGATTTGGATGAAATTTGAAATGGAGACAGCTTATACCCTGGGATAACATATAGGCTGCCTTTCACCCAGAAATAAATCATTGTTCCCGTGGAACGAGCAACATAACTGAAAAGTCACTAAAAATACTCAACTGGGACAAAATATCGAAGTTGTCGCATATAGACCGGACAAAGCTCATTTTACGCCCCTCGATGCGAGAAACAATACTCGGTAGGTCCCTACGGGACACCGAAAACCACATTTTAAGGCCCTAAAACCAATAGTTTCAAAGATATTCGCAGAAAACTATCTTCACTCTGATAAACTGAACTAATGGCAAGTCCGTTTCCATGGCAACACTACCTCAAGGTATGACATCCGATTTTCTATATATCCCTGTAGGAGGCAATGTCAATCCATTTGTTATCTTTTTCAAGATATATATAAACACAATAAGAACAGGGTAGCGCGCCTGCCTCTCACCGGAGGCCCTGGGTTCGATTCCCGGCTCCGTCAGAGATTTTTGACACTGACGTGAGGTTTGCAACGGAGTGCATTCAGATTCGTGAGGACAATTGAGTAGCTGTCTGATAGTGAGGCAGCGCCCCGGTCACGAAGAACAACATTAACGGCCGAGGGACACGATGCACTGACCACGCGTCACCACAATATATGCAGGCCAAATGACTGGGAAGCGGTCGCATTATAGGCTTAGGCCCTTCATGGGCTGTAGTGCGGGGTAAAAAAATTAGAGGAAGCGCCTTCTAATACCACCTTTAATTTTTAAACACTATAGTAGCGGCTACTAAATAAAGGTAGCGATCAAGCAACGTTCAATTTCATAAACACTGGGCTCACAAATCCCGTATATTTAAGTACAAATATCAGTCTGGTCGTTATGTCAGTAGCAACGAAGCTATGTGGCGGCTATTGCCGTTTCCGTAACACTAAAGGCATCCCGCCGTCACATAGTCAATGTGCACTTATAAAATTGTGAACCACACTCACTACCTTTAGCAAAATTTACACAAGACGTGATTTTGAAAGCACTCTTCTGTATGTTGAGGTACAGAGATATACCACATGGAAAGATACAATAAAATGTTGACAAATCTGAGTTTAAGGAACTGCTGTTCAGAATAGGCCTTGTGTTAAATCTGCAGAAGCTTTCGGTACAGGTTATGCATCCCATGTTCGTAACATAGAATGTTTTCCTTTGACAATGCATCTACACAATGTGCGAGGGCAACGCATTTCAAAGATCTCTAAAACACAGTAATCAGGAAATTGGAGAAAATTTATAGTGGGAGAGAAGATTCAAGGAGAAATCACTTCGACTCTGAGATTTGCTGATGACATAGTCATCTTGGCCGATACGCCAGAGGATTTGAATGAGTTTTTGAATGGTATGGAATCCGTCTTGAGGAAAGAATTCATGATGAAGATCAATAAATGTAAAACAAAAATATTTGAATGCAGCCGAAAAAGATCAAAAACCTCTATGGACATCAAATTGGCAGGTGAAACGATACGGGAAGTAGGTGACTTCTGTTCTTAGGAAGCAAAATAACCAGTGAAGGACGAAGCAAAGAGGATATCAAAAGTAGGTTGGCTCAGGCAAGGACAGCATTTCTACAGAAAGGGAATCGGTTGACATAGAATATATTGTAGATTTAGGTATTCGGAAGTCATTTTTGAAAGGTTTGTCTGTAGCGTGACACTATAAGGAAGTGAAACTTGGACTATTGGTTCAGCAGAAAAGAGGTGAATTGAAGCGTTTGAAACGCGGTGTTACAGGAGAATGATGAAGATAAATGGGTAGATAGGGTAACAAATGAAGCGGTATTAAGACGAGTGGGAGAGGAGCGATGTTTCAGGCGATTGCTTATGCAGAGAAGAGACAGGTTGGTAGGACAAATATTAAGACACCCAGGAATAGCAAGCTTAGTTATGGATGGGAGGGTCGAGCCCAAGAACTGTAGGGGTAGACCAAGGTTAAACAGATTGCCTCGGATGTAGGGTGAGGTAGCTATGTAGAGATGAAACGATTAGCTCAGGAGAGGGAGGCATGGAGGTCTGTATCAAACCAGTCAAAAGACTAAAGACTCAAACAACAACAATCAGGAATTTTAATTACCCAGAGAGGCATGTGGAGAATTTCAATCCCAGGGATGTAACATTGGAAGAGACTGCATAATGTACTCCAGCGGCCAAGGTGAGAGATATTTTACTATGGGTGTATTAATAGCGACATGTTGACGTTCAAACCATCAATAAGTGTGCCAAAATTACACCGTGAATAGCTTAAGGAAAAATACTTTTAATTCCCCATATTCCGATAGATTTGCCATTCCAGTGTGCAAGAGTGCAGTTCTCTTTTGAAACAATATTCGCAATTTCTATTAACAAAGCGCAATAACAAACACTTAAGAGCAGCAGGTGTACATTTAGACAAAACCATTTTTTTCCCATGAACAACTGTATGTGGCCTGCTCACGAATATCCGGACAACAAAATTGTTATGTCTCAGCAGAAGATGGCAAAACCAAAAACGTAATTTTCAAATGTGTTCACATAAGGTAACATCATACCCTGTGGACTTTCTCAACTCTATGAAAGTCCCACTTTGCTGCTCATATCAATACACTGTATGTATTAGAATTTTGAGAATTAGAATGGACCCACCTGTAGCCGCGATTGATGTGATAGAATAGACCAATTTTCAGAATAATGCATCGTCCCCATTGTCTTCATCGCGAGCGAAGCCGCGGGTATCTGCTAGTATATTATAATTGTGAAAGTCTGTGTGTGTGTGTGTTAGTTTGTTACCTCTTGACACTAAAACGGCTGGACGGATTTGGATGAAATTTGAAATGGAGACAGCTTATACCCTGGGATAACATATAGGCATCCTTTCATCCGGAAATAAATCATTGTTCCCGTGGAATAGGCAACATAACTGAAAAGTCACCAAAAATACTCAACCGGGACAAAATATCGAAGTTGTCGCAAAAAGACCGGGCAAAGCTCATTTTACGCCCCTCGATGCAAGGAACAATACTCGGTAGGTCCCTACGGGACACCGAAAACCACATTTTAAGGCCCTAAAACCAACCGTTTCAAAGATATTCGCAGAAAACTATCTTTACTCTGATAAACTGATGAAATAATGGCAAGTCCGTTTCCATGGCAACTGAACCTCACGGTATGACATCCGATTTTATATACATATCCCTGTAGGAGACAATGCCAATCAATTTGTTATCTTTTTCAAGATATATATGAACACAATAAGAACAGGGTAACGCGTCTGCCTCTCATCCGGAGGCCCCGGGTTCGATTCTTGGCTCCATCAGAGATTTTAGACACTGTCGTGAGGGCTGCAACGAAGTGCACTCAGCTTCGTGAGGACAATTGAGTAGCTGTCTGATAGCGAGGCAGCGCCCTGGTCACGAAGAACAAGACTAACGGCCGAGGGGACACGGTACACTGACCACGCGTCACCACAATATCTGCAGGCCAAATGGCTGGGAAGCGGTCGCATGATAGGCCTAGGCCCTTCATGGTCTGTAGTGCCAGGGGTAAAAAAATAGGGAAAGCGCCTTCTAATACCACCTTTAATTTGTAAACACTACAGTAGCGGCTTCTAGGGAAGCGTGATGGCGCAGTGGCTTAGCTTCTCGCCTTTCACCAGGACGGCCGGGGTTCGAATCCCGGTGACAGCGGGGTGGAATTTTCACCTGGAAAATCACGTGGCGTCAGGAAGAGCATCCGGCCTTAAATCCCCGGCCAAAACCGAAATGAGCCTGGCTGGCTACGGCGACCCCAATTAATTGGGAATAGCTGAAGAAAGTTTTACAGTAGCAGCTACTAAATAAAGGTAGCGATATAGCTACGTTCAATTTCATAAACACTGGGCTAACAAATCCCGTATAGTTAAGTAAAAATAACAGTCTGGTCGTTATTTCAGTAGCAACGAAGCTCTGTGGTGGCTATTGCCGTGTCCGTAACACTTAGGGCATCCCGCCGTCACATACCTCAATGTGCACTTACAAAATTGTGAACCAGTCTATTTTACTGAAAAGAATTTCTACGAGCGAGTATCCACTCCGGCAAAAACCACACTCACTACCTTTTCCAAAATTTACACAAGACATGATTTTTAAAGCACTCTTCTGTGTGTTGAGGTACAGAGATATACCACATGGAAAGATACAATAACATGTTGGCAAATCTGAGTTCAAGGAACTGCTGTTCAGAATAGGCTTTCGGTGCAGGTTATGCGGCCCATGTTCGTAACATGGAATGTTTTCTTTTGACAATGCATCTACACCATGTGCGAGGGCAACGCATTTCAAAGATCTCTAAAAACACAATAAACAGGTAGTTGGAGAAAAATTTTAAGTGGGAGCGAAGATTCAAAGAGAAATAATTTCATCTTAGAGATTTGCTGATGAGATCGTCATCTTGACCGATACGCCAGAGGAATTGAATGAGTTTTTGAATGGTATGGACTCCGTCTTGAGGAAATAATTCATGATGGAAATCAATAAATGTAAAGCAAAATTATTGGAATGCAGCTAAAATAAATCAGAAACCTCTATGCACATCAAATTGGCAGGTGAAACGCTACGGGAAGTAGGAGACTTCTGTTACTTAGGAAGAAAAATAGCCAGTGATGGACGAAGCAAAGAGGTTGGCTCAGGCAAGGACATCATTTCTACAGAAAAGGAATCTGTTGACATCGAATATACATTTAGATATTAGGAAGTAATTTTTGAAAGCTTTTGTCTGGAGCGTGACACAATAAGGAAGTGAAACTTGGTCTAATGGTGCAGCAGAAAAGAGGAGAATTGAACGTTTGTAATGTGGTGTTACAGGAGAATGATGATGATCAGATGGGTAGATGGGGTAACAAATAAAGAGCTATTAAGACGCGTGGGAGTGGAGAGATGTTTCTGGCGACTGCTATTGAAGAGAAGATATAGGTTGGTACGACACATATTAAGACACCCAGAAATAGCAAGCTTAGTTATGGATGGGAGGGTTAAGGACAAGAACTGTAGGGTAGACCAGGGTAAAACAGATTGCCTCGGATGTAGGGTGTGGTAGCGATATAGAGATGAAACGATTAGCTCAGGAGAGGGAGTCATGGTGGGCTGCATCAGTCCAGTCAAGAAACTGAAGACTCAAACAACAACAGTTGGGAATTTTAATTACTTAGAGAGGCATGTGAGGCAAAAGGGTTGTTGGAGAATTTCAATCCCTGGGATGTAACACTGGAAGAGAGTGCATAATGTACATCAACGGCCAAGGTCAGAGATATTTTACTATAGGTAAGGAAAAATACTTTTGATTCCCCATATTCCGATAGATTTGCCATTCCAGTGTGCAAGAGTGCAGTTCCCTCTTCAAACAATATTCGCAATTTCTATTAACAAAGCGCAATCGCACACACTTAACAGCAGGTGTACAATTGCATCGTCCCCATTAACTTGATCGCGAGCGAAGCCGCGGGTACCTGCTAGTAAATAAATAAATACATCGCTCAGTTGTTGCTCTTGTTCTAAATCCCGCCATTGCCTAGCACGTAGTCACTCCCGGAAATCTTACTTACCCTGCGGGGACAGTGTTTTCCACTTATAAAGAGACCACGCCTACTCGTCTTCACCGATTTCGTTCAAATTTAAGGAATATGCAGGACTTGACCAGAAATTAGAGTGACAGAAATGGGGGCTCGAGATGTCCAAGCGTTTTGAAAAAATAGCTCGTTTGGCGGGCGTCGAGTGAGGCATGAGCCACGCATGTTAGCGTAATTTCCAGAGAGCGGTTGGCGTAGCGGAAAAAATGGTGTCTTCCTGATTGCGGCCATTCCAGATTGCGTTCACCTCATTAGTAGTCCAGATTGCGGTCACTTTCATTTTAGGGAAGAGCTATAAACATTCCAGCGTCCAGATTGCGATCACTTTTCTTGGGAGACCGGTCCGGACCCTACGCACTTACAGGAGTACCCTACTTTGACCACATCATTGAGGGCAAGGTAGGGGGAAAGCTTCCTTCAAAAATACCATATTATAATTTGAGTAGTTTTGACAGTGAACTTATTGATTTTGACTTATCAAAAGTCACAGATTTCAAATCTGAGATGTTAATAAACCTAAAACTTCAAATGTTGGATTTTGTGTGTAGGAGGGGGCGGGGACAAAAATTGATTACAAAGGGGATTTAGAATCAAACGCAGAACAAATTACTTTTACGAGACGAATTTTTCGAGGTAATGACAAGAATATGTTTCACCTTATACAGTACCTATGATACCTCGCGCCTCAAATGGGAGTGGAGGGGCAGAAATTAAAAATTATACCCTGTAAGTATAAAATTTCCCGTTACAACAATTTTGTTGTAAGTGGAGGTCGTTGATTCCGATCCTGAAAACTGAAAATAATCATTGCTTTACGAGGTGCCATCAGATTGGGAGGGGACTTGATTTTTTAAGTGAAGTTTTATGGGATGGGCTCATCTGAACGCTGAACCGTATTCTTTGGTTAGGTAGTGAAATAGGCTATCAGTTTCCCCTTGTTATCCACAAACTTACGGAAGGTATGAGTCAGTCGGGAAGAACCAAGAACCAAGGACTGGTCTCCCAAGAAAAGTGATCGCAATCTGGACGCTGGAATGTTTATAGTTCTTCCCTAAAATGAAAGTGACCGCAATCTGGACTGCTAATGAGGTGAACGCAATCTGGAATGACCGCAATCAGGACACAACCGAAAAAATATCTAGCGGACCCGTGCGAGAATTCTCGCATGTGTATAAACCACCCGCCTGGCTTTACTGTTATGCGGGCTTCTATAAATACTGTATGTTTATTTGTTTAAACCCACTTTTTAAACAAATTGTCGATATTTATTAAATCAGAGAGCAATATTCATCATTGCTGCTGGTTGCACAATGAATTGTGTGAGCTCCATGTGTACGGACTACCCGCCTAGCCCTAGTGCTATGCAGGCTGTACGCGACACAGTTCTGCCAGGGGTTATCGTCTTGTTTATTTGTTTAAAAGCACTTTATAAACAAATAAATATATTTCCATTGACTTTTCAAGAAATGCGAGATTTTTCCTGCACTATTCAGACGATTTGGAAGATTTTGGTACAAACCACACCTTTTAACTTCCTCTGGTTTAGAGGGGCAGATGACCTCGTAGTTCCGCCCCTTAAAACAACAATAACCAACTAACTAGCTAACCTCTGGTTTAGGAGCTTGAGTTTTGTGAAACATACACCTTAGCGTATTATATATGTAATATCGTATGACCTCGGGTGCCGGGTGCAAGCTATGTTATTTGACGCCCAGAGGACAGTTTTCATGTCAAATTTTATCGCTCCTTGGAGCGCTATGAAAGTCAAGGAGGTTAGATATCTAAGCTCCTTGACACTATAGCACTTCCTAGTGGAGAAAGAAGGAACTTTTTGTATTTGCGGATTTTTTATACCATTATAAACACGGCCTACTGAATTCAAATGAGTTCTTTAACATGCCAACAACGTATAACACGAGTACCGTGATTTTTGTCGCCTGTCAAAAAACACTTTCCACGGCCAAGAGCGAACCTGCAAGCTTGGGGTTGGTAGTCCGACAATATAAACACTCACCCACCGTGGCAAGCAGCGGAAAGAGTACAGAAAGGTAATCTGAGGGTCGTGCAGTCGAGTCCCTACACGGAAAGTTTTTTGTCTTGATGTTATTTTTAATTTGTGCATTACTTACACTGCAAAATAAACTGAAAAAATGCTCAATATATTGTATCTATTGATACTTGCATAAAAGTCGTGAAACGGAAAGGCAAAGGAAATTTTTTGGATGGCAAATACATTTCCAGGAAGGGATTGCAATTAAGGCGTACACGAGAGCGTCGTAAATAACATTAGATACATTTATGATTTTACAGTTGATGATTTACACGTGCTGAGGTGGTATTCATCGTAAAAACAGGGCAAGCAGTAATGTTCTCGGCATCTTGCACATGCTATAAACGCTGCAGTTTAAGAATTACATGGTTGTTTTGAATTTGCTATAGAAAAACAAAAAAACATACGTGACTCATGCCTCGCCCGAACCGCGCCAAAATGCTATCTTTTTTTCTAAACGCTTGGTCATCTGAAGCTCTCACTTCTGTCACTTTATTCTCTTCCATACATTTGGACGAAATCGAAGATGATAAGTAGTTGTCACTTGAGCTTTCTTCTCATACCTAGTGCAATTCATTCTGTATTAAACTTGTTTAAATATAGTCTATATAGCCTATCTGAAGACTCCACGGGAAAAGCAGGGTAAGTCACATTCTGTAAATTTTTCAGGAGAGCGAATTTAAACTTTCAACACTGAAAATAAATATTTAAAACACCTCAATTGAGGTTAAACAATAATATTGTGTTTTTTGCCAAATGTATTTCTTTTAAAGGAAGTAGGCCACATGTAAAACAAATAAAAACTAAAGTTAAACTATGAAAAAGTGGAGGATATGGGACGTTCATTCCGTTTCCACTAAAAATAAAAACCTCTGTATCTCTGTGACATTCCGCTTTATTTGAAATTAATTTCAACTGGTCTGTAGTGACGATGCCTGGCCACCAGAATGCGCCATAAACTCATTTTCAGCAGAAATTGACTTACCCCATTCTTTCCGTGGGTCTTAATTTCTTTTACACATAACATTCTTCAATAAATATTTACGAACAACTGACAATTGCATACATTTATTGGACCTAAAATCAAAGTGAGAAACCACGGAAAACCAACCTTTTCTCAGTTTTGCACCACAATGATGAAGGCTAAGTGTATCCCATTCGAGCCCTCAAATCCAAATTACATTTCCTGGGAGAGCCAGGAATTGAACCCGTACCTTCAAGGCGATAGTCAAGAATGCTAGTAACATCTCTCCTGCTGTGTTCACGTTTGAAGGATCGAATCCTGGCGCAGACAGTTGGCATTTAAGGGTGCACAAATGCGAGGGAGCCGTATCAGTAGATTTACTAGCACTTAAAAGATCCCCTTCGGGGCAAAATTACCGCACCCCGGCGTCTCTAAGAGCCACAGTAGTTGATAAGAGGGACGTAACAGAAAATACCGGTAACATTATTATTATTTATGAATGCTGGTCGCTACATCACGAGGTGGTCTAGTCAAGAAGAATGTGTGACATTACTTGACTGACATGGAATTTTTCAGGAAATTCCATGCATGCAGTGTCAAATTTGATGCCCCTCTCACCGCAAATCGTTCCTGGCAGCGACCTTGGGCCTAGGGGCTGCAGGATGGCACGTGACGTATAACCAGTAGGGGATGTATGCGAGTTGTTGCAGCGAAGGCAGGCAAGCAGCTAGTCAGAGAAGGTGAGAGCTGTGGTAAGAGAAAGGCCAGGAGGCAGCTCCGAGCCAGGAATGCGGACCAGCATGTCAATGAAGGTGAGGAGGAGGGGGGGGCCTCGCTGGAGGGGGCACAACATAATCACGGTGAAACAAGAGGTCCGTGCGCACTCAACTTGATAGCACAGCAACAGGTGTTTACCTGCTAAAGACACTATACGTCATATCTTATCTGTGACTACAACTACGTAAATGGCATTTATTTATTTATGTATTTATTTATTTATTCTTTTCTTCTCTTTCATTCTTTTTTATTTATTATTCTATTCTATTCTTTCTTTCATTCTTTATTTATTTATTTATTTATTTATTCATTCATTCATATTTATTTCTTTTTTCTTTTTTCTTTCATTCTTTTTATTAATTTTTCTTTTCTTTCTTTCATTCTTTATTCATTTATTTATTTATTTATTCTTCATTTATTATTTTCTTTATTTCATTTTTTATTTATAAGTTTATTTTATTATTTTCTTTCTTCATTCATTATTCATTCAACCGTTTCTTTCTCTATTTATTTAGGGGCAGATGACCTCGTAGTTCCACCCCTTAAAACAACAATAACTAACTAACTCTATTTATTTACTTATTTGGGCCGATAACCTAGATGTTAGGCCCCTTAAAACAACAATTTTCATCATCATTATCATCATTGTTTATTTATTTATTTATTTATTTATGTATTCTATTCTTTCTTTCTTTCTTTCTTTATTCGTTTATTCATTCATTCATATGTAGCCTATTTATTTATTATTTTCTTTCTTTCATTCTGTCTTTCTTTCTTTCTTTCTTTCTTTCTTTCTTTCTAGCCCATATTTATATATTTCTTTCTTTCTTTCTTTCTTTCTTTCTAGCCTATATTTATTTATTTATTTATTATTTTCTTTACTGACAGCGGTAGCTACGCTGGCTAAAGCGCAGCGCTAGGCCATGGGACCAAGCTCTCTGCGGACTCGGTAGACGTGGATTCGAGCCCCATCATCGGCCGTCCTTGAAATGGTTTTCCATTTTCAACTCCAGGAAAATCCTGGGTCGGTACCTTCTGACAGGCCAGGGCCGCTTCCTTCCACATCCTGGCCCAGATTCATTCATCTTCATTCATGTCATCTCTCATCAACTCCTCTCATGAGGTTGGCGTTAGGAAGGGCATCCGGCCTTAAAAACCATCCGCCACATAGAATGTCATCATATCTCATCCCCGACCCTGTTGGAAACGGAAATAATAAGGGGTAGCATACATTATTTATTTATTTGTTTATTTATTTATTTATTTATTTATTTATTCATGCATTCATTCATTCATGCATTTGTTAATGCAATTGCGTGATGTTCTGCACTAAGCCAAACTGCATTACCATGATGAAACTTGCACTATTATTATTATTATTATTATTATTATTATTACTATTATTATTATTATTATTGTTATTATTATTCAAAAGTTGGGTGCTTTTCAGTCAGTCAACACGAATGTACCCAAAAGAGTTGGGTTATATCCTAATCCTGAAAAACATTACATGAGATTAATAAATCAATCAATTAATTTAAAACATGTAGTTCCGTGAAGAACTATACAGCCTATTTTCATACATCCTAATTATGTTAATTGCCTCTATATACATACAAAATTCCAGTTTGATTGCTGTAATAGACTCGTAGATATTTAGAACCGACTAAATATTTCGGATGGTCGCCATGTTGGATTTTATATACACACATCAAAAAAAGTTTTGCATCACCTCGGTTCCAAGAGTTCCGGAACCTTTAAATACAAAGGGAATAGAGATCAACACAAACAACATTTCAGCTCGTTTTATTGCTCATGAGACCCACACATTGCATGTTGTACCATCATACAGCTAGACTTTCAGCATTTGTGGTCCAGATTGCAGTACACACCACTACCTCTAATACCCAGTAGCACGTCCTCTTGCATTGATGCATGCCTGTATTCGTCGTGGCATACTATCCACAAGTTCATCAAGACACTGTTGGTCCAAATTGTCCCACTCCTCAACGACAATTCGGCGTAAATCTCTCAGAGTGGTTGGTGGGTCAAGACGTCCATAAACAGCCCTTTTCAACATATCCCAGGCATGTTCGATAGGGTTCATGTCTGGCGAACATGCTGGCCACTGTAGTCGAGCGATGTCGTTATCTTGAAGGAACGCATTCACAAGATGTGCACGATGAGGTCGAGAATTGTCGTCCATGAAGACAAATGCCTCTCCAATATTCTGCCGATATGGTTGCACTATGGGTCGGAGGATGTCATTCAGGTATCGTAAAGCCGTTTCGGAGCCTTCCATGACCACCAGTGGCGTACGTCGGCCCCACATAATGCCACCCCAAAACATCAGGGAACCACCACCTTGCTGCACTCGCTGGACAGTGTGTCTAAGACGTTCAGCCTGACCAGGGTGCCTCCAAACACGTCTCCGACGATTGTCTGGTTGAAGGCATATGTGACACTCATCGGTGAAGAGAACGTGATGCCAATTCCGTGGGGTCCATTCAGCATGTTGTTGGGCCCATCTGTACCGCGCTGCATGGTGTCGGGGTTGCAAAGCTGGACCTCGCCATGGACGTCGGGAGTGAAGTTGCGCATCATGCAGCCTATTGCGCACAGTTTGAGTTGAAACACGACGTCCTGTGGCTGAACGAAACGCATTATTCAACATGGTGGCATTGCTGTCAGGGTTCCTCCGAGCGGCAATCCGTTAGTAGCGGTCATCCACTACAGTAGTAGCCCTTGGGCGGCCTGAGCGAGGCCTGTCATCGACAGTTCCTGTATCTCTGTACCTCCTCCATGTCCGAACAACATCGCTTTGGTTCACTCTGAGACGCCTGGAAACTTCCCTTGTTGAGAGCCCTTCTTGACACAAAGTAACAATGCGGACGCGATCGAACTGCGGTATTGACCTTCTAGGCATGGTAGAACAACAGACAACATGAGCAGCGTACCTTCGTCCTGGTGGAATGACTGGAACTGATCGGCTGTCGTACCCCCTCCGTCTAATAGGCCCTGCTCATGCATGGTTGTTTACATCTTTGAGCAGTTTTAGTGACATCTATGAACAGTCAAAGGGACTGTATCTTGGATACAATATACACAGTCAACGTCCATATGCCGGAGATCTGGGAACCGAGGTGATGCAAAACTTTTTTTGATGTGTGTATGTAGGTCTTAGAGTTATGTACTGTTACATGAATATTATTGTGTACGTGTAGCATTCAAACTTCAATCGCATGATTAGGACACAAGAAGTAAAAACGAGATTTTAAAATTTTGCACAGCTGCCATCGTGTCGTTATAGAAACAATTGAAATAAATTAGATGCCAGTGGATTAACATTCGTATGGGGATTTACTGTGCAAAGTTTCACTGTACTCGGACGGTTAAATTGCGAGAAACGTCCATGTGAATATTTATATTTCTAGTCGCCGCCATGTTGTATTTGTGATCACCAGATTATTTAAAGGCCTATAGGTGAATTTAAGTTCATAGCCCCTATAAACATTAAAAAATTCAGTTTGATTGCTATAATAGATTCGTCGATATTCAGAGCCGTCTAAATATATCGAATGGACGCCATGTTGGATTGTTAAATGTATAGGCCATAGAGTCATGTACCATTAAAGGAAAATTATTGCGTAGGTTCATTATTCAAACTTTCACTTTGATCGCATGATTACGACACAAGAAATAAAAACTTAATTTTAAAGTTCGCAAAGCCGCCATCTTGAGGTTATGTAAACAATTTAAATAAATTAGATACCAGTGCATGACAATGTGTATAAACATTTTCTGTACCAGATTTCATTGCGTTTGGAACATTAAATCGCGAGAAAGGTCTATTTAAAATTTTCAAATTCGCTTGGCCGCCATGTTCGTTTTGTAGTTAACCGGTTTTTGAAAGTCTTATAGATTAACTTCCAGTAGTGCCCTTTATCTCCGTACAAAATTTCAAGGTGATACCGCTAATAGTTTCAGAGATATAGAATGCCGGTGAAATATTTCGCACATCCGCCATCTTGTGGTTATGTAAACAATTGAACCAAGTTAGATGTCGGTGAATTACAATGTGTATAAACATATACTTTACCATGTTTTATTGCGTTTGGTTGGTTAAATAGCGAGAAACGTCTATTTAAAAGTCGCGAATTCTCTTGGCCGCCATGTTGGTTTGGTAGTCAACAGTTTTTCAAAAGTCACATAGGTGAACTTCTAGTTGTTTCTTTTATCACCGTAAAACATTTCAGGGTAATATCGGTAATAGTTTCGGAGATATTGAATGCTGGTGAAATATTTCGCACAGCCGCCATGTTGGATTGGTGAGACGTAACAAAATTTGAAGGGCACGGTCGGAGTCGTCCGGAATAGGGCTATGAACTTACCGAGTTTCATTGAAATCGCTCCAGCCGTTTAGAAATTATTAGGGGGACACTCACACGCACACACACACACACACACACACGGACAAAAGGTGATCTCATAAGCCTTTTTTTAAATTGAAAATAGGCTAAAAGTCAGGATTAGGATATAACCCAACTGTTTTGGGAACATTCGTGTTGACTGACTGAAAAGCACCAAACTTTTGTTTACTAAGGCAACACTGAAAAATGGCTTCAAACCCCAGAAAAATAATTATTATTATTATTACTATTAATAAGCTTTCATTCTTTGTTTATTACATATTATTATTTTATTGTTATTATTATTAACAATAGCAGTAATAATATTAATAATAATATAGTTTTGTCCATGTACGGACTACGTTTAGCCAACTACTTTCTTCCTCGCATTTTAACATTTGCCCATTGGCGTCTCATACATTCTCGATGGTTGTTACTTCCTCTCTTCGGTTCTCGTCTTGCCTGTTGTAAGTTGTAGGTTTAGGCTTTTCATAGAAACTCCGGTGCTCTTTGGGTTTCAACATAAGGGATATTTGATTTAATATAGTCACATGCAATTCCCATGGCCATCAAGTCCCTTCCTGGGTCGAAAGAGTCCATGGTGAAGTCAATTATTACCTCACACAACTTCTAACAGGACACGGATATTTCCGGAAATTTCTGCATAGCGTAGGGGGAGCGAGTGGTGCAACATGCATATTGTTACGTGCCACCCCCTAGTGGCACTTTTGTTAACTGGATTACGGTGGGGGTACAAAGCACAACACCAATTACTGCTTAAAGAAATAATTAACTTTATTGTGGCCAGAAAATTACACTAATCAGCAAATACAGGCAATTAGGAGCCTTCTCCAGTTTCCTCAAGTCTCTTCCTTATGCGCCCTTGGCCCCTTTCACTTGCAACAGACCACAGAAGTTAATCCGTCCTAATGAGTCCAGTGGCCTTGGCAGAAGCTACCTGCCCCTCTTCCTCAGGTACAACAAATACAGTTACTTACGAGCACTTGATGTTCGCTGTTCACAAGCTGGGAGAAACAATGTCACAGGATTTCGTAACTCGCACAGCACTTCGTCACCACACTTCTGTCGCACAAGATAATCGCTCGCACTAGCTCGTAAAACACAACAACAACAACTGCTTCACGGGTCACTCTTATATAGCAGTCCGGTGACTCAATAAATGGTTCTAGATCCATCCAGGGTCCACGGCTTCTCGAGGCTTCCATCGCTGGTCCAGTCACGAATCTTCTGGACTATCTCTTTGTCTTAGTAGCCCTGTTGCATAAGGCACACGCAATACAGGAGGCATGCCACAGCCCAGCCCCTGGGGCAGTTGTGACTCAAGCGGCGAGCGATGACACAAACTCACAGCCGTAACACCACCCCCTTCCTAAAAAGGCTGATCGTCCCGATCAATCATTGGTCCGTCTGTGTCCCTCCGTAGGCTGCCAGGCGATCTCGATGCACGATCTTCATCTTCGCCCTCGGGCTCCGCTGGATCCTGTAGACGACATCGTTGATCCGTTTCACGACTCGGTACGGGCCCTCCCAGGACTTCTGCAGTTTGGGTGACAGGCCTTTCTTCCGTAATGGGTTGAAGAGCCAGACCAGGTCGTCCTCGTGGAATCCGCCGGCATCCGTCTGCTGGTCGTATCGGGTCTTCATTCTGTCGGTCTCGATCCGCAATTTCCTCCTCGCGAACGCGTGCACGTCCTCCAGTTGGTCGACCAGTTCTTGACAATACTGGCTTACCGGGATCGGATCATTCCCAGGTCGGCCAAAGGCAAGATCGACAGGTAGACGGAGCTCCCTCCCAAACATGGCCTGGGCTGGTGTGCACCCGGTGGCTTCATGCACGGCGGCGCGGTAGGCCAGGAGAAATAGTGGAAGATGTTTGTCCCAATCCCTCTGGTGCTCGCTGACGACTATTCGAAGATGGTTATCGATGGTGCGATTGAATCGCTCTACCATCCCGTCGGACTGAGGGTGTAGTGGCGTTGTCCTTGTCTTCCGGATTCCCAGCAGCTGGCATAGGTTCTGGAACACCTGCGACTCGAAGTTCCTCCCTTGGTCGGAGTGCAGCTCCAGGGGTACTCCGTACCGGCTGACGAATTCCTTCACCAGGGTCTCTGCAATCGTCGCGGCTTCTTGGTTAGGGAGCGCATACGCCTCCGGCCATTTGGTAAAGTAGTCGCTGACGACTAATATGTAGCGGTTCCCTGCTTCGCTTAACGGGAATGGCCCAGCAACATCGATGGCCACTCTCTCCATGGGGCCGCCCACGTTGTAGGTCTTCAGTGGACCCCGTCGTCTTCGTCCTGGGCCCTTGCTGGCTGCGCAATCGTGGCACCTCGCGCAGTGGTTCTCCACGTCTGTTCGGCATCCGATCCAGTAGAACCGCTCTCTCAGCTTCTCCAGGGTCTTCTTTATCCCTAGGTGTCCACCAGATGATCCTCCATGAACTTCCTTCAGGACTTCCTCCGTCATAGCCTTTGGAACGACGACTTGTTCCCGAGATGTCTTTCCGTCGGTGCTCTCCCAGGTACGGCAGATGAGGCCATCCCTTACAATCAGCGAGTCCCACTGTGCCCAGTAGGACTTAAACTTTGGGCTGCAGTCACTCACAATGTTCCACCCGGGTCTGGGGACACAGGCCCTCTTCCATTCGGCTATCAGTCCCAGGTCATCATCTTCCGCTTGCGCCCGCGTGAAAGATTCGCGGCTCCAGCTCCCTTGAAGTTCCACGGTAGTCCTTCGGCACTGTATCCCGGTGTTCCCCTCCCTTCGGGCACAGAAGGTGCAGTTTTCTGGGCACGGTCTTCGTGACAGGGCGTCGGCGTTAGAATGCAGTTGGCCTTTCCTGTGCTGAATCTCAAAGTTATACTGTTGAAGCCTCTCTAACCACCGCGCGAGTTGACCCTCGGGCTGCTTGAAGTTCAGGAGCCACCGCAGGGATGCATGGTCGGTCCTGATGAGAAATTCTTGCCCGTACAGGTACTTGTGGAAGTGTTCAATGGTCTTCACGATGGCGAGCAGCTCCTTCCTTGTGACGCAGTAGTTCCTTTCTGGCTTTGACAAGGCCTTGCTGAAGTAGGCCACTACTCTCTCCTCGCCGTCCACTACCTGCGACAGGATTCCCCCTATGCCAAAGTCGCTGGCATCGGTATCGACGATGAACCTTGTTCCAGGTCTGGGGTAGGCCAGAATAGGCGCGGTGCACAGAGCCTGCTTGAGTTGCTCGAAGGCATTGTGGCATTCTGCTGTCCACGTGAAGAGTTGGTCCTTCTCAGTCAGTCGATGTAAAGGTTTGGCGATGTCGGCGAATCCTCTCACGAAGCGACGATAATAAGTGCAGAGTCCCAGGAAGCTTCGTAGTTGCGACTTGTCCTTCGGAACTGGCCACTCCCTCACAGCTGCGGTCTTCTCTGGGTCGGTGCGCACCCCTTCCTCGGAGACGATATGCCCAAGGTACTGGACCCGCTTCTGGAAGAGCTGACACTTCTTGGGGCTCAACTTCAGCTGGGCAGCCCGTAGCTTCAACAAGATCTCCTTCAGATTGCTGTAGTGCTCCTCGAAGCTTCTCCCCAGAACGATGACGTCGTCTAGGTAGACCAGGCAGGTCTTCCAGTGTAGTCCCCTCAGAATGGACTCCATTAGCCTTTCGAAGGTCGCAGGGGCGTTGCACAGACCAAAAGGCATGACGGTGAACTGCCAGAGCCCGCTGCCCACAGAGAACGCCGTTTTCTCGCGGTCCTTAGGGTGGACCTCCACCTGCCAGTAGCCACTCTTCAAATCCAAGGTGGAGAACCATCTTGACCCTGATATGGTGTCCAGCGTGTCGTCGATCCGGGGTAGAGGGTAGCTGTCCTTCTTCGTGACGTCGTTCACCCGCCTGTAGTCCACGCAGAACCTGGTGGAACCGTCCTTCTTCTTCACAAGCACGACCGGAGAACTCCAAGGACTATGTGATGGCTCGATCACCCCTTGCTCCTTCATCTCTTCTACCATCCGGTCGACTTCGGCTTGCTTGGCGAGCGGGACACGTCGGAATGGGGCCCTAATCGGTGCGCTGTCCCCAACGTCGATTCTGTGCTGGACCAAGCTTGTCCTGCCGAAGTCTTTGCTCCCCACGGAGAAGACATCCTGGAATTCGCGTAGCAGGTCCTGAAGTTGGCGTGATTGTTCCTCGTCTAAATGGTCCTGGGATCCTTGGTACAGCTTCTGTAGTTCTTCTGGCAGTGTGCGTCTTCTTCGGTTGTCCGTCTGCAGGTGTCCGTCCGTCGTGTCGGTGATGCGGGCAATCCAGGTAACGGGCTCGCAGACTCCTAGGTTGGTGTCCCGGTGAACCGTAATGTCGTAGTCGTTCAGGTTGGACAGGCGGACGTACGGCCGAGACGTCGTGTTGATGAGGGTCTTGGCAACTAGCAATCCTTTTGTCTGGATGTCCTCATATTTTGGCTCGATGACAGCCGCCACTCCCTCAGCAGTTCCGTCGACAATTACGGCGGCGCTGACCTCCGTCCTGGCAGGAACGATGACATCCTCTCTCAGCCTTACTCGTCGTGCGGTGACGGCCTCGTGTGCTGGTTGCAAAGCAAGTTCCTCACCTCCGAAGTGCAGAGTGTTGGTACTCAGATCCAAGATGATGTTGTTCTGGTCCAGGAAGTCCAGTCCGATGATCACTTCATTTGATACGTCAGCCACAAGCACTGGATGCTTTATCGCCCGTCGACCAATGACGAACTCCAGTGATGCTTCGCCATGTACCGGTGCGGTCTCTCCGGTCGCGGTTATTAGCTGGAGGTTCCTTTGTGTGGGTTGCACTCTCCACTTCGGGATCACAGTGGGATTGACGATGGTCCTCGATGCTCCCGTGTCGATCAGCATGGGCCAGCTCACTCCGTTGATGACTCCGTCGACCATCAGGCTGCTATTGTCCCTCCGTAACTTCGTCACACGCACTTGGACTGCCGGGGCTTGACGACTGTCACAAGCCAACCTTTGCCCCCCAAGGCTGGCTAATACTCGTTTCCCTGGGCCGCGCGGTTTTCAGACGACTGATTTCCCGTCGGGTACCCTCGGCGGCGGCGATCACCGCAGTCCTTGCTCAGGTGGCCTTTCTTACCGCAGGCCCAGCAGGTCGGTAGTCCTCTTCCAGGCCGCCTCTCCGGTTGTCTTCCGGCTGTGTCGTTGCTGGTGGTGCCGCGACTATCGAAGAAACGGCTTAGCGCCTCCATCAATTCGTCGGCCAGGGGCTTGGTCTCGTTGGTTTTTGCTGGTTCATCGACGTCCACTTGACGCAC
This sequence comes from Meconema thalassinum, assembly GCA_946902985.2. Classification (NCBI taxonomy): domain Eukaryota; kingdom Metazoa; phylum Arthropoda; class Insecta; order Orthoptera; family Tettigoniidae; genus Meconema; species Meconema thalassinum. The sequence continues at coordinate 283,557,397 of OX336393.1, read as the reverse complement.
CCGCGCGTGCATTCTGGATGCCTGTTTTGCCGTCTCGAATTCAAGTGCGTGGCTCAGCGCATCTGCCAGGGTCTTATTGCGCGCGAGTCGCAGCGCCTGTTGAGTGTCCGAGTCCCGTAGCCCGTCGGTGAAGGTCTGCGTCGCTATCTGCTCCAGAAAGTCGGCCGGCGCTGTTGGGTAGGCAAGCCTTACGAGGCGTGCGATGTCCATCTCGAACTCCTGCAGGGTTTCCGCGTTCTTCTGTACCCGGGTCCGGAGCTGCATCTGGTAGGCCTGCTGAAGATGGCTATCTCCATATCGGGACTCCATATGGGCGATCAGTGAAGCGTAGTCCTGGGATCCAGTCGGGATGGCCTGAAGGACGTTAAGGGCGTCACCTCTCAGCGCTACAATGAGAGCTGTAGCCTTTTCTGTGTTGTTCCAGTTATTTATGGAACAGGCCGCCTCGAACTGACGTAAGTAGGTGCTCCACGGGACCTTTCCGTCGAAGGTTGGGGGCGTCACTCTGCTATGTCCCGTTCCTGATATTCCCGGTGTAACGGTGGGCGGGCGTTGGCGCAGCTCGGCAACTTCCTCTTGTAGGGCTTTGACTCTCTCATCCACCCCGGTCGGCGGGCGTCGGCGCAGCTCGGCGACTTCCTCTCGTAGGGCTTTGAATCTATCTTCCATCCCTGTCGGCGGGAGTCGGCGCAGCTCAGCAAATTCCTTTTGTAGAGCGTTGAATCTCTCTTCCACCCCCATCAGCGGTCGTTGGCACAGCTCGGCAACTTCCACTTGCAAGGCGTTGAATTTCTCCTCCACCCCCATCAGCGGGCGTTGGCGCAGCTCGGCAACTTCCACTTGCAAGGTGTTGAACTTCTCCTCCACTGCCGCGACTTCCTCACGTAGGCCCTGTTCTAATTTCCTTTGGCTCTCCTCTAATTTCGTCAGCAGACACTCTTCCAGATTTTTCTGGCCATACAGAAATTTGGCGGTTAGGTCCTCTGCTAACTTATTCTGGCTGTCTTCCATCTGCTTCAGGTCCTCCGCTAACTTATTTTGGCCTTCTTCTAATTTGGAAGTTAGGTCCTCTGCTAACTTATTTTGGCTGTCCTTCAGGTCCTCTGCTAACTTCTTCTGGCCATCCTCCATCTTCTTCTGGCCGTCTTCCATCTTGGTTTCCATGTCATTTAACTTTTCTAGCAGTGCTGCCAATTTCTCCTCCATTTTAGTTGTTTGTCTTGTAAAGGGCATGCACTCACAGGAAAATTAGAGAAAATGACCTGCTCGGGTTTTGAAACCAGGACCGTCAGGTGTTGTGCTTGAGTTCGTAATCCGGCTTCTGACACCAGTTGTTACGTGCCACCCCCTAGTGGCACTTTTGTTAACTGGATTACGGTGGGGGTACAAAGCACAACACCAATTACTGCTTAAAGAAATAATTAACTTTATTGTGGCCAGAAAATTACACTAATCAGCAAATACAGGCAATTAGGAGCCTTCTCCAGTTTCCTCAAGTCTCTTCCTTATGCGCCCTTGGCCCCTTTCACTTGCAACAGACCACAGAAGTTAATCCGTCCTAATGAGTCCAGTGGCCTTGGCAGAAGCTACCTGCCCCTCTTCCTCAGGTACAACAAATACAGTTACTTACGAGCACTTGATGTTCGCTGTTCACAAGCTGGGAGAAACAATGTCACAGGATTTCGTAACTCGCACAGCACTTCGTCACCACACTTCTGTCGCACAAGATAATCGCTCGCACTAGCTCGTAAAACACAACAACAACAACTGCTTCACGGGTCACTCTTATATAGCAGTCCGGTGACTCAATAAATGGTTCTAGATCCATCCAGGGTCCACGGCTTCTCGAGGCTTCCATCGCTGGTCCAGTCACGAATCTTCTGGACTATCTCTTTGTCTTAGTAGCCCTGTTGCATAAGGCACACGCAATACAGGAGGCATGCCACAGCCCAGCCCCTGGGGCAGTTGTGACTCAAGCGGCGAGCGATGACACAAACTCACAGCCGTAACAATATATTGTGACGACACCGATGATGTACTTCACAACTTCTTCGTGTGCGGCCATTTATGATAAAGACAGAATCAGGGGCGTGGTGGCTCAGCGGTCTAGCTGTATGCCTCTCACCAAGGCGGTCCGGGTTCGATTCCCGGTCAATGCATGTGAGATTTTCGAAGTGAAATGCCATGTCCTGTGGTTCGGATTCCACGTAAAAAGGAGGTTCCGTGGCTCATGATCTCAAGATTAACGGTCACGTTAAACTACAAGCTTCCTTTTATAAAGACAGAATATGTGGAAACTGAATTGGGAGAACTGACACCAGATAATATTATTTCTGTGATGTTACGGAACCAGCAATCATGGGATCAGGTAGCAGTGTATGTGGAGGATGTCCTTCGCCAGAAAAAGCGGGATTTGGAAGCGTACGAACACTCTTAAGAAGAAATGAAGAAAGAAGAAGTCTGAAAGGCTAAGTAAGCACGACATCACCCTGAAGTAATGCGAGAACGGTTCCGGGGTGATGAACGCATCGTGGGAAAAGGGATGTGACTTTTAGTGGGCAAACTACTGTGCAGCGCGGACCCTTCACAAGTGTCTTTTGAAGATTTTCCACCGTCTCTCGTAAATATATTATTATTATTATTATTATTATTATTAGCCTACTTTTCACATTTTGCAAAAATGAGGAAAAAGTAGACTTATGAGATCGATCCGGGAAAATGTGTGTCTGTCTGTCTGTCTGTCTGTCTGTCCGTCTGTCTGTCTGTCTGTCTGGCTGTGTGTGTGTCCCCCCCTATCAACTCCTAAACGGCTGCAGCAATCAAAACCAAATTTAGTATGAGTAAAGATATGGACCGGAATATCTCACGTCGATATTTGAAAATGATGTCAGTGCTACCAACTGCTGAAAATACGCACTAGAAATTTGAGCTCCATGTTGGATATCTTGCAAGGTATGCATGGGAGCTATTCCAAAATTGGCACACATGTAGATAAGACTATTTCAGTTTAATTTCCAGGAGGCCAACCATGACAGTGTTGCCAAAATAATGTTAAGCCTTCTGATAGGTTCAATGTTTAAATGCATATAACTTCTACACTATCAATTGGATTTCAACCAAATTTTGTATGTAATATCTGTACATAAACAGATATGACTGAGCGTATTCTTAAGGCCACCAGGGCTGCCAACTGTTTATAATTGCTCTCCCTATTTTTTCATCCAAATACCTATATATCAGAAAGTATGCAAGCCAACAGCTTTAAACTATGCACACGTATATTCTGACATTTTAGATTAATTTGGAGTAACTTATATATGTCAGTTCTACCAACATGATTATAAACCTGCTGATAGTAGAAATTTTTAAATACATGTAACTTCTATACTATCAGTTGGATTTCAACCAAATTTCGTATGTGCTATGTGTACCATAACATATATTACTATTAGTATTGTTAAGAACAATCAGGGCTGCCAACTGTTAATAAATGCTGTCTATATTTTTTTTACCCTAACATCAATATATCAGAAAGTATGCAAGCCAACAGCTCTACTGTATACTTTGCACACGTATAGCACCTGACATTCTAGATTAATTTGGAGTAATTAATACAAGACAGTGCTGCCAACATGATTCTATGCCTGCTGATATGTCAAATTTTAAAATACATGTAACTTCTATACTAACAAATGTATTTCATCCAAAATTGGCACAAAAATATATCATAATATTTCAGATTATTTCTGACCAGCTCACGCATGACATTATTGCCAACATGCTTTTACGCGTGCTGATAGATCCAGTGTCTAACTGCATGTAACATCCATTGGACTTCAACCAAATTTTGTATTCTGTACCTTAAGAGATGGAACTAAGAATATATTCAGTCACCAGGGCTGCCAACTGTAGTGCTCTATTAGGCTACATTATACAAGGTATATTTTGAACTAATTAGATATTTCGATATTACCAACTTAATTTCGTCATTATTCTAGATAGGTTCATATACTGTAGAATAATCATTGGCATGAAAAGTAGGCTGTATAGTTCTTCACGGAACTTCTTGTTATTATTATCATCATTGACCGACCTTGATAGTTACGAGCACTAAGGTGCTAGTTCATGGACTCAGGCTGCGTACGGGCCCGAGTGATAGGAAGACTCAATATTTCGTTTAGTGAGAAACGGATTGTTTAAGCAATCGTCATGTACGTCTCCCATTTGCTTCCTGGTGTAGCCGCTAGCATTCTTGGCTGTCGCCCTGGAGATCCGGGTTCGATTCCAGGCTCTGACAAGAAATTTAATTCTGGCCTGAGGGCTGGAACGGGATCCACTCAGCCTCGTGAGGCAAACTGAGAATTGGTGGGTTCGATTTCCACCTCAGCCATCCTGGAAGTGATATCCCAAATTGTACACTCAATAACAATTGAGGAAATGAATTATGAAAAACTAATTGAACAAATTGATTTCCGATGACAGTAGTTAGGAGTGTATTCTAAACGAATACAGAGATAGTCTGGCTGTGGCTCGAAGAGGACAAATAGAGACTTCAACAGCAACTAAATAAAATTCTATAGAAAATTCCAAGACAGCAGTAGCAACAAAGATGATGGTCCAAAATTAGACTCGATCACAGAATTCTGGTCTTCAATCTTGGAATAACCAAAGTGGCATGAAGAGGATGCTTCTATTAAACAGGAACGGCAAAGAACAAAGGATATGGCAACGATTGAAATTGATCAATAGGATGTGACAGTGACCACTGCGAAGACGAGTAACCGGAAAGCACTAGGCCCTGACAATATCGATGACTTCTGGTACAAGAACTTACCAATGACACACAGAACCATAACAAAATCCTTCATTGAAATTCTTGCCACTCCTGAGCTGATGCCAGCTTTCCTTACTACGGGTAGGACATTTCTATAAGGTGCTTTCAAAAAGTAACGAGCCGGAGGCATAATTACAGAAGTATGTTAGAAGTATTGGCCCTGGCTGTTGAGGCACTTGTCCCACTGTGACACGAGGCGGTGAATTGCTGTCTCATAAAATTCCCTGGGCTGCGATGTGTACCAGTTCCGCACGAACAGCTGGACGTCGGCGTCCGAGGTGAATCGTTGGCCCCGCAGAGCCCTTTTCAGGGGACCAAACATGGCGTAATCACAGGGAGTGAGATCGGGACTGTATGGAGGGTGGCTGAGAACCTCCCATTTGAATTTTTGCAGGAGTGCGGCGACTGTGTTGGCCGTATGAGGTCGTGCATTGTCGTGGAGCGACCACGGCGGCTATGGCGTTCACTGTCACTCGGCGGTCCTGGGTAATGAGTGCATCAACCAGCTGGATGTTGTCATCGGTAATGCAGGTGGAGGGAGGTTGCCCCAGACCGGGCATCATCGGCTAACGACACCCGTCCTTCCCTGAAGCGCTTGTGCCACGCCTTGACCCTTGCAAGGGACATGCAGTGTTCGCCGTACACTTGTGACATTCGGCGATGAATGTCCGTTCCCCCTACTCCTTCCGCTGTCAGAAACCGAACAACACCTATTTGCTCTTCGGTTGACGCCTCAATGTCACTGTTTACAATGTGACTGTCAGCGTTGGACGATTGATGCATGCTGCTGCTCGCTTTGTATCGTGACGTGCACACGTGCCCTCTAGCGACGGGCTGTGACCTTCCACGCTCTGGTCGGAACCACACCTCGTTACACACGCCACGATTAGCCGATGTCGTCACCGGTTTGCGCATTACAGCCTCCGGCTCGTTACTTTTTGAACGTACCTTATACTTCCAAATGATCTGTCGATCCTCTAATAGGCTATATCTGTCCATAACACGTCTCCCAAACCTGTGCAAGCTATAGTAAAACATGCCTTCAACGAACGAGCGGGACTCACATTTTTTTTCGTTAAAGATAAGTTTCCGGTTAACGTAGGTAGGTCCATGCTAAAATAATTAAACCATGGACATGCTGTGAAAAAAAATGGAATATAAGCCTATGCCTTGGGAGCGTGATGGCGCAGTGGCTTAGCTGCTCGTCTTTCACCCGGACAGCTGGGGTTCGAATCCCGGTGACAGCTTGGTGGAATTTTCACCTGAAAAATCACGTGGCGTCAGGAAGGGCATCCGGCCTTAAATCCCCGGCCAAAACCAAAATGAGCCTGGTTGACTCCGGCGACCCCAATTAATTGGGAAAAGCCGAAGAAAGAAAGAAAGAAAGAAAGAAAGAAAGAAAGAAAGAAAAAAAGAAGGAAGGAAATAAGCTTATGCCTTATTCATTGTTGTATTCATAGTGCTTATTTCTGATACGAACTAATACTGTACTGTACAAGCAAAACTCACAATTAACATAAAGACAGACATTTTATTGATATACGGCTCATATAATAATTTTTTTGTGTGTGTGTGGGGGGGGGGGGGTGCATTTACGCACAGAGTGTCGGGCTCCTGCTCCTGAGTAGCAGAGAACCTAGCCTGGAACCGTTTATCACATTACTTCAGGCTAGAGTCATTTTATATTTGCCCGTTGGGCACTCTTCCGTAATGAATCATCTTCAGTGGCGATCCAGATCCGTCTTCTTTGTTCGGAGGATATCTTCAACAAAACTTGCTACAAGATTCCAATGTTCTTCATTTTGTAGCGTTACCGCAACAATATTTTCCGGAGATATCTCTACATCAAATTGATCTTGAAGAGACTGCCTTTTTTGGACCCACCGTCCACAAGAGAAGAAGGTGTGATTAGCACATCTGCCTCATTTACACAGTAGATACAATCTGGTGAATCCAATTTCCCCATCTTCTTAAGATAAGAACAGAAGTACCCATGGCCAGTCAGGAACTGAGTGAGATAATAACCAACCTCACCATGTTTCCTCCCTGTCCAAACCTGCACCTGGGGTATGATTCTCCTAGTCCACTGGCTTCGATGTCCTTGTTCCCATTTGATCTGGCAATTATGAAAGGTTTGTGCTCTTGCTGTTCGTCTTGCATTTTGTAATAACAAATAAATGAAAATCCACAGCCTGCTTCCAGTCTCCGACCGGGTCAGGAATGGAATGAATGAAGCCCCCAACTAGCGGCGAGGATATGAACTGTGCCGGCTGCCGAAGCCTGTCACACTCCTATGGGGCAATGATTAAATGAATGACAGATGAAATGAAATGACAGTGGAGAGTGTTGCTGGAATGAAATATTGACAGGGAAAACCGGAGTACCCGGAGAAAAACCTGTCTGCCTCCGTTTTGTCCAGCACAGATCTCACATGGAGTGACCGGGATTTGAACCACGGACCCAGCGGTGAGAGGCCGGCGTGCTGCCGCCTAAGCCACGGAGGCTTTGTAATAACAATAATAATAATAATAATAATAATGAAATGAAAATCCACAGTCTGCTTCCAGTCTCCGACCGGGTCAGGAATGGAATTAATGAAGCCCCGAACTAGCGGCGAGGATATGAATTGTGCCGGCTGCCGAGGCCTGACGCACTCCTCTGGGGCAATGATTAAATGAATGACAGATGAAATGAAATGATAGTGGAGAGTGTTGCTGGAATGAAATTTTGACAGGGAAAACCGGAGTACCCGGAGAAAAACCTGTCTGCCTCCGTTTTGTCCAGCACAGATCTCACATGGAGTGACCGGGATTTGAACCACGGACCCAGCGGTGAGAGGCCGGCGTGCTGCCGCCTAAGCCACGGAGGCTTGGAATAATAATAATAATAATAATAACTCCACCTGCAGCACTACTGGGTGGATTGAGTAGCTCAGTCGTTGCTGTTGCCGGTCCCAAGTCCGGGTAAAGGAGGAGGGTTGGTTCGAAGCCGTAAAATAATATTCAGCCCAGAACACCAAGAGGCACCAGTAAACCACAGCATAACATCAGCTGCCGTATGAACTAACAATCCTTACGATGAGAGTGAATTTTATGGATTGTCAGCGATTCACTCGCCCAGGGCTCACGCCCACCAGCTAAAATCAACCACGAACTTAGCATGTTGGAAGCACAAGCAAAAAAGCAACTACCTCAGGCCAGAGCTAAGAAGAGTGAAGGCGAACCTGGTCATTCGGCTTCTGGGGAACCAGGACGTCATGCCGGGAAGGATCGGAGCTTCCCAAAACTCCTCAAACCTAAGCGAACGCAATTCATTGGTACACTAAACGTACAGACGCTGACCAAAACTGGGAAACTCAAGGCACTGACGGACACCAGCGACAGATTCGGAATTCTCATACTTGCAGTACAAGAAACACGATTCCGTGATTGTGATCACTTCGACTCCGGTGGATACCGTATCTATAAGGGAAAACCAGCAACTAAGCTAAGAAATAGTAATTTACATGTGTTCGGAACAGCATTCCTTGTGCACAACAGTATCCAGAACTCAGTGATAGACTTCACATCACCTTCGAATCGTCTTTCTCTACTCACAGTTAAATGCGCCAATAAGGCCTATACATTGATAAACTCACATGCTCCAGTTAACAATGATCCTGACAAAAACAAAGTTGAGAAGTTCTGGTCTCAACTTGAACGGACACTTACTAAGATTCCTCAACACCACATTAAGATCCTCCTCGGAGATTTCAATGCGCAAATTGGCAGAGAACGGGAACACAGACATATCATTGGGAATTTCTCGGCACACAAAAAGACGAATGCGAATGGGCTTCGCTTAATCAACATATGTGGAATGGCCAACCTACAACTAATGTCCACACATTTCAAGAAACCACCACGAAAAATGACCATCATCTCTCGCAGATCAAAGTCCGCTTCATACCCAATTGTAAAAAGCGTCCAAATTCCAAACTCCCACGCATAGATCCGGAATACCTAAAAGAACACGCACAGGAGTTTACACAATCATTACAGACTAACACGGAAACATGGGATGAACTTCTCAAGGCCATCCAAGAATCAACAAGAAAACTCGGCAAACCACCAAGGAAACGAAAACACAGATGGTGGAGCATAGACTGTGATAAAGCCCTAGAGTCCCGAATCCGAGCCTGGAAGACATGGAATAGCAACCGAACACCAGAACATTGACAGAACTTTTTAGAAACGCAGAAGCAAACATCCAAAACAATCGGACGAGTTAAACGCATGTACCACCTCAAACGATTGGAAGAAATCGATAATGACTTTAAGAGGGACAACACACGAAACTTCCACAGGACATTTAGGGAAGAACTGACGAACTACAAGCCGCCCAGTCTTTGTTTTCGCCGCCCTGATGGCACACTTGAGACAAACACAAAGGCCAATTGTGATATCCTGAAACAGTTCTTCGAGGAGCTTCACAATTGTGAACCACCTGCAGAGAATCTCCAACTCCACTTTACTGCCCCAAACCAGGACTCAGTACCACCAACATATGATGAGATACAAAACATCATATTACATCTCAGAAACAACAAGGCACCAGGAGAAGACGGTGTAATCGCCGAAGTGCTCAAGATTGGAGGTGAACTCTTGACTGAAAGACTACAAAACATCATTGCTAATATATGGGAGAGTGACACCATACCGGTTGATTGGAAGACTGCTTTGATTCACCCACTACACAAAAAGGGCGACAAGACAGATCCGAATAATTACCGAGGCATTTCACTCCTGCCAATCGCCTACAAGGTACTCTCACGTGCCCTCCTCACCAGATTGGAGCAACAGACAGAGCACATGATCGGTGAATATCAGGCGGGATTTCGACCGCGTCGATCGTGTGCAGAACAGATCTGGAACCTCAAGATGGTACTCCAACATCGCCAGTCGAATCGCACAGTTGTCACCTTCGTAGATTTTAAGAAAGCATATGATTCAATCGACCGCGCAACTCTGTTTAATATACTTCGTGAATATGGTGTGGACAACAAAACAACTACATTAATCCAACAGACCTTGACAGATACAACTTCTAAAGTTAAATTTATGGGTGAAGTGTCCGAACCTTTTCACATTAGAACAGGTGTAAGACAGGGTGATGGGTTGTCCCCACTCCTATTCAACCTGGTACTAGATAAGATCATCAGAACATGGGAGAAAGAAATACCTGGAATAAGTATGGGAACAAAAGAACAACGAATCAACATAAAATGCTTCGCCTTTGCTGACGACCTAGCAATAATTACCCGGACTCCAGAAGAAGCCAGACATGCCATCGAGAAGCTTCATGAGATATCAATCAGAACCGGCCTCCATATCTCTTACGAGAAAACACAGTACATGGATTCCAAGAGCACAAACCTGGCATCAATTACAACCAAATATGGCGACATCACACAAGTTAAGCACTTCAAGTACCTAGGTGAAATTATCGGGAACACTGGTAACGAAAGAATGGCTAACAAAACACGCGCAGAAAAGTTACGCAAAGCTTACACAATCACTTGGAATATTTACAACAAGAAATCACTTTCCACTAAAACCAAACTCCATCACTACCACACAGTCATCCTCCCAGAGGCACTCTATGCGATTGAGACGTCATCGTTAACCATCAACATCAAATACACTGAAAAGATAGAACGACAAATACTGAGAAAAATCTTTGGACCAAAGCTTCAGGACGGTATCTGGATGAGGAAAAGCTCAGACGAACTGTATTCACGGACTGAACGATTCGCCTCACTCGCACGTAAAAGACGCATGAAATTCTACGGACATATAGCTCGAATGGACAACTCCCGACTGACCAAGAAAATCTTTCTCATAGTCAATGGAAACCGACAAACCAAAGTACACTGGCTAGCAGACACCCAAAAGGACCTCACTGAAATCAATATTGACCCACTGACAACGACGCGGACTGCATATAGACAAAAATAAATTCGTGTAAGTTTCCACCCAAGATCCCTACGGGACAGAATTTGAAACTTAAAGCTGCATGGACACAAGAAAGAAGACAGGCACATAGCGAAAGGATGAGGAAGTTTTGGGAAGATAAGAAGAACAAGAAGACCAATGTTAACTAATGGTTCTACGTGCTCCTTAGAGGGCCAAACGCATTATATATATAATAATAATAATATCATATGGCTCGGGTGCAAGCTTTGTTAATTAACACCCAGAGGGCAGCTCCATGTCGAATTTTGTCGTTCCTTGGAACGCTATGAAAGTCAAGGAGGTTAGATATCTACCCTCCCTGACACTATAGCGCTTTCTAGTAGAGAATGGCGGAAAATCCCGAGATTAATTTTGCCATTATGAACAATGCCTACTGAATTCAAATGGGTTCTTTAACATGCCAACAACGTATGACATCCATGTCGTGATTTTTGTCGCCTTTCAAAAATCACTTATCACTGCCAGGGGCGAACCTGCAATCTTGGGGTTGGTAGTCCGACACTATAACCACTCACCCACCGTGGCAAGCAGATGAGCAGAATGGATGCCGTAGATACTCAAAAGGTTGCAAAGGCCAAGTTATAATAGACTTAGTGGTGGTAAACCAAGCCATCAAGCAGCAAAGATTCAGTGCCTCTCTCGTATTTTGAACAGACATTGTGGATCTACAAAGTTGATGAAAAATTGGGCAGTTACATGCACATGCTATATCCCAATGATCAACTCCAGTGACTACTGGAATTATTTCTTTGACCACTACACTTCACCTTTAGGACCTGCAGATTGACAGCGCTGGACCATTCATGCAAAAAGCTATCTTCCTGGGTACGTGTCACATAGTGAGGAGGTTTCTATCAAAATGAGAAATAGTTAAGTGAAAAATGTTTTTGTGCCTTTTGCTGCACCGAAGTTCTTTTGTTTATAAAATCCAAATAGTTTATGGAATAACAAAATAATAATAATAATGATGATGATAATTGTTGTTCTAAGGTGCCTAACATCTAGGTTATCGGCCCCTGATGGTTTGGGTGATCGTGAAGATGAAAATGAAATGCAAACTTAAAACTAAAACTAACTAATAACCTACATACTAGAAGAAGAAATGGAAAACTAAAGGAGAATAAGGCAAATAAAGTACAGGAGGAAAAAGAATGCCCTCAACCCTCGAAGAATGCGGATTGAGGGACTTGGAAGGAAGGAGAGCCATGAAAGGCAGATAGGAAAGTGAAAGAGGAGAGCGTCCGTCCCACAGGGAAGGGACAAAAGGGGGAAACCAGACCCAGCTCAGGAATCCCTCGGGGTCGCCAACTCCCGAACTCACCAGCCGTGAGCCCCTGAGGGGGCATTATCTAGGGTGCACCAAACGGGGTGGGGCTACATACACCCGGTCTACTTGAGGGCCTTGAGCAGAAACATGAAAAGAAAAAGAAGGCCGACCCCTCGCAGAAGGAGGGAATCAGAAAAGATGAGACAAGGGCCAATTAAGGCGGGAAAGTGAAATACTCCCTAGGCCTCGGATACCCTAATACCGTCGGGGTCGGAAAAGAACAAGAGTTGACCAAGGGAGGTCGACAGAAAAGAAGACGGAGAGGAGCCCGGCACAAGTAACTTAAGTGGAAGCAATGCCGGACTCAGCTGGGGTCCCGTGGTCGCCAACCCACGCCCCACTAGATGTGAGCCCCTGGGGGATAATAATAACAGCTGATAACCAGGAAAGAGAAGGACACAAGAGAGAAAGAGGAAACATAGTGTATATATGAGAGGTTTCGGGGGGAAAAGAAAGAAGAAAGGGCAAGAATGAAACATGAAAATTGATTGTGTTGCAACGCTCTCCTTATGGGGAATAAACGAATAAATAAATCTATTTATATAACAAGTAGTTCCGTGAAGAACTATACAGCCTATTTTCATATATCCTGCTTATGTTAATTGTCTCTATCAACATACAAAATTTCAGTTTAATTGCTGTAACAGATTCGTAGATATTGAGAACCGTCTAAATATTTCATATGGTCGCCAGGATGGATTTTTTTTGGTACTATTACAGTAAGATTATTGTGTACGTGTAGTACTCAAATTTCAATCGCATGATTAGAACACAAGAAGTAAAAACGAGATTTTAAAAGTACGCACACCAGCCATCTCGTGATTATGCAAACAATTGAAATAAATTACATGCCAGTGGATCAACATTTGTATAAGCATTTAACGTGCAACGTTCCACGGCACTCGGATAGTTAATTCGCGAGAAACGTCCATTTAAATATTTATACTTCGCGTCGCCGCCATGTTGGATTTGTGCTCACCAGGTTACTGAAAGTCCTATAGGTGAACATATGTTCATAGTCTCTATGAACATAAAAAAATTCAGTTTGGTTGCTGTAAAAGATTCATAGATATTGAGAACCGTCTAAATATTTCGGAAGCTCGCCATTTAGGATTGTTATATGTATAGGCCATAGAGGTATGTACCATTCAAGGACAATTATTGCCTAGCTTCATTATTCAAACTTTCACTTCGATCGCATGATTACGACAGAAGAATAAAAACTTAATTTTAAAATTTCGCACAGCCGCCATCTTGAGGTTATGTAAACAATTGAATTAAATTAGATGGCAGTGCATTACAATCTGCAAAATCATTTACTGTACCACATTTCACTGCGTTCAGAGAGTTAAATCACGAGAAAAGTCTATTAAAATATTTCAAATTCGCTTGGTCGCCATGTACGTTTTGTACTTTACAGGTTTATGAAATATACATAGGTAAACTTGCATTAGTACCCTTTATCACCGTACAAAATTGCATGATGATATCTGTAATAGTTTCGGAGATATAGAATGTCAGAGAAATATTTCGCACAGCCGCCATTTTGAGGTTATGTAAACAATTGAACTAAATTAGACTCCAGTGCATTACAATGTGTATAAACATTTGCTGTACCCAGTTTCATTACGTTTGGATAGTTAAATCGCGAGAAATGTCTATTTAAAAGTCTCAATTTCGCTTGACCGCCATGTTGGTTTTGTGGTCACCAGGTTTTTGAAAGTCTCATTGGTGAAATTCTAGTAGTGCCCTTTATCTCCGTACACAATTTCAGGGCGATATCGGTAATAGTTTCGGAGATATTGAATGCTAGTGAAATATTTCGCACAGCCGCCATGTTGGATTGCTGAGACGTAACAAAATTTGAAGGTCACGGTCGAGGTCGCCGGGAATAGTGCTATGGACTTATCGAGTTTCATTGATCGCTCCAGCCGTTTAGATTTTATTAGGGACACACACACACACACACACACACACACTCGCACACACACACACGGACAAAAGGTGATCTCATAAGCCTATTTTTAGCCTATTTTCAATTTTGAAAAAATAGGCTTATGAGATCACCTTTTGTCCGTGTGTCTGTGCGTGTGTGTGTGTGTGTGTGTGTGATTCGTGTGTATGACCCCCCCCCCCCTAATAAAATCTAAACGGCTGGAGCGATTTCAATGAAACTCGGTAAGGTCATAGCACTATTCCGGGCGACCCCGACCGTGCCCTTCAAATTTTGTTACGACTCACCAATTCAACATGGCGGCTGTGCGAAATATTTCACCAGCATTCAATATCTCCGAAACTATTAGCGACATTACCCTGACATTTTGTGTGGTGATAAAGGGAACTACTATAAGTTCACTTATGTGACCTTTGAAAACCTGGTAACCACAAAACCAACATGGCGGCCAAGCGAATTTGAGATTTTTAAATAGACGTTTCTCGCGATTTAACCAACCAAACACAATGAAACATGGTACAGTATATGTTTATATAAATTGTAATGCACCGACATCTAACTTCGTTCAATTGTTTACATAACCACAAGATGGCGGATGTGCGAAATATTTCACCGGCATTCTATATCTCTGAAACTATTACCGGTATCTCCCTGAAATTTTGTACGGAGATAAATGGTACTATTGGAAGTCCATCTATAAGACTTTCAAAAACCGGTTAACTACAAAACAAACATGGCGGCCAAGCGAATTTGAAAATTTTAAATAGTCCTTTCTCGCGATTTAATGTTCCAAACGCAATGAAATCTGGTACAGGAAATATTTATACACATTGGAATGCACTGGTATCTAATTTAGGCTAGTTCAATTGTTTACATAACCTCAAGATGGCTGCTGTGCGAATTTTAAAATTAAGTGTTTATTTATTGTGATGTAGTCATGCGATCGAAGTGAAACTTTGAATAATGAACCTACGCAATAATTTTCCTTTAATAGTACATGACTCTATGGCCTATTCATTTAACAATCCGACATGGCGACCATCCGAAATATTTAGACGGCTCAGAATATCTACGAGTCTATTATAGCAATCATACTCAATGTTTTAATGTTCATAGGGGCTATGAACTTAAGTTCACCTATAAGACTTTAAATAACCTGGTGATCACAAATCCAACATGGTGGCGACGCGAAGTATAAATATTCACATGGACGTTTCTCGCAATTTAACCATCCGAGTGCAGTGAAACTAGGTACAGTAAATCCTTACGAATGGTAATCCACTGGCATCTAATTTATTTCGATTGTTTCCATAACCTCAAGATGGCAGCTGTGCGAAATTTTTAAATCTCCTTGTTACTTCTTGTGTCCTAATTATGCGATTGAAGTTTGAATACTACACGTACACAATAATCTGCATGTAGCAGTACATAACTCTAGGACCTACATATGTAAAATCCAACATGGCGACCATCCGAAATATTTAGTCGGTTCTCAATATCTACGAATCAATTACAGCAATCAAACTGAAATTGTGTATGTTGATAGTGGCAATTAACATAAGTAGGATATATGAAAATAGGCTGTATAGTTCTTCACGGAACTACTTGTTTCAAAATTGAAAATAGGCTAAAAATCAATGTAACGTGATAGTTTGTCTGTGGGTATGTCTGTGGGTATGTCTCCTATGCGTTCATATACCATTCGCCCGATTGCGATGAAACTTGGGTGAGATGTTGAGTACACTCTAAGGAAGGTTTCTGACTTAGTAAATCCATTTTACAATAGGTAGCGCACGCGTAGATTCAACAAATGAGCGACGATGCGTGAAGCATTTCAACAAAGTCCCGTATGTGTTCATATACCATTTGTCCGATAGCGATGAAACTTGGGTGAGATGTTGTGTACACTTACGTGAAGGTTTCAAAATTAGTGAATACATTTCACAGTAGATAGCGCACGAGTAGATTCAACAAATGAGCGACGACACGCAAAGCGTTTCAACAAAGTCCCGTATGCATTCATATACCATTCGTCCGATAGCTATGAAACGTGCGTAAAATGTTGTGTACACTGCAGGGAAATTTTCTGGCTTAGTACATCCACTTTACAATAGGCAGCGCACGAGTAGATTCAACAAATGAGCTACGACGCGCGAAGTATTTCAACAAAGTCACGTTTGCGTTCATATACCATTCGTCCGATAGCGATGAAACTAGGCTGAGATTTTGTGTGCACTCCAGGGAAGGATTCTAGCTTAGTAAATCCCTTTAAAAATAGGTAGAGCACCAGTAGAATCAACAAATGAGCGACGACGCGCGAGGCGTTTCAACAAAGTCCCATATAATTTCATATACCATTCATCCGATAGCGATGAAACTTGGGTGAGATGTTGTGTACACTCTAGGGAAGGTTTCTTGCTTAGTACATACATTTTACAATAGGTATCGCACCAGTTGATTCAACAAATGAGCGATGACACGCGAAGCGTTTCAACAAAGTCCCGTATAAAGTCATATACCATTCGTCTGATAGTGATAAATGTTTGGTGAATTGTTGTGTACACTCCATTAAAGGTTTCTGGCTTAGTTAATCCATTTTACAATACGAAGCGCACGTTTAGATTCAACAAATGAGTGACTACGCGCGAAGCGTTTCGACAACGTCCCGTATACGTTCACATACCATTCATCCGATTGCGATGAAACTTGGGTGAGATGTTGTGTGCACTCCAGGGAAGGTTTCTGGCTGACTACATCCATATTACAATAAGTAGCGCAAGAGTAGAATCAACAAATGAGCGACGACACGCGAAGCGTTTCAACCATGTCCCGCATGCATTCATATACCATTCGTCCGATAGCCATGAAACTTGTGTGAGATGTTGTGTACACTTCTTGGAAGGTTTCTGGCTTAGTAAACCCACTATACAACAGGCAGCGCACAAGTAGACTCAACAAATGAGGGACGACGCGCGAAGCGTTTCAACAAAGTCCCGTATAAGGTCATATACCATTCTGCCGTTAGCGGTGAAACTTGGGTGAAATATGGTGGACACCCCAAGGAAGGTTTCTGGCTTAGTAAATACATTTCACAGTAGGTAGCACACGAGTAGATTCGACAAATGAACGACGACACGCGGAGCGTTTCAATACAGTCCCCTTTCATATCCCATTAGTCCGATAGCGATGAAACTTGGGTGAGATGTTGTGGACACTTACGTGACGGTTTCTAACTTAGTAAATACATTTTACAGTAGGTAGCGCACGAGTAGATTCAACAAATGAGTGATGGAGCGCGAATCGTTTAAAGAAAATCAGGTATGCGTTCATATACTATTCATCCGATTGCGATGAAACATTGATCAGTTATTGTGTACCCGCCAGGGAAGGGGACTTAGTAAATCCATTTCACAATAAGTAGCGCAAGAGTAGATGCAACAAATGGGTGATGACGCGCGAAGCGTTTCAACAAAATCCCCTATTGCGTTCATATAACATTCTTCGATTGCGATGAAACCTTCATGAGTTATTGTGTACACGCCAGGGAAGGGCTTCGACTTAGTAATACATTTCTCAATAGGAAGCGCACGAGTAGATTCAACAAATGAGTGACAGCGCACGAATCGTTTAATCAAAAACCCCTATACGTGCATATACCATTCATCCGATTGCGATGAATCATTGATGAGTTATTGTGTACACGCCAGGGAAGGGTTTTGACTTAGTAAATCCATTTCACAATAGGTAGCGTACGAGTAGATTCAACAATTGAGTGACAGCGATGAAACTTTTGAAAGTTGTTGTGCACGCTCCCACGAATGGTTCTAAATTAGAAAATCCATTTTACGATAGCTTAGAGGCAGTTAACATGTTGTGTATCCAAAAGCACTTCAAGAAACAGAATTTCAACGCCAACACTTTCTTTGATTGGCATTGCAACGCATGCCGGGTACAGCTTGTAAATAAATAAATAAATAAATAAATAATAATAATAATAATAATAATAATAGCAGACAAAATATGCAGAACTTGGAGAATTAATCAGGAAACAATGGCACATGAAGCAAGTAAGAACACTGCAAATAAATAAATAAATAAATAAATAAATAAATAAATAAACAAACAAATAAATAAAAATTAATACATAATTTTCAGCAATTAATCACTTACGTGGTCTTTCAGATCCTGGCTTTTTTCTTTGAATGCCAATGTGTTGGGAGTCGATCCTGAAGTGTTTTAGCTAACTGTACAACAACAACAACAACAACAACAATGTAAAATCATCTGATAACGTAGGGGAAAAGCCTCCGTGGCTTAGGTGGCAGCACGCCGGCCTCTCATCGCTGGGTCCGTGGTTCAAATCCCGGTCACTCCATGTGCGATTTGTGCTGGACAAAACGGAGGCTGACAGGTTTTCCTTCGGGTACTCCGGTTTTCCCTGTCACAATTTCATTCCAGCACACTCTCCACTATCATTTCATTTCATCTGTCATTCATTTAATCATTGCCCCAGGGGAGTGCGACAGGCTTCGGCAGCCGGCACAGTTCATGTCCTCGCCGCTAGAGGGGGGCTTCATCTATTCCATTCCCTGACCCGGTCGGTCGACTGGAAGCAGGCTGTAAATTTTTTTCTGATAACGTAGGGGTGACAAAGCGAACGGGGAAGAGAGTTGTTATTATGTAGCTTTTCCTGGAAATGTCATATTCCTATAAAATCTGAGAAATACGAGACGACAGTATTGCTATGTTATGCTTGGTGGAGCATTGTGGTTTATTCCAAGATGACTGAGTCACAGTTTCTTTGAAAACAGGAGCAGTAGCGGACATGATTCAGCATTATTTAGATGACACAACCAAGCTTATGGTTCGTGAGATATGTTGGTATTCTACGCACCACGTGTATTAAGGATTGCGGCATCGATTCCTGGCATAATTCTTTAATATTCAATGAAAATAATAATAATAATAATAATAATAATAATAATAATAATGATAATAATGGCAATAATTTGGAGAGAAGTGAATGTCGGAAACATTCAGGAAAATGAGCGATAACAAGATGACTAATAAATTCTAAATCTTACTCTCTCAATGGGAGCTAGGTACAAGGTTGCTTAAGTTGGAAAAAAAAGTTTCAGGGAATATACATCTCAAGTGATACAGTACTGGACAAGTGTACATTCAGGGAAATAGTAGACAATCACCAATTTTCAGACCACCTAAACATTACAACAAGCAGAACTTGGACGGAAGCGAAGATCAAGAGATTTTGGGAGGACAAGATGAGCTCGATAGATTCAATCGCACTTCCTCACCAGACAGATGTAAAAAAAAAAAATAGTAGTAGTAATAATAATAATAATAATAATAATAATAATAATAATCTATTGCAGCCAAACGGACATTATTTAGAATACAAAGAAAATAAAAATGTCTTTTAAAAGTGAAAATTGTCTCGTTACTCCTCACTTGTGTAAAATTGCGAGTGGTTTTTACAATCCATCGCATGGTATCTCACGCATTACCCATCACATACGAGACACTTGTACTCTTCGTTTTGAAGGGCATGGTGGCGCAGCGGTCAAGCTGCTTGCCTCTCACAAGCCTATCACCAAGGCGGACCGGATTCGATTTCCGGTCAATGCATGTGAGGTCTTCAAAGTGAAATGCCATGCCCTGTGGTTCGGATTCCAATTAGAAAGGAGGTCCCGTGGTTCCTAATCGCGAGACTGACGGTCACGTTAAACTACAAGCTTCCTTCCTTCACTCTTCGTTTGTGAAAACGAGCGTTGTTTATACTTTGCAAACCTGGTCACCAGATGCCTCAATGTGTAGTTGGCTCCCTTCCAATCTCCACCTGGTCATGGCGTCTATGGTGTAAAAGTCATCCCATATTTCTGCCTTTTTCCTTTGGTATTCAAGAAAGGTGGTGTGGATAGTAACTGGAGCTGGATGCGAAGATCTTGAAGGCATAAACCTCCATAGAGACAAAGCGCAAGCTTTAGGAACATCGCTTTTACTTTTTCCAATAATAAAGGAAGTTTGTAGTTTTACGTGATCTTTAATCTCGCGATCATGAGCCACGGGACCTTCCTTTTACGTGGAATCCGAAACACAGGACATGCCATTTCACTTTGAAAATCTCACATTCATTGGCCGGGAATCGAACACGGTCCGCCATTGTGAGAGGTCAACAGTTTGACCACTGCGCCACCATGCCCCCTATATTTTGTTCCAATAATAATAATAACAATAATAATAATAATAATTATTATTATTATACTTTTTATCGTATGGCCTTGGATGCCGGGTGCAAGCTTTGTTATTTGACGCCCAGAGACCAGCTTGAATGTCAAATGTTGTTGTTCCTTGGAACGCTATGAAAGTCAAGGAGGTTAGATATCTAAGCACCTTGACACTATAGCGCTTTCTAGTAGAGAAAGGAGGAACTTTGTGTTCGCGGAAAATCCCGAGATTAATTTTGCCATTATGATCACGGCCCACTGAATTCAAATGGGTTCATTAACATGCCAACAACGTATGTCATGCATGCCGTGATTTTTTTCGCCTTTCAAAAATCACTTACCACAGCCAGGAGCGAACCTGCAAGTTTGGGGTTGGAAGTCCTACACGATAACATTTCTGTCTGAACATTTTGGAATTACTGCTGAAACTTTGTATAGGCTATATCCCGGATGAGCTGTATAAGTTAATTATTCTTGGGTCCGGATTTTAGATCCTGTTAGCCTCCTTTTTAGGTTTTCTATACCATTAAAATAAGGCTTTTTATGGTTTCTCGGTGGATCATTATTACTATCACCAATAATGTAAACGTTTTGAGGCCATTTTTTCAGTGTTGCCTATGCAAACTGTCAGTTGTAAATCTTCAGTCGGTCAACACTAATTTACCGGCTGAAGAGTTATTTGTAAAACTGACAGTAACACCAATAATATCATGTGCTTCTTATTTTAGGCCACACGCCTACCATTAGGTTTCTATACGCTGAAGTTTTTATGCATACATGTTAATACTAATATTTTTCTACTTTTTCATTTTTTATTTATTTTAGTAACATTTATTTATAGCCTAACTAGCAACCCTCCACGGCCTCACCCAGTATCTTTACCCAGCGTAAGCTTAAAAGGCGCACCGACGGCAGGTCCCAAACGGAGTTCAGAAAAGCTGAGCTGAACAGCGAAACTCCAAACACATATAGACTACTCTTCTCTGAAGTCTTAACTCGGCACAACTCAACAGTTTCATGCTGGCTGAAGCTGGGGTGGTAGGCTAGCTCGCTAGCTCGTAAACACGCTCCGAAGCTAGTAATTTAAAATTCCACTGAATGGAGATTGTTAGAAGATGGGCGATGTATTGAAGATGGAAATATGCTGTCGTGGTCATTTTTGTAGAACTTTTCATGCTGAAACATTCTTACACTCATAGTATATTGTAGGTACGGGGGTGTGCAAATTATTATAAGGTGCGTTCAAAAAGTAACGAGCCGGAGGCTGGAATGCGCAAACCGGTGACGACATCGGCTAATCGTGGCGTGTGTAACGAGGTGTGGTTCCGACCAGAGCGTGGAAGGTCACAGCCCATCCCTGGAGGGCAAGGGTGCACGTCACGTGACGATACAAAGCGAGCAGTAGCATGCATCAATCGTCCAACGCTGCCAGTCGCATTGCAAACAGTGACATGGAGGCGTCAATCGAAGAACAAAGAGGTGTTGTTCGATTTCTGACAACGGAAGGAGTAGGGGGAACGGACATTCATCGCCGAATGTCACAAGTGTACGGCGAACACTGCATGTCCCTTGCAAGGGTCAAGGCGTGGCGCAAGCGCTTCAGGGAAGGACGGGTGTCGATAGCCGATGATGCCCGGTCTGGGGCACCCCCCTGCATTACCAATGACAACGTCCAACTGGTTGATGCACTCATTACCCAGGACCGCCGAGTGACAGTGAACGCCATAGCCGCCGTGGTCGCTCCACAACAATGCACGAACTCATACGGCCAACACAGTCGCGGCACTCCTGCAGAAATTCAAATGGGAGGTTCTCGGCCACCCTCCATACAGTCCAGACCTCTCTTCCTGTGATTACGCCATGTTTGGTCCCCTGAAAAGGGCTCTGCGGGGCCAACGATTTACCTCGGACGTCGACGTCCAGCTGTACGTGCGGAACTGATTCACATCGCAGCCCAGGGAATTTTATGAGACAGCCATTCACTGCCTCGTGTCACAGTGGGACAAGTGCCTCAACAGCCAGGGCCAATACTTCTAACATACAGGTAATGGTTTCTGTAATTATGCCTCCGGCTCGTTACTTTTTGAACGCACCTTATAGAATCAAATAAAGAATTTAAATGTCACGATTTTTTATTCAAAACCATTTTATTGACCAACTGTTGGTATCTTTTGTAATCCTGCTTACGTTAGTAATGTTTTCTCCCCCTTGGGCTTACACCTTTTCCCATAAGGAATTGTGTCTGGAAACTTTCAGAATTGGGGATTCCAAGGGATATCTGAACTGGGTACGTTTTCTATTTATTCATTGACTTTGGAAAGTACCCTCTAAGTCAGGTGATTTCAGTTCATGATTCTTTTTATAGTTCAACAACGGATCATCGGTAAAAAGACTCCAAATCCCTTTGCTCTAAATTCACACTAAAAGTAGAGCCAAGTATTCATAACAAAAAGTGTGGCATTTTGTAGCAGCAAAGCTCCTCTATTAGTGGTGATTCTAAAAAATCATTATACTTTGAGTTTCTTAAAAGAAAATTTTAAGATTCTTGGTTAAACATGTGAAGTAATTTCAGCGCTTTGCAAACATATTTAGTGCATTAACCCGTCAAAAGTGTAAAGGCGATTTTGAAAAGATGGCGTCGTTTCTAATAATTTGCACACCTCTGTAGATACTTTTAGCAGTTTACCCAGCGTAAGCTTAAATGGCGCACGGACGGCAGGTTTTTCTTCGACTAGGTTTATTGTTGTTTGAGTCTTCAGTCTTTTGACTGGTTTGATGCAGCTCTCCACGCCTCCCTGTCCTGAGCTAATCGTTTCATCTCTACATAGCTACCACGCCCTACATCCGAGGCAATCTGTTTAACATATTCAAACCTTGGTCTACCCCTACAGTTCTTGTCCTCGACCCTTCCTTCCAGAACTAAGCTTGCTATTCCTGGGTGTCTTAGTATGTGTGCGTTGCATTACTGGTTCCATCAAATCAACTCCATGTCACTGGTTACCCATGCTGTCACATTCCTCTACTAAGGGAAGCTAAGGAAATCTTTGCATCACCCTCTTTGCCATTGCACCAAGAATTCTGAAATCCATCACAGCAACGACTGAAATCTAGAAGACCAGTAAGTGTCACTGCGGGGCAACTCATTGCTGCTGGATTTGACCTAAATGAAAGCTGGAAGCATGAGTGGTCAACTATATAACATTGGGAACAAGTGCCCATCATCTTGATCCCACGTCAGGGGCCGATAACCTAGATGTTAGGCCCCTTAAAACAACAATTATCATCATCATCTTATCTTGATCCCACGAAGAAACCAAACGGCTTTGCCTTACCGAGGAACTTCTGGTGCCGCATCAACAGGCTGAGGACTGGACATGGTTGCAGCGATTATTTCAGGTACAAGTGGAGCTGGATCAGCTCACCAGTGTGTGAGTGTAACCTGGAAGAACAGACGATCGAACATCTGGTCCAACGCTGTCCTCTTTATTCGTACCCTGGCATTCCTGACGATTTGTTTGTTCTCACACCCGATTTAACCGAATGGTTGAGTAGGATGGACTTTAAAGTTTGAGTATTACCTTGTTATGTATAATTGTATATTGTATAAATTACCATACGATTAAATTAATAAATATATTCTCTTCATTAGCAGTCGCCAGAAACATCTCTTCTCTCCGTTCTCTTCGTTTGTAACCCTATCTACCCATCTGATCTTCATCATTCGACTAGGTTTACTGAAATTGTTACTGCTCCGTTTCCTTTGGTCATGAATGAATTTCCTCGAGAAATCCTTTACAGAATTGTGAAAAACGCATCAATATCCATCCAGTGGTTCTCGAGATTACTCGTTACATCCAAGAATTGGGGACTTTTTTTAATACTATGTGGAGATTTCACAAAAATACACCTTATCAATAACCATCAGAATAATTTCACTTTTCTTTTTTGTATTTTTGTTAACAACCCAGAAGATAACTAAAAGCATCTTCAAATAAATATCTGGCGTGAACGATTTCATATCATCTTTCTGTTTTTCTTATGTTAGTATAGTACATTAAGCAACGAGCCTATAATGGCAATATTAAAACACGAGTATGTTTATAAAACAAGCGAAGCAAGTTTTCTAATTTCCATACGAGTGTCTTAATTACCATTATGGGCGAGTTGCACACGACTGTTTATGTTCGACGATAATTATAACTATTTTATGTTCGAACATAAATATTCATAAATAACTGTCGAGATTTCGCCAGTTGTATGTACTGAACAGAGCGCGTGGAACGCAGAGAATACCGTGTATTTGACCATTGCCTCCTCAAATACCCCACGATGACACTAGCCACGCGGTGAAATTTAAAATAGTGGAAGTCAGCACATGTGTGATGCTATCCTTACCTAATTGGTCCCACAACTGTTTCTTGAGCTCTGATTGGTGGGAGAAACTGTTTCATAATGAAAAATAGTGTTATAATGACCCTCATTATGATACAGTTTTCTGACATATAATATTTACATTTCGACATCGTCGAACATAAAGATTATTTTAAACTAGCGGGCCCGTGCGAGAACTCTCGCATGTGTATAAACCACCCGCCTGGCTTTACTGTTATGCGGGCTTCTAGAAATATGTTTATTTGTTTAATCGCACTTTTAAAACAAATTGTCAATATCTATGAATTCAGAGTGCAACACATCACTGCTGCTGGTTGTGTGCGCCCCATGTGTACAGACTACCCTGCCGGCTCTAGTGCTATGCGGCTGTATACGACACAGTTCTGCCAGGGGCTATCGTCTTGTTTATTTGTTTAAAAGCATTTTATAAACAAATAAATATATTTCCGTTTACTTTTCAAGAAACGCAAGATTTTCCTGTACTATTGAGACGATTTGGAAGATACAAACCACACCTTCTAACTCCCTCTGGTTTAGGAGCTTGAGTTTTGAGAAACATACACCTTAGCGTATTAGGCTATATATGTATATATGTGCATATTATACAAGAGTTAGGTGGTTGGTTGGTTCCTCAGTTTAGGGGCTGCGACAACTCTATCATGTAGCCCCGCGTACTTTGGGTGTGTGTAGAATCTGTCTGATAACCGGTGTTAATTGTGATGGCTGTGTTAGTGTGTGTTATCCGTAATTCAGGTAAGGACTGCAGATGATCAATTTCAAGTAGTTCCTACTTTTGCTACCAAATACTACCATCAACGACACCTAGCTGTGAAATTCGCTATTAGATGCCACC
The DNA here is from genome assembly GCA_946902985.2 of Meconema thalassinum. Lineage (NCBI taxonomy): Eukaryota > Metazoa > Arthropoda > Insecta > Orthoptera > Tettigoniidae > Meconema > Meconema thalassinum. Next base: position 283,531,778 of record OX336393.1, on the reverse strand, counting down.
GCAACCGGCACCTGGTGGGGAGCGTTGGAACTTAATAGAACGTTAATCAAATTTAGCTTCACACAATTGTAGTTAGTGGAAGGTTCTTTTACATGCCCTAAACCTATGACATGGGCTCGATGGCTTTACTTCTCCTCTAAAGGAAGGCACCATAACAAAAACTACTCACAAGAAAACCACACTGAATAGATTTCAATGTTTCCCTTGTTATGTATTTTCATTGCAGTAGATATCTACATACTTATCCAAGAAAGGTTGCCTTATATTTGGGTAAATAGGCCTACATAGCCTATTTATGATCCGAAGAAGTGAAAATTGCAATTTTAGGTCCCATGAAATTCATACATTTAGCCCCAGATGCGGACACACTGTATTAGACCACAATAAACACAGAACTTAACGATTCATTCACGAACATCTTGTAAGACGTGGGACCCCATCTGAGTCCGGCATTGCGTCCACTTACTTGTGCCAGGCTTCTCTCTATCGTCTTTCCTGTCGACCTCTCTTGGTCAACTCTTGTTCTCTTCCAACGCGATGGTATTATGTTTATCCTAGGCCTGGGGAGTCTTTCAAGTTCTCACTTTAACTGGCCCTTGTCTTATCATTCCTGATTCCCATATTTGTCGAGGGGCCAGACTTCTTCTTTTGCTTTTCATGGTATCTCCTGTCTTCTACACAAGACCCTGAAGGAGGCAGGGAGTGTATAACCCCACCACTTATGGTGTACCCTGGATACTACTACACCCTCAAGGGCTTAAGACTGATGAGTTCGAGAGTTGGTGACTCCGAGGGATTCCTGAGCTGGTTTCGGCTTTTCTCCTTTTTCCACTGACTCTGGTGCG